>CM060990.1:703101906-704368628 GCA_030765065.1 Deroplatys truncata
GCATTTTCATCATCATACTAGCATCAAAATTAACATTTCCTGCTATTCTATTCTCACTTTCTGCACTAACATTTTCTCCCTCAAATCCTACATTGTTTGAGCTATTTTCTGTAACCTGTATTGAATTACAGCTAACTGTTACATTATCCCCTTCCATAATTGTTTCTTCTGTATTATTAGTGGACATTGTTTTCTTTATCCTACCGCTCCTCAAGTACATTTGATTGTTACATTCTAAAAAAATCACACTTTTCTAACCTTTCCGATGCTATCTGCTCATGTTGCTTTGATGTCCAGCTTCCTGCCCCTCTCTCCTAGATTATATGTCGCTTCTGCGTCGTATTATGATGAATCTGCGTCGTCTCGATGTTTTTGTGTCCACTCATCCGCGTCGTCTGTCGTTCCTGTAGTTCTTTCTGGAATCTGCGTCTTGTAGTTCAGTTCACTGCTCCATTCGCTCCACGTCCTGGTTCCTTCGCCCCTTCTTGGTTATTAAGCTCCTTCCTGATTTTTCTGCTCCTTCCTGGTTATTCTGCCCCACGTTGGGCGCCAATTATGCGGCGGTTTTATGTTTATTTATTTATCAAGCCCCACGTTTGGAAGCCAATTTGTGACGGTATTCTTTGTTAAGTTTGTTAGCTCCACGTTGTGGTAGCCAATTTGCGATGATATTAGGGTTTGTTTGAAAGATGCTACTGTTTATTTGCCGCATGTATAAAAGACAACTTGTCGCGGTCACTTCATGTTATCATTTACTGAGCGCCTATTATTGTATTTAATATTTTTTTGTTCACTGTCCTCCGGCTAGCTATGATCTCTCGGTCAAGCAAATCTCTTAATCAGGTGTGTAAACGGAAAGGAGTTTTTATCCAAAGATAACACTGATGAAAGAATTCTGTTTTACACTTTTATTGTCGTAACATATTATGCACTTTCACATATTAATCTTGACACTCGCCAAACTGAAACTGTTATAATAACTTATTTACTGCACATTATTAATTCGCGTACTTCAACTTTTTGTGTAATTAACTTTACAACACTTGAGATTTTTTTATAACTTTGCTACGCGTACACCGTAAATCGATAAACTATGCTATGTATTCACCATGACTTTTTCTGTTGAACTCGACGACGTGTAATGTACAAATGTTTCCGATGGACTGAACGAATTTGACTCTGACCTAGCCCTTTTTATACTCCCACACCCCGATATGCCTAAAGATTATAACTGAGCTGCTATTGGTTAATAAAACGCGCCAACATTAGCGTCTATTTTTATATCCAATGAAAATTATGAAGACATATGCTCTAGGGAAAAATGTTCCCGCAAATTTCTAAAAAAAACGCGCCAATATTACGTCATTTGCTCGTCTCTAATAATGATAAACAGCTCACCCCCTCGCTACATTATTGCACGCTATTATTGTCAGTTTCAGTAAGGCCGTATAAACTTACTTCTCGACAATGCTTACAATCATCAAACATCTCAAATCAATGTCACACAAAGCTGAACATTCACACTATAATCACTCTTTACATTTAAATAATTTGTGATACAAATTACTGCATCACTTATCAAAGCATTTTAGTAGAGCAACGCCGCCATATTGCGCAGAAACTATTAGTCTTATGGCACATGATGCTGAGACATGCTACAGACACTGTGGCAATGAAGGAGTAAGTCGCTTGCTCTGTGTGTACGTACATATGTATGTATAACGCTTGTGGTGCTGTATGCAGCAACAACAGAGATTAAACACTACGAAAATGCACTTATTATATATGTATCAAATATAATGTATTTTGTATGTATGTGTGTATGAATATACTAGGTATATACGTATAAATAACTGTATATGGTTGTTCTCAATTCTATTTAATTGAGTCTACACGTAGATATATGGGCTTTATAAAATTTTACATACACTTTTATATGACAGGGCATCTTATTTCTGGTTTTTTCCATTTTCAAGCATATTTATTCTTTTCATCTTGAAAAACCACTGAATCATATTTTAAACGTTTTAGGCTAGTGTTTAGTAACAGTTCTAAGTTACTTAGTTTAACATCTCCGTGAAAGTATCTGTTTAAGTCTTAATGATATACCTATTTCATTAATTTCCGTTTTGGATCTTCAGCCGTGCACAATAATGTGACAGTGCACGCAAAGTTACCTACGGACCGGCGGTAAGAGAGCCTCCCGATTCCTCTACCTGGATGAGGGTGGGGCTAACGGCCGGTCCCCTTCATAACGTAGCCGTGCCAAACAATAGCCCATTGTATGCCCTTTCACCACTCCAGAGGATCCTTTGGGCCGTTACGAGTAGTTTCCTCTTCTATAAAGTTCGACTTTGCCTGCGGGGTGTATACAAGGGACTGTTATGCCCAATAAGTTCCGTTCAATTAGAAAATAAATTACGAAGTTAAGTGCAGTCAAGAAATCGAAGAGTTTTGGCAGTGCTTAGTGCAGTTCGCTTGTGAATTGTGATTCTGCAGTTCAGTTATTGGTTATGACTCAGCAGTTCCGTTGTGATGCGATTCGACAAAAGTTGCGTTGAGTTCTGCATATGTCTCAACTGTAAAATTTGTGCCGTGCTGAAAATCTAAGTGACAAATGAAGTGAATTTAGCAGCATTTATTGTCATTTACTACACTGGAGTCAGAAGAGGGATATAAAAGCTGCGATGGAGGAAATGCTCAAAAACGTATTCGCTGAAATAGAGAAGATGGAGACGGAAATGAAATCTGGAATGCAGAACATTAATCCAAAGTGTAATCTGGAGTGGAGATGATGTAGGCAAAAATGGAAGTCGGAATGCATAAGATGGGAGGTGAAATAACGACTGTGAATTCCGCAATGAGAAGATGCGGACAGAAATGTTCAAAATGAAGAAAGAGCTAACGATTACAATGGACGTACGAATGGCCAGCGTAGAGAAAGACGTGGAAGAGCTCGCCGGAAAGGTGAAAGACTATGGTCAACGACTTAATGACCTGGAAGACTTCGCGGAATGCCTTAGTGCTCTGGAGGAGTACAAAGAGCGGGCTTGGTATCCTGGATGGAAGGGTCGACGGCAGCGCCAACGAACTGAATGTCATGATGGGAGAAAAGCTTAAGGGAATACTTAAGGACATGAAGGGTAAAGCGCCAGCACACGACACATTTGCGCGCGTCAAGCTCTCCATTTTCGACAGAATTCAACCGTGGAAGTGTGCCACCGACAATTTGCCACCTTCACCGCCTATAACCGGTGATCAGCAGAGGAGGAAGATGCACAGCTAAGAGCCAGCCTCCAAGGACGAGCGGAAATAGTTGTGAACGCGACTCTGACGGCGGTCTCCGAAGACATCTGTGAGGCCCTAGAAAACCGGTTCGAAACCATCGCTTGGACGTAGCCTATTATAGTCAGCTCAAGTCAAGTCTACAACAGCCAGGCGAGACGCTGCAGGAGTTCGCGCTGGCAATTCATTAGCTGGTGAACCTTTCACACAGTCACGTGTCCCAGGAAGCTGCCTACTCGTTTGTCGACAGGATGTGTGACGTCAGGTACAACAGCGTCTGATGCTCGGCAATTACAAGACCATGAACGAGATGCTAACGGCCACATTGAGGATGGAGGCGACCAAGATAAGCGCAACTCCCACCTCGAAGACTGGGAGTACTCGATACATGTGGACAGAGGATCAAGCCAAGGATTTAGACGAAGATATTCAGGTGGTTATATTGGGGTGTGGCCAGCCAGAACACACAGTGAAGGACTGCCCATACCAAGCGGACGAGGAGGTGGAAAACAAAAAAGTACTGGCGTGACGAGGGGCATGTTAGTTCCGTCATCAACATATGCCGGAGCTCGTAGCCGTGGTCGCTGGAGTGTATAGCTCCGGCACTCTGCCATGCTGAGGCTCGCGGGTTCTAGTGCTGCCATGGGCATGGGTGTTTGTGTGTATGTGTGTTATGTAACGGTGGTAACAAAAACAGCAAAAGCACAGTATCATAATCTGGGTAAAACAAGAGAACTTAAAAAATAAAAAACACGCCCTTGAGTGACTCTGCATGCTTTGGGCAGAAGAATGTAAGACAAACTCGTCACGGACTCCTTGATAAAAGGGAAGCTGTTGTACCACTATTGGATATAGTTGCAGCTGTATGCAAAATCAGTCCTGACTTGACGGCGGGCTTGCCGTCAAGGAAATCGAATCGGCTTTGCCAACTGGTGACGGAATTGGACGATCCCTTGACTTTGGTGAAGGAATCCCTGCTGAATTGGATCCTCAGATGCAGCATGTAACACTGTGGATCTTGATTGCCTGGATGGCTGAGGACGTGATACCGCGACTGGATGCACTCAAGAGCCACGACTCAACGGTGGACGTCGGCAAGGGAGGCCGAGACAAGGTGATGCTCCGGAGCTCCATCGAACATCCCGAGAATTGCAGGATGTGATTGTGCCCGCAACAAGACAAGTGATGCAGGCGCGTCTATAGCGCCAGCTATATAGTAACCTGGTTTTGGACCGGTAGAGGCCATTGAATGAATTATGCGTCACCAGCGCACTGTTACCTTGCCGGGAAGAAGTGCCTGTGAGACACTTGAAAGTATCGGGTAACGATCAGTATCTAAAAGCAGGAACTGCGAACTGCGATTGTGTCGCTATGCGACGGACCCAAGGAGCCAGCACCGTCGCAAGATCTGGGGCCCCGATTGGAAAACTTGCTGAAGAGGGCGGCGCACTGTCAGACCGTATACATAGTAGGTATAGGAGATATTGCAGTTCATCTTAACGTTCGAAATCTGAATTTCCCATGAATACAAAAAAGCACATTAATTTTAAGAGGGTCCTGTGTGTAAGTGTGTGTGTGTGTGTCTGTAAGTGTGTTGAATAGTGTAACTCAGAAACAAAATATTGGATAAATAGCAAACTTGGTATTTAGGTTAAGTAACTTCCAAAGATCCGATGTGAAGGTTTTCAAGAAAATTCCTAAACGAAGCTAGCCTTTACACAGAAAATTATTATTTTATTTTTGATTAAAATATCTTACTATTTTGATTAAAATACTATATATTTGAGATAGTCACATAACAAGCCGTATAACTTGAATTCTCTGAATTTATAATTTTGCACAACTGGTAAACCGTAGCAGATAGGCAAAAGCAACATAAATGCAGATTTCGTTAAAACGCACAGTTTCCTTTAAATAACAATTTTTCTGCTATCAGCCAGTTCCCAGAAATTTTTTGCTTTTGGTAGCAATTTTTCAACATATTGACATATTAATAGCTGTCACCATTGAGGTGTTTCTCGCGATGTCAGAGAAAGAATGTGGAAATTCAAAACCAGCGTATGAAGTTTTGAGTCGTACTCCAACCTCCTATATCAAGGAAATGTGTATCGAGCTATTTCTGCAAACTTTTATCTCGATTAACAAGAAGTACGTAGGCAAATAAGCCTTTATAAGACAGTTTAAAGAAGAGTGTGTGGAAAAGGTCATGCGAAGGCTGCACATCAGATTTTTCCTTTTTTTCTCATTTTCAGATTTTTTGGGTAATAGAAAATTCATTTGCTTTCATCTTTACCAGGTTTCATGAATATGCTTTTTGCTTAAATTCGAATGCGTTAACTTTATAATTTTTAAACAATAAGAGCGAGTGATTTGTCATTGGATAGGTCTTCAGCTTCCAACAACATGGTGAATAATCGCATATTAATTTATACCCATACGGTAAGAACTACTTATCTACTTAGTGCTCGAACCTATGCCCATTGCCTTATGAGCAGTACCCTGTCCAAGGAAACATTCGGGCTGTCTAATAATTAACAAAACCGTTGTATGTACCCCGATACCACGTGAAATGGATGCATAACTGTGAATGATAAACGCAGGTAGGGATTAGCTAAACAGAGGATTTCATTGAAGGAAAATTATGTGCAGCTACGAGTTCTATGATATAATCCATACCACACGTTAACCTTATGCATGCAGCAATAGTAATGCTAGAAATGACTAGCTGTCTTAAATGCTTTATTCCCTCGCTAGGCAATATGGTGTCATTGCTCAGTAGCACCGCTGGGTTGTGTTATCTTCTTATTACTTAATTGAGGGATTTGGTAAATGAATAAAAGTAGAACATTGTGGTTTACAGCACGAGCATGAACATTATGTCAACTCTTAAGTTAACTTGACCACCCAGTTATCCGAGCTTAAAGCAATTCTCACAACCTCCTATATTTAGGTGCCTTCCCATCAATGGCGACAGATTCATTGCTACCTTCATAGCACACTGGCCTCGATTAACGTTAATAAAACATTGAGGTGCTATACTTAATAAGAACGTCTCAAATGGAAGCACACGACAGTAATTTCTTACAGATGAAGAAGTGGAGTTCAAAGTAAGACGACTAAAAATCAGGTTTTTTTTCCAAGTGTTCAAAATTAAATGACATTCACTATTATCTCTTACTTTTATGAGAAGTTGCAGCATGGGGCCTATATTTGAAAAAAACACTACATTTTGTGAACTAGTTTGTATTTTGAAAACTTCCTAAGCAGATAAATGGAATTACTTGACTGATTTGGTGTTTGTTAACACCATTTGAACCAATGTGGTTAGTTTAAATATTATATAGCCCTTTTTCTTGAATTTTTGGATTTTGTGGTTTTCGTTGTTAAACTAATTTCAAATCCTCATTTATGTATCGCATCAAATTTGGTTTGCTACATAAAACATTTTAAACTCTGCATTAAGTTTTTGAGTGTTGAACGTCCATTCTTACTATACATAGCACCACAGATGGTGGAAACTTATGATACATGACATTAAATAATATTTCGGAAAGGAGATTCAGGAAGAGAGCGTTTCAGGCCTAAGTTAAGAGTGCCTCACCTACATTTGCATTCTATGAGTACCGAGGAAAACCTCTAAGAAACCTCACTTCGGTATGACAGTCCTGGTGGGATTTAAATAAGGCAGACCTTCCGTATACGAGTCCGTGCATTAACCACCTCAGCTACTCGTGCAGGTAATTCTGCATTAACATGAAATACGTGAGATTCATTAGAAGCTGTGTGACAGTACAACACTACAGTTATCAAGATAGCATGGAAGTAAACTTTGAGGGATGTAACTTCATGGAATAGCATTACATTATATGTATAAGCATGTGTAACTGCGATATTTCAGAAAAAATTAACATACACGTAAGAGAACATAACAGACAATCAATTTGTTCAGCTGTGTATGGAATGCGTATAATTAGAACTTGTTGCGAATATCGACACAATTAGCAGATTAAGCTCACTTCTCGCAAGGAGTAGACGCTGTCTCCGCAAGCGAAACTTATGTGAGTGCAAGCATTGACTTGATTGTTGGTGGTCTTGGGGAGGCACCAGTTCTGAAGCTCTGTAACAGGTCGTGGGGTAAATCTCACTAAACAAATAAATTACACCTATTTTGGAAGCCGTGAAGACACACCTTCCTTGGCGGACGCGTGTTGAAATCCTACGCAGAGCTTTAATCATCCGAGAGAGAGAGAGAGGGAGAGAGAGAGAGAGTGCTGTGGGCGGTTAATATTTGTGTAGCGAATTTGAAGCGGGTCTAGGGTCAGGTCGTGGCGTGTTGTGCCATTCCACAGCATATCATTATAGAGAGCTGTTGCTGCTTGCTGCCAGATAGCGGTCCATCGTTTTCTCCATTATAATTAACTACCCGAAGCATGTTCTTATGTTGTTCAGCAAACTTCTGCACTACACAACCAGATTATGCAAAGGGTTGCTTTCGTACACTCTGCAGCCCAGCTGAAATGTTTCAGACACCTAATCACAGTAAAATCATAGTAAGAATATTATAAAAATAGGGCAATATACCTGAAATAAATACACCTTAAAGATGTTATTACAGGGGCATGATGTCTCCTTTAACTCTCCTCTCATCTTCTGACGCGGGCTATTAATCCCTCGTTCACCCACTAGTGAGCTATAACCCACATGTGAAAGTGAGTCATCTCCGGGAGTATTGGTGTAAGCAACGTATGCAGCATACCATTAACTTTTAGTCGAGGGCGGTTCTAAAGGACAGTATGGGAACACTTGCCCCCGCGTGTCAGATCCACTTCTACCCTTCTTACAACACCGCTAACTGCGACTCTTTCTCTGTGGAGAATACGTATTGTGATTTTGGCCATTTTTTCCACTGTCACATACCTCAGTTCTCACTGCCACTGTTCTAAGTTCTTATCTAATTCAACTTTACTGGGAGTGCACTCCACTAATGTAAATCAACTAAGGTGAACCAGTTCGATTCTCCGTCACTTCACTTCTTATTGATATAGCTTCTTCACGCCGGACGGTCATTTCACTCAGAAGTCGAACACAACACCTCCGCAACCGTCGCTCCGCGGCACGCCACAACTCGCTCGAAGAATTGCTCTCGATGTCGCAAGGGAAACTCACCCTCAAACTCGCTCATCTACTGACTGACCGACGCAACTTAACTCTCAACTCAACTCGACTGACTCTCGCTGAATCTTTAAGCGAGAGCGCTCGCTTATATAGGTAGTAGTGTCTTCCGCAGAACATTCTAGAGCTATTTCAACACACGTACTGGAGGAGGGGGAAGAAGCTTTCAGAACCCTCTAGGATTATCTGCCCATAACGCGCCAGGTGTTTACTCGAGCAAGCGGCACATATCGCTGTTTACTCCCACCGTCTGGCGCCGACCTACCGACAGCCTTGGACCATAGCCGCTGTGTCACAGCATATAAGACTTAACGAGTTGTAGTTATCCCAAAAGAACTGGTCGAACGTTTACAGAAGCAATGTAGCTTACAAAGGTCCTGTAATGAAACCTATACTTTGCAGAAAACAGTTATTACGCATTCGTTT
Organism: Deroplatys truncata; assembly: GCA_030765065.1. Classification (NCBI taxonomy): domain Eukaryota; kingdom Metazoa; phylum Arthropoda; class Insecta; order Mantodea; family Mantidae; genus Deroplatys; species Deroplatys truncata. The sequence goes on from CM060990.1 coordinate 703,110,790, forward strand.
CAAAACAGAGAATCTGCATTATGTCTCTGGTCCGGAAGCGGGGAAGGTATGTACCGCACATTTCAACATACCTCTTCACTTTCGTCACCTTGGCTGACACGAAGCGCGCCCATACCTGCTATAGAGAGCGGAGTTGTCAAGAAATGACTAACCGTATGTATATTGTGCATTCTCTGAATTCATACTGTTGCCTATTGTATCACAAATTAAAACATTTAATGTATTTGTTCAGTTTCATACATTATCTAATGATATAATGCTGTACTAATTGTGCTTAATATAATTAGTCTTACTTTTGAAACTTTGAAACTTGTTTATATGCTTGATATTATAACTTGGCTGTTATTGTAATTATATTATTATTGTTGCAAATATTATACTACTTCCCAAAGCTAACATACAAGCGCATTACACTTTGGTTGATTCACAGACCCATAAGATGTAGAAGTATCTCTTCTGAGTGTGCTATTTTGATTGGGTCTCATGTTGCCGTTATGCGATTTATTCTATACCTTTGGTACACGGATAAACCATAACTGCGGAAATAGCCTTGGCCGGCTTATGGGCATGACTGTTCTCTGGTCCTAAAGGGTGGGAAGGTATAGCGAAAATTATAATTACTGATAAACCCACGGTCCCAACATGAGAAAACTATATAATATTCCTTCAAATCTTTAAATTATCACAACTAAAGCCTCAGCTACCACGTAAGCACTAATGTATACATATATTTTGAATATTTGGAAGATAAGTATTTGTATTATTCAAACAATTAAAGCAATGTTATGAAAATGTATAAAAATTTAAAATCAATATTTCGGTTAAATTCTCAAATTTGGCAATTAACATTCTATCCTTATCACAAAAAGTGGCTTTGAACTGTGAGAGATAACATTTGCATGATAATTTCAGTATCCGGCATATTAAGGTAGTTAGATCCTATTCTTTGCGGTGATAAATCATACCGCTTCTTAAGATCTAAAGTCTATATGTTATTTTAAGATTATTTAATAACTAATGCACATGCAACCTTAAGAACTTTCAAACCAAATTGCATTGGTAATATGTAATTACTGATTTTTTAACATTCCACATATGGAATTGAATGCAATTCGAAGCACGTAGACACTGCCTAATGAACTATAGAATAAAAGCGGATATATGGCTTGTTAATGATAAAATTGAAATATTTTCCAATTAAGAAAATGTGTTGGTCGAATGTAAGCTGCTAACTTACTATTCAAGTGGTTTAAATCGCCGAAAATTTGGCGAAGAATAAATGAAAGAAGGATATTGGGCTGAAATAAAAAAGTAATGAAACAACTTAAAATAAAGCATTAATCTCTGAGATTTGCTCAAAATATAGGATTAAAATAATGTAAAACATGAGAGGATTTTTTATTATTGAATTTTATCCTTTTGAAACCACACTTACTCACGCTTTTCCAGTACTGTGCGAATAGAAGTCTGAAATTTGAAAAGGTGTAATTATTTTTTCGCTTTCTACTAGCGATCAATAAAGCAGAAAGCGGTATATACTGGTTTTACGGTATTTCCTTTAGAAATGTATTAAGCAATCTCATCAATCACTTAGTAATTACCCCGGCGTCCCGAGGCACCCTGGCTTCCTCGGTGTGGACTCCTCTTTGTGGTGAGGGACTCAGTCAAAACGCCCACCCACGTGTCGGCCGTGCGTGGAGACCCGTGTCGGTGTAAAGGAACGTCCTGGTTGGTTGAGGGATGCGTGTCTCTACATTTTTCGGGAAGGATGCGCATTTCCAATTTCTGCTTAACCTAAACGGGAAGCTAGGGGCTGAGCTACTCCTAGCCAAAAGGCCAGGACTACGTTTTCAACTGAACTTCGGGATGATTATATTTTCCTTGTAGCTCTGTCATTCCACTGGGATGACTTTCTGTTGGGATTCTTGGTGCTTGGAAAGCACTGGGGGATGAAATTAATATGATATTTTAATGACTACCACAACATCAAGAAGACAAAGAGGTACATTCTGTGTCATCCGCTCGTTATCTGTTGAATCATCGGTTTGAAGAGGCTCAGTCCCTTATGAAGGTCAACCCGTTTATTCTTCACTCCGGAATTGACAAAATAGCCGGTCTTGTTAAGTCTTGTACGTGCTTTAGGACAGGTTCTCTTCTTGTTGAGACCTACAGAGCCACACAGTTTGACAAGTTGCTAGAGGCCAAACTCCTCCACGAATATCCTGTCCGTGTGGAGAAGCACCGCACCCTAAACTCCTCAAAGGGTGTGATTACCACCCACTTGTTCGATGGTATGCCAGAGGAAGAGATCCAGCGTTACCTATCTGAACACGGTGTAACACCTCCTTATCGTGTGCGAGCAAAGCATGATGGTGTCCTGCTCCCTACCCGTACGCTTTTCCTTACATTCGAACTGCCCGATCTCTCTCAAAAGATTAAGGCAGGCTACGAAGTTATTAATGTGCTGCCATATATTCCATGCCCTATGCGCTGCTTTCATTGCCAACGGTAACGGAACACTGAATTATCCCGTAAACATTCCATCCCAGTTGGTGTCATCTATGGTAAGTATGCCCACGACGGAGCTTGCCCATCTGCCCCTTGCTGTGTGAACCGCCGAGGTATCCAATCCCGTGATTTTCCACGTTTTTTGGACGAGAAGACCTTTTAGGAGCTTCAACTAAAGGAGCGCTTATCTTTCGCTGAAGCACGCAAACGCCATCACGCTCGACAGCCTTCAATGCTGAAATTTGGTACTTCTAACTCAGTGGTTTCACACCAGGTACCACAGCGGGATATGAGTAATCAAGCTTCTCCTGTAGCCTCCATCGCAGTCTCTCCTAGTATTACAAAAACATCTTCCAATACAGTCTACTCCACGACAATTCATGTTACTACAGAAGCCCGGAAATTCAAAATACAACGTAAGCGCACCGATCTTCATAAGGACCATCAAACCTCTATCGCTGCACACTCTACCTTCAATGCCAGCTCTCCTTCCCCTCCTTGTAGATCCCGCTCTCATAATGCTATAGGGCGTAGTCGGGTTCAGCGGGCTTCTTCTCCTTCCATGTAACCGTTTTGAAGCACTGTCCCCCGGTTCCGGTGAAACTGAGTCTCTTCTTTCCGAGGAGCCAACCGAGCACGAGTCAAGTACTTCCAAAAGTCCCAGTCACACACACAGCCATAAGAGCAAGCTGAGACGACCACCGCCAGTGAAGTGACCTATGGAAGCAGCTTATTGCAGGTGCCTCCGGATGTGCATCCTTCAGTGGAATGCACGTGGCATACGAGCACACACGGCCGAACAACAGTTGCTAACAAAATTGCTATATCACAACATTTTGTGTTTACAGGAGACCAAACTTAGTCAGCAGGACAGTTTTATATTTCCTGATTTAACCCCGGGGCGCTTTGACCTAACACCGGAACCTGGTACTCCTGCACATGATAGTGTCATGCTACTCATTCGTTTCGACAACTTTTACCAGCCTCTGGTACTTACCACTATCCTGCAAGCTGTTGTTGTTACTTGCATTTACCTGGCTTTCCTTTTACCTTCTATTCAGTGTATTTACCGCCTTGCTTTCCCTTCGCCGTTACGGATTTTTCCTTATTCTAGCCGTGGGTATTATAATGCCCTTTTTACCACTCCAGAAGTGGAGCCGCCTTGGCCTTCTCCAGGCCCTCGGCTTCTGGGCCGGATGGTGTTCACCTCTTAATTCTGTAGCACCTTACTTCGGTTGGTAAACATTTCTACTGCAGACCTATGACCGTATCTAGCAAAGTGCTACTTTCCCGTCAACTTGGTACGAGGCCGCCATCGCCCGAATTTTAAAACCTGTCAGGAATCGCCATCTGTCTTCCAGTTATCGCCCGATCTCTCTCACTAGTTGCATATGCAAAGTGATGGAGCGCATGATCCATAGGCGAGTGACATTGTGACTTGAATATCAATATCTGCTGCCTAACGTCCAATGTGATTATAGATGCTTCCGTTCAACGATCGAACATTTGGTTTCATTATCCACGGACATATGGACGCCTTTCTGCGGAAGAGTCAAACGGTTGCTCTCTTCTTTGACCTCGAGAAAGCGTATGACACATACTGGAAGTACGGTATTCTTCATACCCTCTTAATTGGGGTATAAGTGTTCGTCTGCTTTTTTGTATTCCCGAGTTCGTGAAGGGTAGAATATTTTGCGTACGCGTGTGTTCGCTTTTATGCTATGTTTTTACTCAGGAAGAGGGAGTACCACAGAGCTTTTTCAACAAATTTTCTATTTCGGCACAGTCATCCACTTTATCGTACTTAGTCGCATTCGTATCATTCAAGCCTAATCTGGGATTTTCTTGGGGTTTCTCTTCGCCGTTATTAATACAAAATTTCTAATGTTCTCCGTAGATTATATTTTTTTCATTAATTTCATGGCAATCCTCTAACCTTACTTCTGCTAATTTCATAGCTCCAATGTTTATAACTTCCACAAAGAATGTTTCCCCTTTTATTTCTTCCTCTACCTGATCCCTGGCAGTTATTCCTGAACTACAGTCCTCCAACAATGGTACGGCTATGGCGTCTTGTTCTGTTTCTAGATTCAGAATTTTGTTTTCAAAATCTATAATGGTGTTCCATGCGTATAGACTATCACAGCCTATTATTATGTCTGTTACAATCCTAGGTACTATTAAAAATAACATCTCAATAATTTGCTTTCCGATTTCAATATTCATCATAGCCTGAAACCTTACTCTTTCTTTTCTTTTACCCACTGCTACTGAACAATATACCCATAAGACATTAATTTTAAACCACTGTTTATTAATTCTTCATACAAATTTTGTGAACAAACTGTAGTGTTGGTGCCAGTGTCTATTATTGCACGAAATTGTTTGCCATTAATGCCAATATTTATCCTTGGTGGATCAGTTAAAATTTCGCTTTCATCTGGCCTATCTCTCCCTTGCTGATGTTTCTCTATCATTAGTTGCCTTCAATTATTCCTACTTTTCGTGTACCGCTCATTACAGGAATTGTTAACAATCTTCACTGAAGGCGAAGTTGATTGTGTTTGGAGTTTTCCGACACTTTAGTAATTTCTCCTATCCCAATATCGTTATGCGAATGTCCTGTTTTCGTTTCATGACGGTAATTATTTCCCATTATTTGTCTTGTAGAGTTTATTGCGTCAATCCTATCTTCTTGAACTGGTGAAGTCCTCCCACTTCTACTTATCGCATCCTGTCTTGGTGAATTTGGTCTATAGCTATGTTCATAGTTATTGCTACAATCATCTCCAGAATAGCGTCTGTTTCTAGGATACGTTTCCTTTCTATCATAATTACATCTGTGAGTATGTACATAATTGATTTGTGCGTTCCGTCTTCGGTTGTTTCCACCTCTTCCCTTATAATTATTTTCAAAGTTATTTCTCCTCCTGTTATCATTGTAATTATTTTTCGGTACAGGCCCATGGTATCTATCTCTCACATCAAAATTTCTATCATTTCCTGGATATGCCCCCTGCCCGAAAAAGTTTGTAGGACTTCTTTCTTTCTGCGTGAAATTCCTATCCTTAATGACGCTATCTTGATTTCTCTTCCTCTCCAAAGCGATCAACAAATCTATCATGGCTGCTATCGTAACCGGTTTTGCAATAATTATGTAGTTTTGTATTGTCTCCGGAAAGTGCGCGGTTACTAGATTTATTAATTCATTTTCTCCCATCGGTGGATCTAGTATCTTAGATTTCCTTGCCACTACCATGAAATAATTCACCATAGATTGGTCCTTACGGGAATCGTACTTGCCATTACTGAGCTCTAATCTTATATTCACTTGCCTGCTTGCACCCCAATATCTGTTCAGAAATAGCTCTTTAAAGGCCCGTAATTGTTATCTAGCCCTACAGATAATTCTAGCCAATTGAAAGCATTACCTTTAAAACATTTTCGTACTACAGTCATCTTGTATTCCTCTAGTATACCCTTAACATTAAAATATTCCTGCATGCTATTTATGAATGCTTTCGGATTATCTGATTCCTCGTCTTCAAAATTCGGTGGTGAAATTTCACTGAGAACATGGTTAGGCCATTGAAAAGGTGGGCCGCCATTTCTATTTTCATTTGTACTATTACTGTTAATGGAGGTACTTGGACCTAAATTCAGCCTTGGAAGGTCAGCTGACGCATTCTGCGCTGCATCGTTCCTTACTGTTGCACTGCTCACATTACTACATGCTGAGCTACCAATATTGTCAGATATACACACTTTTTCTAACCCTTCCTTAAGTCTATCATTTACATCATCCATTCCTACAGCTAGTACCCTCCTACTTTCTCTTTCGACTGTTCTAACCTATTTCTGTATATTTCTAGGTCTTTGCTAGTAGCTTCCCTTTCTGTAACTAATTCTTGACTTAATTCTTCCCTCAATTTTCTGTTTTCTTTTTCTACTCTTTCACTAATTTCTTTCCTTACAATTTTAATTTCTTCTCTAACCTGTTCTTGAAACTCCCGAACCTCAATTCTCACATTTTCTGTTTCATTTCTAACCTCCTTGGAGTTTTCTAAAACGTTCTGCTGGTTCTCAATTTTATTCCCAATTTCAGTTATGTTGCTTCTTAACTCCTCCCTTAAACTTTGATTATTAGCTTTTATCTCATCCCTCAATTCTTTCTGACCCTGTTCTATTTCTCCTCTGAATTCTTTCTGACCCTATTCTATTTTTCCTGTTAAATCTTCTCTCAAGCTTTGATTACCATTTTGTATCATTGACATAATTAACTTTAACATCTCATTATTTTCCGTACTTTCCCCTGGTTGTTCTACCTGCTTTTGTACATTCCTAACATCTACTGTTTCTACTACCTTATTTACACTACTATTTTCATCCTGCACAGTTCTACTATCACCGTCCTGAATTTCCATGTTAGCATCTGATTGCTCGAACATTTTACCGTTCCTTAACTTCATTGACCACTGGAACACATACATAAATTTGCACTCAGTACCTTTATATCTTCTGCCTGCAACGGCTGCTTCGATGCTGCTCCTGTTGTCTTCCGCGTTGTCCCGGTCTCCTTGGTTTCTCCGTTGTACAGCTTCCACGTTGTTCGGGTTCCAGGTTGTTCGGCTTTCACCTTATTCGAGCCTCCTTGATGTCTCCATCGTTCAGCTTCTCCGTTGTTCGGACCCCACGCTTAGGACGCCATATGACGCAGCCACACTCCGACCTCCAACAATGAAGCAATACCTTTGCCTCACGGTTGCTGCTTTTCTCCTCCTAGATGTCATTTTTTTATACTTTGCCACGGCTGCTCGAGCATGAGATCTTAATCACTGGGTATGCATGAGTGTATGTTCAGAGAAACACGAACGCTTTCTTGGAACACTTTTATTTTCACCATTTAAAATAAAATTTAAGATTTTCCGATCACTTTTAAATGCATACGATGCTACTGTGTCTTTACCAAGACCGAAGATTATTAACTACAGCTGAACGTTCTACCCTCTAGCATGTTCGTCACCCTTCTTCTCCACATGACGAGAATGTCATCCCGCTCTCATCAAGCACCAAGGACAGACTGACTTTCACCACGCTGCACAAGGTAAAACAAGCTACTACTTCCCCTACTCTCCCCTCAAACGCTCCTCACAACTCGGCGTCCTGAAGCCTAGAGTGGCCTTCACATCCCGGCCAGCGCAACTGCACCCATGAATTCCAAGAGAAACTGGCTTCAGCTATGTTACCTTTATACCTGGGGATGGCCTCTAATTAACAAAACTGTGCCTGTCTGGTCTTTCTGTTGCTTTTACAGGCAACAATTTTCACAATGCTTCTCCTTTTTATACATACAATGATTTTGAATATATTATTACTTATTTTATATCGCTATCCTTCTCAGAATATTATGATAATTATTACCTTTATAATTCCGGCTTCAAAGTTCATCGTGAACACGAATGTCAGGGTCCTGTCGGTAGAGCAGGAGGGAGAGGAGAGAGTAGTGCCCTATATAAATAGAAAAATATCCATAGCCGAACGATAGTACTGCGTGACAAAACGGGAGCTGGTGGCTGCTTTATAAAGCCTGAAGCTGTTCTACAAATACATTTACGGTCGAGATTTTCACTTCCGAACGGACCATTCCGCTGTAATTTGGCTGTTGGGCTTTTGCCACCTGGAACGAAACACGGCCAGCTGGGTCCACCTTCCTGAAGACCGTGCCAGGAGAATCGCACCACTGTGTGAAGTTCGAGGCGAAGGAGGCTGCTGTAACTTTGCGCAAATTGCAATCGGTTGTGACGAAGAGACCTTGCGACTGGAACAGGTGGACGATCGAGACATAGAGCCAATTCTAATGGACAAAGAAACTAGCAAGCGATCTTTGTGGACGGACGAATCTGCCCGTGGCCCGAACGATTAATTTTATTGGGCTTAGTGGGACCATTTGATGATCAGGAACACAGTCTCCGATTCTTTTGGATGCTTCTTCAAAGCGACATAAGGAGGCAGTGGGCAATGTCACATATGTCCGGCAATTTTAGGCCCCCAGACACGCTGCCGAGGACGAGTGCAGCAGTACAATGTCGAAGCGCACTTCGAAAGTTTTGATATCGTTGCGATAGGAGCTTTATCAAGGTGAGACGCGGAAAGTCGCTATCTGTTAATAACTACAGATTATTTCAGCAAATGCATTAGACCGGAGGTTTACTCGATTCCAAACCATGAGGCCTCTTCTGTAGCTAATGTAGTAGTGAACAGTTTCTTCTAGCGGTACTAAGTCCCTCAGAAGTTTCAATATGACTTGGAGACTAATTTCGAATGCGACAGCCGCTTCAGTACTTAGCACTTAATGATGCTAACCTCTAGTTTTCGAGGTCGCTGGTTCAATCCCGTCGGAGGGCAATGGATTTTTTCGGGCGTAAAAATCATTACCATGGCTTCATTCGGAAGGGAAGTAATGCCGGTGGTCCCGTATCAGACATTTACGGCACGTAAAAGGACCTCAAGCCTAATAAAGAGGCATCTTAGCAAACTTTCCGGTCTTCCACGCCCATTATAGAATGGGACGCTAAGAATCACGGCAGTTAAAGGGCGTCCATAAGTAAAACTCAAATTAATTTTAATTTGAGACGCACCAGCACCATACCACTCACCTTCAGTCATAATAGGATTTAATGGTTGGAGCCCTATATCAAGACGGTCGACGCGCACTTCCGAAAAATGCAATACAGCCATCAGCGGGATTGGGATACACACGTGCCATTATTCTTCCATACCTACTGAGTATCAGTACACAAGTTCATGGTATGACACCGGCCAATATGGTGTTCGAACTGAGCTACCATTGTCGTATGATTTGCTGTTCAGCACGCCTACTATTGCTGATCAGCCGGCAACGGATTATGTCTGGGCGCTAACGGACAGGCCGAAAGACATCCGCCATCCTTCCAGGGAGCACCTGAAGCTGGAAAGTGGCCGGATGAAGGCACACTGGTCATTTGGAGAACAGTGCCAGAATGCAGCAGGTTGAAGTCGTGAGGCTGTATCGTCCCGAAAGGACTAAAGGTAAGCCGCCGAATTTTCAACTTTCCTGGCACGACCCGTATGAAGTAACAACCCGTATCAACTATGCAGTATACTGTATCTGCGTCAATCCCGAGGAAAGCTAATTATGGCCCATTCCAATTGCCTTACTCCACATGGCGGAGCTGCTCCGGAGGACAATCTCATAGGAGGGAGCTATGTGACAAAGCTTCGACTTCCGCTTCGTGAATATTGTGACCTATTCTTCAGCGCTAGTCGGGACACTATAGTTTGTAGATACAGCGTGGGCTGCTCCCCAAACATCTGAAGGACAAGGTAAAACGGGTTGCTATGAAAATTGAATTTTCTTCCCACTCAGCAGCCTAAGAATCTTCCAAGAACTCCTGCAGCCATACAAAACGAGTGTATTTGACACAACTTGGTCAGTGAGGTTGTTGAGATGATGTACCTACTCAGGGAGTTTTCTGTGCGACAGAGAACTAGACAAGTAGAATCCTATATTCGACAGTTAGCGAGCATGCGGAAGAGAGAGGGAGGAAAGACATTGAGGAAGTAATGTTTCAAGACTTGGAGCATTATACAGCAAGTGAACATAAATAAACAAGGTTACTGAATTTTGCACTTTGTAGTGACTATAGCATATAAACTGCATTTAAAGGTTTTGCAATGGGAATTTTGAAAAAAGAAATGCTTAGTTTAATGTTCTCGTGCATAAAGCATACAGACATTTTATATTCAATAAAATCATTTGTTTATACTACCAACAGCATGCATGCAAGACGTTATATATATGTCTGCATACTTTACCTACAAATTAAATAGTAGTTATAGGTGTTATTTTTTATAAGTTCTTAATGCAACTATATGCCAGAAATACATCCGTGATCATGTACATAGAGAGCTATCATCAGGCCTATGTGCAAAATTCAAATAGGGTTGATTTAAGAGGCAGCTTGCATGGAGACAACAACAGAGAGAGATGGAGAAGTGGTAGGCATTGTTAACTTGGCCTTTTGTATTTTGCACATGGTGTCATAAAATAGCAACATGGGTGAATTTATTTCTGTAAGAATGTTCATTTTAGTTCTTAGTGACAAATATGAAAACTCATTTTCCTGACATTTTATATACTTCACTCAGCCTTTCACCATGGCTGGCTCTCATAATTTCGCGCAATTGCGAAACCAATAGTTCAAACCGACATACAGATGCCCTGATCAGTAATAAATTGGCGCAATTCACAAATGTGGACCACGAGTATATTAATGATTTGCAGTTGCCAAAACGTCTGAATTGTTATTAACCCATTAATTCTGCGGTGGCCTGTTTTACAATATGACCAAGATGACGGTTGTAAAATTTGAACATCGTCTTTTACATGCCAATTTCATGTCTGTTCTTCTGAGAGCTGCGACGAAGTGGTACACATTTAGAAAAAAACAAAGGAACAAAAACGCCTTCTCTCGCACAGTGTTTATGAGGGTAAGGAAAACATTGTTGCTTTTACATCCGTTCTATAGGACTGCAAGTAGTTTCTTGCAGATCAGCTTTAGATTTCCAAGCCGTTGAGATCATTTTATGGATGTGATAAGCCACACGTATAGCCGTGGAAGTATGAAGCCAGTCGTGCAGTAGCTGGCGTGCCGAGAGGTCGTTCGCTGTGTGCGTGTGTGGCTAGCAGTTCAACCGGTCGGTGTGTTTACATATTACTCTAAGCTGTTCCTTGGTCTAGTTTGCTATAATATTCACAGCCTCGTCTGTGTTTTCGTAGTCGTATATATATGTGTAAGACATACTTCGACATGGATGATCGTCCTACAACCCTGGTTGATAGTTTATTGGAACGAGATATCATTCGACCGACGGCTTATGAGATACATGAATGGATTTTTGATACGCTAAAATTGGAAGAGGACGATGTCACCGGATTACAAGTTAATGGTATTACCAGACAAATCTTCATTAAATGCAAAACGCCAGACATTGTGGAGGAGGTTTTGAAACAGTCAAATGGAGAAGTTAGTTTTGAATTGTCAAATGGACAACGGACTAAGGTGATACTCGATGTAGCCGGTTTTGGAAGACGGTAGTCAAAGTGTATAATTTGCCATTGCGTTTTTCCAACCGGAAGATAAATATGGCATTAGCAGTTTATGGCACTGTGCTGCCGGTGAGTGACGATATTTGGAATCCCTCTTATCGCTATAAAGTCACCAATGGAGTAAGTACTTTACATATGCTATTGAAAAAACATATACCATCGTTTCTGAATGTCGGGGTTATTCCGCTTTGGTGAGTTATACAGACCAACCTTACGTGTGCCATATGTCATACGGTCGGTCATCTGCGTAACCAGTGACCCAGGAAACCAATGCCGCGAATACCAAGTGCTGAAAAGGATACGTCCACTTGGGCGAAATTGGTTGCTGGTATGCTTCCAAAACAACGGATGCCGTTACCAGGTCAGGTAGCGGCGGTAGGGACCGACTCTAGTCAGTAGTTGCTTAATGTGAAGACAGTGGCTGACCGGCAGTATAGCCGTGATGTAACCTTTGAAGAACACGCGAAGAGTGATTACATCACAGGTGTAGCTCACGACAGTTCTTGTAATTTGCAGGAAAACCTAAGCGAATCAGTCGTAGATGGTCAATCTTGTTCCGACGACAACAATATGGAAACTCAGACTGTCTTAGAGGTAGTGGAGACTAGTGCGACTTGGAAGGACACGTTTTCAGAAAGGGAAGTGGTGGAGTCGGCGGAAACAGGTGTTAGCGTGCCGGAAGAGGTTGCATCAGCAGCTACTTCTTCCATGGCGGAGGAAGTGCAGATAGATGACTCGTTAGCTGAGAATACCGTCACCACTACGCCATATGCGTATGGGGTTATAGTTAGCCAACGTGATCCTCGATTAGAAAAACGCAAAAAGACTGCGTCATCACCGACAAGGCAGTCCAAAAAACCGAGTAAGCCGGTGAACAAGTAATCCTCCTCGTTTATATGGTATTGATACTTCAAACCTTGGCGACCGCGAACGTGAATTTTCTCAGAAATAGAGCCAAGCAAACTTTGTTAAGAGATTTTGTGTACGATAATGACATTGATATTCTGTTTTTGCAGGAGAATAATGAACACAAGCTAGATTCCTTTGGACCGCAATATAATTACGTTTCCAATGTTGGGGATTCCCAGCGCGGTACAACGATTGTTTGCCGCTCGTCTTATGGTATTCGATTATCGGAGAGGCATGTGAGTGGTAGGATTACATCCTTATTATTGGAGGACAGTAATATTCTTCTGGTGAATCTATGTTTACCCTCGGGGTCGAATAGAAGGAAGGAACGCGAAGCTTTCCTCACCTTGGAACTGCCGTTATTTTTGCGTCATAAATACGACAAACTATTTCTAGTTGGGGACTTTGATTGTGTCATCAGTGCTAAGGACCAGGCAGGCCAATATTTTCCGTCGCCTGCTTTAGACCGAGTATGCCAATCCTTGGAATTACGGAACGCTTAGGAACATTTGTATGCCAATTTGGTTGAATATGCGTTCCATCGCTATAATAGTGCTTCGAGAATAGGTCGAGTTTAGTCAGTAAATCGATGCGGCAGATAGTACGGACCATGCAAGTTCATCTGGCACCATATATAGATCAGCATTCCATGGTCATGAAAATAGCTCAAACTGCGAGAAGACCCACGATGTGGAGAGGCGTTTGGAAAATTTATAATACCCTGCTTCAAGATCCAGTAATTTCCGAGAAGTTCTCCCATATGTGGGCGAGATGGGTAAAAACAGCTCAATGTCGAACCCTCACTAAACTGAATCAATGGTTATATACTTTTAAACCGGCTATACGCAACTTTTACAAAGGGGAAGGGATAGCAAAGTCTAAGAACAGACGGCAACTGTTGCACTATTATTACGATTTACTACATCACTTATATGAGCTAAAACGCCATGGACAGGACGTGACCAATCACTTTTCTGCAATTAAAAGGAGAATGTGTTATCTTCAGGAGGAGATTTATTACGGAGCACAACTGCATTCCGGCGACCATTCTGTAGTACGAGAAGAGAAAAACTCGCTTTTTATCTAGCGTCTGAAAAACGTCGTGGTGAGCGGAAATACATCTCCCACTTACGCGCTTCCACAGGGGATTTCTTAGCAACGACGCACGACATACTTCAAGAGGCATATCAACACTTTTCTGATAAATTAGGAGCAGTTGAAGTTGATGTATCTGCGCAGCAAGATGTTTATCGTCATATAACGTAACAGATATCCCCAGCTGCCAATACTGTTTTAAATTAAGAGATTACGTCTGAGGAATTGTGGGCTGCTTTAGCCTCAGCCAGTCTGGACTCGGCGTCTGGACCTGATGGTTTTACAAAGCCAACTGGAAAATCCTTAAAGATATCTTACTGGACGTCATGTTGGAGGTACAGCGTAATACAGGCACCTTAACGGGGTTTAATGAAGGTATCATTGTGTTGATCCCTATACAGACGGCTACAACGGAACTAAAATCGTTTCGACTTATTACGTTTTTTAATGCAGATTACAAGTTGTTCACAAAGATCTTGGCTAACAGGTTAAAGACCTCTCTGCCTGATATTATTGGACCTGGACAAACGTGCGGTATACCGGAAAGGAGGATCACACAAATTCTAATGAAGTTACGAGATGTCATTATCGCTGGTGAACGGAATCCCAACATGGTGGCAGCCTTTTTGGCTTTGGATTTCACGGCCGCCTTTGATAGAATTAACCACGATTATCTATGGAGTGTTTTGAAGAGTTTTGGATTTTCACAGCCATTTCAAAGCCTTTTACAATCTATTTATTGAGATGTGCACTCCCGAATTCAAGTTAATGGCTTTCTTACGCGACCAGTACTTATAGCACAGTCGATACGGCAGGGATGTCCCCTCTCTATGATGTTGTATACTTTGTGCGTTGAACCGCTGATTAGAGGCATAGCGACTTTACTTTCTTATACCGATAATCCGTTCAATCGTGAAACCTTTGGCGTATGCTGATGATGTCACCTTGATTCTCGCTCATGCTGATGATTCTTACAAACTGGTGCCTCTGGAGCTTTGATAAATTATGACGAGTCACAACTATTACCGTTGAATAGCTGGCCAACGGACACTGCTCGATTTACCTATATTAGTTCAGTGAATATATTGGGCATTATTTTTACCTCCAGGCTGGAAGGGTTAATAGCACAGAATTGGAAGCGACTTGTGCCTATGTGCATTTCTCTTATGACCTCGCAGTTGACACGGAATTTAAACTTTGTGCAAAAAATCTGGCATGTTAGCACTATGTGCTCGCGAAACTCTGGTATGTGGCGCAGGTGATACCGATGTTACCACAATATTCCCAGCAACTAGAAAGAGCGATTGGCTACTACGTTTAGAAAAATCACTTCTTTAAGGTAGCCCGACCTCAATTACGAAGAGCAATTACGGAGGGTGATTGGAATCTTATCGATGTGTTTATTAAATATCGGGCTTTGTTGCTCCATTCTATATTGAGTACTCTCCACAGCTACGGTGCCAATCAGGTTGTGCAGTTTTGTATGAACATGGCTGGGACGGCTGCCGGACACTTCAAACAGGTTCTGACAGACTATAGAAGAATACCTCCAGTGATAGATACGTCGCTCAGTCTTCCCACCACCAAAACGTTATATACTACGTTGCTGAAAGATTACACGACAGTGCCTGCAATAGAACGGGAATACCCTAATTCACCATGGCAGCGGGTTTGGAAAATGTTGCTTATAAACTATATATCGTTGGAGTGGAAAGTTTCTTTTTATTTCTTCATCAACGAAATAATACCTACAGAGTCCAAGCGATATAAACATAATTTGTCCTCGGCAACTTGGTGTAAGCGTAGTGGTGGGGTGGACACTCAAATTCATCGAATAACTACCTGTGTTAGTATCAGCGACATATGCAATTGGACCAAGAAACATATAGGTCATTTAATCGGCAGCTTTTTGGAACATCGGACTACATCTTCCTATTAGCTTGGGAGGTTCAGAAGGGAGCTACCGAAATTACACAGGTGTGGTTAACATTGGCACTCTATCATTACTGTTTGCACGAAGAATTCGCATCTCTCCTCACTTTCCAAAAATGGCTTTGGTCAGAGCGATACAAGCTTCGGCGACAACCCCGAATATGGAACGTATTATATTTGTAGTTGGATTTCACGCTGTAATAAAAAAAGTAAATGAAATAAACAAAAACTGCAAAATTTCATGTAAAAATCTTAGAAGGTACTGGTAATACATTATAAAAAAACAGTGGGTTGATACCTCTTAGACTGATGCTTAAGCAGTGGTGAACATGTATTTTAGAAGTGTAGTTTTTGGAGACCACAGGGCACGAGGAAAAAGATTCCTTTAAAACGATAAAACAATGCAGATTAAATTACAAATCTATGTCCTCTAAAAAAAACAAGGCATCGACTTTTCGTTGAGATTGCCATGGAAATAAAAAAAAAAGCGGCAACATCCGAATTTCATGAGAAACAAAAGATACGCGGACGGGTATCGTATTGCTGATTGTAGTCTAATTCAGTTCACCCCTGTGGTTCATAACGGAGCAAGCACGATGAGGAATTCGATCATTTCTTTCACTTTGAGGCAAACGTGGTTCAGGAATCATAATTTTAATGCAAATTTTGACATTTTCAGGCTACAGCAGCATGTAACAGTTTGAGTAATGCTACCCTAAGGTATCAGCCTATTAATCGTACTGCGTAATAAAGATCCAAATTTTTACACATTTAAGGAAATGTAACTCACAATTTTATTTTCGATTCCACTACATAATTATAGCAAAGATTAGTGCTTATTGTTTAAAATTTTCAAGAAATACAAAATTGATGTACACAAGAATTATCCCACGAAATGAGAAATTGGTCTATTAAACTATTAAATATTCCATATTATACCACGGATATAATTATTTACAATTAAGAATTGCATTTTCTGTAACACTACAAGCTTTCCATTAAAATTCGAAGTATGTAGGAAGTCTAATTTTGTAAATATCTGTGTCTTATTAAATTATTAAAATTGTAAATCTAAAACCATTGTTTATATTAAAAGATTCATTGGATATGTTAATTTAGCTTGAAAGAACGTATTGTAAAATTTTGAAATAAACTGATCAAAATTAGTTCATAGAGAATATTTTAAAAGAATAAAGTTGCCAGAAAGCAATATTGAAACAACATTAGAGCTTACAATTTCACGCGTCATTTGCACATAGCTTGCATGTCTATTTTAGCATTCCGTATTCTGTAATTGAATAAAGACATTAAGTCAAATACCAAAATAGGCATAAGACATAATGCAAAGCAGATTAAAATACCAGAACTAACTAACATTAAAATTCTCAAAAAAATATTCACCAACATAACAGTTTGAATGCTTCTAAGCCACACTTTAATTTTGTTTTTAAAGTATTTATTTAAAGTTCTAAAACTATCCTAAGGAACATTAAAAATTGTAGGCCAGTATATTAAAAATTGTGCAGTTATGCTCAGTCAGCAACAGGAATATCAAGATTATTAATCCTCCTAGAAATGTGATAATATATTTGATGTCATATAGTATATTTTGTAATGTTTGTTCATTCTAATACAATGTATTAACATTAAACCATTTTACCTGTTGTAACGAAGAAGTAGTGAGGGTATATAATTCCAATAAGCAATTATTACCAATAAGTGAGCATGTATCGTTCGCATAAATTAAAGTTCTATTAACAATGTTAACACAAATAAAAGTAAGCAGGGGCGGAGCAGCCTTCCTAGGTCACGAAGCGAAGATCAAGAAAAAGAAGAAGAAGATAAAAAGGTTCTTAGAACCGAATCTTCAGGTATTCCATATTTCACTGTCCTTAATTCGGATATTTTGTTACCAATGTGTGTAGCCTAACTACGCTTAGTTAAATACGATTTGAGAAAATGAAGTTTGTTTGCATTACCTCCATTGTGTTGAAGCTTAACTAACAAAATATGAGTCACGGAATAAAATGTTTTACTTAAAACACAGAAAGCTGCATTAAATCTTTTTTTCTCTTTCTTTTTCAAAACTACTGAACCTGTAAAGAACAAAATTACACACAACATTAATAATACACCTTCCTTCCAGGAAGCTAACATGATGTTCATAATACAAGTTCTTAGACTCAAAAAACTTATTCTCCCATTTTTGCATGGCACGCAAGCAGGCTTTAGAGAAATATGTCTATAACTACTAGTATCACTGTTATCACTATTTTTGAAGACTGGAACCACTTTTGAAATGTTCGAAGAATTCGGAAACATACGTTGATGCAGTAAGTGAATCTACAATTTTACCAATATCTTTCAAAGAAAACAGCTGGAAATGTGAACGTAGAGGAGTAAAATAAATAGGAGAGGGCGAACGCAGTTTAGGCGTTTATATGGGGAAGATAGGGAAAACGAGAAATGATCCGAGGTACAGCCGGAAATGAAGGAGAGGAACGCCCTTTATATGAGAGAGGTGGGGAATGCAGGGAGAAGTGCTAGACAGAGTTCGCATGGGAAAGATATGGAAAACGTGAACAGATAATTGGCTAGAGAGATGCTAAAAGAGAGAGGGATATGCTTTATACGGGAGAGATAGGGAATACGAGGAAAGATGTTAGACTAGACAGGGCTTTAAGGGTGGAATAACCTAATATGGGAGAGATAGCAAACCGAGGAGAGGCATTAGGCTAGGGGAGTTTGAATGGCACAGTATGCGTTTATATGCGGAGACGAGGAAAACGATGAGAGTAGCTAGGTTGGAGGAACGTTCAAGTAGGAAAATGCGTTTATATGGGAGAGATAGGGAGAGCTAGGAGAGATCCAAAGTAGAGCAGGGCTGAAGGAGAGGAACGCCGTTTATATGATATAGGTAGGTAATATGAGGAGAGGTAGTAGGTTATACAGAGGTTGAGGAGTAGGGCATACGTTTATGTGCGGGAGGATATGAAAAAAACGGTGAGACATCCTATGCTAGGAGAGAGTTGAAGGAGGGCAATGCGCTTTATATGAGGGAGCTGGGGAATACGAGCAGAGACGCTAGTCTAGACAGAGGTTGGGGAGTACCGTATGCGTTTATATGGGGAATATATGGGAAACGGGGAGATGTTATAAGCTAGAGAGATACTGAAGGAGGGGAGAATGTAGGTTTATACAGGTGAGGTAGGAAACCAAGGAGAAATGCTAGGCTAGACAGATGCTGAAGGAGGGAGGGATACGCTTTATACGGAAGTTATAGGGGAAACGTGGAGAGATGCTAGGATAGACAGAGTTAAAGGGGGAAGAGGATTAGGCCACAAAGACACCACTAATTAAAGTTTACAAATGTTTTGACGTGCTTTGGCGGTATTTTCTCGACACTGAGGACGAAGTACCCCGGCGCTAAAGTTCTAAATATCTGTACCAATCAATCATCATCTAACGTCATTGACAAAAAATCGGGGTTTTATACTGCTAACGTCCCGGTATCACGCCCCTAAAGGGCTGGACGCAGACCGTTGATTGAGCTACCCCCGCCCATGTATTTTGATTGATTAATATAAAGAGCAATTCGAATAGTATCGTATATATGTAGAATAAACCGGTTAGTATCACAAGTGTTCTCGGTAATTCAGAGCAGCGATTCATACCAGAGCTATTTAAGGTAATTTCGCATGATAAGGGTACTATCACAGGTGTTTAAGTCATTTTAACAGGTAATTCAGATAGCGTCACTGGTATTCATGGTAATATAGAGAGTAATTAGATCAAAAATTTCTTATCCAATGCTACAACACTTTTGTATACTTTTTTCTAAATCTTACAAACCTTTATATGTTAAACAGTGTGCGAGAGGGAGAGTGATAAACTGTATATCGGTTTACAGTGAAGGTATATAGAAGTATTCTAAACTAACCCCACACCGAACGCTCTAACCTATTCCATCCATGACTTCTCATTGTCTATTCAATCCTATCATCACCTAACCTAACCAACGTAACAAGACGTAACACCACATAACCACGTAAAGGGATGTAATATAACCAATAAACGTAACCACGAAACAAGACGTAACACAGCGTAACATAACCACGTAACCAGTAAACGTAACCAGCTAACGTAACCACGTAACAAGTCGTAACGCCACGTAACATAGCAACTAACACAACCTAACATAAGCACGTAAGCATGTGACAAGACGTAACACCGCGTAACATAGCCACGTAACAAGACGTCACACTACGTAACATAAGCACGTAACCACGTGACAAGACGTAACCAACGTAACACCACGTAACATAAGCAAGTAACACCATGTAACATAAGCATGCAACCACGTAACAACGCATAACAATCATGTAACCACGATTCATAACCACGTAAACATGTAACATGACGTAATACCCTGTGACATGACGTAACCAGAAACGGAACAAGCCGTAACACCACGTAAAATAACCACGAAATACGACGTATCAAGGCGTAACCAGAAACGTAACTACGTAACAAAACGTAAGAACAAGACTTGACCAACCCATTACTAAAACAATCTAAGCAAACCCGTGATTCATAACTTAGACAATCAGTACGGGAACCTAGCCTAGGTTAACCAGACTAATCACTGGCCATCCTCTCATCTCCAATTCTACTCAGTCATCTCTAAACTAATCTGCCTAACCAGAGATAACCTCGAATTTCTTTTAGCGAAATTGCGGCGTTTTATTCAAGTTTTATTATTTGAGAGTCTTAATTAAAACGTTTTACGTCAACAAACCTTTATTTTAGTTCGTTGTAGGTGCCTCTCCTCTTTATCTAGGCATGAGACTAGCACAAGGAATGCTGCTAATGGCAGGGTTAACGCCTCCCCTTCCATCCTCTTATTGTTCTTTATTCATCAGGTGTCTGCTAGGTGTATACACATCACATGGACAAACTTCCATTTTTTATATTGTAGACTCACGGAGAAAATCTTTATTTTCGACTTGCATTCTCTTACGCACTGTTTGTAATGCTGCAAGGCCCATATGCATATGTCGTTATTCTATCCTGGGCTATAAATCTCTTGTTATCAAACGGAGTCAATGAGATTTTATTCACTTGCACTATGCTAACAGCATGCTCCCGGGACAGGATCAGATTCATGGGCGTTCTGATGATTTCACGGGTTTTAGGACAGCCTCTATATTTCTCAAATGTAATGTACTGCTTAATAGTACTACGTCTTATGCCTTTATATTTTTATCATCGAGCCTTGAATATCTAAAGCATACATCTTAGGTCGTAGTCCAAAAAAGCGAGGAATGAATTTGCTATTACCCTCAACCTTAAATTTTCACAGCACCTTTTTGTTCTGAGTGAAATGACATATATGGTTGACAGGGTAATCAGCTGTATCCAGGTGTTCGTGAAAACGTAGCTTTTCCCGGTACACATCTTGGGTTGTCACACGATGAATGAATTAGTGTCCATATACATAAGCTTAAGGTTTTCAGCCCCATAATGTGCCAAACGCACAGCATATTGATAGTGATACATTAGTCTTGGAGATGTGCAGCACTCATACCGATGTATATAGGCTTGTTGAACACGATCTGTCGAGAAGCTATATACACAGCAGCTAGATTAGCAGCATATATCGTCCTATCAATAAAGCTATGCTTATCGATCAACTTTTCCAGTGTCTTCTCATTTGTAACCAGTCGTGTATCCGTACGATTATGCAGGTTCTCCATAGTTTTTCCAAACATGGCGTTGTTAACGAGTTTTGTAGAGGTCCTTCTCAAAGTCATTTGCAGCCTGTTTTCGTAGCCTATAGTTAAATTCCACATAAGGTTTTAACCACTGTTACTGTCGGAATTGTAGCACAATATGGATTTTTATTAGCCGTAGTCCATGATTAAGAGCCTGCTTCAAATTCATGTAATGTGCTACATACGTCCTTCGAGGTACAAAATGGGATATCAGTTTCTTTGTAGATGACTCCTTAGGCTTCATACACTCGGGTAGGAAATGGTAGATCGTTCTGTAGATCGTGTAGTTCAGCAGGATACCCGATGTCGACTTCTTATATGTATCCATGCGGATCATCTTCCTGTAGTATTTCTAAGTCTATTTCTTCAGGTGACACCCACTCAAATCCACCATATGGGAGAGCGTGGAACATTTTTCAATCATATTGGTTATTGGCGTCCTCATATGTAATAAATTGGGTTGGTCTCAACGGATCATACTTCTTAATGTAGACGTTGTTTGCTTGGATATACGTGTGGGATATTTGACCTCTTATACCAGATTCTATCATGAGTAATTGGTCATAATTCTGTAGTACTTCCAGCTGAATTCCAGTATACAGCAACATGGCGTCTCATGTAAGTCCTCGAGAGGTACAATAATCCAGGAAGTGCGACTTTGCGTGTTTTGAGGGGTTGAGCTCTAAATGTCTCAAAGACATCAGCTAAAAAAGTACATCAGAGGTTAAGTAGATATCGCTATATTCGCCCAGGTTTCTCACATTAAATAGCTCCCATACATTTCTAGTATAATCGTAGTCAGCATCCCTAATTTCTTCTTCAATGAACCTATTGTAGAAGCAGTCCTTGGGTGTCAAGCAGGTTTCGTTCAAAACATCCCATGACGTGACGTAACATTGGGAAATTCTGCCTTACGAGTCATAAACTTCAACTTGTCTTTTCCGAAGTGCTTCAGTGTTTCAGGATACGTCAGATTTTTCACCAGCTTACCAAAGCTTGTACTGAGGAACCGAAAGCTACCCACAAACCGAAGCCTTATGTCTCCTACATACTTGGAGAATGATATATAGCTTTCTTCAGAGCTAGAAATTGCTGCCACCCGCTAACATGTGCATCGCAGCAACATAACAATGAAGTGTGAGTCATACTCACTGAGGTTTTGTATGAAGACTGGAATATATTTAGTTGTTTTGCAGGCTAAATTACATTCATTATGTAGACTTTCACGATATTCACCACTGATGTGATCATAGCCGTGTACTTTGTAGTTTTCTTTAGTAAAGGGTTTTTCATACAAGTTGCACATTGTAGAGGAGTTGAATTCCATCTGCTGTTTATCTGTGAAGTTCAGAGGCATGACAGACTTTTATATATTATTAATTTCTTTTGCAAGGAATGTCAGGTATTCCATAAACTTCTGAGCAGCATCAACACCACGATATACATAGGGATGCTTGGGAAGAACAGTTTCCAGATGTTCAACGTCGGATGATGGTTTAACGCAAACGCAGAAACTCATGGGTACATGCTGCTGATAATGGGTTGTATATGAAGTATCAGGATTGGGTATACATTTTTGACAAGGTGCGAGAATGCTTTCAAAGTGTACGTAGATGACGTAAGGTAGTTTCAACATCCTTTTAACATTTTTAAACTGAACAACGGACTTCTCCTTTGTAGGCATAACTACCCTTGCAACATCATATTGATTACAGATAGTGGCATGTTCTTGTAGTTTTTCCAGCACACTTCATTCATATTGACCTTCAACTTGTGTAAGACAACGCTTACAGTTATAAACATGTCCATTATGCATAGTTTTCTGACGCCGAATAAGTTTTTCAAAATTCTTTATATAAACGTAGTGATGTTTTCCACTACTCTCATTCAATAGTAGGAGGTCACAGTGTTCAGGTGGTTCAACCTCAGCGACCTCTATTGGATACCGTTCAGGCATGTCATCTAGGCTGAAGACGTTGATAGACATCCTGTTAAGCTTCTCAAACTTAGATATTTGAGAAAGTGGAGTTGGATAATTAACACAGCTGAGATCATAATTTATTTTGAAGTTGCTTGTGTTGACTCACGCGCTGTGCATCCTTCTCAACGAATCTCGCCAATACAGAATACATAAAGCATTCCTCTTCAGTATAATGCTGGATGTTAATGCAGGCTTCTTTAGCTCAAGCAGATGCGGATAGGTGTATGTAGTTACTTCCTCGTAACGGATTGTACTTGTTAACACAAAGGCGAACCCCTTCTATAGCAAGCAGAGCTCAGTTGCTGCCCTTAAGTTGTGATTCCTCCATTTCAGTAACCAAATTCCTCATTTTCGTTTCCAGCATAGAGTCCACATCCGTTTTTAGGAAATCAGCTTTATTCCGGGTTTTAAATGTTTTGTCGGAGGTTTCTCCGACACTGCTAACAAGTCGACACTCAGCCAAAAGATTAATTTTCACACTCTTTTTAGTAACAAGTTCTTTACGTATAGCCTGGATTATCCGCTGTTTTGCCTCATACAGGTACATATTCAGATCATTAGTTGATTCACAGCGTATAAAATATGATTTAAAAAGTCCATCAAATGAATCTTCATATTCTTTCATGCCACAATCATCCATTGTAAATAATAACTCTTGTTCAGTAGGTTGTAATCTACGTTTCTTCTCAGGTATGCTAATTTCACCTGCATCTTCGTGACGCCGACCTATATAACTATCTTTAAAGGTTAAAATACAATATTTACATTTGAAGAGCTTCGTACAACGTAGCTCATGCCTTCTTTTAACATACCCACGTAAAAATGCCTTTCCACATTTACCACAAGAATATCTTGATGATATCCTTATATCAGGACTTATTTATCTTTACTTTAATGTAATAACGTATTAAACCTTCTTCAAGGAAATCTACACCTTCATAACACTTAAGAAAGCTGATTATTTTCTGAGGAAACAACAATGTTGACACCTGGGAGATAATTAACAGAATGAAGTCCAATGCCCGAGATCGCCCTACTTATAGAGGAGGCACGAAACGTTTTTAGATCCATTATATAACTTATTAATCCTTCTTCAAGGAAATGTACACCTCTTCACCTTGATAACACTTTAGAAAGCCGATTATTTTCCTAGAGAACAACGATGTTGACACATTGGAGATAATTAGCAGAACGAAGTCCAATACCCGAGGTCGCCCTATTAATAGAGGGCGTACGAATCTTTTTAGATCAATTATATGACTATTAATCCTTCTTCAAGGAAATGTAGAATTCTTCAGCTTGATAACACTTTAGAAAACCGATTATTTTCAGAGAGAACAACGATGTTGACACATCGGAGATAATTAGCAGAATGAAATCCAATGTCAGAAATCGCCCTATATATAGAGGAGACACACCCGTTTTTAGATCAATTCCATACTGAATTTTAATACTAAAACGGTGATTAAGGGTCTAAGCTCTTTTATTTCAACACGTGTTAAACAGATGTTTGGATCCATCCGTAGGTCTTTGCGCATGTTCAGGTATTTAGAGAAGTGCTCAGAGATATTTGTGTGATTGTACGTATTCGTTTGTCTTCGTGAAGTTCCGTGTGCTTGAATAAAGTTTTAGAATGTGTGAGCATGTATCAATGTGTTCGGGAGTCTCTGTATAGGTACGCATGCTTAGAGTAAGTGTTTGCTAGACATGTATGGGTGCTGTTCAATGTGAGAAACCCGGGCGCATGCAACGACCTCTACTTAACCTCTGATGTACTTCTTCTAGCTGATGTCTTTGAGACATTTAGAGCTCAACCCCTCAAAACACACAAAGTCGACCCTGCTCGATTATTTTACCTCTCCAGGACTTACATGGGACGCCATGTTGCTGTTTACTAGAATTCAGCTAGAATTACTACAGGATTATGACAAATTACTCATGATAGAATCTTGTATAAGAGGCTTACGTCAAATATCCCACAGGTATGCCGAGGCAAACAACGCCTACATTAAGAAGTATGATCCGTTGAGACCAACCCAATTTATTACATATGAGGACGCCAATAACCAATATGGTTGAGAAATGTTCCACGCTCTCCCTTATGGTGGATTTGAGTGGGTGTCACCTGAAGAAATAGACTTAGAAATACTACAGGAAGATGATCCGCATGGATACATATTAGAAGTCGACATCGGGTATCCTGCTGAACAAGACTATCTACACAACTATCTACAATTTCCTACCCGAGTGTACGAAGCCTAAGGAGTCATCTATAAAGAAACTGATATCCCATTTTGTACCTCGAAGGACGTATGTAGCACATTACGTCACTTTGAAGCAGGCTCTTAATCATGGGCTACGGCTTATAAAAATCCATCGTGTGCTACAATTCCGACAGTAACGGTGGTTAAAATCTTATGTGGAATTTAACAATAGGCTACGAAAACAGGCTGCAAATGTCTTTGAGAAGGACCTCTACAAAACTCTTTAACAACGCCATGTTTGGAAAAACTATGGAGAACCTGCGTAATCGTTAGGATACACGACTGGTTACAAATGAGAAGACACTGGAAAAGCTGATCGATAAGCCCACCTTTATCGATAGGACGATATATGTTGCTAATCTAGCTGTTTTGCATATAGCTTCTCGACAGATCGTGTTCAACAAGCCTATATACATCGGTATGAGTGTGCTGCACATTTCCAAGACATTAATGTATCACTATCATTATGATGTGTCGTTGCCATATTATGGTGCTGAAAACCTTAAGCATATGTATATGGACACTAATTCATTCACCGTGTGATAACTGAAGATGTGTACTAGGTCAAGCTACGTTTTCTCGAACACCTGGATACAGCTGATTACCCCGTCAACCGTATATGTCACTCCACTCAGAACAAAAAGGTGCTGGGAAAATTTAAGGATGAGACTTATAGCAAAATCATCCCCCGCAACCACCACAAAATCCGTGGGACACGCCAAACGTAAACCCTTTAATGACGATATCGACCTGCATAGTATGCAGGGGTTGTAGTACAACCCGCACGCCAGGCCTGGTGGGAGGCGGAGTTGGTGAAGGCCAATTGAGAAATGGATTTTGTAGGGCCAGCTCGTTGATGCGGAGGTTCCTAATGTAAGGCACTTATCTTAGGAGATCATGATGAGGCGTGACATTGGATGGTAGAAAATATAGAGTTTACCATTTCATTGAATGAATGTATTGTATCGGATGAAGGGATTGGATGTAAGAGCAACATTTCCAATGCATCAGAGCTCTTACGAGGTGGCAGTTGCAAGCATTGTTTTTATAGTGGTATCCCCAGGAGGCCTATTCCACTTTGCTGCTTGGAGTGCTTGAGGAGTTTCGGTGTATTCCAAAGAGCGCTTACCGCCCAGTAGAGGTGTTCTGGCTGCAGTCGGATGGTAAACGATGGAAGATTTGTAAGATCCGCTGCAATGGAAGGTAGCAGATGCATGGTGTATTCTATGTTGAAGTGCATGCGAATTCTGTAAGCGAACTTCATGTGGACGTGGGGTGTTTGAATGTGAGGACAGTCGAGAAACATCGAAGGTGTAGATATTGGAGAAGTCATGATTCTGGAGTTGTAGAAGGAGTCGTCTTGTTTTTCTTGAAATGAGTCGTTGTTGTTCTGAGGGCCAACGAGTGTTATCGTGGGAATCATTGTAGATTTGGAACTATCGGCTATTAACCAGGTATTCCAAACTTTGCCTGGTGGAAGCTGCGTTAGGGGAACGTCCACTAACTTTGTGTGACCGGGGGACAATTCTTCTATCTTGAAGTACGTGTTGTTGCCGTCGTTTTGGTATTTGTAAGTGGTTTTGTGATAGGGAACCGATAGTTCTTCCGGAAATATTACGGTGGGTTTGTCTTGAGAGTTTTTGTTCCAAAAGATGATCAGATTTTGAGATTCTTCGAAATCGACGGTTTCTGTGGTTGTACCGGACTTTGTGAGAATCCGTTTTCTTGTTGTTGCACAGTTGGTGATGGAGAACTGAATTTTGTGGTAACCGTTGCCGTAGGCAATGGAAGAGAGTGTGTTGAAGTTCTTAGCAGATTGGTTTACTGGTGCAGGTGAGGTGTAGAAGAGTAGGAGGTGATATGGGATGAAGTAGCAGTTTCCGTCCATTTCAGAAAAGTCTATGGTGTGCCAGAATGTCCGGGTTAATTGTCCGTGAGCGTGGTCGGATATGTATGGAGTAATTACTGTGGAAGTGGTTGGTGAGACGTGCTTGCCATAGCCGTAAGAAGGTTTTTTATTGGATTGGATGTTGTCGCCGTCCGTGCGTTGCTCGTCGTCTTGTCCGTTCTCGTCTGGTTTTGATCGTTTTGGAGCTGGTTGGGCCATTACTCACTGAAACTGTCCTAAATGTCCAAGTTAATACCGGCGTGAAGCGCCCACATTGTATCTAGAGTGTCATTAGTGGGTTTGATGTGTGAATAAGAAGTGAGATTTGTGTCGGAAGTGATGTTCCTGTGTATTGCTGGAAAGTGTTTGATGAAGAGGAAGTATATGTCTTGTTTGGTGATGGTGTTGGGAGGTTTCGAAATGATGTAGTTAGTGGAAGCGGGGGATTGGACTTTATGGGCCAAATTGAAATGAAAACAACGTTCTGTCAGATGTTCTTTTTCTGCTTCCGGTAACCACGTCCACAAGGAATGGTTTGTGGTAATGTATATTGGAAGACGCGGAATTGGTTCTTTATCCAAATGTTTGATGTCTGTAGGCAGTTCAGATCCTTCCAGTAGTAGCTTCCAAGTGCCAATGTTCGTGGCATCTAAAATGGGTTCCTCAAAGCGGACGCACGTGGCAGTTGGTAGCTCATCCAGATGAAATGAGCTTTTGTCTTTCTCTCTTCCGATAAGTGTCGGCTTTTAGTCAGAGAGCAACAGCCTTATGAGAAGAGATTTTCCTGTGTTGGTAGGGCCTTGTATGATGAAGGAGTTAATTTTGTTAAGTTGCATGCTCTGAATTTGGATAAATTTACTGAGAAAGTCCGATACGCTTATCCGATTGATTTGGAAGAGCTGTTCGAGGTACTGTACGTTAGAATGTTGATGTTGGGTGTAGTTTTCTGTTAGTATTTGTAAGTAGTGTGTTTCTTTTAGAGTTTGTTTTACTTGTACTGTGGTAATCTTTAATAGATTCTTTAACAGGCTTGTACCTCGAGTTCCTAACTGTTTTAAGAGTTGTATTTGGACTTCTTTAGGTATATTTCTAAGGAATTCTTGATATGATTCAATCTTATAATCTGGTATCAATTGAAGAAGATAATGGATAGAAGTATTCCTAAAGGTAATAGAGGTTTTATAAATGTCTTTGCGATCTTCCGAATACTGGTCACAAGGTTCAAAGGAAGAATCGGTTTGGTCAGAATCTGTTATTTGGGAGAGGATGTGGGAGATGGAAGCAGGAAGTTTAATTCCATATTTGCGGAATGTGGAGAGACCTTTACGGATGCAATAGGATATAAACCTTTGAAGCCAGCAGATTGGTTGTAGGCTCGTATAAGCTTCTGCAATTCCAGCACCCGGGACTCCACGGAAGTCAAGGATTCTTTGGAGGGAGCGTTGGTTGTTGGAAGGGTTTGCCGGACAGTAGATGAAGTGGAAGTGGTCGCCGTGGTCAAAGGTGACGAAGGATGGGCAGATTCCTTTGTTGGATGGAAGGATTTTGTCGTGGTTTCTTTTGTGGATGATGAAGGTGAAGAAATATTTTGTTTCTTCGGAGGAGACGGAGGTGGCGATGGACTGGGACTCGGAGCTAGAACTGTAGGCTCCGGACTGGATGTTTGGCTTCTTGGTAGGGGCGTCGATATCGTCAGTAAAGAGTTTACGTTTGGCGTGTCCCACGGATTTTGTGGTGGTTGCGGATGGGCCAATTGGATTCTTTCCTGCTTGTTTCCTAGGATTGCGGTTTGTAGCCTTCCTATGTCGGGTGTGAGCATCACTTCCGGTGTCGTGTGTTGTGATATTTCTTGGTACCAGGAGATGTGAGGTTTGGCCTTTAGAAGCTGGAGTATGTCCTTTAGTATAGTTATTCGGCATAGGCGGTTGGATATGTTTGTCAGTTGTATCAGGTATTGGAGTGATGGAAGTTTTAGAACATCCAGGCTGCGGGTCAATTTGTTCTAGGGTTCCTGATGGAAGTGTTTTTCCGTCTGCGTCTTGAATATCTTTGTGATCTGATTTTGGATTCGTGGTGTAATTTGCGTCAGGTTGTCTATTTGGAGAATGTATCTGCGGGCTAGTGGTCCGATGGTCTGTTGGAAGGATTCGTTATGATTTGGTAGTTTTCTGGATGAGGGGTCTGATCTATCCATGAGGTGTTCATCACTTACCGGTAGGCCGAAGTCCTCTGGGCAGTAATCCCAATCCTGTGTGGCTAGTTTCCAGTGCTTTAAGTGCTTGGTAGTGGTCGTTGCAGTCCTCCGGACACTGAGGGTTTTGGTTCCAGCACTCCGAGCAGCAGCACTGGGGTATGTTGTGTTTGCACAGCGGATGAAGCATGTCAGAATGGAAGGCTGGACTGAAAGAGCGGTATTTATACTCCAGCTGAAGGATAAATGAAAATTTTGCTTCCAATGCAGTCGTCCTTCAAGAGGTGACTGTTGTTTGTCTGTCATCCGAAGTAAAAACGAAATATCAATCCGGTAAACACTTCCGATAACACACACACTCCGCCTCCCCCCAAGCCTGGCGTGCGGGTTGTAGTACAACCCCTGCATACTATGCAGGATACAGCTGATTACACTGTCAACCGTATATGTCACTCTACTCAGAACAAAAAGGTGCTGGGAAAATTTAAGGGTGAGACTTATAGCAAAATCATTCTACGCTTTGTTGCTGAATCTGATCCTGTCCCGGGAGCATGCTGTTAGCATGGTGCAACTGAATAAAATCACATTGACTCCATTTGATGACAATAGAGTTATAGCCGAGGATGGAATAACGACATATGCATAAGGGCCTTACAGCATTACAAACAGTGCGTAAGAGAATGTAAGTCGAAAATAAAGATTTTCTCCGTGAGTCTACAATTTAAAATATGGAAGTTTGTCCATGTGATGTGTATACACCTAGCAGACACCTGATGAATAAAAAAGAATAAGAGGACCGAAGGGAGGCGTAACCCTGCCATTAGGAGCATTCCTTGTGATAGTCTCAATTCTAGATAAAGGGGAGAGGCGTATACAACGAACAAAAATAAAGGTATGCTGATGTAAAACTTTTCAATTAAGACTCTCAAATAATAAAACTTGAATAAAACGCCGCAATTTCGCTAAAAGAAATTCGAGGTTATCTCTGGTTAGGCAGATTAGTTTAGACGATTACTGAGTAGAATTGATGATGAGAGGATGGCCCGTGATTGGTTAGGTTAAGCTAGGCTAGGTTCGCGTACTGATTGTCTAAGTTATGAATCATGGGTTTGCTTAGATTGTGTTAGTAATGGGTTGGTTACGTGTTGTTCTTACGTTTTGTTACGTGGTTACGTTTCTGGTTACGTTTGTTACGTCGTGTTACGTGGTTAGGTTACGTGGTGTTGCGTTTTGTTCCTTTTCTGGTTACGTCATGTCACAGGGTGTTACGTCATGTTACGTGTTTACGTAGCTATGAATCGTGGTTATATGATTGTTACGTGTTGTTACGTGGTTGCGTGCTTATGTTACGTGGTGTTACGTTGGTTACGTCTTGTTACGTGGTTACGTGCTTATGTTATGTAGTGTGACGTCTTGTTACGTGGCTATGTTACGCGATGTTACGTCTTTCTACGTGGTGTTACGTCTTGGTACGTGGTTACGTGCTTATGTTACGTTGTGTTACATGGCTATGTTACGTGGTGTTACGTCTTGTTACGTGGTTACTTTAGTTGGTTATGTTTACTGGTTACGTGGTTATGTTACGCTGTGTTACGTCTTGTTTCGTGGTTACGTTTATTGGTTATATTACATCCTTTTACGTGGTTACGTGGTGTTATGTCTTGCTACGTTGGTTAGGTTAGGTGATGATAGGATTGAATAGACAATGAGAAGTCATGGATGGAATAGGTTAGGGGGTTAGTTTAGAATACTTCTACATACCATCACTGTAAACCGATATACAGTTTATCCCTTTTCCTCTCGCACACTGTTTAACATATAAAAGTTTGTAAGATTTAGAAAAAGGATATAAACGTGCTGTAACATTAATTAAGAAATGTTTATGATCTAATTACTCTCTCTATTACCATGAATGCCAGTGACGCTATCTGAATTACCCGTTAAAATGACTTAAACACCGGTGATACTACCCTTATCATGCGCAATTACCTTAAATAGCTCTGGTACGAATCGCTGCTTTGAATTACCGCGAACACCTGTGTTACTAACCGGTTTACTCTACATATATACGATACTATTCGAATTACTCGTTATATTATTCAATCAAAATACATGGGCGGGGATACCTCAATCAACGTTCTGCGTCCAGCCTTTTAGGGGCGTGATACCGGGACGTTAGCAGTATAAAACCCCGATTTTTTGTCAATGACGTTAGATAATGATTGATTGACACAGATATTTAGAACTTTAGCGCCGGGGTACTTCACCCTCAGGGTCGAAGAAATACCGCCGAAGTGCGTCAAATCATTTGTAAACTTTAATTAGCGGTGTCTTTGTGGCTTAAACCTCTTACCCCCTTAACTCTGTCTATCCTA
This sequence comes from Deroplatys truncata, assembly GCA_030765065.1. Taxonomy (NCBI): domain Eukaryota; kingdom Metazoa; phylum Arthropoda; class Insecta; order Mantodea; family Mantidae; genus Deroplatys; species Deroplatys truncata. The sequence goes on from CM060990.1 coordinate 703,142,855, forward strand.
GCATCTCTCCACGTTTCCCCTATCTCTTCCGTATAAAGCGTATACCTCCCTCGTTCAGCATGTCTTGCCTAGCATCTCTCCTTGGTTTCCTACCTCACCTGTATAAACCTACATTCCCCCTCCTTCAGTAGCTGTCTAGCTTATCATCTCTAGTTGTTTTCATATATTCCCCACACAAAAGCATACTGTACTCCTCAACCTCTGTCTAGACTAGCACCTCTTATCGTATTCCCCACCGCCCTCATATAAAGCGCATTGCTCTCCTTCAACTGTCTCCTAGTATATGATCTCTCTCCGTTTTTTCCCATATCTTCCCCCACATAAACGTACACCCCACGCCTCAACCTCTGTATAACCTACTACCTCTCCTCGTATTCCCTACCTGTATCTTATAAAGGGCGTTCCCCTCCTTCAGCACCTGCTCTACCTCGGATCTGTCCTCGTTTTCCCTATCTTCCCCATATAAACGCATTTCCCCCCTTGAACCGTCGTATCTACCCTCGTTTTCTCTATTCTTTCCCATATAAACGCAAAAAATGCGCTCGCTCTCTTCTATATTTTCTACTTCGAGGACATATAGTACTGCGACCCTCAAGGGATTTATTGTGCGTACATCCCCGGGAGGAACCGCAGAAGGCACATGGGTTGCAGAGCAAAGACGGCGCGCAGGGTTCCCTAACAGATCCAGACTTGAACACCCGGCCACGGGAGACCGCTCGGAGACTCTCCTCCAGTGGGACGGGAAAAACATTTCCAAATCGCAAACCTCTGCGCTATCTGTCCAACAGCGACCGAACCACAGCCGCGAAGTTAATCTGAAGCATAAAAGGAAAATGAATGAGAGGGAATTGGGGGGAGAGAGGAGAGCCGCGGTAGAATACACCACCGTTGCGTTCGCCTTTATCAACCAAGGAAAACCACGAAAATTCCATGGTCAGAGTAAGCGGCTACCGGGAATCGAGCTTGGAAGCTACAGAATGCTAGGCTCACACGTTACCACGGAGTCACCTCGCTTGGTGAAATTAATGCTTACTGCAAGAAATTTTGATTTTGGTAACAATATTAATAAAACCATGCAAGAAATAAATTTCTATTATAGGTTGGCATATGTTTTGAGGCAATTATTTAAAATTCACCTGAAGATTGTGTTACTTATAGCAATGTTACACAATAATATATTTTCAAGGGTATTTAAGAAATATCAATAGAATCTTTTAAACTTTCTTTAAGGCTGATGCTCAAATTAAGATCATTGCCTCCGTTAGCATTTGTAATTGGGAATCTGCAGATTTTTAATTACAAAACGGATTTTCTATAAATGTTGTATTTGCACCTCTTTTGATTTCTTTGAATGCCAACTTACATGCAGGAGAATTCTTTCTGTGTAATTGTCTATGAAGATCAGACTGAGTCAGAGTATACTATATACGAGGCTGCATGTACCAATTTGTAGCTCTAGATGGTTTGGAATTTCATCAACTTAGACTTTTGCTAAGAGGGAAATAAATAAGAGTTAAAGGCCAATAAAATCTTTTGAACGTACAAAGAAAAATACTTGTCAATGGATATTATTAAAGTGTAATTTAAAATGTTCAGTATAATCGGAGCTTAAATACTTTCTCTTCAAGATGGAAGAAAAGTTACATTTACTGTCGTATTTATACGTGGTTTCTTACGGCACTACGTAAACAATTCTGCGTCAATTATTCGAGCTGAGTAACTCTGTTTACTAAGATTTGTAATAATATTATATAAAGAAGCCTAATATTAATAGCTTTGTGAATGGTACAGTAGAAATCTAAAGCTCTTAACACATGTTTTAGGTTTGAATCTCTGCTATTATTAAGTAGAATATCAACATTAAAACCACCAGATACATAAAACTCCTTTAAAATAGGCTCCAAAATTTCAAGATCATTCAGTAATATTCAAACATGTTTAGTAACACATTAACATGAGAATAAGGAATGCTTTATGCAACAGTAACAAACAAACAAACAACAATATCATTATGTTTAAAAACCTACATTTCATAATCTCGTTTTTCAGTAGCAGTGTTGATCACAGGTACTGTCCAGTTAATATGCGTAGCAACATATGTGCACGCTCCAACATGTTCCTGAATCTCTATACAATACCAGCCCACAACCTTATAGTTGTCGATAGGAAAGCATTTCCACTCGTCATCAATGCACCAGTGTTCATGGAGTTAGCTACCAGAAGTACAGTGTTTATATGAATACTACAAACTAAAAAACCTGATGAGAGGTCATGGCTTCGTGTGGTGACGTTATCAAAGTGACCGCCGCGAGGAGATGAAACGCTTCATTCACCTCATCAAAACTTCTCTGGTATATATAAGGCTGATATCTATATTCGGAATTGAAACAGTTTGATGATTTTACCACCGACTACGACAACTATGTTTTACTAACAAAACTTGCAACTCCATTATTTTGGAAAGGTAGAATCAAAAGACTGAAAAATTCAATGCCATACCCGGGGCTACAAAGAATGTAAGTCGCCATTGGGGTATGACATCTCAATACAAATTGAGATCTCCTTGTGGTTTACCGGGAAAAATATGAATCAGTTAGAGAACTTAATGCCGTGTCCGTACGTTGCCATGTTAGCTCTGTGCTTAGAGCAACCGCACGGAGATCGGGAGATCCGTTATTCAAATCACGGCTACGGCATTGAAATTTTCAGACACCTGATTCCACCTTTCTAGCCCTGTCCAAAACAGGGCTTGACTGAAAGAACAATTATATCCATTAATTGACCTAATTGTGGTTGAAACAGTAAAGCCCGGGACTTAAGTAATTACAAAGAATATAAGTCGCCAATGGGATATGACATCTCAATATTACTTGACATCTCCTTGTGGTTTACTGGAAAAAATGCCAATCAGTTGAAGAATTTAATGTCGTGTCGGCATGTTGCCATGGTAGCCCAGTGGTTAGAACAACCTGACGGAGACCGGGGGATCTGTGATTCAAATCCGCTATGTCATTACATACTTTAGTCATTAGATCCTACCTTTCCAGGCCTGTCCACACACGGCTTGTGTGACAGATCAATTAATTCCTTTAATTGACCTAAATGTGGCTAAAACTATTAAACCCGGGACTTAATCACTTACAAAGGATGTAAGGGGCCATTGGGGCATTAAATCTCAATACAAATTGGGATCTCTTTGTGCTTTACTGGGAATAATGCGAATCAGTTGGAGAATTCAATGTCGTGTTGGCTTGTTGCCTTGGTAGCGCAGTGATTAGAGCAACTGGATGGAGACCGGGAGATCCGGAGTTCAAATCCGGGCATTGAATTTTTCATTCATCTGATTCCGCATTTCCAGGATTGTTCAACACACGTCTTGTGTGACAGAACAATTAATTCCATTAATTAACAAAATAGTGGTTGAAACTATAAAGCCTTGGACTTAAGTACATACAAAGAATGTAAGTCGGCATTGGGTTATGACATCTTAATACAACTTGAGATCTTGTTGTGGTTTACCGGAAAAATGCAAAACATTTGATGAATTTAATGTCGTGTGACGATGGCCTCTGACATATCTGTGATGTTCCTTGCTGTCACTTCAGGACACTCAGAGTCCCGGGTTCGATTGTTGGATGGCAGGGATTAGGAACTTGATCTGGTAGAGCTGAGGTTATGGTTTTCAGGGGTGGTGACACTGCCTTGATAATATTAATAATGCTGCCGGCTAAGAATGAGTTATTATTTCTTTATTTTGTTACGAAGATTCCTATCTGATCGACCCGCCATCTTCGACGACAAAAAACACTGTTTAATTGTCATCACTTTCGAAGTCGCTACTTATGTGTTCCTCCGACTAGCCCTCGAATTGCCTAGATTCCACAACTTCATTTCACACTTCAAGCTTTCTGATTATTTTCTTCTTATATTGTTTCATCAACCGTCCTCGTGATTAGTTCTTACCCGAATGTGGGCTCGGCGTTTCTTTTCTTTTTTCACGCCTTTTGCCAAACTTAGAATTTCCCCCCACCTTTATTATGTTTCGTTTTAAGTTCAAACGTATCATGTGATGTATACGTGATCTTTGATTGGCTATCATTTTTGTTTAATGATTTTATTATTGGCTACCCCCACTTTGACAACTTTCCCGTCTGCTTCTTACAACTTATTTTGAGTTTAAAATCTTCCGACGAATATTCTTATATTGTAGATAAGACACGTATACTTTCTGACCCTGCTAAGCTTTGCAACCATTGTAAACTACACGTCCGAACTAAAGTACAAAAGCGAAACTTCCGGTAGACTTCTTGTCGCCGATAGCAGGTGGATACATCTGCTTTCGTTTCGAGGAAAACAAAAATTGTTTTTGTCCCTTTTCAACAAAACCCATTCCTAGTATGAATTTATAGAGCGGGCGTCTTTTTATTTTATAAATTGATTCTCTTTATACGCTTTATCTCTTTTCAGCACTTTTTTTCGTTATGTTTGATTTCGATCGTATATTATTATCATTATTATTATTTACCCTCCTGGGTCTCGATAACCGGCTTTATATGCCCTAACGGTATATTTATCATCGGACCCTTAGGTTCAATGATGGGTTTATCGTTAATGTCCCATCTAACGTTTCCTCTCTACCTCTGTTCCTTTCATTATTCTTTTATTTATCTATTTATTTATTTATTTAGTGGTTTACGACGGTTTGATGGCGAGCCCACTGTTACACATTTATCCTGTTCACAATACATTTCAATCACTGAATACATTGCAATTTGAAATTTGACACAAGTACCTACATAAAAATAAAAAGAAACAAGACACATAATATCTGACCCTCAACACTCAACAACCAGATTACAAAACATTTATATTTAAGGAATCTGTTTTCACACAGAATACATTCTTCGAACATTTTTATAATTACACATAATAGTTCTCTCTCTCTCACTTTTCTTTCTTTTGCACATCATATACAATACTGGTTTCCTTGAGGCTAGTAGCAGCCTCTACACTCAGACACGTTTTGGTACCTTTTCTGCCAGGTATACATTCTGTCCGGTTTTCATTCATATTGTATGCCATTAACATCGTGAATGTCAAGCACACAGGACATTGCTATCCCAAAGCTACCGATTTGTTTGTAAACAATGTTCGCATGTAATGACTTTCCCTACTTATATTTCGATTGCGTTTGTATATTCTCCCTGTCCGACACTGCTAAATTTCCTTTGTCCTGCTTAAATGGTCGAATCAATGATAAATGGTATCTACCGATTATTTTTCCGGTCCACAATTGTTGGAGTTCATATGCCCTGTCCCCGAAGGTTTGTGATATCCGATAGGGGCCTTTCCAACACATATGCATACGTCTGTATTCCTTCTTTACTAGCGAAGATTTGTCAAAATTCCTCACTAGTACGAGGTCACCTGTTGCCGGAGTCCAGGTATGTGTGTATCTCTTGGCCTTCTGACTCCTTTTCTCTGCTTTGGCTTTTAATTTCTCAAAGGCGTTCTTAATCATTTCCGTGTCTGATTCCTCGATATTGTCAATAGCTCGTGGCACACCCGGAATAATACTATTTGGTTCATTTCCTGTGTGTAGTTGCAGTGGCGTGTATCCATGATTACAGTTGAGACTGTTATTGAATACATTCTCGATGTATTCAATGTATCCGGGCCAACTCGTATGTTTCTGATTCGCTAAAATCCGTAGCGCAATACTTAGGTCTCGCATCTGTCTTTCCCAGGGATTTCAACTGGGATGATAAGCGCTAATATTGTACACTTTTATGCCTGTTTCGAGTAGTGTTTCTCAAAACATCCTTCCCCTATGTACCGGTGCATTATCCACCAAGATCGCCGCCATTCATCCATAATTTGGTACGTAGCGATCAATTATTTTGCTCGCGCAAATAGCGCTAGTCAGCTTCTTGACTGGGTATAGCTTCACAAATTTGCTCATCACGTCGACTAATACGAAAACATATTTTAACCCTGTTATTTCGGCATAGGCCCATGACTGTCAGCTGTGATTAACTGCAGGGGTTTCTCCCTGAGAATCGTCTGTGGTGGTAAATCATATCAGACGTTCTGCGGCTTAGCTTTCTGACACATTGCACAATTTGCAACAAAGGCCCTCAACTTCTTACCAACCCTTGGAATGCAAAAGTGTCCCTTAATGACCAAGTTTGTCTTTTCCATTCCGGCATGTATGAGTGCTCGATGATATGCATCCATAACTAATTCTTCCAACACAGCAGGTACGAAAACTCGCCATGTCGGCCTTTCTCTTCCACACAGTTTATATACCACACCGTTTAAAATGCCGTACCTTTCCGTGTTTTGTTTACTGATCGGCGTAGCTATCTTCATTATTTCGGTTATCTTCTCATCTGCCCCTTGGAGCTGCGACAGCCTCTTCATTTCGTCTGCTAAGCGTTTGCTTAACGTTAGGTCTAATTTCATCACGCAAACCTCTCTTTGTGCATTTCCCTGTGTTTCGGGGAACTACCCCCCTCTCTTTAGTATGGAAAACATGTCGCTGAGCGTATTCAAGCGCCCTGGTATGTGGCGGATTACTATATTGTAAGCCATTATCTCGTGTATGGATCGGGAAATTTTGCTGCTCGTTAATTTACAGCTTTTGATAAATGAAAAACTTATATGGTCTGTGAATACGATAATCTGCCTGTTGTACACCAAGTGTTTAAATTTTTGTAGGGCAAAGAACATGTCCCCGATCTCCTGCTGGCTCACACAAGCAATTCTTTCGGCTTTTGTTAATTCTCTGGAAGCTGTAGCTAATATATGTAATTTCTTGTTTTCGTCAACTTGGGATAATACACACCCGTAAGCAATTGACGAGGCGTCAGAATAAATATGATATGGTCCATACGCGGGCGTTTTAACAGTATCGATTCACTGAGCAACTGCGTTAGCCGGTTAAATGCATTTTCTTCGGCTTCGGTCCACCTTCATTTCCTGTTCTTTTCTAGTAACGCTCGTAGTGGGGCTGATAACCAAGTACACCTAGGAACTTCTGCACCTGCTTCGAGTTCTTGGGGCGGGGGATTTTTTGAATTGCTTCCACGCGCTCGGGGTCCGGCGATACGGTTTCTCCAGAAATTACATACCCTAAGAATTTCACTGATGTAGCGAAGAAAGCGCATTTATCCCAGTTTAACGTCAGACCACTGTCTTCCAAGAACTTCGTCAATGTGTTGGAGGTGTGACTCTAGGTCTAAATCATGTATTAGGATGTCGTCCACATATTGTGACACATACCCTTCAGGTTGTGTGCCTATAATCTGGTGTAATGCCCGGAGCAATGCACCACCGCTAAGATTTATTCCAAAGGGGAAGCGCGTAAAATTATATAAACATCCAGAATGATAGAAGGCCGTATATTTGCGCAAGTGAGGGCCAGTTTGATTTGCAGGTATGAGTTTGTCAAATCCAACGAAGTAAACCATTTTTGTCGCTCGATGCTTGCTAAGATTTGCTTTACATTCTGCGTGCAGAACCTGTCGGGACGGATAAACTTGTTTACATGTCGGCCATCGATAGTTAGCGGAACGCTCCCATTACTCTTCCGTGCTATACATAATGCATTTATGTACACCGAGTCTGACAGTTCAATAATGCTCTCTCGTAACAATTCTTGAAGTTTCTCGTCTACCACACTTCGCAATTCGAGCGGGGTTCCCCTACACTTATGCCTGAAAGGCGTGACGTCAGATATTTCAAATGCATATTCACAGTTATGGTATACTCCTGTCCTTGGGGTGAACATATCTTTGTGTTTTACAAGAATGTTGAAAAAGTCTCCTTTCTGTTGGAGGTTTAAGAAGCCTATTGATGCTGCATATTCGTGTATACCTGATAGGAATATGTTTTGTTCACTCACTACCTGCGAGTCGTCCGATCTCTCACCAAAATAAACACTTTCATTTTCTATGATTAATCGACGATAATGGGGTGCTTGGCCTACTTCTGACTCATCAGCTGACTGCAGTGGCGTGTCGTTAAGATTTCTTCCTTCGCACAATTGTTGCGTAAAAATTCTAACCACATCAATGCCTTCCCCAATGTGCAAATATTCAATAAAATTGTTCTTCTTCTATTTGCTCTTCTATTTCGGTTAATACCGCATATTTCATACTCAGAGTTTGAACGAACGGTATTCTTCTTAGCGATCAGTCTACTGTTAGTATCAATAGTGCTATTCCATAGTCAATAGTGGCTTGGAATGCATTTAACACGTCGCTTCCCATCAGTATGTCTACTACCAGTTTGTCTATTGCTAAACACAATATTTCAAGTTCAACATTCCCATTGCAAGCATTAATCATTACCTGCTGCGATATCTTTTGTTTCGCGCGGTCACAGCCATTATGCAGTACGCGTTCTTTACGGGTAGTGTCTGTAAGTTCTTTTTCTTTTCACTAAGGTGGTTGAAGAGTGCTTTACTGCACGCAGAGATCATGGCTTCACTGTCTATTGTTATCAGGTGTCTCATTTTCGATTACTGCCGCTATTCTCAGGGATTCCGTTATTTCCTGGGTTTGACTTATCTCCCTGTACCCGAATTCCCTGTCATAACAGTTGGCTCTCCCTTCGTTTTGGCTGATATTGTGGCTTACACTATTTGTTTCTGTATTTTTGTTTTCGTTCCCTGTGTAATGCGAAAACCTGCGCGCATTCTCTGAGGTTGAGCCTGGGAAAGCTACGACTCTTCCTGTCTCTAGTTTCCGGCCGTCGTGGCCACGACGCTTTAGTGGGGCCTATCCCTTGGCCTATGCTTTGTCCTGCTCTTTCCCCGCTTATGTGACCTATCGCGTCATCCATTTTCTGGTGGACATTTTGCGGCTGTCGTGTCTGGGATTGGTACCCGCTCGGCGTCAATGAGTGACTGTAACTGGGCCTGCTTAAGCCCTCGTGGTCCTCATATCTACGTGGCGGGTTGCTGGCCGGCTTGAGGGTGTTCTCGGCCTGTTCGGAGGTGTTCTTGGCCTGCCCGGAGGTTTTCCTGGTCGGTTCGGGGAGTTTCTGGCCGATTCGTAGGCGTTCTTGGCCTATCCGGTGTTCCATTGTGAAGGTTATTTTCCCGGTGTTGCCTACTATTCGCTGGGTACCTGGAGAATATCATGTATTGAATGGGGTACTCCTCATGTTGCCTCGGTGGCCTACCCATGTCCGGTTGGTTCCAGGGCCTATAGCTTCTCTCCCGATTCCTTGTAAATGGTTCTTGATACTGCTGTCGAACTGTGGAATGGTTGTTCCACGCACCTTGTGCCCTCGTCCCATCATTACGATGCGAATGTATCCTATCAACCTGTCTACCTTCGATCCCGATTTTGGGCCTATCACTTGGCCTATCTTCTTCCCGCGTTCCGTACCCCTGCAGAGCGGTAAGGAGTTCTATGGCTTCGCTCAGCGTCCTAGGACGTGCCTCCACTAGGTGATGACGTATAACGTCTGGGAACTGTCGTGTCAGGAGGGATACGAATTCACCTTCGGGCATCGGTGGGTCCAGGAGGTGGCTTAATTGGCCGAGTCGCAAGAAATAGTCGACCATCGACTCACGCTTATCTTCCCAGTAACGGCCATTATTTATTTCTGCGCGCACCCGGTATTGTACAACGCCGCTCCAATATTTCTCTAAAAATGCAGACCTAAAATGTTCATATTGTGCATGCTCGCCCACCGTCAATCGAAACCAACTCATGGACGGGCCTATCAAGCTCCTTTTTATAATTACCATTTTGAAACGGTCAGGGATTCCCCTAAGCGCGAAATATGGTTCGAGGTCGTTTATGAATTGCTTCGCATTTTCGAATTCACTGTTGAATTTGGGGATTGGCAGTTGATTAAAAAATTGTAAGGGTATATTGCATTGTTGCAGGGGCCCTACTGTGCTTGACATTTGCGGTGAGGCCGAAAGAATGTAGGCAGGTTCGTTCGATCTCAGTTCGCTACTCGGTTTGTTACACTGGAACGACGAAAGCGCGGAAACCTGAGGGGTAGTTCGCGCGTCCGTGGCTCCCTTGGATCGCGGTTCGATTTCCTCTAGCGCGTCCCTGCGAGCAGTGACGGTCTGTGTCAGTTCCTCCCTTAATTTGACGATCTCGCTTGTCTGCGAACTACACTGTACCTCTATGGTCTCCCTTATTTTGTTAATTTCATCATTTAGCCCTGCTTCAAGTGCCTGCTGCTTATTCTGTAATGCTACACAGACTGCCATTGCTTCTTCCCTTGCCTTATCACTAATTGCACATGTTAAGTTTTCATTACTTACAATTTGCTGTGCCCTGATGGCGTCTATTTCCACGCCAGTTTCCTTCCTTATTACCTCTACACTACTCTGTGTTGATTTTAATTCGTTTCTTATATACACAACATCCGCTTGGATTGTATTTTGACTTGCCCTAATTTCTAACATGACACCCTGTATTTTATTTTCTAAGACCTGACTGATTTACTTCTGTTGGATGCTTAATTGTGACAATATCTGCTGCTGCAATGTTTGATCCTGGGTGGACAATTGTTCCTTTAGTGTTTGCTCTTGTTCTGCTAATCGTTGTGTAAGTGTTTGCTTTTGTTCTGTTAATCGTTGTGTAAGTGTTTGCTCTTGATCTCTTATTTTAGTGTTTAGGAGGCTCAATTGGTCCAACATTTGTTGCAGCATTTCACTCGTATTAAGTGATTCAGTAACTTGGTTTTCTACTGTTTCTCTATCTCCTTTTTCTACACCTACCCGCGTGCTATTGTTAGTGAAATTTTCCCCTTGTTCACTGCTATTAGCTTCCATATCGTTGCCGGTTAATTTCTTGTTTCTTAACAGCATTTACATACATGCATAACCCAGCTTACTTATATCTATTGCATATACACTCCCTTCCAAACTTTTATTGACTAATGTATTGTACAGTTAACAATTAATCGGTGCTGAGTTGCGCTGCTGCGAAGTGTTGTGGTAGTTGACATATCACTTCACTACACTTACACATCTTTTTGAACGCTGATGATCTGTCTGAGCTGGATACATACTTCCTTGTTGCAGTGGAGCGGCGTTGATGTCGCTTGTCCCGCGTCTATCAGTACACTCTGCTGCCGGCGACTTTAGTGGTTACTGATGTCATCATCGGCGTCGTCTTTCTGTCCTTCCTTCCGTTGTCGGTTCTCTGGGTGTTATCCGCTGGCAGTATTTCGAGCCCCAACGTAGTGGGCGCCATATGACACTGACCTCTGACACATCTGTGTTGTTCCTTGCTGTCACTTCAGGACACTCAGAGTCCCGGGTTCGATTGTTGGATGGCAGGGATTAGGAGATTGTTCTGGTAGAGCCGAGGTTCTGGTTTTCAAGGTTGGTGACACTACCTTGATAATATTAATAATGCTCCGGCGAAGATTGAGGTATTATTTCTTTATTTTGTTACGAAGATTCCTATCTGGTCGACCCGCCACCTTCGTCGTCAAAGCACTATTATTATTGCCATCACTTTCGAAGTCGCTACTTATGTGTTCCTCCGACTAGCCCTCGAATTGCCTAGATTCCACAACTTCATTTCACACTTCAAGCTTTCTGATTATTTTCTTCTTATTTTGTTTCATCAACCGTCCTCGTGATTAGTCCTTACCCGAATGTGGGCTCGGCGTTTCTTTTCTTTTTTCACGCCTATCGCCAAACTTAGAATCCTCCCCCCACCTTTCTTGTGTTTTTTTCCGTTTTAAGTTCAAACGTATCATGTGATATACACGCGATCTTTGATTGGTTATTATTTTTATTTCATGATTTTATTATTGGCTACCCCCACCTTGACAACTTTCCCGTCTGCTTCTTACAACTTATTTTGAGTTTAAAATCTTCCCACGAATATTCTTAGATCGTAGATAAGACACGTATACTTTCTGACCCTGCAAAGCTTTGAAACCATTGTAAACTGCACGTCCGAGCCAAAGTACAAAAGCGAAACTTTCCGTATACTTCTTGTCGCCGATAGCAGGTAGATACATCTGCTTTCCTTTTGAGGAAAACAAAAATTGTTTTTCTGAGTTTGCAACAAAACCCATTCCTAGTATGAATATAAAGAGCGGGCGCCCTTTTGTTTTATAAATTGATTCTCTTTATCCCTTTTCAGGACATTTTTGTCGTTATGTTTGATTTCGATCGTATTTTATTATTATTATTATTATTATTATTATTATTATTTTATTATTATTATTTACCCTCCTGCGTATCGATAACCGGCTTTACGTGTCCGCATGTTCTCATGGAAGCTCAATGGTTTGAGCAACCTGACGGAGACCGGGAAATCCGAGGTTGAAATACCGGAAGTGACATTGAATTTTTCAGTCATCTGATTCTACCTTTCCAGCTGTGTCCAAGAAACGGTTTGTGTGAATGAGAAATTTATTCCATTAATTGACCTAATAGTGTTTCAAACTGTAAATCTAGGAACTTAAGTTCTTACAAAGAATGTTAGTCGCCATTGGCGTATGGCATCTCAATAAAACTTGAGATCTCCTTGTGGTTTACCGCGAAAAATGCAAATCTGTTGGAGAATTTAATGTCGTGTCAGCATGTTGGCATGGTAGCTCAATGTTGAGTGCAACCGTAATCAGACCGGGAAATCCGTGGTTCAAATCTCGGCTATGGCATTGAATTTTTCAGAAACCTAAATCTGCCTTTCCAGCCCCGTCCAACACACGCCTTGTTTGAAAGAACAATTAATTCCATTAATTGACATAATAGTGGTTGAAACCATTAAGCCCGAGACTTAAGTACTTACAAAGAATATAAGTCGCCATTGGGGCATGACATTACAAAACAACTTGAGATCTCCTTGTGATTTACCGGAAAGTATGCGTATCAATTGGAGAATTTAATGTCGTGTCGGCATGTTGCCATGGTAGCCCATTGGCTACAGCAACCGGACGGAGACCGGGAAATCCGTGTTTCAAATTCCGGCTACGGCATTTATATATTCAGACATCTGATTCTACCTATCCAGCCCTGCAAAACATACGGCTTGTTTGAAAGAACACTTATTTCCATTAATTGATCTAATAGTGGTTCTGACCATTAAACACGGTACTTAAGTACTTACAAAGAATGTAAATCGCCATTGGGGCATGACATCTCAATACAACTTGAGATCTTCTTGTGATTTACCGGAAAGAATGCGAATCAGTTGGAGAATTTAATGTCGTGTCGGCATGTTCCCAATGGTAGTCCAGTGGTTAGAGCAACAAGACGGAGACCGGGAGATCCGTGATTCAAATCCCGGCTATGACATTAAATATTTCAGTAAATTTGATTCTACCCTTACAACCCTGTCCAGCATTCGCCTTGTGTGAAAGAACAATTAATTAACCTAATATTGGTTAAAACGATGAATCCCGGAATTTAAGTACTTACAAAGAATGTAACTCGCCATTGGGGTATGACATCCTAATACAACTCGAGTTCTCTTTGTGGTTTATCAGAAAAAATGCAATACAGTTGGAGAATTTAACGTCTCGTCGGCATGTTGTCATGGTAGATCAGTGGTTAGAGCAACCGGACGGAGACCGGGAGATCCGAGGTTGAAATACCGGAAGTCACATAGAATTTTTCAATCATCTGATTCTAGCTTTACAGCCCTGTCCAACACACGGTTTGTGTGAATGAGCAACTTATTCCATTAATTGAACTAATAGTGTTTGAAACTGTAAAGCCCGGGACTTAAGTTCTTACAAACAATGTACCGGATACCGGATACCGGAAGATCCGTGTTTCAAATACCGGCTATGAGATTTATTTTTTCAGACATCTGATTCTACCTGTCCAGCCCTGCCCAACACACGGCTTAACTGAAAGAACTATTATTTCCATTAAATGACCTAATAGTGGTTGAAACCATTAAGCACGGGACTTAAGTACTTACAAAGAATGTAAGTCGCCATTGGGGTATGACATCTCAAAACAACTTGAGAGCTCCTTGTGGATTACCGGAAAAAATGCGAATCAGTTGGAGAATTTAATGTCGTGTCGGCATGTTGCCATGGTAACCCAGTGGTTAGAGCAACCGGACGGAGACCGCTGGATCCGTGATTCAAATCCCGGCTAAGGCATTAAATATTTCAGTCATCGAATTCTACATTTACAGCCCTGTCAAACACACGGCTTGTGTGAAAGAACAATTAATTTCTTTAATTGACCTAAATGTGGTTAAAACTATAAAGCCCGGAACTTAAGTACTTACAAAGAATGTAAGTCGCCATTGTGGTATGGCATCAGAATAATACAACTTTACATCTCCTTGTGGTTTGACCATGAAAAATGCGAATCCGTTGGAAAATTTAATGTCGTGTCGGCATGTTGCCAGGGTAGCCAGTGGTTAGAGCATCCGGAAGGAGACCTGAGGATCCGTGTTTCAAATACCGGCTATGGGATTTATTTTTTCAGACATCTGATTCTACCTGTCCAGCCCTGCCCAATACACAGCTTAATTGAAAGAACTATTATTTCCATTAATTGACCTAATAGTGGTTGAAACCATTAAGCACGGGACTTAAGTACTTACAAAGAATGTAAGTCGCCATTGGGGTATGACATCTCAATGCAACTTGAGATCTCCTTGTTGTTTACCGGGAAAAATGCGAATCAGTTGGTATGTTGTCATGGTAGCTCAGCGGTTAGAGCAACCGGACGGAGACCGGGAGATAAGTGGTTCAAATCCCGTCTATGGCATTGAATTTTTCAGTCATCTGATTCTACGTTTCCAGCTCTGTCCAACACACGGTTTGTGTGAAGGTACAATTAACTCCATTAATTGACCTAATAGTGGTTGAAACTATTAAGCCCGGGACTTGAGTACTTACAAAGAATGTAAATCGCCATTGGGGTATGACATCTCAATACAACTTGAGATCTCTTTGTGGTTCGGAAAAAAATGCGACTCAGTTGGAGAATTTAATATCGTGTCAGCATGTTGCCATAGTAGCCCAGTGGTTAGAGCAACCGGACGGAGACCGGTGGATCCGTGTTTCAAATCCCGGCTATGGTATTAAATATTTCAGTCATCGGATTCTACCTTTACAGCCCTGTCCAACACACGGCTTGTGTGAAAGAACAATTAATTTCTTTAATTGACCTAAATGTCGTTAAAACTATAAAGCCCGGGACTTAAGTACTTACAAAGGATGTAAGGCGCCATTAGTGTATGACATCTTAGTACAACTTGAGATCTCCTTGGTTTACTGGGAATAATGCTAATCAGTTGGAAAATTCAATGTGATGTCTGCTTCTTGCCATTGTAATACAACTGGAGATCTCCTTGTGGTTTACCGGAAAAAATTCGAAACAGTTGGAGAATTTAATGTCGCGTCGGATGTTGCTATCGTAGCTCCTTGGTTAGAGCAACCTGATGGAGCCCGGAAATCGGTGGTTCAAATACCGGCTATGGAATTTAATTTTTCAGTCATCTGATTCTACGTTTCCAGCTCTGTCCAACACACGGGTTTTTGTGAAAGAACAATTAATTCCATTAATTGACCTAATAGTGATTGAAACTATAAAGCCTGGTACTTAAGTATACACAAAGAATGTAAGTATCCCTAGGTTATGACATCTCAATACAACTTGAGATCTCCTTGTGGTTTACGGGGAAAAAAGCAAATCATTTGGAGAATTTAATGTCGTAACGGCATGTTGCCATTGTAGTTCAATGGTTAGAGCAACGGGACGGAGACCGGGAGAGCCGTGATTCAAATTTCGGCTATGGCATTAAATATTTCAGTCATCTGGTTCTACCTTTTAAGCCCTGTCCAACACATGGCTGTGTGAAAGTACAATTAATTGATTTAATAGTAGTTGAAACTATAAGGCCCGGAACTTAAGTAATTACAAAGAATGTAAGTCGCCATTGGGGTATGAAATCTCAATACAACTTGAGATCTCCTTGTGGTTTACCGGAAAAAATGCGAATGAGTTTGAGAATTTAATGTCGTGACGGCATGTTGTAATAGTAGCTAAATGGTTAGCGCAACCGTACGGAGACCGGAAGATCCGTGATTCAAATCCCTGCTATGGCATTGAACTTTTCAGTTATGTGATTCTACGTTTCCAGCCCTGTCCAATACAGGGCTTGTGTGTTGGAACAATTAATTTAATTGATTGACCTAATAATGGTTGTAACTATAAAGCCCGAACTCAATTGCTTACAAAGTATGTAATTCGCAATTGAAGTATGACGTTTCAATACAACTTGAGATCTCCTTTTGGTTTACCGGAAAAATTGCGAATCAGTTACAGAATTTAATGTTGTGTCGGCATGTTGTCAAGGTAGCTCAATGGTTAAATCAATCGGACAGATACTAGGAGATCCGAGGTTCAAATCCCGGATGTGGCATTGAGTTTTTCAGTCATCTGATTTCACCTTTCCAGCCCTTGTCCAACACACAGCTTGTGTGAAAGAACAATTAATTCCATTAATTGGCCTAATAGTAGTTGAAAACATTAATTCCGGGTCTTAAGTACCTACAAAGAATGTAAGTCGCCATTGTGGTATGACATTCGGGGTGTGAGTGTTCAGATAAAATAGTTTTTTCTTTTATACTGTAAGTTATTTATTTTAAAAGGGCCCGCTGGTTTTATTTTAAAGTTGTCATTTTGAGGAATATAGAAAAAATTTTATTCAGGCATTTTTGCACCACTCACTAGCTTTAATCAGAGTTTATGTATTGGTAAACTCTTATTTAATAAAATATATGCTGGCCAGGCTGTTTAGATTCGAGTTTTTCAACTTTAACTTCAGAAAACAGCTAAGTACCAGAGTCATGTCTAAATACATGAAAGAAAGCAATTTTGGACACCCCATTAAACTTGAAGGTATTTGATTGAACTTGTTCATTTTACTGGTAATTTTTAATATTATGATTGTTATTATTATTATTGCGTTTTTGCTTTACGTCAGCCCAAGTTGAATGTATTATGCATTATCGGTCTTGACAGGTGCGTACCTTGTGGCAGTATTTTATATCACAACAATGTAAATGCCAGAATGATTGTAGGGTAAGTTAGCATTATTGTATGACAATGATTTGGGATGTTTGTTAATTATAAGCATTGTTAGGAAATAAGTTTACACGGCCTCACTGAAACTGACAATAAGAGCGGGTAACAATGAGCGAGGGGGTGAGTTGTTTATCAATTATTAGAGACAAGCAAATGACGTCAGATTAGCGCGCTTTTCTTAGAAATGGAGGGAATATCTTCCCTAGAGCATTTGTGTTCGTAATTTTGATTGGATATAAAAATAGTTGCTAATGTTGGCGCGCTTTATTAACCAATAGCAGCTCTGTTATAATGTTTAGGCATATCGAGGTGAGGGAATATAAAAAGCTAAAGCCAGAGAAGGGTAATGCCCAGTTCAACAGGATCATTCACGCATTACACGTCGCTCAGTTTGACAGAATAATTCACAAGGCAAACGTCGTTCAGTCCAACAGAATCATACAAAGGTTATACCTCGCACAGTTTAAGAGAATCGTTCACGCGTTATACGTCGCGCAATTCTACAAAATCTCTCGCGTCGTAAAGTTAGTTATAAATGTGAAATACGCGAATTAATAATGTGCGGCAAATAAGTGATTATAGTAACATAAGCATATAACAGTTTCAATCGGGCGTGTATCAAGAATAATTATGTGAAATGAATAATGTATGACGGCAATAAAAGTGTAAAAACAAATTCTTTTAACAGTGTTATCTTTAGTAACAACTCCTTTCCGTTTACACACCCTGTTTAAGAGATTTGCTCAACTGCGTAATAATAGCTAGCCGGAGCACAATGAACCAAAAATGCAAAATAATAAAACAATAACAGGCGCTCAGCAATAAGATAACACGAAGTTACTGCGACAAATTGGCTCCCTAACGTGGGGCAGATAAACATGAAGCATCTTCCAACAAATACAAATATCATACTTCAACCTGAAGTATCAGCGGTCAAACGGCGAATTGATTTTTTTACGCATGTTCAGCCTTCGAATTGAAATTAATTTTTAGGCTTTTCACTTTCATATTACTTTTGTTTTCATTAGACACGGGAACCATTATAGGCTTACCTTGCTTTTCAATTGAGATATACCAGGTGGCCCTATCAAGCCGTTGTTTTCAGTTTTATATTTCCCCTAATCGTGCATAGTGCAAAAGATGTTGCCACGTCACTGAATTTCGTGATTTTTAAAGGGGCAGTGCAGGTGTGAAGCAAAGGTCACTGAGGTAGTGCTTGTCCTCTGCACATATTTACTTCGTGGTTTCGTACTGACAAGCGGGGCGTGTTTACCTGCTTGCAGTTCGAGCCAGGTCATTCAGGCAAACAGGTACTAGGTAACATGTTCATCAACAATGAATACCCAATGACCAATGGGAAGTAGTCGTCCTCCGTGGACTAGTGGTACCGTGCTAGCCTCTAGTTCCCGAGGTCGCGGTTCAAACCCGGCGGAGGGCGATGGATTTTTTCGGGCGTAAAAATCCTTAGCACGGCTTCCTTCGGAAGGGAAGTAAAGCCGATGGTCCCGTGTCGTAGATTTACGGCACGTAAAAGAACCTCAAGCCTGATAAAGAGGCCTCTGAGCAAAATTTCCGGTCTTTCACGCCCAATATAGAATGGGACGCTAAGAACCATAGTAGTTAAAGAGCGTCCATAAATAAAACTCAATTTCAATTTCCAATGGGAAGACTCGCCCAAATTCAACTGAGGTTTGAATGCTGTATTCTGGAACCTTTCCAGTGTGACGGGTTATTCTATGTATGGGGGTGCAATTTAGAACATATGGAGAATTTCAGGTGTTATTATTTCTTAGTCATTAATTGTTCTCATCGTAATGAGGGCAAAGAAAAGCTGCAGCTGAACAGGGAGTTTAAGGACTTAAAACGGATTTTGAAGGAGCAAATATATCATCCCTACAAACCGCAGCATTGTGGGAAGATATGCAGTATTCTGTATCTGTTTGCAGAAGATCCTTAAGCAAAATAAACGAAAATCACCTTTGCGCCAGGCAGGTATTTATGGATAGATTAATATTATTTCGTCAATGACTCCAATGTAAACAAACATAATCTCCATTATTCGGCTCGTTAGAATCCTCACTGTTTACGATCACTTCACACACAGCCTATGTGGGGTACAGCATTCGAGGAGACATGATTGGGCAGCTTTATTTGCAATTCTTTGAGAATTGGTGAATATTGAGAAGCTTCTAGAAGAAGTCCACTTAAGTTATCTCTAAATCACTGGTTCCATCACAATGATACTCCGTCCTATTATTCTAGGAGAGTTAAAGAAAGCCTGCACAGTGTGTACCCCAGACGGTGGATAGGTTACGGTGGTTGTATTCGGTGGCCAGCGAGATCATCCCCTGGGTTTCTCTCTTATGGGATATATCAAAACGAGCTTTTACAAAACGGAACCAGAAAATCCAGAGATTTTAAAACAAAGGGTAAGTTATGTCTGTGCTTCAGTATCAGAAGAAATGTTAAGAACGTGTCTGTGCTGTTACTAAGAGGCGCTTACATCAATGCATCCACCAAGGCTGACATGTATTTGAACATATTTATTAAGATGAATGCCCTAATATAATATAACTTAGTTCTAGCGTAGCTTTAAAGGAACATAAGTATATAAAAGTTGCGCTTTGTTCAATCTTGTCAACTTTTCAATTGGTGCCATATGCTAGTCTGATTTAGATTTACTGTAATGTGATTATATGAATCAAAGCATGCGCTCAGGTTTTTGCCCAGCGGCAATCCTGAATTCTTGTTTATGGGCGAACTGGTTATTAAACAATGGATAAAAAAACACACACTCGCATTGAAACAGCAGATCCTGGGTATACATTGGAGCGTTCTTGAGTAAAGAAAACTTTCTCGAGCCCAGTCGGGAATAGAATCCGGGACCCCTACACAGCCGGCAGATGCGCTACCAACTGAGATACGGGACCAGTCATAGCAGTTGGTGTTTGTTTTCAAGCGTTGGTCGTTCATTCAGCAAGGTCTTCTCTCTGTCGGTATGGACTCCCCTTTACAGTTCTGCTTAGGAAAAACTTGCATCCGGAATAAAGTAACTTCAACGAACTTCAAGGTGTGGGCCACCTGATATTGCCTACTCTCGGTTCAAAACAAGAACTTCCTTCCAAAGTATTAATTTTTTCTTCTAAGTGTTTTATAACTTCGCCTTTTTGTTTTATGGCATACCTGAAAATGCTAATATCAGAGTTACACTATCACCAACCACATCGCTCATTGCTTATAAAGATTTTTCAGCAGTTGCGTTTTCCTCTTCTTTCGCTGTAACAACACTTTACTCTGTGATCGTGTAAATAAATAATTGCACAGGTGCTGTTCACACCTTAGACACTTAATTCCACTCACTACTTTTGATTTGCATCAAGTTGGGCACATTGCCACTTGAACTTGAGGTGTCGACACGTCTTCAACAAACGGCAGGCAGGCAGGCAGCTGGAAACACAGCCTTCCCTTACGAAGTGCAAACGTCACTTTGAGTTTCAATATTTAAAGGCCAGAAAGGCAAAACTGTAATTGGATCTTGATTATAAAACGTTTTCAATGATTTTTTCTAATTTTGTCGAAAATTCTGTGCTCAGTACCCTAAGAACAACCGAACGAGATGACCTACAACACGTCTGTGACCCGCCTTTGGAAGGTCCCGGGTTCGATCCCATGGGTTTTTCTTGGTTTTCACAAACCGACAGGCGAAGGCTGGGTTAGTTCATCTTCTACCACGACTCTCCTCCCTCATTTCTTGTACTCACAATCTTCATTACCATCGTTTCAGGATTGTAGGAACAGGCGACGGTGTTGGACGGGCTGCAACTGGACGGTGCTTGCGTCGCTGGGGGACTGTTCAGTTAGGTCGCTCCTCCGAGTAGGCCCCGGGGACACTGGTGCTTGGTTGCTTGTGGGAATGACCGGGCGGCGTCTGATGCGTTCATTCTGGAAACTTTAGGGACTCCGCCGTCGTCATCCGAATCTGGTCGCCCTGCGGATCTCTGTTGTCATCTCTCCCTGGGATCAATGGTAGTAGCACAAGCAGCCGACTGTCCCCCTCCGTTCTTTCGCACCTTTACCTGTACCCCTGAGAATACCACATTATTTAGTTGATATAGTGGCACAGCAGCAAGTTGGGCATTGTGGGGTGCCCAAAGTGAAGGGAATATTGAAATAGTAGTCACCAAAGGAAGTCTATTGAATCATTTAAACAATTGCTATTACTCCGGGTATCTAAAGCTGCGGCATAGCGATATGAATTTAACACCAATGCATATGAACAGATAATTAACGTTTGAAATCCTACAAGACTTCAATAAGTCGAATGATACACAAATTTAATTCATTTTGAAGAGTTATGTATGAATTACATTCAATTACAATAAGAAGAAGATATTTAGTAATTCCTACCCGCAATTTTTTGTTTTTTGTTTTATAACTGAAGAATGATAGGTAAGTGAATAGTAATTCGTACCACAAGTTCCTAAAATATGTATGTAATCTTTCAAAATGTGCAGTTAATATGCTCTCAAACATTAAAAGTAAATAGTTTATGTAACTTCTTAAATCTGTACTAACTTTTTTCAGTAGTTTATCGTCCGGCATGGGAATAAAGGATCGGGATATATAAAGATATTGAAATAATCCCACGTGAAATAATTACGTATTTTTATCATACCCATATTTTAAGAACATTCGCCTTAGCTCAACTATCATTAAACCGCAGGAGCCTCTTCAAATGTTTCTTTTGTGGAAGAATATTCACCACCACGGACGGACTTAAAAAGAGGAAGTCTTACAAGTTCCCTGATGTTTACTACGCCTTCCTATAAGATAATTATTTTGTCTGTGTGTGTATTAAACACAAAGTGTTTCCATAGTCTCTTTCTATCCTGTTTCCACATCAGCAACAATTGCAGTTTTCGCATATATGTACAATTGTAGATGAAGCAGAAATAGTTCTACCAGATCCCCATCTCTCGATTTTGGGTTAGTGGACCTTCGTTACGCCAGTGTACTGATACAATTTATTGGAATAGTTGTATTTCATAATTACCTACTTAGTCTCAAACCCGGGTATATGTAAGACAGTCTTATACACAACGGTAATGTCGATATTATAATCAAAAAGCGAGCCCTAAGTTGTAATATTTGTGATGACACTAACTCAGTGCGTAGAGCATTAATCTTTCACTACTAGTAAGACGCCAGGTCACATTCGCGAATTCAGAAACATGTTTTGCATTGTGTAAATAAATGCTGGCGTGGAAAGAAAGAATTTTTGCATCTTGGAAGCTATTGTTGCAGAAGTATACCTGAATCAGAAATTAAATTAAATGTTTCACACGACTTTACAAGTAACCCTGTGCGAGATTCGTACCGAAAATAGAAAAAAAAGTAATTTTTACAGATTAAACCCCAAAGTTGCAAGGTTTACTCGGATAAAATTATCATACGCATATCTTGTAATATGTAAATCAATTGAATGTTCCGTTATGTTGCATGAATAATAGCTGACGTATAACTGTAAATATTTTCAACTTACTATTCCTTCCTTCTGTGTTTCTTTCTTTTTTCTTCCTTTGTTTCCTGCTTTCTATAATTTATCGAACTCTTAGCCATCCTCATTTTCAGATAGTTTTTGCAATTGTTCTTTACTTATCCGTGTTGGTCGTAATATGGTGAAGAAGGTTAGTAACCCCTCTTACAAACAATTGATAGGAAAGAAAGTATTCTCACCTACCAGGTATTTTACACTACATCAGCTAATAGCACACTGGGTTCTGAAAAACATAAGGTATTATAGTGGGACAAAATGTGTGATATATTAATTACCTGTTGTTTACATCTCACCTAGCCTTTTCTCATTTTTCACGTACCTATCGATTGCACTTGCATAATCCACTCGCATCAATTTTCCCTTTTTAAAATAGAATTAAACAATATCTTAAAGCATATACTTTAGTTTCGTTTATTTTCTTGCTGAGTGCAAAGTGCATATGTTATTTCATAGTTGCATATAGTTTTTAATTTAAACATTGGCTTCAAACGACATAAAAGTGAAATAAGTCTTAGGGCTTAGAGAGCAAACCCCTTGGGAAATAACAAATTTTGTGTAGTGCTGTAGCTATTCTGTTATTCATAAGAAGAAGCTAAATGGGATAGGGAACAATAATTAATGACAGTTTATTTAGAACGTCTTGTTATCTAAGTATTTACATGCACACCCTATTTTTCTTGGATACCCCAAGAGAAGTCACCGGGAACTCCGAAGCTGGAAGGTTTCCCAGATTTTTCCTCGGAAGGGCTAGCGCGTATTCCAATGCAATGTATCTATTGGTTCGAGCTTTCCTCATAACGCACACACATATATACAGAGGAGACAAGAGACTAAAAAGCGATGTCAAAATTTGGCGGTTGGTGTAACAGATAACTCCGTAGGGGCGTCGTGGCGGCGACTGGCGCCGCAATACCAAGAGGGGTAGCGCAGACGTCTGGCATACATCCCCTCTCCTCTGTTACCCTTGATTACTTTCCCCCATCCATTCCAACTATAATATGTCCATTGTGTTATATGGCTGGCCCCGTAGCTTTTACTGGTATGTTTTCTGAAGGGGCTTTTAATGTCTAACATGACGTACTAAAAACGCAGTTTGATTTCTTCCCACCCCTTCCTGTTGTTTTTATGGTCTTGCTTCAGGAGAAAGTGACGCGAGGTAGAATTAAACAGGGGATAGGTTTCTCCAAAACCTGGGTAATTGCATTCCGTTTGATGCTCCTTTGTCATTCAGGTGTACTGTCGTAACATCTGAGTATTTATATCCCCTTCATTTTGTAGTGGGTGTGACTGGAAGGTCCATTGAGGGTCATCTTCCTGCTATTATCGAAATGTACTCGCATTAAAGATGATGTGTACCATTCGGTTTTGTCCGCAGAGAGGAAACCACAGAGGAACCGGAGTAAAGCAAGGAAGTGTAACCCTTCTGCGTTTTCTAGCGGGGACATCATTAATAACAATATTGGAAACCTAACCAATACTTCTCCTACACATTTATCTAAGAAATAAGTTGCGCACACGGTTTAGATAGATCACCTTTGACTACGGTCTCTATTCAAGTAGAATACAGAATAGATCAACTTCTACGTAATGAAGTTATTACTAACATATTGCTCAAAAATATGCGGAAAGCTTCAAATGAACTGAGACATACTATGCGTCTTTTTGTTTACGGTCAAAAGTCCAGGTTTCTTTGAAAATGAAAATCTATAACTAGGAATTTCAGGCATAGTTCAAATTATCTTATAAATTTTCCGAAGAATTCGAATGTTGAATTGAAACTAGAGTGACGCTGCGTTTAACTCTTCGTTTGCCATTCCTTGTTTTACGGGAGCTCAAAGAAAGAAAGAAAGAAAGAAAGAAAGAAAAACAAAGAATAATTTTTTACCAGAAACAAAGGTTTCCTTCCATAGCACTCACTGCGATGCACTTTGAAATAAATAAATGTACCCGTTCTGCTATATGGTACCTCTCATTCATTACATGATGTTTAAAATATACAAACGAGGGGTATTTTGCTAGATATCTGGATTTGTAAATCCATAGGGCCTTTCCAAAGACAGTTCAATCATTTGACTGTCATAAATATTATATTTGAGATAGGGAAAAACAAAAACTTCAATGTTGGGCAAACAATGGGGTTTAAAAAGCATAGGAAGATGTCCGCCGTTCTCTTGTTCAACGTATAGCATTCTGTCTGCGACGCCGTCCTCCGTGGTGTAATGCTTACCGTGCTAGCCTCTAGTTCCCGAGGTCGCGGGTTTAAACCCGACGATGGGCAATGGAATTTTTCGGGCGTAAAAATCCTTAGCATGGCTTCCTTCGGAAGGGAAGTAAAGCCGGTGGGTCCGTGTCGTAGATTTTTGGCACGTAAAAGAACCTCAAACCTGATAAAGAGGCCTCTGAGCAAAATAACCGGTCTTTCACACCCAATATAGAATGGGACGCTAAAGACCACAGCAGTTAAAGGGTGTCCATAAATAAAACTCAATTTAATTTAATTTCTTCTGCGTCACCATGTTGTAACATGCCGCAGTAGCGCTCCCGGTTTACTCTAACAGTTTGTCTTCTTCAAAGAAATATGGGCTAATGATAAATTGTGGAGTGAAGCCACACGATACAGTAATTTTTAAATCGTGAAGATCCTGTTGAATTAAAGATCAACGTCTGCAATTACGCCTGTTTAACTGCACCATTAAGAAAAAGTTGCTTCGTCTGCCCAGAAAACGTTGTCCAACCAATCATTATTTATTTCAATCTCTGCTAGTACAAATAAAGCAAAATAATAACTTCCGCGCTTGTCACTTTCTTTGAGTGCAAACGTTACTTTTAGTTTATAAGGATACAGACAAAGGTGTTTTCTTAGAATTATCCAAACTGTGCTATTACTCATCTGAAGTTGCCTGGACACCTGAGCAACACTACCAATTCCACAGTAACTATTTGTACTTATTTCATAATTTTCATGAACCACAGTTGCACATTGATTACCTTTAGTCTTCCAGATTTCTCCTTTTATCCAAAGAACCAGTTTCTTCAAACTTCCTGATTAAATTCCCATAATTACAAATAGAACATGTATCTGCTCTTAAATTGTTAAGAGTTATAAATTTTCTCAGGTCTTGAGCAAGACTCCTATTGCTTCCATAATAGCATTGAATCAGCTGTATTCTAACATTTAGTTTTAGAGCCATGGTTTGAAATTTACAAATTCCTGTAGCAGTAGGTAAAACCACTAATGTTAAAAACAAAATGTGAAATTAAAAGGAAGCAAATGAAAACCAAATTGCTCAACACTTTGATGCTTTTGTTTATTTCTATCCGAAGTATTATAATCTTTATTACGGTTTCATGTTTGAACTTACTTTTGAAAGACCCCATGCAATAAAATACTTTGTGTGCATTAAAAACAAATTGGCATACACTGTTCCAAGTTTTAAGGTTCATATTTGTGCCCTAAACCGGCGTATTCTGAAGATATTACTTCTACTCGTACTTTATTCTCTGCAAATACTCGATGCCATGTTCTTTGAAGCTGTGGTAGCTGAAAATGTCATTCATAACACCTGGAAAGTCATTCAGAAGCATTTCCTCTGCAGTCAAAGTGTGTAAATCACTCAACCTAAATTTACCGCCGAAATTCTTCAGATGTCCTTTACCCTTCTTAACACCCTGTTTAAGGTGAAACATTAGAGACTGGGAAGCTAGCACCCTTCTCCAGCCAAGTATCCAATAAATATTTCACCAGGTGTTTGCGCTAACGGACATGCTTTTAAGAGTAAGACTGAGAAACTATTTCCTGAAAAAACTACGAGCAAACTTTCATCAGCGAATGCATTTTTAGTATCTCACTGGTGTTTAAAGAGTAAATCATTTCATATCACCTACCTGTTTAAAATAATGACTAGTGACTTTATTTCTTTGCAGTTGGGCATTTATTTGCAGTTTATTCGTTTCTAATATATCGTACATTTTTAACTTTAGCTTAACCTCAAGAATACAAAACTCAATATTTGTGTGCTGTGTACTAGGTACGTCACATAGGTGGTCCATAAATCCAATATTTTCTGGGCGGGTTACGTTCGGATCAAAGACCACTATTTATTCCCTATTTAGACCAAGAAGGGCAACTAATTTGGACAAGCAAAAGCAATTCGTTTGGCCTAGTCGACCGAACAGGGACAACACTACCGATTCCACTTTGAACAGGCATAAGACGGCCGCAATTTAAGAAGCACGGTTAAAACTGTTGTTCTTATTCGAAGTCGTTGCAGTTTTTAAGAATTCTAAAATTAAACACTTACGCATTTTAGTCATTCCTGTAGTTTTAACATACAGCAGTTGAGTTAGCTTCCCTTCCTGAAAATTTAGTCAATAGAAATTGACGAGCCCAATATTAAGAAGACAAAGTTCTCACCTCTCTGTACAGTATTACATTAGCAAGTACAGAGTTGATTGAAATTTTCGACAATATCAGGGTTAGGATACGAAACTTGTGTCTTCGAACGCCATACATAGACTTTCTCAATAGTTGAAGGTTCTTATGCCCAATATCCCCAGCAAGTCCGTTTTCTTCAATAGTTTTCGAAATCAATTTGTTCGGTTTAGCATATAAGTCTTCTGTTTAGGTTTCACTGCTGTTCGAACGGTCTCTAGTTTGACTTGATCAGTATCCATTTCTCCGTGATTTTGGGCAAAGCTTATAACTGTTAGCACTTCAATTAAAAATTGGTTTACGTAAACGTTTGCATTGTACTTATTAATTATACATCTAAAGCGATTACGCCCACTTCACTAAAAGTACTGTTGTCCATTATTAAGCGCACTTTTCCCCTTTAATTTGAAAGCTATTTCTTATGCTCATATTTATTCAAGTTAAAAGATGTTAAGCGGCGTATGCTTGCAACCTACCTAGGACGTTGTACGTACGGCTAGGCAAGAGGAGGAAAAATGTAGCATATATGTGATGGCATGATCATCGGGTCTCACTCCAAGCACGAACTGCAAAAGGTACCAACCAAGTGGACAAGTGGGCAAAAGAAAACAAACTGGAAATCAAAGCGGAGAAAGGACGTCAAGGTGACATTCTGCAACGGAGTTCGAGAAGCAGCGGAATATAGAATATACCTAGGAGCGGAAACCCTCATGACAGTCAACGCCTTTAAGTGCCTGACAATTGCATTACAACCCACAGCCAGGTCATTCATTACACAAACAAATTCAAGAGCAACATCTGTCACATAGGTCAAGTTCGACATCAAGGCAATATAGAGACTCCCATTAAAAACCGTAATGGCATTGTTGGTGCAAAAATGGACCCCATCGCTATATGTGGAATAAATATTGTTTGGGAAAATCAAAATATAAAGGATCTAAAGACAATGGAAGCAGGGAAATCACCCTTTCTGAAAGCTGTCCTAGTTGCAGAAAGCCTAAAAGGTCGAGCCTAGTCTACGAACTCCCCAAAGAACGTTTCTTTATAGAAGACCAGCGTATGAAGTTATCCCTGCCATTCAAATACAACTGAAAAAGATTCCTGCACGAAATACAGAGGAAGAGGAATGAGATCTGGCCCAACATCCACACGACGCAGACCACGATGAACAGATCCTGGACTGACGGTAATATAAAAAGTCCGACATCTTGTGAAATCTCTGGTAGTGCATGGATACTGTGACTTTGTCCAGCTTTTTAACTGCCACTTCCCTAATTTGTCACTGTCACTATTTAATATTTCTCAAGTTCAATTTCACTGGGAGTTCACTTCGTTGACACTATCACTTCACTATGGTGAAATAGTTCAATTCTCCGTCACTTTACTTCCCTTCGTGACGTAGCCTCTTCACGCCGGACGATTCACTTCACTCCGGAGTCAAACACTCGGTCCACAACCGTCGCTGCGCAGTAGCACACGTTGCACGTCACAACAGTCATCACCAACTCTCTCGGAGAATCGCTCTTGATGTCAAAACAGAGACGCACTCGCTAATTCACTCGCTCACTGACTCATTCAACAACTCTGCTCGTACTGCTCGCAACTTACTCACCCACTTCCGCGAGAGCGCTCGCTTATATTGTTAGTGGAACCTTTCCACAACATTCTCTAATGTTCTACAACTATTTTGACACACTTTCTGAGGAGGGGGAGAAGAAGCATTCAGAACCCCCTGATTATCTGCCGATAACACTCCCAGTGTTTACTCTGGCGTGCGGACCTTCTCGTTGTTTACTCCGACCGCCAGGCGCCGACCTCCCGATAACCATGGGCCATAGCCGCTGTGTCACAATACCATCATAAAACATGCAAAATAAAGTGCTTCACGACCCCCAGAGCAACTGCGTATGTGAACTGTGTGACCAATTCTGTGAACGTTGCCACATGCAAACAACGAGTAAACTCTTTAGTGGAATTATTGAACATAGTAAACAGTAATAAGTGATCGGGGTCTGAACGTTCACACGTGTGATAACACCTAAACTTATGTACAGCTTGTGCGCATTTATCTTATTTAAAATTTTAAAAGCCGACAGGTAGCGAAAGGTAAAACAGGTTACTGCTCCATTATTTGCTGTAGTTTCGTTTATAGGACATACTGAACCAACGTGTACCTATTTTCTCTCAGCTTTTGAAATGGAGGAGTAAACTGCTGGAGAGAAATAGTTTTAAGAAGAGGAAAACCAATTATCATTAATATAATTGACCAAAATATGTCTATCAACCATAATTTTGTAAATTAATCTAAAACAACAGGTTGTTAGTACCATCCCTTTAATAAAACATCTGGACAATAATGTCAGGTTCCTAATTGTTCCATTTGTACAACAGTAATTCACACATTGCAAAGCATGGATCTGGTTATATACCCCTTAAATGTCTTAATGACTGTGAGAAAATTATCAGAGGTTACTTAAAGGAAACCTTTCAGTTACACGTGGATACACCAGATCATATTCTATATTCTCACATGAAATTTAAAGGACCCGGACTGCTTAAAGCAGCATTGGGATCATATCTGAAGCATATAAACTCATGCGCAGCTCGAATTCAGCACTCCAATCCATATGTGCAGACAATTCGAGATCTTATTGCTAAGATGAAAAATCCTTGAATCCTTTAAATTTCTCAGACATCAATTCAATACAAAACCCTCGTACTGGGCTGTAACGACGCTCGACGTATAAGGAAGACACTTAGAGCGAAAGAGAGAAGTAGACGCCTGGACTAAACATCCTCAGAATGGACTGGGAACACTAACCAGTGAATTCGTGGATTACATCTTAATGGCCTAACTTCAAGTGAATGGCTTGAGTCCATAGAAGTGACAGCCAACATATCCCGGGTAGATCCAAGAAAACAGCCTCTGTCGGCGATATTACAGAGAGATTGAGCCTCTTGCACAGTCGTTCTCCGTGATGTAGTGCTTACCGTGCTAACCTCTAGTTCACGAGATCGCGGGTTCAAACCCGGTGGAGGGCGATGGATTTTTTCGGGCGTAAAAATCCTTAACATGGCTTCTTTCGGAAGGCAAGTAAAGCCGGTGGTCCCGTGTCGTAGATCTACGGCACGTAAAAGAACCTCAAGCCTGATAAAAAGGTATCTGAGAAAATTACCGGTATTTCACGCCCAATATGAAAGGGGACGCTAAAGAACACAGCAGTTAAAGAGCGTCCATAAATTAAGCTCAATTAAGTTTAATTTTTGTCTTGGGTCAAACTACAATTTGACCCTAATTGTAGGTTTCCATTTAAAAATTAAAGTGACCCTAAAATGACTATCATAACGTCCTCCAAACAAAACATGACTAATGACATTTACTTTCCTCTATAATATCAAGCAATTTTTATTAAGGACATTTCTTTAACCAACGCCTAGTTTTAGAGATATTTTACAGTCTCAGCTTAAATGGTCCACCCTGTATTTGCAATAAGAGCTTCAATTTCAGAAGACGAAATTCTTGTATAATAATTATTTTTAGAATTTTTAGGTTTATTCCCATTGCTGTAAGTTATTTAGTATAAATCATTTCCCATTATCGCGTTTAGCACCTTATGCAAGTTTATGAAAGATATGTTCATACAATGACAAATTTTGGGTGAAGGAGCACTCTCCTCAACATGTATTTACTGGTATTATCGGTGCATTAATCTCTATTCGATATTCTTTTTCCCATTTCCGTTTTATGCTCATGAGTGCGATAAATTACTAGATGCAGGAATGGTATAGGACTTGGAGCGAAAGGCCAATACACAGATCCGCTTAACGTGGCTCTTGATATGCTTGAGGTGGAATAATTTTCTTGGATAACCTCCCCAAAAACGTGTTTCATTATTATTTATATATACTGCAAAGCTGGTGTTAACATTTGCTGTCTCAGAGGTGTTTTAGGTTGAGGCGGAAGTTCTGTAGCTATGGAAACATCCTGTTATTGCATCTGATAATGCTTTCTGGATTTCATAGTTTCTGCAGCAGTAAGCGCCTTTATGAGTCTTCTATGGAAGTTTTGGGGTTTTCGGAACTTGTATTTGCATTTATAGGAGCAAGTGGTGCTGTTTTGCTTATGTATATTTATAGCCCTGTTGAACGTTTTCTCACATATCTAATATGTATGAACTTTCACCTAAAGTAGTTTCACGTTAAGTTCAAATCAGTTGTCAACAAAATACATGGCAAGGGAACACCTCATTGCCTGTTGAGCAAACTACAACTCTTCCCCCTTAGCATGTCGTGTCTATCCCTGCATAAAACATTTCGATTCATATTGTAACGTTTTGTGGTTCTTATGATGCAGAGAATTTAAAAAATGTCATTATTGTAGGAGTTCAACTTATGAAATAAAATGTGTTCATTCAGATTCACCCGTAACTTGATGAATCGATATAGCAGAGAGTTATAAGGCTATGTGCAGGCGCTATAGCTCGTTTCAGGTTTCCGTACGAGCCGGAGATGTGGTAAATGTGATGAGAGAGTGTTCCTTTTCAGTGTGTCATTCCTGACAGTCTTCCGCCATTGGGAGAAATGCAAGAAGCCGAGAGAAGACAAATTTATTGTGCTAATTGCTTTTAACAGATTCTCTGAAAAGTACCCTTATAATCAACAATGAATGTGGTTAGCTGTTGTTTAGCAATAATTGAACGTCGTTGTTAGTGATGCAGAATTCTTGCTCCGATTAAGTCGGCAACCATTCTATTTTCTAATCTATAATGCTCATAATTTTCAACCCGTTGACTCAAGAATTTGAAGCAAGAATGGTGTACTGATGTTAGTCATTAAATGAAAACCTTAAGTTAAGAGCAGTTTAATCCAGTATCCTTACAGGTGGAATAGTAAGATAGAGCTGCCGAACTATCCTGGCATCCCAATTATTTGTCTACTCTTAGTATTGCGTGTTAAGCGTTTAGCATGTAAGGCAAAATATAAGAATAAAACATACAAAATGTTTAAAATCTAATGCTCCCAAGCTGCAGAATGTGCCTTAGTTGCATGCTGTCTGGAGCAGTTTCCCTTCACGGGTACTTAGTTACCGTCATCCCTCCACGTGGTGCTGCCATTTGCACGGTGGAGTGATACATTAAGATTTGTTTACTTCTACTTTGGACTTACAGTGAAACAGGTATAAGAGGGACAACACTTGAAGATCTAATTTTAGATTTACTACATAATATATCGGAGATTCTAAAAGACTCTTTTAGAATTACGAACACCGGCCGTGAAAGCCTACGCTTACTCATATCGGAGATTATTTGAAAAATCTCTCAAACTTTCAATCCTTTATTTAATACGAGGCGTATTCCAAAACTAAGGTCCGGTGTACAATATTTAACGGATGGTGCACCTGAATGACGTTTCACGCCTGCAGCGCTGTCTACTAACTTCTGAGCAACCTACCGCAGTGTCGGTGTGACGCAGTAGGCGTTAGCCAATCAGCGAGAGCAGATCTCAACGGCCCCGAATATCGTAGATCCTTCCAGTTGTGAACTGCATGGTGTTATTAGATTTTTGCTGGCAAAAGAGTCGTCAGCTACGGACATCTATTGTGAGTTATGCCTCGTGTATGGACATAATGAGTGACAAACATGTTCGACAGTGGTGTCGAAAATTTCGAAATTGCCGCACAAATGTGCCCGATGAATAGCGGAGTGGCAGGTCAGTATTCAGACCGACGACATCGTTGAGCAAGTGAACCAAAAACGAAGCAATCGGCGTTTGACGATTAGTGTTCTGGTACACCAACTCAGAATCGAAACAACAGTCAATGCAGTGGCGCCGCTCACCCAAACCAAAAAATGTAAGAATTGCCGTACACGAATCGCAAAGATTTGGGACGAAAATGGCATCCTTTTGTTTGATTTCATGGACCGTGGGTCAAAAATTATAGCTGACGTGTGCTATGCA
Source organism: Deroplatys truncata (assembly GCA_030765065.1). Taxonomy (NCBI): domain Eukaryota; kingdom Metazoa; phylum Arthropoda; class Insecta; order Mantodea; family Mantidae; genus Deroplatys; species Deroplatys truncata. The sequence continues at coordinate 703,175,861 of CM060990.1, forward strand.
ACGCTTACCAAACTGAGACGGGCGATCCAAAATTGATGCCGCGGGAAACTGTCGTCTGCACGACAACGCACGCCCGCACACCTCTGCCAAAACCAAAGAGAAGATTCAAGAGATTGGTTGGGAACCCTTTTACCACCTTCTGTACAGTCCCGACCTGGCACCAAGCGACTATTTCCTCTTCTGCATTTGAAACGGTGGCTGGGTGGACACCGATTTCAAAGCGGCGATGAACTCAAGACGAGCGTTACCAAATGGTTCAAGTCCCAGGCGGCAGACTTCTATGCCGAGGGGCTAAATAACCTTGTGATGCGTTACAAAAAGTGTATAGATGTGAACGGCAATTATATGGAAAAGTAAGGTATATATGTAGGCGCATATTACTGCCAATAAATTGTCTCATGAGCGATGTTAATATGACAAAACAGACTCTAGTTGTGGAATACGCCTGGTATAATGGATTGCTTTATCAGCCTAGTGCTTGAGATTACACTAGAATAATTTGGGGGCGGGGGCTGAAGTACATCGAAAATATCGACACATGCGTCTCGTCATTCCCTGTCATACCTTCCGTTCAAATTAAATTAAACTGAGTTTTGTTTATGGACGCTCTTTAACTACTGTGGTCCTTAGCGTCTCAATCTAAATTGGGCGTGAAAGACGGTAATTTTGCTCAGAAGCCCCTTTATCAGGTTTGAGGTTCTTTTACGTGCCGTAAATCTACGACAAGTGACCACCGGCTTTACTTCCCTTCCGAAGGAGGCCATGCTAAGGATTTTTACGCCCGAAAAAAATTCATCGCCCTCCGCCGGGTTTGAACCCGTGACCTCGGAAACTAGAGGCTAGCATGGTAGCCACTACACTACGGACGATGACGTATACCTTCTGTTTGGCAAGAAAATTTTCAGTATCATATTTCATGCAGATCCATGTTTGAAAATGATTAAGCTATTCTGTGTTACAATAAAAGAGTAAATTGAAATTAAATTATGGGTGTGTTATCCAATTGTTGCTAAAGGCCAACATTAATATTTTCAGTGTTGGGAAAACCAGGAACAGTATAATAATTTGTATGTTCTTATACATGCATTTTCTTTCTGCGAGAGCCTAAATATCCTGCGGCACACTTCGTGGCTCACAGACATTTACATGAGAGCAAAATAAAAAAAAATCACGGTCTATGTTAATATTGTGATCGCGCTGGCGAGTTGACTACGAGCCAGCGGTGCGAGGGTCTCCCGACTCGCCTGCCTGGCCAACTGGATGTGGCTAATTACCGGTACACTTAGAATAATAGTCGCTTAAGGAACTCATTAAGTGCCACTTACTAACAGTTTAGGTAATCACTATTCTAGAAGATTCCTTCAGTCCGGTTGTAATAACTTCCTTTTCTAGAACGTTCCGCTTTGTATGCGGGTCCTACATAAGCGGTTGCTCTTGCTCGGACAGGGCAGTTTAAAGTTAATAGGTTATGAAGTGAAGTGAACAATCAAAGTGTTATCCAGTTGTGAGTTCTGACGCTGCAATTCAGTTGTGATTTGATTCGATGGATCAGTTGTGTTGTGTTCCGAGTATGTACCAAAAGTGATACAAGTGTGTCTTTTATGCTACACCGAGAAACTAGGGATAAGTAAGATGTGTTTCGCAGTAACTGCTGTTTTCGTTTGTTACATTGGTGTCAGGAATGGAATCGAAATGCCGCAATGGTACAACTTTTTCAACGATTATTAAGTGAAACACAGACTACGAAATACGGAATGGAGAAGATGGAGAACTGAAATGAAATCCGAAATAGAGAAGATGTAGAAGAAGGTGGACTCTCAAATGGAGAAGATGAAGTGTGACATGAAGAACATAAATTCTGAAATGGACAAGATAGGAAGCGAAATAGACAGTGACACTCAGAATGAGAAAATGATGAATAAAATGGAATCCGGGATGGAGAAAATGTAGATAGAAGTGAAGACAGAAATGTACAAGATTAAGACAAGACATAATTGATGAACAACAGGCCGGTGTGAGGAACGACATGGGGGACCTCGGTGGAAACGGTTTAGTGTGCTGGAGAGAAGAATCGACGGCAGCGAAAAGCAAGTAAACATCATGGTGAAAGAAATGCTTAGCGGAAGACTTCAGGATTTGAGGGTCGACACTCCAGAAAGTGACACGACATCTGCACACCTCAAGAAACCCAGCAAAGGAACGTCAGCTTTCGAAGTCTTCCACGGACAATTCGACGCCGTCGATGCCCACAACCGATGGTCAGCGCAGACGGGAGCCGCACAGAAGGTAGCCAGTCTACAGGGACGGTTGCGGATAGTTCTGATTGAGATTTCGACGTCTGAGAGATCCTAAAGACGGTTCAGGAACAATTATATGGCCGCTGTCTATCGCAGATTTCTCAAGTCAAGGCTACCACAATCAGAGGAGACCCTGCAGGAGTCCGCCCTGGCAACTGACTAACTAGTGAACAAAGCTTTGCTGAATCGCTCACCCAGTTACGTGTCCCAGGAAGCTGCTCACTTCTTTGTCAACGAGGTACGTCTAATGCTCGACGACAACAGGACCATCTGCGAGGCGTTAACGGCCACGTTGAGGATGGATACGGCCAAGATGAAAGCTGCACCTAACACGAAGACCAGGAGGTTTCGACATGATAGGGACAGATGATCAACCCAAGAAAATCGACGAAGCGCTTAAGGGGGTGTGTGTTGGTGTGGCGAGCCAGGGCTCCTAGTGAGAGATTTTCTGCACATACCGATGAGCAGGCAGAAAACGAAGTAGTACCGGCGGGGCACGGTGTATGTCGAGGGTGTCATCACCATTCACTGGATTGACGCTGCGGGCCTTGGGCAGGGATGACTGCCTCGTTGCTGACGGCAGGATACAAGTTAAGGTTTGCGGAATACAGCTTTTGTTTCTTAATGGATGTGAGCAGGTGTATGTCATATCTGTGCTTGTATGTTATACAAGTGATACGTATTTTTATAATATTAAAGCCGACAAAATGTAAGATGTATATGTGGGTTCTGAGTTGAATTGGAAATCTCAATTAGGTTATTTTGTCGACGACACAGCAAGCTTTGCTTTGCATTTAGGATTTTAAAGCATTCTATGGACAGAAAAAGTCTGCTTAATGTATATTTTTCTCTTGAACATAGTATTATTTCTTATAGTATTTTAATCTGGGGTAGGTCAGCGAATATGTATAGGTTGTTCAGTGCTAAAATATTTTAAGTTTTATTTTTAACTTGAAAAGAAGATAGTCCTTAACACTGTATGTTAAAAGCAATAAGATTGTAATGGTAAAGGGAATCTTAATTTTTAAGGTTGTATTATTTTAATAACAAAGAGATGCTCATTTGTAACTCAGAATTGCATGATGACAACACTAGAAGCAGTGTGACACATACGCGCTTTTAGATTTACAAATCACCAGATTATACTGTCAACCAGGTTATTAATAGTTTGGTAGATAACATATCAAGTATATATAATCTCGGGTGTTTTGAATCTAAAGCTAAATATTATTTTATGACGAAACCTTGTATAGTCCTAAGGGCATTTTACAAACATAGTAATTCTATATTTATTTACTTATATTTCTTGACAAGTCTGTCTATGCAATATATATGTTAATTATAAAATAAATTAGATTATACTATATGGTATATTGAATATACTTTTCAGAAACTAAACATAAAATCCTGAAACTTTCTATCAACGTTCATACTGTGTTACAAAAGCATCTATATAATTAGTGTTTATTCCCTTCTCAAGCGTCTGCGTTACAACCCCTTTCTACCAAAAGATGTGAACTTTGAAATTCTAACCATTTCTGTAGATATCAAAATGTTCATCTCAAAATTTAACTCTTAATTCACACCTAATCCTACAACAAATTATGAAGAGATGCATTTTCATGGTTTTTTTAGACTCGCATTTCTTTTGGAGTCAGCGAAAATGGTTAAATTTAAGGTGAATAGACAAAACGTTGCCTTTAGAAACAAAAAGTATAAGCAGAATATTTCAAAATGCTTTTATTTTTAGCTTTTTACCTCTAAGCATCTCAAAATTAAAATCAATATGTTGTGACGCAGCGGCTATGGTCCAAGATTAACGGGAGCTCGGCGATGAGGGATCCGTGTAAGAAATGCTAACTACGCTTGCAAGGTGAACACCAGGCGCGCTATCGGGAGATAACTAGAACATTCTGGTAGCTTTATCTCCCCCTCCCCCAAAAAGTGTTTTTAAATTGTTCTAGAATGTTCGAGAACCTTCTGTGGAGGATCCCACTGCCTATCAGTGCGACTGTTCTCGCGCAGTTGAGTTCAGTCGTGAGTTAGTTGCTCGTCCAGTTGCGATGCAGTCGCGAGTTAAAACAGTCGAGTGCGTCAGAGTGGAGTCAGTGCGAGGTGAGTGCGTGTCGAGTACGAGTCGAGGCGAGTCGACTGAGAGTTGAGCTAGCGAGCGAGTTGACGGTTGAGTTTCCCGTGCGACATCAACAGCGATTCTGTGACGTGCAGCAAGTGTTACCGCGAAGTGTTACCCCTTTCTTTCTTCTTCTCCTTCTCCTTCTTGTATGAATTGTCTGTACATTTATTTCTTCTGTGCATGAAGCTAAATGCTTAAACTGAACAGTGCATCAAGTGTAATTAAATACGAAAATAAGAATGTATTATTCTGAAGTATATCTTAAAGATGCGTTCAGGAATTGATATAAGAAGCACTTTAAACAATTAAATATGGCTTGTAGTTCAGCTAATAAAATTCAGGGTGAGGGGGAAAATTCTTTGATTAATTAAGAGCATGAACCTGTGAACTACTGTAGAGTGCTAACAGTTCTAGTTGATAAAGGAAAGGCGCTGCAGAAGGAATTTATTCGCTTTTAATGCACATTCCAAGACGTTGTTGAACATTGCGGAATTCTTAGAAATGTTTACTGTGGGCCTTGAAGAGAAAATTAATGTACCTAATGGCACTATGAATCGTAGCGGAGTTGCTTTAAAATGTGCAGCATGCGGGCTTTGTCAAAGTAAATTAATCTCATAGTGGTTATCGTTGAACTGGAAGGTACTTGTAGGACCATGGTTCCATTATTCAGAGGATGGTAATTGAGTTTGTTTTAATTCTTAGGGTAGCGCACGCCCGCGGCCCTACTACCATCATTACGTAATTAAAAGCAAGCATAAGAACACTCAAGTCTCTCTCGAAGAAACTACAAGGAAAGATTCGACATGATTTGTTTGCCCAGCGGGGGTGCTACTAATAAAAGCTGGGCTTCGCCGCTCAAAAGAGGCACGTCACCGATTTCACGAGCGGGATGGCTCAGGCCGTAATGCCTGTGGCCCGCATTTGGGAGGTCGTGAGTTCGATTCCTGTTGCCGAACTTCCTGAACAATGGGATTTTTGCGGATTTCCCCTGGTCACTAGGCGAATGCTGGTAAGAATCATTATAACCTCCCGAATTTCATATCCCTCCATTTCCTTTCCACTCTCATTTCACTTCACCTTTCATATGCTTGGTTCCTTTCAGGGTTGCAAGTGTCGGCGGGTGGTCTCGACGTGTGCATGGCAGAGGGAAAAGGATGCTCGGAGGAAATTCTCGTCCCCTGGACTGCGAGCGGTCTCCGGGTCCCGCCCTTAGAGGATATATAAACCCACAAGGGAAGGGGAGTCGGCTGCACCAGCCACAGCGGAGCAGTTAAAATCTGTAAATGATAAAAATCCTGCTCTCTGTCTGTCGTGCCCCCTAGTCCAGTCGCCCTCTGTCTTCTCTAACCCCACACCTCCCTCCGTTCCTCCCTGGGTTGCCCTGTCAGGGGTCTAAGTACAGACGATCTGCATAGGTCAAGGTGTTAAGTCCCCCTCCGCGCCTATCCCAATCATGTATTTTGTTACCCAAATGTTATAATACTGTGACTTTGTTCAGTTTTTAACTGTCACTTCAGTAGTGTTCACTATAGCTGCTTTTAATCTAGTTCAACTCACTTTCTTCGTGGCACAGAAGCGTACTGAAATCTGCAGGACGCAGTCTCTTCTCGAGATGGTTCACTTCACTCGCTGGGAGTCGAACACAAAACGTGTTCAGTCTCTCCTGCAGTAGCAGTACTTACTGCACATAACGGCAGACGTCACAAACTCACTGGGAGGTCAACACCTTCCATCGCTCCATAGTCACACACGCTAACTCCCCCACTGCTCTCGCTGGGGAGTCGAACTCAAGACGACTTCAATCTCTCCTGTAGTTGCAGTACTCACTGCAGGTCACAGCAGTTGTCACAAACTCACTAGGAGGTCAACGCTTTCTATCGCTCCATAGTCACACACGCTAACTCGCCCACTGCTCTCGCTGGGGAGTCGAACTCAAGACGACTTCAATCACTCCTGCAGTAGCAGTAGTCACTGCAGGTCACGGCAGTTGTCACAAACTCTCTAGGAGGTCAACACGTTCCATCGCTCCATAGTCAGACACGCTAACTCGCTCACTGCTCTCGATGTGGAGTCGAACTCAAGACGACTTTAATCTCTCCTGCAGTAGCAGTAGTCACTGCAGGTCACGGCAGTTGTCACAAAATCACTAGGAGGTCCACACTTTTCGTCGCTCCATTGTCACACACGCTAACTCGCTCACTGCTCTCGATGTGGAGTCGAACTCAAGACGACTTTAATCTCTCCTGCAGTAGCAGTAGTCACTGCAGGTCACGGCAGTTGTCACAAACTCACTAGGAGGTCCCCACTTTTCGTCGCTCCATTGTCACACACGCTAACTCGCTCACTGCTCTCGATGTGGAGTCGAACTCAAGACGACTTTAATCTCTCCTGCAGTAGCAGTAGTCACTGCAGGTCACGGCAGTTGTCACAAACTCACTAGGAGGTCCACACTTTTCGTCGCTCCATTGTCACACACGCTAACTCGCTCACGCACTGATTCTTTTTGCGAGAACGCTCGTCTATATAGGCAATGGAATCTTCCACAAAACATTCGAGAGTTATCTGGACACACTTCTTGAGGCGGGGGGAAAGAATCTTCCAGAAGACTGCAACTTATCTTTGTCTGTCTCCGACTGCCTGCCGCCGAGAATCTTGGGCCATAGTCGCTGCTATTAAGTAATGTGTTAATCCCCGTTTCCTATCACTCTGAGCTTTGTTTTGCTGCAGTCGCGTTAGTACTTGGACCTTAATTTCGAAGCCGCCACTTTAAAATCTTCCTTTTTACTCAAGCCAATAATAAAATGCCTTGGCCACTCACCCACATTAGTTACGACCGAATATTCATTTCACATTTTGTTTTGCATTACCTGAATTAAAATTAGAACTTAAAAATTCTCCCTGACAGTTTCCTGTTCCTTCTGTAAACTTTGAGGCTCCTTTCTATTCTACGTTGAGCATTTAGTAGTGCAAAATGATAAAGTAAATGCAATGTGGCTGTATAAAAATGAAACCATAAACCTTCTATGAAATGCTGCTAAAATTGATTTCTGATCAATCATTGTCTGATAAGTATGTCTGATAAATCATTTCACGTACATGATGCTTTTAGGTTACTGTCGTTTGCACAGCATATCACTGGGGTTAATAGAGAATTCAGTTTATGTATGAACGTCTTAAACAACAAGAATGAACTTCAGAGAAATGTTTGCTTAGCTGAACAAACTTTAGACAAATTGTTGGCTTTATTTTATTTTGTACCTGTGTACCTCCCTACCCACATTTATGTAGCTACTTACTGTGTTATGTTGGGTTAAATAAAATTAGATTTTGAGATTAAGTATTTGCCATTCACGTATTAAATCTAATTTGAAGCAAAAAGTATATACTAAAATGTATTTGTTTAAAATAGTTAGACATAATGAAAGGTTTATATATCAGATTGAATGCTATGAAGCAATCAACACAGTTTTTGGGTATTTTGAGTCTCTTCTATGCAGTAAAAATCGTTAAATACCATTGAAATACGATATATGATTTAAGAGCTTTTGTAGTACCTGGAAGCGAAATAACATTTGTCACAATGTTACATAGGTTGAATTACAAGCTGCTAATTATAGAGAGAGAAAGGGAGCGAAATAAACTTTTACAGGATATATAATTCCTCTTATAAGTGTTTTCACACCACTGTCCATTCGTTGTGTAGAATATGTTTCTTACGGTTGCATTAAGAAAACGTTTGTATTACTTTAATCTATTTTACCACCTGTCATCCCACAAAGGTATAACTAAAATATCCACGAATTGTGCCGTCATTTGCCGTAAGAACTGTTTATAGTATAACAGAAAGTTACCATTACCTGCCTGCTTACTTGGATCTACTTCGTGTGTTACAGACAGAGCCGTAGTTGCTATTCTTTCGCTTATGTTTTATAATAACAGGCACGCAAATATATCAAATCAAAGGATAAATTGTTGTTAAGTTTACCCATTTGCAAGTTCTCCATATCTTGAGAGATATTAATTATAGGACCCCTGTTTATTCCCTTTTGTATGAGTTCCACAAACTATGAAATGTTGAAACATTTTTTATTGGTTAAATGTTAAAGATTCTCAAATATTGAACCTTCTCTGTTTTCATGAATACACCAATCTACTGTGCGGTTAAAATCTCTTGACGTTTCGTGACAACCAACACGGAATGGCCGCGCGGTTGCCAAACTTCACTTCGCTTCGTCAGAACGTTACCGTTTGTTATAAATGCTATCGCAATGTTCATTAAAGCACTACAAGAAAACAAGAAGAAACACGATAATGGAAATGTAGTACACAAATAGAGAAATAAAACACATACCTTTCCATGCGTCCTTTGTTATTCAACTAGCACAGCTAACGGCATGTCCTCATCGTCCTCGATATCACCTTTATCATGGAATTCAAAAACACTGCGCCGTACATCTTTTTGATCGTCCAGGTTTGCCATTCTCTTAGGTACGCGTGTATGCTTTCTCGGCTTCCCTACACACACGTAGAGCATTTGATGTACTTAATAGGCACGCCTCATCCGTAAGTTCTTGACATTTCGTGAGGTTAAGATTTTTGCGGTTTTCTTCGTTGACGTACTTTTTAAAGAAACTATACACACTGAAGACAGCCCTAACTTTACTTCTGTATCCACCGGTACTACTGGGCTTACTAGGAGACATTTTTATGAAAGAGTTAAGTTTTATAAACGTTAGGACAAAGCCTATCACTAAAGAACTGAGTACACCGCAGATGAATTCACAATTGAGTCAGAAGCGTGCTGTAAAAAGTGAGGCAGTATTTTTAACACTTAAATGATTTCAGTCAAATTATGTAATATAAAATATAATAACAGCCGTCTTAAAGCAATATGTGTACATTATAATATATAAAATGCATGTAACAGTCATTGTATTAATGTTTATATTATTATGTACATGTTCAATAATGTTATGTGAATGTATTAGCTAATTTAATAATGTAGGAGCTGTGAGAATAATAGGTTAAAAGTTGCTAACAATGAGGTAACCTTGAGGTAATAATGAGTAAGAAAGTTTAATAATGCAAATAGTCATTATTGGAGCAATAATGATGTAAATTTTGAGACAGTTTATAAATAGCCAATCAACAGCCAGAAAAAAGCTTAAGTTAAATGAAAGTATTCTATTGCAGTAGGATTAGCCAACCAGAAACTGAAACAGGGCAAATTGTACAAATTCAGAAGTCAGTTGCTAGTAGACAGCGTTACTAACCGGACGCGACACACGTCCTCGAGAAGCTTAATACGTATCCATTGTGAGAAAAAAAAATAGTTTACGTGTTAAAAAATGTTAGTAATTAATAAATAATCTCTCAGATCTCTCTCTATATCAGTGAAGTGTTATTTTAATCGTTTAAGGAATAAATAAATGGAGTGAAGTACAAATTATAATCTGTGTAAGCCTACATTTTTAGCCGCACTACTCCCTGCAAAGAAATTCATGTCTCCCACAATAATACTGACGCAGCCGAAGCAAACATAAATATATAATATTTAAAGAAACAGTCATATTACAAAGTTAATATTTTTAAACTTGGGGTGAAGGCTACAGGAAACATTTTACCATACGTGCGGTTGCAACTACTTCAAGTGTTCGGCTCCCCAACAGTCGAAATACAATACAATTCCCCCTAAAAAATAAGAACAACTTCAATTTGGGGCCCAACGTAGGGTCAGAACAGACTAGAATACCTAAAAAGAAGAGATCACCGAACATCATAGAACTACCAGAATCAACGAAACTACAAGACTTCACTTCAGAAAACTTCAGAGAATTTCAGAATCAACATCATCCAAGGACAGCAACAATTCTTTCAGGAGTACGGGGCACGCAGTCAACAATTCAACAACAATCTACGTGAGAACACCGAGTATAAAGGTTTACTAACAGCCAGAATATAAAGTCAGAAATTTACAGTAATATATGTATATAATTATCAAAATAGTTAAGAAAATATATTGTTATGAATATAGTATCATGCTGTTAAGAAGTGGTAAGTTAAAATTGAGCAATTCCATACCAAGAATAACAAAAGAAAATATACAAAATAAAATGGAAACAGAAAACAATGAAAATGTGGAAGTAGGAGAGGAGAGATCAGCCATTACAGAATGCAATGTAACTTTACAATCAGAGCTAGAGGAAATGAATAGGTTAGATGTAGAAGAACAGTTATCTGTAAATTCAAAGGTTGGCATAGAAAGAGATAGCAGTAGTATGCAAGGTCAATCATCTTTACAAATATTAATGCAGGAAACAACAATAGAAAGAAATACTATACCTCAGACATCTAGCCAACAAGAGCAAAAAAGCTTATCACAACAAAATATTATGTGGCTTCTGAAAGCAATAACTGAAAGGATAACTAAAAGTAATGTACAGTTAAATAATAAGATGACTGGAAATAATGTAAAGCTAATAATAATTTAACTGAAATGAGAGGAGAGTTAAAAGAAGCTAATAATAAGATAACTGAAACTACTACAGAGCTAAGAGTAGAACTAAGTGAAGAATTTAATAATAGCTAACTGAAAATAATAATAAGATAACTGATAAGTTAACTGAAACTAGTGCAGAGTTAAGTAATAAGTTAACTGAAACTAATACAGAGCTATCTAGGATAAAAATATCTAGCTAAGCAAATAGAAAGTGTATGAAAGAAAGCAAAGCTAAAAGCAAGAGGTTAGAAATAAATATAGAACAATCTTCTAAAGCACTTCATAAAGATATAGATTTAAAAGTAAATAAAGGTTTTAAACAGCTAGAACAGAAATTGTCAAACCATATTGATAAAAATATAACTGAAATGGAGTTTAAACTTATTAATACTAAACAGGGTATTTCTAATAAGTTAGATAAGCAGGGTGAAGAATTAAAAACAATGGTAGAAAATACAAATGCATATCTTATACAAGTACAAATAGATTTAACACGGGAAATAAATAAAATGCATGAAATGGCTAAAACAAATGCAGACGCAATAAAAGAAGCAAATACAGGACAAGTACAAGTAGTGTCAATGACAGATGAGATAAAAGATAAAGTACAGGAAAGTAGCAAAGAAATTGATAAACTTAAAAATAGTTTTGAGAACATAAGTACCAATGTACCAAAGGTAAATGCAAATGCAACTAGTTCTAAAAATGATAATCAAATGCATGACAATAATACAAGTGCAGAAAGAAGTGTATTATCTTTGTTAACTAATAATACAAGAGATGCTACTGCTTTTTCCATAGCATTAGCCTCTCACACACAAAGCAATAACAATGACACACATGTGCATGTAAGTAGGTATAATACAGGCACACTGGCGCAAAAACAGATGCCGACAACTGATAAGATCCTTTGTTCTGTGCCGCTAGGCCACGCCCCCTCTTTGTGCGCTACTGTTTGCCGCTTGGTCGCGTGGCACTATGCCACACACCCTCTTTCTCTTTGTGCTCTACTGTTTGCCGCCCGGCTCTGTGCCGCCAGGCCCTGCCCCTTCCCTTTGAGGGCTTACATGCCGCCTGATCGTGTGCCGGTGGCCACCCTGCCCCCTACTGTGTGCTCTAACCTGAAAAGCCGCCTGACACGCGCCTTCCTCCCCTCCATTATGGTCAAACCCGAGCATCCCCTTCCTACCATTTGTGGTCTAACCCCTGTGCGCTGGCTGGTATGATTGGTTCCCTTTGGATAGGCGGGAGAGTGTGTAATGTTCCCTTACGCTGGCCACGTCCCCTCCCACTCATTGTGACCTGTCTAAATCCCACCCTGGTGATGGGTTGGGGTAGGGGCATGGGGTTCTCGGGGCGTGCCGCTACTCGGCAAATCGATTTGACGAGATAATTGTGTCAATCAATTAGGTAATGTTCGTCCATAAAACATTATTGAAAAAAAATCAAAATCGGTATTTTATTACTACTAATGTCCGTACATTGCGGTTCTAAAGGGGTGATGTAATTAAACGATGCTCCTCGATCGATGAATACGATTAAATATTTTTGATTGATTAATGTAATTAAGTGTATGTGAATTGACTCGCGCGCACCAGGTCGCCATCGTATATGTGTGCGTGGGTGTTAAGGTGATTATTACATGTGTATAAATATTACGACTAATAACATTCGTTTAGTTGTACTTTTGGGGGAAAATATATTTTGGGTTAATAAGAATATTACAACTCTTAGATGAATCCATGGCTGAAAGGACAGAGTTGCCGTAACGAGACGTTAACGCGTGATAATTTCAGTGAAAGCCCCCGAGCAACCCTTCCTCTATGCAGCGTCTCACGCGAGTGAGCGGTTCTTCAAGTGCAGGGAGCAAGATAGCATTCAACCCCTCCATCTCTCCCGCTCGGTACAGCTAGCTTCCTCCAGCAAGCGTGCCATCTAGTGAGAGGTTGGAAAGCTGACTCTTCCGCTGAACGCCGAAGAGGGCAGTAGTAGAATATTTTAAAATTTTAACGAATGCACGGCGGCGGCCATGTTGACTCCAAAGAAAGCTAGCATAAATCATTTGAAATGTCCGATAAAGAACTTCACGTTTCAAGATATTTTTCCAGGGTTTATTTACACATAGGGGCGGCTCTGAAAAATAAATACGGTTAACTTATAGCTGAATATTACATATGTTATTAAAATAAATTTTGGCAGTTAACATTATAGCTGAATATTACATATGTTATTAAAAATAAATAAATACGGTTAACATTATAGCTAAATATTACATATGTTATTAAAACTAAATGATTGCGGTTAACATTATAGCTGAATATTACATATGTTATTAAAATAAATACGGTTAACATTGTACTTAAATATTACATACGTTATTAAAAATAAATAATGGTCTCGCTGATCGATGAATACAATTAAATATTTTTTATTGATTAATGTAAAAAAGTGCATATCAATTGACTTGCGCATTAGGTTGCCGTCGTATGTGTTCGGGTGTTAAGGCGATTATTACGCGTGTATAACTATTACGACTAATGACATTTGTTTAATTCTAAATAAATAATGAAATATGGACACTATCCTAAACAAGACACATTCCTTGTTACTCTTTGCCAAACAACTGAAACGAAGCACAAATATACCAAGACAGAAGATAAAGCACTCCACGCGCATAGGTATGGACTTTAAAACACACGCTGACGATAAAGTACCCCACCCGCTCACGCATGCAAGCGTATAGGTAGGGTCTTTAAAACAGACATTGTCGATAAAGTATAGCATTGCCAGCACAAGCACGAGCGTAGGCATGGACTTTACAACAGACGTTGACGATAAAGTACTGCACTGCCAGCGCATGCAAACGCATAGGTAGGGACTTTAAAACAGTCGTTATCGATAAAGTATAGCACTGCCAACGCAACCAGTCTCATAGACATGGACTTTAAAACAGACAATGTGTCCAACACGCAAGCGCTCTCTTACATTCTCACTCTCTACAGAGCATTCAAAAAAGGCATACCTTTCTTAGTAAATATATAAATATTGCGAAAGTATTTAATAACTTGGAGAGAGGACTTATAAACATTTCCCTACGAAAGACCTCAAATATAAATTTTATATTCGTTTTTAAATATTCTTTCAAAAGACGTAGCGGTCTTCGAGAAATACGACTACTTATTCAGTTGCATATACCTTGCAAAAGAGAATTTGTACATTCTTAGAAGCGGTTAAACCAGGAACGCCGGGGATTTTTTCTTCTGCCAGTTTCGAGATCATTTGTACCTGCTACTTAATGACCTGGGATTTCCTTCACGTCATATGCCAGGGTACGGTCCAGACTTATACACAGACGCAGGGAATTCCTAAGGTTAAAATTATAAAACCACTATGTCTCCTCAGCAATAATAAAATCGGGAGAGAATCAATAAAAAACATTTGCTTTGTTGCTCTTTTAATTAAGTTAGTTATAGATTGGTCACAAATAAGCTTCATTAGAAATGTATATAGGTAAAGACAGTCGAGGAAAAACACAGAGCAGGGACTTTCAAAATGACGTTGTGTCCAACACGCATGCGTTCTAACTCTAACTCCTTAGCGGAATTGAATACCAAGTGATATCTAACTAATAGATGCACACCCTTCAAAACAGGCATTCCTTTCTGCAGGGACTTTCAAACAGACATTCTGTCCAACACGCATAAGGCTCGCACTCTAACTCCTTAGCGAAATTGAACACCAAGTGATATCTAACTAAAAGATGCACACCTTTCAAAACAGCCAATACATTCTGCAGGGGCTTTAAAGCAGGCTCTGTCCATATAGTACCACACTGCCATTGTAAGCATACGCGTAGACATGGTCTTTAAAACAGACTTTTTCGATAAAGTACCGCACTGCCAGCACAAGCACGAGCGTAGGCATGGACTTTAAAACAGCCGCTGGTGATAAAGTACCCCAACCCGCTCAAGCATGCATGCGCATAAGTAGGGACTTTAAAACATGCTGTCGATATAGTACCCGCCACTTACACATGCAAGCGCATAGGTGGGGACTTTAAAACAGACGTTGATGATAAAGTACCGCACTGCCAGCACAAGCACGAGCGTATGCATGAACTTTAAAACATACGCTGACGATAAAGTACCGCAGCTCACTCACGCATGCAAATGCATAGGTAGGGACTTTAAAACAGTCGTTATCGATAAAGTATAGCACCGCCAACGCATTCATTTGCATAGACATGGACTTTAAAACAGACATTGTCGGTAAAAATACGCATCATTACACACACTCTTTCTCTCTCAATATGTCTCTCTCTCTCTCCCTCCTTTGCAGGCATGGACTTTATTTTAGACATTATCGATAAAGCAGCCCACGTGCATAGGCACGGACATTTAAACAGGCATTTTCGATAAAGTATAGCATTGCCAACGCAAGCACGCGCGTAGGCACGGACTTTAAAACAGACGTTGACGATAAAGCATAGCACTGTCAGCGTAAGCACACGCGTAGACATGGACTTTAAAACAGTCGTTGTCGATTAAGTATACCATTGCCAGCGCTATCACTCGCAAAGACATGGACATTAAAACAGACATTGTAGGTAAAAATAAGCATCCATAACACACACACTCTCTGTCTCTCTCTCCCTCGCCCCTTAGCAGGCATGGACTTTAAAACAGACATTATCAATAAAGTACCATAGCCCGCTCACACATGCAAGCGCATAGCTGGGGACTTTAAACCAGTCATTGTCAGTAAAGTATCGCATGTCAACGTAAGCATCCTCGTAGTCATTGCCGATAAAAAACCCCTCTTTCACGTAAACTCTCTCTCTCTCACACTCCCTCTCTACGTTACGGGAAAGATTTATATAGCGGTAAACCCAAGCACTAGCTGACTTAATGGCCGGGATTCCTCAGAAATATAGCTTCTAAAGAGTGTAAATGGATTTTCCCCAAGACATCGCAAAGTATATCGAGAGAAAAAAAGTAATTTATCTTCATTACTAACGGAAAGATTATATTATCGTCAAGAAAGCTTATTTGTTTATTCCATTTAAAAAGGTTGGTGTTTCACCAGCCATATCTAAAAATGATTTCGTCCCCATCATTCGAATGTATACATATAATTTTATGAGAGATAACTTGTCTATTCACATTCGAGACGTCGCGACAGGTTAGGTGATTTACTGTGTGCAGCAAGTCCTCCCATTAAGAGCTTTATAGCATTTTCCTACGAGGAATGATGTATAGGTCCTGTACGTAAACATTCTTTACATGTAGAGTTATTATTATTCTCGTAACAAAAACGAAAATTATTCGTGTAATAGACTTTTGATTGTTTAGATATGTAGCGTTTAAAGTGGACCAGAGGGAAATCGAACTCTGAACTCAAACCAATAAATACACGGACTTTCAAAATATGCATTATTCTCTTAGTAAACACAGGACGAGACCGTTTTTAAGCATCCCTCCCTTCGAGAGATATTATGAATATTCCAGCGGAGAGATCGAACCATTACGAAGACTTTAAATTATAAATTTCATATTTGTTTAAAAGCTTTTTCATCACCGGGGAATCTTCGAAAAATTCGATGAGTTATTCAAGGTCAAAAATATTTTGTATACCCTTGAAGACAGTATACCTGTTTGGGGGGTCTTGGAAATTCCTGAGGCAACAGGCTTCCGTCATATAACACATTTAGGACCATCTCGAACACCTCATTAAGGAATCTATCGTGCTTTAAAATGATTTCTCTTCCCCTGAAAAACCCGTACTTATCATAAAAGCCCTCTCATACAGACGACTGTGTAAATATCATAACTTAATTGTTTGCGCGATATCGACAATTAAACTAATTTTTATGGAATGCTAAACAAATGAATATGATTTGTAGAGGGTGATATGAAGAGTATGACATTTTAGAATTAAAACGGGAGAAAGAATTCAAATTAAGCGATCGAATGTATCTGATAGATTTTCTTAATTGGTCTTTGAAGATTGCCTGTTTTTTACGCCCTGCTTTATAAATGAATGAAATATTTGATGCATTACAGTCTCATTTAACATGGGTAAAACGTGTTTAAAGGCTGTTTTGATAAAAATTACGTCGTGGTAACGTGTGAGGGTTGAATTGGAGAGGTCACCGACTCGATTCCAGGTGACCGCCCTACGCGACTTTAGAACCTGCATGAAGGTCTACGAATACATAGCCAGCCCGTTATCGATTTTTTATAAGAGAGGGGTAGCCTTACAAGGAAAATTATATCAACAGAAACAATATCTGCTTTTTCGTTGTTTTCAATCTAAAATTATTACTAAATAATACCTTTGTGCTAGCCTCAGCGTCGCCATTCACATTCATATCATGTTAAAATAATACTTTGATTGCACACGGACAATTCAAATATAATACTGTTGGGAATACTTTGGTAATACATAGATATAGTGCAAGCCATCCCATTAACTGTCTTTATAAGCAAGGGTTTAGTCGGTAACGTCTGTGGCTTGCATTCGAGGTCGGGGGGTTCGATCCCCTGCAGCTGACGCTCCTGATGCCTTGAATTCTCGGTTTCGCTGGTTGCTAGGCGAATGCTGTGAAGGTTCTTGAAAACCGCGAGTTGTTTCCTCCACACCGTTTCACTGATATTCTCCGTTTACTCAGGCTTTCTTCTCTCCGGCTCTGACTGGTAGTATTTACTACTGAACGTTGGCACTCATGTGAATAAAGAAACGTATATGTATGTAGCTAAAAGGACAGGGATGTCGTAGTGTTTAAAACACCGTCCACGTAAAATACAGGGAATACCTCAAAACACGCATCCCGAGAAGTTAAGTGTAAATGTCCTGTATATAGAGTGCTATCCTTAAACAGACGCAGGAGGAAGCGAAAGCCATTCGAGTGCACCGTTTATACTTCTCTTTTTGATGTGACAGCATATACAGATACCGGAGGTTTTTCGTGGTTTTCCCTTGTCTGCAGGCGAATGCCTGAGTGGGGTATGCTGCTATACTTTCATTTTATTTCATTCGCATCTTTAACACATGCTTCTAAGACGCTCGGTTTGGATTACCGTCGGTCAGTCGCTCAGACCTTTGATTTTTCGTGGTTTTCCCTGGTCTGCAAGCGAATGCCTCAGTACCGTGTGCTACCACGTTTTCATTTTATTTCATTCGCATCTTTAACACGTGCTACTAAGGCCCTCTGCATGGATTACCGTCGGCAGTCGCTGAGACCTTTGATTTTTTCGTGGTTTTCCCTGGTCTAAAGCGAATGTCTGAGTGGCGTATCCTACCACGATTTCCTTTCATTCTATATAATTTGCATCTTTTCTTTTTATTCACATCTTTTTTGCTTCTAGGTTTCGTTGTGCATGGTGAATGCCTGTTTAAAAGGATACTTGTCCCTTCCTCGGTTGACAGCCTCACGAGTTAAGCACCCGAATCTGCGCGAATATACCCGAACAATACGTACATCTTCACAATACTTTACACCTACTCTAAGCATCCGAACCTGTACGGAGACGTCCGAACACCACCGAACAATACATTATCGTTGCAATAATTTGCTCACTCACTCTAAGCACGCGAAGCTATACGAAGACCTATGAATACATGCAATCACACAGAAACAACTCTGACCGACTCTCTAAATACTCGAACATGCCGGAAGACATACGGTCATGTGCTTATCAGAACCCATAATCAGATCGGAATGACATGCTTTAATGTAGATATTTATTTACAACCATAACAGGAACACATTACATCTAAACACTGTCTTAGACAGGAAATTTCTCTTTAAGAAGCGCAATGTATGCCATTCGCTTGTTTAGATTCAATAGAGGTTCCAAACTTACATTTCGAAAATAAAAAATTGTAGACAATTTATGGTGCTCTTAAAGTTAAGATAATTTTATCGAGGATTCTCTTAAAGAAACGCATGACATGCAACATTTACCAGATAATGCTTCTTACATAGGCTTACAATAGCGAGTTCGCGACTTCAGATGCATGTATCCGACAATCAACTAATTTGTTCACGGTTTTGCTTGAGAAATCTTATTGGGCGTGAAAGACTGGTAATTTTGCTCCTAAGGCCCCTTTATCAGGCTTGATGTTCTTTTACGTGCCGTAAATCTACTCCACGGGACCACCGGCTTTACTTCCCTTCCGAAGGAAGCCATGCTAAGGACCTTTACGCCCGAAAAAATCCATCGCCCTTCGTCGGGTTGAACCCGCGACCTCGGGAACTAGAGGCTTGCATGGTAACCACTACACCACCGACGACGATACACAGCTAATGTCATTAGTGTGTAACACACTATTTAATCGAGTGGAATGGCTCAGGTGGTAAGTCTGTGACTTGTATTCGCATAGACGATTCAATCCCAGTAGCCCACACCCCCCTGATTCCCAGAGGTTTTTTCTTCAAGGTTTTCCGCTCACTAGACGAATGCTGTGAAGGCTCGTTCCACCTCGAATTTTTCCTCTCATCGTTTCACCTCCATCCTCATTTTACTTTTTTCATCTTCTTTGTTGTTTCAGGGTTGAAACTAGCGGAGAGGGACTCTCGGCATAAGCAGAGCTTATGCTCTCTGTATCTTTCATCCATGGAATGAGTATGGTCCCAGAATCCTGGACCTCTCAGGAGATGTGTAAGTCTGTAGTCCTCGAGAGCAGCCATAGTGTCATTGTGTCAACTGCCACCAGGATATTTTCTTTATCCGTGAAAGGTAGGGGCCCTGGCCCTACCCCGTAGATGTAACTGTCTCCACACACAACTTACCCCTCACAGCCATGAAATTAAACACCCGAAATGTCTGGATGATGCATTTTATAAGCACAAGTTCTTGATATTTCAAAGTTCCTGTTAAGCATCGTCGAAATTGTTTAACACAATTTCTCGATCCTGTCGTGCTATAACTTTAGAAGCTTTCAGCTTACTAATAATTTCCTCAATCTCTTGTGTGTGACCATTATTAGCAGCGTCCTTCGATGCAATTAGTAACCTCAATACATTTACTAATCTATTCGGATTTTTAAGCGTCTATATCACTGAATCATCATATGAGGACTTCATATTCTCGCGATTTCCGCTGTATCCAGATTCCTCACCAGCAGTAGACTTGAGTGAAGGATAGAGGTCCGACCCGGTATATCTTGCTCTATGAAGGTTACGTCTTGACAAAAAACGATTCTTAAAAATCCGACCGCATATATCCCATTTAATTACACGTTTTCCTCCATGTGTAATGTATGAAAAATCGAGTTCCTCATAAGTTGTTTGCACAGATTTTCTCCGGTAATAGCTCATGCCAGAACTCTAAAAAGAAATTAAATGAATACGTAAATGCCAACGCTCGAAGGAATTAAAAGCGAATGAATGAATTCATAAAACGCAACTATGTATATATCTCGCCTGAGCACATTGGAGGGAACCTCGATCTATGCATAGCAGAAGGAAAGGATGCTCTCTAGAAGCATAAGTCATCTAGAAAACAAATGTTCACGGAGTTGGAGACATCAGGTTGGATGGAACAGACTCCAAGTTCAAATCTTTAAACGGTAGGGTACCCCCTTTTTGACTGCCATGTATCCTGAACCACCCTTACAGCTTAACGTTACATTACAATGCCACGTAATCAGAAGATAGCGAGTGCGAGCATAGGAAAGGGCTGTTCTCTGGAAACATTCGTGGAAAAGGATGCTCTCTGGAAACACTCATCCGCACAACGGATTGTCCCTAACATCTCCAGATCTCGGACCGTTCAACATCGTGATGCGTCTCTGCCATCTACATTTCGATGAATGTTTATCTCCTGAATTAAAGTTTGGTGGTCTGTATAGATCTGTACAACTTGCATTGCGCTGTGTGTCCCTAACGTTTCCACCTCCTGAATCGTTCCAGCTAGTTGACTGCCTCTACCATCTTCATGTCAACGATCTGTTAACTTCTAAAGTAAAGTTTGGTGTTTGGTTTAGATCTGTACAGTTTGCATTGCGCTGGATGTCCCTAACGTTTAAAGATCTCGGAACGTTCCAGCTAGTTGACTGCCTCTACCATCTTCATGTCAACGATCTGTTACTCTGAATTAAAGTTTGGTGGTTGTTTTAGATCTGTACAGTTTGCATTGCATTGGATGTCCCTAACGTTTCCAGATCTCGGAACGTTCCAACTAGTTGCGCGCTTCTACCATCTTCAGGTCAACGATCTGTTACCTTCTAAAGTAAAGTTTGGTGGTTGGTTTAGATCTGTACAGTTTGCATTGCATTGGATGTCCCTAACGTTTCCAGATCTCGGAACGTTTCAGCTAGTTGCGCGCTTCAACCATCTTCAGCTCAACGATCTGTTACCTTCTAAAGTAAAGTTTGGTGGTTGGTTTAGATCTGTACAGTTTGCATTGTGCTGGATGTGCCTAACGCTTCTAGATCTCGGAACGTTCCAGCTAGTTGCACGCTTGTACCATCTTCATGTCAACGATCTGTTACCTTCTAAGTAAAGTTTGGTGGTTGGTTTAGATCTGAACAGTTTGCATTGCGCTGGATGTCCGTAACGTTTCCAGATCTCGGAACGTGCCATCTAGTTGCGCGCTTCTACCATCTTCAGGTCACTGATCTGTTACCTTCTAAGTAAAGTTTGGTGGTTGGTTTAGATCTGTACAGTTTGCATTGCGCTGGATGTCCCTAAAGTTTCCAGATCTGGGAACGTTCCAGCTAGTTTCGCGCTTCTACCATCTTTAGGTCAACGATCTGTTACCTTCTAAAGTAAAGTTTGGTGGTTGGTTTAGATCTGTACAGCTTGCATTGCGCTGGATGTCCCAAACGTTTCCAGATCTCGGAACGTTCCAACTTGTGCCTCGTCTCTGTCACATGTAAGTTGATCATAAGGGGCCTTCAGAAAGTTGTTACGTGACGTGACGACGTTCTTACGTAGCGTGACGACTTGTTACGTAGCGTGACGACGTGACAGTCAAAGGGTAGGGAGCAGGGCCTCTAACTTTCACGGATAAAAAAATTCCCAGGTGGCAGTTGACGCAATCTATGGCTCCTCTCGAGGACCACAGACTTACACATCTCCTGAGAGGTTCAGGATTCTGGGACCATACTCATTCCATGGATGAAAGTTACAGAGAGCATAAGCTCTGCTTATGCCGAGAGTCCTTCTCCGCTGGTTTCAACCCTGAAACAACAAAGAAGATGAAAAAAGTAAAATGAGGATGGAGGTGAAACGATGAGGGGAAAAATTCAGAGGTGGAACGAGCCTTCACAGCATTCGTCTAGTGAGCGGAAAACCCTGAAGAAAAAACCTCTGGGAATCAGGGGGATGTGGGCTACTGGGATTGAATCCTCGATCCGAATACAGGTCACAGACTTACTACCTGAGCCATTCCACTCGAGTAGTTAGTGTGTTACACACTAATGACCTTAGCTGTGTGTCGTCGTCCGTGGTAGAGTGGTTAGCATGCTAGCCTCTAGTTCCCGAGGTCGAGGGTTCAAGCCCGACGAGGGCGATGGATATTTTCGGGCGTAAAAGTCCTTAGCATGGCTTCCTTCGGAAGGGAAGTAAAGCCGGTGGTCCCGTGGCGTAGATTTACGGCACGTAAAAGAACATCAAGCCTGATAAAGGGGCCTTAGGAGCAAAATTACCAGTCTTTCACGCCCAATAAGATTTCTCAAGCAAAACCGTGAACAAATTAGTTGATTGTCGGATACATGCATCTGAAGTCGCGAACTCGCTATTGTATGCCTATGTAAGAAGCATTATCTGGTAAATGTTGCATGTCATGCGTTTCTTTAAGAGAATCCTCGATAAAATTATCTTAACTTTAAGAGCACCATAAATTGTCTACAATTTATTATTTTCGAAATGTAAGTTCGGAACCTCTATTGAATCTAACAAGCGAATGGCATACATAGCGCTTCTTAAAGAGAAATTTCCTGTCTAAGACAGTGTTTAGATACAATATGTTCTTGTTATGGTTGTAAATAAATATCTATATTAAAGCATGTCATTCCGATCTGATTATGGGTTCTGATAAGCACATGACCGTATGTCTTCCTGCATGTTCGAGTATTTAGAGAGTCGGTCAGAGTTGTTTCTGTGTGATTGCATGTATTCATAGGTCTTCGTATAGCTTCGCGTGCTTAGAGTGAGTGAGCAAATTATTGCAACGATAATGTATTGTTCGGTGGTGTTCGGACGTCTCCGTACAGGTTCGGATGCTTAGAGTAGGTGTAAAGTATTGTGAAGATGTACGTATTGTTCAGGTATATTCGCGCAGATTCGGGTGCTTAACTCGTGAGGCTGTCAACCGAGGAAGGGACAAGTATCCTTTTAAACAGGCATTCACCATGCACAACGAAACCTAGAAGCAAAAAAGATGTGAATAAAAAGAAAAGATGCAAATTATATAGAATGAAAGGAAATCGTGGTAGGATACGCCACTCAGACATTCGCTTTAGACCAGGGAAAACCACGAAAAAATCAAAGGTCTCAGCGACTGGCCGACGGTAATCCTTACAGAGGGCCTTAGAAGCACGTGTTAAAGATGCGAATGAAATAAAATGAAAACGTGGTAGCATACGGTACTGAGGCATTCGCTTGCAGACCAGGGAAAACCACGAAAAATCAAAGGTCTGAGCGACTGACCGACGGTAATCCAAACCGAGCGTCTTAGAAGCATGTGTTAAAGATGCGAATGTAATAAAATGAAAGTATAGCAGCATACCCCACTCAGGCATTCGCCTGCAGACAAGGGAAAACCACGAAAAATCTCCGGTATCTGTATATGCTGTCACATCAAAAAGGGAAGTATCAACGGTGCACTCGAACGGCTTTCGCTTCCTCCTGCGTCTGTTTAAGGATAGCAGGCTATATACAGGACATTTACACTTAACTTCTCGTGATGCGTGTTTTGAGGTATTCCCTGTATTTTACGTGGACGGTGTTTTAAACACTTCGACATCCCTGTCCTTTTAGCTACATACATATACGTTTCTTTATTCACATGAGTGCCAACGTTCAGTATAGTAAATACTACCAGTCAGAGCCGGAGAGAAGAAAGCCTGAGTAAAAGGAGAATATCAGTGAAACGGTGTGGAGGAAACAACTCGCGGTTTTCAAGAACCTTTACAGCATTCGACTAGCAACCAGCGAAACCGAGAATTCAAGGCATCAGGAGCGTCAGCTGCAGGGGATCGAACCCCCCGACCTCGAATGCAAGTCACAGACGTTACCGACTGAACCCTTGCTTATAAAGACAGTTAATGGGATGGCTTGCACTATATCTATGTATTACCAAAGTATTCGCAACAGTATTATATTTGAATTGTCCGTGTGCAATCAAAGTATTATTTTAACATGATATGAATGTGAATGGTGACGCTGAGGCTAGCACTAAGGTATTATTTAGTAATAATTTTAGATTGAAAACAACGAAAAAGAAGGTATTGTTTCTGTTGATATAATTTTCCTTGTAAGGCTACCCCTCTCTTATAAAAATCGATAATGGGCTGGCTATGTATTCGTAGACCTTCATGCAGGTTCTAAAGTCGCGTAGGGCGGTCACCTGGAATCGAGTCGGTGACCTCTCCAATTCAACCCTCACACGTTACCACGACGTAATTTTTATCAAAACAGCCTTTAAACACGTTTTACCCATGTTAAATGAGACTGCAATGCATCAAATATTTCATTCATTTATTAAGCAGGGCGTAAAGAACAGGCAATCTTCAAAGACCAATTAAGAAAATCTATCAGATACATTCGATCGCTTAATTTGAATTCTTTCTCCCGTTTTAATTCTAAAATGTCATACTCTTCATATCACCCTCTACAAATCATATTCATTTGTTTAGCATTCCATAAAAATTAGTTTAATTGTCGATATCGCGCAAACAATTAAGTTATGATATTTACACAGTCGTCTGTATGAGAGGGCTTTTATGATAAGTACGGGTTTTTCAGGGGAAGAGAAATCATTTTAAAGCACGATAGATTCCTTAATGAGGTGTTCGAGATGGTCCTAAATGTGTTATATGACGGAAGCCTGTTGCCTCAGGAATTTCCAAGACCCCCCAGCCAGGTATACTGTCTTCAAGGGTATACAAAATATTTTTGACCTTAAATAACTCATCGAATGTTTCGAAGATTCCCGGTGATGAAAAAGCTTTTAAACAAATATGAAATTTATAATTTAAAGTCTTCGTAATGGTTCGATCTCTCTGCTGGAATATTCATAATATCTTTTGAAGGGAGGGGTGTTTAAAAACGTTTTCGTCCTGTGTTTACTAAGAGAATAATGCATATTTTGAAAGTCCGCGTATTTATTGGTTTGAGTTGAGATTTCGATTTCCCTCTGGTCCACTTTAGACGCTACATATCTAAACAATCAAAAGTCTATTACATGAATAATTTTCGCTTTTGTGACGGGAATAGTAATAATTCTACATGTAAGGAATGTTTACGTACAGGACCTATACATCATTCCTCGTAGGAAAATATTATAAAGCTTTTAATGGGAGGACTTGCTTTGCCCAGTAAATCACCTAACCTGTCGCGACCTCTCGAATGTGAATAGACACGTTATCTCTCATAGAATTATGATATGTATACATTCGAATGATGGGGACGAAATCATTTTTAGATATGGCTGGTGAAACACCAGTCTTTTTAAATGGAATAAACAAATAAGCTTTCTTGACGATAATATAATTTTTGCGTTAGTAATGAAAATAAATTCCTTTTTTTTCTCTCTATATACTTTGCTGTGTCTTGGGGAAAATCCATTTACACTCTTTAGAAGCTATATTTCTGAGGAATCCCGGCCATTAAGTCAGTTAGTGCTTGGATTTACCGCTATATAAATCGTTCTTGTAATGCAGAGAGGGAGTGTGAGAGAGAGAGTTTACGTGAAAGAGGAGTTTTTTTTATCGGCAATGACCGTTTTAAGGTCCATGTCTACGAAAGTGCTTGCGTTGACAGTGCGGTACTTTACCGACAATGACTGTTTTTAAGTCCCCACCTATGCGCTTGCATGTGTGAGCGGGCTATGGTACTTTATCGATAATGTCTGTTTTAAAGTCCATGCCTGCAAAGGGGAGAGAGCGACAGAGTGTGTGTGTGAGGGATGCTTATTTTTACCTACAATGCCTGTTTTAAAGTCCATGTGTTTGCGAGTGATTGCGCTGGCAATGCTATACTTTATCGACAACGACTGTTTTAAAGTCCATGTCTACGCGTGCACTTACGCTGACAGTGCTATACTTTATCGTCAACGTCTGTTTTAAAGTCCGTGCCTACGTGCGTGCTTGCGTTCGCTATGCTATACTATATCGAAAATGCCTGTTTTAATGTCCGTGCCTATGCACGTGGACTGCTTTATCGATAATGTCTAAAATAAAGTCCATGCCTGCAAAGGAGAACGAGAGAGAGAGACATAGTGAAAGAGAAACAGTGTGTGTAATGATGCGTATTTTTATCGACAATGTCTGTTTTAAGTGCATGTCTATGCAAATGAATGCGTTTGATGTGCTATACTTTATCAATAACGACTGTTTTAAAGTCCCTAACTATGCATTTGCATGCGTGAGTGGGCTGCGGTACTTTATCGTCAGCGTATGTTTTAAACTTCATGCATACGCTCGTGCTTGTGCTGGCAGTGCGGTACTTTATCGTCAACGTCTGTTTTAAAGTCCCCACCTATGCGCTTGCATGCGTGAGTGGCAGATACTATATCGACAGCCTGTTTTAAAGTCCATGTCTATGCGAATGAATGCGTTGGCGGTGCTATACTTTATCGATAACGACTGTTTTAATGTCCCTACCTATTTTTAGCATGCGTGAGTGAGCTGCGGTACTTTATCGTCAGCGTCTGTTTTAAAGTTCAAGCATACGCTCGTGCTTGCGCTGGCAGTGCGGTACTTTATCGTCAACGTCTGTTTTAAAGTCCCCACCCATGCGCTTGCATGCGTGAGTGGTCCGTACTATATCGACAGCCTGTTTTAAAGTCCCTACCTCTGCGCTTGCATGCTTGAGCGGGTTGGGGTACTTTATCGCCAGCGTCTGTTTTAAATTCCATGCCTACGCTCGTGCTTTTGCTGGCACTGCGGTACTTTATCGTCAGCGTCTGTTTTAAAGCCCCTACCTATACATTTGCATGCGCTGCTAGTGCGGTACTTTATCGTCAACGTCTGTTTTAAAGTCCATTCCTACGCTCGTGCTTGTGCTGGCAATGCTATACTTTATCAAAGATGTCTGTTTTACAGACCAAGTCTACGCGAATGATTGCGCTGGCAGTGTGGTACTATATCGACAATGATTGTTTTAAAGACCCTGCAGAATGTATTGCCTTTTTTGAAGGATGTGCATCTTTTAGTTAGATATCACTTGGTATTCAATTCCGCTAAGCAGTTAGACTGAGAGCGTATGCGTGTTGGACACAATGTGTGTTTGATGGTCCCTGCAGAAAGGAATGCCTGTTTTGAAGGGTGTGCATCTTTTAGTTAGATATCACTTGGTATTCAATTCCGCTAAGGAGTTAGAGTGAGAACGCATGCGTGTTGGACACAATGTCTGTTTGAAAGTCCCTGCTGTGTGTTTTTCGTCGACTGTCTTTACCTATATACTTTTCTGTTGAAGCTTATTTGGGACCAATCTATAACTAACTTAATTAAAAGAGCAACAAAGCAAATGTTTTTTTTTGATTCTCTCTCGATTTTATTATTGCTGAGGACACATAGTGGTTTAATAATTTTAACCTTAGGAATTCCCTGCGTCTGTGTATAAGTCTGGACCGTACTCTGGCATATGTCGTGATGGAAATCCCAGGTCATTAAGTAGCAGGTACAAATGATCTCGAAACTGGCAGAAGAAAAAAATCCCCGGCGTACCTGGTTTAACCGCATTTAAGAGTGTACAAATTCTTTTTTGCAAGGTATATGGAACTGAATATCTAGTTGAATTTCTCGAAGACCGCTACGACTTTAGAAGGAATATTTAAAAGCGAATATCAAATTTATATTTGAGGTCTTCGTATTGACGCGAGATCTCTGCTCGGTATTCAAAAAATATCTTTCGTAAGGAAATCTTTATGTCCTCTCTCCAAGTTATTAAATACTTTCGCAATACTTATATATTTACTAAGAAAGGTATGCCTTTTTGAATGCTATGTAGAGAGAGAGAGTGTGTAAGAGAGCGCTTGCGTGTTGGACACATTGTCTGTTTTAAAGTCCATGTCTATGAGAGTGGTTGCGTTGGCAGTGCTATACTTTATCGATAACGACTGTTTCAAAGTCCTTACCTATGCGTTTTGCATGCGCTGGCAGTGCAGTACTTTATCGTCAACGTCTGTTTTAAGGTCTATGCCTACGCTGGTGCAATTGCTGGCAATGCTATACTTTATCGACAATGTCTGTTTTAAAGACCCTACCTATACGCTTGCATGCGTGAGCGGGTGGGGTACTTTATCGTCAGCGTGTGTTTTAAAGTCCATACCTATGCGCGTGGAGTGCTTTATCGTCTGTCTTGATATATTTGTGCTTTTTTCAGTTGTTTGGCAAAGAGTAGCAAGGAATGTGTCTTGTTTAGGATAGACCCCATATTTCATTATTTATTTAGAATTAAACAAATGTTATTAGTCGTAATAGTTATATACGCGTAATAATCGCCTTAACACCCAAACACATACGACGGCAACCTAATGCGCAAGTCAATTCATATACACTTATTTACATTAATCAATAAAAAAATTTAATTGTATTCATCGATCAGCGAAACCATTATTTATTTTTAATAACGTATGTAATATTTAGCTATAATGTTAACCGTATTTATTTATTTTTAATAATATATGTAATATTCAGCTATAATGTTAACCAGCAATCATTTAGTTTTAATAACATATGTAATATTTAGCTATAATGTTAACCGTATTTATTTATTTTTAATAACATATGTAATATTCAGCTATAATGTTAACTGCCAAAATTTATTTTAATAACATATGTAATATTCAGCTATAAGTTAACCGTATTTATTTTTCAGAGCCGCCCCTATGTGTAAATAAACCCTGGAAAAATATCTTGAAACGTGAAGTTCCTTATTGGACATTTCAAATGATTTATGCTAGCTTTCCTTGGAGTCAACATGGCCGCCGCCGTGCATTCGTTAAAATTTTAAAATATTCTACTACTGCTCTCTTCGGCGTTCAGCGGAAGAGTCAGCTTTCCAACCTCCCACTAGTTGGCACGCTCGCTGGAGGAGGCTGTCTGTACCGAGCGGGAGGAATGGAGAGTGGTGAATGCTAGGTTGTTCCCTGCACTTGAAGAACCGCTCACTCGCGTGAGACGCTGCATAAAGGAAGGGTTGCGCGCGGGCTTTCACCGAAATTATCACGCGTTAACGTCTCGTTACGGCAACTCTGTCCTTTCAGCCATGGATTCATCTAAGTGTTGTAATATTCTTATAAACCCAAAATATATTTTCCCTCAAAAGTACAATTAAACAAATGTTATTAGTCGTAATAATGATACACGTGTAATAATCACCTTAACACCCATGCACACATATACGATGGCGACCAGGAGCGCGCGAGTCAATTCACATACACTTAATTACATTAATCAATCAAAAATACTTAATCGTATTCATCGATCGAGGAGCGTCGTTTAATTACATCACCCCTTTAGAAGCGCAATGTGCGGACTTTGTAGTAATAAAATACCGATTTTGATTCTTTTTTTCAATAATGTTTTATGCATGGACAAACATTACCTAATTGGTTGACACAATTGTCTCGTCAAATCGATTTGCCGAGCAGCGGAACGCCCCAAGAACCCCATTCCCCTACCCCAAACCATCAGCAGGTCGGGATTTATACAGGTCACAATGAGAGGGAGGGAACTTGGTCAGCATTTGGGAACAATACACACTCTCCCACCTATCCACAGGGAAGAAATCAGACCAGCCAGCGCACAGGGGTTAGACCAAAAATTTGAGGGAGGGGGATGCTCGGTTTAGACCATAATGGAGGGGAGGAGGGCGCGTGCCAGGCGGATTTTCAGGTTAAAGCACACAGTAGGGGGCGGGGTGGCCACCGGCACGCCACCAGGTGGCATGTAAGCCCTCAAAAGGAGGGGACAGGGCCTGGCGGCACAGAGCCGGGCGGCAAGCAGTGGAGCACAAAGAGGAGGCGTGGCTTAGTGGTACGCGACCAGACGGCAAACAGCAGCGCACAAAGAGGTGCCATATCCTAGCGGCACAGAACAAAGGATTTTATCAGTTGTCGGCATCTATTTGTGCGCCAGATTCGCTATATTATATCTACTCATATAACAAATCAAAAGTTTAATAATGCTACTAGTTATTATTGGAGCAACAATAATGTAAATTTTGAGACAGTTTATAAATAGCCAATCAACAACCAGAAAAAGCTTAAGTTACATGAAAGTATTCTATTGCAGTAGGATTGGCCAATCAGATATTGAAATAGGGCAAATTGTACAAATTCAGAAGCCAGTTGGTAGTAGACAGCGCTAGTAACCGGACGCGAGACACGTCTTCGAGAAGTTGAATATGTATCCATTGTGAGAAAAAAATAGTTTACGTGTAAAGAATGCTAGTAATTAATAAATAATCTCACAGCTCTCTCTCTCTCTCTCTCTCTCTCTCTCTATATATATATATATATATATATATATATATATATATATCAATGATGTGTTATTTTAATCGTTTAACGAATTAATAAATGGAGTGAAGTACAAACTATAATCCGTGTAAGCCTACATTCTTAGCCGCACTACTCACTGCAAGGATATCCATTTCTTCCATAATAATACTGAAGTAGCCGTGGCAAACATAAATCTATAATATTTAAAGAAACAGTCAACTTACAAAGTTAATGTTTTTAAACTTGGGGTGAAGGCTACAGGAAACATTTTACCATACGTGCGGTTGCAACTACTTCAAGTGTTCGGCTCCCCAACAGTCGAAATACAATACAACTCCTCCTAAAAATTAATAACAACTTCAAAAGTACACCAGCAGTGTTTTTGCTTTATCAGTGTTTATTTTAACCTTAAGTTATCGCGTCAATGATGCAATGAATTCCATTGTTGATGCTTCCTCGAGAATGTGATAGCAGTTGCTGATTCTTTGCTTAAAGTTCTCAGTTGTTTTATGCCTTGTATGGATTATAATTACTATTTATATATTTATTTATTGGGTAGTGCATTCAAATTAACGAGGTGCTGAATGTTGTAAAAAGCACAACATGCTCTTCTCATGTAACGGATACGTGCGGTTCTAGGTTTCCACATTATGCAGAAGTAAGCATAATAACCGCTAAAACGCACTTAATCATTGGTTTTCATATGTTATTATTCTGTTAAACAAAGCCATACTTGACGTTATTTATTAAAAAAATGCCATGTATGGTTTTATAGAGCTGCGTCAAAGGGCTTTGAAAGGACTTTCATGACGAGTTTATGGCTGTATTGGAAAACTTCGTGGAATAACTATTTCTAAATTTATTTAGGACATGGAGAAATGCACATTATTAAGGGATAACTGTGTCTATGCTATAACAATACATAAAATATCTACGGCAGGAATGGATTTATTACTATTACAAGAATAACTATCACTGAAGGTCTCCGTTTAAACATCACGAGTGATAACTATGAAATAATGGCGAACCATTGGGTTAAAAATAAGGTCCTTTTATATACATGTTCAGGAAAACGTCGCCTTTTATCCCAACTACGGGTTGCTTTTCTGAAATATGAAATACGCATGCTCGCACATGATATTTGAATTTGAGTTTTACCAGCGGCGAGGTGTACTGTCCGTATGAGGCAACGCCGTACTGCTGCTATTCGCTTTAGTGGACACGCCTCAAACGTCAAGAGATTTGCACGGCATAATAGCAGTTATTCAATAATCTTTATTTTGATTATTACTGCTATCTGTAAAATATTAAAACCTCATTTGTTTGATACATACTACAAACTTTCCCGAACTGAATGCGCTTTGCTTTAATGATTACTGCAATATATCAAATGAGAGAAAGAGAGGGGGGAGCACTGGTGTTACCGTAATTGAGAGTAGTGGCAGCGTGTGTTGCTCCTCAGTGCAATGCTGAAATTGGCTCGTTTTCATGTGAAAATCTATGCATAGCCAAACAAGTGCAGGAAATATTTAGATTACAAGTGGTTTATTGTACAGATAAAAAAGTAACATAGAAAACGCATGCATTGTTGAGAAACGCAAACGCTCGCAGGTTCAGTCTCAACGTGCAGTAGAAATTGTTGTATCACTTCATTCCAATAATCCATTTCCTACACACGGATTTAATGAAAGCTATTAACTCTATTGTGGACTGTGTTCCATCAGGAATTTCTGTGTCACTCTTCTTGACGATTTTGCTGTTTACTTACCTCTCGGCGGACCATTCTGATGGAACGACTACTTCAGCGTTGCCATGACAGTCTGTATTCCTAGAGTATTACACATGGGTTCCTTTTTTCTAAAAAGCCCGGGTGTGTCAATTTCTGGCGCCGAAGGGAGTACCCTCAACATATCCTCCGACTCAGCCTAGAAGCTCTGCCTTTCGAGGACCAAGTGAAATTTCTGAGTTTACTCTTTGACCGCAAACCTTGTTGGTCATCCCACATAGCATGTTTAAAAGCTCGGTGTCATAGTTCTCTTTCAATTTTACGGGTGTTAGCGGCACGTTCTGGGGAACTGATCCAAACTTTCTTTATCGACTGTTGGTCCGCTCCAAACTGGACTACGGATGGATTGTGTGTGCTTCAGCGTTACCCTCTATCTCACGTCCCCTAAATGCGATTCACCATCTTGACAATCGGCTATTTACAAGTGCATTTTACACCAGCCCTGTCATCAGTCTTTGTGCTGAAACACCCGGAACTCCGTTGTCTTAACGACGTGACGATCTTCTTTGCAGCTACGCTTGCCGCATATCCGGCATATCTGAACACCCAACGCATGGACCTGTTTTTAACGATTCTCTAGACCGTCTGTATGAGTCTCGCTCCCTGGCATTTCTTCCCCCAGGAGTACGTTTTCGACAGCTGCTTCGGGGATTGGACTTCGAAATTCCTTGTGTGATTTCCCGGGGAGTAAGCTGCTTTTCCCCTTAGCTTTGTCCAGAATTCACTTTTTATCTGAGACTGACGTCTATGCCAAAGTCTACAACTCTCAGTTTCATCATTCTTGCTGCGTTTTTATCGCTCAAAGAGTCTCTGGTGGATGGTGTTTTTATACATACTGATGGATCGAAGGACGATCGGGGTGTAGGATGTGCCTTTCTTGTTGGACCCCGTAGTTTTAAATTTCGTCTCTCACGGCATTTTACAGCCGAGCTTTTTAGTATACTCCAGGCTCATTTTTATGTCCTGGGACATGGTATACAGTGGTGTTTTGTATGTTCGGATTCCCTGAGCGCACCTCAGAGTCTCCAGCCATTGTACACTTGTTTTCCTGTTGTGCAGCGTATTCAGGATTGCATTCACACTCTCGGCCGTGTCGGCACAAACGTGTCGTTTTTGTGGTCTCCTAGTCATGTAGTACTGCCAGGGAACGAGACCGATGATTCTGCTACTAAGGCTGCTATTTAATCGCCCAAGTGGTTTAGCTCCTCTGTTCCTTTGCGCGATTTAAATGCGTTTTTACGCCACGCCATTTATTTGCGTTGGGGAGAGGAATGGTCCATGGTCTAGGAGAACAAACCTGAGAAGTTAAGCCCATCCCTATCACCTGGGTTACCTCTATACGCCCCTCTCGTTGCAAAGGGGTAATTTTAACCAGACTGAGAATTTGACATTGCCGTTTTAGCCATAGTTAATTATTAAAATGGTGACCGCGCACAAGTTTGTGTGCATTTTGACGGTTCCCCAAATTTTACTGCAGTGTCCCTTTTTAGCTCCTTTACGCCGGCGTCTGTCTCTGCCAAGGCCGGATTTCCGATCTGCTTGGAGATAGTTTTACTGTTGTGGGACGTCTTTTAGCCTTTATCTCCCAAAGTGGTTTTATTGGCAGAATGTAGTTTATCCTATGAGTTTCTTGTGTCTTATAATGAGGTTTGTGAAACTCCTTTTTAACCCTTTTATTGCTGTTTTTAACGGTCTAGGACTTTCATTTGGCGTTCTACCGCAAGTGGTACTGGTTATTTTTACTCCTGTACTTCTTTGTTTAAACTATTCTTTTAGTCTCTATTTTATTTTAGCTGTTGACGTTTTTAGCTTTAGTGAGGGCGTTTAGAACCTGGGATATTGTGCGTCCTTAAACCCCGTTGCTCTCTTTCTCTCTCTCTCAGAGAAGAGCTGGAAGCACGTCCAGTCATGAGATGCAACTTTGGGAGAAAGGATAGAGGCGAGTATAGTAACTGCAATCATGAAGGGGAAGGTTGCAGTGGGAGCTGGAAAGAAAAAGAAGAGAGGTGGGTTTTTACCATTGATTTATGTCATTACTGCTTTAAGCGCTGCTCATATAGCCTCTGCAGTCAATAAAAAGCCTGATGATAGGTAGTTAACAGATGTTGCGAGGCATAACAAGGCGATAGAAGCCAGAGCAAAGGGACTCTGAAAGAGATGGTGTAAAAAGAGGAATAAAGGAGGATTTTTACCTCTAGTGCCGCTGTTGTCGTCTTTAGCCGCTGCATCTAAAATTGCCAGGAGCTTAAAAAATAAAGGATGTAAAGGCAAGGGTTTAAAGAAGATGTCAAAAGCTGTGGAAGAGGATTTACATATAACGGACGAAGTCGTGTGTAACGTAGACATTGGAATTTATGCTAAACGTTTAAACATCCTTATTTTAGAGGTGTATATAGGATTGACAAACTACCTTTAAAGCGTCATTTCAAAGAGAGACTTGTTGCTAATCTCGATACCTCTGATAAATAAGGAGCACACTGTGTTGCTGTAAGGAAAGAAGGTGATGTCGCATACTACTTTTACAGTTTTGGTAATTTGAAACCACCTCCTGAGATTGATTAATATCTACAAGGTGTTACAATCTTCTGTAATATACAGAGGTACCAGAATTTCGATTCCATCATCTGTGGGTACTTGTACTTACAATTTCTTTTATTCTATTAGCTGCTACATTGACAAGATGAGTTTTACAGTTACAGTGAATGGATCAGACGCTGCTATTTCAACGTACACATATAAACCCTCCTCTACAGCTAGATGCTCCAGGTTATTATGAGATTGTTCCCTTGATTTTTGAAAGATTCTATTCAATGCCAAACAAGGATTAAAGTAATAATCGATTTCATTATATTCATAATGGTAAACCTGAAACCATTGTCATTCCTCATGGAACCTACAATATCAGCGATATCAAGGCATTTCTAAGCAATAAACTAGGATTGATTGATGATGTCTTCTTCATAAAGTCTAATAAAAATACAATGAAATTTGAAATTAAATGTCCTTATGCAATAGACCTCTCTAAGGCTAGATCTATGGGCTTGCTACTATTGTGCGGTCCAAATCTTTTGACGTTTCGTGACAACCAATATGGATTGGCCGCGCGGGTACCAAACTTCACTTCACTTTTTCAGAACGTTATGCGTGTTATAAATGCTATCGCAATGTTCACTTAAACACTACAAGAAAACAAGAAAAGACACGATAATGGAAATGTAATACACAAATAGAGAAATAAAAACATACCTTTCTAAACGTCCTTTGTTATTCGATAGGCACACCTAACGGCGTACGCTCATCGTCCTCATCCTTGTGCTTTACATAGCTTATTAGTATTATTATTATTATAATTATTATTATTATTTATTTTTGGTGTAGTGCATTCGAGGTAACGGAATGTCGAATATTCTAAAACTCACAGCACCCTCATCTCACTTAACGGATACGTGGTTGATTCTAGGGCTCTGCATCATGCAGAAATAAGCATTATAACCATTAAAATGCACTTGATTATTGGTTTGCCAATGGCATTATTCTGTGAAACCAAACCATGTATGACGTTATTTATATAAAAAATTCATGTATGCTTTTTGTGCATGGGGAGACGATGTAGCCTCAGGAGATGATGGTCACCGGGGGCGGCGGGCCGCCCCCACAAATAAAGAGTATTCGAAAGGATTTTCATGACGAGTTTGTAGCTGTATTAGAAAAGCTCGTGGAATACCTATTTCTACATTTATTTAGGACATGGAAAATTGCAAATTATTAAGTGATAAATACGTCAATGACATAACAATATATAAAGTAACTTCGACAGTAATGGATTTATTACTATTACAAGCATGCCTATGACTAAAAGTCTCCGTTTAAACATCACGAAAGATAACTATAAATTAATGGCGAACCATTGGGTGACAAAATATGATTCCTTTTCGTTCTTGTTCAGGAAAACGTTACCTTTTAGCCTAACTACTTATTGCTTTTCTGAAATATAAAATACGCATGCGCCCACATTATGTTCTAATTAGAGTTTTACCAGCGGTGCGGTGTAATGTCCGTATGAGGCAACGCTGCACTGCTACTATTCGCTACTGCCGTTTTAGTGGACACGCCTCAAACGTCAAGAGATTTGTACCGCATAATAGGATTCACTGACACTAAAATGATTCCTGCTGGAATAGCGGTTGAATTAGATTATCTTGTGAATATATTTAAAGTGAGTATCATACGAGTGGTGTGCAGTATTGAAGCAGGTTCTTTCATTTACGGTAAAAGTGGACATTCGATCTATGAGCTTTTACCTTCTGTTGCACCAGGCTATTACATCCCTCAAGAACCTTCGAACCCAATATATTTACCAGCCATAGATACGAGGCGTGATCAAAAGTTTCCGGAATGACGTCATAAATACTACACAACAGTTTGTTTTATCCAATCTGCACTATCACCCGTGAAGTAGTCTGATTGGAAGTTGATACTCTTATACCAGCGCTTGTGCCACTTCTGGAAGCACCTCTGGAAGTCCTCTTCTTTCAACATGTTCAGAGCCTTCTGCTATTTGCGATGGATGACATCAATGTCCTCAAAACGGTGTCCTCGGAGCCGCATTTTAAGTCAAGGTAAAATAAAACAGTCCGCTGGTGCCAAATCTGGAGCATAGGCGGGATGGGGAACAGTGATCATCCTATTTTTATCCAAAAAATTGGCGAACAAAAGGGCTTTGTGCGCGGGGCATTGTCATGACGCAGGAACCAGTCACCACTCCTGCATTTCTCCGGCCGTTTGCATAGCACATTCTGCCTTAATCTTTGCAGCACTTGTTTGAAGAACACTTAATTCACTGTTTGACACTGTGGTACAAGTTCCTTATGTACGAGGCCTAATGCCAAAAAACACAATCATTGGCTTCACTTTGATTCGAACTTGTCTGGCCTTTTTCGGGCGTGGAGATGAAGGACTCTTCTCTTGTGAAGATTGTTCCTTCGTTTCTAGATCGCACCCATAAATCCATGTTTCATCACCAGTAATAACTTTTTGCAATAACTGTGGGTCATTTTGTGGCCGTTCTTTAAGATCTGTGAAGGCAATCACACGGCTTTCGTTTTGGTCATTTGAAAGCAGACGGTGCACGAACTTGGCGGCAATTTTTCTCATGTCCAAATTGTTATTCAAAATGCTTTTAACACTTCCAAAGGAGGGTCCCAATGAGTCAGAAAGTTCTCTTATTGTAATGGCCTATCTTGTAAGACCATTTCCCTCATCTCATTGATCTTTTCATCAGTTTTGCTGCAACAGGGTCACTCAAACAATCTGCATCTTTAACTGATATGACACCACTTTTAAATTTCGAAAACCACTCAACTTCTTGAGTTTTGCTCACAACTTCCTCCCCATAAGCTATATTTAACATTTTATAGGCTTCTGTTGCAGTTTTACGTAGTTTAAAGCAAAATTTGATGTTCATTCTTTGTTCTTCGTAATATGACATTTTTGCCACGCGGAAAAATCGCAGCACATACAAAACACGTGTTCACTTCAGAGCATCTACCTCGTCACTGCATGGTCACAGGAAGTCACGTGACCTCTCATTTTTATCGGGAAGGAAGTATCAAACCTCGTACAAGTTAAATGTATCAGATCACTATTCGAGTGGTGGATCAACACGGCAAGGAAATCAGGTTTAGGAGCGAATTTGTAACTACAAGACGCCACATAAGACTCAATGGCAATACATTTTAAAATACATAATAAATACTATAATAGACGGCGGATAGCACGTTTGAAGCATACTCCCCTCAAACTACCGAGGATTTAACACGTGTTAACCGCAAGTTACTCGACAGGATAGGCTACATACTGTTATAATGGACATCTTATACTCAATAGAGGTTTCGGCATTTGATGAGAAGATCACCAAAGATGAGGAGCATGTTTTTCTACCATAAAACATCTCCGCTCTGGGTTTTTTGGGCGTAAACATTCTTAGCTTGGCTTCCTTTGGAAGGGAACTAAGGCCGGTGGTCCCGTGTCGTAGATTTACGGCACGTAAACGAACCTCAAGCCTGATAAAGAGGCCTCTGAGCAAAATTACCGGTCTTTCACGCCCAATTAGGAATGGGACGATAAGGACCCTAGTAGCTTAAGAGCTACTCCATTTATTTCCGCTCCGGATGAAAATGATGAACTTAGAATACCCTGCCAAACTGAAGATTTGTGTACGCTACCTAACAAGAGTTATCACTACATCGAAGGTGCTCTTAGCAAGGTAGTTGGATCTGCTACTACTACCATTACTACTACAGCAAATCTAACTAATAATGCTAAAGCCTTCATGTTTGATGTAATTGGTCTAGATATGAATACTACAATTATGGACAGAGCAAGGAATCCTGGAATTACTGCAACTGTACGAAGCGATGCGGCTCTCAAACCTATGGAGTAATATAGACTGCCGAATGCTGGATGGACTTATCCTGGTGAAGAAGTTGATACAGTACATGTTGAAAATGGGGCCTTCAATGCACTAGTCCCGTTGTCGATGCTCCTAGGATTTGCTGATGATCACAAGGAGTTCATACTCAACAGTAAGTTTGAATTGCTTCTCCTAAGATCTAAAGATTCCAGAAATTGTGCCCAGACTTCGAATGAAGAGGAAGCTAATGTAAAGTTTACTAGAATTGAATGGAGGATGCCTGTAATACTTCTTTTATGATGCTGAAAGGGTTAAGATTCTAAAATTGGTAAAGTCTGATAGACCTCGACTTTCGTTCCATGGATCTTTACACCCAGCCTGCTGTACCCCAGACAAGATCTTTCGTGTGGAATGTAGCAAACACATCTAAGCTCGAGAAACCCCGCTGTATCGTAGTGAGTGCGCAGACTGCAAGATTGCTTGATTATATCAAGAACAGTTTCGAGTTTAATCACTGCAACATTACTAATGTTTCTCAACAGTGAATGATTTCAACTTGGACTTGAAAAATTCAAGGTTTGCTTCACTTAATAAAATGTACTGTAAATTTTAAAATTTCTATTATGAAAGAGATAATTATCTACTCTTTAAGACAAATGATCTTCGTTGTACACCATTATACGTAATAGACTGTTCTCATCAACCTAGGAGGCTATAAATGGAGCTGTGAACATCAGACTCGAAATTCAAGCATCTGGAAATATCCCTGCACAGACATCACTGTATTGCCTGATTCTAAATGTCAAAGTATTTACCCACAATCTTTTTCCCATGTGCTGCAAACAATTATACAATTATGTATGTGTGTGTGTTTGAAAATGGATGTATGGTTTTTGTGAAGGATTATAATAGGATAGTTTTATGACGTAAAATACTACAACGCTCTTTTATTGCCTTTATTACAAATTTCAAGAATTTTCCTTCTCACATTTCTACTCCCTGAAAACCTTGATGCTCCTGACTTGTAGAATTCATTTAAATGTATTAAGTGTCTTGCAATATAGGGCAATAGAGCTTTTAGATTCCTTACACGATCAGTGCTTTAAGATATTATATTATTATTTAAACAAGCATCTATGAAATGAATTGAATTGTCGAGAAATACTATAATACTGTATGCGTAAATTAAATTATCGCAATATTCTACAGACACAAATTTTTGTTCTTGTTGTAAGTAATCTTCCATCTTTGGAATGTTTTTGGATATTATGTCCCAGGCTGATTTTGTAATACAAACAAGTGGTTTATCACTTTCACAATTTATGTGGAGGGAGCGGATGTCATAGTGTAGTCCAAGGGTGGCGAAAACGACTTCCTTCCGCGAGTCACCAAATATGCAACACGCACTTCATCACTCACAGCACGTGTAAAACAAAGGGACGGTTGCAGAGAGGGAACGGCGCCTGCGAGTCAAAATAACTGGCGAAGCACTTTTTCGCCACCTCTGCTGTAGTTCAATGTTCACAGTATGGGATGGCGATATGCTGACGCCATCAAGCATGAGTATTCGACTCTCCAACCTGCTTCGGCGAATGTTGAATATCTTCAATGAATTAGCAGAACTTGGGTTCTTCATTGAGGTGTAGAGGTCTCTTACACCGACGCGCTTCTGCTTTTTCTCGTCGTTCTCGTTATTCCTCTTCCTCTTCACCCCGCTCATAGCCCCGTAACATATATTCAAAAACAATGTTAGACTTAGGTTTAATTAGCTTTCATGCGCCTGAAAAGGAAATACATGTATTAGAAAGCCCCATTTACATGTAACACAGAAGTGATTAAGGAGTGTCATACTTCAAGGGATCGCGAGGTTCTGTGTGTATCTCCGGCGAGCAATATGGAGTCGTCTAAATTATCCACTCATCAACCCTCGTAGTTCTATCATCTGGAGCATTAATGATGGTGAATGAAGCAACATCCTCATTGATAGGCTGGGTATAGCGCTCTGCGATTGGATATTCCACTATATCGATATCACGTCTCTCAGGATCCAGCTCCTTTAATGACACGGGTACATTAGGCACATTCATTTGCAAATCGGTAATGAATTATTTTTAGGTTAGACATCAATGAATGTCATTAGAAGCAATAAAAGAATATGTAGTTTACTATTTCTTCTATTTGCCCAAATTTCTCTTCCTGCGTTGTTAGACAACGCAATTATCATTACAAAGGAAGAAGGATGACATGCGCTGGTGCTGTAGGAGATTAGTACAAAATACTGAATGCATGTATCTATTGCATGATTCTGTATCAC
Source organism: Deroplatys truncata (assembly GCA_030765065.1). Classification (NCBI taxonomy): domain Eukaryota; kingdom Metazoa; phylum Arthropoda; class Insecta; order Mantodea; family Mantidae; genus Deroplatys; species Deroplatys truncata. The sequence continues at coordinate 703,216,982 of CM060990.1, forward strand.
ATTCAGACATGTGCCTCAAAACAAGGAATGCGATATCACTAATATGATCGTCTTCCAAATGATTTCCTCTGAAAAAAATGAAATGGGGGTCAAATTAGATTTCATGTAACACACATGCAACATATTACTGTATTATAGTAAAAAGTATTACTTGTGGGTGTCCCCTTTGATAAACCGCGTATTTCTCTGTACACACATCCATTGTAGCTATCGTATCATGATACGACGGTTGAGCACACAATATTGTATGCATTAAGCCACTATAGGTTTCGGTATGAAAGTATATATAATGATAATAATCTTCACCGCAGTCGCTCCAATAATCATGTAAATCTGATACATGAACAGCGTTATCACCAGTGATTTCGAGTATCGCTGGACAAAGACACCTCACATACTAAACGCTCACGAGGAGAGGGATTACTACTTATATACAAAACAACCTGTTTCCATCCATAAACCTGCTAACGATGTCATGCAGCGGATGTGGAAGGGATGGCATGCAGGTTAAGACCTGTTATTGACATCACCGCCAGACAGGAGCCCGGCGGAAGTTGTTCGAATATAAGGGAAAAGGGTTGATGAGCAGGTTTTAACACGTTTTATCGACACCGAAAGACTGGAGCCGGGTAGGTTCGCAGCTCGAGACTTGTTAGCGTCGTCACGCAGCAGTCGGAGAAGCGGTGAAATGTAGTTAGAGGCTTGTTATTTCCATCCTTGTCAGACAGAAGCTGGCTGGTGGTTTTCGATTACAAGGAGAAGGGTTGCTCGACAGGTTATGACCAATGAGGTGTGATAGTAATACATATGCTGACACACATGTAAAGCAAACCAGGTGCGCGAGTCAATTAGTGTATACTTAAATATACTAATCAAAATGCACGTGACGGAGGTACTTACTTCCTTGCACGATGCTTCAATTCATTAAGACCAATGACGTGCCATAATTATACACATGGTAACACTCGTATACATTGACAACCAGGTGAGCTAGTCAATTAATATAGCGACGGGCTTCAACCTTGCGGTCATTGACGCGCAGCAATTATATTCACATATCAATGGCTTGCGACCAGCCATTTAAGGTACGTCATACCGGGAATCCAAGTTACTAGAGGGCAATATAGTCTTTGAAGTCAATGAGGTGAAATGTTACCAATGTACGATCATTCTCTGATTGATTGACAAGCATTTAGAGATGCAGTCTCTTTCGGCAGTAAGCCACCTTAAAGACTACGTGTCAAAACACCAGTAACAAGCATTTGAAGGCTCTAGAGTCAAGTGATACACATATAAATATATTTATCAGTTTATGCCACGGGACCAGCTATTTAGAACTTTAGCGGCGGAGGGGCTTCGCGTTTGAAGTACTGAAAACACAAATGGCGCTATACTCTTTGTGAGCGGCTTATGTCTTTTGATCTCAATGAGGCGAGATAATGTTACACATGTACGATCGTTATCTGATTGATTGATTGATTGATACGACCTACATCACCTGACAACCCTTATGAAACTCTTGTCAATCGTTGTTAATCAAATTTGGCAGCTACATGACACATTAGCGGCGAGTGACACAGAGGAGGGTTGAGGTGTTGGTGGAGTTGGAAAACACGTGTAATCCTATTACACGGTCACTTAAACTAATCGGATTGCACGTGTCATTAGTTATATTGTTATTGAACTGTCATATTTATACTACTACGTTTAACTGTCTAGGAAGCGTAATAATGAAAAGGAGAATATGTTCGTGAAATACCACTCCAGAGCAAAGACGATCGGCAGTCAATGGAGTCTAAAAGCACCTGACGAGAATATTGTCTGCAAGGGTCGCAAGATGGGAAATCTTCTAAACAACAAAAGAGAAAACATAAAAGTAATGGTGTAAATTTTCTAAAAATGAGTGTGCCACCACTTCTAGCGGAAGTATGGTAGGAAATCGCATCGAAGTCATGCGTGATTTTGAGGACGATGGTGGAAATTCAGGCAAAAGAGACGTCCCATTTATCAATATCGAAATAGACTGGAATCGTGATATTCAAAATATGTATGAGAAGAACTCTACAACTGTAATTTGAGACTCAATTATTTTTCATACCTTTGCAATATCAAGCGGATGACAAAAAAGTATACTGTTACCTGGCTGCGCATATACGCCATCTTGAACAGAACCTGGTTGAAAACTTTCACGAACCTGACATCATCATTGTTCATGCAGGCGACAATAATATCTGCACTGTAGAAAATCCAGATGAAATTATTGAAGAAATGAAACGAAAATAACAGTAGAATAAAGATAGCGACCAGGATGGGCCAAAAATAGATGCCGACAACTGATAAGATGTAATGTAATATCCTTTGTTCTGTGCCGCCAGCTCCGCCCCCTGCTTTGTGACCTGAACTGAGAAGCCGCTGGCCACGCTCCCTCTTTGTGGCCTACTGTAATACCGCCAGAGAGAGGTGTAGAACAATGGGCTATTGTCCCCTTGTGGTCTTACCCTGAGCAGCAGCTGTTAACGCCCCCTCTTTGTGGCCTGACCTGAATACCGCGCGGCAGAGGTGTAGAACAATATGCTATTGTACTTTTGTGGCCTGACCTAATGCCGGCCTGGTTATAGGAGAACAGTGGGGTATTGTGCTCGTCGCTAATGAAGGTGGGTCTTATTGCGCTACGGATAGCGACAGCCAAGGTTCGTCGAAAAATGGGTTATTGTTTTCGTCGCGTGCACCACCTCCGCAAATCGATGTAGGTGATAATTCTGTCAATCAATCGGGTAATGTTCGTCCATGCATAACATGTCTAATATTTTTGAAAAAAGAATCAAGAGTTTATACTGCTAACGTCCTGGCATCGCGCCTCTAAAAGGCTAGACGCAGACCTAAGTATCCCCACGCATGTATCTTGATTGATTAATGTAATTAAACGCTGTTCATCAATCGATGAATATAATTAAGTGTATATGAATTGCCTCGAGCACCTGGTCGCCAACCTACATGTGTGTGTGTGTGTGTTAAGGTGATTATTATGCGTGTATAATTATTTAGACTAATAACACTTGTTTAATTCTACTTTTAGGGAAACGTTTTTGAGGGGTTTATAAGAATATTACATCACTTAGATGAATCCATGACTAAAAGGACAGAGTTGTCGTAACGAGACAATACTTAACACCTACTCTAAGCATCCGATCTTGCACGGAGACGTCCGAACACCACCGAAAAATACATACATCATCGCAATACTTTCCTCACTCACTCTAAGCACGCGAGGCTATACGAAGACATAGATACACGTGTTCACTGCTCCCAAGTAACCGAAGCTATACGAAGACCTATGAAAACATGCAATCACACTTAAACTTCTCTGACCGACTCTCTAGATACTCGAAAATGCACGAAGACATACGCATATGTCCTTACCAGAACCCATAATCAAAATGGAATTACAGGCTGTAATGTAGATATTTATTTACAACCATAACAAGAACACACCACATCAAAACAACGTCTTAGAAAGGAACATTCTCTTTAAGACACGCTATGTTTACTATTCGCTTGTTTAGACTCAATAGAGGTTCCAAACTTACATATCGGAAAACATTTTGCAGGAAATTTAGGCCACACCTAAAGTTAAGATAATTTTATCCAGGAATCCGGTAAAGGAACGCATGACATGCACCATTTACCAGATAATGCTTCTTATATATGCTTACAATTGCGAGATCGCAACTTCAGATACACGTATCCGACAATCAACTAATTTGTTCACGGTTTGCCCAGATGCTTGATAACTACCCGGTTATATTTTCAATAAGGTAACCCAGAGACTAATGGGGAGACGTCTTTTTTGCCGGAATGAGCTTCATAGTTTAATCTTGAAGAAACAAGATCTATCACTAGGACCATCTGTAATAAAGATAGTGCGCTAAGACGACTATACAATTAAGGAAATTGAAATTGTGTTTTATTTATGAACGGTCCTTAACTGCTGTAGTCCTTAGCGTCTCATTCCATTTCAGGCGTGAAAGACTGGTAATTTTTCTCAGAGGCCTCTATCAGGTTTGAGGTTCTTTTACGTGCCATAAATCTACGACACGGGACCACCGACTGTACTTCCCTTCCGAAGGAAACCATGATAAGAGTTTTTACGCCCAAAAAATCCGTTGCCTTCCGCCGGGTTTGAACCCGCGACCTCTGGAACTAGAGGCTAGCATGGTAACCACTACACCACGGAGGACGACACACAAGTAAGGTCATTTGTGTGTAATACACTAACTAATCGAGTGGAAACGTCTGTGACTTGCATTCGGATCGAGTGTTTAATCCCAGCAATCTACAACCCCACTGACCGCTCAGGCATTCACCTGCAGACAACGAAAACCACGAAAAATCCGAGACCAGAGTGAGCAATCGACATGTTTCAGAATGGGGAATTACTAGCTGTATATGCTCTCACATCAAAATAGAAGTAAAAACCATACACTCGAATGGATTTCCCTTCCTTCTGCGTCTGTTTAAAGATAGCACTCCTGCAAACAGGACCTTTACACATTATCTTCTCGGAATGTATGTTTTGAGGGTATTCCCGTATTTTACCTCGAGGGCGCGAAAATTTCTGTTTTAAACACCACGCCATCCCTGACCTATTAGCTACATGCAATATACATCTACATTTCTTTGTTAATAAAGCATTTGTATCGCCTGAGTGCCGATGTTCAGTATCAAATATTACCAGTGAGAGCCGGAGAGATGAAAGTCTGAATAAAAGGAGAATGTGGGTGAAACGGGGTGGAGGAAAAACTTCGAAGTTGTAATGAATCTTCTCAACATTCGCACAGCAACCAGGTAAACCCGAAAAGCCCCGGGGTTAAGGAGTGTCAGGTGCTGGGAATTGAACTCACAACCTCTGAATGCAGTCCATAGGCGTTACAGCCTGAATTCTTGCTTAGAAAGACCGTTAATGGGATGGCTTACACCGTATGTATATATTCGTAGACCTTCATGCAGGTCCTAAAGTCAGACAGGGTGGTCAGCTGGAATCGAAACTGTGACCACACGAATTCAAACCTCACACGTTACCACGAAGTAATTTTTATCAAAACAGACTTTAAACACCTTTTATCCATGATAAATAATACTGTCATTTATCAAGTATTTCATTCATGTATAAAGCAGATCGTAAAAACGGTTTGCTTCAAAGTCACATAAAGAAAAAAAATATCTGTTGTGATACACACGAATGCTTATGTTGAACTCTTTCTCTCATTTTAATTCTAAATACCATACTCTTCTTCTCACTCTCTCCAAGTCATCTACCTTTTTTAACATTCCATAAGAATTAGTTATTTATCGGTATCATGCAAACAATTCTTGTATTTTGAGGAGTATATAACTAAAATAACAAGTTATGTTATTTACCCCGTCATCTATATGCACAGGGTTTTCCGATAATGACGGTCTTTTCAGGAGAATGAGAAATCATCTTAAAACACAATACACACCTTAATGGGAAGGGTTTCCCATTGTCCGTTAATGGTTTTAGGACGGTACTCAGCTACCGGGAATTTCCCGAGGCCAACGGTTTCATCTCTTCAGGGACGTACAATACAGTTTTACAAGGGGTGTGCAACTGAATTACTCATTGTGGAATTTTTTGAAGACCACTGGTGTTGTGTCTTTAGAAAAAGATTTTAAACCAATATGAAATTTATATTTGAAGTCTTCGTAATGGTTCCATCTCTTTGCTTGAGTAAGCAAAATATCTTTCGAAAGGAGGGCTGTTTAAAGACGTTCTCGCCCTATGTTATATATTTACCAAGAAAGGAATGCATGTTTTGAAAGTACCTGTATATTGTTAGTTTGAGTTTAGAGTTACATTTCCCTCTGGCACTCAATACCGCTTTTGACGCTCCATATCTTAACAATCAAGGGTTTGTTACATTCGTCTTCTCCCGCTATATAAATTGTTGACGTCTCTGGCGTAATCTAGAGAGTGAGAAAGAGGGAGAGTGTGCTTGCCTGATGAATGCGTTTTTTACCGGCAATGACTGTTTTAAAGTCCCTGCCTACGCGTGTGCTTGCGCTGGCAGTGTGGTACTTTACCACCAACGCCTGTTTTATAGTACATGACTATGCGCGTGATTGCGTGAGCCGGTTGGGTACTTTATCGAAAATAGTTGTTTTGAAGTCCATGCCTATGCGCGTAATTGCGCTGTCAGTGCGGAACGTAATCGACAATGTCTGTTTTAAGGTCCATGCTTATGCACGTGATTGCGCTGGCAGTGCGGTACTTTATCGACAATGTCTGTTTTAAAGTCCATGCCTATGCGGGTGATTGCGTTGGCGGGTGTGGTACTTTATCGAGAACTTCTATTTTAAAGTCCATGCCTATGCGCTTGATTACGCATTGTATGGAGTACTTTATCGACAACGCTGTTTTTAAAGTCCCTATCTGCAATGACAGAGAAAGAGTGTGCTTGCGTGGTGGATGCGGTTTTTTTACTGGCAATGACTGTTTTAAAGTCCATGCCTATGCGCGTGATTGAGTGAGCTGGTTGGGTACTTTATCAGCAATGTCTGTTTTAAAGACCCTACCTACGCGTATGCTTGTGTGTGTGGGTTCCGGTACTTTATCGACAACGTCTGTTTTAAAGCCCATGCCTATGCGCGTGGAGTGCTTTATCGAGAACGTCTGTTTTAAAGTCCCTGCCCTGTATTTTTCCTCGACTGTGTTTATACATTTGCATTGAGTTTTATTAATGAGCGTTTTTTAACTAGCGTTAATTAAAAGAATAACAACGAAAGAGTTTTGTTTAGGCCCCTCACCGTATTCCATTATTTATTTAGTTCATTGTTTATTTCTTTATTTATTAATAACGTATATAGTATGCAACTATAATGTCAACCGTATTTATTCATTTTTTCAGAGCCAGCCCTGCTGTAAACAAATCTTAGATAAATATCCTTTAGCGCTAAGTTCCTTATAACCCTTCAAATGATTTATCCTAGCTATTTCCCGGGAGCCAACATGGACGCCATCGGTTTAATTATTTATAACGTATTATTTATGCATTACTTATGCATAATGTTAATCCGTATTTATTTATTTTTTCATAGCCAACCCTACGTGTAAACAAACCTTAGAAGAAATACCTTGAAGCGCGGAGCTAATTATTATCCTTCAAATAATTTATGCTAGTTATTTCCATGGATGTAACATGTCCGCCATCCGTTCGCTAAACCTATGACATCGAAGTTCCGGCTTCCTCATCGCTGGGCGGAAGAGCTACCTTCGGCTCTGTCACCTAGAGAGCGCGCGCGGCAGGCAGTAACGGCCGTGGAGAGGGAAGGGAGGGGATACGAGGTAGCCCCTGCAGGCACATGCGAGAGGACATCAGTGGAGCGGAGCACCGCACACGAGATGGACCGCGCTCGGAATTTCAGCGAAAGAATCACTCGTTAACGTCTCGTTACAACTCTGTCCTTTCAGTCATGGATTCATCTAAGTGATGTAATATTCTTATAAACCCCTCAAAAATTTTCCCTCAGCAGTAGAATTAAACAAGTGTTATTTAGTCGTAATAATTATACACGCGTAATAATCACCTTAACACACATACACACACATATGCGATGGCGACCAGGTGCGCCAGTCAATTCATATACGCTTAATTGTATTCATCGATTGACCAGCAGCGTTTAATTACATTAATCAATCAAGATACTTGCGTGGGGATACTTCGGTCTGCGTCCAGCCTTTTAGAGGCGTGATGCCAGGACGTTAGCAGTATAAACCCTTGATTGTTTTTCAAAAATGTTAGGCAATGTTATGCATGGATGAACTTTAGGTGATTGATTGACAGAATTATCACCTACATCGATTTGCGGAGGCGGCGACACGTGACGAAAACAATACCCCATTGTTCGACGATCCCCGGCTTTCGGTATTAGTAGCGCACAAAGACCCACCTCCATTAGCGACGAGCACAATACCCCATTGTTCTCCTATACCCAGGCCGGCATTAGGTCAGGCCACAAAAGGACAATAGCATATTGTTCTACGCCCCTGCCGCCCGGTATTCAGGTCAGGCCACAAAGAGTGGGCGTGGTCAGGGGATTTTTAGGGTAAGACCACAAACGGACAATAGCCCATTGTTCTACACCTCTCTCTGGCGGTATTACAGTAGGCCACAAAGTGGGGGCGTGGTCAACTGCTCCTCAGGTCAGGCCACAAAGCAGGGGGCAGATTCGGCGCCACAGAACAGAGGATATCACATTACATTTATTAGTTGTCGGCGTCTATCTGTGGCCTCAAGTCGCCATCTTTATCCTACTAATAAGAATTGGAACGGATTTGCTTCCTCGAGCTAAGTTGTGCGTGGTTAGAGTTATTGTGTAAGAGTTATACGTTTTGGGGACGAAGATTTTCGGTACATCGGCGCAATCAACTTCTCTATAAAACGGGTGTCCAAGTTAAATTATTGTACGGGTGGTTGTTAAGTCAATACCTATGGTTAGGTTAGATTATCTGAGAAACTACATTAGCTTTTGCTGGCATATAAATAAATTTGACTACTATTCTGAGGTATACCATTGCTTATTTCAGAGACTGATTGAGTTAAACCAAAGCAATGGCTGGTGTACTTAGCGTAGAAGATTGCCGTCAGGTATGAAGTGTGGAGGTCAGTGGTACAAATTCAGAGATGGTGGAGGCAAGAGCAAGATAGGAATGCATCGCTTAACCCGAGGTAATACAAAACTGTCATATAAAATTAATGACAACTGGTAGTGTAAAAGATGCACGTCCATCTAGAAGACCCTTGACATCCAAATCACAAGACAATATTAATTTTGTTCCTAAGATGTTTCAACAAAGTCCTACAAAGTCAACAAGAGAAGCTGCCATGGAAAGTGGACTGTCTCGATCAAAGCATTCGTTAAGTTTTTACGAATATGCCACTTGAAATGCTAAGAAAATCTGTGGACGCTCTTCCAAAAAGAATCTAGGAATTTGTAGACAATGCGGGTACATACGTCGAAAGGTAACTTACACAAATGGTACACCCTAATAATGTATTTAATGAAAATAGAATTACGATAAGTTATTCACTCCTTACAATATTTTATGTTAAATAGGTATTCATTTTCGTGCCACCCTGTATATGTATTAATGATAGTTCATGGATAAACTATAGGGATCTAGGAAGAGATGGCCTGCACCTTAATACGAGAGGTGATGATAACTTTTGCATGTTTGATGAGCAGGGCGTTTGCTTGCTACAAAGAGAACTGAACAGAATCAGCGATGCAAAGTCCTTTACTCGGTAATCTCCCTCAGTTTAAAATATCATAATCCAAAACTCAGTTGACTTTTCTAGAACACATATACAAAATACGCTTTACAATTTGCACCATAACATTCATATAAGAAACAGAATATTATATCTAGATGTGCTCATTCAGGATAATTTAGAAAAATTGGACGTGTTATATTTAATTGTGCATTAATTAGCTAAACTTTAGGAAATTTAACTTTTGTTAAAAAGAATGGAAGCCCATTTCATCTTTTCAAAAGTTAAACACCGAAGGAGATTTTGAATGAGAAGTGGTTGAATTTGAAAATAAAGTTGGTTATTACATACTGTATTTATATAATTCCATGAGGCAACATCTCCACCTTTACAGAAAACTTTGACCATATTCTATATTAGCTTAAAAACAAAATAGCATACAATGTTAATGCGTGATATAAACATTGATTTTTTAGGACACAACAAAAATAAACTTACTTTATAACTATACTAAATACTTATTTTCTTAAAACAATGGTAGGTTAACCAAGAGGGATGACTAATGCCTCGAGTACTGCAATCGACCAAATAGGCATTGGCAGCAACACCATTTATACTGAGGTAAAGGTTTTGAGAGAGGTTTATGTCATTATTTTGCACATACAAGCTCAATTAGTTAGGAATGGATAAGCAAATGAGGTATATTGCAGTACTTTCCATAAAAAATGTACGTCTGCTGATTCCAAATAACGTGGAATGCGATTAGGGAAAGAAACCTAAGAGAAGGTATGCTTAGAACAATCAGCTGAAGGAATATGTTCTAAATGTATGAATATTATTACAATATGAATATCCAATTTACAATTGTATATTACAATTATATATTAAAATATGTATAAAAGAAAAAATCAAACTGCTAACTAAAGCCATAACACGGAACAACGCTTCTAAACAGTCTATGAATTATTTTAGGAAATGTAAGAAACATATAAGCAAGTCATTGAAGCTCCAAAACTAGATCACTCCAAAAATTAAAATAGATCTAATAATGAACCTAAAGCAATGATGGTTTTAATCAAAGAATAATCCAACTTCAAATTCCTTTCTGCAAAAAATATAGAACTACTACAATATGATACTGACATAAATAACCCTAGAGATATAGCTAACGTTTTTAATGAACACTGTAAAAACTTCAGATCACCTGACCTTTGAATTAATCTGGAAACTACTATTCTCTAGTCTTCGTTATCGTAGTTCATTAATCGAATTTATGATAAAATATTGGTGCTAAGCAGCAGTCCTTAGTTCCGAAATTTACCTGATATTCGTGGTTTTATAATGCGAAAGATTAAAAAATATCCCACCAAGGCAAACTGTACTATACTCGAATGGAGCCCAGGCATGGTCAGGGTGTGATAACAAAATAAAGTAATATTGGTCAAAATTCGTAGGCTTTTATGACTGGTGTCAGTATTAAATGAAGCATTATCTGGGCTTGTTGGTCGTGGTCTACTGGGCTCCTTCTCCTTCCCAGACGTTTCGTCTGCGACTACGGCAGACATCTTCAGTGACAGTGGCGAGATCGAAGTGTTATGACAGAGAAGTTTTATGGTACAGTCGCTGCCGAAAGTTCTGCCATAACACTTGAGTAGTAACAAAATGATGGTTCTGACCCACTTAATATGCATGAATCTGCAATTAATATGCTAAGTAGCCCCGCCCCCTCCCCTCCCCCTCCCTCGCAGTGCCTTGGTAGTTTTAGTTGCAGCTGAGGGTCATAAATCCTGTTGAGTACAATGGAAGCTTGACAGTTAAGCAATTAAGGCTGTCAATCAACTGTCAAAACGAACAAAGGGGTCATAAATTTAGGGTTCTGTAATAAAGGCGAGATGCTTTTCCTACCCATTCCACATCCGACCACTTCTGCACCTGTTGCAGTTATCCACCCCACTTCCATTGTTTGTCGAACACGTGGCATACTCATTCCACTAGCTTTTAACAAAAGAACAATGCTTACCCTTCAGCTGTCAAAATGAACAAAGCCCATGATGAATTAGGGTCGTGACAATGAGAGCCTAAAGCCAGTTAACAGAGAAACAAGTTCTATTGTCCGGGGCAAGCCTTTATTTCTCATTCCAATGCCCCATAACAAAGCCGGTCCCTTTCTATTGTCCGGACCAGGACTACTTTAGAAAGACCATCTGGCATTTCTCATTCCACAACCTTATAACAAAGCCAGTTCCTTTCCATTGTGTAAGAGATTCTATTGTATGCCTTTCTATTGTCCCGGGCAAGACTACTTTAGAAAGACACCTGCGGCGTTCCCATTCCACTGCTCCATAACAAAGCCGGTCCCTTGCCATTGTCTCCCGAACACTGCTAGCTTAACAAAAGAATCTGAAGGTTGCCTTATGCTCGTCCTGTCCTTGTTCGCGTGAAAGAGAGAGAAGCTTGTTTACCAACTCTGCGTAACAACGTCAGAGTCGGCCATCATGATTTTTGCTCTGAGGGGCTGTTCTCTCCGATGTTTTACGAGATCCTACGAATATATCCGAGTATAGTTAAACAAGCTCTCTGTTTATGCAGTTGACTTTTCAATCGCGATATAAAAATGTATTTAACCTATGTCATTACATACATTATACCTCTGCGTGGATATCCATAGATCGGTGTTCGATTCTTACTGTAATCAAAAGTTTATTGCTAATGAGAAATTAATGATTGATATTATTGTATCATTAACTTAATTAATAAAAGTGCGTTCAGAGGATTGTAGCTCGAATCTTACCAAGTGAAACTCTAACGCGTAATAACTATTAAAGTATGCACGGGCAGATTAAAAATCTATTTATCAAATATAATTTAATTTTTTATATATCATTACCCTAATTAATGAAAGGGTGTTCAGAGGGTTCTAGCTCGATTCTTACGCAGCGAAACTCTAATACTTAATAAATATTAAACTATGCAAAGTCAGATTAAAATGCATTTAACAAATATAACTTAATTTTTATATATCATTACAATAATTAATAAAAGGGTGTTCAGCGGGTCCTAGATCGAATCTGCGAAACTCTAATGCGCAATAACTATTAAACTATGCAAGGTCAGATTAAAATGCATTTAACAAATATAATTTAATTTTTATATATCATTACAATAATTAATAAAAAGGGTGTTCAGAGGGTCCTAGATCGAATCTGCGAAACTCTAATGCTCAATAACTATTAAACTATGCACGGCTAGATTAAAATGTATTTAACAAATATAATTTAATTAATGAAACGGTGTTCAGAGGGTTCTAGATTGAATCTGCGAAACTCTAATGCTTAATAAATATTAAACTATGTGAGTATTGGGCGGTCAGATTAAAACGTGTTTAACAAATATAATTTAATTTATACAACATTACAATGTTTAAAGAGCTGTATTGTTAGGAACCAGAGGCCCCTAGTTTGAATCTTACCCTGCGAAACGCTATAATAACTATTAAAATATTGAAGCAGGGGGCGGTCACATTAAAATTGCATTTAACAAATATAATTATTTATATTAAACCCTGATGCATACTTAGATATCCCGATGCCTAGACACCATTCTTTCTTCTCTCTTTTTCTTTCTATCTATCTCTCACATGATTTTCGCTACACGCTCTTCTTGCATAAACATTCACATGATTTCTCCTAGGATTCTTCTATTAACATTCATATGGTTTTCACTACACGTTCTTCGAATGAAAAGAGACAAATGATGCAATAAAAACTAATTATAGCTCGGGATGCGACGCGTCATTTACGAATTGTTCGAAACTGGTCTGGATGCATGGGTTCGAATCCTAGGAGGGATTACAAATTCATCTTCTAATAACTCCAAAACTAATTAAAATAAAGACAGTAAATAAACTTTATTACTTTTATGTCATTAGTTCCTTTCTTGTGCATGTATATTAGAGTCCAGGTGTCATGGGTTCGATCCTTAATTTTAAAACCTCAATCATCTCAGAAACTAGCAGGGATTTAGGTGCGGACCCAAGCACGATTTTTAGTTCCTATGATGAACAATTAATGCTTTATATAATTTCCAATCAGTTGTCCCTAGCTCGAATCCCGATCTTTCAGTGACTTCCTTAATTTTCCACTGTGCTCTAGAATATATCACTTAGATCGATGCTGTAACTGCATACAGGTCTTTTAAACACATCAAACTAATATTATAAATAATTTTGTTTCTGGCGTTCTGAGTTCGAATACCGATTCAATGAAGTTTAGTTATAAATTTAATAACATAGTAAATAATTAAGACAAAGGCACCAAATAAACCTATTACGTTTATGTCATCAGATAATATCTTGCGGGCGTATATTAGGGTACCTGACGTCCAGGGTTCGATCCTTAAGTTTAAATCTCAATTATCGCAGAAACTAGCAGAGATAGAGCTGTAGACGAAAGCATGTTTGATAGCTCATACAATGAACAATTAATGCTGTATATAATTTTCAATCAGTTGTCCCTAGTTCGAATCCCGATCTTTCAATGACTTCACTGATTTTCCTCTGTACTCTAGAATACATCACTTAGATTGATGCTTTAACTGTATGCAGCTTTGTGTAACGACATTATGGATGTACTCCGTGTGAGAGAGAGAGCGAGAGAGGGAGAGAGAGAGAGCGAGAGGAAGTGAAACAAGTAGGGATAGAAGTGCTGAGAGCCTCTGCGCATGCGCAGCAAGAGATGATGTCATTGGCTGCAATAATCATGTGATGTGTAAGCATCACAGCCATGATGACGTGCCGGCATCGCCTGGAGGGGGTTTAGATCCCTATATAAACAGATATCTGCCCATGCTAGAACTGTTGTGTACTTATTAACTTTACATTCAAGTTTTAAAGAGCTTTAAAAGCAACGTGAGCTGAAGGCCGTCTACACATTCAGCACATATCAAAACGTGACAATGCAAGACAGTTTTACATAACTATACAAAATCTCTGTTGGCTTTTACAATACATTTAATTTGTTTAAACGTTACAGTACATGAAAGACGATTCGTTGCAAAGAGCATCATATTTTCTAATCTGTGCTTTACATTCACATGGATTTCACTGCATACTCTTCTCCAGTTCACATTCTTCTTACATAAACATTCATACGATTTTCCCCCTCATTCTTTGTTTCACTATACACTCACATGATTTCCTCTACTCATTCTTTGTTCCCCTGCAGGTTCATGCTTTGTTAACATTCACACGACTTTCTCTGCACATTCTTTGCTTCCATTAACATTCACACGATCTTCGCTACACATTCTTCTTACTTAAACATTCATACGAATTTCCCCCCTCATCCTTTGTTTCGCTATACATTCACACGATTTCCTCTACTCATTCTTTGGTTCTCTGCTGGCTCATCTTCAGTGAACATTCACACGATTTTCTGCACTTATTCTTTGTTTCTCTACACATTCATACTATTTTTGCTGCACAATCTTCTATTAATATTCACACGATTTTCTCTATTCGTTCTTTGTTTCTCTACACATTCATAAGCATACTTACAAAACATACACACACCCTAGTTCTAATATAAAGAAGTGTATAACTTGTTATTCAACTTGAATAATGTAGTGAAAATAATAATTCATGACAATGTCTGTTACAGATTGTTTAGCTGATAGACTTAACAAGATGGTTGAAGAGCGTAGTTTCCTACCGGCTCGTCGGTTTCAAGATCTCGAAATAGGTCTTAACTATGAGATAAAGTCCTTAAAGAAAGTTCAAACAAGATATGGTACCAGGATCATATCTTCGCTGGAGGATTGTCAAGTGTTCTTGCCAGAGCGCTATAATTCGTTAACCGATCAAGAGATTGCAGAAATACCTGGGAACGTATACCTCCAGTATAACGGCATGGCAGAGTTGGGGAAATTTAAGACATGTAAATTGTCTTTTTTACATTCAAAGAAGGTGCGTAGAAGTGTCAAACTTAAGTATTGAATGTTCTCCTATTTCACAATGAAAAATTCATGAATAAAACAACTGCCTCATTGATATTACATATAAAGATACAAAAGATGCATATTATAGAATTTTATAAAAAATTTACGAAATCACAATATCACATGCTTTGAGTTTAATTATATATAGCGCATTGAAATAACTCTAAATATCCGAATGTTTATACAAATCTTTGTGCTTCTTTTTACATGTGCCATATGCTTCATTTTACATGTATCATAACAAAAAATGTAATTCTTTTCAGGTTGCCTTTACTTGACCAAGATAGTTTTCTAAGACTTTCATTCTGCAATGTTTCAGGGTGTGCATTAAGAAGAAGAAGAAGAGGAATAGCCTGCTACCATGCAATGGATGCTGACGCTATTGGAGGGTAGAATACCTACAAGAAACATTTTGGCAAGAAACGGGTGCTGAGACATCTACATCACCGAAACACATTAAGACAGGATCCTTATATAACATTACAGGGTATACGATGAAAAAATACGGCCAATTTTGTATACAATTCAATGCATAGCTGAGAGTTAGCTCGAGCGAGTCTCCCTATATTCACTGAAATTAAGCATTGTGAGCAATAATTTAAGTGACTGTGAAAATACTTTAAGTAATGGTGAAATTTGTATCCTAAAAGACTTGAGCCCTGTATACATTAACAGCATTAAGACTGTTTGGCACGCTGGAATACAAATTATGAAAATAAAAAGAATTTCATTTAAATAATAAAGAAATTTGCATAACCTGCTTTTACAAGTGTAATGACATATACAGAAACAATGAGTCGGATGAGAAAGTGATGGAAATGTAAGATAAATAATAACAATAAAAGAATTAAGGTATGCTTTTACATAGTGTTTTTATTCATTAAAAATCCTTGCATTCCTAATGAAAAATAAATCATTACAATGATTAGTTTATGTTATGTCACAATGATCAAAAGGAGAACCGTCTTTAGATGCATTACTCGATCTTAAGTCAGAGCACCAAAAAATGACAAATCACGGCTTCTCCATTTTAGATGTGGTGTCACTATTCAGGTAAATTCCTGTAACACAGCAGGTTGAGTATGCAGATCCGTGGTCCTAAATGGGTGAAACAGAGTCTTATCCAGCTTAACAGTCTTGAGGATCTAAGTCTTTCATGGTTTCAAGGTTCTGCAGATGCTAATCACGCTATAAAACCACCCAGCTTTAAATTCTGAATAATGTCGCTAATCGCATCGGAAAAGTCATTTTATCAGATGTATGAAGCATCATGGGTACCCTTAGCATGTTTACCAAATCATTAGGTTCGGTGTAGCGGTATAGCACCTCCTCTGTATTCGCTTTGGATATATCTTCTAATCTAGGTGAGTTGACAGTTGATTTCTGAAGAGGAACAAGGAAACAAAATAAAAAATGTTGGTTCCCAGTTATGAAACATAGCTTGACCCTCGAGTGACCATTTTACATAGTCCAACCATTCATTGTGCTCTTCGTACACAGCCATTCAGAATTTGGTTCTTACTTACGTTGGTGTAAGAACAATTGTAAAGTGACTTGTACAAATGCTTTTTAGTTCTTTATGAGGGAGAAAACAACAGAAAAAAGGTAAGCTCCCATTAAAAACAATTAAAATAATCCTAAAACGTCCATCGCAACGTCCTCCAACTAAAACACGACTAATGGCATTTACTTTCCCCATAATATCAAGCAGCTTTTATTCAAGACATTTCTTTCTACAACGCTTATTTTGGAAATATTGTTGAGTCTCAACTTAAATGGTCCACTCTGTACACAACTCAGAACTGATCAGATAAATCTAATATATGATAATTGTGTTACAATAATTTAAGATTTATTTCAGAATTATAATATTGTTTCTTTGGAAGCTACATATTTACTCACGACAGCGGGACGAAGTAATTCCATAAAACGTCTTGAAGGGCTCATCTGTCTGTATAGTAATTAGATTATGTTTTGAGACTTATTTCATTGTTTCATTCCTGTATTTTAGAAATTATACATCTTTACATATGCCGTGATTGAAACCACTCTTCACGCTCACAGCATCCAACTAATCACATTTATAATTATATATTCACGCACCTCGCAGAATTTTACTGTTACATTTGCCACATGCCTGCGGATTAAGAAGGGTTTGAGGAAAATATTCAGAACCAACAAATCCCTACTACTGCCATAGTATGGCTATACCTGTTTTTATGTAGCTTTAAATCGTAAGTGAAACCGCGAATAAGCAGACTGATGGCCTTGGAAATTGTATACCAACCCGGAATTTACCTTTCCTGCTCGGTAGAAGCAAGAACTCCTAGGAAGTTTGGTCGCAACACGGTACTTAAACTTAATTTCTTGTGAAAGGAAACCACAGTGTTACCATTCAGCTAATGTTATGTAAATTGGAAGAGTATACTTTATTAAATCGACTCACATTACGAATAATCTAAATACGGTTTTAACCCTTCACAGCCTGGTGTACCATATTTGTTATGGAGGTGGCTTTTTTAGGTTTTAGGGTTTTTAATGCCTTGTTTCCAGTTTCATGCTATATTAACCTTCCAGCAATTAAGTTAAGCAATTTTTATGTTTTGCAGTAATATTAATTTTTTTAGTAAAACTAGTCTTTTCCAGTAATAATATGTAAGATCCATCTAGCTGCAGTGAAATTTAACCCCATCAGCATCCAAGTGTGCATTAAACACCGGTTATTTTATTTGGGCCTTCCCCGTCCTTAACCACAGGCACATTTGACTGTAATCATTAGGACATTGACGCAGTCACACTACCTTTGCCTCACGATTGCTGCTTTTCTCATCCTAGTTGGTTTTTTATACTTTGCCACGGCTGCTCGAGCAGGAGATCTTAATCACTGGGTATGCGTGAGTGAATGTACATAGAAACACGAACGCTTTCTTGCAACACTCTTATTCACCATTAAAATAAGACTTAAGATTTGCCGATTACTTTTAAATTCTTACGATGTTACTGTGCCATTTCCGACACCGAAAATTATCAATTACATCTGATCGTTCGACCCTCTTGCAAGTTCGCACCCAGTCTTCGGACCTCGACGAGACCGTTGTTCCGCACTCCCAGAGTGCTCCAGCGAGAATGTCCTCACCACACGCGCGATACAAAAAAAGGACTCCTAACTTCCCCTCTCTCCCCTTAAACATTTCGTACCAAAAACTCAGCGTCATGAAGCTTCTAATGACCTTCACATCCTGGCCAGTGCAACTGCACCCATTAATTCCAAGAGAAACTGGCTTCAGCGGACTTACCCTTTATACCTAGGGCTGGTCCCTAATTAGCTAAACTGTGCCTGTCTCGTCTTTCTGTCGCTTTTAACAGTCAAAACTTTTCCCAATGCTTCTCGTTTTAATACATGCACTGATTTTAAATATTTTATTATTTATTTTATTTCGCTATATTTCCCAGATTATTTGGATAATTATTGACTTTATAATTTCGGCTTCAACATGAACTAGCGACGTTTGAATGAATGATCATCTCGGTCTAACGATCACGGCTATTCGAATCGCTTCGGTTGAGGTCCGGTGAAAGGGATATAAAAGGCGCTTTAGGAATTAGAGGCATATGTAGCAAAATAATTCCGGAAATAAAGGGATAAAATGTTTGGTTTTAATCTTCTGTAACAATATTATTGTTTAGCAATGAGCTTAAACGTGAAACCTGTAGGAAAGAAACCGCAAAAATGCAGATGGCGCGCGACTTGAACTGAACAAGGGGCGAATTCGCAACAAATCAGATGATATCCCTGTTTAATAGTATTCGTTGAACGTATCCCTATATTATAAATGTAATTTTTAATGTGTCTGGATTATAGAAACTCTCCACTT
This sequence comes from Deroplatys truncata, assembly GCA_030765065.1. Taxonomy (NCBI): domain Eukaryota; kingdom Metazoa; phylum Arthropoda; class Insecta; order Mantodea; family Mantidae; genus Deroplatys; species Deroplatys truncata. Next base: position 703,236,141 of record CM060990.1, read on the forward strand.
AGTCCTCCTTTGTGAGTCCTCTCAGGTTCACTGATACCATAACAACATAATTCAAGTTTTTCCGAGCCCTTAACTTTCCAAACATAGTTCTACCTTGTAATTGATACCCGCACGTCTGTTTCACCTGCAAAAGAAGTTTTACTGCTGACAAATCAGCGCCGTACGTCGCTTCAGGGAAGGCCTTCCTATAGTCCTGCTGAAAGTGTCTGTTACCACTGAACCTACCCGTACTCATTTATTTAATACATTGCTTTCTTAAAATTATATTAAAACAATATAAAATGCACATTAATATTTACTTTAATTATTTTATTGCGGACGTAGTGTACAGCTTCAATATAGCCCTTCTGAATAATTCGTTGTGTTTCTGATTATGGATTTTTTAATTTTGTAGCACTTTGTGGGGATCATATAACAAGCGTTCAAGCTTTGAAGTGAAATGAAACTTTTTGAATTTCTCTTTATACAAAGAGAACGTTTTTGAAAAGATCATTCAGTGCGAATATATATATATATATATATATATATATATATATATATATATATATATGTGGGTGTGTGTATATATGTACATATAATACGATTTCATTCTTTGTAAGTCTTTTACCTTTTATGCTTTTCTTTTGAGTGTTCGAAGATGATTTAGGTTTACCCTTGTCAACTGACAACTTCACAGCATAACTTCACACTAACCCTAACGCGGTTATTCACTCTAGAGAAGAATATCTCTCTTGGGTTTTGGGTATACTGACATGATCACAATCAGCTGGTCGCACTGCACACATTCTTTCAAAAACAACTCTCACTTTCACTTTTGGACTTGCGTGAGATTTTCCACTGATATTTCAATACACAGAATTTAACACTTGTATACAATACACTGTTAGTTTCTTATCATCTAACATGAATTTAATACACAGGAATATGGGTTACCACAATGTACATTTTCTTACCCTATTTAACATTTCTATACAACCAAATCAAATAAGACAGCACACGAGAATTGTTTATACAGGGTTTTTATATACATAAGAGAGTGTAATGGTTTTTACATGAACAATGCGAATTAAGCATTCGGATACGGCGGAACCGTTTTATAGGCTCGCAGCAATTGCTTATGGTACCGTGCAATATATTTTCTGAATCTTGTGGATCAGCTAGCTTGTACATGTCTGTGCCGAAATTTCGCTTCACTTTAAATGGTCCTCCATACAAATTATGCTTGCGAAAATATTCTTTCCGGAGGGCGTTAGATTTCACTTGGTCTTCCACTAACCGTACATCTCCAACGTTTATTTCCCACTTCTTCAGCTTTCTTTAGCGTCCAGCCCTTCTCTTTTCCGCTCTCTTCTCCATATGTTTCTTGGCCTTATAAGCATCCCTGCTCCTGTTGTTTCAAGTGCATTATCGCAGTGAATAGCTTTCGGTATATTTTTATCTCTGTTTTCACATATATTTCCCTCCAAGATTTCTATTGACTTAAATAGTGTGGTGGTGTATATAGAGTAGTATATGATGTTTTCTATTAAGGGCACATAGTTTATCCAACCGTTATTTTCCTTTTAATTTGTTTTTTTTTTTGGGCGGGGGGGGGGCAAGATACGACATATGTTCAACTGTAGATGTGAACTCCTAATAATTTCATCTTTGAGCATATCGGCAATTACTTGGTTGAAGGCCTCAGCGCCACGGACAACTCTCTATATTTATGTGTGAACGGCTGTAGGTCCTTTAGCTCTAAAGTATGCTTATAAACTTTACATCTCCCAGGTTTGAATAATGCGTCCTTTCACTGGTCGGACAGGCTATATCCAGTAGTGGTCATTCCTGCAATCTCGTTTTCCTTGCCAATTAGCGACATTGTGCATATGTTTGTTTTACGAACGGCCAGGTTTATGAAAGGAGATATATTACATACATAGGCATATAAATCAATATTAAACAAGAATTGTACATAATAATATAATTCACCAAGAAATATGTTAGAATATTTAACAATCAAGAATTGTACAAAAGCAGATTGTAACTTAGATAAGCAAGAAATGGGTTAGCTAGCTAATTCCAGGTAAAAGATAATTCTATGTAGAGCCCACCTTTCATCAAGCTAATGAGTATGCAACTGTAAGTAGTACAGAGAAATAGAAAGAGATCGATATAGAATGGAAGGAGACAGGGATATTGTCGATGGCATGAAAATACCTGCTTCGGTTTCTAAAAACCCTTCAGAATACCTCAAAACTAGCGTCAATACCGTGAAAATACATGTACTGATGGTTAAAATATCTTTGAAACATCTGAAATTCTCCTCTTCGTGTTCCATAATGTCTTGAAACCTGTGTTCATACCTGAAATCTTCGCTTCTAAGTGCCGTCCAAATAGTTACATTGTGCTGTGTTCTAAATACCCTGAAATTGTTCCCCCACCGTTCTGGAAAACAGCCCTAGAGACATGGAAGCCCTGTCTTCCCTAGCATCTCTCCTCGTATTCCTCGTTTCTTCCCATGTAAACGCATTTTATGGTCCTCAAAACTCTCCCCCTCGTATTCTAGCATCTCTCCACGTTTTCCCTATCTCTCCCGTATGAACGCATTTCCCTCCTTCAGTCTCTGTCTAGCCTAGCACCTCTCCTCGTATTTCCTATCTCATCCACATAAATGCCTTTTCTAGTCCCCTACCTGCCTAGCCTAGCACCGCTCCTCGGTTTCCTAACTCTCCCATATAAAACACACATTCTAGCACTTAACTGTCTAACCTAGAATCTCTCCTTGTTTTACCTGTCTCCTCCATATAAAGCGTATATTCAGCCCATTCAGTTCCCGTCTAGCCTAGCACATCTCCTTGGTTTCCCCTTCTCTCCCTTATAAAACGTACATTCTGCCGTTTCAACCCTTGTCTATCCTAGCATCTCTTCTCATATTCCCTATCTTCCCCATATAAACGCATTTTCCTCCTTGAACGCTCTCCTAGCCTAGCATTTCCCCTCGCTTCCCCTATCTTTTCCCATGTGTACGCCAGGAGCCTCTATATATCTTACTTGCTCGAAGCTTTGATTTTCTCCGATAGTTAATCCAACCCATTGTTGCAGTTTCGGGCGGATATCTCACGTAACAATCAGCATCTTATATTGCTTTAAGATAAAGTATTGGTCTAGATCCGATATGTATTGTTTCGGATGATCACCTCTTTTTCATCAAATCTAGGTATATTAGTTTCATTTAGGAAGTAATTGAATCTTCCACACATAGGTAAGGTATTGGCAAAATGCTAAGAACTGCAGCTGGATGTTGGCTTGATGAGTGGGCGCGTCTGACCGTTTGCCTTGCTTCCACTTATTAGTTACACAAGGATTAGTATTACCAACATTTGAATTTATGCTATTTACAGTGCTAAGCTTATAATTATCTTTCAGACTACGTTCTATTTTTTAAGAGCTTCTTTCATGTCATTTATCAGACTTTCAGAAAAAACAAATCGATTCTCGATCTCGTGGTGATTGTTTTCTATACTCTGGTTCACTGTTTCAATAGCATCGCTGACACTTTTAAGTTTCTTACGCATAGTTGCCTCTATTTCTACTTGCTTTTGAAAGACGTTTTTATTTCAGCACTCAATCTATCCTTGAGCTGTTTGCCAACCAGTTCGCAATATTCCTTAATGCTGATTATTTCGTTTTGAATTATAAACAAATCAGTCTCCACATTTAAACTTAATTTGTCTACTCGGGACTGTAAATTCACTTGACCTGTTTTGAGTACTTCTATTATTTCCCCTTGTTTAGTTAGACTTATGTTAATTTTCTTTTCTAGCACTCCCTGTATTATATCCAGGTATTGTTTGACCTATAAGCTAATTTATTTGCTGATACCGTTTAGCTGTTCTATCAAATTAATCTGACTAAGAGTTAGTTCATTTATTTACCTGTTATTTGAAATCAATTCCTCTTGTACGCTTTGATTATTTACATTTAACTGTTTCTGCAAGTCTCCTTCTACTCTTTCGTTACTAGAACGAATTTTTTCACCTAACTCTTTAAATAGCATTGAAAGTTGGTCTGAGCCGAGGGGTATGCTGGACATGTTAGGGTTTTTTACTGAAATAACCTCAGAGGGTTTGCTGTCCTAGCCTACATGTAATATTTCATTCCTTTCGACTGATAATCGTGAGTCTGTTTTCTTCCCCAGTGTCTCCTACATTACTATATTATTTTCAATTTTATCCCCTTCATGTTTGTGATTTTGTGAACACCTACTTTCCTGCCACTTCGGAGTAACATTAACCATGTATGTCTCTTACTATGTATGCACAGTTCTGTCTTTCCTTACTTTGAGTAGTTCCACGTTTGGCGACAAACATGAGGCGGTGTTATCTTATTGTTCACTTTTGAAGGAAGTTGCGTCGTCTGGACGGGATGGCTCGGCTCATCGCAGTCTCCGGTTTGATTCCCGTCTGCCCCGATATTCCTCCGATGTAATGTGTCTTCTACTTCAACTGCTAATCTCCGTGGAATTATTTTTGGGTTCGTGATTTTAGGGGTTTGCCTGGGCTAGGTTCTTTCTAGGGATAGATACAGGAATATATGCTAGCTTTAAGTAGCGGTAGCTGAGATCTAGGATCGTGGACAATATAATTGGATCACGCAATAAGCTTAGGACGCGTATAAATTTGTAAGTCAACTGCAATTAACACTTACTCAATTTTCGAGTAATATACCACTGTTTTATATTATCTGAATACAAAATGCCAAAGTTATTGTTAAATACCGTTGTTATATTCCCGGCATAGTAAAATATATCCTTTGTGTTTCTCGCCACTAATATCACTTCATTGACGCACGTGCAGTTGTCTAATTTAACCAAACTTCACTTAATGGCCTATGACGTGTAGTCTCTCTCAGCACCGTCGCGGAAGTAACTTTAATTTGGCCGGAATAATAACATCGGCGTTTACTAAGTCCGCGGAATCAATGCGCGCGAATTCTTCTGGCTGACGGACGTGAATTCCATGTAGTTCACATGATGATATTGGTGTATTGTGAGCGATTCTGGCGGAATTTATATTAAAGGGGAACTAAACAAAAAATTCATGTTTCATCCTAAATGAAGGATATGGTCCAATGCAGTGGTAAAATTGTTTTCTTACTTCGTCACACCGTTATCGCTGTAACAGCAAAATAATAATCACCTTATACGTCTTCAGAGCCAGCCGTGCGCTGGAAGCAGTAGGGAGAGCTCAAGTCAGTCTTTGCTGAACGTGCAGTAATACATTTTCAAAACTTGTTCTTGTAGGTATTAAAAGTTTAAGAATAAGGCAGTTTGTGGCGGTCTTTTGGTGATGGTGTTACTGAGTCAGTTTAGTATTATACAACAACGTAATATTGTGAAAAATAGAACGCCTCAATGTTGTGCATATAGCTGTAATGTGAGAAGGAAAACGCACAACGAACTCGTTTTCGCGCGTTTCCAAACAGAAACAAATCTCACAAAAGATAAAGTATAAGGGTAGAATTTTGCAAAAGAAAAGATGTTTGTTCTGGTTCCGGTGCTCGTTTATGTTCCTTCCATTTTAAAGACACAGTTATTGAAATAGCAACTTATGCCGATGAAAATTTCAGAGCGCATTTATTAAAACCTTGAACTATTACTACTATAGGAAAAATGAAGACAATTTCTCTACATCGAGTTCTTCACCATCTTCATCCAAGAGCGAACGACAAAGGACAGAACAATATGCGATAGTGTTACTGCCAACGAAGGCGATGATGATTAAAGTAGTGAAATAGAATTAGAACACAAGGTGATGAAAAAATCAAGAATTCAGAAGTACAATGTGAACCAGGTACTGGAATTATAAGCAAATATAAATTGTTGGAACCTGAAAATATCTAGGAAACAAGCAATACTGAGGAAGACCAGGATAAGCTGAATGAAAGTTTCCACAAACTTGATACTTCAGATTCTAACAAGTGATAACGAGAAAGAAGAAGAAGAAACTTTCACCATGCATGGAAATAAATCTACAGTGGAATATTGCATAGTTGTTTGGACATCTCTACTTTTATTTTTCGAGGTATGTGTTTCACATAGAAATGAAGTCAAAACAATTTCTTATTACATTAAAGGGTCCATTATATGTTTAAAGCAGTGTGCTATTGCGGTAACACATTTACTTGGAACTCACAAAATTTATAAGGAAAGAAACCGAAAGGAAATACTTTAATAGCAAGTTCTTTATTATTATCAGGTATATTTTTTCAGCAGTTAAGTCCTTCTACAAATCACAGGGTTTGGCAAAGTTTTCAAGGTGTGCATTCGACAAAAACATTCGAAACATGGTAGCACCAGTTGTTTTGGATTCAAGAAAGAAAATAGAGTTTAAATTCATTAAAAGGTAGTGGTATACCCATATGGTTGGAAGGCGGTGGGCAGCATGACTCCCCGGGATATTCAGCCAAATATTTAGTCAACTCTGTCATGAATTTAAATTTCCGAAAAATTATTGATTTTGACTTGTTCAAAGAGGTATGGTGAAAGGCGATTTGGAAAAGGCTGCTTGTGACAACATAATGACTAGGCTTGCAAAACAGGAAATGTGTTGAGTTGAAGTTTTTCTTTCGACAGACATAAAAATGTAAGATACATGTTAAAAACTCAGTATCCGGAAGTTGAAAATGAATTTGACGTATGGCATTTATCTAAAAGTCTTATGAAAAATTAGAAGGGTAGAAATGGGTTATCCAGAGCTGATGGCATCGAAAGCCAGTATAAATAACTATTTATGATGGGCTGCGCAAAACTTTATTGAGAATGGTGACATATTAATTGAAAAATTCACATCAACTTTTTTCATATAAAAATGAACATAAATGGCTATAAAACGATGAATGGAAATCTTGTGAATACGATGAATTGTTGAAAGAAGGTCATAGAAATGAATTATGGGTTCTAAAAATGAATCAAACGCCTATTGTGCTCTGAAGAAAATTATTTTGGAAAGCACCTTCTTAAAACATTTGGCTCATATTCGACATTATATACATACTGGCAGTTTAGACATTTTTCATATAAATGCCTTTAACTTAAGTCCATGACACCAGCGCTAGATCACAATTTCAATGTAAATAATAAAAGGCTTGTCTAAACTCAGTACTCCAAAGGATCTGGATCTTGGATAGTAAAAAATAAATATGAAGAATCTAACGAAGAATGGAAACTGTTGACAATGCGTTAAATAAAAAACTGTGCACGCACATTCTGTGCAGCCATTACCATCTGTCACTACCGAAGAATATCGCTCCTACTATTCGACCTCCATTAGAGTTACTATGATTGAAGCGCTTCTCACGTTTTCAGTCAACATAAGAAGGTGTCATAGATACGTTATGCAATTTCAAATATTAATAATAATTGTTGCATTTAAAACCTGCTATTTTTAATTTGGTGTTTATTAGTGAAGTTTGGAGCCTATATATTCTTCGCAGGGTTCTGGAAAAGCATTTCTAATACTGAGCACTATACATGATGGTATGACAACTCCTCTTCTGTGTCCAAAAGCACTCCATGAATTTTATTAATTCACGCTGTAATTTGGTTTGTAGCAGGAATAAGGAATATACCAGGTCTTATTAGCAGTATTATTGGCGGTGGGTAATTTTAGTTTTAGCTCAACTGCTTATTTTTAACGCCAAATTATGCCTCACAATATTCAAATCATCACGATCTGTAAGCAATTTGTGAAAATTAGGATGCTTTATGATACAGACAAAATCACCCTTCACCAATTTTGCGTTTGCGTAGTCCCAGCAACACACACTTTCCTCATCATTATTCATATGTATAGGTACATTCCTTACACTTATATCAATGGATGGAACCAGCACGGTTTTCGGCGTTCAGGCTGTCTCGAAATCGCTGTCAGAATGGCACAAATCTTGAAAATCGCTCATTTTTGGTTCAAACTGATAAAGTCGGACACCAGTTCACTCATTTTCAAAGCAGATGTTGGACTACTGTTTATCAGTTATTAGTTATTAACTGGATTATGAAAATTGATTGGCTAGCTTCAGCCTTACTCTTTGTTATTTTGAGAAATTATAAATTTCCGGTGTAATTAAAACGTAAACTTGTTAATAATTTAAAACACTTATTCTGCGTACGTCTTGTTTGGGTGCAGTGTGGCTCTCATGACGTCACGCGTCAACTCGACAATAGGTCGTAACCCGATCACCATTCGCCTTGGGATGGTGAAAATGCGTGCGTTGTTTTTTATTTCTGACAAAAAATAAACTAATGTGAAGAATGCAATATTCATTTTTGTGCATTGTTCCCCTTTAAACACCCCCACGCTTGGACAAAGCTTATGCTATTTTCCTATTGGCTACATTTTTGCGCCGTTGATAGTGTTTGTCTCTAATGACATCATTTTACACACTTCTAATTGGCTTAAGGGCTCAAACATGTGCCTATATATGACGCAATCCGGCACGTTCCCTGTTTTTCTCGAAAATTTGTCTCCTTCGTCGCCTACTATACCTTCTCTAGTCATAACAATAGCACAAAAGACTTAAATACAACAGTTATGCGAGCTGGCTGCATCAAAAAACCACATTTATGCTCTCCCAAGATACGCTTTTAAGACATCCTAACTTGGAAAACCAGGAACATTTCAACATTGGCAATATTTATCATTACAGAAATTAACAATATTTCTATTCCTACAACAATAATCTGTGGCATGAGTATGTATGCATGTATGTATTGTACACATATATATCTTATAATCTACTATGTTATAAAACATTGTTGGCGGTGGCAAAATATGGCCTGGATTTCCAGGTTCTGTCTGAACTCGCGCAGATGGAAGTAATTCCAGCCAAAATGTTACATTTCTTATTCTTCTTCTGTAAATGGTGTTGCTTGTTCTTATCTTTAATTACCTTATTTACGCTGAAACTACTCAAATTGCTGCTGTTATGCTCTGTAATACTAACATTCTTTTTTACCCTTCCATTCGTTTATCTTATTTTCTCTGAAACCTAAAGTCTGTATTATTTGTATGGTCCAGCCTTTGCAAATTTCTCGAGTGAATGTCAGCAGAATTCTTTCTCAGAATGATGGTCGTAATCGTGAAGTTTCCTCTGTCTAAATTCCTAAATGTAGCGATTAAGTTTGTTCTTAAAATATAATTTATTATTTACTGAAAGAGATGCTTATCACCTTTTCTAAAACATGAATAAGGAGCAGAACATTTATTATACTATAAAATGTTGAATACTTCATTAAGAACACACATCTTGGGAGTGAATAATATCATCTCTTTGAGGAAAAATTTCACAAAATATTTCATCCATGTCGACTTCCTTATTTCAGAGATATGCTTCTCCAACATGTATGTACTGGATAGATACTCAGCAGTACGCGGGGTAGCCTACTTACCCGATCATTGCAGGGACATCATTTGTGATGTACTGGAAACTCATGCTTTGCACACATTGCTATCCTCAATAACACTTCGTGCACCCTGCGCTTTGCACTTTCTGCAGGAATTCTGTTTATGAGCTAATTTCTGCCGGGAGGTAATTCTTAGTAAACACTATGTCATAAGTCCCATAGAAATAGTGAATGGGAGTAAAATTTGGGGATCTCGAGGGCCAGTCTTCCAACAAGCTATACAGTCCAATCCATTGACCGGGATATTTCCTACGTAATATCCCCCCTGGCCTGATTTTGCCGTCCCTCTTCTTAAAAGAGCATGTCTCGACGAATGTCTAGTGGTACATCCTCTTACAAAGTATCCACCTGTTATTCAATAAAGACAATATATCGCAGCGGTAACTTATCTACGAATATATTGGGGTAGTGATTTGATGAATGGTGCCGACCATGATTCCGCAAATGTTCCAACTCATGGAAAAAACGACGAGTTGGATGTTGTCTATCTGGTAACCTTTGGCTATAAAATTCTTGAGCTTGTCTGCCATTACATTGACACTCTCCAAGAACTAACAACATATGAGCTGGAAAGGTAGAATCAACGGCTGAAAACTTCAGTGCCAAAACGGGGATTTGAACCGCGAATCTTCTGGTTTCCGTCCGGCTGCTCCAATCAACTGAGCTACCATGGAAGCATGCTCGCATGACATTAAATTCCTCAACTGTCTGGAAATTTTACCGGTAAAGCACAAGGAGATCTCAGATTATTTTGAGATAACATACCCCAATGGCGACTTACAATGTGGTAAGTACTTTAAGTCCCGGGCTTCTAGTTTAACCAAGTATTAGCTCAATCAATAGCAATTAATTGTTCTTCTATACCAGCTGTGTGTAGGACATGGTTGGAAAGGTAGAATCAGACGACTGAAGAATTCAGTGCTATAGCCGGGATTTGAATCAGGGATCTTCCGGTTTCAGTCGTCTGATTCTAACTTTCTAACCTTGTCCTACACGTAGCTTGTGTGGAATAATAATTAATTACCACATATCAAATATTTCTTGTTTCCGTATGGTGGTCATTCCATGATAACACGAGTGAAGAACTAAACACAACAAGCGAGGGCGAGTCAAGCAGTTACCAAGCTTCAGCATATGTCCACCATGAAGCTATATTCTAGCCTCTAGTTCCGAAGGTCGCGGGTCCCGAAGGGCAATGGATTCTTTCGGGCGTAAAAATCTTTAACATGTCTTCCTTTGGAAGGGAAATAAAGTCGGTGGTCCCGTGTCGTACATTTACGACACATAAAAGAACCTCAAGCCCGATGAAGAGGCCTCTGAGAAAACTTTCTGTTCCTACAAGTCCAATATGGACTGTGATGCTAAGAACCATAACAGTTTAAGAGTGTACTTTATATTACAGCTGTACAGTAAGATCCACTTCCGAGAACATAAAGATCCTGCACAAGTAGGTAACTCAAACTACTGCTCAGTATCTATCCGTGCCAGCAGTACATTAAGTTATTCTCGACTGGCAATATACCTTGGTAGTGATGGAGGTACTAGGCACTACAAACACAATCCTGGGGCTGCGGGGAATAGAAATCCTGCTGGAAGTATTTGTTAACGATGTATAAACAATCAATATCCTTTATATTACGAAGTAGTTTTCTTCCCTATATCTTACAGTATTTAAATCACAAATATTTCATTAAAGAAATTGCAAATGATGTAGGAGCATACACTTATGCCTTTCACTTGAACTGTTGCTTCATTTTTATATCTGAATGCTTCCGTTTTTGACAGTTTAAGTTCCAATACAATAGCTTTCAGGACGTATCTGCAGAAATACATCCCTGCAGTTTGGACCATTTGCTCTTGAATGCTTTGCAGGAAGAAAACATCCTTGAATTTTCAAACTGCTCTGCTTGAACGGCGTGTTTAGTAGTACTCACAAATTATTATTGAGGTCGATGAACAATGACAATAAAGATGTTATAAAGAAGGAATTTGATGATCACTTAGTTGTGCTATGTCAATATATGGCACGTATGTTGTTTACATGCTGCACTTTAATCAGAGGAAGTTATCATAATTACGTTTTAAAAAGGAAGTTTCTTCCTAAAGTTTTCGGATATGTCAGTTTTGTTCAGAATCGGATATAATATTGACAAACATATTTAGCGTATTCGTTTATTTCCAGTACTGTTTACAGCTCTGAAACATGGAAATCAATCCCATGATGTGGACCGGAACAGGAATTTGCAACTAGTGCAGCTAATTCTGTATTTCTAAAAGATTATCCTAAAACATGCTGCATGAATTTTCACGAATAACGAGCAACCCAAGCCGGATATCAGTTAATTTTTTTATTCATAAAGCTACATATCCTCATCATTCGGATGGCTATCAGGCTATGCTTGAGCGTTGAACTAATTTCTCATTTTGCAGGGGAAGTTTGTTAACAAGGCATAACGGTGGGCGTTAAAGTAATTGGAGTTGTTTGTGTCAGGAAAGCGAAGAACACCTTTGCCGGTATCCCCACTGTCCTACTCACTGAGGAGGGACCTTTCTACATGTTTTATAACATAATTTTCTGGCGTCACGCCCCAATTTAAGACACTTCCCTCGGAGAGATACATATCTGACTTTAATTACGAGGTAGGCTTCGCGGAAGCTGCGAACAGTGTGTAAAATCTCGAGGGACGAAACGGCTTCTCTTTGCTTCTCGGAAAAGCCGGTGAAAGTTACAGTAACGTAAAACAGGTGCCTCAAATTCCAGAACTTTCTTGTTAAAATTTGTCCATCAATCTTCAGGTAGTTAAGTGCCAAAGGCCTGATTATTCCCTATACATATCCTGATGGATCGCCATTTCGGAACGTGTAGGAGGAAATAAAAGCTCAGTTTAGATCAAATCCGTGTTGTTTTACTTGAAGATTACGACAGAAAGGAATTTGAGATCTCTCGAGAAAGGGATTGACCAGAAAAAAAAATATATAATGAAGTTATTTATTCTAAATATTTTTCAGTTATTGTAGATTCCACACGGGGTATATCCCATAATGACCAGTTAAATTATAATCATTGGATACGTAACCGAAGATTGGCTCTCAGTTGAAAGATTCCTGTATTTTACATAAAAATGCTGGAGAGAAACTTTCTGAACTTTTTTTGAATTCTTTAGACCTACATGGACTGAAACTTGACAGCCATAGAGGTCAGTCATACGATGAGGCAGTCAACATGTCTATTGTATATTCAGGCTTGCAGGCAAGACTCAAGGACCGAAACTCTAATTTTCTTCATTCCATGTTCAGTTCACTCGCTGAATCTAGTTGGCTCACGAGCTGCACAATGCCGCACAGCAACAATACGGTTTTTTGAGTTAATTCAAGGTTAGTACAATTCCTTGGAAACATTCTAGATTCTGCGAGTATAACATTAAAGTCATTGTCAACAACTCGGTGGTGTGCACGTGAGAATGCTTCTGAGAGTTTGAATGCAGATTGGAAAGCGGTGTTTTCTGCATTAAGAATAGTTTCATAAAATGAGAGTGGCTTAGATGTGAAGCTGAACGTCTTAAAAGGTTAAGTAGTATTGAGATAGCTTTCACGATTTCAGTGTCGCGTTGTATTCTGCAAAATTTTGGCAAAGGAATTAAAAAACTGCAAGCCGAATATGTAGACATTCCTACATCTGTTGAAACGTATGACTCTCTTACAATGCTTTTAAATGAGCTTCAGGCATTTTTTCAGTTCGCAAGGATTCAGCTGAAAAGAAACTTATGGAGATCAAGAGTTCCGAATCAGTTCAGCCTCCTTCAGCTGCTAAGAAAAAAAGGGAAGCATCAAATTAAATTCAAGGGATTTTTTGATGAGTCATCTGACTCACAAAAAGACTCAAATGTCTTGAAAAAGAAACAGGATCTGATTGCGCTGAGATCTGGAGAAGAATGAAAATGTTGTATTCTAATATTATACAAACTCTTCAGTTTGAGTTATAGAAGAGGGTTAATGTCTACAAAGAATATAACTTACGATTTTCATTTCTCTCAAATATCACTGAAATAGAAGTTTTTCAAATTTATGATGCTACAGACACCTAGAGCCATTTATAACTCTGACATAGAGAACAACATTGGTAAAGAATGTATAGAAAATGTTAACTTTAAGCTTAATTTGTTCAACATTCCCTTTCTAGGTACACCTTCCGGTACGCGCTTTAGTAGATTTACCAACCCCTTCAAATATTAGATCATGATGAAATTTTGGTTCTCTTTTAGATTTTAAAAGCTATCTGTTGTCTATGAAGAAAGAAGATAGTGATAAGTTATCCTCTCTTCCGTTTTCCTGTAGAATGTTGGTTTAAAATGTGTACACATCACTCAAGATTTACTACTGGACTCCAGCAACAAGCCATTCTGCTGAAAGGACCTTTACTGTTTTAAAACGGATTAAGAACTACCCTCGGACAGCAGAGAATCATCAACTTGGAGTACTAGCCATAGAATCATACATGATAGTCGCTCTGGATTTTGCGGAAGTGATAAATGAATTTTCAAATTCAAAAGTGAGAAAGAAGTAATTTCTCCAAATTTGCTAAGATTTGGGAAAGGTAAATTAAATGGTATTGTATCATGTATCATGCATTTTATTTGTATATCTTTGCACATTTTATTGTTTGCTGTTCTTCAAATTCAGCTCACTAAAAGCGGAAGAACTCTGGAAATACCGATAGGTATATGGTTATACTTGGAACCATTCTTTGCATATGGATCTTAATCTTTTTTCAGTGGAGTTACTTCGACGTTCTCTGTATAGTTCCTGAGATCACTGTTTTATGTAACATATGATTTCCATTTTAGAAAACAACGTAGTTGTCTATTTGGAAATACCGAGGTCGTAAAAAGTTTCGAGCCAACTTCCTTAATTTACAAGATTTTATTTCTAGGTATTTTGACATTACTTAATTTAAGTCTGTCTCGACTGACTTTTCAGCACTAGGAAACTGAACAAAACACTAATAATTCTCTTTTCGGGAAGAATTGCAACCGAATAATACACAACAATGTGGTATATTCAAACAGTCATGCTTAAACGGATAGAATAATTTAGCGGAACTCATGCAGCGACTTGATAATCATTAAGCAGGCCTAGCGGATAGTAGTGTTGTCAAAACTGGACAAAAGCTTAGAAACAAATACTGCCAGTCTTTTGCGCTATTGTATTTATTTTCTCTAAGCTCACATTTACAGACATAATGTTTTATATAGGACCAGTCATTTAACAATCTTGGAGTGTTTGTAAGTGACTCGGAATGCATAATTTATATTATTGTTAAACAGTTAAAGAGCGCAAATAAGGTTTAAAAATTAATAAATACAGTTGAGCTATTAACTATTCCAAGCAGAAGAAAACGAACGTTCAAGAAATCCCCCCTTTTGAACTTAGATCAGTCACAGAGGTGATCAACGAGTAACTTTCGGTGTATAATTTTACGTAAACTATTGGTTGATGGTTTTACCTCAGCCCAGTGAGTGCATCTTGTCTCGCATGATATATTTTCACTTCCTTCAGAGTGCGTGAACGTGTTGGCGATCAAGGAAAGTTAAAGGTAAGGAGAGGTGACTGAATTAAGCGGGTTTATAAAACCCTTGGAGGGCAGAAAACCAAGTGCTTAGGATTGTTTTTCAATTACTATCAGATTTTCAAACCTGTTAAGGATATTCGTAGAAACCTTTTGTATTTTTCAGCAGTGTTTTGAACACTTTGAACCCTCCTACATATAATTTTTCCTCAATGATTATATTTTCACGGTAATTGGCAGTTTCTAAAATCAAATGAAGGTACATGAAATATGCTTCCGCAGTGACCTATTGCTATTCGAATACCTCTATGAATTCCTGCTCCATTCGCTGCGTATTAGTATTGCATTACAGGTCTCATCATTCGTGCCATTACTGCGCTGCGTGTTACTGATGATGATTACAACAAGCAATTTCTTGTCCTTTATGGGTGTTCATTAGACAAGTAAAGCAATTTCCATTTATGAGGGTGTTGCGCTTGACTCGACTAGCCTATTGACGTGAGCTTGGCAGGTTCCTGAGATGACAGGCGCCCATTAACTTCCTCATTACATGATCAGATGTGAAGTACTCCAGAGCGTTGAGAGCTCTGAGAGGCGCTCTAGTGTCTGCCAGAGGAGGGTCGTGCCAAAATATCAATAGCATCTAGTGACACTCTAACAGCATTCGACAAGTGCAAGTGTTGCAGGACTTAGGCAGCCCTTCATTTAACAGATAAGGTAGGTACTGTTTGCAAGTGCAATTTGCAGGACAATCCTCCGCTGAAAACATCTATTCAGCACAATTTATTTGTCTAGTCCTCTAACAATATTCTTAAAGGTAATCTTAAACGAATCCTTAATTGAATTTAACGAATGTTGCATGGTTAATATTAACTATAGATATCAACAAAATTAATAACCCTCCAACATTTTAGTTTCACTTATATGTGATATCAAGGTTATTAATTCTGATTATTAATGAGTTCGTCATTTTATTAACTCATATCAGATTTAGCGGATATAATCATGCGCATTTAGCATATATATATAACAGATAGGATATACCATACACATTTTCTAATCTCTAAGGGTTTTACTTCTGAGAAATAACTTCCTAAGGCAATCTACTATCTATTCCGAGTTTTATTAGAGTTAACGCAGCTCCTAGCGTTAATATTTCAAATACATAAAGTATTATTAAAATGTATAAATATTTATACTTCTTATGTTGCAGTACAGTACAGTAAAATAATAATGTAAAAATGTTTAAAAATCATATCAACTAGTGCATGCTGAACAAGAAAAACGGTTAGCAACTAAATATCCATATGGGTATATAGGAATTAACGTTTTACATTAAAAAATACTTACGAAGCCGAGAACAGAGAGCATTCACAATAATCCAGAATGAAAACAGAAGGAATGAGATACTAGATGTTGCCCAAAAGAAATCACCTAACACATCCACCTACCCTTGTTAGTGAGGATCCTTATGTAGGAGAAACTGGCGACATTTTAAGATGGAAGATACTAAATGGCCACTTAAAACATAGGCAAAATGGTCGCTAAGTCAATGCCATCAACATTTATTTGAAAGCGCTACGTAAGTAATGTATGATGTGATGAAATTTGCGGGATTAAGTCTAATGCCTTTAAGAAGCATGTACATTCCAAGGAAATGAAAATATAGGATTTTGTAAATGCTGCAACTGCCATATACCCGGCACCAGAACAAAAGGACACGCTGGATCATTGGTGCTTAACTTCAAAAAATCTACGGCCACGCTCCGTCGTCGTCTCTTCGGCCACACCAGCTTCATTCTCTAATTATAGAAAACATCCCTCGGCTCTGTATTACCGCTTAGAGTCCTCAACTTTGGACTACGCTTTTCAGCTTAGGGCACTCAACTATGTGCTACACTTTGCAAATTAGGGCACTCAGCTATGTGCTACACTTTGCAGCTTAGGGCACTCAACTCTGTGCTACACTTTGCAGCTTAGGGCACTCAACTATGTGCTACACTTTGCAGCTTAGGGCACTCAACTATGTGCTACACTTTGCAGCTTAGAGTCCTCAACTCTGTGCTACACTTTACAGCTTAGGGCACTCAACCATGTGCTACACTTTGCAGCTTAAAGCACTCAACTCTATGCTACACTTTGCAGCTTAGGGTACTCAACTATGTGCTACACTTTGCAGCTTAGAGTCCTCAACTCTGTGCTACACTTTGCAGCTTAGGGCCGTCAACACTGTGCTACACTTTGCAGCTTAGGGTCCTCAACTCTGTGCTGCAGTTTGCAGCTTAGCGCTCTCAAATTTGGGCTAAGCTTTTCCACTTAGAGCCCTCAACTCTGTGCTACACTTTGTAGCTTAGTGCACTCATCTCTGGGTTACGTTTTGCAGCTTAGGGCCCTCAATTCTGGGTTACGTTTTGCAGCTTAGGGCCCTCACCTTTTTGCTACACTTTGCAGCTTAGGACACTCAACTCTGGATTACGTTTTGCAGCTTAGTGCCCTCAACTCTGTGCTACACTTTGCAGCTTAGGGCACTCAACTCAGTGCTGCGGTTTGCAGCTTAGGGTCCTCAACTTTGTGCTACACTTTGCAGCTTATGGCCCTCAACTTTGGGCTAAGCTTTTCAGCTTAGGGCCGTCAACTCTGTGCTACAGTTTGCAGCTTATGGTCCTCAACTCTTTGCTACAGTTTGCAGCTTAGGGCACACAACTCTGGGTTAAGTTTTGCAGCTTAGGACCTCAACTTTGGGCTAAACTTTTCCGCTTAGAGCCCTCAACTCTGTACTACACTTTTCAGCTTAGGGCACTCAACTCTGGGTTACGTTTTGCAGCTTAGGGCCCTCAACTTTCGGCTAAGCTTTTCCGCTTAGAGCCCTCAACTCTGTGCTACACTTTCCAGCTTAGGGCACTCAACTCTGGGTTACGTTTTGCAGCTTAGGACACTCAACTCTCGGCTAAGCTTTGGTGCTTAGAACCCTCAACTATGGGCTACGCTTTTCTGCACAGGTCCCTAAACCAGCGGCAACGATCCCCTCATTGTTTTTAATGGTTTCTTTTCCGTTTCAGATGTCGGCAGAACTTCCAGGTTCGCAGTGTTGTCAGCGGATGCAATGTTGCCATAATGCCTCTGGTGGGTTACGTCTGTGTGTCTTTGGTTATAATGGAGATGTAAATAATTGGGATTAATGCATTAAAATGTATTATCTACAGTGTTAATTTGTGTCATAACGTACATTAAAATATATTAATTTTTGGGTGCGCTTTTCTCGGTTGTATTATAGACGTTTTTCAGCATTTAAAATGCTGTTTACGCAATTTATAAGCTATCAGAGTGAAACTTCGGAAATAGTTTCCCCAATATACGCTATTACTTTCTATGCATTTATTAATAAAAGGCAAATGTGTTACGTCACCAACTTATTCAAGTTTGATGAATATATAATTTTTGCAAAATCCGAAAGTCACAATTGAACAAAACTTATTGCTTTAAAACCAATAAGTTTAAACGTATGTTTCGTAACAAAGTTATTTTCCAGCTCAAGAAGGCAGAGAAATCTGAAATGGTTGCAACAACTCGGTTCCGAACCTGGAGCCTCCGCTATCAATGCTACGCTTCACTCCTCTGGTGTACCTTTCGTGCGTACTATCTAAATGTTTGCATTCTTTGCTACACTTTCATAGCCTTTATCAAGGCTCATAATCTGAAGCTAAATGTGAATTTCACAGCTGCAACAATCATAAACATCTAACTCTGACGTAACAATTTAAGCCTGTTTGTTGGTAAACGGCACGGAGATAAACGCGCAGGACGAGAATCCTCCAGATGTGTCTCACACTGTATCAGATTAATACATCCCAGTTTATCGGTTAAGCGCATTAAACTCCTGTTGAACAACCTGAAATTGTTGTTGCTGATCCTGTGATAAATAGGAATTTGAAGTATCGGTAGATAAGGGAGATTAAATAAATCGCGCCAAATTTTGCGGCTGTAGCGTTACTTTAGTCCACGAATGCTTGGGAAACTGAACATCCGAACGAAAACGAAAGTATGACACATGGGTAACTAAATCGACGACCATTGGCGTATACGACACAAAATCCACGCCAAGTAATACCGGAGTAGGAAGAGAACCAGTGACAAAATGTATAATTCCTTATAAATTCAACAATAGGATCTGGAATTGTAAGTGAACCCAGAATTTGCAATGAATGATTGTGAATCGTAAGAAACTCCACATTCTCTGGAACAATACTGGCACGTAAAGATCCGATATAATTAGCATGTACTGAAGAAATGACACTCCCCGTATCAAGTAAAGCAAAAGACGGAAACTTATTAATTTGTAACGCAACACATGGTCAATCCGAACTACGAAATCCTGAATATAATTCAGAGGACTAGACTTGGTTTGTTTTAATTGTCAAGAAGACAAAAATGACGTGGATGCCCAAATGTACGATTCTGTTGCCGGTGCTAACAATAACAGTCTTTTTGTACGTGTCGCAGCTTACGACAATAAAAGCATTTCATTTTCTGTCTTAGTCCTGAGATGTCCGGAGAGAACACCACTCACGTTGCCTGGCCCATGTTCATAAATAAACATTACTACGTGGAGGTCCTTATATACCTTTCGAAAACGCATTGCCACATAACTTTTCCGAGGCATGTTGCAAACCCATATTATTACACACGGTAGCTGAAGCATCTCGTAACCCAAGCATTTCCACATTTCGGAAAATAGACATGTTTTAGCAACTGCAAATAATGTAAAGCGATTGGTTCTAATTGTGCAAACGTCGTAATCTGTGACGTGAAAAGCAGCAGCGATTGGATTTCGTTGTGAAAAGAGGAATGGTTCGGTAAATGGTATTTTTAACGCCTGAGACAGTAATTTCAATTGTTCAATAAACTCCAAAAGAGATTCCTCCAGACGTTTCATTCGAAAATATTACTGATGCAATAACTCGTAAATCCGAGCTTGCGATA
This sequence comes from Deroplatys truncata, assembly GCA_030765065.1. NCBI lineage: Eukaryota > Metazoa > Arthropoda > Insecta > Mantodea > Mantidae > Deroplatys > Deroplatys truncata. The sequence goes on from CM060990.1 coordinate 703,256,132, forward strand.
AGAACTTTGCCAATATTTTAGCGTGAAACTGCACTAAAAAGAAATGGTTGTAAAACCGAAGGACTGAAACATTTGCAATACTGACGTATCAGACACTTGAAAAAATTTAGTCTAAACTTTAGCCTTAACTAAAATTACCAAAAGTTCAAGAGCTTCAGAAGGAGTATATACCCAAAAACTGTCGAGTTGATTAAAAATTGTCGCCAAATTTCAGCAAATTGTAAGTTAGGTTTACGTTCTACCGTAGGTACAGCAATGCTCTCTGAAGACAGTGCTGTAACTATTGTGAATTACCAGGGTTACCAGAAAATTCTATCTGTGAAAGTAAGGACTGCAAGTGAGCATAGCATTTATTTCAGGGTTCGCTGGTTATCCGTGAGGCGAAACAACCAGTACTTCACACGGCCCACTAACCTATGGCGCTGACTAGTGGTAATTTCGGTTAACCAAAAATTCTAAATATTCTCGGAAAAAAGAATGACTTTCTGACCCACATAATTGCTCTTTCTGTACCTGGCCAAAGCTCCCTCGACGTTCAACTGTATCTCAACTTACGGAACCGTTTTGCCAACTCTGGTGCCATACAACGGTTGTCAAATGGGACCTCGAGAAGTGTGAGCTCTCGCTCCAGTTAGGCCCGCTGCAATAATTGCGGCTAAATGGAAACTCCATGGCAATAAAATTCTTGTAATACATTAACTTACAACCAAAGTATTCAAACCTCCAAACCCTATGCACTATATGTGCTCTGCTTATTAACTAAATTGTAACAATCCTTGCCACACTTTAACAGGCTTCATCAAGGCGCCTAACCTGAAGTTAAATGTGCATTTCACGAGCAACTGTTTGCGTACTGATAAATTATTACTAACATTCTAAATGATAAACATCTGTCAACATGATTTAACCCTGAGGTCCGTGGATAGAGAATGGAGGTCCATATGAAATAATTAGATACCATTCTAACTGTTTCTTTACAAATATATCCATACTATACAACTCTCCAAACCTAATAACATACTAAGCTTTCCTTTAGTTTCAGCTAACAAATTTTAACATTGCACATTGATTATGAATGGCTTATAAATTTATACCAAATGGCAATCTTAAAACTATTTATCTAAAATACGAGAACTGTGTTCCTCACCGAGCAATTAACATGTTGCGTTTGGTCTTTTTCAACCGAATCACAATTTCAAACCTCGCCATGGAATAATCCTCTTACACATTAATACTTGAACATGAAATTTAGTCTTCAATCATTCAACAAATTTAAGGGTAAATTGATTACATCATGACTCTTTGCTTTATGTCATTAATGTGCATTGTGACAATTGATTAACTAATTAAAATTATTATTTCAAAAGCTGCACCATAATAGAATACATTAATTAACCATTTCGGAGAGGATATTCCATCATACTGTCATGCTTTGGTAACTATTTTCCCCCAACAACTTGCGACCCATTTTAAATACGAATTTAACAGTAGCGCTAATCTACCATTTTCCATAATAAAATCTCATAAAATCTTAACGCTTTTGAAATACAATTATAAGCCTTCATTTCTGGAGTCCTCGACTTTAAGGTATTCAATTATTATTGTACAATTTAACAGACGCATTTACCCATTTTATCACGGCTGGGGAGCGCCCTTCCTGCCACAGTATTGCCTGCCTAACTCCTCGTGGACGACCACTCCGTTTTCTCTTAAATTGCTTGCGTGGAGTGGATGGTCGTAGCCTTCATGCAGAAACTGGCAGTAAATTCTCTCGATGCAGTAATGAGCAATAAATCTTCCTTTCGCTAAGATGAACTTCTAAGCCAAATTCTGGATTCTTCTTCTTCTTTTACAGGATACCAACTGAACTGATTCTTAAGTCCCATTACGCCGTGGTACCTGGAGGCCACTTTATGCTCGTGCATTAATCACTAGCCTGTCTGTAACTATTTGTTCGTAATGGTGTCCCTTTACTGTCACCATTCAGTTGCATCTAATCCCTATATAAGTTAATGCACCAAATTTCACGATTTGCCTCTTTACTTCGGTGCCCCGTCACCTTAGTCTGTCATCTAATTGCATTACTTAAATTCTGAGAAGTTACGATGCATCTCAGAGCAACTATTTCAGCTCCAACCAGTTGAGTAATATGTGATTATGTCAGCGAAGAATATTTCTTTGGCGAATCTTCACAATTTTCCACTGCTTAAAATAAGTCTTGTAGCCGTCGCACTCAAATTCCACCACACTATAACTAACTGCAAATAGCCAACAACTATATGACTACATCAATCGTCACTGCCAGTTGCCATTTACGACTCTGATCGATAGCTCCGGTATAGTAAGAGCCGAGTGCGCTCTTCCTCAAACTACTCACACCCCTTTTAAAGCTCGGTTATCTGTCTAAAGGCTAAATAAATAAATAGATAAATAAATAAATACGGTATTAGGGTTAAAACTATTACATTGGGTTAAAATTATGAAAGTTGCATCGTAATGAGTAAGTTTTGTAAAATAACTTAAGCTTGTGTTTTAAAACGCATAATGCAGGAACGACTTCACACATTACATGAACCAAATTTTGCGAACATACTTCTTTATACAGGCATAGGAATTTATGTAAACATTCAAAACACTCAGTAAAATACTTTGGGTTTTGGACAATTCACAGATGGGTCTCATTAAGATAATTGTGGATAAATAGGGATTCTAACATTTGCATACCTTGCCAGGACCACGACATATCTTCACCTCAGCACTATAATTTCTAGAACTAAGAAGCTCCTACCGGTTTGAATTGGTTCAGTGTTTACTGGAACTTCAATCTGACTTAGTTAAGTTTTCACTGTCACCACTTTTCTCCCCGTAATGACACACGCGCGAAGCAACGTCTTCCTCTCGCTTCATTCGCTGGGTCGTCGAACAGAATACGTCTATAATCTCTCGTAGTAACAGCTCTCACTCTACGCCACAACTGTAGTCACAACCCCACTCGGAGAACGCACTGAGTAACCAGACTTTATGCGCATTGACTCACTTGTGAACGCACTTGGTTATATACAAGTGCGAGAGTCTCTGGAAAGTTCGCAGGAGTCGAAGCGGAGAAACATCCAGCAGAATGTGATTATCTCTAGACAGCGATCCCGGAATTTGGGTGGGGAGAAAGAGCTCCTCCTCTGCTTACCTCTTCAACAACTCAGGTCGGTCGGTCACCTTACATGTGATAAGCGAGACCCACCACTGCGTCACAATATGTTAGGGAGAACACCTTTTAGAAGGTAAACACAGAGGTCAGTACGGGAATAGGCACACTCTGTCATTGCAACCTATCCTTTGGATAAAAAACCCATTTAATTTAAATTAAAATGTTCTATATTAATACTTTAGCGACATAGATATGTTTTACCAATACGACTCCTCTATGGCAACAGTAATGGAGAGACAAGCATTTTGATGAAGTAGCCAACCGCAAAATTTAGAGGGAGAAGGTAACACTTCCTAGTGGATGTACTGCACAGACCGTTGCCTTAAACTACAGTATGTGGAAACATGGTAGTACTTGCTGAGTTTCCCTAGAGGTGTAACTTGCTCCGTATCGCTAAGCCTGATTGCTCCTGCCTTCACAACTGCAAAGTGGCCAACATATGACTAACAAAGAGTGGCATCCTTTCGCGAGTAACGAGAGAGTAGCGTCATTAATATTATAAGTTCATGAACTCCTTACTCCAAGTGATGTACATAATCTTAACTTGCTTCCTATTATTTCTATACATGCCGAGGAGTGAGGCAGTTGTAGACTTAATATTACTACTCCTTCTACTTATTTATTTCCGGTAACATACATAAATTGAACTTACTTGCTATTATTTCTTCAAAAGCAGAGCAGTGAAGCAGTGGCGGATTTAATACTACTACTCCTCGCACCTACTTATTCCAGTAATATACATAACTTAAACTTACTTCCTATTATTTCTTATAACTAGAGCAGTGAGTAAGTGACGGACTTAATACTAGTACGCACTGCACCTCTTTATTCCTAGCAATACACATAACTTTAACTCGCATAAAATTGTTTGTCTATAAGTGGAGGAGAAAAGCAGTGGTGCACTAAACATTGCTTCACTTGCACCTCTATATTAGCAGTAATATAAAAGACGTTAACGTACTTCCTTTTACTTCTATATAAGAACAGGAATGAACCAGAAGTGGACATAATATTAATAGTTCTGGCAGCTCTTTATTCGCAGTAACATACATAACTTTAAATTACTTTCTGAAATATCTTTATAAGCAGACGGGTAAAGCAGATGTGAGCTCAATATTACTAGTCATGGCAGCACTTTATTCGCAATAATATACATAAACAAAACTTATTTCCTGTTATATCTTAATAAGCAGTAGGGTAAAGCAGATATGAGCTTAATATTACTAGTCCTGGCAGCACCTTATTTGCTGTAATATACATAACTTCAACATACTTCCTGTTATATCTTTATAAGCAGAAGGGTAAAGCTTAATATTACTAGTCCTGGTAACACTTTATTCGCAGTAATATACATAAGCTTAAACTACTCCCTCTTATTTCCTCATAAGCAGAATTGTAAAGCAGATTTGGAACTAATATTACTAGTCCTGGTAGCCCTTTATTCGCAATAATATATAAAACTTTAAACCACTTCCACTTATTTCCTTATAAGCAGAAGGGTAAACGATATGTGGATCTAATATTACTAGTCCTGGCAGATCTTTATTCGCAATAATATATATAAACTTAACTTACTTCCGGTTATATATTTATAAGCAGAAGGGTAAAGCAGATGTGGACCTAATATTACTAGTCCAGGCAGACCTTTATTCGCAGTAACATATATATATATATATATATATATATATATATAAACTTAACTTACTTCCGGTTATATATTTATAAGCAGAAGCGTAAAGCAGATGTGGACCTAATATTACTAGTCCTGGTAGCCCTTTATTCGCAATAATATACATAACATTAAACCACTTCCTCATATTTCCCTATAAGAAGAAGGGTAAAGCAGATGTTGACTTAATATTACTAGTCTTGGCAGCACTTTATTCGCAGTAATATACACAACCTTACACTACTTCGTTCTATTTCTTTATAAGTAAAGGAGTGAATCACTTGTGGACCCAATATTACCACTCCTTTATAAGCAAAAGTGTAAAGCAGTTGTGGACTACTACTACTATTCGCACCTCTCTGTTCCTGGTAAATTCCTTTACTTACTTCCTTTTATTTCTGTATAAGCAGACGTGCTAAACATTTGTGATCTTAATATTATAACTCCTTGCACCTCCCTGTCATCATTAATATACATTACCTTAACTCACTTCCTTTAATTTCTTTATAACCAGACGTGTGAAATAGTTATGAACTTAATATCATTAGGCCTTGCACGTCTCTTTTGCCAGTGATACACGAAACCTTAACCTACTTCCTTTTATTTCTTTATAAGCAGACGTGCGAAACAGTTGTGGACTTAATGTTACTACTCCTTGCACCTTTCTATCCCCAGTAATATACATCAACTTAACGCGCTTCATTTTATTTCTTTATAAGTAGACGTGTGACATAGTTGTGAACTTAATATTATACTAACTCCCTGCACGTATCTGTTCCCAGTTATATACGTAAACTTAAACTACTACATTTTATTTCTTTATAAGCAGATGTGTGAAACAGTTGTGAACTGAATATTACTTTTCTTTCCTCGTGTCTGATCCCAGTAATACACGTAACCTTAAACTACTTCCTATTATTTCCTTATAAGCAGACATTTGAAACAGTTTTAAACTTAACAGTACTGCCCTTTGCACGACTCTCTTCTTAGTATTATGCATACTCTTAACCTACTTTCTTTTATTTCTTTATAAGCAGACGTGTGAAACGGTTTTGAACTTAATATGATTAGTCCTTAAACGCCTGTGTTCCCAGTAATACATGTAAACTTAACTTGCTTCCATTTATTTCTTTATAAGCAGACCGACGAAACAGTTGTGGGCTTAAAATTACTGTTGCTTGCACGTCTCTGTTCTCAGTACTATACATAACGTTAACTTACTTCCTGTTATATATTTATAAGCAGAAGGGAAAAGCAGATGTGAGCTTAATATTACTAGTATTGGCTTCACTTTATTCGCAGTAATATACATAACCTTAACTTACTTCATGTTATATCCTTATAAGCAGAAGGGTAATGCAGATGTGAGCTTAATATTACTGGTTCTGGCAGACTTTTATTCGCAAAAATATACGTAAACTTAAAGCACTTCCCCTTATTTCCTTATAAGCAGAAGGGTAAAGGATATGTGGAGCTAAAATTACTAGTCCTGGCAGCTTTTTATTCGCAGTAATATACATAAACCTAACGCACTTACACTTATTTGCTTATAAGTACGAGGATAAAGCAGATGTGGACCTAAAATTATTAGTCCTGGTAGCCCTTTATTCGCAATAATATACATAACCTTAAAGCACTTCCCCTTATTTCCTTATAAGCAGAAGGGTAAATCAGATGTGGAATTAGTATTACTGGTCCAAGCAGCACATTATTTGCATTAATATGCATAACCTTAAACCACTATCTCTTATTTCCTTATAAGCAGAAGAGTAAGGCAGATGTGAGCTTAATAATACTAATACTAGCAGCTCTTTCTCGCAGTAATGTACATAAACTTAAATTACTTCCTGTTATATCTTTATAAGCTGAAGGGTAAAGCAGATGTGAGCTTAATATTAGTAGTCCTGGGAGCTCTTTACTCGCAGTAATATACATAAACTTAACTTACATCCTGTTATATCTTTATAAGCTGAAGGGTAAAGCCGATGTGAGCTTAATACTACTAGTCCTGGCAGCTCTTTATTCGCAGTAATATACATAAACTTAACTTACTTCCTGTTATATCTTTATAAGCAGAATAGTAAAGCAAATGTGAGCTTAATAATACTAATACTAGCAGCTCTTTCTCGCAGTAATGTACATAAACTTAAATTACTTCCTGTTATATCTTTATAAGCTGAAGGGTAAAGCAGATGTGAGCTTAATATTAGTAGTCCTGGGAGCTCTTTACTCGCAGTAATATACATAAACTTAACCTACTTCCTGTTATATCTTTTTAAGCAGAAGAACAAAGCAGTTGTGAGCTTAATATTACTAGTCCGGGCAGCCCTTTATTCGCAGTAATATACACAACCTTAACCTACTTGGTTTGATGTTTTTATAAGTAGAGTAGTGAATCACTTGTGGACCTAATACTACCATTCCTTTACAAGCAGAGGTGTGAAGCAGTTGTGGACTACTACTACTCGTTGCACCTTTCTGTTTCTCGTAAATTCCTTTACTTACATCCTTTTATTTCTGTATAAGCAGACGTGCGAAACAGTTGTGACATTAATATTACTACACTTGCACTTCTCTGTGCGCAGTAATATACATAACTTTAACTCACTTCCTTTTATTTCTTTATAAGCAGACTGTGAAATAGTTGTGAACCTAATATCATTAGTCCTTGCACTTTTCTTTTACCAGTGATACAGGTAAACTTAACCTATTTCATTTTGCTTCTTTATAAGCAGACGTGTGAAACCGTTGTGAGCTTAATATTACTGCTTTTTGCGCGTCTCTGATCTCAGTAATACACCTAACCTTAACCTACTTCCTTTTATTTCCTTATAACTAGACGTGGGAAGCAGTTGTGGATTTAATGTTACTACTTCTTGCACCTCTCTGTTTCCAGTAATATACATCACCTTAAATCACTTCATTTTATTTCATTATAAGCAGACAAGTGAAATAATTGTGAACTTAATATTATTACACCTTGCACGTATCTGTTCCCAGTAATATACGTAAACTTAACCTACTTCAGTTTATTTCTTTATAAGCAGATGTGTTAAGCAGTTGTGAACTTAATGTTACTTGTATTTACTTAACATTGTTCTTAGTAATATACATAACCTTAAATGACTTCCTTTTATTTTTTAATAAGCAGACTTGCGAAACCGTGATGGACTTAATATTACTACTCCTTGCACCTCTCTGTACTCAATAATATAAATAACCTTAACCTATTTCCTGTTATATCTTTATAAGCAGAAGTGTAAAGGAGATGTCAGCACAAATTTACTGGTACTAGCAGCTCTTTAATAGCAGTAATATACATAAATTTAACTTACTTCCTGTTATATCCTTATAAGCAGAAGGGTAAAGCAGATGTGAGCTTAATATTATTAGCCTTGGCAGCTCTTTGTTCGCAGTAATATACATAAAATTAATTTACTTATTGTTATATTTTTATAAGCTGAAGGGTAAAGCAGAAGTGAGCTTAATTTTACTAGTACTAGCAGCTCTATATTCGCAGTAATATACATAACCTTAACTTACTTCCTGCTATATCCTTATAAGCAGAAGGGTAAAGCAGATGTGAGCTTAATATTACTAGTCCTGGCAGACTTTTATTCGCAATATTATATATAACTTAAAGCACTTCCCCTTATTTCCTCATAAGCGGAAGGGTAAAGCAGATGTGGACCAATATTAGTAGTCCTGGTAGAACTTTGTTCGCAATAATATACATAACCTTAAAGCACTTCCCCTTATTTGCTTATAAGCAGAAGAGTAAAGCAGATGTGGAATTAGTATTACCGGTCCTAGTAGCACTTTATTTGCAGTAATATGCATAACCTTAAACCACTATCTCTTATTTCCTTATAAGCAGAAGAGTAAAGCTGATGTGGACCTAATATTACTAGTCCTGGCAGCTCTTTATTCGCAGTAATATATATATAACGCTAACTTAGTTCCTGTTATATATTTATAAGCAGGGGGGAAAGTAGATGTCGACCTAATATTACTAGTCGCTGCAGCCTTTTATTCGCAATATTATACATAATCTTAAACCACTTCCTCTCATTTCCTTATAAGCAGAAGGTTATTGGAGACGTGGACCTAATATTACTAGTTCTGGCAGCATTTTATTTGCAGTAATATACATAACCTATAACCACGTCCTCTTATTTCCTTATAAGCAGGAGGTTAAAGCTCTTTATTCGCAGTAATATATATATATATATATATATATATAACCTTAACTTACTTCCTGTTATATATTTATAAGCAGAATCGTAAAGCAGATATCGACCTAATATTACTAGTCCTTGCAGTCTTTTATTCGCAATAATATACATAATCTTAAACCACTTCCTCTCATTTCCTTATAAGCAGAAGGGTAATGTAGACGTGGACACAATATTACTAGTTCTGGCAGCACTTTATTTGTAGTAATATACATAACTTTAAAACACTTCCTCTCATTTCCTTATAAGCAGTAGGTTAATGGAGACGTCGACCTAATATTACTAGTTCTGGCAGCACTTTATTTGCAGTACTATACATAACCTTTAAACACTTCCTTTTATTTCCTTATTAGCAGAAGGGTAAAGCTCTTTATTCGCAGTAATATATATATAACCTTAACTTACTTCCTGTTATATATTTTTAAGCAGAAGGGTAAAGCAGATGTCGACCTAATATTACTAGACCTGGCAGCCTTTTATTCGCAATAATATACATAACCTTAAACCACTTCCTCTCATTTCCTTATAAGCAACAGGGTAAAGGATATGTGGACCTAAAATTGTTAGTCCTGGTTGCCCTTTATTCGCAATAATATACATAGCCTTAAAGCACTTCCCCTGATTTCCTTATAACCAGAAGGGTACAGCAGATGTGGAATTGGTATTACTGGTCCTCGCAACACTTTATTTGCAGTAATATACATAACCTTAAACCACTCCCTCGTATTTCCTTATAAGCAGAAGAGTCCTGGCAGCTTTTTATTCGCAATAATATACATAACCTTAAAGCACCTCCTCTTATCTCCTTATAAGCAGAAGGGTAAATCAGATGTGGAATTAGTATTACTGCTCCTGGCAACACTTTATTTGCAGTAATATGCACAACCTTAAAACACTTCCGCTTATCTTTTTATAAGCAGATGTGTAAGGCTGATGTGAGCTTAATATTACTAGTACTAGAAGCTTTAGCAGCACTTTAATCGCAGTAATATACATAAGGTTAACTTACTTCCTGTTATATCCTTATTAGATGAACGGTAAAAGAAATGAGAGCTTAATATTACTAGTCCTGGCTGCTCTTTTTTCGCAGTATATACATAACCTTAAACTACTCCCTCTTATTTCTTTATAAGCAGAAGTGTAAAGCAGATATGGAATTAATACTACTAGTCCTGTCAGCTCTCTATTCGCAGTAATATCCATAACCTTTAACTACCCACTCTTATTTCTTTCTAAGCAGAAGGGTAAAGTAGATGTGGAGTTAATACTACTAGTCCTGTCAGCTCTTTATTCGCAGTAATATACCTAACTTTAATATACTCCCACTTTTTTCCTTATAAGCTGAATGGTAAAGCAGATGTGGAATTAATACTACTAGTTCTGTCAGCTCTTTATTCGCAGTAATATATATATATATATATATATATATATATATATATAACGTTAAACTACTCCCTCTTATTTCCTTATAAGCAGAAGGGAATAGCAGATGTGGAATAATTATTACTGGTCACGGCAGCACATTATTTGCAGTAATATACATAACTTTAAACCGCGCTATCTAATTTCCTTATAAACATAACGGAAAAGCAGATGTGGAATTAATATTACTAGATCCGGCAGCAATTTATTCGCAGTAATATACATAACTTTAACTTACTTCTTGTTATATCATTATAAGCAGAAATGTAAAGTAGATGTAAGCTTAATGTTACTAGTCCTGGCAGCACTTTATTCGCAGTAACATACATAAACTTAACCTACTTCCTGCTATATCTTTATAAGCAGCAGGGTAAGGCAGATATGAGCTTAATATTACCAGTCCTAGCAACCTTTTATTCGCAATAATATACATTACCTTAAAGCTGTTCCCCTTATTTCCTTATAAGCAGAAGGGGAAAGGAGATGTGGACCTAATATTACTAGCACTGCAACTACTTTATTCGCAATAATATACTTAACCTTAAACCACTTCTTCTCATTTCCTTATAAGCAGAAGGTAAAGGAGATGTGGACTTAATATTACTCTTCCTGGCAGCTCTTTATTCGCAGTAATATACATAACCTTAAGGCTGTTCCCCTTATTTACTTATAAACAGAAGGGTAAAGTAGATGTGGACCTAATATTACTAGCGCTGGCACCACTTTATTCGCAATAATATACATAACCTTACCCTACTTCGCTTTATTTCTTTAAAAGTAGAAGAGTGAATCAATTGTGGACCTAATATTACTACTCCTTTATATGCAGAAGTGTGAAGCATTTGTGGACTTGTGCTACTATTTGCACCTGTCTGTTCTTGGTAAATTCCTTTACTTACTTCCTTTTATTTCTGTATAAGCAGACGTTCTAAGCATTTGTGAACTTAATATTACTACTCCCTGCACCTCTCGTCCCCACTAATATACATAACCTTAACTCATTTCTTTTAATTCCTTTATAAGCAGACGTGTGAAATAGTTGTGAACTTAATATCATTAGTCCTTGCAGGATTCCTTTGCCAGTAATACACGTAACCTTAACCCACTTCCTTTTAGTTCCTTATAACCATACGTGGGAAGCAGTTGAAAAACTTAATATCATTAGTCCCTGCACGTCTCTTTTTCCAGTAATACACGTAAAGTTACCGTACTATCTTTTATTTCCTTATAAGCAGACGTGTGAAACAGTTGTGAACTTAATATTACTGCTTTCTGTGCGTTTCTGATCTTAGTAATACGCCTCACACAAACCTACTCCCTTTTATGTCCGTATAAGCAGACGTGTGAAACAGTTGTGGACTTAATGTTACTACTCCTTGCACCTCTCTGTCCCCAGTAATATACATAACCTTAACTCACTTCATTTTATTTCTTTATAAGCAGACGTGTGAAATTAATGTAAACTTAATCTCATTATTCCTTGAACGTCTATTATGCCGGTAATATACGTAACCTTAACCTACTCCCTTTTATTTCCTTATAAGCAGACGTGGGAAACAGTTGTGTACTTAATCTTATTACTCCTTGCACCACCCTGTCCCCAATAATATACATAACCTTAACTCACTTCATTTTATTTCTTTATAAGCGTAGGTGTGAAATAGATGTGAGCTTAACATTACTGCTCTTTGCACGACTCTGTTCTTAGTAATATACATAACTTTAACTACTTCTTTTATTTTCTTATAAGCAGACGTGTGAAACAGTTTTGAACTTAATATGATTAGTCCTTGCACGTCAGTGTTCCCAGTAATACACGTAAAATTAACGTACTTCCTTTTATTTCTTTATAAGCAGACGTGCGAAACAGTTATAGACGTAATATTACTTCTCCTTGCACCTCTCTGTTCTGAGTAATATACATAACGTTAACTTACTTCCAGTTATATCTTTATAAGCTGAAGGGTTAAGCAGATGTGAGCTTAATATTATTAGACCTGGCAGCTCTTTATTGGCAGTAATAAATACAACCTTAAATTACTTCCTGTTATATCTTTATGAGCAGAAATCTAAAGAAGATGTGAGCTTAATCTTACTAGTCCTGACAGCCCTTTATTCGCAGCAATATACATAACTTTAACTTACACCCTGTTTTATCTTTATAAGCTGATGGGTGAATCAGATGTGAGCGTAATATTACTAGTCCTTGCAGCACTTTATTCGCAGAAATATCTATAACCTTAACCTACTTCCTCTTATATCTTTATAAGTGCTAGGGCAAATGAGATGAGAGCTTAACATTACTAGTCCAGTCAGCCCTTATTTCGCAGTAATATACGTAAACTTAAAACACTACGTCTTATTTCCTTATAAGCGGAAAGGCAAAGCAGATGTGGAATTAATATTGCTAGTCCGAGCTGCTCTTTATTCGCAGTAATATACATAATTTTAACTAACTTCCTGATATATCTTTTTAAGCAGAAGGGTAAAGCAGATGTGAGCTTAATATTACTACTCCTGGCAGTGCTTTATTTGCAGTAATATACGTAATCTTAAACAACTCCGACTTTTTTCCTTTAAAGCTGAAGGGGAAAGCAGGTGTGGAATTAATATTCCTGGTCCTTGTAGCACTTTATTTGCAGTAATATACTTAACCTTAAACCACTCCCTCTTATTTCGTTATAAGCAGAAGGGCAAAGCAGATGTGGAATTAATATTACTAGTCCTGGCGGCACTTTATTCGCAGTAGTATACATAACCTTAACTTACTTCCTGTTATATCCTTATAAGCAGAAGGGTAAAGCGGATATGAGCTTAATATTACCAGTCCTTGCAACCTTTTATTCGCAATAATATACATAACCTTAAAGCACTTCCGCTTATTTCCTTATAAGCAGAATAGTAAATGAGATCCGGACCTAATATTACTAATCCGGGTGGCACTTTATTCGCAATTATATATATATAACTTTAAAGCACTTGCCCTTATTTGCTTATAAACAACAGGGTAAAGGATATGTGGACCTAAAATTGTTAGTCCTGGTTGCCCTTTATTCGCAATAATATACATAGCCTTAAAGCACTTCCCCTTATTTCCTTATAACCAGAAGGGAACAGCAGATGAAGAATTGGTATTACTGGTCCTCGCAGCATTTTATTTGCAGTAATATGCATAACCTTAAACCACTCCCCCTTATATTTCTTATAAGCAGAAGAGTAAGGCAGATGTGAGCTTAATATTACTAGTACTAGCAGCTTTTTATTTGTAGTATTATACATAAACTTAACTCACTTCCTGTTATATCTTGATAAGGTGAAGGGTGAAGTAAAAATGAGCTTAAACTTACTAGTTCTAGCATCTATGTATTCGCAGTAATATACACAACCTTAACCTACTTGGTTTGATATTTTTATAAGTAGAGGAGTGAATCACTTGTGGATCTAATATTACCATTCCTTTATAAGCAGAGGTTTGAAGCAGTTGTGGACCTCTACTAATCCTTGCACCTCTCTGTTCCTGGTAAATTCCTTTACTTACTTCCCTTTGTTTCTGTATAAGCACACGTGCGAAACAGTTGTGAACTTAATATTACTACTCCTTGCACCTCTCTGTGCCCAGTAATATACATAACCTTAAATCACTTCCTTTTATTTCTTTATAAGCAGACTGTAAAATAGTTGTGAACTTAATATTATTAGTCTTTGCAAGTTTCTGGTACTAGTGATACCCGTAAACTTAACCTACTTCATTTTGCATCTTTTTAAGGAGATGTGTGAAACAGTTGTAAACTTAATATCATTGGTCCTTGCACGTCTGTTTTGACAGTAATACACGTAACCTTAACTTACGTCCTGCTATATCTTTATAAGCAGAAGGGTAAAGCAGATATGAGCTTAATATTACCAGTCATGGCAGCCTTTTATTCGCAATAATATACGTAACCTTAAAGCAGTTCCCCTTATTTCCTTATAAGCAGAAGGGAAAAGGAGACGTGGACTTAATATTACTAGCACTGGCACCACTTTATTCGCAATAATATACTTAACCTTAAACCACTTCCTCTCATTTCCTTATAACCAGAAGGGTAAAGGAGATGTGGACTTAATATTACTCTTGCTGGCAGCTCTTTATTCGCGGTAATATACATAACCTTAAAGCAGTTCCCATTATTTACTTATAAACAGAAGGGTAAAGTAGATGTGGACCTAATATTACTAGCGCTGGCACCACTTTATTCGCAATAATATACATAACCTTACCCTACTTCGCTTTATTTCTTTAAAAGTAGAAGAGTGAATAAATTGTGGACCTAATATTACTACTCCTTTATATGCAGAAGTGTGAAGCATTTGTGGACTTGTGCTACTATTTGCACCTGTCTGTTCTTGGTAAATTCCTTTACTTACTTCCTTTTATTTCTGTATAAGCAGACGTTCTAGGCATTTGTGAACTTAATTTTACTACTCCCTGCACCTCTCGTCCCCACTAATATACATAACCTTAACTCATTTCCTTTTATTTCCTTATAAGCAGTCGTGGGAAACAGTTGTGGACGTAATGTTACTACTCCTTGCCCCTCTTTGTCCCCAGTGATATACATAACCTTAACTAAATTCATTTTATTTCTTTATAAGCAGACGTGTGAAACAGTTGTGAACTTTATATTACTGCTTTCTGTGCGTTTCTGATCTCAGTAATACGCCTCACACTTACCTACTCCCTTTTATTTGCTTATAAGCAGACGTATGAAACAGTTGTGGACTTAATGTTACTACTCCTTGCACCTCTCTGTCCCCAGTAATATACATAACCGTAACTCACTTCATTTTATTTCTTTATAAGCAGACGTGTGAAACAGTTGTGGACTTAATGTTACTACTCCTTGCACCTCTCTGTCCCCAGTAATATACATAACCGTAACTCACTTCATTTTATTTCTTTATAAGCAGACGTGTGAAACAGTTGTGGACTTAATGTTACTACTCCTTGCACCTCTCTGTCCCCAGTAATATACATAACCGTAACTCACTTCATTTTATTTCTTTATAAGCAGACGTGTGAAACAGTTGTGGACTTAATGTTACTACTCCTTGCACCTCTCTGTCCCCAGTAATATACATAACCTTAACTCACTTCATTTTATTTCTTTATAAGCAGACGTGTGAAACAGTTGTGGACTTAATGTTACTACTCCTTGCACCTCTCTGTCCCCAGTAATATACATAACCTTAACTCACTTCATTTTATTTCTTTATAAGCAGACGTGTGAAACAGTTGTGGACTTAATGTTACTACTCCTTGCACCTCTCTGTCCCCAGTAATATACATAACCTTAACTCACTTCATTTTATTTCTTTATAAGCAGACGTGTGAAACAGTTGTGGACTTAATGTTACTACTCCTTGCACCTCTCTGTCCCCAGTAATATACATAACCTTAACTCACTTCATTTTATTTCTTTATAAGCAGACGTGTGAAACAGTTGTGGACTTAATGTTACTACTCCTTGCACCTCTCTGTCCCCAGTAATATACATAACCTTAACTCACCTCATTTTATTTCTTTATAAGCAGACGTGTGAAATTGTTGTAAACTTAATGTCATTATTACTTGACGTCTCTTTTGCCGGTAATAGACGTAACCTTAACCTACTCCCTTTTATTTCCTTATAAGCAGACGTGGGAAACAGTTGTGTACTTAATCTTATTACTCCTGGCAACACTCTGTCCCCAATAATATACATAACCTTAACTCACTTCATTTTTTTTCTTTATAAGCGTACGTGTGAAATAGATGTGAACTTAACATTACTGCTTTTTGCACGTCTCTGTTCTCAGTAATATACATAACGTTAACTACTTCCTTTATTTCCTTATAAGCAGACGTATGAAACAGTTTTGAACTCATACGATTAGTCCTTGCACGTCTGTGTTCCCAGTAATACACGTAATATTAACCTACTTCCTTTTATTTCTTTATAAGCAGACGTGCGAAACAGTTGTGGACCTAATATTACTACTCTTTGCACGTCTCTGTTCTCAGTAATATACATAAATTAATTACTTCCTTTATTTCCTTATTAGCAGACGTGTGAAACAGTTTGGAACTTAATATGATTAGTCCTTGCACCTTGGTGTTCCCAGTAGTACACGTAACATTAACCTACATCCTTTTATTTCTTTATAAGCAGACGTGCGAAACAGTTATAGTCGTAATATTACTACTCCTTGCACCTCTCTGTTCTGAGTAATATACATAACGTTAACTTACTTCCAGTTATATCTTTATAAGCTGAAGGGTATAGCAGATGTGAGCTTAATATTACTAGCCCTGGCAGCTCTTTATTCGCAGTCATAAATATAACCTTAAATTACTTACTGTTATATTTTTATGAGCATAAATCTAAAGCAGATGTGAGCTTACTCTTACTAGTTCTGACGGCCCTTTATTCGCAGTAATATACATAACCTTAACTTACATCCTGTTTTATCTTTTTAAGCAGATGGTTGAAGCAGATGTGAGCTTGATATTACTAGTCCTTGCAGCACTTTAATTGCAGTAATATCTATAACTTTAACCTACTTCCTATTATATGTTTATAAGTGGTAGGGCAAAGGAGATGAGAGCTTAATATTACTAGTCCAGTCAGCCGTTATTTCGCAGTAATATACATAACCTTAAACCACTCCCTCTTATTTCCTTATAAGCGGAAGGGCAAAGCAGATGTAGAATTAATATTGCTAGTCCTAGCTGCTCTTTATTCGCAGTAATATACATAAACTTACATTATTTCCTGTTATATCGTTATAAGCAGAAGGGTAAAGCAGATGTGAGCTTAATGTTACTAGTCCTAGCAGCACTTTATTCGCAGTAATATAACGAACCTTGACATAGTCCAGTTATATCCTTATAAGCAGAACTGCAAATCAGATGTGGAATTAATATTACTAGTCCTGGCAGCTTTTTATTCACAGTAATACACATAATCTTAACATTCTTCCTGATATATCTTTATAAGCAGAAGGGTAAAGCAGATGTGAGCTTAATATTACTAGTCCTGGCAGCGCTTTATTTGCAGTAATATACGTAGCCTTAAACCACTCCGACTTATTTCCTTTAAAGCAGAAGGATAAAGCAGGTGTGGAATTAATATTGCTGGTCCTTGTAGCACTTTATTTGCAGTAATATACTTAACCTTAAACCACTCCCTCTTATTTCGTTATAAGCAGAAGGGAAAGGCAGATGTGAGCTTAATAATACTGGTCCTAGCAGCTCTTTATTCGCAGTAATAAACATAAACTTAACTTATTTCCTGTTATATCTTTATAAGCAGAAGAATAAAGCAGATGTGAGCTTAATCCCACCAGTCCTAGCAGCACTTTATTCGCAGTAATATAACCAACCTGGGCATACGTCCTTTTATATCTTTATAAGCAGAAGGGTAAAGCAGATGTGAGCTTAATATTATTAGTCCTTGGCAACTCTTTATTCGCAGTAATATACATAAACTAAATTTACTTCCTGGTATATCTTTATAAGCTGAAGGGTAAAGCAGATTTGAGCTTAATTTTACTAGTACTAGCAGCTCTATATTCGCAGTAATATACATAACCTTAACTTACTTCCTGCTATGTCCTTTTAAGCAGAAGGGTAAAGCAGATGTGAGATTAATATTACTAGTACTGGCAGCCCTTTATTCGCAGTAAGATACACAATCTTACCCGACTTCGTTTTATTTCTTTATAAGTGGAGGAGTTAATCGCTTGTGGACCTAATATTACCACTCCCTTATAAGCAAATTGTGAAGCAGTTGTGGAATACTGCTACTCCTTGCACCTGTCTGTTCCTGGTAAATTCCTTTACTTACTTCCTTTTATTTCTGTACAAGCAGACGTGCTAAACAGTTGTGAACTTATATTACTACTCCTTACACCTCTCTGTCCCCGTTAATATACATAACTTTAACTCACTTCCTTTTATTTCTTTATAAGCAGACTTGTGAAATAGTTTTGAACTTAATATCATTAGTCCTTTCACGTATCTGTTCCCAGGAATATACGTAAATTTAACCTCCTTCATTTTATTTCTTTATAAGCAGACGTGTGAAGCAGTTGTGAACTTAATATTACTGCTTTTTGTGCGTTTCTGATCTCAGTAATACACCTCACCTTAACCTACTTCCTTTTATTTCCTTATAAGCATACGTGGGAAACAGTTGTAAACTTAATATCATTAGTCCTTGCCCGTCTCTTTTGCCAGTAATATACGTAACCTTAACCTACTACCTTTTATTTCCTTATATGCAGACGTGTGAAATAGTTGTGAACTTAATTGTATTACTCCTTGCACACATCTGTTCCCAGTATTATACGTAAACCTAACCTATTTCATTATATTTCTTTTTAAGCAGATGTGAAGCAGTTGTGAACTTGATATTACTTCTCTTTGCGCGTGTCCGATCCCAGTAATACACGTAACCTTAAACTACTTTCTTTTATTTCCTTATAAGTAGACGTTTGAAACAGTTTTGAGCTTAGTTTTAATTCTCTTTGCGCGTGTCCGATCCCAGTAATATACCTAAAATTAAACTGCTGCCTTTTATTTCCTTATATGCAGACGTTTGAAACGGTTTTGAACTTAACATTACTGTTCTTTGCACGACTCTGTTCTTAGTAATAAACATAACCTTAACTACTTTCTTTATTTCTTTATAAGCAGGCGTGCGAAACAGTTGTGGACTTAATATTACTGCTCTTTGCACGTCTCAGTTCTCAGTAATATACATAGCTTTAACCTACTTCCTTTTATTTCTTTATAAGCAGACGTGTGAATCAATTATGAACTTATATTACTACACCTTTCAGCTCTCTGTTCTCAGTAATATAAATAAGGTTAACTCACTTCCTTTTTATTTCTTTATAAGCAGACGTACGAAACAGTTACGAACTTAAAATTGCTACATCTTGCACCTTTATGTTCCCAGTAATATACATAACCTTAACTTACTTCCTTTTATTTCTTTATAAGCAGACGTGCGAAACAATTATGAAATTATATTACTACACCTTTCAGTTCTCTGATCTCAGTAATATACATAAAGTTAACTCACTTTCTTTTTATTTCTTTATAAGCAGACGTGCGAAACAATCATGAACTTAATATTGCTACACCTTGCACCTCTCTGTTCCCAGTAATGTACATAAACTTAACTTACTTCCTTTTATTTCTTTATAAGCAGACGTGTGAAATAGTTGTGAACTGAATATCATTCCTCCTTGCACGTCTCATTTCCCAGTAATATATATATATATATATATATATATATATATATATAATTTTAACTCGTTTCCTTTTATTTCTTTATAAGCAGACGTGTGTAATAGTTGTGAACTTAATATTAATACTCCTTGCACCTTTCTGTTCTCAGTAATATACGTAGCTTTAATTCTCTTCCTTTTTATGTCCTTATAAGCAGACGTGTGAAACAGTTGTGGACTTAGTATTAGTACTGCTTGCACCTCTCTGTTCCAAGTAATATACATAAACTTAACTTACTTCCTTTTATTCCTTTATAAACAGAGGTGTAAAGCAGTTGTTTGCTTAATATTGCTACTCCCTGCAGTTCTCTGCTCCCACTAATATGCAGTATTAAGTATTGAATATTTATTGGGATTGAAGAACTGTATTACAAGCAGTTTTAACATAAGTCATTAGTACAATGAGAATATCAAAATGGATGAATAAAGCAAAAACCTTAAAAATACAAACATGTAAAGTGTGACACTACAAAATGCAATACCAGTATTGGTTTGCAAAAATTCATTAAGAATAAAAAGTGGGTTTACAGCAAGCCAAACTTTTAAGGCAACTTAAAATCCATCTTGGCTAGCTGAATAGACAGCTCCTGGTAATCTGTTGAACATATTAATGCCGATATCATTACACCATTCCTTGTATTTAGTCAACCTTATATTGTGTGTGACAACAACAATTATTCCTAGTGTAATGTTGATGTTGCTCATGAAATACATGATTATTAAAGTTAGGCTTAAGAATTACTAAGGAATCGTATTTATATATATACCAGGTAAGTCAGCTTTCCCTAGGTATTCGTATCTATGCAAACCGCAATTTATATGTTAATGTGAAAACATTAATCTTTTACCAAAAAAACGTTAATTGTAGCTCTGCCCTTCTATTCGTTACTATACCCAACCACCATTAAGAATTAAAGGCCTGAATGAGAGATGGAGCTGCGAAAGGCTTACAAAAGACGGCTCTTCATGGATATAATTCTTGCAAGGCGGTAGAGGAATGTTTTCCCGAAAAGCGTAACACAATACGTGGGTTCTGACCGAGTGGTTACCTGACGTTGTGTGGTGAAGCAAATGTTAGTTTCGGAGGTTGGAATCTAATGCTTACATCAAATTTCTTTGTTGTTTTTTTCCTCCTTGTGTTTATTTTCTGCATTTTAGTATACTAATATATTTATTTTTGTTATTGGCTCTCCAGGGAGCCAAAGGCACAACAAATACAATCAGATAATAATTGTGTATCATGTTTACCCTAATAATATGCACCGTATCTAGTGTTGTAAATCGTGTTAAGTAGATAGCTTTCATTCTTTTGGGTGCATGTCGACGGTATTAAATCTAGCACCTTTAATCTGTCATGTTTATCCTTATGTTTTACTACTTCTACTAACAAAGGAGTTGTAAATGTGCTAACTTCACGGGTAAACATAATATTAAGTTGTTAAGTAGCGTGGATTGTATCAAAGAAGCAAATATCCAAAATGACGATCTCCTTCATCAATGCACATTTAGGTACGTTGGCGGAGAGACCTTCTTGTATATTGTAACATGCGCGGTGTAATCTGCCTGCATTCTTTAAGTACGAGTGCCCGTTGATGATTTGGGCTTTGCACTTTTTGACGGAGACCCACTCTTTTATATGACCCCATAGAAAGAAATCCAGTGGGGTATGATCAGATAATCTAGGAGGCCATGTAATTGGGTCCCCTCGACCAATTCATTTTGTGGATATGTTCTATGTAAGTGATTCGTTACAATCAGTGACCAGTGTGGTTGAGCTCCATCTTGCTGGATCCATATTCCTGTCCTTTACACTAGTGGTGCATCTTTTAGCAGCAATAGCAATTCTTCTTGTAGAAATACAAGGTAACGTGGCCCTGTGAGGTTGCTTTCAAAGAAGTGCGGTCCAATTACCCTAATATTTCGCACCAGACATTGATGCTCTGCTTTGGAATGCAGCATCGTATATTCAGTGAGGATTACCTATACTCCAGTAGTGCATATTATGACGGTTAACAGTTCCGTTATTGCAAATGTGGCTTCATCACTGAAGAGAACATTTCTTAAAAACCCTGCATCCATTTGCGCTCGCTGCTGTAGCCACTGTGCATATATCAATTGCGCTTGAAAGCCACGTCCGTGGAGAGCCTGCTGGAGTTAGAGATGGCACAGATGATATTAATTATGGTTTAATATGCGCATCAGTAAGGGCCGACTTAGACTTATGGACAGATCTTGTGCTATGGCCCTTGAGTTGGTATGTGGATAGTTTTATATTGCGTTTCACACAGCATGTTCATTGTCTCCAGAGTTTACTGGAGCATCGCGAACAGGTGGTGCTCTTTGAAGTGGTAAGATCCGCCCGAATAATAAATAATAGCGAATAAGAAGAATAATTAATAAGCATATCAACAAAATAATAAGAAGGAATACCAGTATGAGGGAAGAATAAAAGAGAACATTAAGAATTAGAGAAAGGGGGGAATGAAATCATGAAGAGAGAAAAAACGTAGAGGGTAGATATTAATTAATAATAAGAACATGAAATAAAACGTGTATTTGAGAACGAACCAACTTGGTGAAAATCACATAAAGATAGCAGACGTAGGAAGGGACAGGAAAAAGAACATTAGAGATCGCTTAGTGACAATAGGAACCGAGTTGTGCACACAGGAAGCCAAGACAACGGGCAGGAAACCGAAGTTAATCAAGCTCACAGAAAATGCAGTAAAGCGAACATAATTTGTTAATAGTAGACGCGAGCAACGCCCGGACGATGTTACCGAGAACAAATGGTAGACGGAGGAAAAACCTAGAAATGTGACCGATCATAACGAAGGAAAGTCAGTGAATAGCAAAAAATGAGAGAGAAACTAGAAAATAGGCGTGAAATAGAAAATTATCTATGAGGCAGAGCGACGTTCAGACATGCGTAAAATAACTCACTCTGTGTCGAAACGTCGGGGAGGGAAGAAGACTCTGTGTCGAAACTTCGGGGAGAGAAGATGATTTGTAGGGAAAGAAATAGATTCGTGTAGTAAACGTGAGGGAAAGTAAGATAGATCTAGAAATTCATAATATCTTATATTAAAGAGGGAAACAGTGTAGCGGTCTTCGAGTAAATATTTATGTATTGAAAACCTGTTTAAGACAACCGTGAGGAACAGGGTAGCTAAGGACTGACGAAAGGAAAAGTCATTAGCATAGTATTGTAACGTACTTCAACTTCGCAAAGTTATTAAGAAAGAGTAAGAACACGGAAACAGTAGCACGGGTGACAGGAAAAATCGTGTCTTGTGTGGAAAGGAGATTCGTACGAGGACATCAGTGTGGATCATCAATAAACGGGCCATCTGAGAGGAGCAAGTGTACTTCATTTATCTCCCATCCACACTCCCTGAGGTAAGAGACTCCTGAACCTAAATTCCTCTACGTGAGTAGCCGGCAGCAACAACAATCCAACCACAAAGAACCGCACCATTACAAACCTTTATTTCTCCATTCTCCAAACCTCGCTACATCTTCCAAATCATACTGTTTCACGAAGGCGTCTTACAACGCTTCGACAAGTGTCTGCAGTATGTGACAGCCTTCCTGGAAGCCGTTCTTCATACAGGCGCTTTGCTGACAGTGCATTACACCTTCTTTCTCCATAAATTAACAGCATTTCAATATGCTCGTCTTTTGTATACATTATGACAGTAGCTGTGTCTCGTAGAAAGGTTTCAAATACTCGGTAGGTAATGGAGAGTTTATTCACGCCAAGCATTGGCGCAGGCTCAAATAGCTAAAGCTACTTTGCATGTGTGAGGTGTGTTAAACTTGATTGAATGTGTCAAGCTTAATACCGAGCACAATAAAATGCGTATTATGAAGTATAAATTATCATCCAGTCAGTGGAAAACGTAGCGATTATGCTATTTTGTACACACTTATAATGTTATCAAAACGTTCTTTGCATCATAATATCAAGTTATAGGCCCAAAGAGAGAGAACAAAAGATAATAAAAAGTTTGAATTTAAAACGAAGGATTTTAACCAGAACTGAAGTAGCACAGTGGTAAAGTAAACGTGATAATTCCATTCGGCCAATGCTATCTTGCGACCTGTGGTTCCTATTGATGCAGTAATTTGTATCACAAATTACTTAAATGTAAATAATGATTGTAATATGAATATGCATTTTTATGTGACATTGATTTGAGATGTTTATTGATTGTAATTATTGTTGGAAAGTAAGTTTATACGGCCTTACTGAAACTGTCAATAATAGCGTGCAATAATGCAGCGAGGGGGTGAGCTGTTTATCATTATTGGAAACGAGGAAGTTACGTAATGTTGGCGCGTTTTCGGTAGAAACTTCTGGAATGTTTTCTCCCTAAAGCATATGTATTCATAATTTTCATTGGATATTAAAATAGACGCTAATGTTGGCGCGTTTTATTAGCCAATTGCAGTTCAGTTATAATCTTTAGGCGTATCTGGATGAAGGAGTATAAATAGGGTAGGTTAGAGGTAGCTTGAGGCCAGTTCATCAAAATTCTTTGTACACTACACGTCGTCTTCAGTTCGTCAGTTCGTCAGTTCGTCAAAATATTTGTATGAGATACATCGGATATAGATTCACAAGTTACGCGCAGCAGAATTATGAAAGATCTAAAGTATGGTAAAGTTAATTATACAAAAGATTGAAGTACGTGGATTAAAAGAATTATCAGTAAGAAGTTATTATAACAGTTTCAGTTTGGCGAGTGTCGAGATCAATGTGTGAATGTGAGAGTAATAGTGTTCGACAATAAAAGTATAAAACAAATTTCTTCATCAGTGTTCTTTTTGGATAAAAGATTCCTTCCGTTTACACAACCCTGTTTAAGAGATATGTTCGACCAAATAGCTAGCCGGAGGACAGTGAAACAGAATTGAATAGAAATTAAAAGTTAAATTCTTTCAAACACAAAACTAATACTGCCGCAAATTGCTAACACCAGATGGTGCTACGAACCTAACAAAGAATGACGTCACAAGATGGCTTCAACACATGATGTAAACAAACATTATAAGTAATACACTCGCACTATACGAATAAATATTTGCCGAACTGAGAACTTACCTTGAATTTTTACACGCTTTTTGCACCTTCATGCAGTGTTTGAGCTTATTTTGGTAGTTTCAACTCAAATAAAGAAACTGCATCGGCCATTTCAACTAATGTATGAACTGAAATATGCATAGTTTATGACAAAAGAGAAATTATCGAATTAATACTTAGTATTTTTGACAAGCCTGTACAATAAACTTTCGTTGACAGGCGGCTTAAATCCAATTTATTGCACTGCCTAGATCTGCCATTTTGTTTTCAAATATTTTTATCAACCGATGCATGTGATAAGTTGTTCCTTCAAGGGCGTTTTCAAAGCTGTGCTGAATGTATGCTGAAGAATGAAAGTTTGCAAAATCAGCTAAATGTGCTACTGCAGCTCCCAGTGTCAGGGTGAAATGTTTTTTGGCATCGACATACATGGCGATTGCATACTGTTCTGTAAAACACTTATGCACTGAGTTATCTATCCCTCCTCTATAAAGTGTTATGCAAATCAGCCATTAGAAGGCATTCAAGAAAGGCGTAAGTCACATATGTCGCTTAGCACGTTGCATAAATTAAAAAATAAATAGGGGCTGAAATGGAAAGACTAAACTGGGTGTATCTTTATTGGTGTCATATATTTGGGGGACGTGTTCCTGATATCTAAACAGTAAAAAAGTTCATATGTACATGGGTCTGAAAATCAACCGTTTCGTTGTTATAGGTCAAAGCAGGTGTTTTCCATGAGTGAACAGATGGATATGCACTACACGTATGGCCGTGCAGACGGCAATGCAGCATGAGCACGTGAACTTTAAGCAGAAAGGTACCCTGACAGGCAGTTACCGTGTGCAAGAACATTCGCACGAATTCATCAACGCTTGAAAGAGAACGGCGCATTTGAGAGGAATACTAGGGATGTTGGGAGACCAAGACCTGTACGAGGCATTGAGCTCGAAGAACGAGTTCTTCCTGCTGTGAATGCAGACACATCACAAATCACAAGACGTATGACTGTCGGGAAAGAGTCATATGACCATATGGAGAATTCTACATGAAAATCTCCTGTACCCGTATCACCTTCAACATGTGCAAGGATTAAATGAGGCGGACTTTGAGCTAAGAAGACGTTTCTGTCAACGCATGTTACAGCAGTGCGCTATGTTCATCAATTTCCTACCCTGTATCTTATTGACGGATGAGCCTGGTTTTACTCGCGACGGCATCTTCAATTTTCATAACACTCATAACTGGGCATTTGAAAATCCTAATGAAGTATGACAGGACAACCATAAACAGAGGTTCTCTCTTAACGTTTGGGGTGGAATCATTCATGATCACCTTATTGATCCCTACTGCTTCCCACCGCGTCTGAATGGACAAGCCTATTTCCAATTTCTCAGAAATAAGTTGCATCACTTAGCTGATAATGTGCCTCTGGACATCATCCAACGAATGTGGTTTTTACACGACGGTGCTCCAGTTCATTTCAGTATGATAGTTCATAGGTTTTTGAATGATCGATTTCCGCAAAGATGGATTGGTCGAGGGGGACCCATTACATGGCCTGCTGGATCGTCTGATTTGAATCCAATGGATTTCTTCGTCTGGGGACATTTGAAGTCCTTGATGTATACGACACCTGTACCTGATGTTGACATTTTGAGAAAACGTATTCAAGCTGGATTTGACCCAATGCGAAACATACAAGAAATTTTCAACAGAGTACGCCAGAGCATGGAACGCAGGTTTACTATATGCATTGAAGCAAGAGAAAGCCACATCGAGCAATGTTTGTAACTTTCGACTTTGTGTTGTAAGTCTGAAATAAATGATTTTCAGACCCATGTTCATATGAACGTTTTTAGTGTTTTGATGTCAGGAACACTTCCGCCAAATATATGACACCAATAAAGATACAACCTGTATACCGTAAACACTGGAACAATTATTAATAGCCGCATTCCACCAGTCACTAGTTCATAGTGGATCCGAGCGCACTGCATTAAACATTGCCGAACATTTCTATGTGAAGAAACTACATCAAAAGGCCAGAAAAATTATATCAGCCTGTAAATTGTGCCAATTAGCCAAACCTATAAATGTGAAGTTTGACACGCAGATGCAGTCGGTGATAAGGGAATAATCGAGAATGCTGATCTGCATGGATATACACGGTCCTTTGCCAACAAGAAAATTTGACATGAAATTCATTTTAGTATATTTAGATGTTTTCTCGAGGTATAAGACAATATATCCAATAAAGGACATCACTGTCAGGACGTATGTAAGAAAACCACTAAATGATTACGTTCCAAAGTGTGGAATGATAAGCTCCCTCTTGTGTGACAATGCCACGACTCACAGGAGCAAGATATTTAATAAGACTCTAAGTTACAAAGGGATTAAATGTTACCACAGTTCCAATTATTATCCACAAGGGAACATGTCAGAGCGAATTCTCACGGACATTACCGGTTACTTCAGAATTTTAAATCACAAACGCCGTACAGGATGGTACGAGCATTGCAATTATATTGCGTTTATCATAAATAACTCTCTGAACGCCACTACGGGCTATGCGCCAGTTCAACTACTGTTCTGAAGAAAACTGGAACCTATAATTAAGAGCACACCCAAAACCATACCAAAGGGACTGGAGGAAGCACCGCTAGAACAATGCCAGAAAGCCCTTGAAGGAATTCGGAGAAAATAAGACTAAAGAAAGAAGTCAGCAAAGAGCCACAGGAAGAAATACGACGCCGCAACTTGGAGATATAGTTCTGGTAAGGAATAAGAAAAAATCGTCAGCCTGGAGCAAAGAATACCATAGAATGTATTTACTGTACAGAAGGTCAGCGGAGATAACAGCCCAGTTTGGTCCACACACTTATCAATTAAAGGGTATAGACGATGACAACATTTGGGTGACGTATCATCGGTAATTATTAAAGAAATTCAAAGCATAAATAATTTATTCCAACTAGCTGAACCTTCCTAAAAGCGTATTATAAGTATTGTGCATATAGTATTAGTAATATTCAGGGTATATTTTGTAACAGGCCATTGGTCGCATTTTAACCGGTCAGCAATTAATTAGAAATGATAAAATCGCCATGGGCCAGAGAAAAGCATCTAAATAATTAAGAAGAAAATTAGTAACAACAAATTTAATCAAGAAATATTTACGCTCGTTTAGGTGAAAGCAGCTTTGATACTTGCAACCAAATCACTTAATATGTCAATTTAACATTTGTAATTCGTACAGTAGTTTTAATATTTCAAGTGTAAGGGTTCATTCAATAATAATTTGTATATTTTGCTAAACTAAAGAAGGGACAACAGTAAATTTCATGAACTATGAAAAATGTTTGCAAAATTCAACAAGGATAATAAACCAAAACTTGAGGGTTACTTGAGAATTTTGTTTTAAAGAAACTTATTTTTCTTATGTTACAACCAACATTTATGGTTAAAGTCTTAGAGGGCAGGGCACCGCTGCCGACACTATAGATCTTAGTTAGCCAAACAAATATTGTAACTAGTAGTAAGCAGTGCAACAATTTGCGTCTGAAGTGGCCTAAAAATACAGGCAGCCAAAGGGCTAGTGCAAGTGAAAAGTGAAAATAGTGAAAAAGAGCTCAAAATACGAGTTGAAACAGCAAACTGCAAACAAACAAACTCCGAAAACAAAGAGCAAAAGGTGCATTTTTCCCTTTCTCTTTTCTTTGTGCTACTCAACAAAACACAAACAATCACCAGTTGTCCTGGACACTCAAAAACAATATGAATCTGTTTCAAATTACAGTACATTAAATTGTAAATATCCACCTAATTGTACATATTTGTTATTGCTTCTTTTGTTGTTAATTTCAAGCAGATTGTTTATATATTGTACATATTTTCTCATGTTTTGTGTGACACTCATCCATGTTACAAAAATGTCTTTTCCATCTTATAAGTAGAAGAGCGAAGCAGTTGAGAGCTTAATATTACTACTCCTCGAACCCCTTTATTCGCAGTAATATACATAGACTTAAGTACTTCCTTTTATTTCTTTAAGAGTTGAAGAGCAAAACACTTGTCAACTTCATATTACTACTCCTTGAACTGCTTTATTCGCAGTAATATACTTAAGCTTAACTTATTTCCTTTGTTTTCTTATAAGTAGGAGAGTGAAGCACTTGTAAACTTCATATTACTACTCCTTGAACTGCTTTATTCGCAGTAATATACTTAAGCTTAACTTATTTCCTTTGTTTTCTTATAAGTAGGAGAGTGAAGCACTTGTAAACTGAATATTACTACTCTTTGAACCGCTTTATTCGCGGTAATACACATAACTTTAACTTACTTCCTTTGATTTCTTATAAGTAGGGCAGTAAAGAAGTTCTTAACTTAATATTACTACTTTTTGAACCTTTTATTCGCAGTAATATACATAACCTTAAGTTCCCTATTTTGATTTTTTATTTGTAGGGGAGTGAAACAGTTGTGAACTTAATATCACTACTCTTTGAACCGCTTTATTGAGAACAATATACGTAACCTTAAGTTACTTGCTTTTATGTCTTTATATGTAGAAAAGCGAAGCAGTTGTAAACTTAATATTACTACTTCTGGAAGCTCTTTATTCGCAGTAACATACATAACCTTAACTTGCTTCATTTCATTTCTTTATAAGTACAGGAGTGTAGCTGTGGTCTTAAGATTATTATTCCGTGAACCAAGAGCAGTAACAATGCATTGATACGTCCCTGATCTAGCGGGTGTGTCTAAATATAATATGTTGGCAATTCGCTGCGCGCATGCAGACTAGATAAAATATGGCGAAGTTTGTTGTTGCTATGCCAGGATGTTAGTATAACAGAAAGAATCCTTATGAGGTTGGGTGGGTGAATTACAGGCTCTGGAAGTGTCAATATCTACTCCAAAAAGCAACCCTAAATAAATATTATGAATGTTTTTCATATATATAACGGTTTTAACACTATTAACGTGTGTGCACGTACAGCATTTTACTAAAAGTTGAAAACATAAGCGAAAACTGACGAAGCTCAGTTTCTTTCTGTCCCTGGAAAAGCTTTGAGCTGGGACTATTTCCAAGTGCGTTATTTAATCTTTGAACGTAAGGGTATATAAGGATTTCTACTGCAGATAAAAGGAACAAAGCAATTAAGAAAACGAAGTTAACTGCAAGAAGCTCAAGGAATACTAAAGGTGGTTTAGGGAGTAGATACGCTGCTGCGTTAGACTTTTGTCTATTTTGTGCAATATCGACTTGATGAAGTGGTTTAGTATGACCTATTTTGCCAGTGGTCTTAAAGGGAAGTAAATATTCTCCTTCTCCCTTCCGCCTTTTCTATCTTATTAGAGCCAGTTCTCCACTGTCCACATCGGCTAAAATAGTCATAAGTCTAACTGCTTAACACTTTTATTTTTTCGCTTTTTACATTTAGAGTGCAATGTACAGATGTTATAAATGTGTAGTTTGTCTGCCATTATTGTTTGAGTTATTCTGTTGACTTGAAACAAATATGTCAGTTAGTCCCGTCCCTAATGTTTATTAGCCGCAGAAAGTCACTGCTACATGCAACAAGTTATTCTTATAGCTATGGGAATGCGGACCTATAAGATAAGATTTCTGGGCTATCAGCTGAATGAGTGTAATCTGACTACTGTTTCGGCAGTGTTCAGTCTCCTGCCGGCGAGGCTCTGCGCATAATTAACACATTGCTTATGCTTATTCTTTGATACGCAGTAAAATGTGCAGCGGAAAGAGATTATGGCGCGCAGAGAAGCTGAAAACATAGAAACAAGGTACTGTTTCTGCACTCTTAAGACATCATCGTAACTAACATAGTAAACTTTAGTACCTCTCAGAAAGTAAGTCATATTTTGACAGTTCCAGATTAAAAGCTCTGCCTGACTGTTCAACGAAGCATCGCAAGGGAAGTTGATCGAATACGTCACCTCGCGAGGGGTGGATTGACTCCTGATTTTCTTGTTTCGTACACCACGCACTCTTCTTTTGTTGCAAGAGACCGCTCTTTCTGTAGACAAAGCGAAGTTGAGAATTCTCAGTAATATGCCGTAGCGGAACCCTGAATTAAAGCGTAGTGAAATAAAGCTTCGAGCCACGCAAGGATTTCCACCTGTTTCACCACCTCAAATAGCCTATTTCAATTATATTCCCAGTGCGACCTGTCTTCATGTTATTTTTAACGAAATTCAAGGAATAAAATCACATGATACTTTTGTAGATAATCTGGTTACTCACTTTAAAAATACACATTGTGGAGTTGTACTTAAACTAAAGGGGAAGGTGGCATTTACACTCCACGAAAACTTTCTCGCCCCTAAGGTACCCAACTATAGTGTTTCATGACACTAGGTCCTAAGACGTAAGCAAGGGTTTTTGTTTGCTTGTAAATGCGTCTCTATGTGCGTAAGTAAAACGGAAAAACTACCTAGAAAACAAACACACGAGGAAAAGTGGAATATTAAGAAGGCGTGTTAAAAACTTACTCCTTTGCACCCTTTACCCCTTTCACATAAACTTGGTCCATGTCAATTCATATGGTTTGGTTCTATCTGTTTATTTAAAAGTGGTCCCTAAATATGTTTTAAATAAGTTTACACTCAAGGAGGTTTTAAGTTTGATCATTCGATCTGTACTTTCATCCCTAGTATGTGTTTGATTGAAGTTAGAATTAAAACATAAAGTGGTGAGTTTTATAGTTTTTTTCTGTTTTACTATCAGTGACACCAAAACTGTTATTTTGTATGAAACGGCATATTTTTTAACTAATTTGATTGTACTTGAAGATATTTCGAGAATTACGGCGCTATCAATAACCGGATGTGATCTAAATGTCCTTTGGTGCATGGCGCGTTTGATTTAGAATAAAGGGATTTCGAATTAGAGACAGTGTAAAAGGGATTGCTTTCTTGTTTGAAGTTCCTCCACATTTATCTTGAATAGGCACTAGGTTGGAAAGTGAAGTCAGACTTGAATAAATCAATACCACGATCTCGAACTAAGGAGTGTTCTGTGATTCCGTCCTGGCCGTGGTAACGGATTTGTTCAAGTGCGATTAAACTTTTCTGACCGTTGATACGGTAATTTGTATCAAAAATTACTTAAATGTAAATATTGATTGTAATATGAATATGTATTTTTATGTGACATTGATTTCAGATGTTTATTAATTGTAATTATTATTGGTAAATAATAATATATGGCTTTACTGAAACTGTCAATAATAACGCAATAATGCAGCGAGGGGGTGAGCTGTTTATCATTACTGGGAACAAGGAAGTTACGTAATGTTTCGCGCCTTTTCGGTAGAAGCTTCTAGAATGTTTCCCTAAAAGCAATATGTGTTCGTGGTTTTCATTGGATATTTAAATAGACGCTAATGTTGGCGCGTTTTATTAGCCAATAGCAGTTCATTTATAATCTTTAGGCATGTCGAGGAGTGGGAGTATATAAGCCAGGTCCGAGGTAGATCGCCCCCAGTTCAACAAAATTCTCAATACCTTACACGTCGGTCGCCCAGTTCATGAAAATTTCTAGCACGTTACACGTTGTCTGCAGTCAGTCAGTTCGTCATAAGTTACGCGCAGCAGAATTACGAGAATCTAAAGTATTATACATTTAAACATACACAAAGTTGAAGTACGTGAGTTAAAAGTGATAAGTAAGAAGTTATTACAAACAGTTTCAGTTTGGCGAGTATCTAGATCAATATGTAAAAGTGTTCGTGAACGTGTTCGGCAATAAAAATTATAAAACTAATTTTCTTCATCAGTATAATTTCTGGATAAAAGATTCCTTTCCGATTCACAACCTGTAAGAGATACTTGTTCGACCCAAACAGCTAGCTGGAGGACATTTAAAGTGAATTATTTCAAAACTGATGCAAATTGCTACGCCAGATGGAGCTACAAACCGAACAAATGAATGACGTCACAAGATGGCTTCAACACTGATGTAAACAACATTACGTAAAGCAATTTCTCTCGCAAATAGGCTCCCAAACGTGGAGCTACAATAATGTTACAATAAATACAACATTAATACCGTTACATATTGGCTTCCACAACGTGGGGCTCAACAAATTATAAATAACTTTGAAGTATACTACTTCACCGTTTTCTTGATTTCCAAACATTTGCCACTGTCACTTATATAGGTGTTTCAAATTACACCAATGCTTAAAGATTGTTATTTATAGTTACAATATAGACACATCCTAAGTTTCAGGAAAGCTGAAGCTTACCGGCCCATATCAGCGTTTTAGGGTAACGTGTATGCCTAGTAATCTCGAGGGACCAAATCCGAATCTTGTTCGACTGAATTGTCTGGGTAAAGTTGTTTCCCGGTTTATCTTACGCTGCAGAGTACATTTAGGTTAACTCTCAGTTGTTTGGTTCGTGGTCAGTTCGCTAATTCAGTGGCGCATTCCCTATGTATTCTAGGTGAACGGCCTACACCTACTTCCTACATTCTGCTTCTTTCATTAGACTCCGTGACCAGTGTCTTCTGTGGACTGCGGTTTTGCCTGTTTCTGCATGGGACGGTTATGAACTTACGAGTAATGAGATGGTTGGGAGGTGGGGTGTACGAGGGTTTTGCTTGACAATGGGTGCTGTTCGCTAACAGCTCCGAGCTATTCCTTCCTCCTCGCACACGATGTTTCAAACACGAGAACAATCTGATTACGCAGCAATTTCTACAGGATTTATTGTCGTTTACACTGTTTAGTGAGTATCAACAGGCTGAATAAAATTAAGTAAATGAATATTCTATTAGCAAATAAGCATGAGAAAACGTAGAACATGCAAATTTTAGATGAAGTTAGAAACAGAAAATTTGCTTCAATATTTGGTGAAAAATTGGAATTATGAATTAGGAGTGACAAACCATGACCTGAACTGCTGCATTGAACAACAATCCACAACTCTAAGTCGGAGTTATACCAGGTGACCCAACCGCGCCGTATTTCACGTCTGTAGATATCCCTTCGTGGGTTAAACGAGTTGCAGAACTCAGCGGGCCTATTCCAAGCAAACGCAGGTCAGTGGGGAACTGGCGAAATAGCGAGAGCTAGCTTCCTTCTATTGCTCTTGCTTATCAGCGAAGGCGATAAGCGGATCGCGCTCACTGAGAAGTAGTTCCAAGGCTTGAACCAGATTATAAAGTTAGTGATGATAGACAGGAATAGTCTAAACAGCCTGAAAATGACTTAGAGCTTTTTCCACTTCAGTTACAGAGACTTTGTTTTAGAGGGAATAAATTTACTCTTTAGATTGATAAATAATGAAAATTGTCTTTATTTGGCCTATCAGTATCCGTCCTTAGCCGTTCTGTAAATTACCGATTACACGCATTGAGCTAAATCAATACATTACAACGCCGTAATA
Organism: Deroplatys truncata; assembly: GCA_030765065.1. Classification (NCBI taxonomy): domain Eukaryota; kingdom Metazoa; phylum Arthropoda; class Insecta; order Mantodea; family Mantidae; genus Deroplatys; species Deroplatys truncata. The sequence goes on from CM060990.1 coordinate 703,290,490, forward strand.
ATGTGTATCACTGGCATTATTATTATCGTTATGCGCATAATAGAGTGAACCAAAACTTAACATTGCCGTAACGAAAACAACGCAAACCCGAGAACACTTAATTATGTGCATTACTGGCATTTGTTCGCTTGGTATTAGCATTACTATTATTATTATTATTATTATTTTTATTATTATTATTATTATTATTATTATTATTATTATTATTATTATTATAACTTTGATTACGCACTATGCGGGTAGTAGAGTGAATCAAAGCATTACAGCGCCGTATGAAAACCATGCAAACCCGAGAGCATCAATGTGTATCACTGGAATGTGTTCGCTTGCTTTTATGATTATTATTTTTATTATTTACTATGCGCGTAGAGAGTGAACTTAAGCATTACAGCGCCGTAACGAAAACCATGCAAACCCGAGATCACGTAATGTGTGTTACTGAAATTTGTTCGCGTGCTATTATTATTATTGTTAAGATTGCCTTTGTTGTTGAACCAGCAACACCAGGGATCTGAGCACTAGTGTTCTCAACTTAATGACCAATCCTTTCGTTTCGTCTAAAGTAAAAGAACCTTTATTGACAGCATGGGCTGTGGTGCAAGGAAGACAACTGATCATTGGGCTAATCCAGGGTTGTGGAGCTACTTCAGGAGGGGTGGTATGCTTTCATTTTTTTTTACTTCCCATTGCACTAGAACCGGTTGTTTCACTCGACTCGACATATCAGTGGGGGCACACACTTTGAACCTGTAAACTACACAGTGGTGCGTAAATCGCGTTTAACTGTGTGTACTGTTGAAAGGCGAAGTAGTCTATAACTACGGCACCGGGTCTGCCCACGCAGAGACCACGCCCTCGCATGACCAAGGATTGCTCGTGGCTCCTCTCCGTTAGGGACGGTACCTATTTTATAACCCGCCCCCCTGCCTGGTCAGATCGGGCTGGAAGTCCAGTCCGTCCTTCCAAACAGGGCCGGAAGTGGATACGCCACTTACGCGCGTCAGGCCAGCAGGGCGAACCCTACTGGGGGAGACTACCGAACAACCTCGTTGGGGGCGACAGTTTTTAGCTAACCGTCTACCAGCTATCCCTTATGGCTGGTGCCGGAGAGTCTCGAGGCGTCTCACAACCCTGCCTGGGCGGATAAACCAGCCAAGCGTACCCAATCACCCATGGGTATCGGGGACCACTGCCCCGCCCAATCCAACCCAATCCGAACAACTCCCTTTCGGGAGGGGCTCGAATGTTCGGCCCGGCGTACTTCTCGTGACGTTAGAAGTACCACGAGTGCTAAGGGTCCGCAGCGCCTGCACCACGGTAGCTGAAGGGGTTGGAACCCCCCCTTACGGGGAGGCGAAGTAGTGGGCCACTGGCACCTTTTTCGTGACACGAAGTCATCTATGTCAGGCTGGATAGCACTCGTATGGACGTAATATTGATATGAGGGTGCCATCATTAAATCTGGAGATCAATTGAGATTTAGAATAGCTCAGTTCGCACGTATAAGTCGAACCAAACATTGCCACAATGCAACCTGCAAACTCCTACAAGTTGGGGCATAAGTCCATTGGCAACATCTGGTAGAGTTTTAAGGGTTGTTTTCTCGTTTATTTTGTATGGGTGCTATTTTGTAATGCAGTTAATTGTAATAGTAAATGAAGAGGAGCTTATACTACATTAAAATTCAAAGGATTAGAAAATAGTTGTATGACTTGTTCCACAACAGTTAGCTATCCGAACCAGTAGTTACAAAGCACGGCTTTAAGCACAGCCATTACTATGTCTCAAAAACCGCTATTGAAATAAACGGAGTTAGAATCCGTGTATGTAAGTATCGTCAGGGATTGCGTGACATTGAGAATATAAGGGGAAGTTAGTACAAAGCTCATTCCTCTTCGGCACCCCTACAAGTTCCCGTGAAGCTGTTGATAAACTTTTGTGTGTTTAATGGTATGTCAGTGAATTATAGAAATATTAAAACAAAAAAGTGAAGCATTCGGTGCGTGCGTGCGCTCATGACTCGCGACAGGTGGTATTCTAATGAGAAGGGAATGAATTATAAAATTAAAAATGTTTTGAGAAAAACCGATGCGTGCTTCGTCAGTACTCAAGAGAAGAAAAGAATATGGCCTAATAATATTCGAGCTATGTGTACGGTTATCTCGTCATATCAAAGCATGTTTTGCACAGCTTAAACTAATGTATGACTCTGAAAAGCATGCGTATTGCATCAATAAACCCAGGTTCATGCTGGGTCAGTAACAGAAAAAGCGAAGGCAAGTAGGCAATGAACTATAAATTACTAAACTCAAATGTTTTTTTAAAAAAATCAGAAAGCCGATGCATGCTTCGTCAGTACTCAAGAGAAGAAACCCATGTGAAAGGTTCCTACAGCTAAATTACACTAACAATATTCGAGTTAGGTGTACGGTTATCTCGTCGTATCGAAGTACGTTTCGAGTCCCCGCAGCTAAACTTGGAATCTTTCATCGAAGCTTACTCCAGTACGTAATGAAAGGTAGGCTGCATGAGTATGTTGGAAAAGGATGTCAGAAGTGTGTATGTGAGCAAGAGCCACGTGCGTAACGGTATAAACGAGGTCAGTGCAAGAACGAGCATGTCCAAACCCCCCACCATATCCATTAAATGTGAAACGATAATGGATCGGCGTTCACAGTTGACTGAGTCAGCACGATGAGTAGTGAAAATATCTGAATCGCGAGCGATAGTGACAATTGTTGCTGGGTGAACCTCGAGGAGTACGGACAAATGAAGCAGCACTGGCTCTATAACCAGGAGGAAATATGTGATGGCGATACGCATGCCATCATCTGTAAGGAAGCATCACAGCATCAACAAATGTCGTCATTCTTCCGTTGTGGAGAGTGCTGTGACGTGCATCTCAAAGCAAAAGGGTAAGTAAAGAACATGTGATAGAATAGATGTAGTAGAGGGAAAAAAGGATAGCTAAGCAAAAAGCTGTGCATTTTTTTACAGAATGCCCGAAGGAGAAGATGTGCCACCGCAACGCGACGTGGAAAGGTCGGTGTCGACGTCCGATTCCGTGGAGGAGAAAGAACGTGTAGAAGAAGAAGTAAGGTAAGCAGAATCATTGTGAAATAACAAGAAAGAGGTTTTAAATGAGGACTCACGTGTAAAAACAGAGCACTTGAGTATGTGTCTACAGGTCCGAAAATAAGCCTGACAAGAAGAGGAACAAGGCAAAGGTCGTAAACAAAAAGAAGATGTTGGAAGCCTCTCGAGAGAACGTTATAGTACTCATCCTTGGCCCCATTCCAGAAAAGTCGAAGAAAGATGAATCCAAATAGTGTGTTTATGCTCGACGACATCTCTATCAGCTCCAAGCATTGTGTGAATATAGGACTGCATTACGAACTCGCATCCCTTTTCATCAAAGCAGCCGAATAAACTTTTGTATACACAACAAAAGAGGACTGGCGGATAATAGTTCAACATATAGCTGTGATTGAAACGTATGTGAAAGACGGTAAGCTTCCTCGTTTATCGTACAGTGAGAATATAATATAACAGTGTATATGAATAAGCTTAATGAAATAGCATTTGTGAATACGTGTCTAAAAACGAAAATGTCATAAATCTGGACAATGTTGCAATAGCAGGACTGAAGAGACTAATTCCATACATTGAAATATATTTATTTCAATTGCATGATGTTCATAAATCAATGTAGTCATACGATGTTAGAGGTAGGAGTGTGAGAAAAAAGTTATAGGTGAAGTATGCTAAAATTAATAAAAAATATAATAATCCATTCTTTATTGTTATAAACAAAATCCATTTAATTTCTTATATGATAGATTGAACAACATGAGTTAGGGGTTTATAAGTAAACAGTTTATCATGAATAATTAAACTAAACAAAGATGTTTGTGTAGGAAAATTCGCCGATGCTTGAACTTCCAATCTGATGTTAGCGGCTCCAGTCACGGTCTCCTCCGGTTGATGAGAACAGTCGATGACGAATTGTGGTGCATATCTTCTCTTCAACAGAGGGTAATTTTCTTTGCCATAATAACAGTATTGAAATTTAGAATACTGGTCATGCAGAGATGCAAACTTTGAATTTGCAAAATCCAAATTCATGTCGTGATACGAATAACATTCACTGTTGAGATAAAGCTTCAGATTGGTGATATTGTACTGATCAAAGATAGAGATATCTTTAGCAAGGTAGTTCAGTCTGTCGGTCTGTGCACCCACTATGACGAACCTGGTTTCTCAAGCTTCAATTCGTTGCAACGTTCCACGTGAACACTTTAGTCTGCGGTACTGCAGGTTTAGTGTGAAGGTCCAGGGTTCGAAAGGCAACGTGCAGCGGGTGATCTGACTTGAAGAGTTAAAATTTCTTCACCCTCTCGGTATCGGAGATTCTAAAAACGAGCATCCTCCATTGGATGCGGTTTGTTTAATGATAGTGGGATCGTTGCCCAACAGGCAATTATTAGAATTTTTAGATATACTGAAAACGAGTTCAAAATTGCTATTAAGTATGAGGTCCTTGTGATTGTCTGTGAAACCCAGAAGCATTAAAAGCGGAAAAATAGCGTTAATTACACCATTCGATGCGTTCACGATGTCTACAGCTTCTACGGGATAGGTCCAACTGGCCCTCTGCAGGCAATTGGAGTCCAAAGTGTTGAGAGTTGCATAGTTGCGCATAGTCATAGACATTCCGGGATTTCTCGTTCTATCTATAGTATTACTATTCATATCTAAGCGAACTTCATCGAACAGAAACGCCATGGCAGTGTTGGACAGCTTTGCAGATAAAGCTTCGCCAGTAGGTGTTATCATAGATTCTTCTATGTAGAGGTAACGTCTGCTAGGAAGCGTGTAAAAATCCTCGGCTTGGCATGGTATTCTAATTTCCTCATTCACATCCAGAACAGACGTATTGTAAGGTAGGAAGACATGTTCCTCCTCCTTACTAATCTTATCGTCAAACGTCGGAACTCCGGTCACATCTAAAACATTCATTATAGAACCTTGAAGCCCAGCCGCTCGATGAACTCTCGGTTGGATGGTGTTAGCAGTTTGCCCGTCCAATACTGAGGAGGTATCCATCTCGAGATAAGCTTTTTATTGTAGTAATGCCTTTTAAAATTTATTCCCATTCCGTCTTAAAAGTAGTCTTACTGTAATAGTTTCGTTTCTGAAGTCGAGCGTATTCCAGTTCTGGTCCACAACTCGAATGCTGAGATGATCAATGAGATTCGTGTCGATGATAGGCAGATATATAGGACTGGCGGTTCCTGCGAGATGTGGTAGATCGACGGGAAAAATTTGTAGAGAGAATGCCGGGTTTTACCGTTGATGAAGGATCCAGTGTCAAGGCTGCACTCGAGAGGTATGATGCTGACCTTAAAGATGTTCACCAGTTCGTCAGACTCGGTCAATACATCTGGCTCCACCGTGCGCTTGCCGGTGAAACCGAAAAGAGAGCCCACCGATCTCTCTCGAGTGAAATCGATAACGTAGGGGCACCGAACCTCAGCCTTCGTGGTGTTATTGTTGGGACGGAGAAAGAAGTCATCGCCGGAATTCAGTCTATCCTTGAGGAAGGTGTTTATATCTTCTATTTCATAAGTTCCAGGTGGAATTTAGAAGGTTTCAAGTTTTCCATCCCGCACGTAATGGAAAAAGCTATTGCTAGGATCAACATTTGTAAAATCTCGGGAAACTTAATGAAGCAATCTCGTAAACTCCATCTGCATCGAGATGGGATGGTGGATTCAGATGGGTAGAGAAACTAGAATCTGATCCGCTCACAGTGATAGTATAAGTCATTTTGACCATTCAAACATCCTGTCGAAAGCGTTTTATAACAGAAACTGTAAGCATAGATGACCACAAATGACAGAATCGGAATTCTGATACCTCCGTCTGTTATACATGACCTTAACACCGTCGAGACAGGATTCGATCTCTTTTGGAAGTTTCAGATTGCCGAAACCGTCAAAATAATACGCTATATTTCCATCACTGTGTATAGCAACGCAATGGGTACCCGAATTCTGCGAGCTATCCAAATAAAATTAGGAATGCGTATACGTTCAGCATAAGTTTCAATCTCCGCAACGCTTAAGGCTTTTTCCGGGATAGATACAGACCTCGCCCCAAGCTTTGGACGCAGATACAAGCCCCTTCCCTTCCTGCGTCGTCCACCTCCCTTCTCAAGACCTCTGCCCTTGGCCGCGGCTAAGGCTACCATGTGCTGATTGTGACGAACCAGCTCGTTCAGTTGCTTCTCCGCAGCACGTTTCTTTTTTACCGAGGTAGCGATCTGTGCGGCTCCCCCTGCCAAGCTACCCGCCGCACCCAGTGCCGCCAAAAGCGGTAGCAAAGGTAAGATCCCGCCTCTAGGAGGTGGCGGTAGTATTCTCTTCCGACGTTTACGCAATCCAGCGCCCATGGCCAGCTTTCCCTTCCTGATCGCGGTCACAAGTCTAGCAGCAAGCTTCTAGCCAAAAGTAGCGTCTGCAGACTACACCCGACTCCAGGCTTTTACCACAAGAACTTTATCAGCCAAATGCCTCGGAACAGTATCCTGATGCGCGGCGTAGACGATATCGTGTTCCGCGGCGTCCAATTCTTTTATATGCGGATCCACTAGCTGCAAGTGCTTATGTAGCTTAGTTCCGGGACCGCAGTACCTGTATCCGGGCAAATGAGCCTCAAACGGTAGAGAATTGACCAAAGAATTAAGTATTCCGGAACCCTTCCGAACGCGTAAGGATCTCATGATACACTAGGAAAATAAAAAGCGAAATATATAACTTATAATATTAGTCGCACGATAGAAGTAGTGAAGCACAAGTGCTCATTACCTGCACAAATTATAGACTTCGACAATGACATTCGCGACGGCTCTCTCTTCCCGAGCAATGTCAGAACGCTTATTCTGGGTAGCTCAAATGTGGGTAAGACGAATATCTTACTGAACCTGCTAATCCAGGAGAACGGTCTAAGGTTCGAGAATCTTTACATTTACTCGAAATCACTGCATCAACCAAAATATCAGTACCTGCTCAAAGTGCTGAAAACCATACCAGATATAGAAGCATACACGTTCGAGGACTTTGAAGAGGTACTGGAAACCTGCGAAGCCAGAGAAAATTCCATATTCGTATTGGATGATGTCATCAACGAGAAACATGATAAAATAGCTTCGTATTACAGAATGAGCAGACACCATAACTTCGATGCTGTATACCTAGCACAGTCTTATGCAAAAGTACCCAAACACCTAATTAGAGATAATGCAAATATTGTCGTGCTATTTCGACAACATAATCTCAGCTTAAAGTACATAAACGACGATTACGTAAATACTGACATGCCGTATACGGAATTCAGAGAGCTGTGTAAGCAAGTATGAGACTTTAATGACAGATCGAACTCGAGACCCTTTGTTATCATAGTACCTGAATTCTCGCTGAATGAAGGACGATACATAAACGGTTTCAATGTATTTATCAGAGAGAATAAATAGAGAGTGTCGCTCATTACAGTTATGAGTATCGACAGATTCGGATGGCGCAGGATCATTCCGTCCAGGGATGTGCTTAAACGTTATGTCATACATCGAGATGACACGGGAAACTATTAACTCAAGAAAAAACGATTATGCAACATTCAGGATTCTGAAGAAGACTATGATGCAACTACTAAACGCTATATGGATACGCTTATGACTCTCGTCGAACATCGAATGCAGACGTTCACCGAAAAGACTTCATATCAGCGTATGGGTGAATATAAAGCTATGCTTAGGCAGCACGTGCAAACATCGCTCGAAGGTCAACATCAGAGCATAATGGAATACCTGAGTAAACGTGCTTTCAAACGCGATGCAGAAAATAATGTCATTCTGGATAAGATAAGAATGAAGGGGATATTGCCTCCAGTTCACGATCATGATGTTCCGAATAAAAAATATATTTTAGATTACATAAATGCACGCACGCCGCTTCCCAATTCGAACGTAACGTTTCATTTCGAAAGTAACGGAAATGGGAGATAGCCGATCCCGTAAACGATAACGATGCTGCAACTGAAAAACATGTTAGACATTTAGTTGTAAAGAAAAATGCCGAAACATACACAGTTTTAAACCGAATTCTAGCATCTATGCCTCAAGAAATTCTTGCAGCAGTGGAAAAAATCTGGAAACCGTGGTAAACCTTCAAAGTTCAATGGATAAGTACCTAACCTCAACTAGGAATAATATTTATATTCTTAAATCGCAATTGTGTGTAATAAATGCTTTAGGACAAATTAGAGGACAGCTCGGCATTACATTGCAAACGAAACCGTACATAGGTAACTCAGAGAGATATATGCTATCTTCGGGACTCGAATACTACAAGTCCTCGTTTGGGAGAGTCGTGATTGTCTGCCATATTCATCACCGCATTCCAATACGAGAATGGATGCAATGTTTGCAATAAACGATAAGCTAGTTGAAAGCTATCCTGCACCCGTTATGATAGACCACAAGTTGACCTTCACAGCTCCAGTTAATCGTGCTAAAAATGGACATATTCTATGTATCGAATTAAAAATCTCCTATATATTGAGAGCAGCAGCTTAAATGTGCATTCATTTTAAGATGGATGTAGAAGTCAACAGAGTCAAGCAGTCCATCGCGCGACACAGTAAAGCGACAAGGATAAATTTACGTTCCCTGAGGGATCTCAAGTTCGAAACCCAAAGTGCGATGTCCGAGGTTCTTCAGTCCGTCACTGTTCCTCTGAAGGATATCATACAGAATCAAGAAAAGAGCAAACCCCCTTTCTGTCACCAAGAAGAAGAAGAAGAAGCCGATACCCTTGCTTATTATCTGAAGAAGGTTCGAACAGCTAGTGGCAGCGATCTGGACGCTACCTTTGGAGTACAGTGCGAAGACGGGTATTATAAGATAGGAAATACATTAATTACATTTGCAGATAACAGTGTTCAGATAGGAGACGAGTCTTATGCGGCTAGCTCGGGGCTGTACGAACTATTATTCTAACGTGTACCTCAGACTTCATCGTATATGGAAGACGATCTGGATATTTATTCTCGAATTTTGAAACAAACTCTAGTTGGAATTAATCACTATAGTACATTCAGTGTCATTAAGGCTGCTGCTGTCGAAAGTTAATAAGAATGCCTTAAAACTATGATGCATTAGGAATTTTTGGCTAAAGGTTCATATAAATGGCTGGATCTCTTGCCAATAATCATTAACACTTACAACACTACTTACCAATCGACGATTCAGATGAAGCCTCGCGACGTCAGGAACAACGATCTCCTCCTCACGGTGTATCGTCGTGATGTTTTGAGGTACGTAAAGAGGAACGCCAGGAGGTTCAATGTTGGAGACAATGTGAGGATCTCTAGTCATAAGGGTCTACTCGAGAAAGGTTACACACATAATTGGTGCACTGAAATTTTTCGCATTGTCAGGGTAAGACACACAGTCCCATCCACCTATCATCTGGAAGATGGCAAGGGAAAGGAAACACAAGGTGGATTCTACGGTCATGAATAATTAAGAACCAGGTAGCCTTACACATATCTGGTATAAAAGGTACTACGTTGACGGGGGAACAGGTTACTCGTCAAGTGGTTAGGCTTACCAGGAAGTAAATGGATAGAAAGGAAAGCTGTAGCATAGAATATGCAAACTAAGACATTTTTAACAACCTGTAAAAAATGTAGGATTCAGGATGTAGTATATATGTGTTGTATGATTTTATCTTCTTAAGAAATAAAGCAGCAGAATCCAAAAGCAATTGAGTTTATGTGTTTTGAAAAAATAACCCTACTTTATCCCCTCACCGCAAAAAAGTATAAACATGTATTTAAAAAGAAAATGAGTACTTATTCAGGAGGACATGTGATTGAATTCATAAAACAAGACTTGTGAACTTAAAAACATAAAAATGAAATTAAAAAGAAATCTTGAACCCCAAGCGGAATTACATGAAAAGGAAGACATTCAATAATGCACAATCTCCCATTAAGCAGAATTACATTAAATTGAACGCATTCAATAATGAACAACAATCTCTCATTAAGCTGAATTACATGAAATGGAACACATTCAATAATGGACAACAATCTCTCTCTCTCTTTGAAAAATTGAGTACTTAGTCAGGAGGACAAGTGATTACATAAACGAGACTTGTGAACTCAAAAAAGTATGGTTACATATCATACACCATAAACTTTAAAGTATAAAAGGTTCAATTAAAAGGAAGTCTTGAACGCTTTTACTGTTAAGCAGATTTACATGAAATGGAACCCATTCAATAACGCACATCAATGACTCTCTCTCTCTCATTAAGCAGAAATACATGAAAATGGCACACGTTCAATAAGGCAAAACATGGTCTCTCTTTAACAAGAAAACCCTTACAGAATTACAGGAAATGGAACACCATCAATAACGCACAACAATCTCCCTCTCTCTCATTAAGCAAAATTACATGAAATGATACACGTTCAATAAGGTAAAACACAGTCTCTCACATCAGTTGTGCTCAGAGGTATCAGAGTCTCTTGGAATAGAAAAATGTCCCCAACCCATAACTTTATGTGTGTTTTCAATCATATAACGTTTGGTACCAAGCCCCCTCAATGCAAGTTTGTTCATTTCTACTGTGTGAACGCCATGCTTATAACTTCGGAATGTTGTTTGTTTAGCATAATGTGCTACATTCATGTCATTGAGACAAGATAGGTAATCATCAAAGGTTATTGATCGCATTGCTGTCTTTAAAACCCTCTTGACGTTTTAACAATCTGACCGTAAAAACGGTATGTATACATTTTAGATCTTAACCTGCGTATTCTGTCATTATTTTTACCCGATAATTCGTCTTTAAATAAGCCTATTACTTTCCTGTTTACCAGAGGTATCGAATACATGTTATCGGGCGGGTAATTGGTTGTATCAAAATGCTGAACGTTGGTTTTGATAAAATCATAAACATCTGTACTAGTTTCAAACAAAAATGAATCGGTATCCACGTAATTTAAAGACAAATTATTTAGATTCTTTTTCAGAATGTTATAATAAAAGTGGTACATCACATATTTAGAAATGTCAAGTACTGCCTGTCCTATGTATAAGGGCTTACACATATGTATTTCTTCCCTTGACAGTGCGATGCCCACAAGGTTCTCGTCAAATATAACGTAACGCAAAAACGTTTGACGTAATATCAGCTTTCTCGCTCGTTTCTAAATGGTAAAAATACGACAATCATAATACTTGCCTATATTTTCCATAAATTTTCCATAAACTCAATTGGTCGAATTTAGATATCTCCTCTGCACGTTTTGCTGCGTTCAAGTTAATGTATTATTTTAACCAGAAGGATTGTTTGTGAGCCACTGCTCTATGTACGTATTTTAACGTCATTCCTAATTCTACATATTGCTGTAGATTACGGTAATGCAAGACATACTTAGACTTATCAGATAGTGTTCCAAGGAGCTTATTGTATTCATCCTTTGGAGGTATTTCGCTCTTTGGACACAGTGGAAGATCGTTGTGTTCGTTGTGAATGGCTTTAGGATATTCGAGATGGACTTAGAGCATATAAACCGTTTCCGAATCTGGCGGTACTGTTAAGTATTCTATTTTATTAATTTCATCTCTATTTAACCATCTGAGTTCGCCGCAAGGGATAGCATGCCGTGACATTGCGTACCCATATAAGTTGGTACAATCGAAAAGTGCTAAATATTTAGCTGGTAGTGATTCGTTATATTCATGCATGTACTTCTTATAGGCTTTGGAGTACCGCGCGACACAATGCAAAGCCCTCCCCTGATTGCTGACTCGAAAAACTCTCTAACACTTCTTTGTCAGTGATTAGCTATAATTTGGTTTTGGTTGTCTTTAACATCGCCTGATAGGCCAACCCGGGAGCAGTGTAGACGTGGCACGGATCTGGTTTATATAAATTTAGACATAATTTTCTGAAAGTTTCAAACATGTCAGTTATTAGCAATGTGCCAGTCTTAAGATATAGATCATGATGCAGTAATTTGTATCATAAATTATTTAAATGTAAAGAATGATTATAGTATAAATATGCATTTTTGTGTGACATTGATTTGAGATGTTTGTTGATTGTAAATATTGTTGAGAAGTAAGTTTATACGGCCTTACTGAAACTGACAATAATAGCGTGCAATAATGCAGCGAGGGGGTGAGCTGTTTATCATTATTAGAGACGAGGAAGTTACGTAATGTTGGCGCGTTTTTCTTTTAGAATTTGCTGGAACATTTTTCCTAGAGCATATTTATTCATAATTTTCATTGGATATAAGAATAGACGCTAATGTTGGCGCGTTTTATTAGCCAATGGTAACTCAGTTATAATCTTTAGGAATATCGGGTGTAGGAGTATAAAAAAGGTAGGTTAGAGGTAAAGTCCGTCAGTTCGTCGAAAATATTTGTACGGTACACGTCGGATATCAATTCATAGGTTACGCGTAACACAGTTATGAAAAATCTTAAATGTTGTAAAGTTAATTATACAAAACGTTGAAGTACACGAATTAAGAGTGATCAGTAATGAAGTTATTATAACAGTTTCAGTTTGGCGAGTGTCAAGATCAATGTGTAAATGTGATAGTTAACGTGTTCGACAATAAAAGTGTAAAACAAATTTCTTCATCAGTGTTATCTTTGGATAAGAGACTCCCTTCCGTTTACACAACCTGTATAAAGAGAAGTGCTTGACCAAAAGATCATAGCTAGCCGGAGGACAGTGAACAAAAATTAAATAAAATAACAGTAGCATTCTTTCAAACGAACACTAATACTCCGCAAATTGATAACACCAGATGGAGCTAACAAACCTAACAAATGAATCACGTCACAAGATGGATTTACCACGTGGAGTAAACACAAAAATTTACAAACTTTATAAATAATACCGTCGCAAATTTGCACCCAGAACGTGGGGCGGAATGACCAGGAAAGGAGCAGAATGACCAGAAAGTAGCAGAATGACCAGGAAAGGAGCAGAATGACCAGAAAGTAGCAGAATAACCAGGGAGGGGCAAAGGAACCAGGACGTGGAGCGAATGGAGAAGTGAACTGAATTACAAGACGCAGATTCCAGAAACAACAACAGGGACGACAGACTACGCGGATGAGTGGACATCGTAATTCCAAGATTACAAGGCAACAGGGGAATTCAACTACAAAACACCAAGACGACGTAGATTCATCATAATACAACGCAGAAGCAACATATAATCTAGGAGAGAGGGGCAGAAAGCTGGACATCAAAGCTACATCAGCAGATAGCATCAGAAAGGTTAGAAAAGTGTTATGCTAATTCTAAAAAAAAAGGGAAAAAAATTTAAATGTACCTTAGGAGCGGTAGGATAAAGAAAACTATGTCCACTAATAATACAGAAGAAACAATGATGGAAAGGGATAATGTAATAGTTAGCTGTAATTCAATACAGGTTACAGAAAACAGCTCAAACAATGTAGGATTTGAGGGAAAAATATTAGTGCAGAAAGTAAGAATAGAATAGCAGGAAATATTAATATTGATGCTGGTATGATGATGGAAATGATGGAAATGCTGAGAAATATGAATGATAATATGCAAAAGAATTTTGAGAAATTAGTAAAGAAATTAGATCAAAACAGGGAAGATATGCAAAAGAATAATGAGAAATTAGAAAAACTAACTCAAGATATTGGTAGGAGTAATGAGATATTAGAGCAAAAAGTAGATAAAAGCAGGGAAGAAATTGAAAAGAAAGTTACGAAGCTAGACAGTAGTATGCCAAAAATGAGAGATGAAAATCAAAAAGTAATAGTAAGTGAGATAGCAGAGGTTTCAAAGAAAATGTTAGACATGAGCAGGGAAATAGGTAACAAAGAAAGTGAGGTTAATACTAAAAGTGAACAAGTTGATGTAAAACGTACAGAGTTAGGAAGTAGAATGAGTAACATTTCAAGTGAGATAAGAGAGATGAAAGAGGTTATTAATGTAGATGTGAATCAGGCGCAAGTTAATTTCAGAGGGGAGATATCTGAAATACAGAAGGAGTCAGAAACACAAAGAAATAAATTGTACGAAGAAGTTAAAGTTTTGCCTATAAATAATCAAAAGCTAACTTCTGAAGTTAACAAGTACCAAGCTGTTCAGAATGAAAACTCCAATCCAGTACAGTTTAGTACAGATTTGTCAGAATACTCTCAAACTAAAAAGATAGCAGAAGAATTGAAAATGACAGTTGTTAAAAGATGTTTTGTTCAGAAAACTTTAGATTGTTTTCAAATTATATCTTGGGGTGAAATTGCATTTGAATCCTTTAAGAGATTATCCATGAACAAATTTTTGAACTTTAGGATACGGCTACGAGTAATGTTTAGCCACAGACAATTTGATCTAGGAGGGTGAATAGCAATGAGATGAAAAGTAAATGCTGGATAGTTAAAGATGACCTGCAGAGAAATGTATTGGAACGTAAGAGGGTTAATTATGTATGTACGTCATGTGAAAGGAGAAATAAAATTTTGGACATAAATAAATGTTTAAAAGGGAAAAATAACATTTTTTAGTAACTGTAACAGTATTTGAAATTAAGAATGTAAAGATTGAAACTTAATATGATATTAAAGTAAAAGTACATAGATATAATTCCAAGAGTATTGTGAATATAAAGTACAAAACAACAAAAATGGGGTAAAAATAATTAAAACAAATACTTATGTAGCAAACAGAAAATGTGAAACAGTATTTAGATTTAAGAGATGTAAATATATTTGTGTAGAGGGTGAATATTTTTTGGTAAATATGTTTAATAATTACAAAAATTCTTGAATGCATAAATTTTTGTCAACAATCTAAGAAAGTAAACAATTTTGTAACAGTAATTAAATAATTCAGGGTACAGTACTTGCTATAAAAAAATTGTGATGTCAGATTAATGTCTATACACATAAAACCAGAGCAAGTAAATAGTGTCAAGATAAAGACAAAACATATGTCGTGTTAAATACGTGTGAAGTGTCAAGTGAAAGTGATAGCGTGTGTTCCAAGATTTAGGAGACTAAAAACCCAATTATAAAATTTCCAAACAAGTTGTAAATATTTATAATTATGTTTCTAGTGGGGCATATGATGCAGTAATTTGTATCATAAATTATTTAAATGTAAAGAATGATTATAGTATAAATATGCATTTTTGTGTGACATTGATTTGAGATGTTTGTTGATTGTAAATATTGTTGAGAAGTACGTTTATACGGCCTTACTGAAACTGACAATACTAGCGTGCAATAATGCAGCGAGGGGGTGAGCTGTTTATCATTATTAGAGACGAGGAAGTTGCGTAATGTTGGCGCGTTTTTCTTTTAGAATTTGCTGGAACATTTTTCCTAGAGCATATGTGTTCATAATTTTCATTGTATATAAAAATAGACGCTAATGTTGGCGCGTTTTATTAGCCAATAGTAACTCAGTTATAATCTTTAGGAATATCGGGGTGTAGGAGTATAAAAAAGGTAGGTTAGAGGTAAAGTCCGTCAGTTCGTCGAAAATATTTGTACGGTACACGTCGGATATCAATTCATAGGTTACGCGTAACACAGTTATGAAAAATCTTAAATGTTGTAAAGTTAATTATACAGAAGTTGAAGTACGCGAATTAAGAGTGATCAGTAATGAAGTTATTATAACAGTTTCAGTTTGGCGAGTGTCAAGATCAATGTGTAAATGTGATAGTTAACGTGTTCGACAATAAAAGTGTAAAACAAATTTCTTCATCAGTGTTACCTTTGGATAAGAGACTCCCTTCCGTTTACACAACCTGTATAAAGAGAAGTGCTTGACCAAAAGATCATAGCTAGCCGGAGAACAGTGAACAAAAATTAAATAAAATAACAGTAGCATTCTTTCAAACGAACACTAATACTGCCGCAAATTGCTAACACCAGATGGAGCTAACAAACCTAACAAATGAATCACGTGACAAGATGGATTCACCACGTGGAGCAAACACAAATACACAAACTTTATAAATAATACCGTCGCAAGCACTGTATTCGCCTAAATTTCTGATATTTATCTCTCCCCATACTGTTTGCGCGTGCAGGTAATCTTCTGTTGTTATATCATCAAATTGCGATATATCTGGTAATTTGGTCTCTTTCAATATCCCTACGCAATCCAACTGGAAATACGCCTTTTCGTCTCATTATCTGCCGATGTGCAGGATTTTCGTATGCTCTGTTTGTACTTTTAAAGTCCTCGGGGTTTCGCATATCAGCTAAATTGCTCAATTTATCATCGAGGCATCTATAACTGTCAAGAAATATGAAATATATACTTTTTACATTGGATATAGATCTCTTACTGAATGATAGATAACTTTCAGATGTTTGTGAAATACATGATATAGGTTCTCGATCGTAAGCAAGATTTTGCACGAGAAAGTGTGAAGCGTAGTTTGATAGACAGTGAAAAATGTATTTAGTAACCTTCTGTTCAGATTATACGAATTGTGGTCCGGTCCTATGAATTTATTAGTTAAGTGGCAATGGTCGAATACTTTGGCATATACGGACTCAAATTTATGTTCACACAGATGACAGAAATCAGTATTTCTGAATTTTATTTTATCTCCATCGGTCATATTTAACTCTTTGATTTTCGAGTAAATATCTATTACTCGTCTGCAAGTACAGGTAAATCTTGAATCGCATTAGGACCTCTAAAGATTTTAAATTTTGACATGGAATCGTCACAAATACATACAAGATTTAAAGCCATTGATACAGCTTCGTATCTCTGTAGCGACTTCGTCCAACTGCTATCTGCGGAGAGTTGACATGAATGCACTCTTTGAGTATTTATTCAATATCTGCATATATGACAAATGGCACCGGAGAGCTCTTCGAGTAGGAATTGAATCGAATAGTGTCATTTAGCCCTATTTCAGACATACTAACAACTTGCGATTTCATGCATGTCCTTTTATGTTTAGCTAGGTTGCTTTCATTCGAGAAGTATTTCATGCATGCTTCGCATATACACATTTTACACTTCCGTTTAGTTAGCTGCGCCGACAAAGTCGAGATAGATCATTTACTAGGCAGTGGTGTGATCTAGCTTCATTAGCAATTCTTCAAAGGTTCACATGATGCTCTTTACGTTCCGAGGTTTGATATAGCGGAGTAATAGAACATTCATCTATACCATATACCATAATGGATATATTATCATTTATTTTTTCAAATTTTTGTATGTCATCTAAGGATACTGGAAACTTTATTCCTGTGAAATTAAATTCTTTAAACATATTGTACTTGGAGTACGACCTCACTCTATAGCTGTTACTTTTTACTGGAAATTTGGATGCCAATAGGCAATATCCGAAACATTTGTTATCAGCGTTTCTAATATTGGTAACTGCTCTCTTGTGTTTTATGAAATTAGGCACTTTTATGTTACAATCTGCATTTAACGGATCGTAGTGACAGAAACTTACAATTAACGAACATATTTGGTACAGTGATTTTGAACTGCTTTTCGATTCGAATGTATCAATGTTGAATAATATAGGATGTTAAAGTTTATTCTCATACCACTCGCTAATGCCTGTACCTTGCAAGATAGCTTCCACTTTACTATTTAAATTAAATGTCTTGATCTTTTCATTTTCGGGTGTTTGGATCACATATTTGCATACTAATGTAGCACAGGACTTTATTCCTTGCAAATGACGAGCTAGATTGCTCCGAATTTCGCTGCTAACGAGCGGTTCACATTAATCTAGAAATGTTTCAGGATCTATCATCCCCAGCGAGTTTTGTATTTGAATGGTATGGATCCGATTTTTAAATGCGTATTCAATAGTTATGCATACAAGATCCTTTTGCGTCTGTTCACTCACCGAATCTGTTCTTGGTTTCTTTTATGGATAAACATCTTTCGAGGTGCTCGTTGTCCTTTTGTTCGGGATGATTTCAGCTCCGGTGTTATTTGGGATCGCGTGCACGTATTCCTCTGAAATTGTAACTAATACGGTGTCATTAGTAATACATAATAATGAGTCAAATTTTTACCAGATTGCAATAAATTTTTGAATGCATGAATGCTGAAAATATCTATTTTGTTCGATGTGAGAAAACGAAAAATATTTGATATCTTTAAAGCTGAAAAATATCCTCTTTTTTAAAGCATGCATGAAAGCTGAAAAACTATAACAAATAGTTCATTTTAGTTAAAAGTAATGTTTGATGCTACATATTTTTAAAAACTAAAATCTATTTTTCTTTAAGGCTGAAAAAGATAAAACTTATTAATTATTTTTACTACTACCATTAAAGTTAAAAATAGATAAGAGTCAATTAGAATAGTAATTGTTTCAAATGAAAACATGTTTGATATATTTTAAGCTTAAAATATGCATGTACATATATAAAAACTGATCATTTTATTTCAGAGTAATGTTTCAGGTTATATATTTAAAAAACTGATACATAATTTTCTTATAGCTGAAAATGAAAACAAATATCAACTTATACTTTTGTCAGATCTTTGATATCTTTTAAGCTGAAAAATTTATTCTCTTATCTGATTTAATTTATTTTACAAAGGAATGTTTTCTTCAAGATTTTTAACACATGCATGCAAACAATAAGAATATTTTTCAGAAAACAATTACTGAATTTTATATCTCACCTTTTCATACCATGGCGTCTCTATTGTTTAACTTTCTGAGGATATCTTGT
The DNA here is from genome assembly GCA_030765065.1 of Deroplatys truncata. Classification (NCBI taxonomy): domain Eukaryota; kingdom Metazoa; phylum Arthropoda; class Insecta; order Mantodea; family Mantidae; genus Deroplatys; species Deroplatys truncata. Next base: position 703,309,307 of record CM060990.1, read on the forward strand.
TGTTTTACTGCAGTGTCTGAAAAAGGATACAAAAAGGCTTAAAATAAAATACACTCTTTCCAGCTGGAAATAAAAAACAGGACTTCTTTGAATTATCCGTAAAAGGACCAAATACTTTGCTGTTTGTTTTTTCAATTTTGAACAAGATTCTAAGCTGATATTACAGAAAAATGTTCCATTTAATACTTTAGAAAGCGTTTAAAAATAAACAGATACATCGAAAAGAACCACATGTAAACGATAAACTGATATAACTCGAAAAACTGTTACTTTATACAGCCTGAAATGGAAGTATTCACACATTCATCACGCTATTTTAGAATTCACAGTTTTTTTGTTGTTAAGTTTGTAATTTGATTACGCCATTTTTTTCAGCACCCATTTTTTCTGCTTAGCTACACTGATTTAAAACTCACCTTTTTCACTTTTGTTTCCGCACTTGTGGATTCTCCTGTATGTATGAACTCGCTGTTACTGCCTGAAAATTATACAGTTCATTATTGTGACGATCTGAGAAGAGAAAATAGGAAGTCATAAATAACATACGCTATATTTTCAATTTTATATTTATCGACTGGCTAGAAATGTAATTTTTTAAAAGATGTTACAATGTAATTTAAGAGTGGAATTTAAAATTGTTAATGCCAGAATAAATATCATTCTAATCTGAAATTTCGAGATATTTAATTTGACGCGTACTTTAAAAACTACTTGGAATATAATAAAAAGAGAAGTCGATAAATCCTTATTACAAAATGACTTAATAACACTAAACATTGATAATCAAGAAATTAGTAAACCTCATGAAGTTGCAGAAATATTTAACAAATTTTTTGGATGTAACAAACAAAATGAGTATTAATTTTGGAAGTAAAGAGGCAGCTTTGGAATTTCTAAGATCAAATTTCACTAATGAAGTGCCTGAATTTAAAGTTAGCCTGACAACGCCTTCTGAAATAAACAAAATTATTTACTCCTTCAAAACAAAAAACTCTTCTGGTTATGATGCAATAATAATGAAAGTCTTGAAATCATGCTCATCTCAAATTTCCACTCCCCTTAGTTATTTGTGCAATGAGTCACTAAGGTCTGGAATTTTCCCTGACAGAATGAAATTTTCCATTGTTAAACCACTTTTCAAAAAAGGCGAACGCAATAACGTTTCAAATTATAGACCAATATCTCTCTTGCCAATTTTCTCAAAGGTTCTTGAAAAGGTGATGTTTAATAGACTTTATAAATACCTTGAATGTAACAACATATTTGTCAGGGGTCAGTTCGGGTTCAGAAAAGGAATGTCGACCAATAATGCAACTTATAAGCTTACTCATGAAGTGTTAACTGCATTAAACAAAAAAATGCATGTAGGTGGGATTTTTTGTGACTTAGCAAAGGCATTTGACTGTGTTAATCATGATATTCTGATAGCAAAATTGAAATTCTATGCACTAAAAAATGAAACTCTAAGTTGGTTCGTATCATATCTAAATGAAAGAAAACAAAGTGTTGAAGTTGTCAATGATATTGAATTTGGAAATCATACATCAAAATGGAAAACAGTAACACATGGAGTGCCCCAAGGTTCAGTCCTAGGACCTTTATTATTCTTGATATATATATAAATGACCTATCATTTTAGATAAAGGATATTGCAGGTATAATTCTGTTTGCTGATGACACGAGTGTTCTGTTGACTAGTAAAAACTTGAATGAGTGTGTAATTAAATTGAATTATGTTTTGAACTGTTTGTCATACTGGTTTAAAGCTAACAAATTATCTGTAAATCTAGACAAAACAAAAGTTGTTAAATTTATAACCCATCGATCACTACACACTCCAATAGAAATTGGGATTAATGACATGTCACTAGAACAAATAGACAACATTAAATTTCTGGGCCTCCAAGTAGACAGATATTTAGATTGGAAAGTTCACATTAGGTATATCATACCCAAACTCAGTTCTGCATGTTATGCTATCCGAGCATTGGTAAATGTCAGTTCTATAGATACACTTAAATTAGTATATCATGCATATTTTAACTCTATCATTGAATATGGATTATTATTTTGGGGAAATTCGGTAGAAAGTAAACGAATATTCCTCATGCAAAAGAAGGTTATAAGAATCATTTCCAACACTCATAGCAGACACTCCTGCAAACATCTTTTTAGAAGACTAAAGTTATTAACCCTACCTTGCATGTATATATTTTCAATCATAAAATTCTATGTATGCAATCGAACCACATTTATTACAAACATGGAAATTCATGAGATAAACACTAGACAAAAGGGTAACATCCATCATCCCAGTGCAAAGCTTTCTTGCTTCCAGAAAGGTGTATATTACGAGACCATAAAAATATTTAATACTCTCCCTAATGATCTTAAGAGAAAAGTTGACAACTTCAAATGTCTTTAAAACTGCTGTTAAAGAGTACCTATGCTCAAAAGCATATTATTCTGTACAAGATTATCTGAATGACAAATTATCCTGATGATAATATTTATATAGCTCCGTAAGTAGTATTAGTAAATATTAATGAGAATTGCCAGTCATATTTGATGCCTGCTCTAGAATTAATGAAGCTATTTAAATGTATGTATATTAAGAACTGACAGTAAATGCTATGCATTACAAATCAAATAGAACAAAATGATCAGACGAACAAAGGTAAAATCCTAGTGAATGTTAAAATAACTGTTCTTGCCTATACGTATGTTAACCTTATAACAGTAAGGAGGTATTCAACTCTGTACAAAATTACACTTGATTTGTTTCATTTTGTATATAATATGTCTTTATTTTATTTTAAATGTTCTGTATACTATGTAATATTTATGTATATATGTAACTTTATTGTACATTTCCTTAACACGCATATAGTATGTGTATTTTATTTCAAATGTTCCATATTCTATGTAATATTTATGTTAATATATAATTTTTGTACATTTCCTTAACATGTTCAATGTTCACAAGCCTTTATGGCTGCTAGTGAACTCACAGAATACAATCTAATCTAATCTAATCAAAACGCCAAGATTTAGTCTAAAAAAGAAGTATATTTATGGCAGTATATTTATCTACAATTCTTAATATCAAATTGTTACAAATTAATCTGAAAACGCCGAAGTTTGAACTATTCCGTTTAACACGTGCAAAAAGTGTGACATTAAGAATTTTTTCTTGGAATTAAAGATTTTTTGTCTTTCTGACATGCATTTTTTTCTGAACTGATTTGATTACCATGCTAACATGCATTATTTTTTCCAAAACTGATTTTATTATCATCTTAGCATTACTGTAATGTTATTATATACGTTTTTTGTAAAAAAAAAGTTATCTTGTGGCGTCGATACCCGCTAGCTAGCATCTCTTGACCCATATAAACAGCTGATAACCACCTTCGTTTATAGCGTTTTTCTGTTCTGTTGTCATAATCTTAAACCCTTCGGGAAGAAAGATCTGATGCTGATCCAAAATTACTACGACACGTTCCCCCATATCTTGTGCAAAGCGTCTTCACCTTGTTTATTTTGAACGGTACGTTTATCTCCAGATTTACAAGTTTCTTTGTTGGTAATATTGGAGTACCCTCTCCAAGTTCATTGACCTGGCTTACGATTTGATCTGAAACATACACACGTGTTTCAACAGGATTTGATATTTAGGTCACGAAAAAAACACGGAAATAAAAGACACATTGAATCGATTGTTAGGTCACAGAAATGTATATATAAAAATCACGAAAAACGAACACAGGATTAAAAGACACATAGAATGATACATATTGAATCGATTGTTTTTCTGACACGTAATAAATAAAAATTTTTCACTTACCATCCATGTATTTCCTGTGTTGTATCGAGTTGTGCTCTTCTTGCAAGGGTATTTTGTATTCACTTACGCATTTTATATGTCTCCGGCGGTTTGTAGAGCAAGTTAACCCCCACACACTTGTTCTACGCTACAGTCACATGCACAACGGAATAAATACTAATTTCTTAAGAATTGTCTCCAGCGGTTATGTGCTTTCATGGGAGGCTCTGGTTCTAGGATTTAGTCTTCTTAGATCACATATGCGTGCGCAGTTTTTTGACTATTGGTGGATTACTTTCAAGGACGTGATTCAGCTTCATGCTTAGTTTCTTAAAAAAATTACCGTAAATAGGTTCGATGTCCGTTTGCGATACTTCTTGTCCGCCGATCACATATTCGAGCTGACCCCTGTAGTTACGATAATTATAGCACAGGAGGGATCCATGATGCTTCTTCAGTTTGCTCCAGGCAATTTTTTACCCTACTTTCCTCCGAGTTTTCCCTAACCTATTATTAGGTTCAATTTATGAATTCTGACGTACTGAAGGAGGTTTGTTTTTATTAGTGATTTCTCCCTGCCTTGAAGATACCGAGGCAAAAAGATGTGCCTTCACCGAAATGAACATTTTCTTGATGCATTACGCATGCTTCAGAGACATACATTAGTTTTATCTTTCAGCTCGCTTTTTGAAACATACTTTGTTATGACGAGATAACCGTAAACCTAACTGGAATATTATTAGTGTAATTTAGCCGTAGGAATCATTCGCATGGGTTTCTTCTCTTGAGTACTGACGAAGCGCGCATCGGTTTACTGATTTTTTTTAAAAAACATTCAATTTTAGTAATTTATAGTTCATTGCCTTTTTGCCTTCGCTTTTTCTGTTACTGACCCAGCATGAACGGGGTTTCTTGATGCATTACGCATGCTTTTCAGAGTCATACATTAGTTTTAGCTGTGGAAAACATACTTTGATATGACGAGATAACCGTACACATAGCTTGAATTTTATTAGGCCATATGTCTTTTCCTCTGTTGAGTACTGACGAAGCACGCATCGGTTTTTTTCAAAAACATTTTTAATTCTATAGTTCAAAGCCTTCTCATTAGAATACCACCTGTCGCGAAACATGAGCGCATGCACGCACCGAAGGCTTCACATTTTTTTGGTTCTAATATATTTTATAATTAATTGTCATACCATTAAACACACAAAAGTGTATCAACAGCTTCACAGGAATCTGTAGCGGGGTGCCGGAGAGGGATGGGCTTCGTACTGACTTTCCCTTATACTCTCAAAATCACACAATCCCACACGATAGTTACATACACGGATTCTAACTCCGTTTATTTCAATAGCGGGTTCTGAAACATAGAAATGGCTGTGCTTAAACCTGTGCTATGCAACTACTCGAGCCTTTCTTCAAATTATCTATAACAGTTCTCCAGAATTAATATGTAATTTGTATACAGAAGAGGCACTTTAGTTTCCAAAGAATTTAACATATAAAGTCGTAAGTAACTTTTGTGTAAGTTGATGGTGCCATAGACGTAATTTGAACATAAATGTCTTTACTGCATCCATCATGGTCTTGCTCTTTTCGTTTCAGCTGGGTATTGAGTTCATTGAGATAATGTGCGAAATCTGTTAAAAACCGAAGTTCACTAATCTAATGTGGATTCGATAATTCTGAGATAGTGGTCCGTTGTAAATATAGTAATGCATGCAAACATCCTGTTTTATGAGGCTACGAATTTTCTGGAGTCAACTGAAAAATATATAGAGCATGGTACCCCTACTTAGCCACCATTTGATGCAGTAATAAGTAAGATGGAAATATTCAGAGCCCATATATTCCAAGAACCACATGGCGCAAAGTTATAGATTTGATGTGATTCACAGTCTTTATCACTATGTTCATTATGTTTACCAAACTTGCGGAATGAGCACATGCGTCCCGCGGTGGGCAGTAGAGTGAACAGTTTGTCATTTAAAAACGTATCAGCAAACTCACAAATCCATTGTATTATCCTGACATTGATGAGACACTATCCGTGGCTACAGATACACGTTTATACATATCAAATTATAAGTTATTACATCACTAGGAAGGATTAAAAATATCAGTTCCTCGAGTGCGATCTTTCAGCGATATTACTTCGAACAGTTTTTCTAACACAGTGATGTTGGCATCAATGCACCTAATAAACAGCCAATTGGGTAGTATCTAAAATATCGGTGGCCTCATCCAGCGCCAAAGAGAACCATTATAAGGTTTGAGTTTTTGTGATCAGCTGTGCCTCAATATCACATTTCATTAAGATTACCCTCTCAGAGACACTGCGACGTGACAGGCTTATGTTTCTGAAAGAATCTACCACTTGAAGTGCAATATCTTCAGTAACCAATACATGCACTTTTTAATATATTCTCCATTAGTGATTGGCTTCATTTTCTCTGCAATACGTTTTGACACCACGGAAACTAGCACGCACAAAACTTTCTGAAAGTTGTGGTCTACTATGTTTTGGGTGGCCTATTGCTTTAGATTATCCAAAAGTGTCATCCTATCATCACCTGTGTAAACAAAAGCACAATATACATTATTATATTTTATGTATGAGTATTAACTCGCTTAACATTATTTGCTATGCGTTAAAAGTATATGACGAACATGTTCATCTGGCAATATGAATACGTATTTCCAACCCCAGCCTGTAAGTTTATCATGTCCGTGGTCAGTTGCATGTGAAGGCCGTCTGATATAATGCTTCATAAAATAAACAAGCAGTTTCGTTGCCATCCTGAATACAAAAGTCATCCTTTTCCAAAGTTTTATTGAAGCGATATCTCTGTTTGGAGTTTGCCACGCTCATGAATAAATTACACCACACCGACCGTCACCGTGTATAGTTTGTGTGGCGGCTAATGGACGTCTACAAGGACAGGTGGGCTTGCTATGGTCCCTAGGAGCTCAAGCTCCATATAGGCGTGGTGTGATAGCATTTCCTCTCTGCTTCTGCTCTGTCACAATGTTAAATGCCACTTTGTGGGACGCGAGTTACATGTGTGCTAAACCAAAGTCCATCAGTTATGAAACAAGCACAAGACCCATAGCTCTAATAGGGACCTTTAAATCGTGTTGAGTAAAAAGTTAAGCAAAGCATCGAGAATGTTGTTTACATTACTCAAGCAATGAACTGCAATTTCATTACTTTGCTTTCGATTTTGTTTACCTTTAGGTTACGTCGCAGACCTGGTACTTTAAGGTTTTAATTTATAGTACTCTACTGTGTGTTTACTCAGATATAATAATAATAATAATAATAATAACAACAACAACATGGGCAAAATGCCAGTGGTACTCATTGCGTGCTGCCATGTTTGCATAGTTTTCGTTACGGTGCTGTCATATTTAGGTTTAATCTACTATGCGTATAGTGCATAATGATAATAATAATAATAATAATAATAATAATAATAATAATAATAATAATAATAATAATAATAATAATAGCCTCCAGCGAAAAAATTTCCAGTGACACACATCAAATGCTCTCATGTTTTATTGGTTTTCGTTACGGCAATGTAAATTTTGATTCACTCTACTATGAGTATGGTGGAAAAAATAATAATAAATATAATAATAATTTCAATAATAATAATAATAATAATAATAATAATAATAACAATAATAATAGCAGCAAGAAGCAAGTGAACAAATTCCAGTGACACACATTATGTGCTGTCATGTTTGCAAGGCTTTCGTTACGGCAATGTAATGCTTTGGTTCATTCTACTATATGTATAGGGCGTAATAAATATTAATAACAATGATAATAATAATAGTGATAATGGCAAGCGAAAAGACTTCAGTGAGACACATTACGTTTTCTCGTGTTTGCATGGTATTCGTTGCGGCACTGTAATGCTTTGATTCATTCTGCTATATGTATGGTGCGTAATAAATATTAATAATAATGGTAATAACAATAATAACAGCAGCAAACAGCAAGTGAAAAAATACTAGTGACACACATTATGTGCTGTCATGTTTGCATGCTTTTCGTAACGGCACCGTAATATTCTGATTCACCCTACTATGCGTATTGTGGGTAATAATAATAATAATAATAATAATAATAATAATAATAATAATAATAATAATAATAATAATAATAATAATAATAATAATAATGGCAAACGAAAACATTTCAGTGATACACATTACGTGTTCTCGTGTTTGCATGTTTTTCGTTTTGACACTGCAATGCTTAGACTCACTCTACTATGCGTACAGTGCATAATAATAGTAATAAAGATAATATTAATAATAGCAAGCAGCAAGTGAACAAATTCCAATGACACATATTATATGCTGTCATTTTTGCATGGTTTTCGTTACGGCACTATAATATTTTGATTCATTCTACTATGCGTATGGTGCGTAATGATAAATAAATAAATAATAATAATAATAATAATAATAATAATTATTGGCTCAAGTGAACAAATTCCAGTGACACACGTTATATGTTCTCATGGTTTATTGGTTTTCGTTACAGCACTGAAAATTTTGTTTCACTCTACTATGCGTATGCTGCGTAATAATAATAATAATAATAATAATAATAATAATAATAATAATAATAATAATAATAATAATAATAGTAGTAATAATATAAATAATATAAATAAAAATAATAGTAATACTCATACTACTACTACTACTACTACTACTACTACTACTAAGACTACTACTACTACTACTACTACTACTACTACTACTACTACTACTACTACTACTACTACTAATAATAATAAAAATAATAATAATAATATAATAATAACACTAAAAATAATAGCACCAAGCAGCAAGCGAACAAATACCAGTGACACACACTATATGCTGTCATGTTTGCATTGTTTTCCTTACGGCACGAATATTTTGATTCACTCTACAATGGTATGGTGCGTAATAATAATTAATAATAATAAGATTAATAATAATAATAATAACAAGCAATTTCCAGTAATACTTCTTATTACGTGGTCACCTGTTTCCATGATTTTCTTTATGGCGCAGTAATGTTTTGATTTAATACAATGCGTGATGCGTGTAATCCCCATTGTTAGAAAAGAACAGCGTAAACACAATTTACAAAAATGCTATGGTCCGATACTAATAGATGAGATAACGACATTTTCATTATTTTTCATTCTAAAAGTGAATTTGTTCCCTCGATAGTAGAGTAGGCCCTGCAACTGAAGTGGAAAGCATTCTAAGTCGTTTTCGGTCTGTTTACACTGTTCTTGTCTGTCATCACTGACTGTACACTCTGGTGCAAGTCCGGGAACTGCTTCTCAATTAGCACGATCCTCAAATCGTCTTCTCTGGTAAGGAAGAGGAGTAGAACGAAAATAGCGCTAATCCGTCAGTTCCCTACTTGGAATAGCCCGGTTGAGTTCTGCAAATCTTTTAGCTCACAAAGGGATATCTACGCACATGAAATGCAGCGCGGTTGAGCCATCTGGAGCAAACGATATATATCGACTGCTTATTGGTTAATTGTTTGCATTGCTGTCCAGAGTAAAGTAGGATTGATGGTCTCAACCATTTAAGCACAGCAACAGAGCGACATGTTCAATGCTTCTTACGTCTACAGATGTTGGAGGATCAGAGGGTAAATATCATGCTTCTTGATCAACAGTATAAAAGCACCTGTAAGCATATCAAGCGAGATGATTCCGCAATAGCGTGTTAGGCTCGCAATCAGCAGGTTCCGGGTTCGATTCCCGTTGGGCAACCTACTCAGACCTTGGATTGTTTCGTGGTTTTCCCAGCTCCGTAGGCGAATTCTTGGGTGGTTCCTCTTCTACCACGAATTTCCTGTCCATCATTTCCATTCATCCGTTTCAGTATTGTAGGCCCAGGTGTCGGCAATTAGTGCTTTGCGGCGGGGCAGTGGAGTTTTCGCTGTGTAAAGATTCATTCCGACTCTTGAGTATCCAGCTAATGCTCCTTCCTGAGGTTTCATTCATACCTTGACACTGGGGGCGAAGCTGGCATAGACAGGCTGGTGCCGTTTCATTCTGGAAACGTTATGAACCCGTCCTTGTTAGCGCGCATCTTAAGTTGGATATTGCCACCTTTCGTGTCTCCCCATCTTTTCCTTCTTCCTCCCGCAGTCACAAATAGTTTACAATGGACTACGTGCGGTACTGAGCTCCAGTACCTGGGGGACCCCTACGTCTGTTTAATCCTAGTCAGCAAGCACACGAAAATGGTTAAGAAAAACAGGGAAATTATAAAGAGCTGCCTAATTTTGGATGACGTGAAAACTATGTAGATTGCCCATTAAGTGCTTGAAGTAATAATGTGCATTGTTCTTTGCAACTCAGGCTTTGCTACAAGGTAAGAAAGAATGAATACATGGGCATAACAATGCGTGAAAAGTGCCATAGGGTAAATGTAAGGGTTTTCAATTTTAATTACACATATTTTAATTTAACTTACAGGTCCTCCCCAATAAAAACCACGGGTTATGGTTTTTATCCCCATCATCAATTTGAAATCGGCGTCCTACAGTCCAGTAGATTTACTCTGATAAAGCAACCAGATTAAAAAGGGCAGTATAGCGTGAGTGCGTATACGAGGCAACATACCTATGACACTTTGACACCATACCCACTGCAGACCTTAGGTATATCAATGGACATTAAAGTGTTTAAGTGGCAATAGTCCAATTAGGTGGTACTAGCTAACCGCCTGTCATTAATTTAAATAATTACATCTTATCCCTTAATTTACGTTCTTCGAGACTTTTATACCACATAAGTAGGTTATTTAGGAGAGAGCTGGGCCACTTTTTTGGGCATATATGGGAAATGATAGGGAAAACGAGGCTGGATGGGGCGGTTCAAGGAGGAAAATGGGTTTATATGGGAGAGATAGGTAATACCAAGACCGATACTAGGCAACACAGGCTTGAAGGAGGGTAGCGCGTTTATATGGAAGAGATAGTTGAGATATGTTAGACTAGACAGAGGCTAAGAGTAGAGAATGCGTTTATATGTATGAGAGGTATAGGAACAGGAGGAGAGGTGTTAGGCTAGACAGGGGTTGAGTAGAGTATGGTTTATATGAGTGGTATAGGAAAACGAGGAGAGGTGTTAGACTAGACAGGGTTTGAAACGTAGTGTATGGTTTATATGAGAGGTATAGGAAAACGAGGAGAGGTATTAGGCTAGGAGAGTTTGAGTATGTGTTTATAAGGAGAGACGAGAAAACGGAGAGGGTTCCTATGTTAGGACAGACAGGTGTTAAAGGTAGAATGCGCTTTATATAGATTAGATAGGAAACCAAGGAGAGATACTCAGCTAGACAGGGGCGGGAGAGGAATACGCTTTATGAGAGGTAGCGGATACGGGGAGAGATGCTATACTACACACAGGTTGAGAGTAGATATGCGTTTATATGTATGAGAAGTATAGGAACAGGAGGAGGGGTGTTAGGCTAGACATAGGTTTAGGAGTAGAGTATGGTTTATATGAGAAATATAGGAAAACGAGGAGAGGTGATAGGCTAGACCGAGGTCGAGGAGTAGAGTATGGTTTATATGAGAGGTATAGGAAAACGAGGAGAGCTATTAGCTTAGGAGAATTTGACTATGTGTTTATAAGAAGATACGAGAAAACTGAGAGATCCTATTATAGGATAGACAGGTGTTAAAGGTAGAATGTGTTTTATATGAGCGGTATAGGAAACCAAAGAGAGATGCTCAGCTAGACAGGGGACAGGAGAGGAATGCGCTTTATGAGAGGTAGGGTATACGGGGAGTGGTATTAAGCTAGATAGAGGTTGAGAGTAGAGTATGCGTTTATATGTATGAGGAGCATAGGAACAGGAAGAGGGGTGATAGGCTAGACAGAGGTTGAGGAGTAGAGCATGGTTCATATGAGAGGTATAGGAACAGGAGGAGAGGTGTTAGGCTAGACGGAGGTCGAAAATAGGGTATGGTTTATATGAAAGGTATAGGAAAACGAGGAGAGGAGTTAGACTAGACAGAGGTCGATGAGCAGAGTATGGTTTATATGAGAGTCATAGGAAAACGAGAGAGGTGTTAGGCTAGACAGAGCTAGAGGAGTAGAGTATGGTTTATATGAGAGGTATAGGAACAGGAGGAGAGGTGTTAGGCTATACAGATACTAAAGAAGTAGCAATATGGGTTTATATACAGGAGAGATAGGGAATAGGAGGTGCTAGACTTGAAAGCGACTTTAGACGTGAACTTCATGGAAAACTGTTTCATGTCAATGTTCTAGACATGCCCATCACGTAACCTATTCAGGGAAAAGGTGACTCGCTCAGGGGAAAAAGGTGACTGCTCAGGGAAAAAGGTGGCCTGCAACGGGAAAAAGGTGACCAACAAGGGGAAAAGGTGACTCACAAAGGGAAAAAGGTGAGCTGCAACGGGAAAAAGGTGACCAGCAAAGAGAAAAAGGTGACCAGCAAAGGGAAAAAGGTGACCCATAAAGGGAAAAAGTGTCCAGCAAAGGGAAAAAAGGTGACCAGCAAAGGGAAAGGGTGACAAGCTAAGGGAAAAAGGTGACCCATAAAGGGAAAAAGGTGACCAGCAAAGGGAAAAAAGGTGACCAGCAAAGGGAAAAAAGGTGAACAGAAAGGGGAAAAGGTGACCCATAAAGGGAAAAAGGTGACCAGCAAAGGGAGAAAGGTGACCAGCAAAGGGAAAAGGGTGACCAGCAAAGGGAAAAAGGTGACCCACTCACACTAACAGGTAAGTAATTCAGTTAGTATCACAGGGTAGCACAGATCCCGGGAAGCGGATATAGCATAGTTCCGTATGATGTTACAGCTAATTCAGAGAGTATCGTAGGTATTTAAGATAATTCAAGTAACATAGGCGTTTAGAGTCACTTAGCTAGTATCACAGGAGGCTAGTTTCCAGGGGCAGGACGTATCATAGATGCATATTTTTCACAGAAAATTCAGCTAGTATCGGGGGTCATTTAAGCTAATTCAGCTAGTATTACAAGAGGCTGACTGCATCATGCAGTGTATGATTTCACAGGTAATTCAGTTAGTATCGTAGGTATTTAGGCTAATTCATCTAGTATCACAGGAGGATAGATTCCAGGGGTGGGTATAGCATAGTTTCGTATTTCACAGGTAATTCAGCTAGTATCGTAGGTATTTAGCATAATTCAAGTATCATAGGTGTTTAGAGTAGGTTCCAGGGCTCGGTTATAACGTAGTTTCGTATTTCACACATAGTTCCGGTAATATCGTAAGTATTTGGGTAATCAGCTTAGCTTCACAGATACTCGTGATAATTTCGATCGGAGATTTGTATCACAGCTATTTAAGGTAAATGCAGGTGGTTCAGGTTGTGTCAATGGTATTTGAGTCATTTTAACAGGTAATTCAGATAGTATCACAGGTGCTAGTGCTAATTTAGAGCAGGAATTTGTATCAGAGCTAGTTAAGGTAATTTCACATGATTCGGGTAGTATCACAGGTATTTAAGTCATAGCAGCAGCAGCCTCATTACATAACAGCTGTAGCACAAACAGCGGCAAATCCAACAACTGTAGATGCAGCATCCTCAGCAACAGGAAGCATCACAACAGCAAATACGACAGATGTAGTAGCAGATACAGCATCTATAGCAACAGCAGCTACAATGATAGCAGCAATAGATCCTACAGCTACAGAAACATCAGTCGCAGCCTGTACAATAGCTGTAGCAGAAGCAAATACAACAGCCACCGTAGCAGATACAGCAGCTATACAGCAATAGATGTAGCAGATCCTACAGCTGTAGCAACATCTGCTACAATAATAGCAGTGACAACAACCGGTTACATAACAGCTGTAGCAGCCGCAGTCATCACGGCAGCTATAACATAGAATACGAGAGCTGTAGTAGTAGATACAAGGCTGTAACATCAGCTACAAAAATAACAGCATCAGATCAGGTAGCTGTAGCAGCATTAGACACAGTCAGCACAATAGCTGTAGCAGAAGCAAATACAGCAGCTATCGTAGCAGATACAGAGACTGTACCACGATGACTAGCAGATCCTACAGCAGCAGCGTCTGCTACAACAATAGCAGCAGCAGTCGCATTACATAACAGCTGTAGATTCAGTATCCTCAGCAACAGCAAGCATCACAACAACAGCAACAGCAAATACGACAGATGTAGTAGCAGATACAGCATCTATAGCAACAGCAGCTACAACGATAGCAGCAATAGACCCTGCAGCTACAGAAACACCAGCCGCAGCCTGCACAATAGCCGTAACAGAAGCAAATACAACAGCTACCGTAGCAGATACAGCAGCTGTAAAACAATAGATGTAACAGATCTTATAGGTGTAGCAACATCTGCTACAATAATAGCAGAGACAACCGGTTTGTTCAGCAACAGCAAATACGGCAGATGTAGTAACAGATACAGCATCTATAGCAACAGCATCTACAATGATAGCAGCAATAGACCCTACAGCTACAGAAAAAACACCCGCAGCCTGCACAATAGCCGTAGCAGAAGCAAATACAACAGCTACCGTAGCAGATACAGCAGCTGTACAACAATAGATGTAACAGATCTTACAGCTGCCGCAACTTCTGCTACAATAATGGCAGCAACAACAACCAGTTACATAACAACTGTAGCAGCAACAGCTAATCTAACAGCCATAGATTTAGCACTCTTAGCAATAGCAAGCATCACAGCAATGATATTCCAGCTGTAGATTCACCCACCACAGCAACAGCAGTCATCAAATACGAGAGCTGTAGTAGTGGATACAATGCTGTAACATCGACTGCAACTATAACAGAAATAGATCCTGCAGCTGTAGCAGCATTAGACACAGTCAGCACAATAGCTGTAGCAGAAGCAAATATAGCAGCATTGTATCGGTATTCGAATTGTCAATCAGTTGTCTTTAGTTCGAATCCCGATCTTTTAATGATTTCCTTCATTTTCCTCTATACTCTAGGATATGTCACTTAGATTGATGCTGTAACTGAATACAGCTTTGCTTAACATACCAAATTAATATTATAAATTATTTTGTTCCTGGTGTTCTGGGTTCGAATACCTATTCAATGAAATTTACTTACAAGTATAATTAACTCGTAATTTAATTTAGATAGGCACGTTAAGTATAAAGTAAACAGATTACCTTGTTCCTAAATATCGTTATCATAACAAAAATTACTTTAAAGCACTTAGATCGAATCCCGTAGGGGTGATTTCATATATCTTCAAGCCTATAGATCATATCAGGTTTGAGTAAAGATTAAATGCTTGATGCTGATTCGGGGGAGCAAAATTACTAAAATACATTTATTAAAAGTATTACCGGGTTCGATTCTAGAAGCTTAGAATCTCTGTAACTCTGGAAAAATTGCTTTGCTCGTGATTGCAGTGAAATGTAATGGTTTTTCTGTGGGAAGATGGAAAGGAAGAATTGAAAAGGGAATGAAAACATGAAATAATGTAGTATATACATAAATTTAACTACACAAAGGAGAAAATCTTATACGTTACCTTTTAAGCCTTTACTTTTAAGCATTGTGATAATAGAGATTGTGCTAGCTTTGGTGTAATGGGTGGTGGTAGGCTTTGAATGGAACATCTGACTGAATGAGCGTGTGGGAATACTTCTCTTGTTGGAGTGACAGAATATACAGCTAGTTACGAGACGAGTTTAAACGTGTTTGATACTGCCAAACATCCTGTCCCTGGGTGTGACGTCATAGACATCGAGCATCCTATAGAACTTCACGATCTACGCAACGATCTACCTTTCCTGCCTGAGTGTATGAAACCATTGAAATCATATACAAAGAAACTGATACCTCGTCTTGAACCTATACCATGTATGTAGTACATTACATGGCTTTGAAGCAAGATCTTAATCATGGGTTACGACTAAAAAAAATCCATCGTGTGCTGCAATTCCAACAGTCACAGTGGTTAAAACCTTATGCTGAATTTAACAACAGGCTACTACTATAAGCTGCAAATGATTTCGAGAAGGACCTCTACAAGCTCCTTAACAACGTCATGTTTGGAAAAACTATGGAGAATCTGTCTGATCGTATGGATATACGACTGGTGATAAATGAGAAGACTCTAGAGAAGCTGATCGCCAAGCCTACGGTTATCGATAAGGACAATATACGCTGCTATTCTAGCTGTTGTACATATGACCTCTCGACAGATTGCATTCAATAAGCCCATATACATTGGTGTGAGTGTGTTGGACATCTCCAGGACAATGTATCACCATCATTATGATGTTCTGTTACCATATTACGGAGCTGGAAACCTGAACCTTATGTACATGGATACTTATTCATTCATTCATTCATTCATCGTGTAACAACTGGAGATGTGTACCATGACAAGTTACGTTTACTTGAGCATCTGGATACTGCTGATTATCCTACAACTATAAATGCCATTCAGCTCTAAACAAAGTGCTTGGGAAATCTAAAGATGAGGCTAATGGTAAAATCTTCCCGCGCTTTGTCGGACTACGAGCTAAGATGTATGCCTTAGATATCCATGGCTCAATGGTAAAAAAGATTAAGGGTATAAAACGTAGTGCTATTAAGCAGTACATTACGTTTGACAGCTATACAGACTGTCTTAAAACCTGTGAAATCATCAGAACGCCTATGAATCTAATCTTATCATGAAAGCACGCTGTTACTACTGTGCAAGTGAATAAAATTACATTGAATCCCTTTGATGATCTCCGAGAGTCTGCAATGTTAAAAAAATTAAGGTTTACTCATGTACTGTGTATGCACAAAGCAGACAAATGGTGAAGAAAGGAGAAGATGGAAAGGGAGGTGGTAACCATTGTCATTAGGAGCAAATACTAGTGCTAGTCTCAGGCCTATATAAAGGGAAGAGACGTCTACCCTTACAATCCTAGTTTAATGAAGCAATGATTTAACTGATAAAGCTGCTACATTTGAGAAAACAAGTGGATTAGCTGCTGCTACAACTGTAATGTAACCGGTTGTTGTCGCTGCTATTATTGTATCAGATGTTGCTACAGCTGTAGGATCCGTTACATCTATTGTTGTACAGCTGATGTATCTGCTACGATAGCAATTGTATTTTCTTTTGCTACAGCTATTGTGCTGACTGTGTCTAATGCTGCTACAGCTGCAGGATCTATTGCTGCTATCGTTGTAGCTGCTGTTGCTATAGATGCTCTATCTGCTACTACATCTGTCATGTTTAATGTTTATGTGATGACTGCTGTTGCTGTGGTAGGTGAATATACAGCTGAAATATCATTGCTGTGATGCTTGCTATTGCTAACACTGCTAAATCTCTAGCTGCTGCTGCAGTTGTTATGTAATGCGACTGCTGCTGCTATTGTTATAGCAGATGCTGCTACAGCTGTAAGATCTGTTACAGCTATTGTTGTACAGTCTCTG
The DNA here is from genome assembly GCA_030765065.1 of Deroplatys truncata. NCBI lineage: Eukaryota > Metazoa > Arthropoda > Insecta > Mantodea > Mantidae > Deroplatys > Deroplatys truncata. Next base: position 703,326,633 of record CM060990.1, read on the forward strand.
TATCTGCTACGATAGCTGCTGTATTTGATTCTGCTACAGTTATTGTGCTGACTATGTCTAATGCTGTTACAGCTACCTGATCTGATACTGTTATTGTTGTAGCTGATGTTACAGTGTTGTATCTACTACTTCAGCTCTCATATTTGATGTTACAGGTACCGTGATGGCCGCTGTTGCTGAATCTACAGCTGGAATATCATTGCTGTCATGCCTGTTATTGCTAAGAGTGCTAAATCTATAGCTGCTGGATTAGCTGCTGCTCCTACAGCTGTTATGTAACTGGTTGTTGTCGCTGCTGTTATTGTAGCAGATGTTGCTACAGCTGTAAGATCTGTTACATCTATTGTCGTACAGCTGCTGTATCTGCTACGGTAGCTATTGTATTTGCTTCTGTTACAGCTATTGTGCAGGCTGCGGCTGATGTTTCTGTAGCTGCAGGATCTATTGCTGCTTTCATTGTAGCTGCTGTTGCTATAGATGTTGTATCTGTTACTACATCTGTAGTATTTGCTGTTGTTGTGATGCTTGCTGTTGCTGCTGCTTACAGCTGTTATGTAGTGCAACTGCTGCTGTTATTGTTGTAGCAGATGCTATAGATATAGGATCTGTTACAGCTATTGTTGTACAGGCTCTGTATCTGCTACGAAAGCTGCTATATTTGCTTCTGCTACAGCTATTGTGCTGACTGTGTCTAATGCTGCTACAGCTGCAGGATCTATTTCTGTTATAGTTGTAGTCGATGTTACAGCATTGTATCTACTACTACAGCTCTCGTATTTGATGACTGCTGTTGCTGTGGTGGGTGAATCTACAGCTGGAATATCATTGCTGTGATGCTTGCTATTGCTAAGAGTGCTAAATCTATGGCTGTTAGATTAGCTGTTGCTGCTACAGTTGTTATGTAACTGGTTGTTGTTGCTGCCATTATTGTAGCAGAAGTTGCTGCAGCTGTAAGATCTGTTACATCTATTGTTGTACAGCTGCTGTCTGTTACGGTAGCTGTTGTATTTGCTTCTGCTACGGCCATTGTGCAGGCTGCGGGTGTTGTTTCTGTAGCTGTAGGGTCTATTGCTGCTATCATTGTAGATGCTGTTGCTATAGATGCTGTATCTGTTACTACATCTGCTGTATTTGCTGTTGCTGAACAAACCGGTTGTCTCTGCTATTATTGTAGCAGATATTGCTACAGCTATAAGATCTGTTACATCTATTGTTGTACAGCTGCTGTATCTATAACGGTAGCTGTTGTATATGCTTCTGTTACGGCTATTGTGCAGGCTGCGGCTGATGTTTCTGTAGCTGCAGGGTGTATTGCTGCTACCGTTGTAGCTGCTGTTGCTATAGATGCTGTATCTGCTACTACATCTGTCGTATTTGCTGTTGCTGTTGTTGTGATGCTTGCTGTTGCTGAGGATACTGAATCTACAGCTGTTATGTAATGCGACTGCTGCTGCTATTGTTGTAGCAGACGCTGCTGCTGTAGGATCTGCTAGTCATCGTGGTACAGTCTCTGTATCTGCTACGATAGCTGCTGTATTTGCTTCTGCTACAGCTATTGTGCTGACTGTGTCTAATGCTGCTACAGCTACCTGATCTGATGCTGTTATTTTTGTAGCTGATGTTACAGCCTTGTATCTACTACTACAGCTCTCGTATTCTATGTTATAGCTGCCGTGATGACTGCGGCTGCTACAGCTGTTATTAAACCGGTTGTTGTCACTGCTATTATTGTAGCAGATGTTGCTACAGCTGTAGGATCTGCTACATCTATTGCTGTATAGCTGCTGTATCTGCTACGGTAGCTGTTGTATTTGCTTCTGCTACAGCTATTGTACAGGCTGCGGCTGATGTTTCTGTAGCTGTAGGATCTATTGCTGCTATCATTGTAGCTGCTGTTGCTATAGATGCTGTATCTGCTACTACATCTGTCGTATTTGCTGTTGTGATGCTTCCTGTTGCTGAGGATGCTGCATCTACAGTTGTTGGATTTGCCGCTGTTTGTGCTACAGCTGTTATGTAATGAGGCTGCTGCTGCTATGACCTAAATACCTGTGATACTACCCGAATCATGTGAAATTACCTTAACTAGCTCTGATACGAATTCCTGCTCTAAATTAGCACTAGCACCTGTGATACTATCTTAATTACCTGTTAAAATGACTCAAATACCATTGATACAACCTGAATCACCTGCATTTACCTTAAATAGCTGTGATACAAATCTCTGATCGAAATTATCACGAGTATCTGTGAAGCTAAGCTGATTACCCAAATACTTACAATATTACCGGAACTATGTGTGAAATACGAAACTACGTTATAACCGAGCCCTGGAACCTACTCTAAACACCTATGATACTTGAATTATGCTAAATACCTACGATACTAGCTGAATTACCTGTGAAACACGAAACTATGCTATACCCACCCCTGGAATCTATCCTCCTGTGATACTAGATGAGTTAGCCTAAATACCTACGATATTAACTGAATTACCTGTGAAATCATACACTGCTATGATGCAGTCAGCCTCTTGTAATAATAGCTGAATTAGCTTAAATGCCCCCCGATACTAGCTGAATTGTCTGTGAAAAATATGCATTTATGATACGTCCTGCCCCTGGAAACTAGCCTCCTGTGATACTAGCTAAGTGACTCTAAACACCTATGTTACTTAAATTATCCTAAATACCTACGACACTCTCTGAATTACCTGTAACATCATACGGAACTATGCTATATCCGCTTCCCGGGATCTGTGCTACCCTGTGATACTAACTGAATTACTTACCTGTTAGTGTGAGTGGGTCACCTCTTTCCCTTTGCTGATCACGTTTTTCCCTTTGCTGGTCACCTTTTTCTCTTTGCTGGTCACCTTTTTCCCTTTGCTGGTCACCTTTTTCCCTTTGCTGGTCACCTTTTTTCCCTTTGCTGGTCACCTTTTTCCCTTTTTGGGTCAGTTTTTTCCCTTAGCTTGTCACCTTTTCCCTTTGCTGGTCACCTTTTCCCCTTTTCTGGACACCTTTTTCCCTTTATGGGTCACCTTTTTCCCTTTGCTGGTCACCTTTTTCCCTTTGCTGGTCACCTTTTTCCCGTTGCTGGTCACCTTTTTCCCTTTGTGAGTCACCTTTTCCCTTTGCTGGTCACCTTTTTCCCGTTGCAGGCCACCTTTTTCCCTGAGCAGTCACCTTTTTCCCCTGAGCGAGTCACCTTTTCCCTGAATAGGTTACGTGATGGGCGTGTCTAGAACATTGACATGAAACAGTTTTCCATGAAGTTCACGTCTAAAATCGCTTTCAAGTCTAGCACCTCCTATACCCTATCTCTCCTGTATATAAACCCATATTGCTACTCCCTTAGTATCTGTCTAGCCTATCACCTCTCCTCCTGTTCCTATACCTCTCATATAAACCATGCTCTACTCCTCTAGCTCTGTCTAGCCTAACACTTCTATCGTTTTCCTATGACTCTCATATAAACCATACTCTGCTCCTCGATCTCTGTCTAGTCTAACTCCTCTCCTTGTTTTCCTGTACCTCTCATATAAACCATACCCTATTTTCGACCTCTGTCTAGCCTAACACCTCTCCTCCTGTTCCTATACCTCTCATATGAACCATGCTCTACTCCTTTAGCTCTGTCTAGCCTAACACTTCTCTCGTTTTCCTATGATTCTCATATAAACCATACTCTGCTCCTCGAACTCTGTCTAGTCTAACTCCTCTCCTTGTTTTCCTATACCTCTCATATAAACCATACCCTATTTTCGACCTCTGTCTAGCCTAACACCTCTCCTCGTTTTCCTATTCCTCTCATATAAACTATACTCTACTCCTCAACCTCTGTCTAGCCTAACACCCCTCTTCCTGTTCCTATACTTCTCATACATATAAACGCATACTCTACTCACAACCTCTGTCTAGCTTAACACCACTCCCCGTATCCCCTACCTCTCATAAAGCGCATTCCTCTCCTGTCCCCTGTCTAGCTGAGCATCTCTCTTTGGTTTCCTATACCGCTCATATAAAACACATTCTACCTTTCACACCTGTCTATCCTATAAAAGATCCCTCCGTTTTCTCGTATCTTCTTATAAACACATAGTCAAATTCTCCTAAGCTAACACCTCTCCTCGTTTTCCTATATTTCTCATATAAACCATACTCTACTCCTAAACCTCTGTCTAGCCTAACACCCCTCCTCCTGTTCCTATACTTCTCATACATATAAACGCATATCTACTCTCAATCTGTGTGTAGTATAGCATCTCTCCCCGTATCCGCTACCTCTCATAAAGCGTATTCCTCTCCCGCCCTTGTCTAGCTGTATATCTCTCCTTGGTTTTCTATCTAATCTATATAAAGCACATTCTACCTTTAACACCTGTCTGTCCTAACATAGGAACCCTCTCCGTTTTCTCGTCTCTCCTTATAAACACATACTCAAACTCTCCTAGCCTAATACGTCTCCTCGTTTTCCTATATCTCTCATAAAAACCATACACTACGTTTCAAACCCTGTCTAGTCTAACACCTCTCCTCGTTTTCCTATACCACTCATATAAACCATACTCTACTCAACCCCTGTCTAGCCTAACACCTCTCCTCCTGTTCCTATACCTCTCATACATATAAACGCATTCTCTACTCTCAGCCTCTGTCTAGTCTAACATATCTCAACTATCTCTTCCATATAAACGCACTACCCTCCTGCAACCATGTGTTGCCTAGTATCGGTCTTGGTATTACCTATCTCTCCCATATAAACCCATTTTCCTCCTTGGACCGCCCCATCCAGCCTCGTTTTCCCTATCCTTTCCCATATATGCCCAAAAAAGTGGCCCAGCTCTCTCCTAAATAACCTACTCACATAAATTACGATTTAGGTACATTTCGATGTAAAAATTACGTGCCGATATAATGAGCTTAGTGTTAAATTGAAAAGGGTTGAGTAAAGCAACTCCTCTCACTTTTATGGCTCACCTAACCTAGTTCTATAAACCAAGTCGATTGATGGCTTTCGCATAGCCTTTTTTCGCGATGGTGGACGTTTCACAGAGGGTAGGATCCAAGGCAGTTTTAGAACGTTGAGGATACATAATCAATTATGTTTTATTACGGTACAAATACTAACCATAGCATTCAATCTTTTATTCTGATTCTACCTTCCCATAATTAATTCAGAATTAATGTTATCTTAATTATGTTTTATTTTTAGAGTTTTGCAAGAAAAGGAATATAAAGAAGGTTGCCAATCGTTATCACGCGAGAATGCTACGTTTTTGGACTTTTTGTAATGCTTTTTCGTTTTACGTGGTTCATTTGTATATAACACTGCTCCGTACCTTCTTTTTTGCTTTTGTTTTTAATACCTAAGTTGTTTGTAATATTTGCAACTCAAAATAAATATTAAATTTAAAATGCTTATTCAGACTTGTAGGCTATGGTCGTAACTCCTGTATACCATGGCCTAAAAGTCTGGATAATGATTTGAAATTTAATGACACCGGTCATAAGAGCCTACGTTGTTTAATCAAAATCAATATTTCTATTGCTCTTGCTGCTTTGCAAACAATTAATAGCAGAAGAAAAATAATAATAATAATAATAATAATAATAATAATAATAATAATAACTAATATAATTTTCCGGGCTGTTATGCCGTGGTCTGCTGAAGAAAGATTTCCCAGACGTTTCGTCCACAACTGCGGTGGACATCTTCAGTGGCGCGGACGAAGTCTTCTCGGTGAAAGTATCGCAGCGTCTGATGCGTTGGCCGTTGGTGCCGCTCTCTTTATAGTGTGGACGCTCTCTGCTGATTGGCCCGCTGTTATGAGGGGGCTGGCGCCGGCTGTGTTGTTGCTCTCTTCTGATTGGCTCGCAGTGTTTTTCGGTATTGTATGACCTTTCTTGTTTTTGATGACTAGATGCCAGTTACTGTTGAGTTTCAAAGCTTCTTCTTTCCTATTGAAATTATTGGGATGTTTATAAATCTCTATTGCTTCGCGTTGTAGCCGGGTATGGTAATGCTTTAAGGAGGAAAGAATGTTGGTGTCCTGAAATCTAATAATGTGTTCGCCCTCGGCTTCAATGGCATGTTCGGCGACTGCCGATTTTTCTGTATGGCCCAGGCGGCAGTTTCTTTTGTGTTCGCTAAGTCTGGTGTTTGCGCTCCGCTGTGTGGTACCAATGTACACTGAACCACAGGAACAAGGAATACGGTAAACACCGGCCGATGACAGGGGGTCTCGGGGGTCTTTGGAAGAGCGCAGTAGGCTGTTTAATTGTCTTGTAGGTTTGAATACTGTTTTGACGTTATGACGTTGAAGTATATGTTCAATACGGTCAGTGACATTTCTGAAATATGGCAGAAAGACAATGGACTTGCTTTTGGGTTGGTCCTGAGTAACCGGTCGGGGCTTGGCCGGACGGCAGGCTCATCTCACCTCTTGGACTGAATAACCATTTGATTGTAGAGCTGTTTCTAGGTGTCGGATTTCTTGTGGAAGTAAGTGTGGTTCACAAATACGGGAAGCACGGTTTGCGAGTGTCTTAATCATAGCACGTTTTTGTCTATGATGGTGGTTGGAGTTCTTGTTAAGGTAACGGTCTGTGTGTGTGGGTTTGCGGTAGACAGTATGACCCAGCGTGCCGTCAGCCTTCCTGCTAACGAGTACATCTAGAAAGGCTAGTTGGCCATCCTTTTCTTGTTCCATTGTGAACTGTATACGCTGATTGATGCTATTTAGATGTAACAAAAAATCTTGAAGAGCTTGTTCACCATGGGGCCAGATGACGAAGGTGTCATCCACATAGCGGAACCAGGCTGTTGGTTTGAGTGGAGCTGAGTTTAGTGCCTTTGACTCAAATGCCTCCATGAAGAAATTGGCCACATCAGGGCTAAGGGGGCTGCCCATGGCAACACCGTCTATTTGCTCGTAGAATGACCGGTTCCACTGGAAATAAGTTGTAGTCAGGACATGGTGAAAAAGTGTAATGATATCATCAGAGAAGATGGGTTGTAACAACTTCAGAGTTTCCTGTACTGGAACCATGGTGAATAGAGACACAACGTCAAAACTAATTAGTAAATCCTTCGGTAGCAATTTGAGGTTGCGGAGAATTTGAATGAAATGAGTAGAGTCTTTGATGAGAGAGTCGGACAAGCCGACATGGGGTTGTAGAAGACCGGTTAGGTATTTAGCTATGTCGTATGTGGGAGAACCAATACCACTAACAATGGGTCTGAGCGGAACATCTGGTTTATGAATCTTGGGTAGCCCGTAAAGTCTAGGCGGCTGAGCTTCGGACTTGGTAAGGCGGCGTTTGTCTTCCTTCGAAAGCGAGGAGTTCTTGATCAAAAGATTAGTTTTCCGTAGAATACGGGCTGTCGGATCACGTTTAATCTTATGGTAGGTTGCTGGTTGCAGGAGTTCAGAGATTTTCTGTTGATAGTCTTGTTGGTTAAGAATAACTGTGGCATTACCCTTGTCCGCTGAGCAAACAATGATGTCTCGGTTGGAGTTCAGCTTCTTTAATGCAGTTCTCTATTGATTGGTTAAATTACTGGTAGGAGGTTTGGCCTTCTCGAGAACCCTGGCAGATTCCCGGCGAATTTCATCAGCTGCAAGCTTTGGCAGCACTCGTATTCCTGCTTCAATGTGAGAAACGATGTCTTCAACTGGCAACGTTGGCGTGACAACAGCGTAGTTACCTCCTTTAGCAAGGAGTGACGTTTCGGCAGGTGACAGCTGGTGATCCGATAAGTTCACTACCGTGCGGCAGTGGTTGAGAGTAGTCGGCGGTTTGATGGAGGCAGTAAGGCTATCAAACTTCTTCTTGTGACGAGTGGTCATGCTGTTGTGATTGTATGTCGTAGAGCTGTAGGTGATTCTGTCCGTGTTGTCCCAATCAAAACTGTGTAGTGAGTTACTCACTTGAAGATGTAAGATGAGTAGTTGACTGTTGTTGGCAGAGAGTTGTCGTCTGGTCTGATGGATGCGTTCTCGGAGCAAGGCCCGTTCAGAGCGATTGTAAATGCGGTTGGCGGCAGCGGTGGTGAAATGTCGTTTCTGTCGTAGGAATTTAGGAATAATTCCCGAGTCTCGGCAGCGTAGAAGAAAGGCAAGTGAACACAGCAAAGAAGATTTTTGTTTGCGTAGCACTTCTAGTCGACGGATCAGACGATATGCCTCCTCCCCGTAGAGGCGAGTCATGTAAGAACGTAGGTTTTCACGGCCGGTGTCAAAATTATAACTAATATAATTTTCCGGGCTGTTATGCCGTGGTCTGCTGAAGAAAGATTTCCCAGACGTTTCGTCCACAACTGCGGTGGACATCTTCAGTGGCGCGGACGAAGTCTTCTCGGTGAAAGTATCGCAGCGTCTGATGCGTTGGCCGTTGGAGCCGCTCTCTTTATAGTGTGGACGCTCTCTGCTGATTGGCCCGCTGGTATGAGGGGGCTGGCGCCGGCTGTGTTGTTGCTCTCTTCTGATTGGCTCGCAGTGTTTTTCGGTATTGTATGACCTTTCTTGTTTTTGATGACTACATGCCAGTTACTGTTGAGTTTCAAAGCTTCTTCTTTCCTATTGAAATTATTGGGATGTTTATAAATCTCTATTACTTCGCGTTGTAGCCGGGTATGGTAATGCTTTATGGAGGAAAGAATGTTGGTGTCCTGAAATCTAATAATGTGTTCGCCCTCGGCTTCAATGGCATGTTCGGCGACTGCCGATTTTTCTGTATGGCCCAGGAGGCAGTTTCTTTTGTGTTCTCTAAGTCTGGTGTTTGCGCTCCGCTGTGTGGTACCAATGTACACTGAACCACAGGAACAAGGAATACGGTAAACACCGGCCGATGACAGGGGGTCTCGGGGGTCTTTGGAAGAGCGCAGTAGGCTCTTTAATTGTCTTGTAGGTTTGAACACTGTTTTGACGTTATGACGTTGAAGTATATGTTCAATACGGTCAGTGACATTTCTGAAATATGGCAGAAAGACAATGGACTTGCTTTTGGGTTGGTCCTGAGTAACCGGTCGGGGCTTGGCCGGACGGCAGGCTCTTCTCACCTCTTGGACTGAATAACCAGGACCAACCCAAAAGCAAGTCCATTGTCTTTCTGCCATATTTCAGAAATGTCACTGACCGTATTGAACATATACTTCAACGTCATAACGTCAAAACAGTATTCAAACCTACAAGACAATTAAACAGCCTACTGCGCTCTTCCAAAGACCCCCGAGACCCCCTGTCATCGGCCGGTGTTTACCGTATTCCTTGTTCCTGTGGTTCAGTGTACATTGGTACCACACAGCGGAGCGCAAACACCAGACTTAGCGAACACAAAAGAAACTGCCGCCTGGGCCATACAGAAAAATCGGCAGTCGCCGAACATGCCATTGAAGCCGAGGGCGAACACATTATTAGATTTCAGGACACCAACATTCTTTCCTCCATAAAGCATTACCATACCCGGCTACAACGCGAAGCAATAGAGATTTATAAACATCCCAATAATTTCAATAGGAAAGAAGAAGCTTTGAAACTCAACAGTAACTGGCATCTAGTCATCAAAAACAAGAAAGGTCATACAATACCGAAAAACACTGCGAGCCAATCAGAAGAGAGCAACAACACAGCCGGCGCCAGCCCCCTCATACCAGCGGGCCAATCAGCAGAGAGCGTCCACACTATAAAGAGAGCGGCACCAACGGCCAACGCATCAGACGCTGCGATACTTTCACCGAGAAGACTTCGTCCGCGCCACTGAAGATGTCCACCGCAGTTGTGGACGAAACGTCTGGGAAATCTTTCTTCAGCAGACCACGGCATAACAGCCCGGAAAATTATATTAGTTATAATTGTGACACCGGCCGTGAAAACCTACGTTCTTACAATAATAATAATAATAATAATAATAATACTCTAATCTATTAAATAAGTTGTTCAAAGTAAAACGCCTTTATATCTCCCCTGAAAACTTTATTTATGAAACAGTTTTTTTCACATGTACTTTAATTTTGCTTCGTATCCCCTTGTTATATGTTCTTGATGCATCTGGTGCCTTGCGGACTGCATTATGACTTTACAATTAAATACGCCAATGATCAATAGGAAGCCAAATGCATCGGCACATTTTTACACCGGACTGTAGGGGCCAGATACAAAGTCAGTACTCAAGTGCAACTGGTCCTTAAGGATTGTGTTCCATTTCACAGTCGCCACTTGAGGAATTCTTTAAGGGAAACTGCTCGCTCACATGAGTATCCCTTGATTGTTTTGCTTAATCAGTTGATGCCAGACTCAAAAAGTGGAGAATCAAGAATTTGCAGACTATGTTGAGTTTCATGCTCGTGATGCCCTCCGCGTTGCAAAGCGATACATTAAGGATGCAAACAATCCTCTGGAAACGAACAATGGGCAGTTTAAGAGAAGATTTCGCTTTAGTAAAGATGTGGTACAAAATGTACTAGTGCGGATGCTGGAACATCAAATAGCAATCAAGAGAGGGCTACCTATTTCACCAATGATGAAGATGCTGATTCCTGTGAGGTTCTAGCAACATCATCATTCTAGCGGAGGATTTTGTGTATAGTTTTATCCGCAATTATCAGTGTTTCAAAACCTAAACTATAACACCGAAACTAGCATGGCAAACATTTCCTTAACCAACAACACCTAAACTATTATGTCCCTATTTTTAAACAAGCTTCTGCGCAAAAAGAGTTAGCAATGTGTATACGAAAGCAGTATTATCCTAATTTCACCCTTACTGGGGTTAATTGGTTGCTCTTGAATCACTATTAGCATAACAAAGCTAAATTAGTAAATCTTTCATTGGATTTCCACTCAGAATTACCTACAAAAAGCAAACCGTTTCACAATATTTGAATATAAAATAATAACGCCTCACCTCATGTAAAATTGTGCAGTTTTACAAAGAACAGTTAAAGTGATATTGATTTTGTCCCTTGGGTATGAACTAATCTTTCCACCTACAAGAAGTAATTTTATTGTGCATAATGCCTTAGTGCCAAATATAGTAAGGTCTCATTGATTTCACATTAACATTTTAGAGAGTTTTATAGTAAGTATGCAAGTGAGGATGCTATTTGTCCCTTGGGAATGAACTTAATGTTTCACAGCTAGAAGAGGCAAATTTGTTTTGGAGAATATATTAAAACAAAATATAATATTACTTCACTTTTGCATTAACGGTATACCTCTTAATAGCACATAAGAAAGGTTTTTTTTCTCTTTATATTAAAACCTAACCTCTCACAGGCACAAGCAAGTGCAATTTCCTTTGTTTTCATGTCCTTGAATATAAACTGTAAGAAGGCTTCTATGCTAAGTCCTAACTTCAATGCCTTCCCTTGAAGTGAGAGCAGTTTCACCTAGCTTCTCAAGATACACGAGTAATTTGCATTTTGTGCTGTAGATGTTTGATACATAACTGCATATTTCGCTGTGATGTACTTTTGTTGCTCCAGATTTGCTCTGCATAATATCTCAGTCTAAAATAGTGAAGCCTCATTCCACCTTATAACTGTGCGGTTTCATAGTGAGAATACTATTAATTCTTTGAGTGTGAACTAACTTTCAAGCAGCAATGCATCTGTGAAATTCCACAAATCTGCAGCTTTCATTTCATTTCTTTGACTTTCTTCACCATATACTAAAAATATAATACATGCACACAAAATTTTAAAGAGCGATGTCAAATCATTATTCAGTTTATACTTTTTAAATTAATAATTAATCACGTTTTGATAGAGCAATATGAATTGCTCATTGGACCTTAAGCTACATCATATTGCTCCAAATTTGAGGTTAGTGTACAAAGTTAAAAACATTTTTATGCAGACACTTCTTAATTATACTTCGTTTAAGAAGAAAACATTTTATTGGATTTTTCAAGTTTTTCAATGCGAGTTATGTAAATTGAACAGATTAATGTTTTTAAACTAGTGCACAAAACATTTTGAATCCTTAATTTCTGAAAATTTCCAGATAATAAGTTATAAACTGTGATATAAGTGGCATTTTGAATAGTAAAATGTTCTGGAAAAGAATTAAAAATGGAGATTAACGTTCAATGCGGTGTTTTACCCAAGTGGTAAACGGCCGCTTTAATAAATTTTATTTAAAACCGCTGATATTCAAAACCAAATGCGCAGCATCAAAGGACAAGTTGTATGCATAATACAACAGTTTTAAAAAAAATCGGTACGTACAAATTGCTTACGTTTTATTTTATCAAATTTCACTGATACATTGCCTTGAACAAAAAATCGACCTTTACTTCTTCATTACAGTTTCCTGTAATGCATGATCTCAGTTTAATCACTTTTCCAGCAGGCTCACTATAAAGTGGGATTGTTGCATATATTTTGGATGAAAGTTTTAACGGTACACGTAACTTATCTTTGAAAAGTGCAAGAAACAAATTGCACTGCATTAGCTCTGTATACAAATTCTAATCAAAATTACTATGAAAGCATGGTCTACATAAACCCCAACCAAAACAAGTTAAAAACTCCTACTGTGTGATACTTTCTGCCCCTGAACAACTGCCTCCCTTGTATTGCTCATGAGTGAAACTTTTTCATTAATGTTTGTACCTACCATTTTTTAAACAATTTCTAGAAGACCAGATACATGGTATGCTCCTCGTGCATTTCACTTGTACAATAATAAAAATTGTGTTTAAATTTAAAAATTTACACAGTTCAGTTAAGCACATTACAAAATTCTACTTCACACCTCTAAATGTTAGCAAGGTCTGCTCTTGTAGGCTTGATTTTGTTACAACCACGCTTGCAATTCTGGGGACTAACAGAATCGAACTTGCTGCATTCAGGTGAACTATTCTCTTGACTCATTATATGTTTAACTTTCAGATTTTAAAACTTAGCAACAGTACAGGGGTTACCTCAGCTGTTTATGCAGTATACAGCAGTCCACTTGCAGTTCCCAGATTGTAAGAATTATTAAAACAAAAATGTTCATAATTGGGTGCTAAATTATGCTGATTGGAATTATAGAGGCAAACCATTAACACATGTATTTTTTTGGGTTTCTCAGTTGATGTGTGCAGACTTATATGATATTAGCCAGCCAAGTTTCTGCCGCATCATATCAAAGGTGTCAGAAAAATTAATGAGGGAATTTAGGTGGTGCATAGGGCTTCTTGATAGTTTAAATGACTTGAAAACAGAATTCTTTTGTAAAGTCGGCTTCCCTGGGGTAATTGGTGCTGTTGATAGCACGCAAGTAGTAATAGTCCCGGATGAGCCAATTGGATTAACGATAATCCTGCCGCTAGGGGCGCTAGTGTCGCCAGTGTCGCCGCGGATTAAGAGCGACGGCGGTAAGTTTGAAAAGCGCCAAGAGCGGAAGGATTATCGTTATTGCAATTAGCTCATCCGGGACTGTTTTCTTTATTTATAATTTGAATACAGTACATTGGATAAAGATATGAATACATAGTTGAGATTAACATGATGTATTATTTGCTTAACATATGAATACATAGTTTGAGAATAACATAATGGATTATTTGATTACAGGAGATTAACATATGAATACAATATATGAACAATATAGGAAATATTAGGAGAAAAAAACACATTAAAATTCATAGTTTGTTGAGGCACTACGACACACAGATTTCGCGCACAACAATGATTTTAAAGTACGTGGTGCACTTTGAGTCCTCGTCATCGCTGCTGCTGCTATCGACGGTAAATTAGTGGATAGGTTTGGTGATGCAGGTGGCGAGCAGGTGAGAGAAACTTTCGTTGACGAACTCGGTGAAGGTTGGTATATAGATGGGGATGGTAAATTCGTTGTAATGGCTGGTTGAGAAGCATCCTGTGGATGTGACTTTGTTGGTTAGAGCAGGAATGTTGCTGTTGCCGAGGTATATGATGCATAGTGCGCCTTGTTGATGCTGGTGCACTTTGGTAGGTACGCATTTGACGTGGACGGCGTGAGCCCCTTGGACGTCGAGTGTGATGGTGACAACTCAGCTGCTGCGGAAATAGGAGTTGGAGGTGCAGAGGATACGGATAGGTGATGCGGCGTTGAGAATGAGTTGTAGGTTAAGATTGTTCCCCACGGGGACGAGATAGGTTTCGTCCGACATTATTTAGGGTTATATGGGGAGAACGTGACGATGTGATGTTTGAAACCGCTGCGTAGTTTTTCCTCGCCTGCGTATATGATGCACAATGAGGTAGAGTTTAGTTTGTTGATGAGTTCTGGAGAGGCTTTTGCAAATCTTGTTGGTAGGAAAACTTCTGTGTCGTTGTAGAGTTTGGCGACGAGCTTTGTACCGTGAACGGTGTCGAGTGTTTTGACGCCGACGACACGATACGGTACGTGCTGTTCAAGCGTAGATACGCTGAGAGTGTCGGCGCTGCGGGAAAGTTCTTCTAGCTCTTTAAGAGCGTCCTGTGACATTATGACGGCACAGATGGCAGTTTTTGATAAACGGTGGAGGACCGTCTATATGAGTGGTTTGATGAGGAAGGTTGTAGTGTTGTTTACACCTGCGATAAGGTGCGCAAACTACCTGTGCGTCTCTGGGAAGTTGGTTCCACACAAGGTCGACGTCGCTTGGGGGATAACGTTCAAAGATGTATATGCCGTTCTGCAGCAGCACTTGGCGTTCCCTGGGCAGTAGCAGGTGGATTCTTCGTCCGCTATCGAGATACCGAAAGAGCACGATGAAGCAGTTCATGTGGTGTTTCTAGCGGAGTACCTTCGAAGGAATTGTTGAATTTGCTTTTTGAGTTGATCGAGGTCTTCGTAGAAACCGAGTTGACACTGCGTGCACAGGCAGGTGAGACGGAGCCTAAGTTCGCAGCTGCACGTTTGGTGAAAGCAAAACGAGCAGTGGAAGTCTTTACACGTCGGTCCTGGCATTCCCACACGGCTGGCTGGCACCGAATGAAGGGGAAAAGAATGCGCGTGCATAAATATAACCTAACTGCGGAAGCAGGAAATCACTGGTGGGGGAAAAGTTCGTTGGAGATTTACCACATCAGGGGGAAGCACTGGTGGGGGAAACGTTCGTTAGAGGTTCACTACATCCGCCGGAAGCGCTTAGCGATTATTGCACAACATCCGCAGGAAAAACACTGTGTCCGTTGATTTAACGGTTTTCCTCTTGGAGGAGAACTCTGTTTTGAACGGTGCTGAACATGCAAACGCCGTGAATGTGATCGGGTATGATATAGGGTGATTCGCGACCCAAATGCGCCGCTAAGCACGTGCCGTAGCACATGGGGTTTTCGTTTAACATTTGCTGCATTTTGTCTGTGGAAATGTATTGCTGTTCGTAGAAAACGATGTATAAACCTCTTGCGGGCACAAATTAAAACCACTGATGTTGTGCGTCTTCTTTATGTGCTTTGAAATTTATATCGTTGAAGTACATGCTAGATAGCACAAAATGAATTTTGGTTTCGCAGCTGTGAACTCTGGCGGAGACGGATTTTCCGTCGTAGGTGCTGTCGACGAAGCGAAGTGCAAAAGGTGTATTTTTATGGGGGTGACCGTCCACCTCGTAGTTTTTAAACACCTTACTGTCATGGTAGTACACCGACAGGTAATTTCTGTAACCCGTAATGCGGGAGCGAAGGGCGCGAGATGATTGGGTGAGGTGCGGTTGGAACGCTGGTAGAAATACATGCGCACTAAGGACTATTTTGTGAGATGCGCAGTGCGAAATGGGTGTTGAGGAAATGCTGAACCTCGAGGAATGTTCTAAAATTGGCGCACCGTATGTACTTGGTGAACTGCGTGAAATTCATGTTATGTAAGGGAACGTTGGAGGCATGGTTGTGAAGCATGTACTTGTGGTATGCCATGATTTGATTTTGCACGTCCATCTCTTCCTTCTTTTTGTGATACATGATGTCGGTAATGATGCGCTGCAGGGCATGCAACACGTGCCATTCTTGTTGGTTGAGCGTAACGGATGCGCCTTGCGGGTCTTTGAAAACGAGCTTTAGCTTTCCGAACACAAACTTAAACACGATAGTGACGCTGTCGCTGAATTGAAATTCCTGTAGACGTCCCAGTGGGTCATTCAAGCGTTTGTGAATGATGGGAATGGCTTCGACGAGTTTGTGCCACTGCGAGAAACTCATGACGACTGCGTTGTGCTGTCCACATTTGGCAATGGTGACGACGAGATGGTGCGGCGACTGGGGGGAGAATCCCACACTGACGAATTTAGTTTGTTGCGGGTTGAGGAAGAAGATATCCGCCAGAGGACCCACAACTGCACTGTGTTGGAACTGTGCTGGCGGATCAGGGCTGTCGGGATGCTGTTGGAGGTCGAAGATGGGTAGTTTCCTTTTTTCCCCGGGTTTTGAGGTGGTCGGGGTTTGAAATCCGGTTATACTGGAACACACAAAACAATAATAATAATGTAAGGGATAGAGAGATAAACGGGATAGAAAAAAGCAAGCTAATACATAGGTGCGGACCTAACTGGTCGGCGTGCTGCATGGCAGCATGACTGTATCCGCGTGCTGCATGGCACACTCTGAATGAGGCGAGCGGCACCGTGACGTTGCTTTTTATATGAGCAGGAGCGTCTTCTGAAAGCACGTGCAAGAGGATGGATTAGGTTAGATGTGATGAATAGTGACACACACACATACACACACACACGCACACACACGTACTCACCTTCAAGGGTTGACAAGTTTGCTGAGCGTCAGAGCACTATGCGCGGCATGCGTCTTTGTACGTTTTGCGAATGACGACATCATTATGCGCGTGATTGCTGACGTGAAATTTTGAGAAGAATTTATGCTTAGGTAAGGCGGAGCAGCGGTGGGTGAGGTAGGCGATAACATAATGACCGCAAGTGGTGCTGTCGAAACCTTGCAGCCTTCTGGCGTTGGTGGACCAACGCGTCCCGCAGACCGAATTTAAGAACCGGAGAAAATGGGGCGAAAACGGTCCTATGCCGTAACTGTCAAAATATTCTCCATGCGAGTTTTTGTCCACAAAGATGCAAACCCAGTGTTGCCCGGATTTGGTGCTGGGGTCGGTGTTAGCCACTAGCGCCAAGGGAGGCGTTCGAATGCCGTGAAGTACGGGTAGTTTATCGCAGGGGTAGACGCCTAAAAAGTGAGAGCGCGTAGAGGGGCATGTCGATAGAAACCGTTGAATTTGAAAGGTGTTCATGATACCAAAATGGATCGGTTGGCGTCGATTTCGACCGTGCGATGTATTTCCGCTAGCAGCAGAAGTATGACCGGTTCTGTCAATTTATCGGCAAAACCGATGCTTATAGAGACGGTTCCGTGCCGCTGACCCGAGATGTGAGACTCGTTAGCGCTCATGTCTGCAGTGAGATCGAAAACCCTTATCGTATACCCTTGCGGGTAGGTTTCTCTGGAGATGGAGTGTCCCTCGTCCTTGAAATAAATGCCTAGGCCGTCCTGCAGGGTTTGAAAGCATTGCAAATAGTGTCGCTTTTTAAAGTCGGGTTGCAGAGGTTGGGAGGGAACGGGTTGCCCGTTCACGTAGAGCTGAAAGAAGTTCATTTAAAAATGTTTCAAGTTGTACGGATTTGAGTTAAAATGGCCGGAATAGGCCTTGTCGGTGACCATGGCTACTACCACTCTCCTGGGAACTTGCCCTACGCACACGTCGCTAAACGTCATTGCCCTGGACTCCTTGGGGATGCTGAGAGCGTGAAAGCTGACGTCCTTGAGATGGTACTTTGCGTTGCCCTTTGCGAGCACGGCCTGGTGCGCGAGCTTTATGGTCGGCGAGGGCCGCACCGATTTTAAGCGCAGCGTGGCAGACACGATGTCGGCGTACCCCTTAAAGGTATATACGTCGGAAAACAGATAAAACTGGGGAGAGGCGGGAGTGAGCTTGACGATCATGCTAACGTTGTTCAAAAGCAGCTTATCCTGTCTAAACAGAGCGTTGGACAGGGGACCGATGAGCTGTACGACGTTGCTCCCTTTGGTAAACCCCTGACGCCACTGAAAACCCGCATTGGCGATAAAAGTGTCCATGATGCCTGCCGTGTCCTTTCTCCAGAGGGTGGATTCTAGTTTGGTGTTCATGGCATCTTCGGAGTAATTGAGAAGCGTCTCGAGGTAGCTTCTATAGGGGTAACCGGCTTGCGGCATGGAGACGATGACGTTATTGAGGGTTACCTCCACCTGTTGAAACAGGGAATTTAAGGCGTTGTTGACCAGAGTGGCGTTAGCGTCAGCGTTTAAGGCCTCTTCTTTGTCATCTACAATGCGCACCATGAGTTCGAGTACGACGTAGGTCAAGTCTAGGTAATCGTCCGCATTTCCGGAATAATGAAAGGTGATGGGGGCATTTTTCATTAAAGTGTTTTGAGGGTTTAGGTATAGGAACCGTGACTCCTCGATGCTCATCTAAACCGGCACCTCTGTAAAGATGTCCAGTTCGGAACTCATGTGGACTGCCGCGTCTGCCATTACGAAAATACGTCTCGCACCTTACGCGTACCGCGTTTCAGCTTCGACTGCTTGCTCTTTTTGGAATTGCTCGGTTTTATTCTCTTGAGGCGCCTGGCGCCGGAACCGAGCATGGTATCGAGCTTTTCGTGGGCTTTTCGCTTTAAATTGTATCCGGACTCCTTGAGCCTCCGTTGGAGCGCTTCCATTGGCGCTGCTCCCGAGACAACCACATCGGACAGGACGTGAGCGCCCGCCTTTAAGGCCTCTTTTCCGACTGCTTTTACTCCGCTCTTTAAAAACGGTAGCAAACTTCTGAAGAGTCCTCCGAGGGCTGAAAAGAGACCGCTGCCTCTTTGGTAGCGCTTGCCCCTGTAGAGAATAAAATCGCGATCGTCGAACGCGCTGCCGGCCTGATTGAGGTAGTACCGCGTCACGGCGTGCACGTCCATTACGTTTGTTTCGGACGGAAAGCGAGAACTATAGTACAGGAAAATCCGTCGGCGTATGGCAAGAGATCGCCGTAACCGTTCCTTAAATCTATGTTGACCGTCTTGAAGTCCTGCTGAATCAAGGGTACCCAATTTTGGGGAAAAAACGTCTTTTCGTCGCTCATGTAAGTGTTGTTGCTTCTTTCGTATTCCACGGCCGCGCTCTCTATGACTTGGGCGAAGGTGTCGCCCACGACTTGCGGTGTCACTAGATTACAATAGATGAACATTTCGTAAGGAAACCCCATATAAGGATCTACGGGGTGTTTAGGAGCTTTTTCGAGAATGACGTTGACGTAGGGCTCGAAACCCAACATTTTTGCCATAGCGGGCGTTAAGAGCAAACTGTGGATGCGGTGTAGAGGTCCCGGAGGGTCCTCCGATTTTGAAACGTCTGGTTTGGGTTTTGTGGTAGATGTCGCGGGTCTGACGGGATGAGCCGCCGCGGGTTTCTGCTGCCCCGAAGCCGGGGGCTTCGGTTTCGGTTTCGGCTTGGGTCTCTGGTGGGGCGCATCGCTCAGAGCTTCGTATTCGCCGACCGCGTACGGTACGGCCGTGCGCGCGACATTTTCCACAAACCCGTCGAACTGAATGTCGGGTAGTGTTTCGGGATGGGCGACGGCGGCATTCACGCCCACCGTCTTCTTGCGCTCGTCGAAGAGGAAGAAGTTTTCCACGTGCAAGTGTTCGAGTAGAACGGCGTTGACGAGGTTCACCAAGTCTTTGGGCTTGTGCACGATGCCTTGCGGCATTTCCAGGCTGAATTTGGAATGCGTGGGGAGGAGCGTCATGGTGTACTTGGTGCCCACCAGACGGGCATCGTCTCGCGAAAGGTTATAAAATTTCACCGGATACCTGACCTTTTGCAGGGCGACCTCCCATTCTCCCTGCAGAACGATTCTCTCGGGCAAGATGTTAGAAAATCTGGCCGTGGTGTTGTCGGTAAAGT
The DNA here is from genome assembly GCA_030765065.1 of Deroplatys truncata. Lineage (NCBI taxonomy): Eukaryota > Metazoa > Arthropoda > Insecta > Mantodea > Mantidae > Deroplatys > Deroplatys truncata. The sequence continues at coordinate 703,346,544 of CM060990.1, forward strand.
GTTCCATGGAAGCGTTGCTCACGAGCGTGATGGAGAAGGGCTTCGTCTTAATCATGTCGAATCGACGGTCGAAGCCAGAACCCACGAGTTAAACTTTGGCGGATACCCCTTCCACTTTACCAAGACTTGCTTGTTGCGCCCTCGGCGCTTGGTCTGTAAAACGCGTTCGATCTTAAAAGTCCGAGGTAGTGCGACTTTTGTAGCTCCTCGGTGTAAAATATGCCGTCTATGGCTTCTCCGGCCAGATGCTTCAACTTATATACCACTGGCCAACCGCGCACCACCTCGGTTATCCGAAATATTTCGTCCGTCCAATTCTGCGAGTAGCCCTTGTCGAACTTCATTTTTTCTTTAGAGATGCGCACGTGATCGCCCAGGGAAAATCTGGGTTTCCCTGCGCGAGGTAGGGTCCTATTTCCGTAGAGATTGCGGTACACTCGTAAAATGTTAGATTCGTTCACGTCCTTCGGAGCCATTTTTATGGACCTGTGATGCGAGCTATTGTACGACTCGAGTAAGGCCGGAAGGACCTCCAGGTACCTGTAACTGTTTTTGTGCGTGAAATACCTCCACATCTTGGTTTTAAGGTGCGGTTGAAGCGCTCCACGACGCTGGCATTAACGTTATTTTTGGTTGTGTAATGTTTCACGTCGTGTTTTTTCAGAAAGTCGCGAAAAGTCTTGTTGGTAAACTCGGTTCCCTTGTCCGTTTGGAGGACCCTGGGGACGCGTTGGGAGAATATGGAGCGAAACGCTTGCGCAACCTCGGTATCCAGCTTCGATTTCAGGGGTACGGCCCAAGTTTATTTGGAAAATACGTCGATAACGGTCAGAATGTACACGTAAGGTTTGTTATGTTCCCTCACGCTGTTCATGACGTTTAGATCGGCCTCCCAAAGATCGTCCATATTCGTCACGTGATAATATCTGGTGGGGAACTGCTTTCTGAGCGGTTTGTGCAGAGTGTAACTGTCCTGGTTTTGAAGGAAGGACTCGATGTTCGCCTTAGACTCACCCGTGGCGTTTCGAAGGGGCTTGACCGTACCCAAACCGGCATAGTGTTCCAGTTTGGCATAGTATCGCCTTAGCGCCTTCCATTTCTTCATGCTTTAGTTGTACAGGGGTTGCCAGACGCGTTTGCGACAATGGTACGACGCGGAAGGCGATTTCGATTTCTTTTTCAGAGTGGCAGGGTTTGCCCACTTCTTTTTGCGAGGCGAGAGGAGGTTGACCTTTATGGTTCGGGGTTCGACCTCCTGCTTCACCGGCACGCGTTCGTACACGTCTTCGTAATCGTCGTCGTCTTCGTCGTCGCTTTTGCTTTCGCCAAGGAAGGGATTTCTGACTTGTGCCACGAGATCGAGGTAGTTGCCCAATTTATATTTTACGAGCCGCCACTTTTCGTCGGCAGAGAGCTTTGCGCTCTGCAGGTTCTGAATTTCTTTAGCCAATCTGGATATGGTGCGGTCTATAGCGTGAAGCTTATCGATGGTCTTTGGCTGCGGTGCAACGAGGATCTGCTTGCCGTACTTCATCCTGTTAATTTCGACACTAGCACGCCGCCAAGCGAAACCAAGACGGGTAGGAGAAATGCCGGCAAAAAACCTCCTTTTTGAACCAAGATGCTTTTCTTCTTCTTCTTCAGAGGAACCCGTTTATCCGTCAACTTCCTCTAAGAAGCCTTGTGCTTCTTTAGGCGACCCAAGCACTTTGCGGGAAGTTGCACGTGACCTCTGCACACGATCAGCATACATTCGCTAATGGCCTTGATCAGATCGCCATCGGCATTTTTTAACAACTTTTTGCGCAGAGGGGCCTTCGCCTTGGCCAGAGCTGTCAAATTACCGTGCTGTCTCGCTATGCGAGGACTGGTCAGCGTCGCAAGCCTTAACCTACCTCTAGCCATGCTTGCGCGATAATGACATTCGCTCCCAAAGAGGTAACTTTTTATTTAAAATCAATGGCCTCAGTTGGGTAAGACCCTGCCAGGATAAGCCACGCAAAAAAAAGCAGAAATATAGAACGAAACGAACACGAGCCCTCTCGGCGGTCTCAGTTGGGTACGAAATAAGAGAGGTTTTCCCCCGGCAGCACGCCGGTTCGATACCTGTATCGGGCGGACGTGTACTGGGTGCAGTCCAACACGAGATACCCGTGAGGGCGTTCGGTGGCCTTCTCGAAGGCCTCCAAGAGAAACCTAGAGTTCCTGGGTTCGATCTGCTGGCACAGTCTCTCGATCTGCATCTTGTCCCGGTTGTTCTTGAAGACCACGACGTAGTTTGCATTCAGAGAGATGTTGCGATATTTCTTACCACACGGAAACACGTTCTGCAGGATGTAGACGATGTCGAAGCGCTTGTGATGGGAGTCTCTGGTGAAAAAATTGGACACGTCCTTCCCGCCCCCCTCCAGCATCAGATCGTCGAGCACGACGAGGTCGTTCTCGACCACCGAAGCAAGTTCGGGTATGCCCGCGTGGGTCTCGCAACGCAGAGCCGAGGGTTCGAGTCTCGGCGAATGCTCCGGCGGGTGGCACCACAACCCCCTCCTGGGGCGCACATCGAACATCCGGTGCGCGTGGCGTAACAGGTTTTTCACGAAGGTCGACTTGCCGCAGCGCGACGGCCCCGCCACGAACATCATGCTGGGAAACTCGAATCGCCCCAGGTCCCGGGGACCGGGCATCGTCTCCTCAGGGGCGCCCGGTTCGAAATGACTTTGGCGCGGCTCTAGACGTCTCATTTATGTGTTCCTCTTGAACCCGTAGGGATAGGAATCGTGATCGCCGGCGAGAACACGCTTGTTAACCACCATCCTAAACGTCTTCGAGCTGGGTTCGGTGACGACCGTCCAAGACGGTTTCCGCGAAATCTGCGTGCCCGCCAGCTTCACCGCACGGTCGTTGTCCCTCAGCACCACGTCGCGAATCACCTCGGCGTTCACCAGCTCCAGGTTGCCCGAAGTGACCGTGATCCCCTTCACCTTGCACACCGAGAAGGTCTTGCCCGTCTCGGGGCAAACGATCTCCATGCAGTAGCTCTTGAGCCCCGTGGAGGCGAACCGGGCGATGTAAATGCCCCTCCCGTACTTCTCCAGCTCGTCCGTCATGTCCCCCAGGAGGCGTCCAGTCACCCGGAGCGGCGGCGACGACGACTAAATCGGTGTCGAAGTAGCAGACCCGTTCTCCCAGCCTCTTGAGGTAGGAGAAGAGCACCAGGCGCGCGTGAGCCGTGGTGTAGGCCGCCAGGACGGCGTTGGCGGTGGGGTTGACCTTGCGGTGCTGCTCGCAGTACCTCCACACCGCGTACATGATCCGGTCGGTGACGGGCACGTAGGTTTGCACTTCCACGCCCTGGTCGTTGAGCAGCTCCAGGAGGCGGTCGTACCGGTCCACCAGCTCGCACGTGGGGAGGTGTTCCCTCTGACCCAGTTTGCCCCAGAAGCTGTTGAGCATCAGCTTGGCCAGCTCCCGCCTGCCGGGGTTGGTGGCGACGGCCTGGGGATCCAGGGCGACGCCTTCGTGCTCGAAGAAGTGCTCCACGTACTGCTGCTTTGCGGCAGGGTCGTCGCAATCCGAGAGCCAGCCGGAGGCTTCGGTCTTGATATTCAAGAACTGATTCACGTAGTCCTCGAAGAGACCCTTGGCTCCGGTGGTTTGTCCGTGCCGAATCACGTCGTACTCCCAGATCTCGTGGACCTGGATGAGGCGGTACCCCTCCTCCAGGGCGACCTTCATCTCGTCGATCACCCAGGTACCCGACAACGCCCTCTTGCGCTCTCCGTGGTGGCACTCGTCTTGGTTCTCCGCCTCCGCACAAGCGCGGCATATCGGGAACATGAGCTTGCCGCCGATGCGCGCCGGTAGCACCGGTTGGTGCAGGTGTTGCGGCGGTAGAACCTCGCACTTCACCATTCCGCCCCCAACGTCTTCCAAGCGCGGGAATCGACCCACGTGGATCTTGGGTTGGCCCGCGGGGTAGGATTTCGTCTTGTTCACGTACGGGTACAGGCTCCATACGTCGTAGTAGTAGATCTTGCTATCCCCCTTCACCTCGCAGTACGTCTTGGTGCAGTTGGTGCGACCTCCGTAGAAGGCGCCTAGGGGGGTCAGGGTTCGGGTACCGCAAAGTCCCTTGCGTGGCGCGCGAGGTACTGGATGGCTTTCATCGCGGTGTGGAACTCGCACTCCCACATTTCCACCACAACGTAGCCGGCGGCCTTGATCTTGGCCGTGACCTTCTCGGTGCTCTCTAACCTGGAGGTCATGGTTTCGTGTCCCGAGTTGTGTATCACCGCATGGCGATTGTGAAAGCACCGCCTGCAGCCGTAGTAAAAGCAGCCGTGCAAAAAGTACGGGGTTTTTTCAGCCTCTCTGTACCCGTCCACCTTGTGCCCCACGATTTTAACTTCGCGTCCTCGCATGGCGTGCTGGATGACGATGCGGTTTTGCATCTCTAGCCAAGTTAGCCATATGCATGCGGCGCGAGACTGCCGGTCCGCTAGTCGATACCCGTCCGCTGGCAAGAGGGCAATTTTTTTAAGCGGCATGAAGCGCTTTCTATACACGCACATGCACGCCTGCGCGATGGTGACGCATTCTCTGAACGGGTCTATTCTGTTCTCGTCTAAGAATTCCCTTCTGAATTTGGAAACTCCCTGACTGAGTAGAAATACGTCCATCTTGCAATACGTCACCATTTCCGCTATCATGTCGAAGACGTACCCGGAGGACGCCTTTTCTTCGTGCCACTGCTCGAAGGCGTTCCGACCCTCCGCCGACATACCCTCCGGACAGTAATGCCTTTTATCGGGAATCGAACCCACGTACTGCTCGTTTTCCTTCGTGTAAAACAGGTACGGGAAATAACCTTTGCATTCCTTCAATCCGAAGGTCTTGGAAAAGCGGAAGAGTGGCATGGGTATGAAGTTGAGCGAGTCTAGAAATGTGACGTCACCGTATCTCATCCTGTAGATCTTGCTCCCGTTCATGATGAGCTCCGGCGCCCAGTCTAAGTGCACCACCATGTACTTTAATAAAGACTGCCCGTCGTAAGCTCTGAGGTTATGCGCCACGACGTAGACGTCCCAGGCTTCGATCCTCGCCTGCGCGATGTGTTCGAAAAGCTGCTTCACGGGCTCGTCCATAAACACCCATTCTTTGCAGTCGCATTCGGTACAGTATGCCGTCTTGTGGCGTTCGTCGATGCAGAGCGGACAGGCTTGGTACAACACGCACAAGTTAGGTACATGCTCGTATGTGACCTTTTTGCCGGTATATGGAATGTTTTGCGTGCATTCAAAGTCGATAAACATAAACACGTACCGGTTTCTTTTGTTCTTTGTGGCATACGGCTTCATATAGCACATGTGGCTAGAATTCACGTGTGTCTTGCAATGATAGCAGTACTTTTCCCCGCACTCGTGCGCGGTCTTTCTGTACCTCGCATTCACGAGCTTATTGCAAGACGTGCACACCTTTTCTACATCGCACACCGACAGCGCCTTTGGGTAAAAACGCCTTTCTTTGCGTGGTTTGCAAAGCATGTCGGTCCCTTAAAATCTCTGTTGCACTCGGCGCAGCGTATGTAGGCGTCAAATCGCGCATCGCACTGCTGATGGCATTTAGCACACCTGGCGTCGCACCTATGAAATTCTTTTTTGTGTGCCGAGGGATGATGACACTGGCGGCAATACCATTTGCATTTAAAGCACTTGTGAAGTTTCACGATAGCATTAATCTGCCCGGCGTGGATCATGACGTCGATGTATTGATCGCATTTCTTATCCGGCGCGTACAGCACGTGCTTCCCCGTATGATCGCCAAACACCGTCACAGCGTAGCCCTTTAACGCAGCGTCAAAGCGTCTGACGTCATTTATCGTGCAGCTGTCGTGGCCTTAACCGATGCTCCCACACAAGGCTACGGCCTTCGATTTTTGCAGATAGTCGGAGCGCGTCATCGTTCTATAGTTGACGTCGCGATCCACTTTGGCTTTAACTACAACAATGGCTCTTGCTAAACACAAGTTGTCTTTGTTGGCTATTTCGACAATGCCTTTATTGTCCCTACAGGCATCGCAAGGTTGGTGGCACGAACCCGAGACCTCCTTGGTCCACACAAACGTCACATGAAGAGGCCCGCTTAGCAAGAATTGTTGGTTACTTTGCATTACTTTTTCGATGCTTCCAACAATGACATCCGCATTCGATTGCTCTACTTGCCTCACGCTCATGTTGAAGGCTTTGGACGTCTCCTTTTCGTCTGTTATGGATATGCCTAAATATCCGGGTTCGTTTTCTAACAGGTTCTCTTTCGCAAAGTTCAGAATATCGTTAAACAAATGCGATACCCATTGCTCCGGGTTAACATCTCTGGGGACCGGGTTTACGGTAATTTGCGACTCTGTAAAGCCGGAAAAAAGCCTTGGCAGCGTTCTCTGCTTGTGCCCTATAATTTCGAACGTAGGCTGCAAGGTGTCATCGCGACTTCCCCCGGGTTGCGGCTCCATCTTATCGTCCGAATGCACCGATTGCTCTTTACCTGAAAAGTGCTGCTGCTGTGTATTTCTGCTATTTTGTTTTTAATTTAAACTATTTTTCTCCGCCTTAACACTCTGGGAACAACTGCTGCGGCGTATTTACTGCTATCACTAGGGCGATGGTCAATACCGATCGATGAAGACACCCGCACATGTGCGCGTATTGCTCTAAAACTTATATCACGTCAAATAGCACGATTTTACAGCAAAATCCACTATCGCCCCCGTTTCTCACTACGGCCGGCTGCTCTTGGCACTGGGTTTTTATAAGTTCGCTTAACGCAACCGCAGTTTCAGCATGCGCGTCGAGTTAAATGCCTCATTAAAAATCCTGGCGCCACAACTTGCCAAGTTGTAATCGCAGCCATTTCCGTTGCTTTTCCGGTCACACCATCCATCCACCACTGCACTTTTTCCTACCATCGACCATAAAACCACATTTAAAAGATTTTCTCGCTGATGAGCATCCGTTCGCACGGCCATTTTTAAAGCTATCGCGCAGTTTGCAGCTCTTTAATCGCTGTGGCCATATTGTGACGCACATCGGCTGCTCCATCAGCACCCGTTAACACGGTCATTTTTCAAGTTATCGCGCCGTTTGCAGCTCTTTAATCGCGGCGGCCATATTGTAACGCATATCGACTGCTTCATCAGCATCCGTTCACACGGTCATTCACGTACTGCTGCTGCTTCCGCTGCGCATGAGAATCGTTCTTTTACTGCTTTCTCCGAGACTAACGTGAGCAGAACTATAACGTTTGCTACATGTTGCTAATAGTGGTTGAGCTTGCACTCCCACTAGCGCGTTTCGCGGAAAGTTAAGTATTTCCGCACGGCTATGTGATTTATTAAGTGCGTGTGGAGTTAAAAAACAGTGCCCCGCCTCAACTTCATCATCAGTGTCAAATATTTAAAACTATCAGTGTCGTGTGTAGTGATTTTGTGTTGTGCGGTGCATAAAATCTGAGAAAAATCACGCACAAACTTTCGACGCGAGCAACAAGTGGCTGTGTGCCCTTGTTCCACGCATTGCAATAAACTGTCGAATATGGCCGCCAACCGCACCATCAACAACAACATGGAAGCAGGAAAAAGCCTGGTTAAGATGCCGGAAGCCACCTCCCACGACAACAACATGGCCGCCGGGCGAAGTTTCCAACCAACTTTTGCCATCCCCTCCACTTCCGCCGCTGCACAACAGCACGGCCAGGTAGATCATTCCATGGCTACTCAAACCATGGTAGGTGGAAGTTCCGCGGAACCCAGTGTCCCCGGCCCCGTGGATCCTACTATGTACTATCTAAATGGCGGTGATCTCAGATCATTCATGAACAATGCACTCATTGTGGATTCTCATATTCAGCTGTCTAATGAAGTGGCACTGAATTTGCAGTTGGAATTGTCATAAATACAAATAGTAACTTCCATTTACGCAATCCATTATATAAAATTAATACAAAAAACTTATGCCAAAAACGTATTGCCATATTATTGCGTTAAGTAGTATCACGCTCGTTGTTGTTGTTGTATAATTCATGTATTCTAATCAGCACACGTTCACACAGTCATTTTTCAAGTTATCGCGCAGTTTGCAGCTCTTTAATCGCGGCGGCCATATCGTGACGCACATCGACTGCTGACTACCACTCTTGCGTCTGCCATGTTGACCACTAACCTCAAATCCCCTCGTTCTTGACTTCTTGTCTCCGCCATCTTGTTTAGTTCCCATTTTTGCCACCGCTGCTCACATCTCCGAGCTAGATTGCCGGCAAGAACAGATTTCGTTCATTCACACCTCACGGTTGACTTCGACAGTAGCTACTGTGAACACCTGCGTCGTACACTTTTTTGACCGCTTTCGACCGGCAATGAGAACTCTGCTCCTACGTACGCTAGCGACCATTACGATGGTCCAGTACCAGGTTTTTGGTATAGTTAAATTACGTCTGTGCAAAGGGCGTCTGTACCGCTTTAAAAAACCTAGGTATATCAGTGCGTAGTGATGTTGGTTGATCTTAAAGCTGGTTAAGCATTTTCAAAAACAGTTTGCTTTTATTTTTTCGCGTCGCGTGAAGCTGCTGCGCTTTTGGTGACGCATCAACACCAGTAAGAGGTAAGTACCACACGCATAATTATTTTTCGGGCCTGCTTGGCGTAGGAATATATCCTTTGGTGTTTTGGTACTGGGTTTGAGTCCCAAACTACAAACTCTACATTCCACCACATTTTAAAATAGCGTTGCGGTAGAAATACATGGTTTAGTGTGTTGGTACCGGGTTTGAGTCCCAAAGTAAAAAAGAAGTCCACATTCCACCAACATTCCTATTTAAAATACCGTTAAAGTTCACGTTTAATTCGAAGTTGTGATGTCACATTCAAAACGAAGGTTCAAAGAGTAACTTTTTAATGTGTTGGGTTTTGGTACTGGGTTTCAATCCCAACAGATGCATGCGTTAACAATCGCGGCTATCGTCAATACCGCTGCAAATCACCTTCACTTCGCCTTATTTATTCCTTTGTCCAATCCAATCACGTTTTATTTTCACCAATCACAAATTGTCTTATTTTCTCCAATCATAACATGCCACGTCACTTCCTGCCTTCCTTTTTACACAAGCAGTATATTTCTGCGCTCTTTTGTGTTTTTCACTTTCGTGTTAGTTACTTGGCTGCTTCCATTCTCGTTCACGGTATGATATTTATTTTTTCTTTTGTGAAATCTTCTTCACCACGCGCGTCCGCCATCTTGTTTAGTTTTCACAACATCTAATCTCTTCGTCACCATCTGTTGCGTTCGGCATCTTTCGCATGTTGACCCTAACCCCAAATCTCTTCGTCCCTCGACTTCTTGCCTCCGCCATCTTGTTTAGTTGCCATTTTCACCACTACGCCACCGCCATCTTGGTTTAAGTTCTTCACGTTTACCTCATATTTTTAACCTGAACTTCCTGCCTCCGCCATCTTGTTTAGTTCCCATTTTTACCACCTCGCCTCACATCTCCTCGTCCAACCCTTGCCTCCGCCATCTTGGATTTAGTTCCCCTTCTTACGTCCTGTTTTAACCTAAAAATCTTAACCTCAAATCTCCTTGCCCCCCACCTCTTGCGACCGCCATGTTGACCACTAACCTCGAAATCTCCTCGTCCTTAGACTTTTTGTCTTCGTCATCTTGTTTAGTTCCCATTTTCGCCACCGCGCCTCACATCTCCTCGTCCACACCATTGCCTTCGCCATCTTGGATTTCGTTCCCATGCTTACGTCCTGTTTTAACCTAAAAATCTTAACCTCAAATCTCCTTACCCTCCTCTTGCGTCCGTCATTTTGTTTAGTTCTCACGTTGGCCACCGCATCTCCTTGTCGCCGACCCTTCGCCATTTTTAGTTCCCACTATTTTAACTTCAAAATCTGCTCTTCTAAGCTCTTGCTTCCGCCATCTTGTTTTAGTTCCCATTCTCACCACCGCGTCTCCTTGCCCCCACCTCTTGCGTCCGCCATGATGACTACTAACCTCGAAATTTACTTGTCCTTAGACCTCTTGTCTTTGCCATCTTGTTTAGTTCCCATTTTCGCCACCGCGTCTCATATCGCCCCATCTCTCTATCCACTCAAGAAAACTACCATCCAACGTTCAAAAATTGCTGATGAGTTCTGGAGAGGCTTTTGCAAATCTTGTTGGTAGGAAAACTTACCTTTCCCATCACCTCCAACATACCCCACTCCCACACCTTTATCTTTCCACCAATCATAATCTCTCTTATTCTTACCAATCAACAACTTTCATTTGTTCCTTTCCACCAATAACATCACTTCTTGTTCCCACCAATCACAACTTCACACGTGACTTTCTGTTATACTTTTTATCCCTCGTTCTCCATCTTTTCCCTCTTTCAGTCCCGACCTCCGCACAGACAACACCTCGCCGCTCCGCTCCTCTCCATCACGTGTCCTCCATACTCTTTTATCTTCCTTCCTTCATCTTCCACCCGAATTAACGAACCAATCACATTTCGTCTTATTTTTACCAATCAAAACCCTCCACGTCACTTCCTGTTTTTCGTTCATCTTTCCCTAATCCTCAATTCTTTTATCTCGTCCCGGATGAGCCAATTGCAATAACGATAATCCTTCCGCTCATGGCGCTTTTCAAACTTACCGCCGTCGCTCTTAATCCGCGGCGACACTAGCGACACTAGCGCCCCTAGCGACAGGATTATCGTTAATCCAATTGGCTCATCCGGGACTATTACTACTCACGCACGTACCCACAGAACGCCAGAAGGAGCCAATGCTGAGGCTTTTAGGAACTGCAAAGCCTTTTTCTCAATACATATGCAAATTATTTCTGGCTGGAAGGAGGAAATACTGGATATTGTTATAAGATGGCCAGGATCTGCACATGACAGTAACATTTTTATAGTAGTGCTTTTAGGGTACGGTTGAGTGAAGGGTAGTTAGCTGGCCTGTTACTTGGTGACAGTAGCTATCCCCAGAGATACTATGTCTATACACCTATTCCACAGCCAAACAATGTTACTGAGGCTAGATACATTCGCACCCATAAAGCTACAAGAAGCATTGTGGAAGGAGCAATTGGAAGATGGAAAAGGTGCTTCACATGCTTGTATTTTGAACTGAAAGGTAATATGCAGAACATAACAAGAATCGTCAATGCTTGTGCAGTTGTGCACAATATTGGTTGGTATGTGGGAAAGGGAAGAGATTGAGGCAGGAAGAGATGTAATAGACGCACCAACGGCAACTGCGGCGGAAAACGTGAGAGGTGATATCATGAGGCAAAAGTTTATTTAGAGACACTTTCACAATTTAACACTTATATAATGGTTTCATTGTTTTATGTATATATATCTCTGTGCTTGCTTTTTTAAAATTTCCAGCTACAGCTTTCTCTTCTCCTTCGGGAATTGCTCTTCGTTGTAAGGGGTCTGCAGCTTCATCTCGACAAGCTTGCAACCAAGACACGTTCATACTCTTCGGTGCGAGCATTTTCCACTTGCATCTGCAGTGGATTACAAGGAAGAGCCTGCTTTTCTTTCCTCATTTCCCCTATATCTTTTTCCAACTGTAACAAGAATTTGGCCTTTTCTATTCTTAGTTCAGCCTCATCAGCAACGTCTCAGGCTCTGGATGTTCTTTGCAGTCCTTTTTCAGGACTGAAGTTGTATATGAGTAAAATATCAAGATAAATTATTACTCTTTCCTCAACATTTACTTTTTTGATAACAGTACCACCAACTGCTTAATTATGCTGCTCAAAATATAACGAAGGAGTAACAGCAGCAGTCAATTTATTTGCTTTGACTTTGCAAGATACACTGTCATTCCTCACAGTTTACCATTCCACAATTCTGCAAGTTTGCCATGAATATCTGTGGACTCGTAAAGCTGTGACTATGCAAAGGGTAGAAATGTTTACTTTGCACTCATTCTGTAAATGAATCTGGTAAACACTTGATCTCTTTATAGCAGTATATAGCAATCGTTTTGGTGCTTATGTAACCACAGCAAAAATTCTGTGTTAGGGAGAGGTTACAGTTTTAAATAACTGTTCCTGTGAAGAGTATAAAGGAAACTATACATCACTTCAGTGAGTATGGTATACCGAGATAAGCATAATTTGCAGTGGTACCATAAATTAATTATACTTCATTTTCATAAATGTTTCTACAAATTAACCTTACAAACCTTACTTTTATGTGCTTCCTGTAACACACATTCATTACAAATGGTTTCAACACCTTATGAGTGTGCAGGAACATAAGGGGGGCTGCTTGCAGTCTACTCTACAAATCTTGCTTCTGTATATAGTTTTCACAAGAAGTGTTCCAATTTTGTTAAAGGTGAACGTTGGTCCATAAATAGGTTGTGAAATGGCAAAGTTTCTAACATGCAAATGATGTAGGTAACAGCCAACATATTGCATTAGACGCATATCAACTGGTACTGAAACACAGCAACATTAGAATAACTTTCCGCAGCTTCCTAGAAAGGTGCCATACATTACGTCAAAGGGCTTAATACTAAGGACCACATGATGCTAAAGAGGCAGCACTGGAAGATAGCACCATGCATTTCTTACAGATTTGCAAAGTTAAATTGCAAGGAAAGAATGAACTTTCCGAAAAACGCCACCAATAAATTTTTGGTGTATATAAATTTTAGATGACTTTTGCACTTGTAGGATTCTATATTTGTTTAATAGGCAGCACTTATAACCGCAGAGGTGTAGGGTTTGATCCTTGGTAGGAGAACCACGTTTTCCTTAAATATTCTAGGTGAACACCAGAGCCTAACACTTATTAATCATAAATGCTACAGCAAATGTGAAATCCGCAATTCACTTCATACTCATTCACTTACCAGGAAAATTGATGCTTTTAAAACTACAGCCGAATATAACCATCATAGCAGCCAATGGTAGCTGTGTAAAGGGTATAGCAATAAAACACCTGTAGTGTATCTGACAGTTATGAATAAAATATATGCAAAGCGTGCGCAAGATCCGTTATGTTACGGCAACGAAATTGTGAAAAAGGGTTTTATAAATAACACCATGTGAATGGCAATGTAAATAGCGGTTTTAACTTGATCAAGTGCCTATCTATGTTAGATAGAAGTTTTGATTTCCATTCAAAATTTGATAGGAATTTCACTGGAAATATATGTTGTGAGGCCCACTGACTTCGCTTCGAACTCTCGTCGAGCAAAGATGGGCAGAAGAAGACAGCCGCAGCCTCCAAGATTCCTCCTCGTGAGGAAGCCACCACCAACTCCGCCACCGTCGCAGAAGAGCTTCCAGCCTCTCCACCGCCGCCGCCAGTCGAAGCGCCCAGCGCCATCTCTCCAGCCAGCTCAGCCAGTCACTCGTCACTGAACAGCGTGCCCGCACGCTACTCCGCTGTCGTCCGGGGAGTGCACCGTCAGCTCCCTGACGTGCTATTACTCACCGCCGCTCAACGCTTATGGCCGTCTGCGGCCAAGGCTTCTCGTATACGAAACGACAGAGGTCCTACACCGCTAGTCCGTCTCACATTCTTGGACGAGGGCGAATACTCGCTGGCCCTCGGCGCAGGACTGCCCTTGTTAGGGCAAACCCTGTCGCTCGAGGTCAGTCGTAGTGTTTCCAACTCCGTGCCGACGCTGCTGCCTATACGGGCAAACCGCCACGTCATGTGACGCCGCACCCCGCTGCCACTACTGTGGCAATGGGACCATCACTTCCGACTGCAGGGCACACGACCTGACACACCACCGCCGCTTCTGCGCCTCCTGCGGGGGCAAGGGGCACTACACTGGCCAGGCCGTCTGTCCACTCTATCCTCGAAGATCCACGCCGCACATCTCAGAGACACCGCAGAACTTCACACCTACACCGCAGAACATCACTTCATCATGCGACTCATCACAGATCCAGGCACAAATATCAGCTACGAACCAACCCATCCTCGACGCCATCCAGGACCTCCATGCAGAGGTGTTAAACCTAGCTGGCAGGCTCAGCGCTCTGGAAGAGCATCTCAGTATGCAGTTCACTGGAGTCACCGACAGCATTGACGTGTCCCACGACTTGACCAAGAAACACATCCTCAACAACATCAACAGCCACTTCAAGGAACGACAAGAATGGCTACAGCAAATAAACCCAAATGCTCAATTTTGGAAGACATCAAGCACCATTTCAGCAGCACCATCGACAGCCAGTATGAAAATCTGAAGCACGCATCGATGAGACCAAAGGGAACCTTAGCCGGACTGCATCAGCCACCTCAATCAGAAAATCATCATCAAAGAGCCAATTCCCGGAAGTAACAGGCCCGGGATTGGAGCCTGCATCTCCTGTTAATTCACCACCGTTGCAGGTCCCTATCAGGGCCATTACCATGGCAGATACCTGACCTCCACAGCGGAGAATTCCGCCACTTCTAGTAGTCACCCACAAACAGCGGGTTTGTTTCGGCGGTACCAGCCACCATGTTCACCACTATGCCCCAAATAAATTGCGCCATCACAGCATCACATCCTTCTTTTCCTCCTGCTTTCTCCTTTCTATACCTATACACATGCTCTTGTTTTTCCTTCAGACTTTTATTCCTCTTCCCCCCATAAAAATCCAATAAAAAGCATTTTCTGAATGTGTGTCTATGAAAAATATAACTCAAAAAATGAAATGCCCATTAAATAACAAACTTGGTTTTAAATTCAGCATCTTTCATGGATACGACAAAAAAATGTTGTAGAAAATTGTCACATCTCCAACTACCCTTTACATGAAGATTTCTTTGTTTTCTCAATAATGGCTCTTAACGATTTTGATTAAAATACCATAGCTTTAGGGAACAAAATGTGGTTCCTGTTAAGGTACACAATTCATGTCATTTTTTGTGGCATTATCCGTTTTGGACATATTCCTTGTTATTGGTTTCAATTTTCAAATATTTTTTACAAGTGGGTAGGTAAATTGACATTAGTTTTTTCTCACCATACAAAGAGCATTGAATTTCAAAGCTAAGTAATCAGTTATAAAAATCGTGTAAATATCTCACTATATCTTTAGTCTACTGTATGCATCTCATCCTATTATAAAATAAGTAAATTATACTGAAATTTTATCTTGGTTACTGTTAACTATATTTCACTTTTCATAACTTAACTATAAACATAGAGGTCTTAACAAAAACTAAGAGCATAATAAATTGTTATTTTAAGCACTATGGCGAAATATTACTCTTGATCATTACATATACGAGGTCCCCTTACCCCATAAAGCCAAACTCATATTCAAATCTAAGGCTATTGTACATTGGTAGGCGCACGTCTGACCTTCAAAATAAAAGTATGGTATTTTACAAAACTTTCCCTAGTACAACTACAGGCCTCTGCTGAGACATAAGAACACATGACACTATATAGCTGAACTGCTGCATCCCCTCCAAAATTGCAAGAAACGGAGGCCAATGCAATGAGAACACCTACGTTAGAGGTTTAGGAGATGTGAGCATTTGGAAAGTGCGGAAACCACCCTCCCCGCCTTTTAAGGCACTTTCTTTGGTAGACAAACCATCGCAGAATATCAAGAAAGGACTCCATTTTGTTACTATTGCCTAAGCACAGAAGAAACTGGCAATCCAGGTGTAATCTGCAAGAACAGTTATTTGTATCCCTTTCATATACCACTCGCATTAGTCTAGGAATTATAATCTAACGCTGCACTAAATTCAATACAGAACCCTGTCATCCCTTCATATACACACACTAACCTGAGTGTCATGGCCTAACCTCAAGCTAAATTTGGAAACCACAGGACTCTGTGGTTTTACTGCATGTTTTTCACTCAAATGTTGGTGGCTCTTCACCTCTGAAGTCCATCAACAACGAGAGGTACAAAGTTCCACCTACTGTCAGAAGCGCAAACAAGCCAGAGGAGCTGAATAAAAAAGTGTACCACATTATATTACCAATTGTATGTTATACACTATTTAGTACTACACAAGAAATTATGCTCAATTCAACACAATATTTTAACATCAGTCGCGCCTTGCTCTCGGTCGCTGCACCTCGCGTGAGTTGGAGAACGCTTGGTGTGTTACCGCGCCTCTTGTTTTGTTTCGTTGTTCGTGAGTGTCGACAGTGCAATGGAGCAAAAGAAGGCTGTACGTATAAATACCGTAAAAGCTATGCTTAATAGGAGTATGCAACGACCCATGGCTTTTGAAATACATGAATGGATGTACAACGCACTGTAACTCACTCCGGAGCAGGTACATGCAGTACCACTCAGTTGGTGGGAAGAGAAAACGCTGTTTATATCAAGTTTCACCAGTGCAGTGTTACTGAAGAGATACTATGTAAACGCGAGAAGGCTTTCCAGTTTTCTCTAACATCCGCTGAAGTGATGGATGGACAAATTACGGCGGCGGATGGAGAATATGCTTTGATTCGCGTCTATAATGTGCCACCGGAAATCAGTAACGACAAGGTTGCTTACGAGCTTCAACATTACGACAACTGCACATCAATACTGACGCCTGGTCTGGTTGTTATAGATTTCCAGTTTACACTGGTATACGTTTGCTACATATTCAACTTACCAAAACGATAGCTTCAGTGTTCAATATTGCAACTTTTGAGGCATACATCACCTACAGTGGACAAGAACAGGTTTGTTTCATTTGCAAGTATAACACGCATCTGAAAGCAGATTGTCCTCAACGCTTGTTACGTGCAACCGTTCCTTCTCAGTCATGACTACGGAAACAGGTTATGAGAGACTTTTTTAAACCAGTGTGTGAAATAGAGGGGGAAACTATTCCTTCTTACTCACGACTACGGCAACAGCTTATGAGTGACTTGTTTAAACCAGTGTAAGAAGCAGACGGTGCTCACAGTGTTGTAGTACCTAAAGCGGAAGACTTGTCACCGGACGTGACAAAGGTGCTGTTCCTTCGGCGATTACGGATGTCGCAGTACCGCCGCCGGCAATTTCAGTGACTGTTAATATTGACAACGAAGCAGCAAATTCACTCTCACACAATGGTGCTACCAGGACTCCTTGCAGCGCAGTCATCCAGAAGGCGAACCTGACTCCAAGAAGTTGAAAGGTGAGGCGGTAGCTTCTCGGGCTCCGAGAGTTGACGCTGTAGATTGGGAATTGCTGCCAGAGGAAGAGACGCAGTCACGAGATCCACGGCTTCATAAAATGGATCCTTCACGATACTAAGGCGACACGGTTCCTCAATCATGGTCACAGGATTTGGACCACTCCTTGCCGTTGGTGGCTAACAGAATTAATTCTTGCGATTTGCGGTCTATCCTGGATGGTGTTATGATAAGAATGATAAGAAGAAAGACTAATCTTCGCAAAAACACAAGAGTGCATCCGTATGCCTTACCAACAGTACAGCGGGACAAACCGGGCGAAAAGAGTGGCGGTTCGGTTTGAAGACTCCATTATGTTGGTGTCCGGTCTCTTAGTACTGTTTCATTCCCTTGTTCTGTGCTTCTTATTCGGGAGGATCCTCTCGTTTATGGTTTGCTTATATAGAACTTATTCGTGATATTATTTCTATTACTATCAATGACATTCGAAATCCGATGAATCATGTTGCCGCATTTCTACCACTGTATGATGTTGATGTTGGATTTTTATAGGAAGTAAATGTGTCCAATCTTGATTTTCTGTGTAATTACGAGTACGTGGTAATACCTGGCCCGGACGGCCAAGCAACGGCATTGATTTACAGGAAAGGGATGCATATTACTAATGTCGACTTCCATCCCTCTGGACGCCTCATCTCCGCTCTGTAAACCGATATAGTCGCAATCAACCTATATGCACCTTACGACTCTCAACGTCGAAGTGAACGGTAATCCTTCTTCAAAACAGCTCTTCTCACTGCCCTTTCTAAGGGTTCTAAATATCTCATTGATGGGGATTTTAACTGCAATGTTGCCTACAAAGATCAATGCGAGATGCCCGATCTTAGTCCTATGTTCAAGCAGATCACAACGCAGTTTGATCTTGTGGATGCTTGGGAGTCAAAATTATGGTTCTCGAGTGGACTATACTTTTGTCCGTGGATTGTCGGCTTCTAGAATTTACAGATTCTATTTTTCCCGCAATCTGTTTCCAAAGTCCTTGATGTGGGATTCAACATCTTGCATTCAGTGATCATCTTGCATTCTTCTGTCTGATCGTTAAGGTTGCACATATTCCCTCTCCTGGGAGAGCTTACTGGAGGATTCCTGTATCCATTTTCGTGAAGGAAGGTTGTCGATGAGAATTACGCTTACTGTGGGGGAAGTTGCAACCTTCCTTCATCAACTTCCACAACAAAACCTTCTGGTGGCTTTATAAGGCGAAACCAGCTATTCTTTCTCTTTTTAAACGGGTAGTTTTCCAAATATCCAGAGAACGGCGAAAGCTACTGGGTTTCTATTTTGCTGTTATACAAGATCTCGCTGAACTGCAAAGAGCCGACCGTGATGTGTCGAAATGTCTGCATGTTATTAAGGGACAAATATCACTAAATCAACTGGAAATTCTTCGCCTTCGCGATGTTTCCCATCGTTGCGTATGGCTACGGAAGAAACATTCTCTCTCTTCCATCTTGCCGGAGATCATAATCAATGCAGTCAGCGTTATATATAAGAACTTTTTCACAGTGGGCGGCTAATGTTTGGATCACCGGTGATCATTAGTTGTTTTCATGTGTATTTCAGTAATTTGCTTTCAAAGCTGAGGATACTAGCGCCGCCTCGTCTCCGCTGCAGGAATAACTACCTTCGCAGATCGGTGACTCTCTTTTGTGACCTATTACCGCCGAGGAACTAACTGGAAGTCTGAAGAGTGTAAAACAAAACACGGTTCCTGGGTCGGATGGTATTCCGTATGCCTTCTATTCCACGTTTTGTGATGACATTGCTACGGAATTGACGGTGATGTTTGAAGAAGTTCTACGTACGTCTGGGATTCCAGAGAAGTTTGTTGAGGGCGTAATTGTGCTGCTTCGAGAACCGAAGCGCTAGAATTTTTGCCAAGTATATGCCGATTACTTTGCTCAATTGCGACTACAAGTTATTGGCAAAAACATTAACTGCCAAGCTACATTTGGTTTATAGGGCAATTCTCTGCAACGTCCAGACTGTAGTATCGAGTGGCAGGAACATCAACAGATCATTGGCTCTTAAGGGATATTCTTTGTCACAATGAAACCGAGAAGATTTCGGTGGCTTTGGTTAGCCATGACTTTGAAAAGGCTTTTGACCATGTTAGTCATTCTTACCTTTGGTCGCCTATGCGGCATTTTGGGGTACCTGGAAGCTTTCTTTCCTTATTACAAAACCTTTATGCTGCGGCGGCATCCATAATTCTCTGTAGCGGATATAGTTCTCCCATAATCCGAATAGAGAGGTCAGTCCAACAGGCTTGCCCCCTGTCGATGGGTTTATTTACTTTGAGCCTCGATCCCCTTCGGCAACTGCATGGAGAGCGATTTCAATTTACAGCATATGCGGATGATGTGACGGTATTCGTAGCAAATAATGCTGACTTGGTCACCTTGCATCAGTGTCTTCGGGACTATAGCGCTGTTCCTGGAGCAAAACTAAACTTTTCCAAGTCGGAGGTTTTCACAGTTTGGTCATTGGCAAGAACCACTTAACTCTCTAGGTATGCTGATTGTAAGCCACACGAAGATCTTGGGCATTGCGTTTAAGCGCTGCTTTC
This sequence comes from Deroplatys truncata, assembly GCA_030765065.1. Taxonomy (NCBI): domain Eukaryota; kingdom Metazoa; phylum Arthropoda; class Insecta; order Mantodea; family Mantidae; genus Deroplatys; species Deroplatys truncata. The sequence continues at coordinate 703,366,325 of CM060990.1, forward strand.
GGGAGACTGTGGCACTTAATTGGATTGAAAAACTGACAAAGTTACGGGTTCTGTTATTAAAGCGGCGGACTCAGACACTCAATATTTTTAAACGAGTGTGATATGTGCATACCTACGCACTCAGTATGATTTGGTGCAAGTGCTACCCATTACCACGCTATTTTCTCAAAGGATTGAATATCTCATAGATTATTTTTTGTGGTCCGGATTTGCTTATCGGGTCTCCAGGGAACAACAACGGCTTCTAGCTAATAAAGGTGGTTGTGGGCTGATAGCAGTGGATGCAAAATGTTTGACACTCCTTGGAAAAACTATACTGCGTATTCTGGACGGTGAGAGCCTTCCGCTACAGAAATCTCTTTAGGCAGAACAACTTCACCTTCCACGTAGGTGGTTACCCGAATTTCGGCGGTGGTGAAAGACCATTGCGAATCTGCCAACTACGACTAATCAGGGATTTGCTTTTAAACGATCTGCCTTCTTTTACAAATATCTCATGATTACCACCAGTGTTCTATCGTGAGTGCAACGGACCTATTCGCTGAGACGATGGAGGACCATTTGAAAAAACATTTACTGATTGGAAGATCTCCATGACTGGAAAGCTGCAGTATAATCGGCTTTCAATCAGGTTGTTCCCACAGTTAACAAATTGCGGCGGCATGGCAGAGCAATATAAAATCTCAGCAATAATCTCTGCAAATTCTTCCGTTATAACGGTACCCACAACTGATCTCAAGGAGTTTTACCTACGTGCTGTTACAGCCACCTTACTCCTTCAGTTACTCCAATGATGCCAACCTCAGTTTTTACGAACATAGAATAATATGTAGATATAAGAACTATGAGAAAACCAATAAAGGCACACAAAACTATTGTCAGGTGCTGGTAAGTAGTTCATTATCCTTAGGAAATATTGTTTTCTGTTATAAGTGAACCATAAAGTGGCATTGTTCTCTATGTTGACCTTTAATGAATAACTTTAAAGGGTGAGTTTCACCTCTTGGTCGAATATCATTTCAAATTTACGAAGAATCCCTTGATTCATGGATACTAGAAGTTGTGAAATAAAATACTCTGTGTGTCTTTGTATTAGCTTACTTATAAAATGAATGATTCGATCATATTTTATATTTAAGTTATATAAACAGAGACGAAAAATGCTTCAGGTTTCTAGAGCTCGGCGAAAATATAGATGTAACCATTGATTTCTCGTTAGTAATTCGGATATGACATGGAGCAAAGGCTAATGCTAAAGGAATTACTTCTAAACCATACAGTAACACCATTAATTAATCTATCTATACACGAAAGCTTTCGCCATGCTTATGAACGTAATACCGGAAAGGACTGTCCAGGATCTAGGGTAGCTAGTTTAAATCCATGTTGCATAGTGACATTTCTGTTACGCAAAGAATCCCCATTCTTCTCGCTTCCCTTGCTCATCTCATTCAACCCATTATTAGATTCCAAATTCGGACTATTTCCTAATGCCTCATCTAGACGCTTGCTTCGTGCTCATCGTTTTGGTAAAGAACTTGCCCTAAATAGTTATTTACTTGCATGTGTAAGCAGAAAGTTTGCTGCTGTGAATCATTAGATAGATGATGTGGGGGGGGGTCGCTAATAGTGTAACTTGGATGCTGAAATAATAAAACGGAAGCGTGTATCTGTAATTCGCCATTTTGGAATGCCACCTTATAAGGTTATTACTATTCTAGTAATTCAGATTTTGGATGCGGTACCATACGTGGCATGAACTGCTACAAAGGATACTTGCTTGCTTACCTAAGCCATGCCAAATTATTAATTTCTGCAAATAACGTATAAATGTAGGCGGCGCCGTGGCCGAGTGGTTAGACTGTTCGCCTCTCACCAAGGTGGTCCGAGTTCAATCCCAGGGAACCGCATGGGAATTTTGGTGGACAAAGCGTCTGGGTGGGTTTTCTCCGGGTTCTCCGGTTTCCCCCGCCATTCATTTCACCAATTGCTACATTAACAAATTTCCTTTCATCCATCTCACCGCCATCTAATATCATCTCCTTCCGCGCTCTCATGCCAGGCTTTGGGCTGATCACACATTCTGGCTGTTCTCTATGATCCGTAGTCTGTGCTCCCCTATAGGCGTCTGACCCCAGGCACCCGCTTGTAAGTCCTGGGAGTATAAGCCCTAGCAACGGAGAGGGTAAACAGAGGAAGGAGAAGAATAACGTATAAATGTGTAGAAATTTTAAACTATATTATTTAGCTTTCTTATTCATTAAAATTGTGTAAATTAATACTAATAGATGTCCTTTCCATGCCAATGATATAAAACGTTGAACACATCATAGAGGTTACAAAGAATTTCACGGAGGAGGATTTCCGCGCATCTGTCATAGGCATTCTATAGGTACTTTGATGCAGTAATTTGTATCACAAATTACTTAAATGTAAATAATGATTGTAATATGAATATGCATTTTTATGTGACATTGATTTCAGATGTTTATTGATTGTAAATATTGTTGGGAAGTAAATTTATAATGCCTTACTGAAACTGTCAATAATAGCGCGCAATAATGCAGAGAGGGGGGTGAGCTGTTTATCATTATTGGAAACGAGGAAGTTACGTAATGTTGGCGCGTTTTTCGGTAGAAACTTCTGGAATATTTTCTCCCTAAAGCATATGTATTCATAATTTTCATTGGATATTAAGATAGACGCTAATGTTGGCGCGTTTTATTAGCCAATTGCAATTCAGTTATAATCTTTAGGCCTATCTGGATGAAGGAGTATAAATAGAATCTAGGTTAGAGGTAAAGTCAGTCAGTCGCTCAGTTCATCGAAAATCTCAATACCTTACACGTCGCCTTCAGTTGCTCAGTTCATCAAAATTCTTTGTGCACTACACGTCGTCTTCAGTTCGTCAGTTCGTCAAAATATTTGTATGAGATACGTCGGCTATAGATTCACAAGTTACGAAAATCTAAAGTATTATAAAGTTAATTATACACAAAGTTGAAGTACGTGAATTAAGAGTGATTAGTAATGAAGTTATTATAACAGTTTCAGTTTGGCGAGTATCTAGATCAATGTGTAAAAGTGATAGTGAACGTGTTCGACAATAAGAATTATAAAACAAATTTCTTCATCAGTGTTCTTTTTGGATAAAAGATTCCTTTCCGTTTACACAACCCTGATCAAGAGACATGTTCGACCGAGAGATAATAGCTAGCCGGAGGACAGTAAACAAAATTTAAATCAAATAACAGTCGCATTCTTTCGAACACTAACACTGATGCAAATTGCTAACACAAGATGGAGCTACAAACCGAACAAATGAATGACGTCACAAGATGGCTTCACATGAAATAAACACACATACAAAAACATCACAAGCATCAACATTATAAGTAATACCGCAACAAATTGGCTACCACAACGTGGGGCTACAATAATGTTAAATAAATACAACATTAATACCGCATCAACTTAGGGCCGGAGTCATAGTCGAACCTTAAGCGTGAACTGAAGCCTTTGAGTTAAAGGTATTTGGAATTCACAATGGGTACTTAGAGGCCGTGTGTTCTGTGAAAACTTAGAACAATGGAATGTATGGCAACATGCAAACATCTATTATGTCATTTCCATTCTCTCATGCCATTCGTCGTTTGGCGACGAACGTATGTCGACTTCACATGCTTCTGTTTTGTTGCTTACTGCAGCAGGAATAGAGTGTGGGGGATTTCTAAAAACTGTTTTCTTGTAAGGTTTGTGTTTTTCTTTTTTGAGAGAAATGCCTATACGAGCAATACAGAGGAAGGCAGTTGATCACGAACAAAAAAGATCTCAACAACAGGAGGTTTTAATTTGTTTTGGTTAGGAACTATATAGAAAACAGCGTTTTCATAGTAATTTATAATAAATGTTGTATTCAAAACTACTTCAATGTAACTTTTACTGGGACTTCCCTAACAGAAGTTGTATGAATGGCTAAGTTAATCTAAAACACATGCAGTATTCTCACTGTATAGCAAGGCTGCTGGAAACCCAATTAAATTGAGAGCAGGCGTGAAAAGATACTATAATGATAAAGCACACAATTGGCAGTAAAATGAATTTCAGGGTTGAGACTATTTCTATTCAAATATGTGAAAATAGAAGATGTTGCAGTTCCTTGTGGCGTGAGAGGTTAGGTTTCAATATAAAGTGTCGACTGTGAATTGAAATGCAACCCTTAAGGACCACTTGCACTTCAATACTGACTATGAAACTGGTCTTTAATCTCCAGTAGGAAGAAATGAATGTTGGGAGTTGCAAGGTGGCTTTGCAACCAGGAGTGATTCGTTACGATATCAGTGACGAGTCCCTCACACATTCAAGATGCTGATGGACCTTCCCGCCTCTTGTGCACCCAGGTCATCAGGCTGCACAAGCTTCTCTAGATAAGGAACAATACGATCCCAAGAGAGGGCAAGTCAGGGAAGACCTTCGCAACTGTCATAGACATCCGTACTCGAATAGCGCCAGGTTCTCAGAGTATGCCCGTTAGAGATCAGTACGTGGGTGAAACACGAAACGCAGGAAAGTGAAAATATTTGAATTCCAACCCGTTTTTAGCAATGACAGATGGAGGAAAAGCATAAAGTAGTTACTCGACCAGATTGTCTGGTACTGGTGAATGAACCCGTAATCTTAAGAATTTAAGCCACAGACAACGCCGCTTCAGCCATCGCTCTCACTTTACCGCACCATAGGCCTTACAGTCGTAGAGATATCATACGTTGTCTTTCCACCGGACATGTCCTCTTTTTTTAAGCAAAAGATGCCCGTGCGGATTTTGTGGGGAAAAAATCCATATGTCCTACTTTTTATTGAAGGAAAAAACTACTTTTAAATTGCAAACTCGCTGTGCTGCGTACGGAATATAAAGTATTCCGCACTTTTGTTGGCAAATACGGTTCATACAGAGTTAGAATAGTTATCAAAAGCTTCAAAAAAGCATGGCACACTTTCCCTCGTTCGTCTGAATTTTGCGGGCATAATTTATCTAATTTGCACTCTTTGTCTCTCTCCGGTCACAGTACGTGCAGCAGTCGCGTGATATGATTCCACTAAGCTAACTGTGGCAGTTGACCGCCGACGATACACATTCAGTATTATATGGTGCCTTAAAATTTAGTGATTAATCATTTTAAATTGTTTTGTGGTGAAATTGTTGATTGACATTTCGAATATGATGCGGAAAAGAAAATTCTTGTTTAATAACGTGCTTCAAGAAAACTTCAAAGCAATTAAGAAGGAGAATTACTGAGATTGAGGCGAAATGTTTCGTTTGTCTAGCTGCCGCGTATATATCAATAGCTAATAAATGTAAGTAAATTTACTCGTATAACTTCACAAGTATCAGTTTTACAGAAACGAAAATATAAGTAGGTCAATAGAAGTTCAGTAAGCCTATAGGAATACAGTTTAATTGTTAGGTTAGTACATTACTATTCATCATTGTTTCTCAGGTACACTGGATCTGGAAGCACATGCAAACAGTGCTCTACCTTAAAAGTGTTGGGTCATTATGTAAAGCTATAATTGGCGCAACAGTTCTAGACATGTGAAAATCTTAATGACAGCTATGAAGTAAGTTGCTTACCAGATCAGGAGATGACGGGTCGTCTGCTTGCTGGAGGAGTGCGTGGGACAGTCAGTGTCAAATATCTGCACACCGGTTATGCACTGCACTACAATGCCCTGCACTGATAAACCTATAGTTATATACAGTATATTTAAAAGCGTTTAATATAAAAACCTGTCAACCATCTGCCTCCAATTCTTCCACACCTACAGCCCTTCCTCTTCTGCGGAATCACTCACATCATTGCCGTCGTCACTGCTGTCGCTAATTTCTGCATCATTATCCTGGATGAGAATTCTTTCTATTTGATATTCTGCAATTCCATCTTTTTTGAAATAATTATTCAATTTATTCAGCATATCGGCATACATTTTCCCATTCTGGCCTTCCAATTTCTGCAAATCGCTGGCGACATAATTGCTCCACTTACTAGAAATTTGAAGTAGGTGGTTTGTCAATTTGAGTGTTGACGCATTGTGAAGCATTGTCGATAACCAGAACAGACCCATCAGACATATTAGGTATCAACATGGTGTTGATTCACTTCATGTAATTTTCTGTATTCATTTCTTGATCAAAATCTCCTGTTTTTGTTGCGACTTGTAAAAGAAGGGCATCTGGAATGAAGCCGATCCTTCTAACAACATGAACGATAATAAGTACTTGCCTTCTGGCAACAGGTGCCTGCAAAAGTAATTCGCTATCGTCACTCAACTTTTAGATGCACGACTGCTGTGTATGTATGACTCGTCCTTATACACTATAGTTTGACCCTCTAATTTGGACCTCTGAGTAAGGTACTCTTCCAGCTGAGATCGTATGTCGTGCTTTTCTATTAGAACTCTTCTATTTGATTTTCTTTTTTTCCATTTGAACCCTAAATCTTTTATAATTTTTCTGAGACTTATACGACCATCTTGAACATTTATGCTGTCTTCAGCTTGATGAGCAGTCTGCTTATTGTTGGTATAGGCTTTTGTTCCACATAGAAATTGTGAACGTTTAGGGACCTTGTGTTTCTTCCCAGGTGTGTCATATGATACGCTTTCATCTATATGTGTTTTCTTATCTTTGAGAACTCTGAAAACGAAACTCAGTGCAACACAAGTTGCTTTGGCTACCCTTTCTTTCACACTCTTGAGGCTTTTGTGGTATTAGGTTGAACATATATTTTCTTTTTTCATCTCTGCTTCTTGCATCATGAAGTATAGGACATTTTCAATTATTTCCCTGAGTAGGATATATAGGACAGACCTGGCTCACTTTTTGCGTTTATATGGGAAAGGATAGGGAAAACGAGGGTATATGCGGTGGTTCACGGAGGAAAATGCGTTTATATGGGGAAGATAGGGGCTACGAGGATTGATGCTAGGCTAGATAGGGGTTGAAGGAATGAGGATGTGCTTTATATGAGAGATACGTAGAATACGAGGAGAAGGGTTGGACTAGATAGGGGTTGAGATATGGAATATGCATTTATATGGGAAAGATAAGGAAAACGTGAACAGAGGCTAGGATAGACAGATGCTGAAGCAGGGGGAATATGAACATATTTACAGGAGAGATAGGGGATACGTGGAGAGGTACTAGACTATTCAGGGTTTGAAGGGTAGAGTATGACTTTTTATATGAAGAGACGAGGAAAACGAGGGTATATGCTAGGTTGAGAGAACCTTCAAGGAGGAAAAAATGTGTTTATATGGGAGAGATAGGGAAAACGAGGAGAGTTCTGAGGTAGAGCAGGGACTGAAGGAGGGAGAGATATGCTTTATACGACAGAGATAGGGCATGCGAGGGGAGGTGCTAGTGCAGACAGAGGTTAAGGAGTATGGTATACGTTTATATGAGGAATATATGGAAAACGGGGGCAGGCGGTATGATAGACAGAAGCTGGACCACTTTTGCGTTTATATGGGAAAGGATAGGGAAAACGAGGGTAGATGCGACAGTTCAAGGAGGAAAATGCGTTTATCGGGGAGAGATAGGGAATACAAGGAAAGATGTTATACTAAACAGGACTTGAAGGGTAGAATATGGCGTTTTATATGAGCGAGATAGTGAACCGAGGAGAGGTATTAGGCTAGGAGTTTTGAATGATAGAGTAGACGTTTATATGCGAGAGATAGGGAATACGAGGGTCGATGCTAGGCTAGACAGGGTTGAAGTAGGGAATGCGTCTTATATGAGAGAGGTGGGGGAATATGAGGAGAAGTGTTAGGCTAGACAGGAAGGTCTGAATGACAGAGTATGCGTTTATATGGGAAAGGATAGGGAAAACGAGGGTAGATGCGACAGTTCAAGGAGGAAAATGCGTTTATAGGGGAGAGATAGGGAATACGAGGTCTGATGCTGGGCTAGTAAGATGCTAAAGGAGGGAGGGATATGCTTTATTTGAGAGAGATAGGGAATACAAGGAAAGATGTTATATTAAACAGGACTTGAAGGGTAGAATATGGCGTTTTATATGAGCGAGATAGCGAACCGAGGAGAAGTATTAGGCTAGGAGTTTTGAATGATAGAGTAGGAGTTTATAAGCGAGAGATAGGGTATACGAGGGTCGATGCTAGGCTAGACAGGGTTGAAGTAGGGAATGCGTCTTATATGAGAGATGTAGGGGAATATGAGGAGAGGTGCTAGTCTAGACATGTGTCGAGGAGCAGAGTATACGTTTATATGGGAGAAGTATGGAAAACGGGAGAGATACAAGGATAAACAGGGGTTGAAGGAGGAGGAATGTAGGTTTATACGTTAATATAGAGAGTAATTCGATTATAAAACTTTTATCATCCAACGTTACAACACTTTTATATACTTTTTCTAAACCTTACAAACTTTATATATGTTAAACGGGCGCGAAACGAAGAGAGACAAACTGTATATCGGTTTACAGTGAAGTATACGTCCTAACCTATGCCCACCTTGTATGTTCGACATCTTCTCATTGTCTATTCATTCCTAACATAATCACGTAACAAGACGTAACCAACAAACGTAACCACGTAACAAGACGTAACACAACGTAACATAACGGCATGACAAGACGTCACACTAAGTAACATAAGCACGTATCCTCATAACATCACGTGAACATCACGTAACCAGAAACGTTACACGACGTAACAACACGTAGCAACTATGTAACCATGTAACAAAACGTAAGAACAACACGTAACCAGCCCATTGCTAAAGCGATCTAAACTAATTCATCCTTCATAACTTAGACAATAAGTACGAGAACCTAGCCTAGATTAACCCGACCAATCCTAAACGTTCCTCTCATCATCCATTCTAGTCAGGCATCGACTAACCTAATCTGGCTAACCAAAGATAACCTCAACTTTCTTTTAGTGAAATTGCAATGTTTTATTCAGGTTTTATTATTCGAGAGTTTTAATTGAAAAGTTTACGTCCACATACCTTTATTTTAGTTTGTTGTAGGCGTCTCTCCCCTATTTATCTAGGCTTGAGACTAGCACTAGGATTGCGCCTAATGGCAGGGTTACCACCTTCCCTTCCATCTTCTTCTTTCTTCATCGGTCGTCAGCTAGCTGCATATACAGCACACGGATAACCTTCATTTTTTTAAGATTGTAGACTCACGAGAAAATCTTCATATTCGACTTACATTCTCTTATGCACTACTTGTAATGCTGTAATGTCCATAGGCGTATGTCGTTATACCGTCTTCAGCAATAATTCTTTTATCGTCGTATGGTGTCAATGTAATTTTATTCACTTGTACTGTGGCAAGAGCATGCTGTCGCGACAGGATCAGATTCATGGGCGTTCTGATAATTTCTCTGGTTTTAAGGCAGTCAGTATAGCTCTCGAACGTGACGTACTGCTTAATAGCACTACGTTTTATGCCTTTAATCTGTTTTATCATTGAACCGTCGATATCTAAAGCATACATTTTAGGTCGTAGCACTACAAAGCGTTGAATGATTTTACTATTAACCTCGTCTTTAAATTTCCCAAGTACCTTCTTGTTTAGAGGTGAATAGCATATATGGCTTGTAGGATAATCAGCAGTATCTAGGTGCTCAAGAAAACGTAACTTATCCTGGTACAGATCTTCAGTTGTAACACGATGAATGAACGAATCAGTGTCCATATACATAAGCTTCAGGTTTTCAGCTCCATAATACGGTAGCAACACATCATAGTGATACAGGTACATTAATGTCTTGGAGATATCCAACACACTCATACCGATGTATATAGGCTTGTTGAACACGATCTGTCGGGAGGCCATATGTACAGCAGCTAGATTAGAAGCATATATAGTCCTGTCGATAAACGTTGGCTTTGCAATTAACTTTTCCAGAGTCTTCTCATTTGTCACCAGCCGTATATCCATACGATTACGCAGGTTCTCCATAGTTTTTCCGAACATAGCATTGTTGAACAATTTGTAGAGATCCTTCTCAAAATCATTTGCAGCTTGTTGTCGTAGTCTGTTGTTAAATTCCACATACGGTTTTAACCATCGAGACTGTTGGAATTGTAGCACACGATGGATTTTTGTTAACCGTAGTCCATGATCAAGAGCTTGCTTCAAAGCCGTGTAATGCACTACATACTTATTTCGAGGTCCTAGATGAGGTATCAGTTTCTTTGTACGAGAGTTCTTAGGCGTCATACACTCAGGCAAGAAAGGTAGATCGTTGTGTAGATCGTGAAGTTCTGCAGGATACTCGATGTCGACTTCTAATATGTAATCGTAAGGATCATCTTCTTGTAGTCTTTCTAAGTCAATTTTTTCAGGTGATACCCACTCAAATCCGCCATAAAGGAGAGCGTGACTCATTGCCCACCCATATTGGTTGTTGGCGTCCTCATAGGTAATAAATTGGGTTGGTCTCGACGGATCATACTTCTCCATGTAGGTGTTATTAGCCTCCGCATAGCGGTGGGAAACTTGACATAAACCTCCTCTTATGCCAGATTCCACCATGAGTAATTGATCATAATCCTGTAACAATTCCAGCTGAATTCCAGTGTACAGTAACATGGCATCCCATGTAAGTCCTGGAGAGGTGAAATAATGTGCAGGGTCGACTTTGTGTGTTTTGAGTGTTTGCTCCCTAAATGTCTCAAAGACATCAGCTAGGAGAAGCACATCAGAGATTAAGTAGAGGTCGCTGTACTCGCCCAGGTTTCTGACATTAAACAGCTCCCATACATTTTAGCATGATCGTAGTCAGCATCACTAATTTCCTCTTCATTTAATTTATTGTAGAAGGAGTCCTTAGGAGGTAAGCAGGTTTCGCTCAAGACGTCCCATGAAGTGATGTAATCATAGGGAAATACCCCCTTACGGGTCATCAACTTCAACTTGTCTTCTCCGAAGTACTTCAATGTTTCAGGATACGATGTTAGATTTTTTACCAGCTTATCCAAGCTTGTACTCAGGAACCGAAAACTATCTACAAACCGTAGCTTTATATCTCCGACATACTTGGAGAATGATATATAGCTTTCTTCAGAGCTAGGAATTACTTCCACCCGCTCACTTGTACATCCCAGCTCCTTAACAATGAAGTGTGAGTCATATCCACTGAGGTTGTGCATGAAGACAGGGATATATTTAGGTGTTTTGCAGGCTAAATTACACTCATTATGCAGACTCCCCCGATATTCACCACTGATGTGATCATGGTCGCGTACTTTATAGTTCTCTTCAGTAAAGGTTTTTCCGCACAAGTAGCATACTGTAGAGGCGCTGAAATCCAACTGCTGTTGATCTGTAAGTTTCAGGGGCATGACAGATTTGTATATATTGTTAATCTCCTTTGCAAGGAATGACAGGTATTCCATAAACTTCTGAGCAGCATCAACACCACGATATACATAGGGATGCTTAGGAAGACCAGTTTCCAGATGTTCAACGTTGGTTGATCGTTTAACGTAAACACAGAAGCTCATTGCTGTGTGCTCTTGATAAGGGGTTGTATAGGAAGTTTCAGGACTGGGAATACACGTATGACGTGGAGTGAGAATACTCTCAAAATCCGCATAGATGACGTAAGGTAGTTTCAGCATCCTCTCCACATTTTTAAACTGTACAATTGATTTATCCTTTGTAGGCATAACTACCCTTGCAACACCATGCTGATTACAGATGGGTGCATGTTCTTGCAGTTTTTCCAGCCCACTTTGTCCATATCGATTGTCAAAATGTGTAAAGCACCGCTTACAGGTATATATCACTCCATCATGCTTAGTTTTCTGACGTCGAACGAGCTTCTCAAAATTCTTGATATATACATAGTGATGTTTTCCACTACTGTCACTCAATAGTAGGAGGTCACGGTGGTCAGGTAGTTCAGTGTCAACAACCTTTATCGGATGCACTTCATGCTTCTCATCCAGACCGAAAACGTTGATAGACATCCTATTAAGCTTCTCAAATTTAGGTATTTGAGAAAGCGGAGTAGGATAGGAAACACAGCTGAAGTCGTACTTATCTTGAAGTTTCTTATATTTGCTTACCCGTAGGGCATTCTTTCCTATGAATTTAGCTAATACAGAGTACATGAAACATAGCTCATCAGTTAAATTCTGGATGTTAATGCAGGCTTTTCTTGCTTCAACAGATGGAGGTAGGGGTATGTAGCTACTTGTTGATGTAGCTATGATTGTACTTGTTGATACGAAGGCGCACCCCTTCCACAGCAAGCAGAGCCCAATTGCTTCCCTTTAGTTGTGATTCCTCCATTTCAGTAACCAATTTCTTCATTTTGGTTTCCAGCATAGAGTCCAGGTCCGTTTCTAGGAAAACAGCTTGATTTCTGGTTTTAAATGTCTTGTCACAGGTTTCTCCGATACTGTTAACAAATCTACACTCAGCTAACAGATTAATTTTCAAACTCTTGTGAATACCAAGCTCTTTATGCACAGCCTGGATTATCCGCTGTTTTGCTTCATGCAGGTACATATTCAGGTCCTTAGTCGATTCACATCGTATAAAATACGATTTCAAACGTCCATGGAATGAAGTTTCATATTCTTTCATGTCACACTCCTCCATCGTAGATAACAACTCATGCTTTGTCGGCTCTAATCTACGTTTCTTCTCAGGTCTGTTTATTTCACACGCATCTTCGTGTCGACGACCCTTATAACTGTCTTTGAAGGCTACATTACAATATTTACACTTGAAGAGCTTTTTACAACGTAGCTCATGTCGTCTTTTATCATATCCACGGAGGAACTTCTTACAGCATTTACCACAAGAATATCCTGAGACACTAGGAATGATATCCTTATACGAGGACTTATTCATTTTTCTTCTTGATATAATAAGGTATTTACCTTTCTTCAAGGAAATGTACGCCTTGATATCACTTAGAAAGCTGATTGTTTTCTGAGAGAACAGCGATGTTAACACCTCAGAGATGATCAACAGAATGAATTTCAATGCTAGAGGATGCTCTATTTATAGAGGAAGCACGAACCTTTATGCATCAATTATATAACGTATTAACCCTTCTTCAAGGAAATGTACTCTTCTTCACATTGATAACACTTTAGATTATTTTCTGAGAGAACAGCGATGTTAACACCTCAGAGATGATCAACAGAATGAATTTCAATACTCAAGTTCGCTCTATTTATAGAGAAAGCACGAACCTTTTTTAATCAATTATATCCTGATTATTAATACTAAAAACGGTGATGAAGCGTGTAAGCTCTTATATATTTCAATTCGTGTTACACTGATGTTCGAGCGTCTCCGTATAGCTTCGTATGCTTAGAGAGAAAGTGTAAAGTATTGTGAAGATGTTATGTATTGTTCGGCTATAATTGTACAGATTCGGAGAGCTTGACTGGTGAAGGTGATGAACGATCCGTCGACCGAGAAGGAGGCAAGCATTCCCTTCGCGCAACGAAACCTAGATGCAAAAGAAAGAAAATCGTGATAGATGAGAAACCACCCAGACATTCGCCTACGGACCAGGCAAAACCATGAAAAATATGTCAGAGTAAACAACCAACGACAATCGAACGAGGGAAACCATCAGATTACTCTAGAAGCATAAAGTTGCAAATGAAAGAAAATCGTGATACATGAGAACCCACTTAGGCATTTGCCTGCAGACCAGGGGAAACCATGAAAAAAACCAAAGGGCTGAGCGACTGACGGATAGAGTGTGCGACCGACAGGGAAATCAAGCAAAAGGTCTCTAGAGACAAAAAAAGATGCAATTGAAATGGAATCATGATAGCAAATACCACTACAGCATTAGGCAGCAGACCAGCGAAAATCGTGAGAAACGTAAGGTCAGAGTAAACAATCGATGGAAATCTAACCCCTGAACCCTAGAAATTCACGTGAAAAAATACAAATAAAATGGTTTGAAAGGGAATCGTGATAGCAAATACCACTACTGCATTAGGCAGCAGACCAGCGAAAATCGTGAGAAACGTAAGGTCAAAGTGCTCGTCCCTACGGGAATCGAATCCGAGACATCTCGAATGCAAAGTGCTGCCGTTATTGTCTGAACAAAATAGTAAAAAAAGACCTCATTAGCAGTCGACAGTGCTTAAACACGTTAACTTTCACCATATGACGTCACAGTCGGGGACAGTTTGCCTATCACCGCCATGTCTCTAGAAGCATAAAGTTGCAAATGAAAGAAAATCGTGATAGATGAGAACCCACTCAGGCATTCGCCTGCAGACCAGGGGAAACCATGAAAAAAATCAAAGGGCTGAGCGACTGACGGATAGAGTGTGCGACCGACAGGGAAAGCAAGCAAAAGGTCTCTAGAGACAAAAAAGATGCAATTGAAATGGAATCATGATAGCAAATACCACTTTAGCATTAGGGTGCAGACCATCGAAAATCGTGGGAAACGTAAGGTCAGAGTAAACAATCGATGGAAATCTAACCCCTGAACCCTAGAAATTCACGTGAAAAAATACAAATAAAATGGTTTGAAAGGGAATCGTGATAGCAAATACCACTACTGCATTAGGCGGCAGAACAGCGAAAATCGTGAGAAACGTAAGGTCAGAGTGCTCGTCCCTACGGGAATCGAATCCGAGACATCTCGAATGCAAAGTGCTGCCGTTATTGTCTGAACAAAGCAGTAAAAACAGACCTCATTAGCAGCTGACAGTGCTTAAACACGTTAACTTTCACCATATGACGTCACAGTCGGGGACAGTTTGCCTATCACCGCCATGTCGAGACATGCATATTTTAGACATCTCATATTTTAGAGTCATATACAGAAGTTTCATACCAACGTACTCACTACGCTCGCAAAGATAATCTAAAATTTCATCGTTGAAATACTTTGGAAATTGCGTAGAAGTTTTTCAGCCCTTATTTAATTAAAATTCATGTATATACCCTATTATTTAGTGATTTTTTCAATAATTTCTTCCTCTCATTCGTCAAAAATCAGTGTACAATACGCATTTTTATTCGTTTTAATGTTCGTTTATTTTTAAAACCGCTGCATTTGCCCGTAATTACGAGCAATAATTTTTTTTTCAGATTTACTCAGATGTGTAGCTTGTAGAATCGAATTAGGAAATGTTTTAATAAATGTATTGTATTTTTTTAGCTTAAAGTATCTACATTTTAAAGCTGCCATGACCGTTATTTGTATTTAGTATAAAGATTGTTATATTTACATTTTTAAGACTTCCTTTGTTAAAGATAATGTCTTGCAATCTATTTTTAAATTTCTTTTAAAACCAAAGCGAACGTTAACAACTATAATGGCTGCCTTCATGTGTCGGGAAGCTAACATGGCCGCTTCAGTCATCTTTTAGAAGCGTACCTTACATGTCGATAAAGAAGCGAGCGCCCGACAGTGCGAGGTACAGAGAAGACCTTCTTTCAGCGTCCGACAGATAGCGGTAAAGTAGGTCGTGCCATGAGGTACCAAACACTGAGAAAGAGACAGAGGGTTGGGGGAGGCGGAACAGACGCGCTGGGAGAGAGGGGTGAGACCCTTCAGTTAGGCACAGCGCGCCGTAAGGTTCGGACCTATACGTAGTGGCATGCATATACCAACGCAGCGCTCGTCAGTGTCTTACGTAATTTAGTTATTTACGCTCACTATACCATTTAAATATACATTCATCTAAGAGATATAATATTCGTAAGGATGACAGATGTCCAAATATACATAACAAAGAAATTAGTTACTGATATAAATGTAATATCGTACGTTCACCATTTTATTTTTAATTACTTTTTTTATTTTATTCGAGGATGACTTTGTATTCATGTCACTGGATTCAATCCTAGTCCTCCAGCCCGACTTGGAACAACAATCAATAACGAGCTACAATCCAAGGATATAATCGGTAATAATAAAAAAAAATTTTTAATAACACCGTCAAATAAAAAGCTCTGTAAACGTATGTATTTCCCCTCACTTCCCCTCTTCCTTCCACCCCACAGTAGTAAAATGCATGCCGTTTCTAAGGCGCCATGGGCCGATCACCTGATCGTATAACCGGAGGACATGTGATTTCACGCCCCCGCCTTCTGTGCAACCGCTACACTGCCTCTAACGACTGGAGCAATGGTGGATTGTGCACAACACCATTAGCGATGAGACCTATCCGCCATTTTCAATATTGGCAAGGGTGGCGATCAGGACATTGCACTAGGTGAGGGGCGGGACCAGCGTACGGGGCCAATACCTTATTGGCCTCGTACGCAACCCCGCTCCTCCACAGGGAACCTATTAGACCGGGCCATGGAGGAAGTGGGGGAGGGTGTGGAGGGTGGCGTTAGGGGTTAGACCACAATGGAGGGGAGTGTGGCGCGTGCCAGGTGGCACACGCGACCAGGGCGGCATGTAAGGCCTCAACGAGGGGGCGGGACTTGCCGGCATACATCAAAGGATCTTATCAGATGTCGGCATCGCCTTTGTTCTGACAAGAACAATGGTCCATTGTTCTAGAATCGGCATTTATTTTACTACTGTGGGGTGGAAGGAAGAGCGGAAGTGAGGGGAAATACATACGTTTACAGAGCTTTTAATTTGACGGTGTTAATAAAATTTTTTTTTTATTATTACCGATTATATCCTTGGATTGTAGCTCGTTATTGATTGTTGTTCCAAGTCGGGCTGGAGGACTAGGATTGAATCCAGTGACATGAATACAAAGTCATCCTCGAATAAAATAAAAAAAGTAATTAAAAATAAAATGGTGAACGTACGATATTACATTTATATCAGTAACTAATTTCTTTGTTATGTATATTTGGACATCTGTCATCCTGACGAATATTATATCTCTTAGATGAATGTATATTTAAATGGTATAGTGTGCGTAAATAACTAAATTACGTAAGACACTGACGAGCGCTGCGTTGGTATATGCATGCCATTACGTATAGGTCCGAACCTTACGGCGCGCTGTGCCTAACTGAAGGGTCTCACCTCTCTCTCCCAACGCGTCTGTTCCGCCTCCCCCCAACCTCTGTCTCTTTCTCAGTGTTTGGTACCTCATGGCACGACCTACTTTACCGCTATCTGTCGGACGCTGAAAGAAGGTCTTCTCTGTACCTCGCACTGTCGGGCGCTCGCTTCTTTATCGACATGTAAGGTACGCTTCTAAAAGATGACTGAAGCGACCATGTTAGCTTCCCGACACATGAAGGGAGCCATTATAGTTGTTAACGTTCGCTTTGGTTTTAAAAGAAATTTAAAAATAGATTGCAAGTCATTATCTTTAACAAAGGAAGTCTTAAAAATGAAAATATAACAATCTTTATACTAAATACAAATAACGGTCATGGCAGCTTTAAAAAGTAGATACTTTATGCTAAAAAACATACAATACATTTATTAAAACATTTCCTAATTCGATTCTACAAGCTACACATCTGAGTAAATCTGAAAAAAAATTATTGCTCGTAATTACGGGCAAATGCAGCGGTTTTAAAAATAAACGAACATTAAAACGTAGAAAAAAAAGTATTGTACACTGATTTTTGACGAATGAGAGGAAGAAATTATTGAAAAAATCACTAAATAATAGGGTATATACATGAATTTTAATTAAATAAGGGCTGAAAAGCTTCTACGCTATTTCCAAAGTATTTCAACGATGAAATTTTAGATTATCTTTGCGAGCGTAGTGAGTACGTTGGTATGAAACTTCTGTATATGACTCTAAAATATGAGATGTCTAAAATATGCATGTCTCGACAAGGCGGTGATAGGCAAACTGTCCCCGACTGTGACGTCATATGGTGAAAGTTAACGTGTTTAAGCACTGTCGACTGCTAATGAGGTCTGTTTTTACTGTTTTGTTCAGACAATAACGGCAGCACTTTGCATTCGAGATGTCTCGGATTCGATTCCCGTAGGGACGAGCACTTTGACCTTACGTTTCTCACGATTTTCGCTGGTCTGCTGCCTAATGCAATAGTGGTATTTGCTATCACGATTCCCTTTCAAACCATTTTATTTGTATTTTTTCACGTGAATTTCTAGGGTTCAGGGGTTAGATTTCCATCGATTGTTTACTCTGACCTTACGTTTCTCACGATTTTCGCTGGTCTGCTGCCTAATGCTGTAGTGGTATTTGCTATCATGATTCCATTTCAATTGCATCTTTTTTGTCTCTAGAGACCTTTTGCTTGATTTCCCTGTCGGTCGCACACTCTATCCGTCAGTCGCTCAGCCCTTTGATTTTTTTCATGGTTTCCCCTGGTCTGCAGGCAAATGCCTAAGTGGGTTCTCATGTATCACGATTTTCTTTTATTTGCCATTTTATGCTTCTAGAGTAATCTCATGGTTTCCCTCGTTCGATTGTCGTTGGTTGTTTACTCTGACATATTTTTCATGGTTTTGCCTGGTCTGTAGGCGAGTGTCTGGGTGGTTTCTCATCTATCACGATTTTCTTTCTTTTGCATCTAGGTTTCGTTGCGCGAAGGGAATGCTTGCCTCCTTCTCGGTCGACGGATCGTTCATCACCTTCACCAGTCAAGCTCTCCGAATCTGTACAATTATAGCCGAACAATACATAACATCTTCACAATACTTTACACTTTCTCTCTAAGCATACGAAGCTATACGGAGACGCTCGAACATCAGTGTAACACGAATTGAAATATATAAGAGCTTACACGCTTCATCACCGTTTTTAGTATTAATAATCAGGATATAATTGATTAAAAAAGGTTCGTGCTTTCTCTATAAATAGAGCGAACTTGAGTATTGAAATTCATTCTGTTGATCATCTCTGAGGTGTTAACATCGCTGTTCTCTCAGAAAATAATCTAAAGTGTTATCAATGTGAAGAAGAGTACATTTCCTTGAAGAAGGGTTAATACGTTATATAATTGATGCATAAAGGTTCGTGCTTCCTCTATAAATAGAGCATCCTCTAGCATTGAAATTCATTCTGTTGATCATCTCTGAGGTGTTAACATCGCTGTTCTCTCAGAAAACAATCAGCTTTCTAAGTGATATCAAGGCGTACATTTCCTTGAAGAAAGGTAAATACCTTATTATATCAAGAAGAAAAATGAATAAGTCCTCGTATAAGGATATCATTCCTAGTGTCTCAGGATATTCTTGTGGTAAATGCTGTAAGAAGTTCCTCCGTGGATATGATAAAAGACGACATGAGCTACGTTGTAAAAAGCTCTTCAAGTGTAAATATTGTAATGTAGCCTTCAAAGACAGTTATAAGGGTCGTCGACACGAAGATGCGTGTGAAATAAACAGACCTGAGAAGAAACGTAGATTAGAGCCGACAAAGCATGAGTTGTTATCTACGATGGAGGAGTGTGACATGAAAGAATATGAAACTTCATTCCATGGACGTTTGAAATCGTATTTTATACGATGTGAATCGACTAAGGACCTGAATATGTACCTGCATGAAGCAAAACAGCGGATAATCCAGGCTGTGCATAAAGAGCTTGGTATTCACAAGAGTTTGAAAATTAATCTGTTAGCTGAGTGTAGATTTGTTAACAGTATCGGAGAAACCTGTGACAAGACATTTAAAACCAGAAATCAAGCTGTTTTCCTAGAAACGGACCTGGACTCTATGCTGGAAACCAAAATGAAGAAATTGGTTACTGAAATGGAGGAATCACAACTAAAGGGAAGCAATTGGGCTCTGCTTGCTGTGGAAGGGGTGCGCCTTCGTATCAACAAGTACAATCATAGCTACATCAACAAGTAGCTACATACCCCTACCTCCATCTGTTGAAGCAAGAAAAGCCTGCATTAACATCCAGAATTTAACTGATGAGCTATGTTTCATGTACTCTGTATTAGCTAAATTCATAGGAAAGAATGCCCTACGGGTAAGCAAATATAAGAAACTTCAAGATAAGTACGACTTCAGCTGTGTTTCCTATCCTACTCCGCTTTCTCAAATACCTAAATTTGAGAAGCTTAATAGGATGTCTATCAACGTTTTCGGTCTGGATGAGAAGCATGAAGTGCATCCGATAAAGGTTGTTGACACTGAACTACCTGACCACCGTGACCTCCTACTATTGAGTGACAGTAGTGGAAAACATCACTATGTATATATCAAGAATTTTGAGAAGCTCGTTCGACGTCAGAAAACTAAGCATGATGGAGTGATATATACCTGTAAGCGGTGCTTTACACATTTTGACAATCGATATGGACAAAGTGGGCTGGAAAAACTGCAAGAACATGCATCCATCTGTAATCAGCATGGTGTTGCAAGGGTAGTTATTCCTACAAGGATAAATCAATTGTACAGTTTAAAAATGTGGAGAGGATGCTGAAACTACCTTACGTCATCTATGCGGATTTTGAGAGTATTCTCACTCCATGTCATACGTGTATTCCCAGTCCTGAAACTTCCTATATAACCCCTTATCAAGAGCACACAGCAATGAGCTTCTGTGTTTACGTTAAACGATCAACCAACGTTGAACATCTGGAAACTGGTCTTCCTAAGCATCCCTATGTATATCGTGGTGTTGATGCTGCTCAGAAGTTTATGGAATACCTGTCATTCCTTGCAAAGGATATTAACAATATATACAAATCTGTCATGCCCCTGAAACTTACAGATCAACAGCAGTTGGATTTCAGCGCCTCTACAGTATGCTACTTGTGCGGAAAAACCTTTACTGAAGAGAACTATAAAGTACGCGACCATGATCACATCAGTGGTGAATATCGGGGGAGTCTGCATAATGAGTGTAATTTAGCCTGCAAAACACCTAAATATATCCCTGTCTTCATGCACAACCTCAGTGGATATGACTCACACTTCATTGTTAAGGAGCTGGGATGTACAAGTGAGCGGGTGGAAGTAATTCCTAGCTCTGAAGAAAGCTATATATCATTCTCCAAGTATGTCGGAGATATAAAGCTACGGTTTGTAGATAGTTTTCGGTTCCTGAGTACAAGCTTGGATAAGCTGGTAAAAAATCTAACATCGTATCCTGAAACATTGAAGTACTTCGGAGAAGACAAGTTGAAGTTGATGACCCGTAAGGGGGTATTTCCCTATGATTACATCACTTCATGGGACGTCTTGAGCGAAACCTGCTTACCTCCTAAGGACTCCTTCTACAATAAATTAAATGAAGAGGAAATTAGTGATGCTGACTACGATCATGCTAAAATGTATGGGAGCTGTTTAATGTCAGAAACCTGGGCGAGTACAGCGACCTCTACTTAATCTCTGATGTGCTTCTCCTAGCTGATGTCTTTGAGACATTTAGGGAGCAAACACTCAAAACACACAAAGTCGACCCTGCACATTATTTCACCTCTCCAGGACTTACATGGGATGCCATGTTACTGTACACTGGAATTCAGCTGGAATTGTTACAGGATTATGATCAATTACTCATGGTGGAATCTGGCATAAGAGGAGGTTTATGTCAAGTTTCCCACCGCTATGCGGAGGCTAATAACACCTACATGGAGAAGTATGATCCGTCGAGACCAACCCAATTTATTACCTATGAGGACGCCAACAACCAATATGGGTGGGCAATGAGTCACGCTCTCCTTTATGGCGGATTTGAGTGGGTATCACCTGAAAAAATTGACTTAGAAAGACTACAAGAAGATGATCCTTACGATTACATATTAGAAGTCGACATCGAGTATCCTGCAGAACTTCACGATCTACACAACGATCTACCTTTCTTGCCTGAGTGTATGACGCCTAAGAACTCTCGTACAAAGAAACTGATACCTCATCTAGGACCTCGAAATAAGTATGTAGTGCATTACACGGCTTTGAAGCAAGCTCTTGATCATGGACTACGGTTAACAAAAATCCATCGTGTGCTACAATTCCAACAGTCTCGATGGTTAAAACCGTATGTGGAATTTAACAACAGACTACGACAACAAGCTGCAAATGATTTTGAGAAGGATCTCTACAAATTGTTCAACAATGCTATGTTCGGAAAAACTATGGAGAACCTGCGTAATCGTATGGATATACGGCTGGTGACAAATGAGAAGACTCTGGAAAAGTTAATTGCAAAGCCAACGTTTATCGACAGGACTATATATGCTTCTAATCTAGCTGCTGTACATATGGCCTCCCGACAGATCGTGTTCAACAAGCCTATATACATCGGTATGAGTGTGTTGGATATCTCCAAGACATTAATGTACCTGTATCACTATGATGTGTTGCTACCGTATTATGGAGCTGAAAACCTGAAGCTTATGTATATGGACACTGATTCGTTCATTCATCGTGTTACAACTGAAGATCTGTACCAGGATAAGTTACGTTTTCTTGAGCACCTAGATACTGCTGATTATCCTACAAGCCATATATGCTATTCACCTCTAAACAAGAAGGTACTTGGGAAATTTAAAGAGGAGGCTAATAGTAAAATCATTCAACGCTTTGTAGGGCTACGACCTAAAATGTATGCCCTAGATATCGACGGTTCAATGATAAAACAGATTAAAGGCATAAAACGTAGTGCTATTAAGCAGTACGTCACGTTCGAGAGCTATACTGACTGCCTTAAAACCAGAGAAATTATCAGAACGCCCATGAATCTGATCCTGTCGCGACAGCATGCTCTTGCCACAGTACAAGTGAATAAAATTACATTGACACCATACGACGATAAAAGAATTATTGCTGAGGACGGTATAACGACATACGCCTATGGACATTACAGCATTACAAGTAGTGCATAAGAGAATGTAAGTCGAATATGAAGATTTTCTCGTGAGTCTACAATCTTAAAAAAATGAAGGTTATCCGTGTGCTGTATATGCAGCTAGCTGACGACCGATGAAGAAAGAAGAAGATGGAAGGGAAGGTGGTAACCCTGCCATTAGGCGCAATCCTAGTGCTAGTCTCAAGCCTAGATAAAAAGGGGAGAGACGCCTACAACAAACTAAAATAAAGGTATGTTGACGTAAACTTTTCAATTAAAACTCTCGAATAATAAAACCTGAATAAAACATTGCAATTTCACTAAAAGAAAGTTGAGGTTATCTTTGGTTAGCCAGATTAGGTTAGTCGATGCCTGACTAGAATGGATGACGAGAGGAACGTTTAGGATTGGTCGGGTTAATCTAGGCTAGGTTCTCGTACTTATTGTCTAAGTTATGAAGGATGAATTAGTTTAGATCGCTTTAGCAATGGGCTGGTTACGTGTTGTTCTTACGCTTTGTTACATGGTTACATAGTTGCTACGTGTTGTTACGTCGTGTGACGTTTCTGGTTACGTGATGTTCACGTGATGTTATGAGGATACGTGCTTATGTTACTTAGTGTGACGTCTTGTCATGCCGTTATGTTACGTTGTGTTACGTCTTGTTACGTGGTTACGTTTGTTGGTTACGTCTTGTTACGTGATTATATTTGGAATGAATAGACAATGAGAAGATGTCGAACATACAAGGTGGGCATAGGTTAGGACGTATACTTCACTGTAAACCGATATACAGTTTGTCTGTCTCCGTTTCGCGTCCTAGTTTAACATATATAAAGTTTGTAAGGTTTAGAAAAAGTATATAAAAGTGTTGTAACGTTGGATGATAAAAGTTTTATAATCGAATTACTCTCTATATTACCGTATAAACCTACATTCCTCCTCCTTCAACCCCTGTTTATCCTTGTATCTCTCCCGTTTTCCATATTTCTCCCATATAAACGTATACTCTGCTCCTCGACACATGTCTTGCCTAACACTTCTCCTCATATTCCCCCACCTCTCTCATATAAGACGCATTCCCTACTTCAACCCTGTCTAGCCTAGCATCGACCCTCGTATTCCCTATCTCTCGCATATAAACGTCTACTCTATCATTCAAAACTCCTAGCCTAATACCTCTCCTCGGTTCACTATCTCGCTCATATAAAACGCCATATTCTACCCTTCAAGTCCTGTTTAGTATAACATCTTTCCTTGTATTCCCTATCTCTCCCCTATAAACGCATTTTCCTCCTTGAACTGTCGCATCTACCCTCGTTTTCCCTATCCTTTCCCATATAAACGCAAAAGTGGTCCAGCTTCTGTCTATCATACGGCCTGCCCCCGTTTTCCATGTATTCCTCATATAAACGTATACCATACTCCTTAACCTCTGTCTGCACTAGCACCTCCCCTCGCATGCCCTATCTCTGTCGTATAAAGCATATCTCTCCCTCCTTCAGTCCCTGCTCTACCTCAGAACTCTCCTCGTTTTCCCTATCTCTCCCATATAAACACATTTTTTCCTCCTTGAAGGTTCTCTCAACCTAGCATATACCCTCGTTTTCCTCGTCTCTTCATATAAAAAGTCATACTCTACCCTTCAAACCCTAAATAGTCTAGTACCTCTCCACGTATCCCCTATCTCTCCTGTAAATATGTTCATATTCCCCCTTTTTCAGCATCTGTCTATCCTAGCCTCTGTTCACGTTTTCCTTATCTTTCCCATATAAATGCATATTCCATATCTCAACCCCTATCTAGTCCAACACTTCTCCTCGTATTCTACGTATCTCTCATATAAAGCACATCCTCATTCCTTCAACCCCTATCTAGCCTAGCATCAATCCTCGTAGCCCCTATCTTCCCCATATAAACGCATTTTCCTCCGTGAACCACCGCATATACCCTCGTTTTCCCTATCCTTTCCCATATAAACGCAAAAAGTGAGCCAGGTCTGTCCTATATATCCTACTTCCCTGCTTTGTCTATGTAATACATTACCACTTAACTTTGAAAACGCCTGAGCCATGGTTATAAATATAACAAATATAAAATAAGCACTATTTAGGTACTAATCTCTTTGAAATTACAACCAGACGCGGATACTTTTTATGGAGACTGTATGTGTACGCACTGTGAGTAAGCAAAGGTATTATATCGCTTTCGTTGATTAAGCTAAACATAAACCATTCCTAGGCTCTGCAGCTGGGGTGGCAATCAAGGTCACGATTCCAGAGGTATTGCGCCAGCTATACTGGCTTGACCCATGCAACAGAAGGTACTCTGGGTTTTTGTGCAGTGCGTCACCACCTCGGTTGCAAATCAATGGATTGCAGTAGTATGGACTCTGCCATAGCATCGCAAGTTTATGTGCTGATACTAAAGCTGAGACTATTATTCCATTTGTTTTATCACCACATTCAATAGATGCTACTGTAAATGTTTTGAGCAATATTTCTTTCTGTGGCATTGCAACCAATGGAGGCAATTATGGTTCTGTGAATAATGTTCCCATACCTGATCAGTATTTTGATATTACGCCAGGTGAGATAAATACAAGGGTGATTGAAATGAACTGCACTAATGAGAATTCAGAGACAAGTTCTAATTATGCAAAGGATACGTTAGGAAAACTCAGAATTGAAAATAAAGCTGGCGACAACACAAATACAAATTTTGGTGGAATTGGAAGAGCTCTGGGGAATAATGTATTCAGCCACTTGAAACAAATAAGCTGAAATCCGAAGTTCACGGGGATGGGTTGTCCAGCACATGTGTTGCACAACTGCGTACAACATGGCCTTGACTTTGGTTTGAACAACGATTCAATTGTATTGAAGATATTCAATCATGTTTCTATGTACGTAGAGAAGAACTAAACAAATTCTGTGTTTTTGTAGACATCACTTATCAACAGTTATCATGTCATTCCAAAACTATATGGCTATCACTATTTCCTTACATTGAGAGACTGATCCGTATGTTCCTAGCTTTGAAACCTTACTCTTCTTCTCCAAGCTCTATGTCCGTAGTAATTAAAAGATTCTTTTAAAATGAACTGAGTGAAGCAAGATTACTATTTGTCCATTCATTAATGCAATCTTCCACAACCATGTACTAGAATTAGAGAAGGAATCAAATTCTGTCTCTAAAACAGTTTTCAATTTATAATCCACTTTAGATACACTTCAAGATAGGTCTAATCAGTAACAATAAAAAGCATAATGAAAGAGAAACGGGAAAAAGGATACTCTGAAGAATGTGACATCTAAGAGGAGGAAATCGCATTGTGCTGCAACTGATTATCTAAAGAAGTGGCTAGTTTGGTATTAGCACTTAGCAGTTTGAACCACTCAAGTGGATGCAACTGAAAATAGTGCCAACTCAGAAATATATTGTTTAACACCATGAGCAAACAAAACATGTTAAAGTTAGTGATGTAAACTGCTTTGGTCAGTTCTGCAGTTTTCTAAATTTTAACACCTATGAAAGAAAACGAACATTATCAGCTAGTGAAGTTGGGGTGAACGCTTCAATTAGTTTCCAAGTGTTAGGTGCCATTCTGAACTTCTGAAAATTGTTGAACGTTAGTTTCCTATCCCTAGCCGCAATGCTAATAAAGAACGCCTTATCTCTATTTTAAATGCACAGTAGATCAAAGATAGAAACAGGTTTAACTTTGAAAATATTACAGGTATAATGTGTGTGTGTGTGTGTGTGTAATGCAACTTCAAACATCTAACCTGTGTAAGTTTCTATGAATGCTTATTAGGAAAGAAAAAATTGTTGGGAGATATTTCGTCATCAACCAAGTATTCTTGCCATGATAAAAGAGAAAATGACAATAATTAAGTATTTTGTGATTGTGAAAGTTATAGAAATGATTGAACCTGTCATCCTTTGAGTAATTGTTAGAAGTTAATCATATCCAGGCGGATAAAGTTCACTGAAATATTAGAAAATTCAATTTAACTATTATTAGCCTAACATTCTTGCTCATTTTATTTTTAGTTGCGGTTAGGTGGTCAACCTGATAGTTATATGATGTGCATAGTTTGGTATTGTCTTTAAAAGGGATTATTATGTTGGAAATTTTTTCGATACGAAGTGTTCTTTTTTCTGTTATGGAGGTATGGTAATACTACTTGAGGTAAATGTCTGCACCGCCTAAAACAAGCTTAAACACTTGGTATACTCTGATGCAGTAATTTGTATCACAAATTACTTAAATGTAAATAATGATTGTAATATGAATATGCATTTTTATGTGACATTGATTTGAGATGTTTGTTGATTGTAATTATTGTTGGGAAGTAAGTTTATACTGCCTTACTGAAACTGACAATAATAGCGTGCAATAATGCAGCGAGGGGGTGAGCTGTTTATCATTATTGGAAACGAGGAAGTTACGTAATGTTGGCGTGTTTTTCCTTGTGAATCTTCTGGAACGTTTCCCTAGAGCATATGTATTCATAATTTTTATTGGATATAAATATAGACGCTAATGTTGGCGCGTTTTATTAGCCAATTGCAGTTCAGTTATAATCTTTAGGCATATCTGGGTGAAAGTGTATAAAAGGTAGGTTAGAGGTAAAGACCCCGTCAGTTCATCAAAATTATTTGTACACTACACGTCGCATTCCCGTCAGTTCGTCGAAAATATTTTGTATGATACACGTCGCCTTCAGTCCAGCAGAAATATTACACGTCGGCTATAGATTCACAAGTTACGCGTAGCAGAATTATGAAAAATCTAAAGTGTTGTAAAGTTAATTATACAAAAGGTTGAAGTACGTGGATTAAAAGTGATCAGTAACAAGTTATTATAACAGTTTCAGTTTGGCGAGTGCTAAGATCAATGTGTAAATGTGATAGTTAACGTGTTCGACAATAAAAGTATAAAACAAATTTCTTTCATCAGTGTTATCTTTGGATAAAAGATTCCTTTCCGTTTACACAACCTGTATAAAGAGAAGTGCTCGACCCAACAAAAAGATAATAGCTAGCCGGAGGACAAAGAACCAAAATGAAATAAAATAACTAGCATATTTTTTAAACAAAAAAACTAATACTGCCGCAAATTGCTAACACCAGATGGAGCTAGCAAACCTAACAAATGAATGACGTCACAAGATGGCTTCAACGCGTGAAGTAAACACAAATACACAAACATATACAAAGAAATACACCGTCGCAAATTGGCACCACAACGTGGGGCTACAATAATGTTAAATAAATAACATTAATAAACCATCGCAAATTGGCTTTCCAAATGTGGGGCTAACAAACACAAACATTATAAGAAATACCGTAACAACTCAAAGCATAAGAGTTTTTTACACTTTAGGAACCACAATAAATACTGCGGGAAAGTTAAACATTACATTGCAAAGAACTATGCAGTAGTTGTATGACGGCATTACACCTGTCTGATATTACGTGTGTGTTCTAAAATAATTGCAAAGTGTACTCATGTTCTTCTTATTATTACTCTAGCTTCAGCCAGGATTTTATAATAGTTTTATTGCATAAGCTTTTGATTAATCATATTAAATGCTCTTTTCTAACAATATCTTTCACTATCATATTTTGTGTGTTCTTTTGCTACATTTGACATACCTATCTGAGCACCTTCATTTCAAATGAGTTATTTAGCTACACTTCTATCTGATAAAACTTCTAAACTTTCGATTACGCTATTTTTTAACTTCAACACATTTTATTGAAGCTTGTGTATTTTATTTTCTATGTTAATTTTTCCTAGGAAGATTTTACAGTATAAACATTTGACACTACCTACTTGATCCGTAATTTAGCTATTCATTAACACCTTCAAACTAATTTCTCTGAAAGGCTCTCGCTTTGGTTCTATCGGTTGAAAATTCAAAATTAGTCACTTTAAATCTTTTTTAAATTCAGAATATCAGTTTGGTGCGTTTATTCTCATTTCTGGCCACAACAATCCGATAGAGGTATATGTTATATATAACCAAAAACATTAGAGGAAGGAACCTGAATCACATTAGAGAATCTGAACCTTTCGGTTGAGGCTTGAGTCATAGCCGCAGCGTGTATTTGCCCCGAAGAAGAAAAACCAGAGTAGACGTTACGTGTTGCAGCAGGTGATTTAGCAAAGGGATCGCGTGCCAAAACCTGGGATACTCGATACAGAGACACCTAGTCTTAATTACATTTCTCAGGTTACAAGCCAGCAAGGTTCTGTATCATACAACTTCCTTCCTTCCCCATTCCCAAACGGAAACGTTTCCAATGGTACTAGTAGCTTCCCTTGCTCCAAGCTGCGTTAAAGCGAGTCAGTGGGAAACTGACATTTTCTCCGCCTTATCCTATGTATTTTTCTATCGCGTTCTTATATGAGAAATGTTAGGAGACTTGAAAAATATAAATACGAGCATAAACACAGCCTTTTTGTCAAATCTATCTCTATCAACCACACACCATAAACTAAAAATCATTTGTATACGTGTATTAAACGCAAATTTATGTATTGTTACACTAAAAGAGACTTAAACTACCAATAAAATGCTAATGATAGTGGTATGCATCCCACAAGAAGTAATCTACGTCCGATTTCTGATCGTCTGTAAGGGCGTGGCTTAAGATATCCGCTGACGCCTCCTTCACTCTTAGTGCGTTGATGGAGGAAGGGGGCTACAACTTGCCTGTTTAGAGCATGTAAACAGCTAGAAAACGCTAATTTATATGATTACCTATAACTGATTTGAGGACTAGAATGCAACATATCGATAATTGACTCATATTCAAGAGTATTTCCCAGCAGATATTTGGTATGTTATCAATTAACCTCGCGAAATATCGACAAAATAGCGCGCCATTCCTCACCTATACCTATTCGTAATTTGCCAATGAGTTGACAGAATTAACATACGTGTCCTTATTGGTGCGATGCACAGCACAAGGCGTGATGGCACCGACAAGGTGACACCACCACCCAATAAAATGAAGTCAGGCGTCGTGAAGTACCCTAGAAACGGTAACAAATGCGTTTTATCAATTGAAGTCGTGTTAGTTTCTTCCTGTCATTTTTGTACAGCTGAGACTTTAAAAATACGCCTGGCGCCGTGATTTAGCTGAAAATATGAACGTTTTACGGGTCTCTGGTCTTAGGACGATTTTTATACTAAACATGTACGAACAGGCAAATGTGATTGGGCAAACCATCCCTTCACCCTTCAGTCCCGCCCACGCTCCATCAAAATAGGTTGGGTTGTATAGGGAGTGTGTTATTAAAGTGCACCGCGTCCGCCAATTAAATTGAAATTATAACTTCAGTAAGCAACACATTCAAAACACTAATGTAATTTTGTATCACCTGTTGACACAGGTGGCTTATGATCTAACTAGGGAGTTTGGGGAGTGCCAGTTAGTATCTCAGAACTTCATTTTGTCGTAAGTAACGTTGCATATCTATCCCCTTTACTCCTGGGATATCGTGCTGGCCAATGCGGCTTAAGAACATAGCCTCCCCTGGATGAGAAAGCAGTACAGGCCTTCCATTTGTTGAATTAGCCATTTTCTATTAAATACTGGAAAATTTCAGGTGTTGTTTGAGCAAATATGATCACATAAGTTCTTATTAAACACTCACACCCAATACTCCTAGTGACAGAAACGTGAAACAGAAACAGAACGCTGTATCTTTGCAGTCCACATTTCTATATTTTCCTATTTAGCGAAGTGTGTAATAACACTGTATTTAGAAATCAATAGTATTACCTTCTATGGATACCACAGGAGGAAGAATAGTTTATGAAATAAATGCTTTAATCCTTACTTATCATTAAACAGAACGAGATGGCTCCGTGATAACGTGGGAGACTCGCATTTCGGAGGTCTCGGGTTCGGTTCCTGGTGGCCGACCCTCTGACCATGTGTTTTTCGTGGTTTTCCCTGGTTGACACAGACGAATGCTGGAGTGGTGTATTCTACCACCGTTTTCCTCTCATTACATTTCCCTATCATGTTTCATGTTGATTCCGGGGCTGCGGTTCGGTCGATGTCGGGCAGATGGCGCAGAAGCTTGCGATTTGGAACTGCTCGGCCCTGCTAAAGGGAAGCCTATCCAACCTCCACTGCTGGGTGGTGTTTCCCCGGTCCCACTAGAGCGACCCTCCCGTGGCCGGGTGGTCAAGACTGGAATTCTGTGCTATCCACCCGTCTCCTGCGGTTCTGTGGGGGTCGAGATGCTCGGTGTCCCCTCTGTTAACTAGTCCTATCCTATGCTATCCTACTTCTCGTTAAAGTTAAGGGGAAAAAATAATTCATGTAGAACAAGTGTACAGCGGATAATCATGTACACTGTGCTTACAAAATGTCGTTAATAGTGTGTTAATTCTCTATTATATTTAACACAAATTAATACTTGTGAGTTATACAACTCCTAGTTTTATTTCTTCTTTGGAAATTAAGTATCCTTTTAAGCAGAAGGGTCGCACCACACTGTGAAAGAAATTATTAAACCAATAATTGAAGCTATCTAATAACAAAGAATCTTCTGCTGTAACGCAACAACCTTAGATATTGGAGGCAGCACAGTTTCCGATTGGGACCAATAAAAGGCAATACGCTTATGTAGTACATGATAACAACGCAACTGAAATTATATACAAATAAATTAAACACGATGCTGCATGTTAGTGTGACCTACGTTATGGGGGGTGCAAGACTCAATAATGAGAATATCTGGATCAGTGGTAGACAAATGCTTTGCTCTGTTACGTCATACTCGCGAGCAAAGTTGCTCACTTCCCGGCGAAATCTGTGTGGTGAGCATAGAATGGAGGGGATGCCTGAACAGTGGCGGTACGTGCCTGATCTTTAACCGACTACGCATTTACCTTCTGAGATACTATAATGGCAGTACACATTATTTGCAACTGACTACAAATTTCATTCAGTCACAGTAGGAATAACAATATATATATATATATATATATATATATATATATATATATATGCTCACAGTAAAACGATGTAACAAATGCTTTATTTTAATGTACTAATAGAACCACGAAATACATGACTGCAGAGGCATTCGACTCCATAAATGCGGCTGTGATACATCTTCCAACACTTTAAGCAGCAGTGCCACATTTTGTATTTGGAACGCTCAAATAGACTGTCTCTGTCTCTCTCAAATTCTGTCACGCAATACAGCTTTATACATTTTATTTTGCATTATGCACAGCATGCATGCATGTGAAACACACAATTAGTTTGTACCGCTGCTCTGCTCCAGTTCGACACTTTCTCGAGCTTTTTCTCCCCCTTTCCTCCACTATTTTGTAGTATTTAGAGCCATTTCTGGTAATACGCAATTAAAGAACGTTCTTCAAGTACAGATCAGAAAGCTAGTTTGTATATTGTGGTTTATGATCTTTATACCAGAAAAGAAGTGTAGATCCGAATATGCTTAGTATCCTGGCAGGAAACGTGTGCACAAGAGGGAACTTTGTTTCGGGGAAATTTCTATAAAGGGAAGACAAATCCTTTTTGGTTTGAAAGCTGTCCTTCAGTCAATATTTATTTTATAAGCCAATTATTTCTAATTGCGGTGACGACACTCTGGCAACATCCACTAAAGATGGTTTTGCAAATATGTAGATGAATGTTGAATAGTTTTACAATATCTTGAAATCGATATGAAATTCTTGACTTAGCTATTCCAACGTTTGTGCAGAGTTATTGATATCGGTGACTGATTGACATACTGTACACATCTTTAGAAAATGTAGCGTTTCCCTACTGCATTCTTGTATCTCCGCCATAATTAGTACACGAACTTCAATAAACATTGTCACGACCCACCGACACTATGCCGCTCTTTGCTCGGAACGTCACAAACGCAGCAGCTGCTGGCCACCGATCTAGAGTATTTTCACTTGGTGCCTGCTTCCTTCCTTTGTTATAAAATAATTTGAATGGCAAGAAGCCTTTACTCTAGCTATACTAATAGTATACCGCTTTTACAATAACTAGTTCAATCATATTACGTTAAAATGTTACGTAAATCACAAATTGAAATTTTACTTTAAGCGTTTTTATTCGTACGAAGTACAGTATCTCCAGAATGCTTTCTTTTAGATTTTTATTGTTTATATTGTGTGCAGATAAAGATTTGTGGCAGAGAAAGACAGGGGGAGAGCGAGCAAGAGCAGGAGCAAGCGAGTGCGCTCATTATAATCTAGCTAGAATGATGTTAAACCTCAATAAAAATGTTCTTATGCGAAATGCTTTTCTTACATATAAATGAATAATTATGTATAGATTATTTATCATGAAAATAATTATAATGACTTTTATTTATTTATAGATCACAATATTAACTTATAATGTTCTATTTATGATAAATATATATTTTTCGGCTTAACTGACTCTTATCAGATGAAATCTCTGTAGAAAACATTGTTAGAAATTCAGAACATTTTTTATTTTAATTAAACATAAAATAAACATTTTAACAATGTTCATAAAATTACAACTAAATTCATCTTCAAACTATTTTACATTAATTATTCATAACAAATAAAGTTTATTGTATAATACATTATATTATATTAAGCTATGTTCCATTTATCATTATGTTTCATTAGTTTTTTTATTAACGTTATTTTCTTTTTTACGATTTATATTTAGTATATATTGTATTGCAACTTTTTCTTCAAATGCTTTATGTTCCCTTTGTAATTGACGTATAATATTTAGAATTTTCAGTCTTCTGGAAATGTATATTTTCCAAGATTTTCCTCTTTTCTATTAATTGAATGTATAAATGAAAACAACTTATTTGGACAAACTGCCGTTCATATTATCGTCTGTTGATTGATTCTGATCAATGAACAATAAACTGGTAAAAGTTTAATGTCATTCTGATATGCTCCAAAACTTCATGGACGTGATTGATAAGATGTGTTTTTTGTTTGTTTAACCTTTTTTGCCTTGGATTTCATCTTTGATCTATTAGACTCAGGGTTTCTTAACGGGATTTGGCTCCTGTGTCTTAGCTGGGCAATGGTAGTTTACCTACATCAACTTTGCTGAAGCCAAACTTCCGTTTCCTTCGAATTAGGTAGACAACTATTGTCATAAACAAAATGTATCATAGACATAAAAATTTATCTGCACTGGATATAGGTCTCTTACTGCAGGGATCACAGTTTCTCCAAGGACTTGATAGTGGGTTAACTCCACGTTGTTTGAAATTTCAAATATTAGACCAGGCCCTAAAGAAGATATCCATCCCAAAAAGCCAACACTTTACCTGACGATATGTTCTGCATTAAAACAAATATAACTGAGATGCCATATAAACAATCTCCATCCACGGAAGAACAGAAAAGCTTTTAGTCTGAAAATATTACCGCATCCCGAAGGTATCCAAATGTGATATCGCTACTGCAGAGCGAAATTAAAGCGAGTTGCATAATGGTCTTCCATGAAATTAGATTTCTTTGCTGCTCTTCGATGGTGAATACCATCGTGAAGCCGCCAGCTTAAAAATTAACTGTAATTCTCTTAAAATTCTTGTAGCTCTATGAATTAGGTTTTATTATACTTTAAAACGGATTGACCTCCTTCAGAGTTGTATCTTTAACTGGGCTGGCTTTGGCCGCCTTTTCCTACTTTCCCAACATTCATGCAAATACCCATATTTTATCCTTCTTGCTATTTGCAGCATTTTCAGTTTCCATTATCTTATTCCCGAACTGCCACAAGTAAATTAGGTGGCAGCGGGTGACGTGTGACGCAAGTGGCATTTGACGAATGTGTAGATATGGCTAGTAAACGGAGTGATGCGATCGAAAGTCTCTATTTCTTTAATGAAAATCTACGCGTGTTAATGTCTTTACAAACTCTTCTTCCATATCCAGTGTCTCTACCAAGAGGAGGAGGTTGGCGGAGACAGTCTCGTATTAGATATATATTTCCAGGTGGAGTTTTAAAATCTCCAAATATACCTAAACAGACGTAAAAGTAACACATATTAACAAATTCGCAATTTGAAGTTTTCGGTTAATTGTTGTATAGCTTATTTCTTGTAAATTTTTTTACTCTACCAAGCAGAATCTTGACAATTGATTTATTTAGGTAAAACAATAATGTACATATAATGTATGAAGAGACTGGGAATGGTGCATCAGTTGGCTACCATGGCTTCAACAATTTGGAAAGAGTTAGATGACATTTTCTGCTTTGTATGCTTTAGTCGGTTCAGAGACACTAAATTTTGTTCAGTCCATTTCTGCCAGGTGGTCTTCATTTATTTTTTTCTTCTGAGAGTAGTCAATTATAGTTCGAGAGGGTGAGTCAGGTTGAAAGTTTTAAGTACATTCTCATTTTTGCCCACCTCTATATTCTTATGTGGAGGTACCGCTAGGGGCGGGTTTATACATTAAGGCACTGTAGGCCTGTCACAACTAAGCGCCTTCCAATCATCACGAGGTTACTCTTGGTAATTAATATACATACTTATAATAATGCCACTGCTGTCACCATGGAGGATATCACAACAGATTATGTTTATTACCTGAGATAATGAGAATTTAATTAGTATTTTATAAACAACAGAAAATATTGTGGCCCTATTATATTGGTTAATAACCATGACGAAATATAAATACTTAAATCGTTTAAAGAGAAAAGAGATTTGCTGGCAGCAATTGAAGAATCACGGTGTCATGACGACACAATTTTCCTTCTTGCTTATCATCGAGAAAATGTATCAGTTGAGTCATTGTAGTTAATCTCTTGGGTAATTTTTCCTTCAATGGCAAGCAGTGCTGTTGCAGATAGTTTCTATGCTCCAACAGCTCATCTCAAAAAATGCTTTACACACAGAAGGGTAGAAAAGGAACGTTCCCTGAGTAGTTAGGGGCTGGTGTGCAGGGAATCATCCTAAGAGCTTTATCTACATTAAGATACACCTCAACCATGTCGTCCTGACATACGAAGCTACAGTCGTGCAGTAGCTGGCATGCCGAGAGGTTGTTCGCTGTGTGCGCGTGTGGCTAGCGTTAAACCCGGTCGGCGTGTTTCTATTTTACCCTACACCGTAACTTGGTCTAGTTTGCTATAATATTCACAGCCTCGCCTGTGTTTTTGTAGTCCTATATATAAGTGTATGACATACTTCGACATGTATGATCGTCCTACGACTCTGGTTGTTGGTTTTGTGGAAGGAGATATCATTCGACCGACGGTTTATGAGATACATGAATGGATTTTTGATACGCTAAAATTGGAAGAGGACGAAGTTACCGGGCTTCTGTGAGCCTTGCTTTATTGCTGGTCATGCCTAGTGTCGTCACTAGTTTGGCCATTTCCTTGCCCGCAGCTATATGCGTTTTGTAGTTTCCGAGTGGGGAACGACTTTGTTGCTGGGTGAGACCCAGCTGCCGACTCAGTGGGACCTACATTTAAGGGTGGAGTCTTCTTTGCTCGTGGGTGTCGTTCCTCAGTGATTGGGTCAGCCTCGGTAGTGAGACGAGGGTTCCCAACCACAGAGGGTTGGTCTACTGGGGCTGGACGCGACCGGCCTTTACTATTCCTAGTGTACGACTCTGTTTGGTGGCAGCCACTACATATATTTGTGTCCTTCCTAGCCCGGGCCTCGGAGGCTGTCCACGAGGCAAGGTTTTCTTTAGTGCTGCGTTACATGCGGTGCAACCGCGCCAAGTTGCACCATAGCCCTGAACGCCACATAGAACGCATGATCGTTCTGCAGGTGGAACTAAGCACGTGCCTGAGTAATGTGATCATGTACATTTGGCGCAGATTGGGGTAAGGAACCTACATTCTCGCATCACGTGCCAGATTTACTAGCAGCGTGAGCATTGTTTAGGCTCTGCAACGGACATATATTTATCTACCTGGATTATAAAATGACAAAGAAATCTGAGGTCAAGAACTTTCCTATTTTTCTGGGTGTCCTGGAGTTCAATTAAGAACATCGGCAGGGGGTCCTATTCCTGTTGCGCCTCCTCATCTGGATAGCCCTAATGGAGTGAAAACCGCATTGAACCAGGCCTTCTTTAATTTCTTCTCGGTGACTTCGGCGTACAGCTCCTTAATAACAAAGCTGGCGGTTCTTTCTTCGAGGTGTGCGAGTAGATAGTGCTGTACTCCTTTGGTCTTGAGATGAGCTACCAGAATTTGGTAGACACTCATGCAGAACGACTTAATGCATGTCACCAAAATTGCGTGCTTTGCTGGCAATATACTGATTATTAATTTGGCAGGTTTTGTCTATGTCCTTCATTAGTTGGCGGAAGTGCGCGGTCTGGTTCTTATTGACAAAAATTAGCGCTATGTCTGACCTCTTTTCCTTATTGAACACGGAAGGTGCCTGTGTAGCGTCCTGTCCTGCGTCAGTAGAAGTGCTATGTTTGGGTGAGGAAGGATTGATAGGAAGGGGTACAGTCGGAGTGGTGATAGCTATAGGGCTGGAGGTTGAAGGAGAGATAGGTTTAGGTGTCGGAGTAGTGGGACTGGAAGGAGTCTTGGAGTTGGAATTTTCCTGGGAAGCATTCTTCCTAGTCGTCATAGCCTTGGTCGGTGACAGCGACGGTTTAGTAGTCGTCGTAGCCTTGCTGCCTTTAGCCATTCCTGTTTTCTAACTGTTCAGAAGAAGAAAAGAGAAGAAATAAAAAGCCTAATAAGCTACTCTTAAGAGCTGCACTACTCTTCTCGAATGTTTGTGGACCGTTCAGTAGCAGTACTTAGAGAGGGGAGCTTAAATACTAGACAGAAAGAGGAAAATAGTATAGTGGAAGAGAAAGACAGCTAGAGAGCGCTGAAAAGCACGAGGAACAGAGGTCCTGCCCGCAGGCGCCTAGATTCCAGTCAAAGACTGTTGGCAGCGGTCTTGTTCGTCTACTCAACTAGTACTGTGTTGTCCGCAAACGAACAGTGCCGAAGGTCGGAGCTTCTGATCGGGTGCCTCGGTCGCGCCGCAGTCGGTCGCCGGAACCTCCTGCCTGAAGAGGTCTCTGATGCAGTAGGACCTCTCGACCGGAACTCGTGTTGTATTTTGAATATTTTTAATAAGAAAGAAGAGGATCTGAAGCTCAACAATAACTGGCATACAGTCATTCAAGGTAAGAAACGTCATATAACAGAACAAAACAAAGCGAGCTAATCAGACGGTGGCAACACCTTTGCGGCAGCTAGGCCCCTCCCACCAGCCGACCGGCACCCGGACCAATCACCATAGAGTCCTCCTAGGATAAACTTCGCTTCTAGCTCTCTTCGAGTAATCATGGGGAAGAAGAAGATCACCAGTTCCGCAGCCGCCGAGCTTCCTTCCCGTAAGGGAAAGGAAGAGATCATCGCAGCCGAACAAGATCTTCCCGCCACTGCGCCGCCGCCAGTCGAAGCAACCAGCGCTAACTCACCGACCAGACAGCCTGCTGCACACCGCCGCTACGCTTCTCCGCTGTTGTCCGGGGTGTGCACCATCAACTCCCGGCAACCCTGCTCCTCAACACCGCCCAACGCTTCTGGCCGTCTGCGGTCAGGGCTACTAGGATCAGAAACGAACGAGGGCCTACACCGCTGGTCAGATTGGAATTCTTGGAGCAGGGCGACTACTCGACTGCCTTGAGCGCAGGGCTGCCCTTGTTAGGGCAAAACCTGACGCTTGAGGTTAGCCGGAGAGTTCGTCATACACCATGCCGACGCTGCTGCCAGTACGGGCATCTCGCCATCGCCTGTGATGCCGCTCCCCGCTGCCATTACTGCGGGAATACATCACTCACCGCCGACTGCAGGGCACACGACCTCACACGTCGCCGCCGCTTCTGCGCCTCTTGTGGAGGCCAGGGGCACTTCACCGGCCAGACAGCGTGCCCACTTCATCCGCACCGAGCTCTCCCAACGCAGAACCTCGCACCGCCAACGCAAAACTTCGCACCGCCTCCCCAGGCTCCGGCTCCGAGCATCACAACCGACGCTGCCCCTGAAATACTCCAGGAGCTGGAGGACATTCAGGCGGAATTGCTGCACCTATCGGAGAAAATTGCAACCCTCGAGGAGGATATCACCGAATTCCGTTTGGACATCGAACCCAATCCAGATCCTGAAGCACCCAGATTTCCGCTCGTCAACGCATACATGCTGTCGGACAAAGTAACCTTCATAGCCACTACTATCAGAAGGTACGTCAAGGAGGAGGTAGCAGCTCTTCAGACGATGCCGGACGAAAATCTTCCAACACCGATACTCAGCCAGCTTCCGGCTTCAAAATCTCGCGGTGGCCGGTCTGGCCGCTAGCGCAGATATACCCAACTACTTTCTACATTCCATACATACCCAAATACTTCCTCTACATCGCATACACCCTGAATTCCAAATGGCACAGCTGGGAACTGTTGTCACACAATCACTCCTAACTTCCCTTCACACTTCACTCCTGAATTCCCAAGGGCGCAAGTAGGGCCTCGGTCATGCTTGCGTCCTGGCGCCTCACCTTCACCTGGCTTAGGCCCTAGTGGCTGGCCAATATATCCCTATCTTGAATACGCCGGTGCAACAGCGGTACAGCCGCATTATCACCCCGAATTCCACTTTCTTCCTTCTTGCATATTTTTCATTCCGGTGGAGGAGTTTTTAGTGGGTATGCCGACTACTGGTGAGTCCCACACTCTCAGTCCCGACTCCCATCGGTGCTGAGGTAAGTGATTAAATCATTTTCTCCTCCACTCGAAAAAAAGCCGGAAACACCTGGTTCCTTCGACTCGATAAGACCTTCTAAGTACCATGGGAAGAAGGAGACAACGCAGGGCTGCAGTGGCAGCAGAGACCTCCACCGACGAATCTGACTCGCCGGTCGACGAGGCAACCGCTGCAGCTGGCTCTGCCAGCTCGCCACCAACGCCGGATCACACCGAAGCCCCGAAAGACAGTGTGCCTGACGCCGCTTTGTCTAGTGAAGGCCAAGCCCGGTGCTATCTTTTCTTCAGCGCTGTGGCTGTGGGGTGTTCACCAGCAACTACCGACGCAGACCATCCTAAGCAGCATACAGCAGCTTTGGCCATCAACCTTCAGGGCAACGAGGATCCAATCACGGAAGGGCCCAACAGGCTCGTGCGCCTTTTCTTTCGGGAAAAGGCACACTACAACGCTGCCCTCTCCGACGGCCTGCAGTTCTTGGACAGGAGCTTAAGAACTGAAACAAGCCGCTCAACATGGACGCCACCCTGCCGGCGCTGCTGCATTTACGGGCACAGCGAGGTAGGCTGTACTGCGCAGCCACGGTGCCACTACTGTGGGACACCTAACCTGACGGCTGTCTTCCAGCAGCACGATTTAACTCGTCGCCGCCGTTTCTGTGCAACCTGCTGGAGACACGACCACTTCACCGGGCAAGCTTGTTGTCCGCTACATCCACGCAGCCGCTCCACACCGCCGCAGCAGAAGGCCGGCCGGCCTTGCGCCCAGCAGAGCGAGCCTACTGCAGTATCAAAAACGCCACAAAACCTCACCAACAGGAATACCACAACGGAGCCCTCGCCTGAGATTCTTCAGAAGCTGGAGGATGTGCAGGCGGAGCTTCTCAACATCACTACAAAACTGGCCCAAATGGGGGAAGCACTCGACTACCTTCAAGAGAACCACCATTCCACAGTACTAGCAGCTAACCTAATACCTGGACTTTGCAATTTACGAACTATAGCGCCTCGCGACTTAGAGGAACATTACTTAAACGTCAGAAGGCTCATCAAGGAGGAGGTAACAGCCCTCCAGACGACGCTGGATGACGTTATAAACAAAGCACTGCCAAAGGAGCAAGACAAGCCCCCATGGGAGCCCACAGAAAATGCTCCGGCCACTCACCTCCGAGGACGTCGAAAGCCCAGGTATTCACCCTACAATCCTGTCATACATCCACTCTAACTTCCTACATTTTTCTCACCCTAAATTCCCAAGGGCGCAAGTAGGGCCTCGGTCATGCTTGCGTCCTGGCACCTTCCTTCACCCGGCTTAGGCAATGCCTGCCGAACAACAACTAGCACCTTGAATCCACAGGCGCTTAATGCGGTACTGCCTCACCTTCACTCTTGACTTTTCCCTCTCCGGTGGAGGAGTTCTAAGTGGGTATGCCGATCTCTCGGTGAGTCCCACACTCTCAGTCCCGACTCCCATCGACGCTGAGGTCAGTGATTAAATCATGTTCTCCTCCACTCGAAAAAAAAGCCGGTAACACCTGGATCCTTTGACTCGACAAGGCCTTCTAAGCACCATGGGAAGAAGCAGACAACGCAGGGCTGCAGTGGCAGCAGAGACCTCCGCCGACGAATCTGACTCTCTGGTCGACGAGGCAACCGCCGCAGCTAGCCCTGCCACCAACGCCCGATCACACTGATGTCCTGAACGACAGTGTGCCTGACTTTGCTTCTCCTGGTGAAGCTGAAACCCAGCGCTATCTTATCTTCAGCGCCGTGACTGTGAGCGCTCACCAGCAACTACCGACGCAGACCATCTTAAGGAGCGTACAGCAGCTTTCGCCATCAGCCTTCAGGGCAACGAGGATCCAATCACGGAAGGGCCCAACACCGCTCGTGCGCCTTTTCTTTCGGGAAAAGGCACAATACGACGCTGCCCAATCCGACGGCCTGCAGTTCTTGGGCAGGAGCTTAAGAATTGAACCAAGCCGCTCAACATGGACGCCGCCCTGCCGGCGCTTCTGCCTTTACGGGCACAGAGAGGTAAGTTGTACTGCGCAGCCACGGTGCCACTACTGTGGGGCACCTAACCTGACGGCTGTCTGCCAGCAGCACGATTTAACTCGTCGCCGCCGTTTCTGTGCAACCTGCTGGAGACACGACCACTTCACCGGGCAAGCTTGCTACCCGCTACATCCACGCAGCCGCTCCACACCGCCGCAGCAGAAGGCCGGCGGGCCTTGCGCCGAGCAGAGCGAGCCTGCTGCAGTAGCAGAAATGCTACAAAACATCGCCAACAGGAATACCTCAACGGAGCCCTCGCCTGAGATTCTTCAGAAGCTGGAGGATGTGCAGGCGGAACTCCTCAACATCACTACAAAACTAGCCCAAATGAAGGAAGCACTCGACTACCTTCAAGAGAACCACCATTCCATAGTACTAGCAGCTAAACTAATACCTGGACTTTGCAATTTACGAACTAAAGCGCCACATTTTCTCCTTCACTCGAAAAGAAAGAAAAAAGCCGGTAGGAGACTCCGCAGAGGTAACGTCTCTACACTTCGCCGAGATCACCGAAAGGGAAAGAGAAGAAAACGTCGAGCCGCTGAAGGATCCACCGCTGCTTCCCGGCTCCGGCCGGGGACACCGCCGTTTCGGCGGCAGCTTCACCGGCATCCGCCAGGAAGGCTGCCTCGCCGCCACCGCTGACCGGACCCAGCACTGCTTCGGCCGCTGCTTCACCCGGTCGAAATACTGCATTACCGGAGCATGAACTTCGAACACCACAGGTTGCCACCAGCCCTGTTACTCCTACACAGGGCTGTACGACGCCACGGACTGCCGCCGGCTTACCGCCACTGGTGAGTCCACTGTGGCAGCAGACCCCCTTCAGATGGCCGCCACAGTGTTGTCATCTGTGGAGTGCCGAGAGATCTTCCAGTGCACTTCGTGCTGGATGCTGCAAGGCACCACCGGCGCTCTGCTATTCGGGCCTCCCGAATAACCTCAACCAGAGGGCCAACACCGCTGGTACGCCTCCATTGGGTTCCGCCTCGGACGCTCAGGCGGCCTTGCGATTAAGCCTGCCTCTTCTTGCGTGTCGAAGCAAGCAGGAGTGAACGTCCGGCACCCTGCCGCCGCTGTTGTGCCTACGGTCATACAGCGCAGGCATGCAACGCCGCACCTCGATGCCACTACTGCGGGGCAGGTTTTCTCACGGCAGACTGCACCGCCCACGACCTCCGTCGACGTCTTAAATTCTGCGCTACCTGTTCCGGGCATACTCACTTCAGTGAGTGCCCCCTGTACCCCCGGAGCAGACAACCAGCTAGGTCAGCTATGACGACGACACAAATGCCTCCGCCGAAGACGCCCAGTGAAA
This sequence comes from Deroplatys truncata, assembly GCA_030765065.1. Taxonomy (NCBI): domain Eukaryota; kingdom Metazoa; phylum Arthropoda; class Insecta; order Mantodea; family Mantidae; genus Deroplatys; species Deroplatys truncata. Next base: position 703,409,203 of record CM060990.1, read on the forward strand.
GTGCAAAGCCTCAACAAACAGTTTCTGGCGCTACTCAAACAGATCTACAAGCCACTCTGGCTGCAGTGCAGGCAACACTACAGGACATTACCTCCCGCTTGGCTGAGTTACGCTGTGCAACCAACACGCAACTTGCGGCAGTGGAGGCCAAGCAGTGGACCTCGGCCAGAGCAGTCTTCGCCCTCACAACGAAGATCACGGACCTACAAGAAGACGACGGAATCCTCGCGTCGGTCCAGCGCAAGCTGGCTCGCATCGAGTGCCATCTCGTCGAACCCGATGACGCTGAAGCTGGATGCGACAACCGACCCACGCGACTGGGAGCCCTTGAGACCTCAGTCGATGGGCTTCGAGAGCTCCAGGCAGAAGCAAACAACTACGTCTCCAAGTCCAACGAACTGCTACGGAATACACTGAAGGAAACGGATTTCCTTTACCACTACAACAAACTCAACGACAATATCAGAAAGTACCACCAACAAGTCACAGAATCACCGGAATGGCCGGACGCAGCGCCGAGGGGGCGACAACGGCACCCAAGAAAATACTAAGCAGACGCACACTGCACTCACCGCGGTGGCATGCTAGGTCCTGTCCAGCCTGCTTACCGTAACACTTTCCTTCTCATACTTGTTCCTTCTTAAATCACCTTCAAATTCCCAAGGGCGCAAGTAGGGCCTCGGTCATGCTTGCGTCCTGGCACCTTCCTTCACCCGGCATAGGTCCATGCGACCGGGCTTTACCTATCACCTCGAATCCGCAGGTGCTTAATGCGGCACTGCCTCATCTTCACCCTTAACTTTTCCCTCCGGTAAAAAAAAATAATAAAGAAAAAACAAAAAAAATAGCCGGCATTTCTATTCTAACAGCATTCGCAGTACGCCGCTTAGCGCGCTCACTACCACCGGCCCACGGCCACGCAACCAGTACCGAAGAGGATGCCTCCCACCACAGAATCCAGTACGCGCTGGCCGCACAGCAAAACAGCGGACTTGTGTGTGTGTGCGTGCGAGCGAGAATGAGGCTGGATGACCCGAGAGACTTCGTGTGTTTGTAAATATGCACATATGTAAATAGTCTTTAAATAGCATCTATGAAGCAAACCTACCCTAGACCAAATGTGTGAAGTAAACACAAAAAGAAAGAACTGAACTGTTCTATGAAGCCCAAAAAAGCTTCTGTATTTATTCAGTGAGACCCAGAATGACTTTCACTAACAAACCTGCAATTGTATAATGTAATGCCAATAGTATCCTGTAAGCCTGGTCTAATGTACCGGCTCCAGGTTATTAAATACCCAATAAATAACCTTGAACCGGCATTTCAGACGCAGCGCAACCTTTTCCTAGAAGACTTCGACAGCGTTACTGAAGATATCTGCCGTAGTTGTAGACGAAACGTCTGGAACATCTATCTCCAGCAGACCACGGCAAAACAGCCCGGTAATAGCGTCAAGTTATACTGACTCCGGCCGTGAAAGCCTACGTTCTATATTGATAGATTGTTTCACGCACCTTATAACGCAGCTTGTTATAGAATTTCTCTCTGATATACCTAATTCCTGAATTGGAACCTCACTAATTTACCTGTGCATGTCTAGACTACAAATGCAAAAACAAAGCAAAAAAACAGTTATATATTTATATATTATATAACATTTTAAAGAAAATTCAGTCTTTAAAATAGAAATTTAGGTTTACAATTTTAGGCTATTATTACCTTGGTGATGTCTGGACTTTCAGGGATATTTTCACATAGGGCTTGTTCAGATTTATCATTGTTTAAAGCATTCATACCCATTCAAATTCATCTGAATCTTCTTGTGCCATTATATGCATGTATATCGACAGTATACTATTTAATGTATGCGCCATAATTCCCGCTGGAAAATTCGAGATGCCAGTTCTCGCGTCATCCGGATGTTGGTTCAATGTCTTCTTACTTGTTTCTCGGTTTTCCCACTAGGTCGCACATATTGGAATCTTCACCTTTTATTCATCTTTTTTTTTCAATTCTTTTTTTGGTTTTATTTAAGCAAGGAAGAACAGAATCCTAACAAAAAGGGAAAAGGGTATTACTTTGCTAGTGGAGCTTAAATCTAAATATCCAAGGCTGGAATGGCCCTGTTCTGTGTTGCCGAATCATCTGCCATCTCTCAGCACGTAAAAATTGTCGTAGATGAGGCAGTACACAATCAGCTGGATCGTCCAACGTTTGTAGCCAAGTAAAGGTGCCCATAATCAGCCAGAGTAGGGAATTATACAATGGGGGACTTACTTTAGGAAGGTTCAAATGCAAAATATCAGCGGGTTGAGGAATCCATCCGGTAGGTATCCAAGTACGAAAATATCCTAAAACCCAAGTCCAGACCACAGTTTTACCGGAACATTCCATCAGTCGATGAGGAAGGGAATCTGCGGCATTACAAAGTGGGCAGTTGTGGGAAATAGCCATCCGGTGGCGATAGAGTTTGTCCGCCGTTGGAAGGATTTCGTTCACCACCGCATACGTTACTGCCATCCAATCGAAGTTAATCTGTGGCAGGCTAAAACATCTCCAAATGCGTCTCCAGGGCAGTTGTGGGTATTTCAGCTGGACATGAGGGATGATAGGAGCAGCTTGAACAAGAAAGGTGTAAATCTTCTTCACCGTACTAAAGTCACCATTCCCACTTTCTCCGGTGGTAACTTCTCCAAGACCTGATAAACTTCACGTAACATTTGGGGAACCTTGTCACGCTCGCCCCGATTCAAAAAGGATGAGTATTGTCGTTGTAGCGCAATATCCACGGGGTCACCCTGGTTATTCATGGCAAGCAAGAGCATTCGAATCATCAAGGCCTGAGACTGACGAACCACCTCTAGTAATCCCCAACCACCTTGACCTTTAGGGAGACGGAGTTGAGTACGCGCAATACGATAAAGCTTTCCTGTCCATATAAAATAACCTGATATCTGTTCTGTTCTCTGGCAATGGCGTTTTGAGGGCGGAAGAACAGATGCAAGGAACCAAATTCTGCTGAGCGCAAAGCTATTACAAAACCATATACGTTGTACCAAATTCAGCATCCTGATTTTCTGCTGATACATCACACCACGTAAGATATTAATACGAGACGTCCAGTTGTATTCCCGCATATCCTCTGCGTCAGTACTACAGTAGATCCCCAGAACCTTCGTACGCTGCACAACAGGTATGCCCAAAACTGATGTATCCGGAGGTTGTAACCCAATGGGCAATATCTCGGACTTCCTCATATTAAATGTCATTCCGGTATTCTCCTCATATTGCTGTAAACAATCTTTTAGGCGTATAATATCGCGGGGTGTGGTAACCATTAGAGTAATATCGTCAGCGTAGGCTCGTACCACCAGTCTCTGACCATACACATCGATTCCGGTAAGAGTAGATTGAAGACGTCGAAGTAAAGGATCAACATACAAGGCAAATAGCATCATAGACATGGGACAACCTTTTCGGACGGAACGTTTAACGGGTATAGCAGCTGTGAGATACCCATTGCAGAGAATCTTAGACGAAGCAACATCATATAGGGCTCGGATAAGATTACGGAGCTTATCGGGCACTTTCAAGGCAACCAAACGTTTCCATAGTGCCCCGTGAACGATGTTGTCAAAGGCCTTCTCAAGATCTAAATTAATGACTGCAGCGGACTGGTGTTCCTGTGCACAGTGCAATATACCACCTCTCAATGCCGCCAGCGTATGATGAATGGCCGTCCCCTTATATACGGCAGCCTGCATCTCGCTAAGTATATAGGGTAGAATCTTCTGCATACAAACACTAATGATTTTAACAAACAACTTGTAGTCACAGTTCAATAACGTGATCGGCCGATAATCCTGTGGAGTCTTCGGCTGCGCACACTTCGGAAGCTGGACCACTATCCCATCTGCAAAAGTAGGCGGCAATCGCTCTGAGGTCCACATTACCTGGAAAACTTGAAGTAATTCTTCCCGAATATAGCGTCAACAGTGCTTGTAAAATTCATATGGTAGACCATCAGGTCCTGGAGACGCATGCAACTTTGACGACTGGATCACTTCCATGAACTCTGCTGCTGAAACAGGCGTCGTATCCTGCCGCAGCTCCTCCGGGACAACCGGAGCAACCCCAGACATATACTCGTCCACAGCACTGGAGCATTCCGCTGGGACGGAGAAGCGTTGGACGTAAAAGGAGTGCACTTCACGAAGAATTTCGGCTGTAGTGGAAATTTTCTGTCCATCAACCTCCAAATGAGTGACGAGCTTCCTGCGACCATGTTTCCGTTCCTTCGCCAGATGGTAAAAACTCGCCTTTTCCCCAAACACCACTTCCGCCGAGTGTACTTTGGACAAACACCCCTGTAACTCGTTAGATTTTCGGGCATTAATGTGTTCTTTGATGCCTCTCATAAGAGACTGAACATCATCACCTTGCTGTTGGCGTATGTGTAGTCCCTGAAGGACTTGCAGGTAATAGTCCATGGTTTCCCTCCTAGCCAGAGCTCGACGACAGGCTGCAGCCCGAAAGAAATACCGAAGCGCAGGCTTGGCTTTACACACCCACCAGAAGGCTTTATTCTGTGCTAGCAGAAAGGATATCCGCAACCGCGACCAAAGATCCTGGAAATCCCTTAGCACGTCCTCATCCATAAGCAACGAGCAGTTTAATTTCCAATAACCTCTACCTCTACTGTAGATCGCTGCCCTACCTTCAAAGGCATGTATGAGTGCATTATGATCACTGAATGCGACAGGCACTATCTCTGTATGATGAAGACGTGATAAGAGTTCAGCCGGCACATACATGCGGTCCAGCCGCGATGCGGATAGGCCTCTCACGAAAGTAAATTGTACTGCGGAACCATGCGTATGCTCCCAGGTATCCTTTAAGCGCATTTGCTCCACCAGCTGCTGCAAAGTAACACACCCATTAAAGGCTCCGCGTTGATCTTTAGCCGCCAACGTACAATTAAAATCACCGACAAGTACAAAGGTAGCATCCGATGGGATATGGGTCAGGAGGTCTTGCCGAAAAAACTCCTCTCGTTGTTTGCGTTTATTACTACCAGCAGGTGCGTAGATATTCACGAAAGTCACGTCATCATACACTGCCGAAAGAACCCTACCGGAAGGATGGTATCCAAAACTGTGTAATCGTAAGCCTTGTCTGTAAACAATTGTCGTACCGGAACCCTCGGGGCCAAGATTGGTCTCGTAATCGAAGCCATACAAAAAATCCAGATTACAAAGATTCACCTCCTGTAAAAAACAAATGTCTATGTCATTACTGATCAAAAAGTCCCTTAAAAGTTGTTGTTTAATAACCTGTCGCAGGTCGTTAACGTTGAGCGAAGCCCATATTTGAAGACCTACCGGCATTTAAAGGGCAAGGATCGTATATTCAATGGTGGCAAGCGGAGAACAACCAGGGAGCACTGCAGAAACAACACAATCTCAATCATCACTATCCGGGTGCGGGTCATCCTTTGTAAGTTTAGGGGAACGTTGGTGATCCTCAAAATCATCGCTGTCATCTACTGCCGGCCGCTTGCCTGAGTCCGCCTCTTTCGTTGTGGAACGAGCCGGAGAGTTACCGGGCAACGGTTGCACATCTTGGTAGTGCTGTCGTGTCATGGCACTTTCTACATCCATCCGCCTATGCTGGCTCCGTATCCGAGGATCTCGACTAGACAAAGAAGCAGAAGGCTTTTGCCTTAAAAGTGCTACCTCACTCGCCGATATCTCTACTTCTTCATCACAAACGATCTCCATGTCCCCATCCTGAGAATTTTGCGAAAAAGAGGGTACCTCGGGCATTTCGAATGCCGACTTCCGATCAACAAAGGGCGTAATAGATCCGTCCACAATTGCATGTTCGGTTGCTGCAGTCAACAGCGGTGTCTCCGCCCCAGCAGGACCACCACTTCCTGAATCGGAAGAGCGCGCTGGAAGGTTTACCGACAAAGGTTCTACCACAGACGTTTGTGAAATAATGGAAGCCTGCTTCTGGGCGACTGCATCAGAAGAGGTGGCAGCACTCGCCGCCTCACTGAAGGTTACCGGTCGATTCCTTGGAGTTATAGGTAGCCGCGTGGCACGTAGAGGACAAGCTGCTTTTAAGTGGGTAGTGTCATGACACAAATGACAAGCCTGTGGTTGGCCGATGTAACTGATGGCAATCAAATACGAATCGATAACTAAACTAGCCGGTATATGACGTTTGAGCCCCATTTTTACAGCATGCACTCCGTTGTTAGACGAAAGAAGATACTGCGAGCCCCATCTTTCCCTACGGATATCATACACTGTACCATATTTACTTTGTTCCTGTGACAGTACCGTAAAGGGCACCTCAGAAGGCAGGTTAAACACCCGAACATTTACTGTTTGCTGATCACCTGGTGTAATATTCACTTTTGTTATGTCGCCGGAGGCGTATGTAAAATTTTGTTCCTCTTTATACCGCGAGAGAAGATTATCATACAATACCGCCGATAACAATTTCACATAGATAGCTCGTTCCCTGGTGTGAAGCTGGAGCGTGTCGACCTGATCAGCTTGAAGCCCCATGAAGTTCACTAGCCACTGGTGGATTTCTAGTGCAGTGGGTTTAATCGTCGTCGTCGTAAACTGAATTTTGAGAGTATTCACACGTTTATAAACCGCCATGGTTACCGTTTAGAACTTACGAAACAAGAAAGAAAGTATACCCAATTAAACAAGCGTGTACTCGGAGACACTGAAAACGGTACACAACAGCAAACAAATAAGTCGCACCAGTGCCGGCCGGTTAAACTAACACACCCATCTTAGTCATCGGTTGCGAGAGAGAGACGGTGGTCTGTCTTTGCTGGAAGCCAGGGCCTGTGAGACTTCCTCACAGGAGCTCTCTGAAATTTTTTTGTGGTGTGCAGCAGCAGTAATTTACGGCAGACATGAATGTTTGAAGTCGAACCTTGGGCATCTTCAGAAGATGAGATTTGGTGTTTTTATACTGTTAGCCGTAAGCTAATGGCATTTATGCACTCTCTGTTTTGTTATTTGTAAATTTGTAGTACCAGTGCTGCAAGCTTCTGATTGATCGTTTCACTGAGTGCAAACCTCCCTTTTCATTCGCAAGCAGTTGAATATTCCTGTTTAGGTACATTCTAATACGTCTTGTTATTTAACTTTCTTAGACAAGCTACTCCTTGTAGTTAAAGTACATTTACAAGTACGAATTAAATGTCGCATGCAGTAATTTTGATCTCTTCTGGTAATCTAATTTCTACAATTATCTACATTTTTCTCTTTGTACTAAAGGTGAAGTAGCCGGTAGATAATATATATGTGAGCCAGCTGCCCCTATTTATTTTTTTATGCAACGTGCTAAGTGACATATGTGACTTACACCTTTCCTGAATGCCTTCTAATGGCTGACTTGCATAACATTTTATAGAGGAGGAATAGATAACTCAGTGCATAAGTGTTTTACAGTACAGAATGCAATCGCCATGTATGTCGATGCTAAAAACGTCTCACCCTGACACTGGGAGCTGCAGTAGCACTTTTCACTGATTTTACAAACTTTCATTCTTTAGCATACATACAGCACAGCTTTGAAAACGCCCCTGAAGGAACAACTTATCACATGCATCGGTTGAACACGCTATTTGAAAACAAACTGGCAGATCTGCGCATTGCGATCAATTGGATTTAAGCCGTCAGCCAACAAGGGTTTATTGTGAGCCTTGTCAAAAAATGCTAAGTATTCATTAGAAAATGTCCCTTTTGTCACAAACTATGTATACAGTAGTTGAAATGGCCGATGCAGTTTCTATATTTGAGTTGAAACTACCAAAATAAGCTCCAAGCACTGCATGAAGGTGCAAAAAGCGTGTAAAAATTCAGGGTAGGTTCGCAGTTCTGCAACTATTTATTCGTATAAGAACACCAGGTAGCAAGATAGCATTGGCCGAATGGTATTATCACGGTTGCTTTACCACTGTGCCACTTCTGCTCTGGTTAAAATCCTTCGCTTTAAGTTCAAACTTTTTATTACCTTTTGTTCTCTCTCTTTGGGCCTGTAATTTGATATTATACTGGGGAACAGTGATTTTGGTGCCTTACAATTCTGACTTGTTTCTGACTATATTTGGGCCACTCATTCCAAAATGCTCTCCGTTTTGCCCTATCAGCCCTAGTTTTTGAGATACAGCTTATTCACAGTATACACCAATTTAATCTTACTGGTCCGCATATACAATTATATTATTTGCACACAATTAAATACAGAATACATTTGGACGCATCAAGCACATTATTTTTCATAAAGTAACTTTCCATCAACTACCATAATTTATACATGCACTAGTCGCATTAGGTTCATTGATTTTCTTCCATCAGGTCGCTGAATGCTCGTTTATGTGATTTCCTTCGTTGCAATGATATTGGACATTCTCGCTGGATGCTGCAACGGTTGTCTGCCATCATATGTATATCCTATCGTCCAGATACCGTTCTTCCATTATAGTTATTTCCTGGTGAAAACGCTCACCCTGTTCCTCGCTTACATCTCCAAGATTGTCTTGAAGTCGGTCCAAATGACTGTGTAGATAATGTAATTTGATGTCCATGTTACAACCAACTGCACAAAACCAGTGAGCATATTCATAACCAGTTCTTCATAGTTAAGAGCTTTATAGTTTCCAAGGAAATTCTTTACTGCCACACAGAACTACGACAACGCAGCTGCGTTCATTGACTCTTGAAGTTTCTCATCATTTATGACTTGTCGGATTTGTGTTCCATCAAATATACCTGCTTTTATTTTCTCCATACTCAATGCAGGACATTTTGTACATACCTAACCAAAATATGCTCCATCTCTATTTAATGCCTTGATGAACTGCTTCATGAATCCAAGTTTGATATGTTGTGGTGGCGATATGATCTTGTTTCTGTCAAACAAAGGTTCTGTGATGATGTTTTTTTCTCCAACAATTATGCTTTCTCTAAGAGGCCAATGTCTTGTCACCCAATGTTGATCTTTAGCTCTAGAGTTCCATAAGCATATGAAGCATGGGTATTTGGTGTACCCACCTTGTTGTCTTAGAAGAAAATTCATCATCTTTATGTCGACACAGATAACCCATTGGTGATCACGGTATGAGATCTTCTCTAGGACTGTAGCTATTGTAGCTTGATTTTCATGCACAGTAATTGAGAGACCAATTGGTATTGACCTGTAGTTTTTCACATTATGCAAAAGAACACATTTAAAGCTGAGTTTGGAGCTATCGATAAATAACTGCCACTCCGTTGGTGTGTATTTTCTCATACCCAGTTTCATTAACAGCCCTTCAACATTCATAAAAAAATTGATTTTCTGTTGTGTAGAACGGCAGGAAATCTTGGTCTCTTTTGTGATAGACTGTCACTTTTGTTTCCGGTGACAGGCATTGTTTCTCTGCCAGCCTAGAAGCTAACAATTCTGATGACGTCTTTGGAAGACTAAGATCTCTAATGAAGTCATTCAATCCTGTTTGATTAAAACTAGATACAACTGGTGAACGTTTTGCGAAATCACTGTCAGTTTGCTCAGCATAGCTTTCAGCTGATCCATCCACTTCTGATGATTCTGGAAGACTGATAAACACTGGAACAAGTACAGGAGGAACAGGTTCCTCTGAGTGTGTTGCAGAGTGTAGATCGGGATATTTATACATTATCCGGTTTTAGCTATTGATGCCCTTTACATTTACTGAACAAACGTAACAATCGTCACTATGTTTTATTGATTTTCGCCGTGGATCTCCAAATTTCAAGCACTTCCGCTTCCCATTTTTCCACTATCGCAGATGCTCTGTGCGTGTTTTACATACGATGTGAGGTGCTCAAGCCTTATCTTTGTCTCCAAGTTTTAGTTTGAAATAGGCCAAATAAGCTCTTTTTACAAAATCGGTTATGGGTTTTCTTCGCTGGATGAATGTGTATTTCCCACAGATGAAACAAGACACATCAGAATTATTCACACATTTCCTTCGTGATGAAGCCATATTAGTGCTTCTTAATCCACGTCAATGCCTATAAAAAGGAGACATGAATGTCAGAATAGTTAAAGTACATCTGCAAACAACATGAATAGACCCTGGATAAAATAAATTAGTATAATGGAAATAATATAATTAATTTACAAATGGTGCTGTAAAACAAAGCAGTCATATGAGCAATTTATAAACATACCATCAGTATCTCATAAACTAGAGCTGCTAGAATGAAATGGAAGACATTTTCGTAATCAGCAGCATCAATATACCCAGACTCAGGTGGAAAATTCAAGGCGCCACGAAAATGTTTTTTGTTCTCCAATGTTATGATACAAAGAACATTTTGATAACATTATAAGCGTGTACAAAATAGAAATATCGCCATGTTTTCCACTGACAGGTGGATAATTTATACTTCATAATACGCATTTTATTGTACTCGGTATTAAGCTTGACACATTCAATCAAGTTTAACATACCTCACACATGCAAAGTAGCTTGAGCTATTTGAGCCTGCGTCAATGCTTGGCGTGAATAAACTCTCCATTTCCTACCAAGTATTTGAAACCTTTCTACGAGACACAGCTACTGTCATAAGGTATACAAAAGACGAGCATATTGAAATGCTGTTAATTTATGGAGAACGAAGGTGTAATGCACTGTCGGCAAAGCGCCTGTATGAAGAACGGCTTCCAGGAAGACTGTCACATACTGCAGACACTTTTCGAAGCGTAGAAAGACGCCTTCGTGAAACAGTATGATTTGGAAGAGCACCACCTGTTTGCGATGCTCCAGTGAACTCTGGAGACAATGAACAAGCTGTGTGAAACGCAATATAAATCTATCCACATACCAGCTCAAGGGCCATAGCACAAGATCTGTTCATAAGTCTAAGTCGGCCCTTACTTATGCGCATATTGAACCGTATAAATATCATCTGTGCCATCTCCAACGCCACCAGGCTCTCCACGGACGTGACATTCAAGCGCAAATGATATATGCACAGTGGCTACAGCAGCGAGCGCAAATGGATGCAGAGTTTTTAAGAAATGTTCTCTTCAGTGATGAAGCCACATTTACAATAACGGAACTGTTAACCGTCATAATATGCACTACTGGAGTATAGGTAATCCTCACTGAATATAAGATGCTGCATTCCAAAGCAGAGTATTGTCGTGACCTCTAAACACACTAGCTCAATGGGGGGTAGAGCAACTCGCAACTCAGGTACCGAAGAATCTAAAAGTTAATAATTTACATTATGCGAGATCACGAGGAGGGACGCAGCTAAGAGAAATGTAAAAAATATTAGGAAATACCTAGTAAAAGGATTACTACATGGTACAGATGAGAGAAGGGATCTATCTACTATGATAAATTACACCGAGTAGAAGTGGATGGCAAGGGGGTTTATTAATAAAAGGGGATACAGTACCTCCTTGTTTCCATGTCTGCCGGTAAGGACGCCATGCTTGAACGCATGGGTAGCGCGTACACAACACAACCTGCCTCTTCCAGTAACTAGCCACGACTGTGTCTACTGACTGACTGAACCCACGCTAACTCAGCGTGATGACGCTATCTAAAAAAACTCGTTTATCCCCACCACTCTCTTACGCAATACCCGATCTGGGCAGCCAAGGTAATATACGCAACAATATTTGTATATCACATCTCCCCCTGGCTACCCAGATCGACGTCCCCGTCGACACAAGGAGGATTTTTTTGTGTGGACAAAGAATTACAAGAAAAAAGAGAAAAAAATATGACATACTTTACAATGAATAGTTTAGACAATTGGACTACAGCAAACAATATCTGGGTAATATGGAGCATAAATGTCTCTCAGAGAAGAAGTTAAAAAAATATTGTGTACATGTGACAATAATGCAAACATTATGGAGTCACGAGTGCCACCGACGATTTAGTTTGACAGATTGCCTAAGTATGAGTACCCCGCACACCCACAGTACACCGTACTGCCACTGTTAAATGCACACTACACTGCACCTGGTTGTTCCGACGTAACTGTTTGTGGGTGGAATTTCCACATTACCCACAACGACGAATTTTCAGCTGCAGAGTCTTTCTGGTGCTGCAAGTCACTGAAGATGTGGGGGGAGCAATCGCTAGCTTGGACTGCCCCCCAAAATAGTGGCTCCTTATGCCACTGCAGTGTAGTGGATGAAAGACAGCACTCCTCTGGTGTATCTGGAACCTCTGGCGTGTCTGTCTAGCAGGGATACTCCTCTGGACACCCGAGCTCCGGAATCAGCAAAATCACTATAACATAAATCACAGAAGGATAGAAATTGTGCTCCAGTAGATCATCATACATAAAAAAGTAGTATGTCATGTACAGTAATAAGATTTGAAAATGCCAAAAAGTTTACAATCAATCAATTCTTTTAGTATGGGGCAAAGAGAAAAAAAAATGACTACACATTGACATAAAAAGTGAATTTCACAAGGGGTTACCATCCAAAATTTACACAAACTGCTTTAGCATCCAAATACAGTGACATAGAAGGACCAGAATGCATAAACATTACATCACTTACATTCATTGTTTACATACAAGAACACAACACAAATATAGTAACTTATTTGGGATCCCAATATTATTTAACCAGCTGGTACCACTAATGAAAAGAAAAGGACAAGTGCGCTTATAATACATTCATACATGACAATGAAATGGAATCATTCATACTGACCATGGCCCAAATTATACACAACACTCACTTAAATAACTAACCAAAACTACTATGTGCATTGCTACAGACTACAAAAATAAATCCACAGTACATACGTGAAACTACACCTCATTACATTCTTTCAACTACAATACTCATGCTCTACTGTCAAATATAAGTTCTCCTCTACATTACTATCTCATTATTATCACCATGATTATTTCAATCATCATCATCATCATCTTAGTTCTCAATTTTCTCGTATACAGTAATTACTGAGAAAATAAAACATCTTCACTGACGTGTCTCATTCAACTGGCTGCAAAGTCAAAAATACCTAACATGGGCATAAACCAAAGAAAGCACATTAACATTTCAGGAATGACACAAATAACATGGCATCATACTGTTGCATCCACATCCTCCGAATCAAAATTAAGCTGGAAAATAGATGGTATTAAAACTCGCTATATAGGATGGTACTAAACTTGTTGCATAAACACAAAAAATTATTCTCTTTGCATACACTTCATTACATTTACTCTCGTGTGACTACATCACACACGCTATACTGGGCACGTTTCAGCAACACCAATAAGCAAAATCTCTCAAATCATCACATCGAATTTCCAGGTACATGTAGCCCTTCTGAAAAATCAAACATTTACACTTCAACCATCGGGGTTACACTTTGGCACTTCCACCCAAGCTGACTTTATCTCATCTCATCTGTCACATTACCACCGTCGGGGTTACTCTTAGGCACTTCCACCGAGGCAAATATTAACTCATGTCTCACATAACCTCACAAACATATACACACACTATTCATGCAACAATTTTCTGCAAAGAAAAGATCACAGCATCATAATGAAACCCAAAATCACCCAAATCAAACGAATGCAACAGAACAAAGCACATCATTACCAAAACAATACTGTCACATAACATTCCTGAAAATTAAACAAAATTAAGTACACAGTTACATGTTGTTTTTCTTATGCTTTTTACCACAAAATGGTGCAACTTTCCAGTTTCATGTAATATATACTTCATGCCAACATTAAGGCAAACAATAAAAATAGCATCACAAAACTCAAAATTTACAGTCCATAAGCACCCACAAGAGCATAGTAGGGGTGAAGGCGTGACACATGAACACTCTGATGTTTGGTACGAGGAGCATGAGGTCGACCAACGAGGTAGGTAACAGGAGTGATCTGTGGGATAATTTCAAAAGGACCAAAATACCTATGTAACAACTTTATACATTTACCTTTCTTTCTTATAGGAGTAAAAACTTTGACTAATTGACCTACATTGTAAACCACATCTCTATATTTGGCATCAAATGCTTCTTTTTGTTTCACTTATTGCTTTGTAATATTAACAACAGCAACCTCACGTGCCTTATGAATCTCTTGTAAAGTTTGTTTCACAAAAAGGTCATTAGATGTAGCTTGCAGCTGAACCTGATTAGGTAAAGAAGGCTCCCGACCATATATCAAGAAAAGGGAGGAGAATTTAGTAGACTCCTGAACACTTGAGTTATAAGAAAAAATCACATAGGGCAAAATTGAGTCCCAGTTCTTTTGATTAGTGTCAACAAAATGGCTAAGCATATTCAAGAGGGTTTGATTGAATCTTTCAGTAAGTCCATTACAAGCTGGATGGTAAGCACTAGTAAAATTAGAAGACACTGACAGAGATCTCAACAATTTTTGTGTCACTTCACTGAGGAAAACTGAGCCGCGATCAGACAACAAGGCAGCAGGGGCTCCATGACTACAGATGATGTTATGTAAAATAAACCTAGCAACTTGGGGAATTGTTGCTGAAGGAAGCGACGCACACTCGACCCAGCGAGAAGCATACTCGGTCGCAACGACGACGTACTTGTGTCCAGAATTAGAGCGTGGGAGAGGCCCAAGCAAATCAATACCCCACCGCTCGCCTACAGAAGTAACAGGAATTGGTTGTAATAAACCTGCTGGCTTTTGATTCTTAGGTCATTTTCTTGTTTGACAACCTGGACAGGTACGCACAAAATGTTCAATATCTTTTTTCATCCCAATCCAATAGTATCTGGAGTGAATATTGGCAAATGTTTTTGAAAAGCCTAAATGACCTGAAAGAGGATCATCATGACACGAACATAGAATTTCATGTGTCAGTGCCTCTGGAATAACCAACAGATGGAGGGGGCCAGTAGAGCTAGTATTTTTACGATAAAGAACTCCTGACTTAAGAGTATAAGTTGAAATTTGTCTCTGAAGCTTAGCAGGGGCTGACGGAGGATCATGGAGAGCATTGATAAGCTCAACTAACACAGTATATTTTTTCTGTTGGTCAGCAACTTCAACTGAAGACAATAAACATGTGGGAAGTTCCTCGAGCTGCTAAAGTTCACTTTCTTTGGGTTGCAACACAGGAAATCTCGATAAAGCATCAGCATCATGATGTTTCTTACCAGATTTATAGGAAATAGTATAATCAAGTTCTTGCAATTTAAAACTCCAACGTGCCAGACGCCCAGTCAAATCTTTTAAATTATTCAGATAATAGAGGGAGTGATGATTAGACACAATATTAACCTTATAGCCATATACAAAACTGCGAAAGTGAGTAAGTCCAAACAGGATGGCCAACAATTCCAACTCAGGAACACTATAATTACGTTCACATTTGGATGATGTCCCCGAAGCATAGCCCACTGGTTTCAACACATTGTCAATCTTTTGATACAAAACAGAAGCAAACCCTAGTGTACTGGCATCAGAGTGTAATTCAGTATATGCACCAGGAGTATAGTGAGCTAAGACAGGAGCAGAAACTAATGAGTCCTTCAACTTTTGAAATGCAGCTTGCTGATCAGGTTCCCAAATAAAACTTTGATTTTTCCTAGTCAAATGAATAAGTGGTTGAGCAATATCAGCATAGTCTTTGATGAATTTCCTGTAAAAGTTAAATAATCCCAAAACCTTCCTTACATCTCTGACATTTTTAGGACGAGACAAATTCTGAATGGAAACTACTTTATCAGAATCAGGAGAAATACCATCTTTGGAGACTTCAAAGCCTAATAGCTTGATCTTTTGCAAAGCGAAGAAACACTTTTCTGGTTTGAGCTTAAACTTATGGTTATCCAGTCGTTGAAAAACAGCTTCAAGATTTTGTAACAACTCGTCAAAGGTTTTAGCAAAAACGACAATATCATCCAAATATGCAACTGCCTTTTTGAAATTCAGATCACCTAACAGCTTGTCTGAGATGTAACTGAAAAACCTAGGAGCATTCGCCAACCGAAAACTCAAGCGTGTGAATTGATATTGACGTTGAAAAGTAACAAAAGAAGTATATTTCTGGCTATCCTCTGAATAGGTACCTGAAAATATGCTGACAGCAAATCTAGTGAGACAAACCATTTAGCCTCCCCCAAATAACTTAACAAATCATCTATCAATGGCAAAGGGAAAGAGGTGGTTTCTGTAACACCATTCAATTTCCTATAATCAACACAAAATCTCATAGAACCATCCTTCTTTTTAACAAGCACCACAGGAGAAGCCCAAGAGGACTGCGATTCCTTAATAATTCCAGCATCTTGCATTTCTTTGACTTGTTCAGCAATGATTTCCTTTTGTTTATGGGGAACTCTGTAAGGTCTTTGGTTAATTGGTTTAGAGTCAGTTACTTTAATATCAAACTCTGCAACATCAGTAGTACTAAGTTCTTGCAATATGGTGGCAAAACGATCACTATATTTCAATAACAATGAATGCCATTCAGCCTTTTGAGTGTCTAGTAGTTTACCATTGACATTAAAATTAAAATTTGAAGCTGGCAGAGGGATAACATCTGATGATACAACAGAATTACTCTGAACTAGTGCAACATCATAAGCTTTAGCTAAAACTGTATTGGCAAACAGTGTTTGTGGAACTGCAGTATTATTATGCACTGGTATGGTAAGTTCAGATGCAGAATGACACAACAACGGTGGAATTGAAAGATTTTTCTTTTGCATTATATTAACAGCAGATTCAAACATAACCTCATTACTAATGTCTGACGAGGGTTTAACTGTTATATAACATGTAGACAAAGGTGGAATTTTCACATCATTCACAACTGCCATTTTAACACCAGAATCATTACGTTCATTATCTTGCAAAGGATTCATTGCCATATCAACAAAAGGACCTTGTACTAGGGTAATTGGTGTAGTAAAAACATCATCCTCGGAAGAATTCAATGTTATCAAGTTGTGTGCATAATCAATTACTACACCATGATCATGCAAAAAGTCATTGCCTAAAATCAAATCATGAGACAGATCTTTTACAACTAATATATCTTCCTGAAAAAGAACATCATTAATATGAAAATCTAGAGCAGTGCGGTAAGGTGCATCAAGTAACTTATTACCTGCAGTTCGAAGCAACATCTCTATGGGTTTCAATGTAGAGTGATCAAGAACATGGGCAGCATTTACAATAATGACTGCGCTTTCTGTGTCGAGCAAGATGGAAACCTCTGTCTGGGCAATATGGCAAATAACTTGTAAGATCTGACCTGATAATGCAGCCACATCCCGTTGAGGTGCAGCGGTGCTGGTGGGTGGTGGTGGTGCTGCTAAGTCTCGTCGTATGAGGCTCGGCGCCAGTCGTTTTTTGACTGAGGAAAGCGGCTACGGCAGGAGCGAGCCAGGTGGCCCTGCCTGTTGCATCTATAGCAGGTGATGGATGAGTCCCGCCGGTTGAAGTCAGATGACCGTGGAAGCTGTGAAGTTCTCTCCGAAGATGGTACAGCAGGTGGTAACTGAAACTGGTTAACTCGGTTACATAACTGTTCTACACGATCAATCAGCTGTTGCATGGGAGCGACAGGTACGTCCCCAATAGAAGAAGCATTAGTTAGCTGAGCAGTAGCTGATATAGTAACAGCAGGAACAGATGCATTATTAAATACAGGAGAGGGTGGTGTAACCACTGCAGCCTGAGATTGGGCAGACACTAGATGTTCTCGGTTCTGCATATAAAACTGTGCCTTGTCCACTCGTCGAATGATTTGTATCACCTCATCAACAGTTTAAGGATTTAATGGCAGCAAAGGCTGTACATAAAGAGGTTTAAGACCTTTAAGCAGGTGTTTGATTTGTTCTGAGACATAGCTGGATTTAGTTGATCACACAAAGATAACCCATCATAGATATAATTAATAACATGTTCATCATCTAACTGTACCCGCTGTCTGAATTTCATTTCCAAAATATCACTCTGATTAGTCATCTGAAAGGCATTTAGAAACTATGTAGATAGGCAAAGCCAATCATGGCTAGGATGCCGGTGGCGAAAAGTTTGAAACCATGATGCAGCAGTATCTCTTAAATAACATGGAAAACATTTCAATTTCATTTCCTCAGACCAACCATTAGCAGCAGCGATCATTTCAAAATTTTGAAGAAATGCATATGCCGACAACTTACTGGAATTCTCAAAGTAAGAGGGTTTAATGACCGGCCGACACACAGCTGACTGCATGGTTTGCACCGAAACAGGCGGATTAGACATCGCTGGTAATAACTGGGTAACAACAGGTGTGCTAGTGCTGGAAATAGATTCTACGTCACTATGCTCACTGACTGGAGCAATAACCACATCAGATTTCTGCGTAGTACGTCGCTTAGGCATTGTGACAGCACAAAACAATGATAAACTCAACCAGTAAATGAAAAGAATATGGAAGATCACCATTACAGATTACACCAAACTACGCACTTATAGCATCGCATGAATGTAACTAGAAATATCAGAACATAGCCAGATAAGAACGAATACCAGGAGTAATATAATTAAACGCCCACGGCGAAATATTAGAAAATTATACCAGCATATTGTTTACACAGATATGACACGCAAGCCACTTGGACACAAAACCAAGGTTTTAAAACAGAGTGTACACATGGAAGAGAAAAAAATTAACAAAGTGATATCTTCAGCGAGAAAACTCGAACTGGAATTTAAAAAAAATTACGTCACACCTACTGTGACTAGCGCTGAAATTTTCCTAAGGAGAGCAGAATATGCTAAACTCGTAATTTATGCGTACCAGTGTACGATGCACAAAAATGAATTCCTTCTTTTTTTAAAATAGATGCATCTGACATATTATACACACTCGCAAATAAACGCACAGAACACGTGCTGGAAAAGATTGGCTTCACAAGCTAGAATTAGTGATGAATTGCATGACCACGCAGAGATTACGTAACACACTTGCGTACATAATAGTTGCACGAAAAATGCACCCCAAAATATAGAAATGAGCAGAAAATCACAATCAATGCAATATAGAATTACAAGCTCCCAGAACTACTACCAATAAGCACAGAAAACAGCATCTCCAAACACACCGCTAACACGTGACGACCACATTATCAAAGTTGCACATATCGCCCAATTTTCCACAATTCACAAAAATAAGTACTTTAGAATGACCAGTACGAATGATTTATCACAGTAACAGAATATAGCAGAAGTGAAGCCATGGTAAAGGGGAAAAATGGAGCCAAAGGTTTACCGCCACGCCACGCTATGCCACGCCACGCTACCGACAGACAATGCAAAAAAATTTAAAAGCGAACTTAAATTCAAAATATAACATGGGACTTTCAGGAAACAATGCAAAATGAATTTAGAAGAGGAAACCACAAATTACAGAATCAAAACCCTTACCCTTAAGCCACCAAAAGAAATTGCACTTTTTTAACGAACACGTGGAGGACCAAACACGCTACATTTCAGAGGAAAAAAAATGTTGCACTTCAAAATCTCAAAATATTACATTATTCCCGGCCCTCCACCAAAATGTCGTGACCTCTAAACACACTAGGTCAATGGGGGGTAGAGCAACTCGCAACTCAGGTACCGAAGAATCTAAAAGTTAATAATTTATATTATGCGAGGTCACGACGAGGGACGCAGCTAAGAGAAATGTGAAAAATATTAGGAAATACCTAGTAAAAGGATTACTACATGGTACAGATGAGAGAAGGGATCTATCTACTATGATAAATTACACCGAGTAGAAGTGGATGGCAAGGGGGTTTATTAATAAAAGGGGATACAGTACCTCCTTGTTTTCATGTCTGCCGGTAAGGATGCCATGCTTGAACGCATGGGTAACGCGTACACAACACAACCTGCCTCTTCCAGTAACTAGCCACGACTGTGTCTACTGACTGGCTGAACCCACGCTAAATCAGCGTGATGACGCTATCTAAAACTCGTTTATCCGCACCACTCTCTTACGCAATACCCGATCTGGGCAGCCAAGGTCATATACGCAACAATACTTGTATATAACAGTATAAATGTCTGGTGTGAAATATTGTCACACCACCCCCTTTCTAGGGGCGAGTACGACTGGGAGGAGTAGTAATAAAGAGGCGAGCGCACTCACTTGGCTTACATTTTATTCATTTTGGGGGGATTACAAATAATGCTCAACCAACAGCCTGTGAATATTATTATCTATTAATAACATGATTCCTTACCTCTGGATTCCAATGTGGCGACCCAACCTGATGTCCTGAATTCTAGCTGAAAGCTAACCTATTTTAAAGAGGACAACTTCCTCTAAGATTATTAATCTTCAACCCTACAGGGTCACACGCTAAGACTCGAGCCGCACAATCGCCGGCTCAGACAGAACGGAGCGAGCGTAGCCCAGACAGACAACAAGCCGGACGTTACAACTCTTAAATAAGATTCATTCCTTCTTAGAGGGATCCAACAATTGTCTTGTAGGCAATCCATATATGGAGGTTAACACCCATCGGATGACTTTTAATGTACCAATCATATTAAATGTCACGGCTGACGTAAGTGATCATCGTTCAGCAAGATGCATCATTCTTTGCAGAAGGATGATGACGGCTTGGGTTTAACACCGGAAGTGGTAAACCACGCTATCCGTAATGTAACTTAGAATTCTCAGTTTTCAAGCATATGAAAGCTTTAAGAGAAATATATGTATTGAAATCGTATTTAATCTATTATTTAAATATTCTTACTAATTGTTTAGACATCAGTTTGTTTGTCACATACCACTGTACCTTAAAGAAGATGCCGTCCTCGGCATACCATAAAAAAATCTATCCAGAGTTCCTCTAGGAAACAGCTGAAATTAAGGCGGTTCACCACACGAGCGGTCAGCGGGACCTGCTCCAAACTTACACATGAGTCAAACATGGTGACGACGCAAACCTATACAAAAGTACTGTGATTGAGACTAAGGGAATGACAAACAATAGGATTACCGAAAAACTGGAACAATGTGTAAAAATTGTAGACATAGGTAATAAAACTTAAGCAATCATCAAGGAATACAATGTACAGAAGTCAATTAATAAGTTACGTAAATAATGATATAGTAAAACTTTAGCATATTCAGGCACCAAAAAAAAAACATACTGAAAAAAAGGTATCAAGGGGAGTGGAGGGAATCGTTTATAATGGAGGCGAGATAACACTAGAATGTCACTGAATCAGAAGCACTGTCGTAAGTGTTCATGTATGTGTATGTGGCGGGGTATGAACGTAGCACATTTTGTCTCACGTAATCGCTGACTGTGGCTGGAAGGCATTCTTGAGCCGTTATCGTCGTACCATAACCTCAGAGCTCCACGGCCGCTAGTTGCTGCTAAGTCTGATAAGAGCGGATATGTAGCATGGCCGCAGAAATACTGATTACAGTATCATGTTAACGCTGGATCCGGTGTGCAGTTTCTGAAGTAGAAATGTAGCGAAGATTGACTGCACTGCGTAAACTGGAAGCATTGGCAAAAATAATACACAATTTCCAATTGCAGGTACGTTGAGTACTCCCTGCCCTTCCTGTACACCATAAACTTCCAAGTAGTGCTTCCTCAGGCATTCTCTTGTAGAATGCGTGTCGTCATTGGTTAATCTCGAACCACTATCATCGGGAGGAAATGGAAATAAAATAGGAAAGAGGAAAAAAACGAGATTACTGTGCGGTAAATTAGGTAGGAAATATTCTAGGGTCAAGAGGTGAGGTGAGGGTATTTGGAATGGGGAGACCAGAAATTTCTGGGATAAACTTGTCGAAGGGGGGGGGAGGGTGTTTCACATGTGGAAAATTTACACAAGGTAGAGTCAGGTGCTTTGGCAGTTACTAATAGATATGTTTTCAAAATGACAACATATTCTAAACTTGTAGAATATGAAAACAAACAAATTCTGGGAATTAACATATGTTTTAGGTGAAGGATAAAGTATACAAATAATAAAACTTCCAAAAAGAGTTCAAGAATAAAAATCTGCTTGTTGACACGAATCAAGGAACGTGCGTTATATGTAATATGTACTGCCGTACCAAGAGTAATAGGAACTGATTATCTTTGCTCTAACAATGTGTTATGGGGTTTGGTGCAAATTTTATTTTACGCCTTTGTGCAAGCTTGTTAGTCACAACTAAACCTTACAGCGTGAAGCACTGTGCATGAAGTATGTAAAAGTGACTGACTTCCCTGGAAGTATACATAAAATATATTTGGACTAATAAAATAAGGTATTAACAAAAATGTGTTTAAGCGATACAATGTGATCAATATGTGAATAAGAGTATAATTACAAGTAATGTTTTATTAATAATTGAAATGAAATTGAAAAAGAAAAATTGTTCAATTACAATGCAGTTGACCTAGTCAATTATTTAAATGAGCATACAGAGGCTCCTATGTCTCACAACTATTGTAGAAGTTAATACATATACAAACAAAAAATTATTTCCTATGTAACGCTTAATGTTACAATCCAATGCAATGATTAAAGTTATAATCAACATGACTATTATGGTCTTTCACACACCCATTCTCTCTTGCATGTGCTCTTTTATTTTCTGATGTCTGTCGTCACTCCTGAAGGTCGTGAAACGTAAAGTATTTCGTGCAGTAGTCAGGTAAACATACATCTCGTCAATCTTGACTATGAATGAAGATGTTAAGACTTGTTTGAATTTATATCCTCTGAGTCATAGTGTGAACTGTTATAACTGCGGCATGAATACTTGTTTGACTGCTAAAACAAATATGGTTGCAAATATTGATTTATGCCTTCTCAAAGAATGAATTGTAAATTCAAGAAAGGGGTGAAAGAATATCCTGTATAGACTCTAACTTCGTCGTTCATCAAACGCAAATGCGATATGTGCACATTGGTATATACAATACTGTGGTAATGTTCGGTCAACCTGGTATCGTGTGGCCAGCACAATACGGGTGCCGAGAATTCGTAAGATGTGATGTTTGGCACAACTGAAAAGTGTATACTGGATATCATTTCAAGCGGTAATGTGGTGTTAAGTTTACTTTGTGTAGAGTATGCGGTAAGAACTCCTATTAGACATTTATGTACAGCATGTTTGTACTACTAGTTGACGTACAATCATTTCTTATCATTTGTTATTTCGTTATTTGTTCATTTGTTGCAACAATTATTTCTACCTTATCCGCCTCACTACCACGTGTATAGCTGTAGCTCCTATCTTTAAACTAAGGTGCTGCGAAGCGAATCCTTGGTTTCTATCCCAGAACTAAACAAAAATAATAGTACTAACCGGGCAGCACCCGCGCCGCAACGGTTCACAAACTTAAAAGAAGAAAAAAATAATGGGACTGGTTACTATGCTTTCAGTTCTTCTTCTTCGTGATAGAGAATCTAATGCTAATGATCGTTACATAGATACAATGTGCTGGAATCTTGCGATTTACCCAATGAATGTCGTATCTGTAAATCCTACGTTTTCTCCTATCTAAGCTTAATCTCTTATTGCTGTCTATTATCGTAACATTACATTGCCGATGGGGTTCCTGCGAATCAATCCTTTCGTCAATGATATACGTGTATTCCCAAATGTTTGAATCTTATTGATAATATTAAATGGAGTTCTTTTCTATCCTGTTCTTGCATACACTGATAAATTGTCCGAGGCATAATCAGTAACTTCCTTTGGTCTCACCTCGGCGGCCATTGCTGCCGGAAACAGATAAGCATATGCTACCGCAACTGTACATCAAGGTTTTTCCTCGGCTTTATGAAGTGTTAAAGCTAGCACTTACAAATAATTTTAAGGTTACAAGACTATGACAATTTCTTAAAAAGTCCAACCACGTTGTTTAAAGTAATTTAAGGCGAATAGAAGGATGGAAAGGAGAAAAATAACTTCTACTCAACTTTAATGTCGAATATCCTCCAACAATAATGGTCAATAACGTCGGCGTACAATTTGTATGTAGTACTGCTTCAAATGGCGTCCTCGGTTTCAACAGAGCACTGGTTCATTGCTCCACCGTATCTTGTACTGGTCGGTGTACTACATTATGCTCAAGTATATTTGCCTGTAATCGTAACCTTACCAATATATAAGTAATAGCAATCTATAAACCAGACCAATAATGATGTGGATTAGGTTGATTGAATTTTGAAGTTCTGTGATCTGGTCGTTTGTTACATCATGGTATAGTTTTTACGTCTTCCTTGGTTTACGCTTTTGTTGAAAGTCGCTATAAGATTGTCTCTGTTTCAGCAAGAAATGATTGAACAGGTTGTGTTCAACTATTCGTCAAATGGTGGGAAAAAACATCAACCTTAAAAAGTAGGGTTGTAAAGATGCTTGAACAGAGTTGTCAGCTTTTCCGTTACCTTCTAACAGCAAATGATTATCTAAACTTGAGTATGATACTTAATTATTGTTAAGTGGGTGTTTTATATTAACCAATGTTAACATATCGATGTAAGTATGAATATAGATTGGCATTACTTTCATGGCACTGAGAGACAGTTTCTCAACTAAAACGGTAAAGAATAACATCACCTTCGTGTGCATCCACAAATTTTCAATAAGTACGTCTCGCGATTTTAAGCAATTGTGAATGTTATCATCAATGTAAAACAAGTTTACAAGGGGCGAGAGAGAAAGAGGTGAAACTAGTTCAACTTATGTTTCATAGTATTTACACTTAATCATACTTCTATAGATACATATAATATGGTTTACTGGGTATATCTTAGCTAATATGTTTTGGTTAATAAGAAAAACAGAAAAAAACATATGCAATACATCTTTATTAAGATCTACAATTTTACGCTAAAATTATATAATTGTCAATATAATTATCTTTCGCATAATACCAAAGGTATTTGATATATACTATGTATGCCATTTAACATTACCTTACTAAAACACATTTTTTGTTGGGGTGTACAATGGTTAATTGTACAACACAACCTAAGTTCCATTATTAATTATATTGAATGGTATAAAGTCATAACTCGGGGTTTCCTATACACATTTGTTTAATGTATGTATGTAATTTACTGCGGGCTTGCATTTATACGGATGTGGTAATTTTGCAACCACAAAATCAAAATTTAATTTGCAAGAGCTTAACTGCTTTCCTTGAAGACTGCACTAATTTTTACAAAAAAACACAAACGGATTTCCTCGGCCAAATCACTTATAAATACCAAATGCAAATGGTAATACTGTAATATACCAAAATGGATCCGCTAAACAGAGTATGCACTATCCTGAACAACCTGGTTGGGCTGGTCACTGATGAGCAGGGCCAGCTCCCAGAGGTCATACGGAAGATGGCCACTCTAGCGTTCTGCTGGGTGGCCATGCGAGAGGCATTTCCTGAGGACATTGCAAAGAACATTATTCCGGTTTGAGTTTGAAGTTATGCTTTTGCAATTGCTGAAATACTTCTTCCAAATTATTAAGTAGTTCTTCATACGTATTTCCATGGACCAGGATATCATCTAGATATATGAGGGCTTTGTCGTATTTTAAATCTCCTAGCAGGGTATTCCCAATTTGAGAGAAATACCGTGGGACGTTAACTAACCCAAAACTTAAACGGGAAAATTCCATCAGAGAATCTGACGTAACAATGCTCGTGTATTGCTTGCTTTTTTCGGCTAGAGGTACCTGAAAATAAGCACTTAAGAGATCCAAAGTGCAATACCATTTTGATTTTCCTAAATAAGAAAGCAAATCGTCAATTAACGGTAGGGGAAAAGATGATGTCTCTGTTACGGCATTTAGTTTACGGTAATCTATGCAAAATCGAAATTCTCCATTTTTTCTTTATAAGAACAACAGGGGAAGCCCATGGGCTGTTTGATTCACGTATTATTCCTGCCTGTTTCATTTCTGTGACCTGTTTATTTATTATTTTGCGCTGCTGCTGGGAAACGCGATGAGGTCTTTGTTTGATTGGCTTTAGGTTTGTAACTTTAATTTCAAATTCTCCAATGTCTGTGGTTCCTAATTCTGACAATTTAGTTACAAATATGTTGCAGTATTTAGTCAAAATAGGTTGCAATTGAGTTCTCTGATTATGTGTAATTTCCATATTAACGTAAAATTTAACATTATCTATCTCTATGTCACCAATTTCTTCGTTATTCCAATTAGTGCTACCTCATGAATGTGAGCAAGAGCTGTTTTTGAGAAAGTACTTTTTGTTTCCGCTGTACCATTGTGCACTGGAATTGTACCTTTTCCTGGGGTTTCACATATTATGGGCGCTACGTCAATGTTCTTTTTCTGCATTATTGCCGTTGGGGGCTCTAGCATAACCATACCTTTCAGGTTATCGGGAATTGAAACGTCTATATTTAATGATGTAAAAGATGGGATTCTAATATCATATAAACAACAAGCTTTATTACCTTTCTCTTCTTCTTCTGGTTCCAGTAAAATTTGAGCTAATGGGCACTCCATTTTTTTCATTGCAATGCACGTGTGTTTGCGTGCCATCTGACAATGTTAATGAAATAGATAATTGAGCTAGATTTATAACAGCTTCATATTTTCTGAGAAAGTCCATCCCTAATAATAACTCATGTCCGAAATCTCTGACGACTAATAATTGTTCAGTGAAGTGGACTCCATTTAGTTCAAACTTTATTAGTGCTGAATAAGACACGTCCAGCAACTTATTGTTAGCTGTTCTTAACATTAGGGTATTGGGTACTGGAAGAATTGGCTTACACACATACTTATAATTTATAATACTCACTGAACTACCAGTATCAAAGCATACCTCTGCTATCCGTGTATTTTCTATTGTGCATGGAGCTGTTAATACGTTTACTGAGTGGATTACATTAACTTGTGTATTTGTATGTGAGGTGTGAGTTCCCTAGATTCATGAACGTGTGCTGGTAGTTTTGTCTTATGATTGTTAGTTCGTTTAGCTTTGTGTCGAAGTGCGTAGTCATTTCCAGTCACGGGATTTAATCTCGTGACTGACTTTGCCCGCTTGGGTGACGTGTATTTCTGCAGTTCAATGCTATGTGGCCTGGTTTGTTACAATTAAAACAAATTGGTCGGCCATTTGTTGTACGATCTCCCCTTATACGTGACCTTCCGCGTCCCACAGGACCGCGGTTCGTACTCCGGAAAGTTCTGTTAAAACTTCCTCTGCCACGCCCTTGCTCTAAGCGGTTTACTATGTACCTAGGTGTAGAATTTCGGGAAACCTGCATTTGTTGAAGCTGTTGTAGCTCTCTTACTTCCTGAGTTAATTCATTTAGGCTATCTGGTGGGGGTGTGTCATTAAGCATTGAAACTGAGTTCTGTCGTGTAGTGGTCATGGCGTCCGCTCTCTGGCCTGTTAGGAATCTCACTATTTCTATACGTCTGACATGTCTAATGAGGTCATCTATAGACTGTAGATTAACTGGTAAAACTTGTTCTAGGAGGGAGGGTTTTAGTCCTCGCATGAGGTGTCTAATCCGCATGCCTTCTGGCATGTTAGGATCGACTTGATCTCATAGGGCCAAAATGTCATATATGTAGTGTGCACTAGGTTCTGAAGGATCCTGTACTCGTTGACGAAGACGAATTTCTAGTACGTCTTCCTGTGCTACGTGGGCGAAAGCTTGCTCGAGGCTAGCTTTCAAATCTTGCCACATGCAATTGTGATGACGGCGGTGCAAAAGTTTTATACCAGTTAGAAGCGGCACCCCTTAGATAACATGGTAGAAATTGTTTCTTAAATTCGTCTAGCCATCCATTAGCTACTGAAATGTTATGGAGATAGCTAGTAATATCCTGTCCAGGTATTCCGTTAAAAATTCCTGGATCTATATATGGACGGGCCATTGGGACTGCGGGGTAAACTATTGGTGTTATACTAGCCAACTGTACCTCTGTCTGTGTGCTTTTCTGTCGATTTGCGGACATTGTGAGATTTTCCAATTACTGATTAACTGGTGTCAAATCTACAACGTTGTGAGTGAAGGGTGGGGTGTTGTAGTTTCTAGGTCTCCTAAACTAAGACTACGTTGTCGTATTGGGAAGTAAACTGGTGGTGGGAGCCTTTTAATCTACGACTCGACTCGACAATCGCCGGCTCAGACAGAACGGAGCGAGCGTAGCCCAGACAGACAACAAGCCGGACGTTACAACTCTTAAATAAGATTCATTCCTTCTTAGAGGGATCCAACAATTGTCTTGTAGGCAATCCATATATGGAGGTTAACACCCATCGGATGACTTTTAATGTACCAATCATATTAAATGTCACGGCTGACGTAAGTGATCATCGTTCAGCAAGATGCATCCTTCTTTGCAGAAGGATGATGACGGCTTGGGTTTAACACCGGAAGTGGTAAACCACGCTATCCGTAATGTAACTTAGAATTCTCCGTTTGCAAGCATATGAAAGCTTTAAGAGAAATATATGTATTGAAATCGTATTTAATCTATTATATAAATATTCTTACTAACTGATTAGACATCAGGTTGGCGCGTCACAATATTAGGCTAATTGGACCGCACTTCTTTGAAGGCAACCTCATAGGGCCACGCTACCTTGTATTTCTACAAGTAGAATTGCCATTGCTATTAGAAGATGTACCACTAGTGTAATGGACAGGAATGTGGATCCAGCAGGATGGAGCTCCATCACACTGGTCACTGATTGTAACGAATCACTTACATAGAACATATCCACAAACAGGGATTGGCGTAGGGGACCCGATTACATGGTCTTCTAGGTCTCCTGATCTCACCCCACTGGATTTTTTCTGCGGGGTCATTTAAAGGAACGGGTCTACACTCAAGAACCGCAAAGCCCAAATCATCAACGGACACTCATACTTAAAGAATACAGGCAGAATACACCGCGCATTTTACAACATGCAAGGAGGTCTCTCCGCCAACGTACCCAAATGTGCATTGATGAAGGGGATTGTCATTTTGAATATTTGCTTCTTTGATGCAATCCACGCTACTTAACAACTTACTATTCTGTTTAGCCGTGAACATAGCACATTTACAACCTCTTTCTGAGTAGAAGTAGTAAAACATAAGGTTTAAACATGAAACATTAAAAGTATTAGATTTAATACCGTCTACATGCCCACAAACGAATGAAGCCTAACTACGTAACACGACTTACAACACCAGATACGGTAAAAATTATTAGGGTAAACATGATATACAATTATTATCTCATTGCAATTCTTGTCTCTTTGGCTCCCTGGAGAGCCAATAACAAAAAAAGTTAGTATACTAAAATGCAGAAAATAAACACAAAGAGAGAAAAAGAACCAAAGTAATTTGATGTAAGCACTAGATTCGAACCTCCGAAGCTAACATTTGCTTTACCACATTCTATCAGCTAACCACTTCGTCAGAACCC
Source organism: Deroplatys truncata (assembly GCA_030765065.1). Classification (NCBI taxonomy): domain Eukaryota; kingdom Metazoa; phylum Arthropoda; class Insecta; order Mantodea; family Mantidae; genus Deroplatys; species Deroplatys truncata. The sequence continues at coordinate 703,438,682 of CM060990.1, forward strand.
ACGTATTGTGTTACGCTTTTCGGGAGAATATGCCTCCTCCTCTTTGCAAGCATTATATCCATGAAGAGCCGTCTTTTTAAGCCTTTTGCAGCCCCATGTCTCATTCAGGCCTTTAATTCTTAATGGTGGTTGGGTATACTACTGAATAGAAGGGTAGAGCTACAGTAACAGTTTGTTTGCTAAAAGGGTCAATATTTTCACATTAAACTATAAACTGCGGGCTGTACAAATACGAATACCTAGGGCAGCTGTCTCACCTGGTATATATATCTTTTTCGAGAAGCTGCAGTTCTAAATTTGCATATTTAGAAATAAATATATTTCTATGTGTCAGTCGGGATTGTCATAATCTGTACAAGATTATTATTTGTGTATGCGTGCTAGGCGAATCCAAGTTTCATGGGTGTTCCATTTTACCGTTATATTGTTTGTAACAGATATGTAATGAAGGTTTTTTGTAAGAGAAGGTGAAGTCAAATTGGGTAGCATAAAGCATGTTGTGGCTAATTAATATTATAGTCTTACGTAGCACTGAGTTTAGCTTAGTTTTGTGCTTATTTAAGTGAACCTTTTACAACACCATAGTACAAACTTTGTAGTTTCTTTAAGTAGTTCAGAATTTGTGTTTACCAACTATTTAAAAATCCTCTCCCAACGCATTCACCTTTACTGCAGAGTCGGGGCCTATTCGGGATATCTTTCTGAATAAAGTTAATATATAGATATTGCCTGATACGACCTATGGTTTTTTATTCAAACTGTACATTATTCCAGAGGGGTGCTTTTGATATTCCTATGTCACTTCTAAAATTTATTCTTTGGACATTATGTGAATGCTCAGTTAATTCCACTTTATTGAAATTCCATTCAGTGGAAAATAAAGTGCATGGTTTTCATTATTTTACACTTCTGCACTTTATTAGAGGAACACCTGTATTCATTTGCATTATTAATAACTTTAGGGTTCTTGACATGAGAGGAGTGGCATCATGGTGTGTGGAGGTTTCTCTTTCTTTACTTATTTAAATGTCTTTCTCTGCATTAACACAGTGTTCCATTTGTATAGTGATATTAGCCTTTAAAAATAATGAAGGTGACTACATAATTTGTTGTGTCTTTCATCACCTTTACAAAAAATATACTAACCTGCTTTAAGAATTATCTCTTATCTTCGCCTCTATAACTTTTGCCGTAAGTGTAATACACATTTATGTTTCTAAGGTTTTGTGACAGAGTTAAGACATTGAAGTTCTGCTATGCTTTATATTTTTATATGAATGTGTTGAAAGCCTTAAGTTTCAGTTCATTTCATTAAATTGCTAAAATAGATTTACTTCCTTTAAGAAGTTTTGTTTGTACAGCTAGCCTTCTTGTTTTAAGTCATTTGTACTCTACATTAAGAATTATATTTTTGGTTCTTTATTTCTGCATAGCAGTTCTTCATGTGCATGGTTATCATACATTATCTCAGTTGTGAAGAAATTTCTTAACAGGCTCCAAATTATTTCAGTGCCAGTGTAAATTAAATCACAACTAGTTAAACATTCTAGCGCAACGTAACTACTATTACTAGTTCAGGCACATGGTTTCAAGTGAGGTGAAGTGTGTTATACAGTGATGAGAGATAGTACGGAACTGTGCCTGGCACACCTTTGTACCACGTTATTTAGTCAAGGTATTATTACCTTAACGCTTTTAAGCCACAAACTTGCTGCTTTTAAGGAGAGCGAAAGGAGTAGAATTCTTCCCTGGTGTAACTTGTTCAATGTAGTGCAGGGTTTGGGCTAGTTTATTTTTTGTTTTGTTATTAGGTGTATTAGTTCATTCATTGTTCTGATTTGAGATTTATTTTATAATCATTTGTTAATAAAAGAAGCTACTAAAGTTTGGATGTGGGTTGCTGCTGTTTTCCAGTATCCTTGGTTTCCACGCCCTCTAGGATTAGCTTATTTTTAATTAAGTAATTTTAAATTTGTAGAAACGCTTCTCAGTGTTAGTAGAGCGCGGTTAGTTACGCTCTGTTGTGGGAATTTCTAGCACTTTAGCCAATTTTTAGTAATTTGCCTTCGATGTTCACACACAGATGTTACACATTTCTCGGTTAAATGCGACGCACTTATGGGCCTCAATTATCGCATAGAAGTCAAAAATAGATTGAGTTTATTTATGGACGCTTTTTAACTGCTGTGGTTCTTAGCGCCCCATTCTATTTTGGGCGTGAAAGGCAGGAAAATTTGCTCAGAGGGCTGTTTATCAGGCTTGAAGTTCTTTTACGTACCGCAATTTTACGACACGGGACCACCGGCTTTACTTCCCTTCCAGAGCAAACCATTCTAAGGAATTTTACGAACGAAAAAATACATCACACTCCGCCGGGTTTGAACACACGACCTTCGAAACTAGAGGCTAGCATTGTACCCCTAGACCACGGAGGACGAGTAGCACAAATGGCGCCCATCGACTGGCAGATTGGCCGGTTGAAGAGATAAGGGGAGGTGGAGCACTCTCACCCAGCGTAAATGCCAGAACGGCTAGCGAGAGGTAGCGTAATTGTTCTTTCTTTTTTTAAAGTTCCCTTGTTGTACCCAGTTTAAGCTACTGTGTTTTACTGTTTTCATGCCGCTTATTTCCGCAACACACATACACACACAAACACCCATGCCCGTGGCGGAACTCGAACCCGCGACCCTTAGCTTGGCTGCGCGCCGGGGCGACTCTCCAGCGACCACGGCTATGAGGGCCGGCAGTTCTGGAAGTTTCTTTCTCCCCACCTCCCACGAACGCTTTAGAATTCTCTTTAAAACTTCAGTGGTTATGTATAAGCGAGCGTGATCGCGAGTGAACGAGTTAGTGAGTTATTGTTCTTGATGTGACATAAAGTATTGGTTCGATTGAGGTTGTGGTGGCAGTTGTGACGTAGTGAATGCGTTACTGCCTTTAATTAGATAGATGCTCTGTTTGACGACCCAGCAAGTGAAGCGGAAGCAATAAAAGGTTGCTTCTCGCATACTTTATTTTGCCCCACTTCGCGAGCAAAAGTAAAGTGATAGTGAAAACTAAACTAGATCACATTAGTGAAGTGACGGTGAGAAATGAACAAAATCATATTGGTGAAGTGACCCTGAAAGCTGGACCAAAACACACCGGTGTAGGGAGAGGCATTTGAACGGCACGAGAAGGAAGTACTTAAAAATTCTGAAGTCAAATGAAGGCTATGAAATATGGAATGGAGAAGATGTAGACGGAAATCGAATCTTGGATGGAGAAATAGAGAGGGAAATGAAGATTGTAAATTCCGGAATGGATAAGGTGGGAAGTGAAATGAGGATATTGAATTCCGCAGTGGAGAAGATGTCAATGGAAATAGAGAGTGTAAATGAAGATATGGGAAACAAATAGAGAAGATGAAATTCGAATTCGCTTCTGACACTGACACCGTAAAATCTGAGATAAATTCAACGGTGAAAGGCTTCAAAGATGACACCGCAATTTAGCTAAAAGGAATTAAGTCTGAGATGGAAGGAAAAATCAACAGTTGGAGGAACGTCAAAATTAACCAGCAAGAAATACTGTTAGACCAGCATACGAAGTAAAATAAGACGAAGATAGAGACCACAGTGAAACAGCGTCTAGATAAGCAAGAAAAAGGATTAGACAAACAGATGAAGGAAAACAAGAATTTAATGAAGGCCACAGTGGAGGAGATGCTTCGCGACCTAGAAGCTGAGATCCGTGCTAACCGTCTCAGAATTACGAAATCCGCTACTACAAAAACAGTGAAGTATGCGAAGTTCAATGGTGCATCCTCTTGGATGATATTCCAGCGACAATTAGAGGACATTGCTATCCAAAGTGGATGGACGCCTGAGGAGAAGGCGACACCGCTTTTGTTTGCCCTCCAAGGGCAACCCCACACTCTTTGCGCGATCCCCGCTATAGGTTCCACCCACGACGTCATTAAAGTGTTGAAAGGACGCTGTTAAGATCATCGCCTGGCCGCCTGCTACCGGGCCCAGTTATAGGCAAGAGTGCAAAATCGGCAGAGACCTTCCAGGAATTCATCACGGAATTGGAGCGGCTGGAACAACAGGCTCTGATATATGCTCCAGATTATATTTCAGTAGATATAGCCCACGTATTAGCGGTGTAAGAGATCAAAGTGTGAAACAACAGTTTCTCCTAGAGGAACAGTCTATTACAATTGCGGCTGGCCTCCGCATTACAGCGGCAAAGATGACTGCCGGAAGAGCCACCCCGATGCCGGGCAGAACTTTCACACCGAGAATGACGACTATACTGCGTCAAAAACCACAGTCGTAGAAAAGGGCGGTGAATCTAAGTGCTATAGTTCCGGAGAGCTCGGATACATAATGACGGACTGCGCGTGCACCTTGGACATGGATCAGAAATACTGCTAAGCGTCGACGTGAAGAGCGGCATGTCGGCACTGTAATTACCTTCCCCTTACTTCGGGTTGACATCGAGGCTGGGAATGGAAGGGAGGGTCTGGTAGCGCACGGATGGATTCGGATCCGTGCCTTCAAGGTGTGGTAGATACGGGGGTTTCATTATCCCCAGGCACGATGTGGAATGGAGACTGTAAAAAGGACAATGGTCAGGCGTCAAGAGCTCAAAACGAATCATGGAAACGGAGCTTTACCTGAAGTTCACCTTTGGCGGCAGAATGCTAATATTAAGAGTATTCGTTGCCGTAATCGCCGAGGAAGCCATTCTGGTCCTGGACGCTCTTCGGGTCTGTGATAACAAGGTGGACGTCGGGAGTCTAATATTTCACCTGGGTCGTTACGAGATCCTACTGAACCTCCAAATAAGTTATGAGATGTGCGTACCCTATCTCTTCTAACAAATTTTAGGAATTTTATTCTATTTCCCTTCGGATGTTTAATTACATATTAAGTGATGATAATGCACAACAGATAATACACAATTATTTATCAATATTTTAAAACGCAAAATGCTTGGCTTGAATAATGAGCAGGGAATTTTGATTATTTGCGTAAAATGGTATTTAAAGTGGTCAAATAATTACCGCTTTTTTACCGTGATTTTGCCCTGTTTCCTATAGCTTTCTAAATTTGTTACTTGCTTTTCTCCTGATTTTCGTCCCCTTGTGTTTTTTTATGATTTGTGTCTTAAATAAGGCATATTTGGAAAAACTGTCCTGAATCACTCTTCCTGGTAGCGACATAAAAGCAAACTGTATGTTTATACGTGTTTTTAGTTAGCACAATCATCTGAGTGTTATGGGATGTCTGATAATTGAATAAGGATTATTATTATTATTGTTATTATTATTATTATTATTATTGTTGTTATTATTATTATTATTATTATTATTATTATTATTATTATTATTATTATTAATTCCCCACTTTTTACTTCGGTGATCTCCAGAGCGGTATGATATTACTAGCCATATGTTGTTTTTTCTTTTTTGGAGTTTGGGTGTGATATATTGTTTCCTTCGCTAGTTGTAAGTACAGAAACTATAAAGTCACATTAGTACAAAAGTATCCTTAGTAAGCCAAACATTATTTCTTATTTCTGCTTCACAGGATATGTGCACGAAGTTGTTGGATAACTTTTGATGTTAAAGAGGTCGCAGTCGCTGCTTCTGCTGATAGCAACTTCAGTAACTTGGTAGTAGGTCATTTTACTGACATCGTGAATGGCTCACATTACGACTTTTGTTCCTTTTTGGTAGAATGAAGGGATAGTGTGAAGGGAAAACCGGAGACAAACTTTTAGACACGTGTTACTTCCATGTAACGGCCGAAAGTTTCTGCTTCTCCCTCTTTTCTCCAATAAGGGCGTATCAGAAAATGGACCGATCGAAATTCAATCTTCTTGGCATTAGCTGTAACAGGGGATTCACGATAAGAGTGTTTTCGAACAGCAGTAGCCCGTTGTTTAACCAGATACTTCAGAATGGTGGTCCAGTATACTGACGTCTTCTGTACAATACACTAAAAATGAATGATGTGCAACTTATAAGCAGTGTAGGTGAGACCAATTTTTGAAAGCTCTTCCCACTACTTGGGTGATATTTCGCTTGATTTAGTATTCTGATGCCGCATTTAGCACTTGTAGTTGAAGTGTTCGGCGGACTAACGTCTTAAAATCAAACCGTTCCTACGAGTAACATAAAAGCGCACCTTTATTGCTTTACATGTTTCGAAATGAGATACATCGAAGGTACCATTAAACTGGCAAGAGAGGTCATCAAAAATTACATAACAAGCTTTTGACATCTAAGCGAATTCATATACAAGTAAGCGATTTGTAGCACATTTCAGAATGCTGCATGAGTGATACCACGTTACAAGGGCGCCATAGCGTTCTTGACGTGAGTAACGAAATAATTAACAGCGTCCCTAGCCGGCTGAGGGTAGTGGAAGGTTACTGCTGTCGCAATCCCAGAAATAGCTAAAATATGGCCACTGGCAGGATTACGTACACTTTGATGACAAGCTGTAAAGCCCAGAAATAGGAACGTTTGTCTGTACAATGTGTTTCCATTTTACGCTTACATTGATAGCAAAACTAAGACAAAATATTATGCAAAATGATATGGTAGTACAAAATAAATGTTCAGGTTAAATATTAAGAATCCTTTATAGTAAACATAAAGTAAACAACCCGTTCTTGAAAGCTCACATTCTTATTCTCTACTGTCTGCGGAGTGTTTTTATAGAACTCGCCTAAACCGTAATCTGTTTCACGTATTTGAAATTCTATTCACGATGAATGACGTTTTACACCAAGATTCTGAATCAATGGTATTTGTACAGAACAACATATATCTTGTGAAAAGTCATAAAACAGCTCGGTGAAGGACTCCAGTCTTAATTCACATTTTTTTTCGTTTCCCCGTTTTAGATGTTATTCCAACCGCAAAGCACTCCATTTACCTGCTTATGAGTAAACTTTGCTATTCTCAGCTGGACCGTTTAAGCACCATGTGATGCTGCAAGTTATGGAAAACTTTCGCTGGCAAGTTTAGCGTGATTAGTTGCAGCCTCCTTTCAAGCGCTAAATGCAAATTTCTAGGATATTCAGTTCATTTTAACTGGTCCACAGTTGTGAAGGGTTCCAAAATTATCTTCTTCACGCAACGCTTCGTTATCAGCTCCTCGTCGCACTTCAATTATGTGCAACTGCTGATACCAACTCTTCCGATTCCCTTTCAGATGGCATTTGGGATAAAGGGCAGGGTAGTGCCCCAAGGCAAGATGAAAGTCATTTTGTTATGTTGACAAGTCGTACCCCAAGAAAATTATGATTGTGTGGAAGCTTCAATTACAAATTGCGCGAAATTCAATGGTTTTACTAAAAGGGTGCCGAGGAAAATCATTTTGAACTTTTCTTAAGCCGTTCATTGATTTAAGCGAGCCTTGATATCCAAATGCGCCACAGCACAATCACTTGATAAAACTTCTACGCAGAATAATTTTACGGCGCATCTAAGGCTCAGAGAGAAGTAAATGTTAGTAATATTTCGTCAGTACATCACGCAGAAGCACGCTTTGGGCTAAGAATATTTATACCCCTCCCAGCCTGCATGCTTGAAGAAATCTTAACGCTAATGTAAGGGTATAACTATTCACTTAGCATTTCCTACAGTTAGTTAAATATGCAAATCCAATTACATTCTTGTGACTAAAAATATATATGTATTTCCACTAACTTTATAAACGTGCCGAGATAAAAGATTGAACTACGTCACTGGGCTTCTTCTCTCTGATCTTCACGAACGAAGTAAATACGATAAAAAGAGCATTCCGGGATGTAAGTTCGTGCTCCACTGGGCTTCTTACCACTTATCATCACGAACTAAGTACTGATAGACCACGAGAAGAAGGCAAGCGAGAGGAATATGTAACATCAACACTTTCCTGCGTCCGTATCATATTTACGCTCGCCGTGTGGATACGATAAGCATGTTAAGGAGGCTATAAACTACTACACAGTGTTGCCAAGTACTCACCCATGGCAAGAGCCAATGCGTTAACACCTATTACGGCGGTTGCTGTTCTACTAGTATCAGATCTGGCAGCATGGGTGGTTCATTTGCACACATAAACACATTTCGTAGTAAATGTAGTAAACAATCGACAGTACGTGAGCAGATAAACAGTTACAGAACCCCGCTCACCCTTCAGGCCCCGCTCGCCTTCTTCTTGTCCAACAGTAAATACGATGAAGACAGCATTCTGGGATTTATGTTCGTGCTACACTGGGATTATTCTCCCTTATCTACACGAACGAAGTAAATACTATGAAGACAGCATTCTGGGATGTAAGTTTGTGCACCACTGGACTTTCTCTCCCTTGTCTTCACGGCCGCAGAAAATGCAAGTAAGAAAGCATTCCGGGGTGCATTGCCCTGCACCACAGGCCTCTTCTGCTTACCTTCACGGCTGGAGTAAATACAATGAAAAAAACTTTCCCGGCAAGCACCACTGGCTTCTTTTCCCGTATCTTCACGGCCGTAATAAATACAATGATGAAAGCCTTCCGAGGTGTATGGCCGTGCTGTACTGCACTTCTTCCCACTTACCTTCACGGCCGGATTAAATACAACGAAGAGAGCTTTCCGAGATGAACAGATGGCTTCAAGTGTTTTTCGTTCCACCTGAAGGGGGGTAATCGGGGTGTCTTATGGAGAGGTTCTGCCACGTGTCTTACCTCATACCTGATCTACGAAGTTAGAGTGCTAAAGAAAACATCATTCCAACACATATCCCTTAGACTTGGCTGTAAGAAAGTAATAAATGTGAAAAGAAAACAGCAATTACATTACAGCACAGCGACATAAGCAGTATACAAACTAATTTTTAGGAATTAGAGGCCTCATATTATTGTATAATAAGCAAGTGTTAAAACAAAATGGTTTAGTTTTCAACATTCCCTACTTTCTCTACCCATTATCAACTAACTTATGTTCTTTATTTCCATAATATCCTTATAAAGTATGATTTTTTCGACACTTTAGCTTAATATGACAACAATTTCAAGTTGCGGTCTAAGTTACACTTTTCCCTATTTGGTTGCATGCAATATGACGTAAGGAAAAAACAGCCGTTTATCTATATCACAACTCCTCTTTTTACTCTCTCTACTATTGACCTATAATAAGTAGGGAAAATATTGTATTCCACCCAAAAATTGAATAACAGATTCACTGGAAATACACGTTTTGAGACTCCCTAAATCCAAAGAAAGCATTCTTAATTTCTCTACAATGGAGCTACAGGAGGTAGAGAAAGCATTGCAATCCACCTAAAAATTCAATAAAGAGTTTCACTGAAAATACACGTTTTGAGAACTCCCTAAATCCAAAGAAAGCATTTTTACTTTCTCTACTACGTAGTTACACGAGGTAGAAAATGTATTGTATTCCACCCAAAAAATCAATTACAGTCACCGGAAATACTCGTTGTGAGACTCCCTGAATCCAAAGAACGCATTTTTAATTTATCTACTACGTAGTTACAGTAAGTAGAGCAAGTATTGTATTGCACCCAAAATTTGAGTAACGAGATTAACACTCGGAACGGAAATACTCGTTTTCAGACTCCCTGAAACCAAAGAAAGCGTTTTTGCTTTCTCTACTACGTAGCTACAGGAGGTAGAGAAAGTATTGTGTTCCACACAAAAAATTTAATAACGCGATTCACCAGATATACATCTTTTGAGACACCCTGAATGCAAACAAAGCAGTTTACTTTCTCTACTAAGTAGTTGCAGTAAGTAGAGCAAGTATTGTGTTCAATCCAAATAATGAATAACCAGATTAACCGGAAATACACATTTTGAAGTTTCCTGAATCTAAAGAAAGCATTTTTACTTTCTCTACTACGTAGTTATAGTAAGTAGAGCAAGTATTGCATTCTACCCAAAAATTGAATAACGAGATTCAACGGAAATACGCGTTTTGATACCCCCTAAATCCAAAGAAAGCGTTTTTACTTTTTCTACTCCGAAGTTACAGTAAGTAGAGAAAGTATTGTGTTCAGAAATTGAATAACGAAATTCAACGGAAATACACGTTTTGAGACCCCTGAATCCCAAGTAAGCATTTTTACTTTCTCTACTACGTACCTACAGCAAGTAGAGAAAGTATTGTGTTTCACCTAAAATTCACTTTCGCAATTTCACCAGAAATTACGTTTGTGATTCCCTGAATCCAATGATGTCATTTTTAGAAAAAGGTCCAAGTGTATGTGTGTGTGTGTTTATCCACGAACACTATAACTCAAAAGCAAAAAGTTGGTTAAAAACCAAACTTAGTGTTTAAGTTATACTTCTTCCAAGAATGCGACATAGGGATTTTAAGAAAATCCCCCACTCCAAAATACCCTGTATATTGGAAATTTTCCCTAATTTTTTATTCTTTCAAAACTGGCTGTAAGGATTTTGATTAAAATAAACATGTTCAAGCTATTTTCATTAATAAAATTTATATCTCTTATTTTCTAGGAATAGTCTGTAAGTTAGTCTTTATTGTGAATAACTTTTGATAATTAGTAAATCGTAAGAAAGAGACAATATCTTATTGTAAACAACTGTAGATCTTGTTAAAGCACAAAATTTATATCAAATAACATTTTTATTTCATGTCAAATATCTTTTATATTTTACCTATTCTGAAATATTCTTTGTTATTGGTTTGAATTTTCAAATACTTTGTACTTCTCTCAACTGCAAATAGCTACTGCTTTTCTTTCTTTTCTCCCTTTCTTTCTTTCTTTTTTTCTTTCTTTCTTTCTTTCTTTCTTTCTTTCTTTCTTTCTTTCTTTCTTTCTTTCTTTCTTTCTTTCTTGTATTCATACAAAGAGAACAGAATTTCAAATCTATGGCTGGCATTCGGGAGGTCGTGGATTCATTCCTCTTGCACACCATCCTGACCCATGGGTATTTTCGGGGGTGCTTCCCGGGTCGCCAGGCAATACTGGGAAGCATTCTCACATCCCCGGATTTCTTGAAACCCCATTTCATCTCCATTCTCATTTCCCTTCATCTTTCATCCGTTGTTCTCTTTCAGTGTTGGAAGTGTCGACGATGGTGTTTCTGTGCAGTGTGGCAGGGGTAAGGGATGCTCTTTTTCACTCTCCGTCCCTCGGCATTCGGCTGGCTGACGGGAGTATCCCAACTTCCTTGAGGGGCGTTGGACCCGCTCTCAGCTGGGACGGATCCCCGGCCTGCCTGTCCGTCTAACGAGGAGTCTCTATCTGAAAACATAGGAACCCTGCCATTCCTGCGTTGTCACTCCTGGTTTCGGGCGCCCGGTGTCTCCTTTCGCCTCATCCTTCCTCCCGGAGACGCCCCCTTGTGGAGCGTAGGAACAATATTCACTATGTGGATCAGTGCCGAGTCCCTTCCGTAGCCAACCAATCCAAATCTATCACATAGCAATCAGCTTTGAGGGATTTGGCTATCACTATAGCTTAATATGCTCTGATTACAACTACAACCAATTGTGTAAATAAGTGATGAATGTTTTCGGTATTAACATGGCATAGATGCAAAATAAGCTTTGTAAGAGTAGTTTGTAGAAGAGTGAGTAGAGAAAGTCATGTGAATGCAACACGTCATATTTTATAGCAAAAGTTCCATATGCCTGTGTGTCTGTGAACAACATAAATCCAAAGCGAAAAGTCGGTTAAATACCAAACTTGATATTGAAGTTGAGTATCTTTCAAAGATGTGACACAAGGATTTTCAAGAAAATGTCCCCCATCCTGAACAATCCTTTACATGGAAAATATTTCGAAATTTGTTTTTTTTCTCAAAAATAGCTCTAATGATTTTGATTAAAATACTCTCTGTTTAAAATATTTTCATGACAAACGATATGTATATACATATATATTGAAGTTACTGAGAAGAGCCTCTGAAGTCTTCTTCATTCTGAATGACTTTTGTATAACTGGTAAACTCTAAAAGATTGGACAACGTTTTGCTACACAAGAAATGCAGACCCCGTTAAAGCACGCAGTTTGTTATACATATATTTTATGAGATTAACTATTTCCCAGATGTTTTTTGTTATTGGTTTGAATACTTTTTGTAACTGCGAAGTCGCTATTCGTTTTGTTTTTGTCGCGGTCATACAAACAGCGTGGAATTTCAATGCATCATGTAGTGACATGCTTTTTGAAAATGTGACTATCGCTTTCTCTACGTATACTACAACGAAATGTGTAAATGCAAAATTTAATTTTTTTATTTAATTAATCCTTTTACTGGGTAGGCCATTACGGACGGTGAATGAACGAAATGGTTAAAATGATGCTCAAATGGGTCCGAGGTGCCTAGAAATTAGAATCTGACATTAGTCTTCTCAGGATAAGAGGAAGCCCTGCAAAAAAATCTGATGTGTTACACTCACATGACTTTCTCTACTCTTGTACAAACTATTTATACAAACGCTTATTCTCCATCTACTTCATGTTAATCGAGATAAACATTTGCAGAGTCTATCTTATTGCTAATTTTCTTGTAGATGTAAGGGGAATATATATTTACAAGGACAATTTGGAAATACAGTAGCCTTTAAGCACATACATATCTCTTAATAGGTGGTTGCTAGGTGCAGCACCATTCCCTTCCCCACAGATTAGTATACTTCATGTTAATCGAGATAAACATTTGCAGAGTCCATCTTATTGCTAATTTTCTTGTAGATGTAAGGTGAATATATTTACAAGGGCAATTTGGAAATACAGTAGCCTTTAAGCACATACATATCTCTTAATAGCTGGTTGCTAGGTGCAGCACCATTCCCTTTCCCACAGATTAATACTCTTTGCATATCCAAGACAAAAAAATGAATAACGAATTCCCATTTGAGAAAATAAGTATTGAAAAATTTAAGGGAATAACAAGCAATATCTAGAAAATGGTTCACTCAACAAAAAAATCTATATGACATAAATTGTGTATTTTAACGCGATCTACATTTTTTGTGCAGTAAAATTTTGTCTATCTCTTATGGTTTACCAGTTATGCAAAAGTCGTTCACAATGAAGAATAATTTTGGAAACATTCCCAGGAAATTCAAGATATACATTTTATTTGTCACAAAAATATCGTAAACATATGATATTTTAATCAAAATCGTTGGAGCCATTTTTGAGAAAATTAATATTTTCGAAAAATATTCCATGTAAAGGGTAATCTGGGGTGAGGGGATTTTCTTGAAAACCTTCGTGTCGCATCCTTGGAAGATACTGAACCTAAATACCAAGTTTGGTGTTTATCCGACTGTTCGTTTCTGAGTTATGCTATTCACAGACAGACACACACACACACACACACACACACACACACACACACGGACATGTTTCCAAAAATGCTTGTTTTGGATTCAGGGAGTCTCATAACATATATTTCCAGTGAAATCTCGCTATCGAATTTTTGGGTGGAATACAATACTTCCCCTACTTACTGTACGTAGTAGAGAAAGTAAAAAATGTATCCAGGTAATTCACTCTAATCGAGATTCGAATTCGGGAACTCTTGAATGTGAGGAAGACCCCCACACCACAGAGATGGGCTAAATGTGATTTGTAAGTTTATTTGGATTATAAGAAGCAGACAGAAAAATGAGATTTAGAAAAAAGAATTTGTATAATGGTGAGAAGAGAAAGCTATGTGAATGCAACACGTTAGATTGTTCTCGTGGTAATGCAAAGAGCGTGGAGTTTCAAAGACACCACATAAAAGTCTGACTATCGTTTGAGCTACTGCATTCTTCTTATACTTGCAGCGAAGTTTGTAATGGCAGTTCATTTCAATTAACAAGAAGACTCTTTCACTCAAGCCGTGTGTAGGGCAAGGTTAGAAAGATAGAATCAGATTGAAAAATTCCATGACATAGACGAGATTTGAGATACGGATCTTACGTCAAGGTGGCGCCGCGGTAATGCGTGCGACTTGCATTCTGGAGATCCCTAGTTCGATTCCCGGCGACCGTCCAACCTGACCCACGGGTTTTTTTCGGAAGTTTTCCCGGGTGGTCAGGCAAATGCTGATTTGATTCCTCTCAGCCCCAATTATCGTTCCATTCCTCATTTTATTCATCCTTAACGCCGTTAGGCCTATTTTAGGGTTGTAAGTGTCGGCGTTGGTTTTCCGGTGCGGCGTGGCAGAGAAAAAGGAAGTTCTCTGTTGAACCATATCCGTTTCTCGGTTTTCGGCTGGTTGCCAGGGTATACGGACAGCCTCTTGGGGGTTTTGAACCCTCTGTGTCGGGTGGGGTCCCCGGTTTGCTGCCCGACTGTCAGGGCGTCTCAATCTGGAAACTTTGAGAATCTTGTCATTGCTGTGCCGTCACTCATGGTTCCGGCCGCCCGGTGTCTCTCACCTCGTTCCTCTCTTCCGAGGGCGTCCCCTCGACGGGCACAAGCACAATATCCTCATTCACTGGATCGGAGTCGAGTCCCCTCCGTTACACATCCCATTTCATTCCAGACCAGGGAAGAGAAGCATTTTAGGAATTCAGAACGTGAATCCTAATACAAAGTACCTAAGTCCTTTTTTTGGCCATCTTCAGATTTGTAACCTGAAAGCAACTTAATTTTCAGAATAGAGTGCTTTCAAATGAACCAACTGCAACAAAAGCACATAAACGTGTCTGCATTAACACTTTCGGGTCACTATTTTGAAAATTTAGCTTATATGTTATCCTAACCGAATAAAACAGCTATATAAAACCAGCATATTTTGCGCTAAACGTTGCTTCCTCGTAACAATTAACTTTTGCTCCGTTTGGATACAGTACCTGCATAGGTGTTTTTATTCTACGTTCACTATACGACCGACACGATTTTTCTTCCTTTCTCTTGTGAGTGTGTGTAAGGGGAATTATGTTTCAAATAAAACAATCTTTATTCGTTTTTCAGTAACAAACACAAAATATATCTTATTTTGAAGAAAATTTAATGTTGCACTTAATTGTGCCCAAATTGCTTCAATAGTTTTGACATTCATATTTCTTTTGCTTCCATATTTTTAAAACATTCCGTGAATATTATCAGAACTGAATGTGCCAACTGTGTGGCACTACACACTTAGCGCTAAACGTTGTGTTCAATATCTATGACAATTAAAAAGCAAAACGAAGTTATATTCAAGGTAATAAATACCCTCTGTTTTGGATTACGCGCAGAAAGTTCTATTGGTGACAATTATGAAACTATTATTATTACTGTTGTTATTAATTTTATTATTATTATTATTATTTAATACCAGCAACAAATGTTAAAAGCAAGATATACATTATGCGAACCTTGTTTCTCAAAAAAATTACTGCATCTTAAACTTGTGTAGCACCTGCATAAAGAGTGCAATATTTGATTTTTAAATAACATATTACGCAAAGAAAATGTTAATTTATTTGGCTTGAATAGATCCAGTAAAGAAAAAAGTATTTAGTATAGTCTTCTTTCCTCTTAAAGTCACGTCACTGAATTATACCCATTCACGGAAATAAATATGACATTTGAGACGATACCGACACTTACTGTTGGCTATAGCCAGGCATGAATAGTCGAAAGAACATATCTTTCCCCACTTTCTCTACACCCCTTGGTCCATAGGAAAACATTTGGAGCCTTCTGTACGTTCGTGCTCCACTAGGCTTCTCCCTTTTATTCACGACCGCAGTAAATGCAAGGAAAAAAACCTTTTGGGGTGTACGGCCTAGCATAACTGGGTTCATCTCCTTTATATTCAAAGCCGCAGCAAAAATACAATGAAGAGAGCTATGCAGGATGCACGGTCATGCTCCTCTGGGCCTCTTCATCCTTATTCCAGGACCGAAAAAATAGAATGAAGAAGCTTTCCGGGACATATGGTCGTGCTCCACTGAAATTTTCCTCCCATATTTTGGTGGCCAGGTTAAATACAAGGAAAAAAGATTTCCAGGAATGCACGGTAGAGTTCCATTGCCCTCCTTTTACTTAATCTTCACGGTCGGAGTAAATGTAACAAACAAAGCTTTTCGGGAGATATCGTTGTGCTCCACTACGTTTCTTCTCCTTTATATTCACGGCTGGAGTAAATACCATGAAGAAAGCCTTCCGGGACATATGGTCGTGGCTTAATGCGCTTCTTTTCCTTTATATTCACGGCTGGAGTAAACAAGATGAAGAAAGCTTTCCTGAACATATGGTCGTGCCTAACTGCGCTTCTCCTTTATTTTCACGGCTGGAGTAAATACCATGAAGAAAGCTTTGCAGGATATATGGTCATGCCTCCTGCGCTTCTTCTCCCGTATCTTCACGTCTAGAGTAAATACCATGAAGAAAGCTTTCCGAAATATATGGTCATGCCTCGCGGGTTTTCTTCTTTGTCTTCACGACTGGAGTAAATACCATGAAGAGATTTTTCCGGGACATATGGTCGTACCTCACTGCGATTCTTTTCCTTTATCATCACGGCTGCACTAAATACCATGAAGAAAGCTTTCCGGGATATATGGTCGTGCCTAACTGAGCTTCTTCTCCTTTATTATCACGGCTAGAGTAAACATCATGAAGAAAGCCTTCCTGGAAATATGGTGGTGCCTCACGGCTCTGCTTCTCATTTGCCTTCACGGCTGGAGCAAATACAATTAAGATAGATTTCCCGGACATATGGTGGTGCATCACTCCTCTTCTTATCCTTTATTTTCACTTCTAGAGTAAATAACATTAAGAAAGCTTTCGGGATATATGGTCGTGCCTCGCGACTCATCTTGTCCTTTTTTTCGCGGGTGGAGTAAATAAGAAGAAGAAAGCTTCCGGGATATATGGTCGTACTTCACTGCGCTTCTTCTCCTTTATCTTCACGGCTGGAGTAAATAAGATGCAGAAAGCTTTCCGGGACATATGAGCGTGCCTCACATCGCTTCTTCTCCTTTATTTTCAAGGCCAGAGTAAATAACATGAAGAGAGCTTTCCTGAACATATAGTCGTACAACAATGTGCATCTTCTCCTTTATCTTCACGGCTGGAGTAAATACCATGAGGAAAGCTTTTCGGGACATATGGTCGTGCCTCACTGCGCTTCTTCTCCTTTATTTTCACGGTTGGAAAAAATGCCAAGAAGAAAGGTTTCCTATAAATATAATCATGCCTCACTGCGCTTCTTCTCCTTTATATTTACGGCTAGAACAAATACCATGAAGAAAGCTTTCCGGGACATATGATCCTGCCCCACTGCGCTTCAGCTCCTTTATTTTCACGGCTGGAGTAAGTACCATGAAGAAATCCTCCTGGAAATATGGTCGTGCCTCACTGCGATTCTTCTCATTTATCTTCACGGCTTGAGCAAATACCATGAAGAAAGCTTTCCGGGATATATGGATGTGCCTCACTGCGTCTCTTCTCCTTTATATTCACAGCTGGAGTAAATACCATGAAGAAAGCTTTCCGGGACATATGGTCATTCCTCACTGCGCTTCTTCTTCTTTATCTTCAGCGCTGGAGTAAGTACCATGAAGAGGCTTTGCGGGTCATATAGTCGTGCCTCATTGCGCTTCTTCTCGTTTATATTCATGGCTGGAGTAGATACAATGAAGAAAGCTTTCCGCGACATATGGTTGTGCCTCCCTGTGCTTCTTCTACCTTAACTTCACGGCAGGAGTAAACACCATGAAGAAAGCTTTCCGGGACATAAGGTCGTGCCTCCCTGCGCTTCTTCTCCTTTATTTTCACGGCTGGAGCAAACACCGTGAAGATAGCTTTCCTGTACATATGGTCGTGCATCACTGCGATGCTTCTACTTTATATTCAAGGTTGGGGTAAATACCATGAAGAAAGCCTTCCTGAATATATGGTCGTGCTCACTGCGCTTCAGCTCCTTTATCTTCACGGCTGGAGTAAATACCAAGAAGAAAGGCCTCCGGGACATATAGTCGTGCCTCACTGCGCTTCTTCTCCTTTATCATCCCAGCTGGAGTAAATAAAATGAAGAAAGCATTCCTGGACATATTCTCGCACTTCACTGCGGTTATTCTCCTTTATATTCACAGCTGGCGTAAATACCATGATGAAACCATTCCTGGACATATGGTTGTTCTTCACTGCGCTTCTTCTCCTTTATTTTCACGGCTGGAGTAAATCTCATAAACAAAGCTTTCTGGACATATGGTCGTGCCTCACTTCGCTTCTTCTCCTTTATTTGTACGGCTGGCATAAATATCATGAAGAAAGCCTCCGGAACATATAGTCGTGCCTCATTGCGCTTCTTCTCCTTTATATTCACTGCTGGAGTAAATACTATGAAGAAAGCCTTCCTGAAAATATGGTCGTTCCTCACGGCTCTTTCTCTCCTTTCTCTTCACGGCTGGAGCAAACACCATCAAGAATGCTTTCCAGGACATATGGTCGTGCCTCCTGCGCTTCTTCTCCCGTATCTTCACGTCTAGAGTAAATACCATGAAGAAAACTTTCCGAAATATATGCTCATGCCTCACGGCTCTTCTTCTTTGTCTTCACGACTGGAGTAAATACCATGAAGAGAATTTTCCGGGACATATGGACGTACCTCACTGCGCTTCAGCTCCTTTATCTTCACGGGTGGAGTAAATACCAAGAAGAAAGCGCTCCGGTGCGTAAAGTCGTGCCTCACTGCGCTTATTCTCTTTTATATTCACGAGTAGAGTAAATACCATGAGTTAGCTTTCGGGACATATGTTCGTGCCTCACTGCACTTCTTCTCCTTTTTATTCACGGCTGGAGTAAATACAATAAAGAAAGCTTTCCGAAATATATGGCCGTGCCTCACTACGCTTCTTCTCCTTCATGTTCACGGCTGGAGTAAATAACATGAAGAAACATTTCCGAGACATTTCAGCGTGCCTCAGTGTGCTTCTTCTCCTTTATCTTCACGGCCGGAGTAAATACCACGAAGAAAGCTTTTCGGGACATATAGTCGTGCCTCACTGCGCTTCTTCTCCTTTATTTTGATGGCTAAATTAAAAGAGAGCTTTCCGTCGTGTCTCACTGTGCTTCTTCCCCTTTATCTTCACGGCTGGAGTAAATACCATGAAAAAACCTTTCCGGGACATATGAGCGTGCCTCACATCGCTTCTTCTCCTTTATCTTCACGGCCGGAAAAAATAACATGAAGAAAGCTTTCCTGGACATATGGTCGTGCCAAAACGTGCATCTTCTCCTTTGTCTTCACGGCTGGAGCAAATACCATGAAGAAAGCTTTTCGGCACATATGTTAGTGCCTAACTGCGCTTCTTCTCCTTTATTTTCACGACTTGTGTAAACGCCATGAAGAAAGCTTTCCTATAAATATGGTCCGGCCTCAATGCCATTCTTCTCCTTTATTTTCACGGCTAGAACAAATACCATGAAGAATGCTTTCCGGGACATATGCTCGTGTCTCACTGCGCTTCTGCTCCTTTATCTTCACGGTTGGAGTAAGTACCATGAAGAAAGCCTTCCTGGAAATATTGTCGTGCCTCACTCCAATTCTTCTCCTTTATCTTCTCGGCTGGAGCAAATACCATGAAGAAAGCTTTCCGGGACATATGGCCATTCCTCACTGCGCTTCTTCTTCTTTAGCTTCAGCGCTGGAGTAAATACAACGAAAAGGCTTTGCGGGTCATATAGTCGTGCCTCAATGCGCTTGTTGTCGTTTATATTCACGGCTGGAGTAGATACAATGAAGGAAGCTTTCCGGGACATATGGTGGAGCCTCCCTTCGCTTCTTCTCCTTTATTTTCAGGGCTGGAGCAAACACCGTGAAGATAGCTTTCCTGGACATATGGACGTGAATCACTGCGCTGCTTCTCCTTTATATTCACAGCTGGAGTAAATATTATGAACAAAGCCTTCATGGACATATGGTCGTGCCTCACTGAGCTTGTTCTCCTTTATTTACACGGCTGGAATATGTACCATGAAGAAAGCTTTCCGGGACATATGGACGTACTTTAATGCGTTTCTCTCTTTTATATTCAAGGCTGGAGTAAATACCATGAAGAAAGCTTTCCGGGACATATGGTAATTCTTCACTGCGCTTCTTCTTCTTTATCTTCAGCGCTGGGGTGATTACCATGAAGAGGCTTTGCGGGTCATATAGCCGTGCCTCTCTGCGCTTCTTCTCGTTTATATTCATGGCTGGAGTAGAAACAATGAAAAAAGCTTTCCAGGACATAATAACGTGCCGCCCTGCGCTTCTTCTCGTTTATTTTCACGGCTGGAGCAAACACCGTAAAGATAGCCTTTCTTTATATATGGTCGTGCCTCAGGGAGCTTCCTCTCCTTTATTTTCACGGCTGGAAAAAGTAGCATGAATAAAGCTTCCGGGACATATGGTCGTGCCTCACTGCGCTTCTTCTGCTTTATATTAACGGATGGAGGAAATGCCATGAAGAAAGCCTTACGAAGAATATGGTCGTGCTTCACGGCTCTTCTTCTCCTTTGTCTTCAAGGCTGGAGCAAATACCATGAAGAAAGCTTTCCAGGACATATGGTCGTGCCTCACTGCGCTTCTACACCTTCATCTTCACGGCTGAATTAAATACCATGATGAAAGCATTCCGACATATATGGTCGTGCCTCACGGCTATTCTTCGCCTTTGTCTTCACGGCTGGAGAAATTAGCATGAAGAGAGCTTTCCGGGACATATGGTGGTGCATCACAGCTGTTCTTCTCCCTTTTTTAACTGCTGGAGTAACTACCATGAAGAATGCTTTCAGGACATATGGTCGTGTTTCAGTGTGCTTCTTCTCCTTTATCTGCACGGCTGGAGCAAATACCATGAGGAATGCTTTCCTGGACATATGTTTGTGCCTCACTGAGCTTTCTCTCCTTTATTTTATCGGCTGGAATAAGTACCATGAAGAACTCTTTCCTGGACATATGGTGGTGCCTCACTACGCTTCTTCTCCTTTATATTAACGGATGGAGGAAATACCATGAGAAAAGGCTTCCTTTGAATATGGTCGTGCCTCACGGCTCTTCTTCTCCTTTGTCTTCAAGACTGGAGCAAATACCACGATGAAAGCTTTCCAGGACATATGGTCGTGCCTCACTGCGCTTCTACACCATTATCTTCACGGCTGAAGTAAAAACCATGAAGAAACCTTTCCGGGACTTTTGACCGTGCCTCACTGTGCCTCTTCTCCTTTATCTTCACGGCCGGAGTAAATAACATGAAGAAAGCCTTTGTGGACATATGGTAGTGCCACACTGCGCTTCTTCTCCTTTATTTTGATGGCTGAAATAAATACCATGAAGAGAGCTTTGCGGGACATATGGTCGTGCCTCACTGTGCTTCTTCTCCTTTATCTTCACGGCTGGAGTAAGTACCATGAAGAAAGCCTTCCGGGAAATATGGTCGTGCCTAACTGCGATTCTTCTCCTTTATCTTCACGGCTGGAGCAAATACCATGAAGAAACATTTTCGGGACATATGGACGTTCCTCACTGCACTTCATTTCCTTTTCTTCACGGCTGGAGCAAATACAATGAAGAAAGCTCTCCGGGACGTATGGTCGTGCCTCACTGCGCTTCTTTTCCCTTATCTACATGGCTGGAGTAAATACCATGAAGAAGCTATACAGGACATATGGTAGTGCTTCAATGCGTTTTTTCTCCTTTATATACACGGCTGAAATAAATACCATGAAGAAAGCTTTGCGGGACATATGGTCATTCCTCACTACGCTTCTTCTTCTTTATCTTCAGCGCTGGAGAAAATACCATGAAGAGGTTTTGCGGGTCATACGGTCGTGCCTCACTGCGCTTCTTCTCGTTTATATTCACGGTTGGAGCAAATACCATGAAGAAAGCTTTCCGGGATATATAGTCGTGCCTCAAATCTCTTCTTCTCCTTTATCTTCACCACCGGAAAAAATAACATGATGAAAGCTTTCCTGGACATATGGTCGTGCCACAATGTGCATCTTCTACTTTATCTTCATGGCTGGAGTAAATGCATTGAAGAAAGCTCTTCGGGACATATGTTAGTGCCTCACAGCGCTTCTTCTCCTTTATTTTCACGGCTGGAGTAAATGCCATGAAGAAAGCTTTCCGGGACATATGTTCGTGCCTCACAGCGCTTCTTCTCCTTTATATTAACGGATGGAGGAAATACCATGAAGAAAGCCTTCCGAAGAATATGGTCGTGCCTCACGACTCTTCTTCTCCTTTGTCTTCAGGGTTGGAGCAAATACCATGAAGAAAGCTTTACAAGACATATGGTAGTGCCTGAATGCGTTTCTTCTCCTTTATATACACGGCTGAAATAAATACCATGAAGAAAGCTTTCCGGGACATATGGTCATTCCTCACTACGCTTCTTCTTCTTTATCTTCAGCGCTGGAGAAAATACCATGAAGAGGCTTTGCGGGTCATATGGTCGTGCCTCACTGCGCTTCCTCGGGTTTATATTCACGGTTGCAGCAAATACCATGAAGAAAGCTTTCCGGGATATATAGTCGTGCCTCATTGCACTGCTTCTCCTTTATCTTCACGGCTGGAGTAAATAAGATGCAGAAAGCTTTCCGGGACATATGAGCGTGCCTCACATTGCTTCTTCTCCTTTATCTTCACCACCGGAAAAAATAACATGAAGAAAGCTTTCCTGGACATATGGTCGTGCCACAATGTGCAGCTTCTACTTTATCTTCACGGCTGGAGTAAATGCATTGAAAAAAGCTCTTCGGGACATATGTTAGTGCCTCACAGCGCTTCTTCTCCTTTATTTTCACGGCTGGAGTAAATGCCACGAAGAAAGCTTTCCGGCACATATGTTCGTGCCTCACTGCGCTTCTTCTGCTTTATATTAACGGATGGAGGAAATACCATGAAGAAAGCCCTCCGAAGAATATGGTCGTGCCTCACGACTCTTCTTCTCCTTTGTCTTCCCGGTTGGAGCAAATACCATGAAGACAGCTTTACAGGACATATAGTAATGCCTCACTGCGTTTCCTCTCCTTTTTATTCACGGCTGAAGTAAATACCATGAAGAAAGCTTTACGGGACATATGGCCATTCCTCTCTGCGCTTCTTCTTCTTTATTTTCAGCGCTGGAGTAAATACCATGAAGAGTTTTTGCGGTTCATATGGTCGTGCCTCACTGCGCTTTATCTCGTTTATATTCACGGCTGGAGTAGATACAATGAAGAAATATTTGCGGGACATGTGGTCGTGTCTCCCTTTTCTTCTTCTGCTTTAACTTCACGGCTGGATTAAACACCATGAAGAAAGCTTTCCGGGACATTATGTCGTGCCGCCCTGTGCTGCTACACCTTTATCTTCAAGGCTGAATTAAATACCACGAAGAAAGCTTTCCGAAATATATTGTAGTGCCTCACGACTCTTCTTCTCCTTTGTCTTCACGCCTGGAGAAATTACCATGAAGAGAGCTTTCCGGGACATAGGGTGGTGCATCACTGCTATTCTTCTCCTTTATTTTAACTCCTGGAGTAAATGCCAAGAAGAAAGCTTTCCTGGAAATATGGTCATACCTCGCTGAGCTTCGTCCCTTTTATATTCACGGCTGGAACAAATACCTTGAAGAAAGCCTTCCGGGACAGATGGTCGTGCCTCACTGCGCTTCAGCTCCTTTATCTTCACGACTGGAGTAAGTACAATGAAGAAACGCTTCCTGGAAATATGGTCGTGCCTTACTGGGATTCTTCTCCTTTTTTTCACGGCTGGAGCAAATACCATGAAGAAAGCTTTCCGGGACATATGGACGTGCCTCACTGCGATTCTTCTCCTTTATATTCACGGTTGGAGTAAATACCATGAAGAAAGCTTTCCGGGACATATGCTCATTCCTCACTGCGCTTCTTCTTCTTTATCTTCAGCGCTGGATTAAATACCATGAAGAGGCCTTGCGGGCCATATAGTTGTGCCTCACAGCGCTTCTACTCGTTTATATACAATGCTGGAGTGATACAATGAAGAAAGCTTTCAGGGACATATGGTCGTGCCTCCCAGTGCTTCTTCTATTTTATTTTCACGGCTGGAGCAAACACCGTGAAGATAGCTTTCTTAGACATATTGTCATTCATCACTGCGGTGCTTCTTCTCTATATTCACAGCTGGCGAAAATATTATGAACAAAGCATTCAGGGAAATTTGGTCGTGCCTCAATTAGCTTCATCCCCATTATTTTCACGGCTGGAATAAGTAGCATGAAGAAAGCTTTCCGGGACATATGTTCGTGCCTCACTGCGCTTCTTCTCGTTTATATTAACGGATGGAGGAAATACCATGAGGAAGGCCTTCCTAAGAATTAGGTCTGCCTCACTGCTCTTCTTCTCCTTTGTCTTCAAGGCTGGAGCAAATACCATGAAGAAAGCTTTCCGGGACATATGGTAGTGCCTAATTGCGCTTCAGCATCTTTATCTTCACGGCTGGAGTAAGTACCATGAAGAAAGCCTTCCTGGATATATGGACGTGCCTCACTGCGCTTCTTCTCCTTTATATTTACGGTTGAGTAAATACCATGAAGAAAGCTTTCCGGGACATATGCTCATTCCTCACTGCGCTTCTTCTCCTTTATCTTCATGGCTGGAGCAAATACCATGAAGAAAGCTTTCAGGACATATCGTCGTGCTTTTACTGTGCTTTTTCTCCTTTATCTTCACGGCTGGAGTAAGTACCATGAAGAAAGCCTTCTTGGACATATGGTCGTGCCTAAGTGTGCTTCTTCTCCTTTATCTTCACGGCTGGATTAAGTACTATGAAGAAAGTTTTCAGGGATATGTGGTCGTGCCCCTCTGCACTTCTTCTCCTTTATCTTCACGGCTGGGGCAAATACCATGAAGAAAGCTTTCCGGGACTTACAATCTTGCCGCACTGCGCTTCTTATTCTTTAACTTAACGGCCGAAGTAAATACCATGAAGAAAGCTTTCCTGGACATATATTCTTGCCGCACTGCGCTTCTTCTCCATTATCTTCACGGCTGGAGTAAATGCCATGAAGAAAGCTTTCCTGGAAATATGGTCATGCCGCACTGCGCTTCTTCTCCTTTATATTCACGGCAGGAACAAATACCATGAAGAAAGCTTTCCGGGACATATGGTCGTGCCTCACTGCGCTTCAGCTCCTTTTTCTTTATGGCTGGAGTAAATACCAAGAAAAAAGGTCTCCGGGACATATAGTCGTGCCTCACTGCGCTTCTTCTACTTTATCTTCCAGGCTGGATTAAATACCATGTGAAAGCATTCTTGGACATATGGTTGTTCGTCTCTGCGCTTCTTCTCCTTTATTTTCACGGCTGGAGTAAATATCATAAAGAAAGGTTTGCTGGACATATGATCGAGAGTCACTGGGCTGCTTCTCCTTTATTTATGCGGCTGGAATAAATACAATGAAGAAAGCTTTCCGGGACATATAGTCGTGCCTCACTGCGCTTCTTCTCCCTTATATTCACGGCTGGAGTAAATACCATGAAGAAAGCCTTCCTGAGAATATGGTCGTGCCTCACGGTTCTTCTTCTACTTTGTCTTCATGGCTGGGGCAAACGCCATCAAGAAAGCTTTCCAGGACATATGGTCGTGCCTCTCTGCGCTTCCTCTACATTATCTTCACTTCGGGAGTAATACCATGAAGAAAGCTTCCCGAAATATATGTTCATGCCTCACGGCTCTTCTTTTCCTTTGTCTTCACGCCTGGAGAAAATACCATGAAGAGAGTTTTCCGGGACATATGGTCGTGCCTCACTGCGCTTCAGCACATTTATCTTGACGGGTGGAGTAAATACCAAGAAGAAAGCTCTCCGGTACATATAGTCGTGCTTCATTGCGCTTATTCATTTTTATTTTCACGGATGGAGTAAATACCATGAATTAGCTTTCCGGGATATATGGTCGTGCCTCTCTGCGCTTCCTCTACATTATCTTCACTTCCGGAGTAATACCATGAAGAAAGCTTCCCGAAATATATGTTCATGCCTCACGGCTCTTCTTTTCCTTTGTCTTCACGCCTGGAGAAAATACCATGAAGAGAGTTTTCCGGGACAGATGGTCGTGCCTCACTGCGCTTCAGCACCTTTATCTTCACGGGTGGAGTAAATACCAAGAAGAAAGCTCTCCGGTACACATAGTCGTGCTTCATTGCGCTTATTCACTTTTATTTTCACGGATGGAGTAAATACCATGAATTAGCTCTCCGGGATATATGGTCGTGTCTCACTGCGCTTCTTCTCCTTTTTATTCACGGCTGGAGTAAATACCATGAAGAAAGCCTTCCTGGACATATGGTCGTGCCTCCCTGCGCTTCTTCTTGTTTTTCTTCACGGCTGGAGTAAATGACATTAAAAAAGCTTTCGGAAATAAATGCCCGTGCCCCACTGCGCTTCTTCTCCTTTATGTTCACGGCTGGAGTAAATACCATAAAGAAACCTTTCCGGGACTTTTGACCGTACCTCACTGTGCCTCTTCTCCTTTCGGCCGGAGTAAATAACATGAAGAAAGCCTTTGTGGACATATGGTAGTGCCACACTGCGCTTCTTCTCTTTTATTTTGATGGCTGAAATAAATACCATGAAGAGAACTTTGCGGGACATATGGTCGTGCCTCACTGTGCTTCTTCTCCTTTATCTTCACGGCAGGAGTAAGTACCATGAAGAAAGCCTTCCTGGAAATATGGTCGTGCCTCACTGCGATTCTTCTCCTTTATCTTCACGGCTGGAGCAAATACCATGAAGAAACCTTTCCGGGACATATGGACGTTCCTCACTGCACTTCATTTCCTTTTCTTCACGGCTGGAGCAAATACAATGAAGAAAGCTCTCCGGGACGTATGGTCGTGCCTCACTGCGCTTCTTCTCCCTTATCTACATGGCTGGAGTAAATACCATGAAGAAGCTATACAGGACATATGGTAGTGCCTCAATACGTTTTTTCTCCTTTATATACACGGCTGAAATAAATACCATGAAGAAAGCTTTCCGGGACATATGGTCATTCCTCACTACGCTTCTTCTTCTTTATCTTCAGCGCTGGAGAAAATACCATGAAGAGGTTTTGCGGGTCATATTGTCGTGCCTCACTGCGCTTCTTCTCGTTTATATTCACGGTTGGAGCAAATACCATGAAGGAAGCTTTCCGGGATATATAGTCGTGCCTCACATCTCTTCTTCTCCTTTATCTTCACCACCGGAAAAAATAAAATGATGAAAGCTTTCTTGGACATATGGTCGTGCCACAATGTGCATCTTCTACTTTATCTTCACGGCTGGAGTAAATGCATTGAAGAAAGCCCTTCGGGACATATGTTAGTGCCTCACAGCGCTTCTTCTCCTTTATTTTCACGGCTGGAGTAAATGCCATGAAGAAAGCTTTCCGGGACATATGTTCGTGCCTCACAGCGCTTCTTCTCCTTTATATTAACCGATGAGGGAAATACCATGAAGAAAGCCTTCCGAAGAATATGGTCGTACCTCACGACTCTTCTTCTCCTTTGTCTTCACGGTTGGAGCAAACACCATGAAGAAAGCATTACAGGACATATTGTAGTGCCTGAATGTGTTTCTTCTCCTTTATATACACGGCTGAAATAAATACCATGAAGAAAGCTTTCCGGGACATATGGTCATTCCTCACTACGCTTCTTCTTCTTTATCTTCAGCGCTGGAGAAAATACCATGAAGAGGCTTTGCGGGTCATATGGTCGTGCCTCACTGCGCTTCTTCTCGTTTATATTCACGGTTGGAGCAAATACCATGAAGAAAGCTTTCCGGGATATATAGTCGTGCCTCATTGCACTTTTTCTCCTTTATCTTCACGGCTGGAGTAAATAAGATGCAGAAAGCTTTCCGGGACATATGAGCGTGCGTCACATTGCTTCTTCTCCTTTATCTTCACCACCGGAAAAAATAACATGAAGAAAGCTTTCCTGGACATATGGTCGTGCCACAATGTGCATCTTCTACATTATCTTCACGGCTGGAGTAAATACATTGAAGAAAGCTCTTCGGGACATATGTTAGTGCCTCACAGCGCTTCTTCTCCTTTATTTTTTCGGCTGGAGTAAATGCCACGAAGAAAGCTTTCCGGGACATATGTTCGTGCCTCACTGCGCTTCTTCTCCTTTATATTAACGGATGGAGGAAATACCATGAAGAAAGCCTTCCGAAGAATATGGTCGTGCCTCACGACTCTTCTTCTCCTTTGTCTTAACGGTTGGAACAAATACCATGAAGACAGCTTTACAGGACATATAGTAATGCCTCACTGCGTTTCTTCTCCTTTTTATTCACGGCTGATGTAAATACCATGAAGAAAGCTTTACGGGACATATGGCCATTCCTCTCTGCGCTTCTTCTTCTTTATCTTCAGCGCTGGAGTAAATACCATGAAGAGGGTATGCGGGTCATATGGTCGTGCCTCAGTGCGCTTTATCTCGTTTATATTCACGGCTGGAGTAGATACAATGAAGAAATATTTGCGGGACATGTCGTGTCTCCCTTTTCTTCTTCTGCTTTAACTTCACGGCTGGATTAAACACCATGAAGAAAGCTTTCCGGGACATTATGTCGTGCCGCCCTGTGCTGCTACACCTTTATCTTCAAGGCTGAATTAAATACCACGAAGAAAGCTTTCCGAAATATATTGTAGTGCCTCACGACTCTTCTTCTCCTTTATCTTCACGCCTGGAGAAATTACCATGAAGAGAGCTTTCCGGGACATAGGGTGGTGCATCACTGCAATTCTTCTCCTTTATTTTAACTGCTGGAGTAAATGCCAAGAAGAAAGCTTTCCTGGAAATATGGTCATGCCTCGCTGCGCTTCGTCCCTTTTATATTCACGGCTGGAACAAATACCTTGAAGAAAGCCTTCCAGGACATGTGTTCGTGCCTCACTGCGCTTCAGCTCCTTTATCTTCACGGCTGGAGTAAGTACAATGAAGAAAGTCTTCCTGGAAATATGGTCGTGCCTTACTGCGATTATTCTCCTTTTTTTTCACGGCTGGAGCAAATACCATGAAGAAAGCTCTCCGGTACATATAGTCGTGCTTCATTGCGCTTATTCACTTTTATTTTCACGGATGGAGTAAATACCATGAATTAGCTTTCCGGGACATATGGTCGTGTCTCACTGCGCTTCTTCTCCTTTTTATTCACGGCTGGAGTAAATACCATGAAGAAAGCTCTCCGGTACATATAGTCGTGCTTCATTGCGCTGATTCACTTTTATTTTCACGGCTGGAGTAAATACCATGAAGAAAGCCTTCCTGGACATATGGTCGTGCCTCCCTGCGCTTCTACTCGTTTATATACAATGCTGAAGTGATACAATGAAGAAAGCTTTCAGGGACATATGTTCGTGCCTCCCAGTGCTTCTTCTATTTTATTTTCACGGCTGGAGCAAACTTGGTGAAGATAGCTTTCTTGGACATATTGTCATGCATCACTGTGCTGCTTCTTCTTTATATTCACAGCTGCAGTAAATATTATGAACAAAGCATTCAGGGAAATTTGGTCGCGCCTCAATTAGCTTCATCCCCATTATTTTCACGGCTGGAATAAGTAGCATGAAGAAAGCTTTCCGGGACATATGTTCGTGCCTCACTGCGCTTCTTCTCGTTTATATTAACGGATGGAGGAAATACCATGAGGAAGGCCTTCCGCAGAATATGCTCTGCCTCACTGCTCTTCTTCTCCTTTGTCTTCAAGGCTGGAGCAAATACCATGAAGAAAGCCTTCCAGGACATATGGTCGTGCCTCACCGCGCTTCTACACCTTTATCTTCACGGCTGAAGTAAATACCATGAAGAAAGCTTTCCGGGACATATGGTAGTGCCTCATTGCGCTTCAGCTTCTTTATCTTCACGGCTGGAGTAAGTACCATGAAGAAAGCCTTCCTGGAAATTTGGACGTGCCTCACTGCGCTTCTTCTCCTTTATATTCACGGCTGGAGCAAATACCATGAAGAAAGCTTTCAGGACATATCGTCGTGCTTTTACTGTGCTTTTTCTCCTTTATCTTCACGGCTGGAGTAAGTACCATGAAGAAAGCCTTCTTGGACATATGGTCGTGCATATGTGTGCTTCTTCTCCTTTATCTTCACGGCTGGATTAAGTACTATGAAGAAAGTTTTCAGGGATATGTGGTCGTGCCCCTCTGCACTTCTTCTCCTTTATCTTCACGGCTGGAGCAAATACCATGAAGAAAGCTTTCCGGGACTTACAATCTTGCCGCACTGCGCTTCTTATTCTTTAACTTAACGGCCGAAGTAAATACCATGAAGAAAGCTTTCCTGGACATATATTCTTGCCACACTGCGCTTCTTCTCCATTATCTTCACGGCTGGAGTAAATGCCATGAAGAAAGCTTTCCTGGAAATATGGTCATTTCTCACTGCGCTTCTTCTCCTTTATATTCACGGCAGGAACAAATACAATGAAGAAAGCTTTCCGGGACATATGGTCGTTCCTCACTGCGCATCAGCTCCTTTTTCTTTATGGCTGGAGTAAATACCAAGAAGAAAGGTCTCCGGGACATATAGTCGTGCCTCACTGCGCTTCTTCTACTTTATCTTCCAGGCTGGATTAAATACCATGAAGAAAGCATTCTTGGACATATGGTTGTTCGTCACTGCGCTTCTTCTCCTTTATTTTCACGGCTGGAGTAAATATCATAATGAAAGCTTTGCTGGACATATGATCGAGAGTCACTGGGCTGCTTCTCCTTTATTTATGCGGGTGGAATAAATACAATGAAGAAAGCTTTCCGGGACATATAGTCGTGCCTCACTGCGCTTCTTCTCCCTTATATTCACCGCTGGAGTAAATACCATGAAGAAAGCCTTCCTGAGAATATGTTCGTGCCTCACGGTTCTTCTTCTAATTTGTCTTCATGGCTGGAGCAAACGCCATCAAGAAAGCTTTCCAGGACATATGGTCGTGCCTCTCTGCGCTTCCTCTACCTTATCTTCACGTCGGGAGTAATACCATGAAGAAAGCTTCCCGAAATATATGTTCATGCCTCACGGCTCTTCTTTTCCTTTGTCTTCACGTCTGGAGAAAATACCATGAAGAGGGTTTTCCGGGACATATGGTCGTGCCTCACTGCTCTTCAGCACCTTTATCTTGACGGGTGGAGTAGATACCAAGAAGAAAGCTCTCCGGTACATATAGTTGTGCTTCATTGCGCTTATTCTCTTTTGTTTTCACGGATGGAGTAAATACCATGAATTAGCTTTCCGGGATATATGGTCGTGTCTCACTGCGCTTCTTCTCCTTTTTATTCACGGCTGGAGTAAATACCATGAAAAAAGCCTTCCTGGACATATGGTCGTGCCTCCCTGCGCTTCTTCTCGTTTTTCTTCACGGCTGGAGTAAATACCATTAAGAAACGTTTCCGAAATAAATGCCCGTGCCTCACTGCGCTTCTTCTCCTTTATGTTCACGGCTGGAGTAAATACCATGAAGAAACCTTTCCGGGACTTTTGACCTTGCCTCATTGTGCCTCTTCTCCTTTATCTTCACGGCCGGAGTAAATAACATGAAGAAAGCCTTTCTGGACATATGGTAGTGCCACACTGCGCTTCTTCTCCTTCACTTTGATGGCTGAAATAAATACCATAAGGAGAGCTTTGCGGAAAATATGGTCGTGCCTCACTGTGCTTCTTCTCCTTTATCTTCACGGCTGGAGTAAGTACCATGAAGAAATCTTTCCGGGACATATGGACGTTCCTCACTGCACTTTATTTCCTTTTCTTCACGGCTGGAGCAAATACAATGAAGAAAGCTCTCCGGGACGTATGGTCGTGCCTCACTGCGCTTCTTCTCCCTTATGTACATGGCTGGAGTAAATACCATGAAGAAGCTATACAGGACATATGGTAGTGCCTCAATGCGTTTTTTCTCCTTTATATACACGGCTGAAATAAATACCATGAAGAAAGCTTTCCGGGACATATGGTCATTCCTCACTACGCTTCCTCTTCTTTATCTTCAGCGCTGGAGAAAATACCATGAAGAGGTTTTGCGGGTCATATGGTCGTGCCTCACTGCGCTTCTTCTGGTTTATATTCACGGTTGGAGCAAATACCATGAAGAAAGCTTTCCGGGATATATAGTCGTGCCTCATTGCACTTCTTCTCCTTTATCTTCACGGCTGGAGTAAATAAGATGCAGAAAGCTTTCCGGGACATATGAGTGTGCCTCACATTTCTTCTCCTTTATCTTCACCACCGGAAAAAATAACATGATGAAAGCTTTCCTGGACATATGGTCGTGCCACAATGTGCATCTTCTACTTTATCTTCACGGCTGGAGTAAATGCATTGAAGAAAGCTCTTCGTGACATATGTTAGTGCCTCACAGCGCTTCTTCTCCTTTATTTTCACGGCTGGAGTAAATGCCATGAAGAAAGCTTTCCGGGACATATGTTCGTGCCTCACAGCGCTTCTTCTCCTTTATATTAACGGATGGAGGAAATACCATGAAGAAAGCCTTCCGAAGAATATGGTCGTGCCTCACGACTCTTCTTCTCCTTTGTCTTCACGGTTGGAGCAAATACCATGAAGAAAGCTTTACAGGACAAATGGTAGTGCCTCACTTTGTTTCTTCTCCTTTTTATTCACGGCTGAAGTAAATACCATGAAGAAAGCTTTACGGGACATATGTCCATTCCTCTCTGCGCTTCTTCTTCTTTATCTTCAGCGCTGGAGTAAATATCATGAAGAGGGTTTGCGGGTCATATGGTTGTGCCTCACTGCGCTTTATCTCGTTTATATTCACGGCTGGAGTAGATACAATGAAGAAATCTTTGCGGGACATATGGTCGTGTCTCCCTTTTCTTCTTCTGTTTTAACTTCACGGCTGGATTAAACACCATGAAGAAAGCTTTCCGGGACATAGTGTCGTGCCGCCCTGTTCTTCTACACCTTTATCTTCAAGGCCGAATTAAATACCACGAAGAAAGCTTTCCTAAATATACTGTCGTGCCTCACGACTCTTCCTCTCCTTTGTCTTCACGGCTGGAGAAATTAACATGAAGAGAGCTTTCCGGGACATATGGTGGTGCATCACTGCTGTTCTTCTCCTTTATTTTAACTGCTGGAGTAAATACCATGAAGAAAGCTTTCGGGACATATGGTCGTGCCTCACTGTGCTTCTTTTCCTTTATCTTCATGGTTGGAGTAAGTACCATGAAGAAAGCCTTCCTGGACATATGGTCCTGCCTCGCTGCGCTTCTTCTCCTTTATCTTCACGCCTGGATTAAGTACTATGAAGAAAGCTTTCCGGGACATAGTGTCGTGCCTCACTGCGCTTCTTCTCCTTTATGTTCACGGCTGGAGTAAATACCATGAATAAAGCTTTCCGCATCATGATCAGATGACTACATGGGATGTGTGTACAGAGATCTGCGAGGTTTATCCAAGAGGGACCATGTAAGTAATATTTTTTCTATAGTACACTAATATGCTTGTGTGTTAAATGAAATACAATTCAAAATACTTATATTCTTACAGGGGAAATCATATGGAGAACGGTCATCTTAGCGACTTCGATGAGGTGGATGGCTTTGTGGCGAGACATTTATCTATCCGTGATAAAGAATCGTGCAATGGATACATGCATACAGCGCTTTGCACTACTCCAGTACAGCACGAACGGATGTCTTCATTCTTCCTTTGCAATAAATATTACGAGGTATACCAACGTAGGAAGAGAAAACTTGAGTAAGAAGTGGGAATATTAAGGGGAATTATACGTACATTTTTATTCTTTCTTTTTTCTATGTCTAACCTAAAAAAATAATTTATTACAAGTTGCGTATGATCGTCTAAGAGGTGCCTGTGCCCATGGAGGAGCTGAATCCCGAAAGATGAGATGTTGATATTGTAGAATATTCGATTGCAGAACGGTACACCCAGCCTATGGATGAGGATGTTGGTTCATTGCCTGACATTACTTCTCCTGATGAGCCGGCTAACAGATTCGAGGAGGGATTAAATCAGACGACTCCAGATTGCTCGCCACAGATACATCCAGAAACTCTCAAAACCTTGAAGTGAGTATGGCGCACATTATTTTTGTTTGACATGTGAACAGCATTTTTTTCTAATACATTCACTTC
This sequence comes from Deroplatys truncata, assembly GCA_030765065.1. Classification (NCBI taxonomy): domain Eukaryota; kingdom Metazoa; phylum Arthropoda; class Insecta; order Mantodea; family Mantidae; genus Deroplatys; species Deroplatys truncata. Next base: position 703,472,764 of record CM060990.1, read on the forward strand.
TCTATCAGATTAATGAAGTGATTTTTTTAACTAAATACTAAGACCGCTTTGAATATACGTTACAGGGCTACGAGGAGGGAGCAGCGGAAAAGGAAGAACAAGACCGAGCAGAAAAAGCAGAAGCGTCAATGTAAGAGGAAGATACTCAACAAAGGTCCTCGGGTTTTCTTATTCATCGAAGATACCCAGCATCCCCCGGCGGAGCATGGAGAATAGCTTACTTATGCTCGAGGACATCAGCATAGCCCCCTCCCATAGTGTGAACATCGGACTGTACTACGATATCCCCTCCCTCTGCATAATGTGTGAAGGTGATAATTTATTTGTTTATATTACAAAATCCGACTGGGACATGATATCAAAAAACATTCTAATGATTGAAGATTACCTACAAGAAGAAGAAACTTTTGCGTGCGTAGAATATTGTGAAAATGTGATTTATGCATATAATATCATTGTATTTATTGACAGGTTAGTTCATTTCATAAATTTAAATCATTGTGAAATAACGTTTTACATTGATAGTATAGGGAATCTAAAAAGACTTATGCATTATATTCAAAGACACTTGTATAACTTAAATGACTTCTGCAAGTCACGAGCATCTAGCTTTTCATGGAGTAGGTGGGGTAGAAGGAAAATGCTTGAAATGTATAATAAACATAATAAAAGAGTGTTGTAGTATAAGAGTTCAATTTATTATTAAAAAAATTATCCTTTACAATCCTTACCAATCCTTCACCAAAAAACCATACAGTCATTTCCAAACAATGTCATTTATATAATTGTTTGCATCACAATGGAAAGATGTTTTTAGGTAAACACTTTGTCGTGTAGAATTAAACAATACAGTGACGCCAGGGCTGGGAAATTCTCAGATGCTTGAATCTCGATTCTGATGTTCACCGCTCCATTTATAGACTCTTCAGGATGATGGGAGCAGTGAATCGCGAATAATGGTGCAAGCTGAAGAAAATTCTTTCTCTTCAAGAGGGGGTAATTGTGTCTATCATAATAGGAACTTTGAAATTTACAGTTCATTTCATACAGTGAAGCAAACTTTGAATCTTTAAAGTCCAAATTCAAATCATGGTAGGGGTAGCATTCACTATTGAGAAATAACCTCAAATTAGTAATGTTGCAGTGATCAAACTCGGAACTATTCGTGCTATTGTCACTCCATCTTGCAGTCTGCGCTCCCACAATGACGAATCGAGGTTTCCCCAGATTAGATGTTGTTGCCACATTCCACGTGAAGGATCTTGTCTGGGGCACCGCAGGCTGGGTATGAAGGTTCGTGGATCGAAAGGCGATATGTAGAGGTCTATCGTCCTTTACAATTTTTAGAATGTGAACTCTTTCAGCATCAGAAAGACGAATTACAGGCATCCTCCATTCGATTCTAGTTAACTTTAGATTAGCTTCCTCTCCATCTAAAGTCTGAACACAATTTTTAGAATCTTTGGATCTTATGAGGACCAATTCAAACTTGCTGTTGGGTATGAGTTCCTTATAGTCATCAGCAAATCCTTAGCATCGAAACCGGCACTATAGCATTGAAAGCCCCATTTGCAGTATGTAGTATATCAACTTTTTCACGAGGATAAGTCCATCCAGCATTCAGAGGACGATTCGACTCCATCGGGTTGAGAGCTGCATAATTACGTATATTGTAGTAATTCCAGGATTCCTTGTTCTGTCTATAGTTGTAGCGTTCATATTTAGACGAATTTCATCAAACATGGAGGCTATGGCATTATTGTAAGCTTCGCCGCTTTAGGATCCCCATCTAGCTTAGTGAGAGAGCCTTCAGTGTAAGGATTGCTCTTGTTAGGTAGCGTGTACAAATATTTAGCTTGACAGGGTATTCTAATTTCATCATTCACATTCCCAGCAGATGTGTTGTATGGTAGAGAAACATGCTCCTCCTCCTTGGTGATCTTGTTATCAAAGGCTAGAACCTCTGTTACGTATAAGATGTCCATTATAGTATTCTGTAGCCTAACACTTCGAGGAACTTGCAGTTAGCACGTGTTAACTCCTCGGTAGTCGAAGAAATACTACGCTTCAAACGTGCTACACACCGTCTATTATAGTATTTGCGATGTTTTTTTAAAATTTATTGCCATTGCGTCTTATGTGGAGTCTTGTAGATATAACCTCGTTTCTGAAGTTGATTGCGTTGCCAGGTTGATCTACCACTCGAATAGTGATCTGATCTATATAATTTGTAACGATGACTGGTAGATATATCGGGTTCGAAGGCTCTTGAGAGATGTGATAACCTGGTGGAACAGATAGGAAAAACTCGTAGAGCGAATGACCACTTTTACCATCAATGAAAGAGCCTGTTGCAATACTGCACTCCACACTATGATGCTCACTTTAAATATATTTACAAGATCATCAGATTCAGCCACTACACCAGCAGGAATTATTTTTTTGTCGGTGAATACTAGAAGTGCGCCTATAGATCTGTCCTTAGCAAAATCTATTGTATATGAACATTTAATCTCAGCCTTCATTGTATAATTATTAGGTCTTATGAAGAAGATTTGATCATTTAATTCTAGTATATTCTTTAGAAATGTATTTATATCAGCAATTTCGTAGGTTGCGTGAGGGATGACAATGGTTTCAGGTTTACCATTATGAATTTAATGAAATCGATTATTACCTTCATCGATGTTTTGTATCGAGTAGAATGTTTCAAAATTCAAGAGAACAACCTCATAATGACCCGGAGGATCTAGATGTACAGGAGGGTTGAGTAATGTTGAAATAACAGCGTCTGATCCCCTCACTGTAACTGTATAACTCATATTGAAAATGCAGCAGTACTTAGAATAATATAAATTGCAAGCACAAGTTCCCACAGATGACTGAATCAAAATTCTGATATCTCTGTATATCATACAAGATTTTAACACCCTGTAGATACTTCTCAATCTCTAGAGGGGGTTTCAAGTTGCCAAAACTATCAAAGTAGAATGTCACTTTATCTTCTTTCCTTACATCAACCCAGTGCGTTCCTTCATTGTCAGAAGTGTCGAGTTTAACAATAATTCCCTGTTTGAAATGGGGTTTTACAGGTAGTTTGTCAATCATATACACACCTCTAAAATAACGGATTTTTAAACGTTTAGCATACATTTCGTTATCCGCATTACTCAGAGCTTCCGCCGGCATATGTACAATCGTTTTTTACAGTTTTTTTGACTTCTTCTTTAAACCTTTGCCTTTATTTTTTGAATCTCTGACAATTTTAGATGCAGCGGCTAAAGACAAAATCAGAGGTATCATTCGTAAAATACCTCCTTTATTCCTCTTCTTACACCTTCTATTTCAAAGTTCCTTTCCTTTAGTCTCCATGGCCTTGTTATGTCTTGAAATTTCAGCCAACTGTCTATCAGCAGCCTTTTTTTATTGACTGCAGAGGCTATCTGAGCAGCGCCTCCAGTTGCGGGGCCTAAATCAGCAATGATACGAATCAATGGTAAAAACCCACCTCTCTTCTTCCTCTTTCCGGCTCCCACTGCAACCTTAGCCTTCATGATTGCAGCTACTATCCTTGCACGCTATCCTCTCGAATCTGATGAATGGACACGCTTCCAGGCCTTCTCTGCAAGAACCTTATCTGCCAAGTTTCTCGAAGCGGTATCCTTATGCTTAGCGTATGCAATGTCGTGCTGTTTACAAGCATTGTCTAATTGGTTAATTCCAGGGTCGCCTCTTTGCAGACGCTTTTCCAGTTTGGTGCTGGGACCACAATATCTATATCCCGGCAAGTGAGCTGCACAAGGTAGCGAATTAATTATGGAATTAATAATTCCAGAGCCTCTCTTATAATTCATCAACCTCCCTCTCTTAACTCTCATGGTATACTAATGGAGTACATGAATGCATTACCCCTTTTATATCTAAACTTTGGCACCTAATAAACGCGGAAATATACCCCCAATAATTTAGTTTACTTACACTCTTCAATATAAACAGGGTGTATACCATTTATAAGCTAGTTGTTATCATGGAGCTTGTCAGGCAGCAGTGTTCTCTACCTATCCAAGTGTTATACTTTGAAAGTGACTTTAGATCGCCATGGCAAGCTGTTTCTCTGTAATGTCAGAGCTCTTATTTTAGGAAGTTCCAATGCAGGGAAAACGAATGTATTGCTCAATATGCACCCCACGAGATTGGACTACGTTTTGAATACTTGTATATTTATTTAAAATCGCTCTATCAGCCAAAGCACCAATACCTGATTAAAGTACTTGGAATATCGAAGGTATAGAAGTGAACACTTTTGACAATGGAGATGACGCCCTAGACCCTTCTGAGGTTAAATAAAATTCAATTTTTATATTTAATGAAGTCATTACTGAAAAGCAGGGAAAGATCGCATCCTTTTACAGTATGGGTAGACATCGAAATGTAGACTCTGTGTATCTAGCGCAATCCTATGCTAAATTACCAAAGCCTTTAATTCGCCCTAATACAAACATGATTATACACTTCAGGCAAGATAATTTAAATCTAAAGCATATTTATGAAGGTTATGTAAACACCGACATGACCTACAATGAATTTAAAGATATATGGAAAATGTTTGGGAGCGTGCATCAGAAGGAAGACCCTTTGTTGTAAAAGTTCCTGAATTTCACATCAATGAGGGGCGATGTAGAAATGGATTTGAAGTATATATTAAGCTCGATAAAAAAGAAAATGATCATTCGTAATTAATCATGAGCATCGACAGGTTCGGCTCTCAGAGGACCGCTCCAGTTAGAAGAGTACTCGATCGTTTTATCATAAAAAGAGATGCCAAAGGGAACTATCTGTTCAAGAACAAGAGGCTGTGCAATGTTCAGGTCCTGAATATAGTAATGACGCATCCAATAAGAATTATATGGATACTCCCGAAAATAGGATGCGAGATTTTTCTCAGCAAAATACTAGCAAAATTGAGGTTATGGTTAAGACCATGATCGATGCATTAATTTCAAGATATACTTTCAAAGGGGATAAGGAAAATAACATCGTGGTTGACAAAGTTAGGCTGAAAGTATTTCTAGATCCAGTTCACAATAATGATGTAACGAATAGAAAGTTCATCACCAAATATATCAATTCTCGTATACAGCCTACAGATAATAATGGTAACATTATATTTGGCAATAAGAGAATCATTTATATAGCAGATCCTGTTGGAGATATGGATGCTGTAAATAAAAGGTACGCTAGAGATATGATCATTAGTGAATCGAACGACACGCGTAAACAGTTAAATATGTATCTGCCAAAGGAAACCGAGTCACAAATAGACAAGAAACTAGAAGGGTTCAGAGAAAATTTGAACAAAACTATGGGTAAGGTGGATACTCTGTAAAGTTCAAAAAAAGAAACCATTGATTCGCTAATGTCTTCCATTAAACAAGTGGCAGAGAGATTTGATAGAGAGAAAACAATCATCCAGAATATGTGTAATGAGAAAACCAATATTATAGAAAAACTAACTGCAGTGCAAGTTTCAAGCCTAGAGACGGCAATTGATGCAGTAATTTGTATCACAAATAATTTAAATGTAAAGAATGATTATAGTGTGAATATGCATTTTTGTGTGACATTGATTTGAGATGTTTGTTGATTGTAATTATTGTTGAGAAGTAAGTTTATACGGCCTTACTGAAACTGACAATAATAGCGTGCAATAATGCAGCGAGGGGGTGAGTTGTTTATCATTATTAGAGACGAGGAAGTTACGTAATATTGGCGCGTTTTACTTTATAATTTGCTGGAACATTTTCCCTAGAGCACATGTGTTCATAATTTTCATTGGATATAAAAATAGACGCTAATGTTGGCGCGTTTTATTAGCCAATAGCAGCTCAGTTATAATCTTTAGGCATATCGGGGTGTAGGGGTATAAATAGGGCTACGTTAGAGATAGACCCCGTCAGTTCGTCGAAAACATTTGTACGTTACACGTCGCCTTCAGTACGTCAGTTCGTCGAAAACATTTGCACGTTACACGTCGCCTTCAGCCCAGCAGAAATATTTGTATAGTATACGTCGGCTATCAATTCATAGGTTACGCGTAGCAGAGTTATGAAAAATCTCAAGTGTTATAAAGTTAATTATACAAAAGTTGAAGTACGCGAATTAAGAGTGATCAGTAATGAAGTTATTATAACAGTTTCAGTTTGGCGAGTGTCAAGATCAATGTGTAAATGTGATAGTAAATGTGTTCGACAATAAAAGTGAAAAACAAATTCTTTCATCAGTGTTATCTTTGGATAAGAGACTCCTTTCCGTTTACACAACCTGTATAAAGAGAAGTGCTTGACCAAAAAGATCATAGCTAGCCGGAGGACAGAGAACCAAAATTAAATAAAATAACAGTAGCATTCTTTCAAACAAACACTAATACTGCCGCAAATTGCTAACACCAGATGGAGCTAACAAACCTAACAAATGAATCACGTCACAAGATGGCTTCACCCCGTGGAGTAAACACAAATACACACACATTATAAATAAAACCACCGCACAATCCAGCAGTTAATGACTGAGAATTTGAATACTCTCAAAAGCGATATACAGCAGTTAAAGAAATACCTGTCAAAGGAAATCGAGTCGCAAATAAGTAAGAAGCTGGAAGTCGCCATAGTAAATTTGAAAAAGACAACCATAAAGTGGATACTCCAGGAATTCCTAAAAAGAAAGGAGAGATTCTACAATTGGTTCTATTAAACAACTGACCGAGGATCTTGAGAGAGAGAAAACAAATCTTCAGAATATGTGTAATCAGAAAATTAACAATTTGGAGAAAATAACAATGAGGCAAGCTTCAGGCCTAGAGGATACAGTCAAGCAGTTAAAGGCCGAGGATTTGAATACTTTCAAACCTAGTTCTTCCGATGATAAGCTCAAGGTCTTAGAGGAAAATGTGAACATGACGATGGATGCCCACAACAAGCATATTCAGCATATGGTGGGTCTAGAGGAATCGGTAAGAAGCCTGTATGCCAATACGGCAATCTTTGCTGAGGCCTTCAAGGCGCTTACACAGAATCATAAGAAAGAAACTCAACAACCAAGAACTTCGATTGGCATGCTAGTTAAGGCTTTTGATAATTGAGAGCTCAAGTTGAACGCAAACTATAAATTGAATGTAATCACATATTTCACATCATTTGTAAGATGGATAGTGAAAGAATAAGACTTAAAGAGTCTGTAGCTAGACATACCAAGGTTGCAAAGGAAAAACTGGGAGGTCTAGAAGATCTCAAGTTTGAGACTCAGCATATAATGTCCGAATCTTTGAAGTCGATAAACGCCCCTCTACAGGATATTTTGGATACTCAAAAGAAATCAGCTGTGGACACCAGCAGAAATGAGGATGATGGATCTACAAGTATTTCTACTTACCTGCAACAATTTTCCTAAAAGAAAAGAATCGTATTGATACATTATACGGTATGAGATATTAGGATGGTAGTTATATGCTTAGAAATAAAGATATTCATTTTATAAATAATCAAATATTAATTGGTTATAAAACTTACGAGTCTACCCGAGGTTTCAAGGAGCTCATGTTTAAGCGAATACCCCAGATGTCTACATATACCAGCGAGGACTTTGATACGTATGCTAAGATTATGAAAACACTTTTCTTCATAGAAGTGGTTATAGCAGGCATGGTGGTTTGAGATCTGGTAGATCGTATAAATATAAAAATATGTCTTTTGCTCAATACGTATTCAGGTCTAGGACTGGTATGGAAGTAGCACAATCCAGATAAGAAAGTTGGTTACGTTTCTGGAGAAATCCTAACAGCTTAGCCAATGGACTTAGACTCTTCATTACGTCTCGAGACGCTGGGAATGGTAGTCATACTCAAGAGATTAACGAAATAATCAGAGTTGAAAGCCTTTAAAATTATAGCATGACTATCAAACAGAATTTCGTCAGAGAGCTTCACGGGGCAGCGAGGAGGAACGTTTTACGACGCAAAATCATCAGCAAAGAGCTCAATGATTTGCTACAAATTGACTTGGTTGAAATGCTACCCTATGCAAGAGTTAACAAAAATTTCAAGCACATTCTGATTGCAGTGAACTTTTACTCTACAATGGCATATGCAAGACCTTTAAAGGATAAGACGGGGGCTAATTTTGCAAAGCCTATGGACGATATACTGCAAGGATTGGAGGCGGCTCCCAGAAACATTTAAAGCGACAACGGAAAAGTTATTTTATAACAAGTTCTTTAAACGATTATTGTTAAAGTATAACATTAATCACTACAGCACCTATAGCAATGTGAAGGCTACAGCTGTTGAACGTTTAATACTACCTTGAAGAATATGATGTTTTGCGAGTTTTTAGCCCAAGGGTCATACAAGTGGTTAGACATCCTACCCAAGATAATTACCAGATACAATGATACTTTTCATTCGACTATCCCATGAAACCCAATTAAGTGAAAAACAATGACCTTCTGGCGGTGTATAACTATAATCAAGGACGAAGAGAGAAGAAAGGTGCAAGGAAGTTCAGTGTTGGTGATTATGTCAGAGTATCTAAACATAAAGGACATTTTGAAAAGGATTTTGAATTTAAATGGAGTGTTGAAATCTTCCATGTTACTCGTGTGATGCGTACCAATCCTACTTCATACATAATAAAGGACAAGGATGGTGAGGTGATAAAAGATGCCTTCTATAGTCATGAAGACTAACCATCCTAACACTTATTTAAAAGAAAAAGTGCTACGTAGCCGTGGTAACAGAATTCTTGTAAAGTGGTAGGGTTTTCCATATACTCAATAGATCAATGAAAAGGATTTGGTGTAATGTATAAGAAAAAGACCAATATAAAGAAATGTTTATGGCTGTAAACCATTAGCGTTTTATTATCTTTTTTCCATTTATTAATTTTTCAGGAAATTTCTACAGCAATTTTTAAAAAAAACCTCATTAGTGCAGTATTCACATATACCTGAGGACAAAAATAATATACAGTTTAAAACCCTCAAAGATACATAAAATTTAATAAAATAAGTCTGAGGGAAAAACAATAATACAATAATTTACAATTTTAAAAAGTATAGTTGAGGGAAAAATAATATTGCAATAATCTGAAAATAACCCTCATTAGTGCAATACCAAAGTACATATATTTGAGGGAAAAAAGATATGATTTGAAAAAATGAGGCTTATGTATATACAAAATTAATTATTATTCAATATATACACTATTTACATGACAATGCAAGGTGCTAACAAATGTCAGGGCTAAGGGAATAATGACCCCAGGCTATCGCCTCGTATGTTCGTTCCACCAGCTTTCTCTTATCATCTCCTCCCATCAGTGCCAATTTATTGCTATCAATGGTTGAAATTATATGCCTTTTACTCCGAAACGTTTTCTGCTTTGTGTAATACTTTATGCTAAGATCTTTCAAACAATTGAAATACTTATCAAAACCTAATGAATCCATACCTGCTCTGGTGACGCCCTCTGCTTTCTTAACAGTCTGTCCTGAATATTTGTAAGAATATAATTTAGATCTAAGCCCTACATATTCCTCCATAACCATGCCGCTCAATTCGTCTTTGAACAAGCCAATCTTTTTCTTATTGGCTTGCTGAATGCCATAAGCATTATCTTTCGAATAATTTGAAGTATTAAAATAGTGGGGGTTATCTTTAATGAATTTATAGATATCAGAACTCGTTTCAAAAATGAATTAGTCTGTGTCCATATAATTCAATATCAAACCCTTCAAATTAGGCTTCATGACATTATAAAGAAGATCGTACATAATAAATTTGGAGATTTCCAAAATTGCATGCCCTGTGTAGTTTGGCCCATTCCTATATACTTCCTCTCTAGCCAGCTCAATATCTACAAGATTCTCCTTGAAGATTATCGACCTGAAATACGTGCTGCGTGCTGTTAGTTTCCTGGCTTGCTCCCATCTAGAGACAACTTTGAAATTCATGTACTTGCGTACATTCTCTAAGAATTTCCTATAGACCACATTATTCATCTTCTTCCACAAGTTTTGCCCGAACTTAGTCTTCTCTTGGGCTCTCTTTTGTGTATTCAAGTCGATGTAGGTCTTTAGTCAGTTAGACTGGTCGTACGATACCATCCTGTGAATATATACACTGCTGCATCACCCTGTAGTGCAAGACATATTTGCTTTTATGTTCTAATGCTGCTAGCAGTTTCTTGTGTCGCCCGTTTGGCGGTATCACACTTTGAGCACAGAAAAGAAGTTCGTTATGAGCGTCATTGAGATTGGGAAGATATACAATATCAGCTTGTAGTACATACCCTGTTTCGGAATTTTCCGGAACTTTGGTAAAATCAATGTTTTTAACTTCCTCCTGACTGAACAACGAAGGTTCCTATAAGGCATGCCTTATTCATTGAGTGGCCGTGTAAATTATTTATGTCTAGGTATGATAAGAACTTGACAGGTGCATCCTTATCAAAGCTTTCTATGTACTCGTGGTTGGCCTTAGAGTAACCTTCACCACAGTACACAGTCCATCTCTAATTCCAGATTCGAAGAATTCCAGCATACTCTTGTCATGAATTAAGGAGGGTCTTGCCTTTATTGATTTCAACATGGCGTCGAAAGTAAGTCCTGGCTATGTATAAAACCACGCTGGGTCGACGTTGGACATTTCCAGCAAGAGATTTCGAAACATCTCGAAAATGTCTGACAAGAGCAGTATATCGGTCTTTAGATATAAATCACTGTATACACCGAGATTCTGAATATCAAAGGTATCCCAAACTTTATCAGCATGCGTGAATTTCTCCTCACTTATGGACTGGTCTTGCAGACTACTGTAAAATGCCTCCCTTGGCGGAAGTTGTGTTTCATCCAATTTTTCCATCCATGTGACATAATCATAAGGGAATACACCCTTGCTCATTGCCAGCTTAAAATGCTCTTCAACAGGATATTCAGCTCTTGTTACTTTAAAATCACCCTCCTCTAGCATGTCAGCCAGGTTGGATAGCTTATCATCCAAGAATCTAGAACTATCCAGAAACCTCAACTGGATGTTCCTGTTCCTTTTGCGGAATGTCAAATATCTTTCAGATGTTTGTGCTATGCATGATATCGGCTTATCATCATATGCCAGGTGTCTTGTCAGAATGTGACTCTCAGAATTCGATAGGCAATGTAAAAAGATAGGTATGAAGTTAGGGACCTTTCTATTTAAATTGAATTTCTTATGAGAAGCACCAAGATATTGACCCGGTACATGGACATGGTCTCTCGTGCGGATATCATTCATAGAAAACACCTTAAGGCATATGTGACACTCAGAGGAATTGTCGAAATTCCGCAGCTCTCCAGGAGTCAGATCTATTAGTTTTGGATTAGAATACACATCAATGACTTCCTCAGCAATTGTTTTAATTGTTTGATACAGTCATTCATGGCATTAGGACCTCTGAATAAGAAGAATTTCGACAATGACTCGTCATGTCTAAATACAAGCTTTAAAGCTATAGAGATTGCTTCGTTCTCTTGAATAGCTCGGGTCCAACTCGAATTTCTAGAGGGCTCGCAAGAGTGGACCTTTGCCAGAACAGGTTCAATGTCTGCGTAAAAAACAAAGGATACAGGAACGCTTTTGGGGAATGACAAACTCATTGCACTCATTCTGTTGCGGCATCGTAAGCATTTGGCATTTTCCACATCTTAATTTATAACTTTCAAGCGTCTCCTCATTGACACATCTCTTCAAGCACGCCTCGCATGACCTCATTCTGCCATTATGCTTAGAGATCTATAATGAGACAGTAGTGCGACTATTAATTTTCCTCTATATATAAGAGATTTATGTGAAGCTCATTTTCCCCCGCTGTTTGGTATAGCGGGATAATGTTTTGATTTTCCTCTATACCAAACACAGAAATTGACATCTCATTATTCTGATTTTCAAAGCGTTCAATTTTATGTAGAGGCACCGGGAATTAAATACCTTCATAATTAAATGCTTTGAAAAACAGTTCAAATGGGCATGCTAATGTTCCATCTGCAGTATTCTTTAAGTGGTTATTTAGTCGCTAGTAGGCACCAGGCAAAGCAGAAATTATCCTTTTTCTTTGTGTTGTTTATAGCATGCTTATTCCTAATTTTGGCTGGCAATTTTATGTAAGATGCTGCACGCAGAGGGTCATAAAATGATGAGCTAACTACCAGAGCTTGTACAGCAAACAGGGACTTTGATAAAGCTCCCCCCTCAAATTTAGAAACATTTTCCAAAAATTCTCTGCTACTGAAGAGAAGATCTGATCAAGATCGCATGATGCAACGATGAGGCTGGTCTTAGAATTAAAGAATGATGAAACTCATCTCTTCATCAGGTTTGTGGATTAAATATGAAAGTTCCAGATAACATTCATTTTTAACCCAGACCTGCTTCTGTTTAAGATGTGTTTCATCACTTTAATTACAAGATCCTTACACTCGTTCAAAACATTCCTTGTCAAGTATTTCTAACGCATTATCAATTCCACTATTAAAAATGCGTCTCTTGAATGCAGATTCAATAACCTTGCATTCTAGCCCTTGAAAATTTATAGCACTAACTTTGGACCTTTTGATGACCAGAGGCACATCGTTAGCGTGTTTTCTTTTCCCCCTCAGCTGGTTAGTTATCCCGCTGGATGTTAAAGGGATGCTACTGGAGGAGGCTGCAGCGACCGTGCTGCACGGTTCCAACCTCAGCGCTGTGCTGCTGGAGGAGAAGCCTGGTACTGCAGCGGTCATGCTGCGAGACTCCAGTCTCAGAGGAATAGTGCTGGAGGAGGGGGATGCTGATGATGCAGCGGCCATGTTGCTCGGCTCCCGCCTCAGGCCGACGCCGAAATGTAGCATTTTCGGGTGGGGTGAAGCTCCTTCTGAAATAGTAACATAATCGATAATATAAGAAGATGGAATAAATTTCTGTGTAATAAAATCCACTACAAAGAGCATGAGACCGCAGCATCCGTCCTGGCTGCTGGTCGAATGTAGCAGACTGGAACCTCATTGCCTCACACGTTAAAGCCGGACGGCTAAACGGCAAACGATATTACTGGAATAATAATACAAATAATAATAATGTGGAATAGAAAAAAAAAGAATATTAAATAAGTTTCTGTGTAATAAAATGCTTACAATATAATGTAAAAAAGAACTCTCACCACTAGGGTGTGTCAGTGTTGCACTCATCCTGGCTGCGGGAGGAATGAAGGATGCAGGACCACCATTGTCGCTCACGTTAAAGCCGAACGGCTCACTGGCAAAAGCTGATATCACTGGAATAATAATAATAATAATAATAATAATAATAATATGGAGAAGAATAAGAATATTAAACAAATATTTTTTCATATAATGTAATACTCTGCAAATAAAGTGTAATGATTCCAACCATTGAAGCCTGGACCTCTAAACACTGGCGAGGAACAGATCGCCTCAGCCATAGCGGGAGTCAAAATGTTTGTGAGAGTTTGGAGAGGACCCGGAACAGTTCTGCAAGGTTCGCTTATTGATAGTTCAGGGTTCTGCTGGATTGCTCTAAGCGAAGCGAGAAAAGTAGCCTTTTGCAGCTGGTTGTATGATTTTCTGAAATCCTCAGACCAGAAAACTGGAAGAATAAATACTTTTTTGTATTAAATTCGGTTTTTATTAGAGAAAGATAAAATATTATTAAAGAAGGTCCGTTACTTTATTAGAAGAAAAGTTTAAGCTATTATATTACAGGTCATGTATCTCTGTTTCAAAATGAGTATACGTTTATAAAAATTAATTTTAATTCCTAAAAATATATTATAGACATGTCATATTGCCAGTGTTCTGTTAATGAACTTTAGCTTGAAATACTTTTCATTCGCTTTTAAACTAAATAAAGATCAGGAGAAAATAAGAATCACTCTATATATTATTAATGAACTAAAAGTACGAAGTTCTAAGCAGGTACTTTTTAGTGACTGAAAAACTCAGTTATACATAATTCGCGTGTTTTTAAGTGAAGAGCTTAAAGCAATATAAATTACGATTTACGCTTTCTTGTTTCTAAATGTGGATGCTCATATTAAAGAAGTTGTTTCATTCTGATAATTAAGTAGATGTCTTTATGACCGTATAGATGCATGATATTAACCGCCGTTATGAAAACACAATAAGTATCATTCTAAGAATTGAACAACAAGTAACGAAGACACCGTATATTATTGGACGACTATATGAGTATATTTATTTAATTTTAAAATGAAACGGTTATGCTTGTTATAGAAAATACACCTTCTTTCAGGATATTTTTCGCTTGTTTAAAATTCCTAGCGGACTTGTTGACACATACTGAAACATGCAGCATCCTGCCCACTGTAGTATTACGGCCACATTAGAAATGTTAAGTCCACTGTCAATTTTGTTTTACGCATAATATTAATACACTCAATCTCGCAGAGGAAATGAATACTATTCAAGATGGGTTATTTTTAAAAAATCTTTAAAAACGTAGTGTCCGAAGCATTTGAGCTATCATACAGATTATTTTTAACAAGGAATCCTAGGGAAGAGTTTAAGTGTCTCAAATATGCTAGTTTGTAAGCATCTACCAATGCATGTAATAAAAAATATATTTTTTAAAAACTCACGAGACATTTTCTGAATTGGAGTACAACGAGGAATGTAAGATATATAGTCACTTTGAAGAGCACGGGCACGCAGGTCGGTTTCTTGCGAGACGGTGAAAATATTGAATGTGCACCGTTTTATACTGATTTACCCTCATACATTACTCATCCAACGTCTCGATGGGGAGGTATGGGTGGCCCCTTTACATGTTATTGCGTAACGTCTGTTTATTTTTCCCTCGAGAGTGTATAATGTATTCACATTACACACCGGTGACCTACATTCGTAGGAGTTTCACTGTCTCTCGTTATGTTTGTTATTGTCATTACTTCTAAGCAATTTCAGTCTTGTGGTTATACATTAGTCACTGGTAATTTGAACTCTCCGTATTGAGAGTGCTTTTCCATGCTAATGTGTCACACTTGCTAAGTGGAAATATTTGTTTGCCACGAGGTGACGTACATTACCGGAGCGAACGTCTAACGGTTTTTCCGTGATTAGAGCGCTAATCGCTATTGCATATCCTTCCTTGGTTGGACTTGCATGGTTTACACCAGTCCTTGGTTCGAGTGATATGTAGCCATCCCAAATGCTGTTTCTTGGCGTATTGAATGCTTACATTTGTGCTTGGAATCGTTCATACAGGTTTTGAAGTTTTTCTTTACTGTAGCTTGACAGGAATATCATTCATATTATTCCTGGGTTCGATGGTAAGGGATTCTCTATTGCGAATATCGCTCATATCACTCCTAGGTTCGATGCTAAGGGATTAGTTACTGCGTATATCGCTCATATTACTCTTAGGTTCGATACCACAGTTCGTTACTTATATACTTTATACCAAGGGGTTCGTTACTACGAATATCGCTCATATCACTCCTGGACTCCATGCTATGGGATTCCTTACTGCAAATATCACTCATATCTCTCCTAGGTTCGATACCAGTGTTCGGTACTCATATGTTTTATACCAAGGGGTTCGTTACTGCGAATATCGCTCATATCACCCCTGGGTTCAATCCCGGAATGATGATGATGTTAGTCGGGGTTCGATTCTCAGAGGGGGCACGCGGGATAGCAATTCAAAGGCGAACGGTATATAAGCTCAAAGAATTGTAATTAACCGCAATGATCATACACGTGTCAAACACTTGTCAAAACCTTATCAATCAAATCTGGCAGCTGTCACGCGACGCGGCATGCCACCGTCAAATGCGCGGGGGAGCATCATTAAGCAATTTTCCCACGCATATTCATTACACGTATCATTAGCGGATTAAACGTATTATTACATGTGTTTTACACGTGTTTTTGAGCCAGCTCTCTCATGTTACCCCTACTGCGAAGGATATACTTACACGTACCATCTGTAGCAAGTCATTATTTTATAACCTTGTGGCTTAACTTAAATGCAGCTGTGTAATAAAGCAGTTCAATAAATACCTTCAGTTCTACCGCATATGTTATGCGTAAGCCACTAGCAGATGTTTCATGGTATTTTTCCCGCTCCCTGCTTTTTTACAGTGGTCCAGTTCGCAATATTTTCTGGGATTCCATTACTGATTATGAGATTCCAATTTATGGGGTTCTGCAGAAGAGAGCATTTTGGCTGGACGCTATAAACATGATAACCGCAAATTATGTTATGTTTAGGTGCCCTGTTTCAACTTACAATTTCATGTTTTGTCCATATGTATTTGCTTTTTCCGTAAAATCAGGCAAGTCTCCATAATTTTCAGGAAGTGCGCTGCTAGTTTCCACATCGTCTTCTCGTCAGGTTCTTGTAAATTATTTCGCCATCAATATCACGAACATCTTCATTTAAACATGCCGCTTTGCGGTCATCCAACATCACACTAATATTCTGATTAGGTTTGTGTGTCATTATTGCGAAACGATTACATGAACACACAGCGGGGTCTCACAAACCGCGGAGCTCTGCTGACACAGTTGACCGCCAAAAACTTACACAATCATATCCTCCGTGGCCTAGGTCACCATGATAACTTCTAGTTCTTGAGGTCGGAGTTTGAACTCTGGCGGAGGGCGATGGATTACTTTAAGATTGCTCGGCCCCGGAAGTTGTAAACCGGGACTTCCTGAAAAATTGTGTAAATTAATGATATTTGTATTTCCACCATGTTTAGTTCCGTACACATTTCGTGGTTTTCCACTTCAGTAAGAATGAAGAGAACTTCATTTCCCACAGAAGTGTATAAACTAAATATTTTCCGCTTATGTTAATGTCTGCAACACTTTTGACAAAATAAACATAAGAAGTTACAAACGAAGAGAATGACGAATTTATGAATATGCCGCTTAGTAGTATAAGTCCTGGATGAGCCAATTGGATTAACGATAATCCTGCCGCTAGGGGCGCTAGTGTCGCTAGTGTCGCTGCGTGCGACGGCGGCGGCGGGAAGTTTGAAAAGCGCCCTGAGCGGGAGGATTATCGTTATTGCAATTGGCTCATCCGGGACTGTTTTCTTTATTTATAATTTGAATGCAGAACATTGGATAAAGATATGTATACATAGTTTAGATTAACATGATGTATTATTTGCTTAACATATGAATACATAGTTTGAGAATAACATAATGGATTATTTGATTACAGGAGATTAACATATGAATACAATAAATGGACAATATATGAAATATTAGGAGAAAAAAAAGCACATTAAAATTCATAGTTTGTTGAGGCACTAGGACACACAGATTTCGCGCACAACAATGATTTTAAAGTACGTGGTGCACTTTGAGTCCTCGTCATCGCTGCTGCTGCTATCGACGGTAAATTGGTGGATAGGTTTGGTGATGCAGGTGACGAGCAGGTGAGAGAAACTTTCGTTGACGAACTCGGTGAAGGTTGGTATATAGATGGGGATGGTAAATTCGTTGTAATGGCTGGTTGAGAAGCATCCTGTGGATGTGACTTTGTTGGTTAGAGCAGGAATGTGCTGTTGCCGAGGTATATAATGCATAGTGCGTCTTGTTGATGCTGGTGCACTTTGGTAGGTACGCATTTGACGTGGACGGCGTGAGCCCCTTGGACGTCGAGTGTGATGGTGACAACTCTGCTGTTGCGGAAATAGGAGTTGGAGATGCAGAGAATACGGATAGGTGAAGCTGCGTTGAGAATGAGTTGTAGGTTAAGATTGTTCCCCACGGGGACGGGATAGGTTTCGTCGGACATTATTTAGGGTTATATGGGGAGAACGTGACGATGTGACGTTTGAAACCGCTGCGTAGTTTTTCCTCGCCTGCGTATATGATGCAGAATGAGGTAGAGTTGAGTTTGTTGATGAGTTCTGGAGAGGCTTTTGCAAATCTTGTTGGTAGGAAAACTTCTGTGTCGTTGTCGAGTTTGGCGACGAGCTTTGTACCGTGAACGGTGTCGAGTGTTTTGACGCCGACGACACGATATGGTACGTGCTGTTGAAGCGTAGATACGCTGAGAGTGTGGGCGCTGCTGGAAAGTTCTTCTAGCTCTTTAAGGACGTCCTGTGACATTATGACGGCACAGATGGCAGTTTTTGATAAACGGGGGAGGACCGTCTATATGAGTGGTTTGATGAGGAAGGTTGTAGTGTTGTTTACACCTGCGATAAGGTGCGCAAACTACCTGTGCGTCTGTGGGAAGTTGGTTCCACACAAGGTCGACGTCGCTTGGGGGATAACGTTCGAAGATGTATATGCCGTTCTGCAGCAGCACTTGGCGTTCCCTGGGCAGTAGCAGGTGGATTCTTCGTCCGTTATCGAGATACCGAAAGAGCACGATGAAGCAGTTCATGTGGTGTTTCTAGCGGAGTAACTTCGAAGGAATTGTTGATTTAGCTTGTTGAGATGATCGAGGTCTTCATAGAAACCGAGTTGACACTGCGTGCACAGGCGGGTGAGACGGTGCTTAAGTTCGCAGCTGCACGTTTGGTGAAAGCAAAACGAGCAGTGGAAGTCTTTACACGTCGGTCCTGGCATTCCCCACGGCTGGCTAGCACCGAATGAAGGGAAAAAGAATGCGCGTGCATAAATATAACCCAACTGCCGGAAGCAGGAAATCACTGGTGGGGGAAACGTTCGTTGGAGATTTACCACATCAGGGGAGGCACTGGTGGGGGAAAAGTTCGTTGGAGAAACACCACATCAGGGGGAAGCAGTGGTGGGGGAAACGTTCGTTGGAGGTTGACTACATACGCCGGAAGCGCTTAGCGATTATTGCACAACATCCGCAGGAAAAACACTGTGTCCGTTGATTTAACGGTTTTCGTCTTGGAGGAGAACTCTGTTTTGAACGGTGCTGAACATGCAAACGACCACATCAGGGGAAGCACTGGTGGGGGAAAAGTTCGTTGGAGAATTACCACATCAGGGGAAGCACTGGTGGGGGAAACGTTCATTGGAGGTTCACTACATCCGCCGGAAGCGCTTAGCGATTATTGCACAACATCCGCAGGAAAAACACTGTGTCCGTTGATTTAACGGTTTTCGTCTTGGAGGAGAGCTCTGCTTTGAACGGTGCTGAACATGCAAACGACCACATCAGGGGGAAGCACTGGTGGGGGGGAAAGTTGGTTGGAGAATTACCACATCAGGGGAAGCACTGGTGGGGAAACGTTCGTTGGAGGTTCACTACATCCGCCGGAAGCGCTTAGCGATTATTGCACAACATCCGCAGGAAAAACACTGTGTCCGTTGATTTAACGGTTTTCGACTTGGAGGAGAACTCTGTTTTGAACGGTGCTGAACATGCAAACGCCGTGAATGTGATCGGGTATGATATAGGATGCTTCGCGACCCAAATGCGCCGCTAAGCAAGTGCCGTAGCACATGGGGTTTTCGTTTAACATTTGCTGCATTTTGTCTGTGGAAATGTATTGCTGTTCGTAGAAAACGATGTATAAACCTCTTGCGGGCACAAATTGGAACCACTGATGTTGTGCGTCTTCTTTATCTGCGTTGAACTGGATATCGTTGAAGCAGATGTTAAATAGCACAAAATGAATTTTGGTTTCGCAGCTGTGAACTCTGGCGGAGACGGATTTTCCGTCGTAGGTGCTGTCGACGAAGCGAAGTGCATAAGGTGTATTTTTATAGGGGTGACCGTCCACCTCGTAGTTTTTAAACCTCTCACTGTCATGGTAGTACACCGACAGGTAATTTCTGTAACCCATGATGCGGGAGCGAAGGGCGCGAGATGTTTGGGTGAGGTGCGGTTGGAACGCTGGTAGAAATACATGCGCACTAAGGACTATTTTGTGAGATGCGCAGTGCGAAATGGGTGTTGAGGAAATGCTGAACCTCGAGGAATGTTCTAAAATTGGCGCACCGTATGTACTTGGTGAACTGCGTGAAATTCATGTTATGTAAGGGAACGTTGGAGGCATGGTTGTGAAGCATGTACTTGTGGTATGCCATGATTTGATTTTGCACGTCCGTCTCTTCCTTCTTTTTGTGATACATGATGTCGGTAATGATGCGCTGCAGGGTATGCAACACGTGCCATTCTTGTTGGTTGATCGTAACGGATGCGCCTTGCGGTTCTTTGAAAACGAGCTTTAGCTTTCCGAACACAAACCTAAACACGATGGTGACGCTGTCGCTGAACTGAAATTGCTGTAGACGTCCCTGTGGGTCATTCAAGCGTTTGTGACTGATGGGGATGGCTTCGACGATTTTGTGACACTGCGAGGAACTCATGACGACTGCGTTGTGCTGTCCACATTTGGCAATGGTGACGACGAGATGGTGCGGCGGCTGGGGGGAGAATCCCACACTGACGAATTTAGTTTGTTGCGGGTTGAGGAAGTAGATATCCGCCAGAGGACCCACAACTGCACTGTGTTGGAACTGTGCTGGCGAAACAGAGCTGTCGGGATGCTGTTGGAGGTCGAAGATGGGTAGTTTCCTTTTTTCCCCGGGTTTTGAGGTGGTCGGGGTTTGACATCCGGTTATACTGGAACACACAAAACAATAATAATAATGTGAGGGATAGAGAGATAAACGGGATAGAAAAAAGCAAGCTAATACATAGGTGCGGACCTACCTGGTCGGCGTGCTGCATGGCAGCATGACTGTATCCGCGTGCTGCATGGTACACTCTGAATGAGGCGAGCGGCACGGTGACGTTTCTTTTTATATGAGCAGGAGCGTCTTCTGAAAGCACGTGCAAGACGATGGATTAGCTTAGATGTGCTGAATAGTGACACACACACTTACACGTACTCACCTTCAAGGGTTGACAAGTTTGCTGAGCGTCAGAGCATTTTGCGCGGCATGCGCCTTTGAACGTTTTGCGAATGACGACATCATTATGCGCGTGATTGCTGACGTGAAATTTTGAGAAGAATGTATTCTTAGGTAAGCCGGAGCAGCGGTGGGTGAGGTAGGCGATGACGTAATGACCGCAAGTGGTGCTGTCGAAACCTTGCAGCCTTCTGGCGTTGGTGGACCAACGCGTCCCGCAGACCGAATTTAAGAACCGAAGAAAATGGGGCGAAAGCGGTCCTATGCCGTAACTGTCAAAATATTCTGCATGCGAGTTTTTGTCCACAAAGATGCAAACCCAGTGTTGCCCGGATTTGGTGCTGGGGTCGGTGTTAGCCACTAGCGCCAAGGGAGGCGTTCGAATGCTGTGAAGTACGGGTAGTTTATCGCAGGGGTAGACGCCTAAAACGTGAGAGCGCGTAGAGGGGCATGTCGATAGAAACCGTTGAATTTGAAAGGTGTTCATGATACCAAAATAGATCGGTTGGCGTCGATTTCGACCGTGCGATGTATTTCCGCTAGCAGCAGAAGTATGACCGGTTCTGTCAATTTATCGGCAAAACCGATGCTTATAGAGACGGTTCCGTGGCGCTGACCCGAGTTGTGAGACTCGTTAGCGCTCATGTCTGAAGTGAGATCGAAAACCATTATCGTATACCCTTGCGGGTAGGTTTCTCTGGAGATGGAGTGTCCATCGTCCTTGAAATGAATGCCTAGGCCGTCCTGCAGAGTTTGAAACCATTGCAAATAGTGTCCCTTTGTAAATTCGGGTTGAAGAGGTTGGGAGGGAACGGGTTGCCCGTTCACGTAGAGCTGAAGGAAGTTCATTTTAAAATGTTTCAAGTTGTACGGATTTGAGTTAAAATGGCCGGAATAGGCCTTGTCGGTGACCATGGCTACTACCACTTTCCTTGGAACTTGCCCTACGCACACGTCGCTAAACGTCATTGCCCTGGACTCCTTGGGGATGCTGAGAGCGTGAAAGCTGACGTCTTTGAGATGGTACTTTGCGTTGCCCTTTGCGAGCACGGCCTGGTGCGCGAGCTTTATGGTCGGCGAGGGCCGCACCGATTTTAAGCGCAGCGTGGCAGACACGATGTCGGCGTACCCCTTAAAGGTATCTACGTCGGAAAACAGATAAAACTGGGGAGAGGCGGGAGTGAGCTTGACGGTCATGCTAACGTTGTTCAAAAGCAGCTTCTCCTGTCTAAAAAGAGCGTTGGACAGAGGACCGATGAGCTGTACGACGTTGCTCCCTTTGGTAAACCCCTGACGCCACTGAAAACCCGCATTGGCGATAAAAGTGTCCATGATGCCTGCCGTGTCCTTTCTCCAGAGGATAGATTCTAGTTTGGTGTTCATGGCATCTTCGGAGTAATTGAGAAGCGTCTCGAGGTAGGTTCTATAGGGGTAACCGGCTTGCGGCATGGAGACGATGACGTTATTGATGGTTACCTCCATCTGTTGAAACAGGGAATTAAAGGCGTTGTTGACCAGAGTGGCGTTAGCGTCAGCGTTTAAGGCCTCTCCTTTGTCATCTACAATGCGCACCATGAGTTCGAGTACGACGTAGGTCAAGTCTAGGTAATCGTCCGCATTTTCGGAATAATGAGAGGTGATGGGGGCATTTTTCATTAAAGTGTTTTGAGGGTTTAGGTATAGGAACCGTGACTCCTCGATGCTCATCTGAACCGGTACCTCTGTAAAGAGGTCCAGTTCGGAACTCATGTGGACGGCCGCGTCTGCCATTACGAAAATACGTCTTGCACCTTACGCCTACCGCGTTCAGCTTGGACTGCTTGCTCTTTTTGGATTTGCTCGGTTTTATTCTCTTGAGGCGCCTGGCGCCGGAACCGAGCATGGCATCGAGCTTTTCGTCGGCTTTTCGCTTTAAATTGTATCCGGACTCCTTGAGCCTCCGTTGGAGCGCTTGCTTTGGCGCTGCTCCCGCCACAGTCACATTGGACAGAACCTGAGCGCCCGCCTTTAAGGCCTCCTTTCCGACTGCTTTTGCTCCGCTCTTTAAAAACGGTAGCAACCTTCTGAAGAGTCCTCCGAGGGCTGAAAAGAGACCGCTGCCTCCTTGGTAGCGCTTGCCCCTGTAGAGAGTGAAATCGCGATGGTGGAACGCGCCGCCGGTCTGATTGAGGTAGTACCGCGTTAAGGCGTGCACGTCCATTACGCCTGTTTCGGACAAAAAGCGAGAACTATAGTAGAGGAAAATCCGTAGGCGAATGGCAAGAGATCGCCGTAACCGTTCCTTAAATCTATGTTGACCGTCGTGAAGTCTTGCTGAATCATGGGTACCCAATTTTGGGGAAAAAACGTCTTTTCGTCGCTCATGTAAGTGTTGTTGCTTCTTTCGTATTCCACGGCCGCGCTCTCTATGACTTGGGCGAAGGTGTCGCCCACGACTTGCGGGGACACTAGATTACAATAGATGAACATTTCGTAAGGAAACCCCATATAAGGATCTACGGGGTGTTTAGCAGCTTTTTCGAGAATGACGTTGACGTAGGGCTCGAAACCCAACATTTTTGCCATAGCGGGCGTTAAGAGCAAACTGTGGATGCGGTGTAGAGGTCCCGGAGGGTCCTCCGATTTTGAAACGTCTCGTTTGGGTCTGACGGAACGAGCCGCCGCGGGTTTCTGCTGCCCCGAATCCCGGGGCTTCGGTGTCGGTTTCGGCTTGGGTCTCTGGTGGGGCGCATCGTTGAGAGCTTCGTATTCGCCGACCGCGTACGGTACGACCGTGCGCGCGACATTTTCCACAAACCCGTCGAACGGAATGTCGGGTAGTGTTTCGAAATGGGCGACGGTGGCATTCACGCCCACCGTCTGCTTGCGCTCGTCGAAGAGGAAGAAGTTTTCCACGTGCAAGTGTTCGAGTAGAACGGCGTTGACGAGGTTCACCAAGTCTTTGGGATTGTGCACGATGCCTTGCGGCATTTGCAAACTGAATTTGGAATGCGTGGTGAGGAGCGTCATGGTGTACTTGGTGCCCGCCAGACGGGCATCGTCTGGCGAAAGGTTATAAAATTTCACCGGATACCTGACCTTTTACAGGGCGACCTCCCATTCTCCCTGCAGAACGATTCTCTCGGGCAAGATGTTAGAAAATCTGGCCGTGGTGTTGTCGGTAAAGTGTTCCATAGAAGCGTTGCTCACGAGAGTGATGGTGAAGGGCTTGGTCTTAATCATGTCGAATCGATGGTCGAAGCCAGAACCCACGAGTTAAACTTTGCCGGATACCCCTTCCACTTTACCAAGACCTGCTTGTGGCGCCCTCGGCCCTTGGTCTGTAAAACGCGTTCGATCTTAAACGTCCGAGGTAGCGCGATCTTTTGTAGCTCCTCGGTGTAAAATGTGCCATCTGTGGCTTCTCCGGCCAGATCCTTCAACTTATATACCACTGGCCGACCACGCACTACCTCGGCTATCCGAAATATTTCGTCCGTCCAATTCTGCTCGTAGCCCTTGTCGAATTTCATTTTTTCTTTAGAGATGCGCACGTGATCGCCGACGGAAAATGTGGGTTTCCCTGCGCGAGGTAGGGTCCTATTTCCGTAGAGATTGCGGTACACTCGTAAAATGTTAGATTCGTTCACGTCCTTCGGAGCCATTTTTATGGACCTGTGATGCGAGCTATTGTACGACTCGAGTAAGGCCGGAAGGACTTCCAGGTATCTGTAACTGTTTTTGTGCCTGAAATACCTCCACATCTTGGTTTTTAAGGTGCGGTTGAAGCGCTCCACGACGCTGGCTTTAACGTTATTTTTGGTTGTGTAATGTTTCACGTTGTGTTTCTTCAGAAAGTCGCGAAAAGTCTTGTTGGTAAACTCGGTTCCCTTGTCCGTTTGGAGGACCCTGAGGACGCGTTGGGAGAATATGGAGCGAAACGCTTGCGCAACCTCGGTACCCAGCTACGATTTGAGGGGTACGGCCCAAGCATATTTGGAAAATACGTCGAAAATGGTCAGAATGTACACGTAAGGTTTGTTATGTTCCCTCACGCTGTTCATGACGTTTAGATCGGCCTCCCAAAGATCGTCCATATTCGTCACGTGATAACATCTGGTGGGGAACCGCTTTCTGACCGGTTTGTGCAGAGTGTAACTGTCCTGGGTTTGAAGGAAGGACTCGATGTTCGCCTTAGACGCACCCGTGGCCTTTCGAAGGGGCTTGACCGTACCCAAACCGGCATAGTGTTCCGGTTTGGCATAGTATCGCCTTAGCGCCTTCCATTCCTTCATGCTTTACTTGTACAGGGGTTGCCAGACGCGTTTGCGAAAATGGTACGACGCGGAAGGCGATTTCGATTTCTTTTTCGGAGTGGCAGGGTTTGCCCTCTTCTGTTTGCGAGGCGAGAGGAGGTTGAACTTTATGGTTCGGTGTTCGACCTCCTGCTTCACCGGCACGCGTTCGTGCACGTCTTCGTAATCGTCGACGTCGTCGTCGCCGAGGAAGGGCTTTCTGACTTGTGCCACGAGATCGAGGTAGTTGTCCAATTTATGTTTTACGAGCCGCCACTTTTCGTCGGCAGAGAGCTTTGCGCTCTGCAGGTTCTGAATTTCTTTAGCCAATCTGCATATGGTGCGGTCTATAGCGTGAAGCTTATCGACGGTCTTTGGTTGCGGTGCAACGAGGATCTGCTTGCCGTACTTCATCCTGTTAATTTCGACACTAGCGCGCCGCCAAGAGAAGCCAAGACGGGTAGGAGAAATGCCGGCAAAAAACCTCCTTTTTGAACCAAGATGCTCTTCTTCTTCTTCTTCAGAGGAACCCGTTTATTCGTCAACTTCCTCCAAGAAGCCTTGTGCTTCTTTAGGCGACCCAAGCACTTTGCGGAAAGTTGCACGTGACCTCTGCACACGTTGAGCATGCATTCGCTAATGGCCTTGATCAGATCGCCATCGGCATTTTTTAACAACTTTTTGCGCAGAGGGGCCTTCGCCTTGGCCAGAGCCGTCAAATTACCGTGCTGTCTCGCTATGCGAGGACTGGTCAGCGTCGCAAGCCTTAACCTACCTCTAGCCATGCTTGCGCGATAATGACGTTCGCTCCCAAAGCGGTACTTTTTATTTAAAATCAATGGCCTCAGTTGGGTAAGACTCTGCCGGGATAATATAGAACGAAACGAACCCGAGTCCTCTCGGCGGTCTCAGTTGGGTACGAAATAAGAGAGGTTTTCCCCCGGCAGCACGCCGGTTCGATACCTGTATCGGGCGGGCGTGTACTGAGTGCAGTCCAACACGAGATACCCGTGAGGGCGTTCGGTGGACTTCTCGAAGGCCTCCAAGAGAAACCTAGAGTTCCTGGGTTCGATCTGCTGGCACAGTCTCTCGATCTGCATCTTGTCCCGGTTGTTCTTGAAGACCACGGCGTAGTTTGCATTCAGAGAGATGTTGCGATATTTCTGACCCTGCGGAAACACGTTCTGCAGGATGTAGACGATGCCGAAGCGCTTGTGATGGGAGTCTCTGGTGAAAAAATTGGACACGTCCTTCCCGCCACCCTCCAGCATCAGATCGTCGAGGACGACCATGTGGTTCTCGCCCACCCAAGCAAGTTCGGGTATGCCCGCGTGGGTCTCGCAACGCAGAGTCGAGGGTTCGAGTCTCGGCGAATACTCCGGAGGGTGGCACCACAGCACCCTACTGGGGCGCACGTCGAACTTCCGGTGCGCGTGGCGTAACAAGTTTTTCACGAAGGTCGACTTGCCGCAGCGCCACGGCCCCGCCACGAGCATCGTGCTGAGAAACTCGAATCGCCCCAGGTCTCGGGGACATGGCATCGTCTCCTCAGGGGCGCCCTGTTCGAAATGACTTTGGCGCGGCTGTAGACGTCTCATTTATGCGTTCCTCTTGAACCCGTAGGGATAGGATCGTGATCGCCGGCGAGTACGCGCTTGTTGACCACCATCCTAAACGTCTTCGAGCTGGGTTCGGTGACGACCGTCCAAGACGGTTTCCGCGAAATCTGCCTGCCCGCCAGCTTCACCGCACGGTCGTTGTCCCTCAGCACCACGTCGCGAATCACCTCCGCGTTCACCAGCTCCAGGTTGCCCGAATTGAGCGTGATCCCCTTCACCTTGCACACCGAGAAGGTCTTGCCCGTCTCGGGGCAAGCGATCTCCATGCAGCAGCTCTTGGGCCCCGCGGAGGCAAACCGGGCGATGTAAGAGCCCCGTCCGTACTTCTCCAGCTCGTCCGTCATGTCCCCCAGGAGGCGTCCAACGGACGGCGTCCAGTCACCCGGAGCGGCGGCGACGACGACGAAATCGGTGTCGAAGTAGCAGACGCGTTCTCCCAGCCTCTTGAGGTAGGAGTAGAGCACCAGGCGCTAGTGAGCCGTGGTGTAGGCCGCCAGGACGGCGTTGGCGGTGGGGTTGACCTTGCGGTGCTGCTCGCAGTACTTCCACACCGCGTACATGATCCGGTCGGTGACGGGCACGTAGGTCTGCACTTCCACGCCCTGGTCGTTGAGCAGCTCCAGGAGGCGGTCGTACCGGTCCACCAGCTCGCACGTGGGGAGGTTTTCGTTCTGCCACAGTTTGCCACAGAAGCTGTTGAGCATCAGCTTGGCCAGCTCCCGCCTGCCGGAGTTGGTGGCGATGGCCTGGGGATTCAGGGCTACGCCTTCGTGTTCGAAGAATTGCTCCACGTACTGCTGCTTTGCGGCAGGGTCGTCGCAATCCGAGGGCCAGCCGGAGGCTTCGGTCTTGATCTTCAAGAACTGATTCACGTAGTCCTCGAAGAGACCCTTGGCTCCGGTGGTCGGTTCGTGCTGCACCACGTCGTACTCCCAGATCTCCTGGACCCGGAGGAGGCGGTACCCCTCCTCCAGGGCGGCCTTCATCTCGTCGACCATCCAGGTACCCGACAACGCCCTCTCGCGCTCACCGTGGTGGCACTCGTCTTGGCTCTCCGCTTCCGCACAAGCGCGGCATAGCGGGAACATCAGCTTGCCGCCGATGCGCGCCGGTAGCACCGGGTGGTACAGGTGTTGCGGCGGTAGAACCTCGCACTTCACCAACCCGCCCCCCACGTCTTCCAAGCGCGGGAATCGATCCACGTGGATCTTGGGATGGCCCGCGGGGTAGGGCTTCGTCTTGTTCACGTACGGGTACAGGCTGCATACGTCGTAGTAGTAGATCTTGCTATCCCCCTTCGCCTCGCAGTACGTCTTGGTGCAGTTGGTGCGACCTCCGTAGAAGGCGTCTCTGGGGTTCAGGGGTTCCGGTACCGCAATGTCCCTTGCGTGGCGTGTGAGGTCCTGGTTGGCCTCCATCGCGGCGTTGAACTCGCACTCCCACATTTCCACCACGGCGTAGCCGGCGGCCTTGATCTTGGCCGTGACCTTCTCGGTGCTCTCTAACCTGGAGGTCATGGTTTCGTGTCCCGAGTTGTATATCACCGCATGGCGATTGTGAAAGCACCGCCTGCAGCCGTGGTAAAAGCAGCCGTGGAAAAAGTACGCGGTTTTTTCGCCTCTCTGTACCCGTCCACTTTGTGCCCCACGATTTTAACTTCGCGTTCTCGCATGGTGTGCTGGATGACGATGCCGTTTTGCATCTCTAGCCAAGTTAGCCATATGCATGCGGCGCGAGACTGCCGGTCCGCTAGTCGATACCCGCCCGCTGGCAAGAGGGCAATTTTTTTAAGCGGCATGAAGCGCTTTCTATACACGCACATGCAGGTCTGCGCGATGGTGACGCATTCTCTGAACGGGTCTATTCCGTTCTCGTCCAAGAATTCCCTTCTGAATTTGGAAACTCCCTGACTGAGTAGAAATACGTCCATCTTGCAATACGCCACCATTTCCGCCCTCATGTCGAAGACGTACCCGGAGGACGCCTTTTCTTCGTGCCACTGCTCGAAGGCTTTCCGACCCTCCGCCGACATGCCCTCTGGACAGTAATGCCTTTTGTCGGGAATCGAACCCACGTACTGCTCGTTTTCCTTCGTGTTAAACAGGTACGGAAAATAACCTTTGCATTCCTTCAATCCGAAGGTCTTGGAAAAGCGGGAGAGTGGCATGGGTATGAAGTTGAGCGAGTCTAGAAATGTGACGTCACCGTACCTCATCCTGTAGATCTTGCTTCCGTTCATGATGAGCTCCGGCGCCCAGTCTAAGTGCACCACCATGTACTTTAATAAAAACTGCCTGTTGTAATCTCTGAGGTTATGCGCCACGAAGTAGACGTCCCAGGCTTCGAACCTCGCCTGCGCGATGTGCTCGATAAGCTTCTTCACGGGTTCGTCCATAAACACCCATTCTTTGCAACCGCATTCGGTACAGTATGCCGTCTTGTGGCGTTCGTCGATGCAGTGCGGGCACGCTTGGTACAACACGCACAAGTTAGGTACATGCTCGTATGTGTCCTTTTTGCCGGTATATGGAATGTTTTGCGTGCATTCAAAGTCGATAAACATAAACACGTACCGGTTTCTTTTGTTCTTTGCGGCATACGGCTGCATATAGCACATGTGGCTAGAATTCACGTGTGTCTTGCAATGATAGCAGTACTTTTCCCCGCACTCGTGCGCGGTTTTTCTGTTGCCTCGCATTCACGAGCTTATTGCAAGACGTGCACACCTTTTCTACATCGCACACCGACAACGCCTTTGGATAAAAAACGCTATTCTTTGCGTGGTTTGCAAAGCATGTCGGTCCCTTAAAATCTCTGTTGCACCCGGCGCAGCGTATGTAGGCGTCAAATCGCGCATCGCACTGCTGATGGCATTTAGTACACCTGGCGTCGCACCAATGAAATTCTTTTTTGTGTGCCGAGGGATCATGACACCGGCGGCAATACCATTTGCATTTAAAGCACTTGTGAAGGTTCACGATAGCATTAAGGTGCCCGGCGTGGAGCATGACGTCGATGTATTTATCGCATTTCTTATCCGACGCGTACAGCACGTGCTTCCCCGTATGATCGCCAAACACCGTCACAGCGTAGCCCTTTAACGCAGCGTCAAAGCGTCTGACGTCATTTATCGTGCAGCTGTCGTGGCCTTGACCGATGCTCGCACACAAGGCTACGGCCTTCGATTTTTGCAGATAGTCGGAGCGCGTCATCGTTCTATAGTTGACGTCGCGATCCACTTTGGCTTTAACTACAACAATGGCTCTTGCTAAACACAAGTTGTCTTTGTTGGTTATTTCGACAATGCCTTTATTGTCCCTACAGGCATCGCAATGTTGGTGGCACGAACCCGAGACCTCCTTGGTCCACACAAACGTCACATGAAGAGGCC
Source organism: Deroplatys truncata (assembly GCA_030765065.1). Taxonomy (NCBI): domain Eukaryota; kingdom Metazoa; phylum Arthropoda; class Insecta; order Mantodea; family Mantidae; genus Deroplatys; species Deroplatys truncata. The sequence continues at coordinate 703,502,952 of CM060990.1, forward strand.
CGCTTAGCAAGAATTGTTGGTTACTTTGCATTACATTTTCGATGCTTCCAACAATGACATCCGCATTCAATTGCTCTACTTGCCTGACGCTCATGTTGAAGGCTTTGGACGTCTCCTTTTCGTCTGTTATGGATATGCCTAAATATCCGGGTTCGTTTTTTAACAGGTTCTCTTTCGCAAAGTTTAGAATATCGTTAAACAAATGCGATACCCATTGCTCCGGGTTAGCATCTCTGGGGACCGGGTTTACGGTAATTTGAGACTCTGTAAAGCCGGAAAAAAGCCTTGGCAGCGTTCTCTGCTTGTGCCCTATAATTTCGAACGTAGGCTGCAAGGTGCAATCGCGACTTCCCCCGGGTTGCGGCTCCATCTTATCGTCCGAATGCACCGGTCGCTCTTTCCCTGCAAAGTGCTGCTGCTATTTTGTTTTTATTTTAAACTATTTTTCGTCAAATAGAACGATTTTGTAGAAAAACCCACTATCGCTCCCGTTTCTCACTACGGCCGGTTGCTCTTGGCACCGGGTTTTTATAAGCTCGCTTATCGCAACCGCAGTTTAAACATGCGCGTCGAGTTAAATGCCTCATTTCGCCACAAAATTGTCAAGTTGTAAAAACGCAGTCATCCTTTCACGATCCGCCACTGCACGATCCCTACCATCACAATAAAGCTGCATTTAAAACATTTTATCGCTGACGAACATCCGTTTCTCACGCTCAATTTTCACATACATCAGCACACGGTCTTTGCGCGTAGTGCTGTACGTGAGAATGACTAAAGTGAGCAGAGCTGTAACGCTTGCTACCTGATGTTATTAGTGGTTCAGCTTGCACCCCCACTAGTGCAATATTTAAAACTATGAGTGTCGTGTGTAGTGTTTTTGTGTTGTGCCGTGCATACGTGTTATGTAAAATGTAAGAAATAAATAGAATCAGCAGATACTTCCTTTCTAAGGAGTAACACCAACTGCTGAATAAAAATTCTCAAGTGTTACGTTCGTATGACCTCTACCCTCTATCTCTTATAGGTGAGTACGAAAGTTTATTTTCATATCCACTTAATTTTAATCCAGATAAACTTTTCGGGAAATGGTTGCATTACACATCCGTTATACATCCAAAGGGACGCTATACACTGGCCTTAAAATTCTAAATTCTTTCCATCAACATGGCGAGCAAGAACTGAAAAGCGACACGCCTTTAAAAAGAATGGCTAAGCATTGTACAATTCGAACCATTTATAACATATATCTCGGAAATGGCTGACGTCACAAAAAAGTTATTTCAAATAAATTGTGTGTGTTTTTAAAGAGATCTAATTTTTTTGTATTGTATGTTTTCCTCAAACCTTAGCAGTTGTACAAGATCATAGAAAATTTCTTCCGAATCAAGAGGACTTCACAGGCTATTTCCACAAAATTCAAGATATACATTTTATTTTTCATATAAATGTCTTTAATATATGGTGTTGTAATTAAAATCGTCAGAGACAGTTTTAGAAAATAAAACGTTTCGGAAAATAGTTCATGTAAAGGGTAGTTTTGGGAGGAGGGACTTTCTTGTAAATCTCTGTGTCGTATCTTTGGAAGGTACTCAACCTAAATACCAAGTGTAGTACTTATCCGACTTTTCATTTTTGAGTTATGCTGCTCTGACACATACACACAGAATTTTCTAAAAATGTTTTTTATTCAGGGGACCTCAAAACAAGTATTTAGTTTTCCAGTGAAATCTCAATATAGAATATTTGGATGCAATGCATACCTCCTCTACCTACTATTTTAAGTGGTAGAGAGAGTAGAAATACCAACCTCTTCAGCAATGGTGTTTATTGACGAGAAAGTAGGCGTAAAAGTTAAAAATATACATCGGTGCACGCTAAAATTTATAAAAAATCTGTATTCCTGGTTTCCTTAAGAAATAAATGCACAATTTGTAACAAGGAAATTTTGATACAGCAACTTAGTTCTTTCGAAATCTTTGGAAAACCGTATCTTTATTTTTTTTTCGGTACCGAAATTTAACAATTTCTTAAAACAACTTGTAAAATTGTATATAAAACTCTGTAGGGAAGTTTATACTAATGTTGTTATGAATGTTTATAGGATGCACAGGTCCACAGTTGTCCAGCTTGACAATATAAAAGGTTTTAGAACGAATAGCAAATTACTAAAAGCCCCTAAATCAATATTATTACATGCAGTTGTGAAAAATATTACAGCTATGATTAATAAATTCTGGGATTACGCGAAATTTGTTAATATTAGTTTAAACGTATATAGTTGCAAGAAAAGTGAGTATAGCTAGCTCGAAACTTAGCGTTGTTGTTACAAATAAAGGATATAGAGAAAACTCTGATTTTCATAAAAGTAACATTAAAACTACTTGCTTAAGGTAAAATGCTTGTCTCATATTAAGAATATTCTCAGATATTCGGAGAATGGCGCGAAAGTTGAGTCTGACGCCTTGTTATTTTTATTCCGTTTTTTCTTCAAGTGGGTTTCTCTATTGTTACATTTGTATAGTCACTGTAACTATTTTTACTTTCTCTACCACGTACATAGCAGATACAGGAGAAATTGTATTGCACTCAAAAATTCCATACCGGGTATTCACCAGAAATACATCTATAGATTTGCACATTTCAACTTATTACATAATTGGCTTGTATTGTGCATGATGTTTCATTTAAATACCCACAATCTGGGCCTGTGATTATTACTTATTGTTTTTATGTGTTTCAGTGGGTGAATAATAATTAGTTTGTTGGTATCGTTATCACAGTACTGTTTCACTTGTGAAATTCCGTTCTCTTTGTATGAAAATGAAAAAAGAAAAGATAAAAGAATGACGAGTTTTATTGAGAAAGGTCTAAAGCTTTTAAACATTAAAATCAACATGGAAACTTTGTAAATAGACAACGCCACAGAGTAATAATAATAATAATAATAATAATAATAATACACATAAATTGTGTGCTTTAACGTTCTTGTACAGTTCTTGTACAGTAAGGCTTCGTTTCCTACGGTTTAACAGTTGTACAAAAGACATTCACAATGAGACTACTTCACAGCTATTCCCAGAAAATTGAAGTTATACATTTTATTTGTCATGCAGATATCTTAAACATACCGTACCGTAATCAAAAGGGTTAGAGCCATTTTTAAGACAATAAAAATAACGAAATTTCTTCCACTAAGCGGGTAGTTTGCGGTGTGGGAATTTTCTTGAAAATCTACGGTTTGTTAAATTTTTTTTATACGCTACTATTTTAGTGTGTGTGTGTGCGAGTATGTGCCTAGTATCCGTGCGCCACAGGCCAAAACGACGACATTATAGAAAAACTTCATCATTTGCCTACCGGACAGGGACAACCGCGAAAAACCTGAAAAAAGCTCTAAGAGTATTCTAAAGCCTACCGATCTGGAAAACCCATGAAAACAAGATAGTGCACTTTTTTGCCGCTTTCGACCGGCAATGAGAACCCTGCTCCTACGTACACTAGCGACCAGGTTTTTGGTATAGTTAAATTACGTCTGTGCAAAGGGCGTCTGTACCGCTTTATAAAACCTAGGTATATCAGTGCGTAGTGATGTTGGTTGATCTTAAAGCTGGTTAAGCATTTTTCAAAAACAGTTTGCTACACGCTACTATTAAATGTGTGTGTGTGCGAGTATGTGCCTAGTATCCGTGCGCCGACAAGGTAAAACTTCATTATTTGCCTACCGGGCAGGGACAACCACTAAAAACCTGAGAAAACCTCGAAAATTAGAAACGGCTTCGTCAACCACTACAGAAAATGCCTACCAACCAGGGAAAACCTATGAAAAAGCAGAAAGAGCTTGCATTCGTTTACCAACCGCAGAAAACCCTCAAAAAACTAGTTATTTTTTAAAAAAACGAAAAAACAAAAAGAAAAAAAAGAAAAAAAGGAAAAGACGAATAATATAAGTATGGCAACTGCAACGGGTGTGTGTGTGTGTGCGAGTATGTGCCTAGTATCCGTGCGCCGACAAGGTAAAACTTCATCATTTGCCTACCGGGCAGGGACAACCACTAAACAACCTGAGAAAACCTCGAAAATTAGAAACGGCTTCGTCAACCACTACAGAAAACGCCTACCAACCAGGGAAAACCTATGAAAAAGCAGAAAGAGCTTGCATTCGTTTACCAACCGCAGAAAACCCCCAAAAACTAGTTATTTTTTAAAAAAAAGAAAAAAAGGAAAAGACGAATAATATAAGTATGGCAACTGCAACGGGAGTGTGTGTGTGTGCCTATTTAATTTTTATTTTCTTTTGCACTGCACACATTTGTGTTACAATATATGCATTTTCAATTTTGGGAAAACCTATGAAAAAGCAGAAACAGCTTGCATTCGTCTACCAGCCAGAGAAAACCCCGAAACACTAGTTATTTAAAATTGCTGATGAGTTCTGGATAGGCTTTTGCAAATGTTGTTGGTAGCAAAACTTACCTTTACCATCACCTCCAACATACCCCACTCCCACACCTTTTTTCTTTCCACCAATCATAATCTCTCTTATTCTTACCAATCAACAACTTTCATTTGTTCTTTTCCACCAATAACATCACTTCTTATTCCCACCAATCACAACTTCACACGTCACTTTCTGTTATACTTTTTATCCCTCGTTCGCCATCTTTCCCCTCTTTCTGCCCCAACCTCCGCACAGACAACACCTCACCGCTCCTTAACCTCAACTTCATGCCTCCGCCATCTTATTTAGTTACCATTTTTACCACCGCGCCTCTCATCTCCCAACCAGATTGCCGGCAAGAACAGATCTCGTTCATTCACACCTCGACGGTTGACTCGACAGCAGCTACTGTGAACACCTACGTCGTACACTTTTTTGACCGCTTTCGACCGGCTATGAGAACCCTGCTTCTACGTACGCTAGCGACCATCACGATGGTCCAGTACCAGGTTTTTGGTATAGTTAAATTACGCCTCTGCAAAGGGCGTCTGTACCGCTTTAAAAACCTAGGTATATCAGTGCGTAGTGATGTTGGTTGATCTTAAAGCTGGTTAAGCATTTTCAAAAACAGTTTGCTTTTATTTTTTCGCGTCACGTGAAGCTGCCGCGCTTTTGGTGACGCATCCACACCGGTAACAGGTAAGTACCACATGCATAATTATTTTTCGGACCTGCTTGGCGTAGGAATATATCCTTTCGTGTTTTGGTACTGTAACCTCAAATCTCCTTACCCTCCTCTTGCGTCCGCCATCTTGTTTAGTTCTCACCGCATCTCCTTGTCGCAGACCCTCCGCCATTTTTAGTTCCCACTATTTTAACCTCAAAATCTGCTCTTCTAAGCTCTTGCTACCGCCATCTTATTTTAGTTCCCATTCTCACCACCGCGTCTCCTTGCCCCCACCTCTTGCGACCGCCATGTTCACTACTAACCTCCAAATTTCCTCGTCCTTAAACCTCTTGTCTCAACCATCTTGTTTAGTTCCCATTTTCGTCACCGCATCTCATATCGCCCCATCTCTCTATCCGCTCAAGAAAACTACTATCCAACGTTCAAAAAATTGCTGATCAGTTCTCGACAGGCTTTTGCAAATCTTGTTGCTAGCAAAACTTACCTTTCCCATCACCTCCAACATACCCCACTCCCACACCTTTTTCTTTCCACCAATCATAATCTCTCTGATTCTTACCAATCAACAACTTTCATTTGTTCCTTTCCACCAATAACATCACTTCTTATTCCCACCAATCACAACTTCACACGTCACTTTCTGTTATACTTTTTATCCCTCGCTCCACATCTTTTCCCTCTTTCAGTCCCGACCTCCGCACAGACAACACCTCGCCACCCCGCTCCTCTCCATCACGTGACCTCCATACTCTTTCATCTTCCTTCCTTCATCTTCCACCCGAATTAACGAACCAATAAAAACACTCCACGTCACTTCCTCTTTTTCCTTCACCTTACCCTAATCCTCAATTCTTTTAACTCGTCCCGGATGAACCAATTGCAATAACGATAATCCTTTCGCTCAGGGCGCTTTTCAAACTTCCCGCCGCCGCCGTCGCACGCAGCGACACTAGGGACACTAGCGCCCCTAGCGGCAGGATTATCGTTAATCCAATTGGCTCATCCGGGACTTATACTACTCCGCTTTCTTCAGAGGAATGCAAATATGCGTTTCCAGTGAAATCTCGATGTGGAGTGGGGGAAATGGAAAATGCAGGTACTAAACTACTTATCATGATGGGAAGTCGGACATATTCCAAGGATTCGTTCCGCTTCAAAAGAGTGCTGTCTATCCTCTCCATGCGGAGATATAACCTGAGTTGCTCTAAACAAAACCTGTTCAAGGAAAAGATACCTTGTCCTGGAATCAAAGGCAGACAAACCAACCACTGGTCATGTTGCCGCAGCTTGTGAAGTAAATTTTATGTGTTTTGGGTGTAACTTAGAAGTCAGCAAAACACATGAACTCTTGCCATATCGCCACCGTACAGCAGCTATGGTTCCGTCTCGAATTTTATCGAGATGAACGATATGTACATCAACATCGACTATCGCCTCTAATTGAACATGACTTTTTTTCTTAAAAGACTGAAATCAAAATGTTTTTTTTTTATGATGGTGCCCTAACACAGGCAAGCATGCCTTTTAAAAAAGCTAGTTTTCATCGGATAGAATCATATAATCTTGTCTTAGAATCACAAAACAGCGGCTAACATGCGGGTTCGGCCAATTTTTGGTCCAGCTTTGCAAAGAAAATCTTGAAACCGAGACTTAGTTGAACAACCGCTACATTTGTTACATTAAAAAGGACCAAAAACATGGAGTCAAGTTCATATTAGTAATTTTGCCCTTGTATAGAAGGAAATTAGTGTGTGAAGGATATATTACAATGACAGATTGGTATGCAGTGTACCTGACAAACTGGCTAGGAAACTCCGTTTCCTTCTCCATTTAGCAATTGGTGTATATGGAAGAGTTGGAATCACTTGGTGGGTAGGTCGCTTAATATGGGCATTACGACCGATGCGGTATCTCCGCAGATCGGGTTATCGAATTAGGGATCAGTTGAACCGGTCCTAGAAGTCTGCGTGAGCACGCACAGTACTCCATGGCAATGTCATGCACCCCTGGTGGTAACCGATCATTAGATCTTTCACAATGGTCGCGGTATCTTTTGAGGAATAACGTGTCGTTCTTGCCCTTATAGGGTAGAATATCTTAATAAGAATCGTTTTATACGAGATCAACGGAAATAAAAGAGAAAGCTAGTTTGCCTGAGTTCCCAGCAATAACATAAAACCTGAAATCCTTTATTTGCAAAATGGCATCTAAGATATCTTACAGATCAACAAACACACTATTGTTTGTGGGTATTCTCGTATTTTCTCCATTTTTCAAAGTTACGCTTATTAATTACAAGTGAAATGTCCAAATCCCAAATGCGATTTTCGTGCGTGTGTGAGCACTTTGTAGTATTCGAGGGTAAAACAAAAGATAAAGAAACAGTGCTTTCCGGTTTTGATTTCGTCGTAATAGATTGAGAACACCGATGTTTCCGATTCTAAAAATAACTATAATGGTTTTAAATCCAGATTCATGCATTCTTCCGGTGGTATTCGCTAACGCCGATAACACTTTTACCTCGGGTTAGGACATAAATCCCAGGTAACAATAACGTTTCTCTTCACCAAAGAATTACCTTGGGCATTTTAAGTTATTCTTAATTATAATTAATTTACCAAAGAGTGAATATCCATGAGGTAGGAAAAACAGAGTAAGTCGGTTTTAAATATGGTGCTTTAAGGATGGGAAAACCTAGCTAATGTAAATTAATGTTGTAGTGGGAAGATTATCACCAACCGTAGATAAGAAAGTTTTATATACTGATAATAGATGGATACAATGGAGAGCTTTTTCTGTTGTATTTTATCACATTTTTAATATAGATTTATACCTACTAATAAAATTGCTCTTGAAGAAAAGTTCAAGGATAGCCCATTCGAAACGCTGGTATACTGCATTATTCCCATAATGTTTATAGTCCTTATCAAGAAATTGAAATAAATTTTTTTCCTTTAAGTTTTTCATTTGCAATTGCAAATAAAAGTAAAGTTAAAAGAAAGAGTAGGAAAGAGCAACAATTTTATGGTTAAAACAACGGAACACAAACAGCGCAATCAGTTATGAACTATTCTGGGTATATGTTACAGTTCTTGAACGTAATAGTTTCTCTCTTCATGTATACTAAACATTACTTGCCACGTTATGTTACTTTCATTTCTTTTCGTTGTTTTGCTTGTTTCGTAGCTAAAAAAAATTCAGGAAAATGCACCTTACACTAGGCGTAAATTCGTTATACCTAAATAATTCAGTTTTCCTATAGCTCTGAAGCGTCCTTTGTTTCGAAATATCAGCAAAGTGGCTATACAGAAAGCGGTCGATATGCAAGCCATCATTAAGTGCATTGGTATGCGAGAACATACTTTGCTTTTTAACATTACAAATTATTTAGTACTTTTGGACTCAACAGTTTTACCAAACACACCCTTAGCTTTCCATTTATTTATAAGGATGTTTGTATTGGTTGTAAAATTCCATTCTTTCTTGTAGGTTAGGGTGAGGAGCATGCGGAGGGTTGGAGTAAAAGCGTCCAAAAGCTGTTAATGTAGAGCTCACCTTTTTAAGTATCCCCTTGCTTCTCCCCAGTTTATTATTGCTGTGTTTTCTCTGGTTTATTTAACCACGTTATAACGCAATTAGTGTAATACGTACACCACACAGATGAACATAAAACGAAATGACTATGGCGGGACACGAACCCGCGACCCTCAGCGCTGCATAGGGCCTAAGCTATACGCTGCAGCGACCACGGCTACGAGGACCGGCGCTTGATGTACAGCTAGCTTATTCATTATAGTGAACAGAAAACCCTGAGTATGGGGTTATTAATGTGCGAAGTTAGCACATAAATTTTATTTTCCATAGAGCATTTCTACCACTAATATAAAACGTTCCCTTCCGGGAACATTATATTGCTCCTTTTCCTTCATTTCTAGTAAATATACTTCTGAACGAAGCTTGACGCAAATGAGCAAATGTAATGATTTATGAAATCTATGGAAGACCAAAGTTTCTTATGTTGATGAATACGGTCCTTAATAATTATATAATAATAGTAATAAAATTGAGCAAGAATATGTGCTTGTGTGTTTTGGCAACTACATTATATATTTTGAAGCACAACAGACATCCGAAGAGCTCTTAGAAAGTCAAGCCCAACTTGGAGGAGTATTGCCAGACATTCAACAGCTGCCCCAGGACTATCGCCTCCTAGCATGTCATCGCTGAAGAAGCCCTTGTCACCCACGGATTCTTAAGTACCAAGGTTTCCCTGAAGCACTGTTAAGTAAGATTTCATTTGATGACATACATTTTATTTCAGCTTTAAAATTGAGGGTGGGTAATTTTATGTAAATTTACATCATAAATTACTCAAGAACTGCGTAACAAAAACAGAAACTCAAGAATTGTATTACAAGTTTGACTTGGAATGTGACAATTTCCATAGCATAAGTACAGATAAAAAAGTTGCAATTGCCATACATAAATTGTTTTTATAGAATGCATTAAACTTTGAGCAAAAGGCACTTAAGATTTATTGGATATCAATACTCAGATGAACAAAAAGTTATTCAACCTGTTCAAGATTTGAAGAAACAACACACACACAGACATACGAGAGTAGGTTGAAAAGTAACACACAATAATTTTTTCTGTCAGGTATTGCAGCTAGAATGCTGCAATTTAACACAGATATAGTTTTAGGTTTTCACTACAGAAGGTGTTTTTGTTTGATGCACAGCTCAAGCGAGAGAAGCGTGAACTACGCAAAAAGATGGCGCGCATGTTGCTGTCAAATTAAATTAAATTGAGTTTTATTCATGGACGCTCTTTAACTACTATGCTCCTTAGCGTCCTATATTGGGCGTGAAAGATCGGTAATTTTGCTCAGAGGCCTCTTTATCGGTTTGAGGTTCTTTACGTGCCGTAAATCTACGACACGGGACCACCGGCTTTACTTACCTTCCAAAGAAAGCCATGCTAAGGATTTTTACGTCCGAAAAAATCCATCGCCCTCCGCCGAGTTTGAACCCGCGACCTTGGGAACTAGAGGCTAGCACGGTACCACTAGTCCACGGAGGACGATATGTTACTGTCGTCCACGTGTGAAGAGCAAAGAGGCGTAGTTTGATATTTGTGGGTCCAAGGGCATAAACCGAGTGATATTCACAGGGACATGCGTGGTGTGTATGGGGATGATTGTATGTACCGTAGCAATGTCTCCAGGTGGTGTGCATTCCTCTTGGAGGGCCGTGTGAACCTTAGTCATTCGCCACTAAGCGAACCAGCTCCGGGAGGCTGGTAACAGCTGCAACCCCGCAGAATGTCAGAGGCACTGTGGCGGCAATTTTGAACGACCGGCGTGTGCAACTGCGAACCTTATCGCAACAGTTCAACATTTCCTATAGTGCAGTGTACGTTACTGTTCACGAAAGGTTGAAATCTCGTAAAGTTAGTGCTCACTGGATGACTAAGAGCCTGACAGACAACCACAAGGGCCAGCGAATAATGACGAGCTTGGATCACCTAACGCGGTACACCGCAGAAGGGCCTGACTTTCTGAAAGGAATAGTCACTGGTGATGAGTCGTGGGCATACCACTACACGCCCGAAACCAAGCAGGCAAGTATAGAGTGGAATCATGTTGGTTCCCCAGACAAGAAAGAATTCAAAGTTACTCAATCAGCTAGTAAAGTGCTTGTGACGGTGTTCTGGAATATGCATGGTGTTGTATTGGTGGACTTTGCTGAACACGGAACCACTGTGAATGCTGCAGCCTACATCAAAACTTTGGTGAATTTGGGTCGTGCGCTTCGTGACAAACGCCTCAACATGAATGCTGACGATGTCAACATTCTTCATGACAATGCTGGCCCGCATGTTGCTGCTGCCGTTCGGCAGAAAATAACTAAATTTTGTTGGGAGGTGCTTCAGCTTCCACCATATAGTCCGGCCCTTGAAATGTTGGAGTTTCATGTGTTTGGTTCCATGAAGAACTTCCTGGCCGGCCAACGCTTTGCGACAGATGCGGAAGTGAAATCAACAGTCCGCAGATGGCTATACTCCAAGGGAACGGACTTCTAAGAACAGGGCATATTGAAACTGGTATCACGATGGGAGAAATGTGTTGAGAAACTTGGTGATTATGTCAAAAAGTAGATAAAGGTGTAAGTTCATTTGTGAGTTTTTGTTGTTATTCTAACTATTAAACTTTTTTGTAAAAAAGTTATTGTGCGATTCTTTTCGATCCGCCCTCGTATTTCACTTTCGCCCATCGTATCTGCTATAACATTATATTATTCTAGTGATTTTATGTTCCAAAAGTTTACTTGATGTATTACTTTTTTGATTGTACGCCTCTAAACTTTAACGCCTTTCAAAGGCTTATTTGGCACCAGCTATCCTCATTATCTGCATCGGTTTGGAGTTAAATTTCCAAATTGTTTGCAGCACATAATGCTATAAGCTGGCAATGCTGCATTCTTAAGAAAGGAAGAAAATAAGATTAAACAGCTGTTTTTTCCACTAAACTCAAATAATTGATAAATGTACACGTTATCTTTGGTTTCAATGCCAGAGGCATAGACCTGGAAACCATTACTCTCAATGCTTAAATTTACGCTACAAGTGCAATTTCGATCTTCTCCATTTACTGTTATATTTGTTCCCTACACCATTATAGAAAATTTGGAGAATAATTTTGTGTACTGTAAGAATTATCTACCATATTTTATGCCTATAGTTGTTTTTTTTTCATACTTTTCCTATACCATGGGTTATTCAAATGTTTTATCCAATGAGCAGAGACCTGTACACCAGGATAACTCATTCAAATAATATACCAGAGTTCGATATCTGCAGTATATAGTCCAAGTATAGAAAAACTCCAATAAAGAAACTAAAGATGTGAATTTTAGCTTTAGTAATTAAATGTTGTTTAATTTAATGTGTAAATAACATCCCTACTGCATTTAAGATTTGGACACCGATTATTCTACATATTGCTTAATGTAGAAAGAATTAAATTCAGTTTATGTATATAGTGGTAGTTCTAATTTTTATAAGCATGATTATAATTTATTTCAAACATAATTTTAATGAACCCTTAAGAAAACTAATACACAACCTTAAAGTTTAATAGGGTGGGAAGTCTAAATATTATAAATCCCTTGTATTTCCGAGTAGCTTTAAGGTGAATGGAAGGAAAGATCAACTTTTCCATTTATTTGCTTTGTATTCAATTTGCCTTTAATCGTTGGTTTTATTTACTCAGAAATTACTATGTGTGGCTAAGTATTCAATACAATTTTAATCCATGTTATCAGCAAAAATGGAAAACGCAATTACTTTTACAGTATTCAGTGTAATAGCAAACTCTTTGTACGATCAAAACTTAAAAATAACTAGCATACAAGAAACTATTGACGGAGTGCTTAAAACTTTTGAGGAAAATAAATTCAAATTGAGATATTCAACAGTGTGGATATAGACTGTTGTAAATTGTCTTTACCTTAATAATAAATGAAGTGCACACAGGTGTGCAGAATGAACATAAGTTAAGTTTTCAGCACTAAGTTCTGTCACTGTTTCTGTATATTTGTTGCAGTTCAGTACTTTGTATTTATCACACTTTAGTTCACAGAATTTGCAAACACACTTATCCGTCACTGCATGAAAATTGCTTTTGTATAATACTTGATGTGGAAACCACACACGGCCAGCCTCGTTACATGCTTTCATTCGGTGCTTGTTACGTAGAAGTCCTCTTCGACCTCACTTCTTTTCCTCAGATGTTCTGTGATCAGCTTTCTATAGGTCTCTTTTGCAATGAGTAGCAGTTGGTAGTAAAGATCTGCCATCAGAAAGGGTTCTCTCTTAATAATGTATACATATCTGTGTGGAGTGTATTTCGACACCCCAATTACTCACTTGTGGAAAGTATCCCTCACCTTCTCCCATTCCTTTAGGTTTACTCCTGTTTGATGTATGCCATATGTCACAATTGATGGTATTGGGTTAGTTGGGATAATTTTTGCTTTGAAGAGTTTCACTGACACCTATAGGGAGATCGTGTGGTTTATGGCCTTTATGGCAGTTTTGCACATACCCCGAAAGTGATACCAGTTGTTTGCAGGGATACTCCTAAGTATTTGTAGGTGTTCTTCACTATTAGATCTTCTCCTCTCAGTCGTCCCCCGTGGTCTAGGGGTACCTCTACTTCCCGAAGTCGTGGGTTCAAATCTAAAGGAGGGCGATAGTGTTTTCGGGCATAAAAGTCCTTAGCATGGCTTCCTTTGGAACGGAAGTAAAGCCAGTGGTCTCGTATCGTAGGTTTACGGCAGAAAAAAGAGACCCGAGCCTGGTAAAGTGGTCTCTGAACAAAATATCCGGTCTTCCACGCCCAATATAGAATGGAACCGTAAGTGCCACAGTGGTTAAATACCGTCCATAAATGCAACTCAATTTAATTTTTGTCCCCTCTCAGTGTGATTGTTTCTGCGTTTTTCCTCCTTACTCCTTTCCGGAAGATCATTTGAACGGTCTTTTTCGTATTTATGTTTAGATCATTTTCATCTGCCTATCTTGTTAGTTGGTCGAAACTCCGTTGCAGGTCCTCGATGTTCCTTGCCGACAGCATAAATGGGTATATTTGTATGGGTGTTGCTCACCGCCTTCGTTACATCTGCTGTTGTTAGGTTGAATAGCAGGGGGATTAACCCTTGCAAAACTCCACTTGTTTACTTGATCGGTCTATATTGTTATGTGCCATCCTGTATTGCTATGAGATTTTACTGTTGTATCGAACTTATAATTCGCGTCTAGTAGTTGTCCTTTCCCATCATGTCTACAGCTTTGTCATAATTTTGTTCCTGTCAAGCAGATCAAAAGCTTTCTGGTAATCCACAAAAATGGCGTGCAATTTGCCCTTCTGCTCTTGTAAGGCTTTCTGTGTCTCGTAGTAGGTGGATCTGCAAGGTGGATCTACCTGCCCGAAATCCAAATTGTTCATCATGTATTTCTTCATTAGTCTACCGGGTCGTCAGGATTTTTGTAAAAAGTTTGAAGGTTGTATTCCCAGAGCTATACATCTGTATGAATCTGCTGATGCTGCGTGGCCTTTTCCTTTGAACACCACCTTGATGTTTGAGGTTCTCCATTTTTTAGGTATTTCTCCCAGCTCTAGGCACCTGTTGAACAACTCTACCGAAGTTTCTCCTAAGACCATTCTTGACTCCTTTAGTGTTCACTGTAGGTGGTGTCTGAGCCCGCTGCTTTCCCGTTCTTCAACTCGTTTATTCCTCCTTCCACCTCCTGAAGAGTGATTCTTGGGAAGTCCTTAATCGTGCAGTCTGTTGTTTCTGCCTGCCGATATTTACCTATGGCTCTCTATATAAGTACCCGGTTTAAAATGCATTTCCCAGACTTGCATTTGTATTGCCGATGTCAAAGTATGTTTCCTTGGTTTCAACACTGCATAAGAGTTTTCTTTTGCGGTCGTTATCAGCTTGTTGGCTTCTTCCTCTGTAAAAGTTTCTTTTTTTCTTCACACCAGGGTGTTGTATCGCTTCCTTACGTCTCCGTATTTCAATAAGTCTTGAGGGACAGTAGAATTTTTGCTTTGTGGAACACTTATAGGACTGATAGCACTCCTCGTCAAACCATTTTTGTGGTCTTCGGGAGTGCACTCGAACCTGTTGTGTTCCTTTTATTATGCTATTCATATTCTGCATCGCCTTATTCAGTCGTCAGTAGTATTAGTCCCGGATGAGCCAATTGTTTTAACGATAATCCTGCCGCTAGGGGCGCTGGTGTCGCTAGTGTCGGTGCGTGCGACGGCGGCGGCGGTAAGTTTGAAAAGCGCCCTGAGCGGTAGGATTATCGTTATTGCAATTGGTTCATCCGGGACGAGTTGAAAGAATTGAGGATTAGGGTAAGGTGAAGGAAGAAGAGGAAGTGACGTGGAGTGTTTTGATTGGTTCGTTAATTTGGGTGGAAGATGAAGGAAGGAAGATGGAAGAGTATGGAGGTCGCGTGATGGAGAGGAGCTGGGTGGCGAGGTGTTGTCTGTGCGGAGGTCGGGACTGAAAGAGGGAAAATATGGGGGAGCGAGGGATAAAAAGTGTAACAGAAAGTGACGTGTGAAGTTGTGATTGGTGGGAATAAGAAGTGATGTTATTGGTGGAAAGGAGCAAATGAAGGTTGTTGATTGGTAAGAATAAGAGAGATTATGATTGGTGGAAAGAAAAAGGAGTGGGGTATGTTGGAGGTGATGGGAAAGGTAAGTTTTGCTAGCAACAGGATTTGCAAAAGCCTGTCGTGAACTGATCAGCAATTTTTTGAACGTTGGATGGTAGTTTTCTTGAGTGGATAGAGAGATGTGGCGATATGAGATGCGGTGGCGAAAATGGGAACTAAACAAGGTAGTTGAGACAAGAGGTTTAAGGACGAGGAAATTTGGAGGTTAGTGGTGAACATGGCGGTCGCAAGAGGTGGGGGGTAAGGAGACGCGGTGGTGAGAATGGGAACTAAAAGAAGATGGCGGTAGCAAGAGGTTAGAAGAGTAGATTTTGAGGTTAAAATAGCGGGAACTAAAAATGGCGGAGGGTCTGCGACAAGGAGATGCGGTGAGAACTAAACAAGATGGCGGACGCAAGAGGAGGGTAAGGAGATTTGAGGTTACAGTACCAAAACACGAAAGGATATATTCCTACGCCAAGCAGGTCCGAAAAATAATTATGCGTGTGGTACTTACCTGTTACCGGTGTGGATGCGTCACCAAAAGCGCGGCACGCGAGGCGGAAAAATAAAAGCAAACTGTTTTTGAAAATGCTTAACCAGCTTTAAGATCAACCAACATCACTACGCACTGATATACCTAGGTTTTTAAACGGTACAGACACCCTTTGCAGAGGCGTAATTTAACTATACCAAAACCTGGTACTGGACCATCGTGATGGTCGCTAGCGTACGTAGGAGCAGGGTTCTCATAGCCGGTCGAAAGCGGTCAAAAACGTGTACGACGTAGGTGTTCACAGTAGCTGCTGTCGAGTCAACCGTCGAGGTGTGAATAAACAAGATCTGTTCTCGCCGGCAATTTGGTTCGGAGATGTGAGCAGCGGCGAGGTGTTGTCTGTGCGGAGGTCGGGACTGAAAGAGGGAAAAGATGGGGAGCGAGGGATAAAAAGTGTAACAGAAAGTGACGTGTGAAGTTGTGATTGGTGGGAATAAGAAGTGATTTTATTGGTGGAAAGGAGCAAATGAAAGTTGTTGATTGGTAAGAGTAAGAGAGGTTATGATTGGTGGAAAGAAAAAGGAGTGGGGTATGTTGGAGGTGATGGGAAAGGTAAGTTTTGCTAGCAACAAGATTTGCAAAAGCCTGTCGTGAACTGATCAGCAATTTTTTGAACGTTGGATGGTAGTTTTCTTGAGTGGATAGAGAGATGGGGCGATATGAGATGCGGTGGCGAAAATGGGAACTAAACAAGGTGGTTGAGACAAGAGGTTTAAGGACGAGGAAATTTGGAGGTTAGTGGTGAACATGGCGGTCGCAAGAGGTGGGGGGTAAGGAGACGCGGTGGTGAGAATGGGAACTAAAAGAAGATGGCGGTAGCAAGAGGTTAGAAGAGTAGATTTTGAGGTTAAAATAGCGGGAACTAAAAATGGCGGAGGGTCTGCGACAAGAAGATGCGGTGAGAACTAAACAAGATGGCGGACGCAAGAGGAGGGAAAGGAGATTTGAGGTTACAGTACCAAAACACGAAAGGATATATTCCTACGCCAAGCAGGTCCGAAAAATAATTATGCGTGTGGTACTCACCTGTTACCGGTGTGGATGCGTCACCAAAAGCGCGGCACGCGAGGCGGAAAAATAAAAGCAAACTGTTTTTGAAAATGCTTAACCAGCTTTAAGATCAACCAACATCACTACGCACTGATATACCTAGGTTTTTAAAGCGGTACAGACACCCTTTGCAGAGGCGTAATTTAACTATACCAAAACCTGGTACTGGACCATCGTGATGGTCGCTAGCGTACGTAGGAGCAGGGTTCTCATAGCCGGTCGAAAGCGGTCAAAAACGTGTACGACGTAGGTGTTCGCAGTAGCTGCTGTCGAGTCAACCGTCGAGGTGTGAATAAACGAGATCTGTTCTCGCCGGCAATCTGGTTCGGAGATGTGAGCAGCGGCGAGGTGTTGTCTGTGCGGAGGTCGGGACTGAAAGAGGGAAAAGATGGGGAGCGAGGGATAAAAAGT
Organism: Deroplatys truncata; assembly: GCA_030765065.1. NCBI lineage: Eukaryota > Metazoa > Arthropoda > Insecta > Mantodea > Mantidae > Deroplatys > Deroplatys truncata. The sequence continues at coordinate 703,520,334 of CM060990.1, forward strand.
ATAACAGAAAGTGACGTGTGAAGTTGTGATTGGTGGGAATAAGAAGTGATTTTATTGGTGGAAAGGAGCAAATGAAAGTTGTTGATTGGTAAGAATAAGAGAGATTATGATTGGTGGGAAAGAAAAAGGTGTGGGAGTGGGGTATGTTGGAGGTGATGGGAAAGGTAAGTTTTGCTAGCAACAGCATTTGCAAAAGCCTGTCGAGAACTGATCAGCAATTTTTGAACGTTGGATGGTAGTTTTCTTGAGTGGATAGAGAGATGGTGCGATATGAGATGCGGTGGCGAAAATGGGAACTAAACAAGATGGTTGAGACAAGAGGTTTAAGGACGAGGAAATTTGGAGGTTAGTGGTGAACATGGCGGTCGCAAGAGGTGGGGGCAAAGAGACGCGGTGGTGAGAATGGGAACTAAAAGAAGATGGCTGTAGCAAGAGCTTAGAAGAGCAGATTTTGAGGTTAAAATAGTGGGAACTAAAAATGGCGGAGGGTTGGCGACAAGGAGATGCGGTGAGAACTAAGGAGATTTGAGGTTAAGATTTTTAGGTTAAAACAGGGCGTAAGCATGGGAACGAAATCCAAGATGGCGAAGGCATTGGTGTGGACGAGGAGATGTGAGGTGCGGTGGCGAAAATGGGAACTAAACAAGATGACGAAGACAAAAAGTGTAAGGACGAGGAGATTTCGAGGTTAGTGGTGAACATGGCGGTCGCAAGAGGTGGTGGGCAAGGAGACTTGAGATTAAGATTTTTAGGTTAAAACAGGACGTAAGAAGGGGAACTAAATCCAAGATGGCGGAGGCAAGGGTGGGACGAGGAGATGTGAGGCGCGGTGGTAAAAATGGGAACTAAATAAGATAGCGGAGGCATGAAGTTGAGGTTAAAAATTGAGGTAAACGTGGAGAGCTTAAACCAAGATGCCGGTGGCGTGGTGGTGAAAATGGGAACTAAACAAGATGGCGGAGGCAAGAAGTGGAGGGACGAAGAGGTTTGAGGTTATGGTCAACATGCGAAAGATGTCGAACGCAACAGATGGTGACGAGGAGATAGAATAGAGGATTAGGGAAAGATGAAGGAAAACAGGAAGTGACGTGGAGTGTTTTGCTTGGTAAAAATAAGACGAAATATGATTGGTGCGTTAATTCGGGTGGAAGATGAAGGAAGGAAGATAAAAGAGTATGGAGGACACGTGATGGAGTGGAGCGGAGCGGCGAGGTGTTGTCTGTGCGGAGGTTGGGACTGAAAGAGGGAAAAGATGGCGAACGAGGGATAAAAAGTATAACAGAAAGTGACGTGTGAAGTTGTGATTGGTGGGAATAAGAAGTGATGTTATTGGTGGAAAGGAACAACTGAAAGTTGTTGATTGGTAAGAATAAGAGAGATTGTGATTGGTGGAAAGAAAAAGGGGTGGGAGTGGGGTATGTTGGAGGTGATGGGAAAGGTAAGTTTTGCTACCAACAAGATTTGCAAAAGCCTCTCCAGAACTCATCAGCAATTTCAGCAGACGATGTGCGTGGCCATAGGCCCGCTGCGATGAAAGAGCTGCAAACTGCGCGATAACTTGAAAATATTGCCCGCCGTGACGCATTGCGCGCGCGCGTTTACCGTAAACCGTTACAGTTGCCATACTTATATTATCCGTCTTTCTTTTTTCTTTTTCTTTTTTTTACGTTTGTTTTTTAAAAAAAATAATTAGTTTTTCGGTGGTTTTCTCTGGTTGGTAGACGAATGCAAGCTCTTTCTGCTTTTTCACAGGTTTTCCCTGGTTGGTAGGCGTTTGCTGTAGTGGTTGACGAAGCCCTTTCTAATTTTCGAGGTTTTTTCAGGTTTTTCGTGGTTGTCCCTGCCCGGTAGGCAAATGATGAAGTTTTTGCTTGTTGTTTTTTTTTAAAAACAACTAGTTTTTGGGGGTTTTCTGCGGATGGTAAACGAATGCAAGCTCTTTCTGCTCTTTCATAGGTTTTCCCTGGTTTGTAGGCGTTTTCTGTACTGGTTGACGAAGGCGTTTCTAATTTTCGAGGTTTTCTCAGGTTTTTTAGCGGTTGTCCCTGCCCGGTAGGCAAATGATGAAGTTTTACCTTGTCGGCGCACGGATACTAGGCACATACTCGCGCGCACACACACACACGTTGCAGCTGCCATACTTATATTATTCGTCTTTTCTTTTTTTAAAAAAAATAACTAGTTTTTTGGAGGTTTTCTGCGGTTGGTAAACGAATGCAAGTGCTTTCTGCTTTTTCATAGGTTTTCCCTGGTTGGTAGGCGTTTTCTGTAGTGGTTGACGAAGCCGTTTCTAATTTTCGAGGTTTTTTCAGGTTTTTTTTTAGTGGTTGTCCCTGGCCGGTAGGCAGATGATAAAGTTTTTCTATAATGTCGTCGTTTTGGCTTGTGGCGCACGGATCCTAGGCACATACTCGCACACACACACACACCCGTTGCAGCTGCCATACTTATATTATTCGTCTTTTCTTTTTTTAAAAAAAAATAACTAGTTTTTGGAGGTTTTCTGCGGTTGGTAAACGAATGCAAGTGCTTTCTGCTTTTTCATAGGTTTTCCCTGGTTGGTAGGCGTTTTCTGTAGTGGTTGACGAAGCCGTTTCTAATTTTCGAGGTTTTTTCAGGTTTTTTTTTTAGTGGTTGTCCCTGGCCGGTAGGCAGATGATAAAGTTTTTCTATAATGTCGTCGTTTTGGCTTGTGGCGCACGGATCCTAGGCACATACTCGCACACACACACACACACACACCCGTTGCAGCTGCCATACTTATATTATTCGTCTTTTCTTTTTTTAAAAAATAACTAGTTTTTTTTGGAGGTTTTCTGCGGTTGGTAAACGAATGCAAGTGCTTTCTGCTTTTTCATAGGTTTTCCCTGGTTGGTAGGCGTTTTCTGTAGTGGTTGACGAAGCCGTTTCTAATTTTCGAGGTTTTCTCAGGGTTTTTAGTGGTTGACCCTGTCCGGTAGGCAGATGATAAAGTTTTTCTATAATGTCGTCGTTTTGGCTTGTGGCGCACGGACACTAGGCACATACTCGCACACACACACACACACAAACACACACACACTAAAATAGTAGCGTATAAAAAAATTTAACAAACCGTAGATTTTCAAGAAAATTGCCACACCGCAAACTACCCGTTTAGCGGGAGAAAGTTCATTATTTTTATTGTTTTAAAAATGGCTCTAACCCCTTTTGATTACGGTACGGTATGTTTAAGATATCTGCATGACGGTTCTGTTTCGCAAAGTTTAGAATATCGTTAAACAAATGCGATACCCATTGCTCCGGGTTAACATCTCTGGGGACCGGGTTTAACGTAATTTGAGACTCTGTAAAGCCGGAAAAAAGCTTTGGCAGCCTCCTCTGCTTGTGTCCTATAATTTCGAACGTAGGCTGCAAGGTGTAATCGCGACTTCCTCCGGGTTGTTGGTCCATCTTATCGTCCGAATGCACCGATCGCTCTTTCCCTGCAAAGTGCTGCGGCTATTTTGTTTTTATTTTAAAATTATTTTTCGTCAAATAGAACGATTTTGTAGAAAAACACACTATCGCTTTCGTTTCTAACTACGGGTTTTTGCTGTTGGCACCGGGTTTTTATAAGCTCGCTTATCGCAACCGTTGTTTCATCATTTGTGTCGAGTTAAATGCCTCGTTTCGCTAAAAAATTGTCTAGTTTTAAAAACTAGAGTCATTCTGACGCCAGCCGCCACTGCACAATTCCCACCGCCGACATAAAGGTTGCATTTATTGTATTGCTGACCAATTTCCGCATCTCTCACCTTTCACTGTCATCAGCACACGGCTCTTTTGCGTGTAGCGCTGAATGCGAACGAGCTGACCTCAGTTATTCCTGATGTTATTAGTGCAATATTAAAACTATGAGTATCGTGTGTAGTGTTTTATGTTGTGCCAGTGCATACGTGTTATGTAAAATGTATGAATTAAATACAATCAGCAGATCCTTCCTTTCTAAGGAGTAACACCAACTGTTGAATATAAATTCTCAAAGTGCTCCGTTCGTACGACCTCTACCCTCTATTTCTTATAGGTGAGTACGAAAGTTTATTTTCATATCCACTTAATTTTAATCCGGATAAACGTTTCGGGAAATGGTTGCATTGCACAACCGTTAGACATCCAAAGGGACGCTATACACTGGTCTTAAAATTCTAAATTCTTTGCATCAACATGGCGAGCAAGAACTGAAAAGCGACATGTCTTTTAAAAAAGAATGGCTAAGCACTGTACAATTTAAATTTTTTGTATTCTATGTTTTTCTCAAACCTTAGAAGTTATACAAAATCATAGAAAATTTCTTCCGAATCAAGAGGACTTCACAGGCTATTTCCACAAAATTCAAGATATACATTTTATTTTTCATATAAATGTCTTTAATATATGGTGTTGTAATTAAAATCGTCAGAGACAATTTTAGAAAATAAAACATTTCGGAAAATAGTTCATGTAAAGGGTAGTTTGGGGTGGAGAGGTTTTCTTGAAACTCTCTGTGTCGTATCTTTGGAAGGTACTCAACCTAAATACCAAGTTTAGTATTTATCCGACTTTTCATTTTTGAGTTATGCTGCTCTGACACATACACACAGAATTTTCTAAAAATGTTTTTATTCAGGGGACCTCAAAACAAGTATTTAGTTTTCCAGTGAAATCTCAATATTGAATATTTGGATGCATTGTATTGTGCATATGTTTCATTTAAATACCCACAAACTGGGTCTGTGATTATTACATATTGTTTTTATGTGTTTCAGTGGGTGAATAATAATTAGTTTGTTGGTATCGTTATTACAGTGCTGTTTCACTTGTGAAATTCCGTTCTCTTTGTATGAAAATTAAAAAACAAAAGTTAAAAGAATGACGAGTTTTAGTGAGAAAGGTCTAAAGCTTTTAAACATTAAAATCAACATGCAAACTTTGTAAATAGACAACGCCACAAAGTAATAATAATAATAATAATAATAATAATAATAATAATAATAATACACATAAATTGTGTGCTTTAACGTCCTTGTACAGTAAGGCTTCGTTTCCTACGGTTTAACAGTTGTACAAAAGACATTCACAATGAGACTACTTCACAGCAATTCCCAGAAAATTGAAGTTATACATTTTATTTGTCATGCAGATATCTTAAACATACCGTACCGTAGTCAAAAGGGGTTAGAGCCATTTTTAAAACAATAAAAATAATGAACTTTCTCCCGCTAAACGGGTAGTTTGCGGTGTGGGAATTTTCTTGAAAATCTACGGTTTGTTAAATTTTTTTATACGCTACTATTTTAGTGTAGGTGTGTGTGTGTGTTTGTGTCTGTGTGTGTGTGTGTGTGTGCGCGAGTACGTGCCTAGTATCCGTGCGCCACAAGCCAAAACGATGACATTATAAAAAGCTTTATCATCTGCCTACCGGACAGGGAAAACGCGAAAAAACCTGAAAAAAGCTCTAAGAGTATTCTAACGCTTACCGATCTGGAAAATATCATATGTTTAAGATAATGTCATGAGAAATGAAATGTATATCTCAAATTTTCTGGGAATGTCTCCAAAAGTATTCTTCATTGTGAACGCCTTTTGCATAACTGGTAAACCGTAAGAGATAGACAAAATTTTACTACACAAAAAATGTAGATCGGTTAAAATACACAACCTATACCATATACATTTCTTTTGTTGAGTGAACCGTATCCGAGATATTGCTTGGTATTTCCTTAAATTTTCCAATACTTATACTCTTTCACTTTCTCTACCACGTATAGTAAGTAGGGAAAGTATTGCATTCCACCCAAAAATTCGATACCGAGATTTCACCGTAAATACACGTTTTGAGACCTCCTGAATCCAAAAAAAGCATTTTTCAAAACATGCGTGTGTGTGTGTGTGTGTGTGCGCGAGTACGTGCCTAGTATCCGTGCGCCACAAGCCAAAACGACGACATTATAGAAAAACTTTATCATTTGCCTACCGGGCAGGGGCAACCGCGAAAAACCTGAAAAAAGCTCTAAGAGTATTCTAACGCTTACCGATCTGGAAAACCCATGAAAACAAGATAGTACACTTTTTTAAATTTTCTCAAAAATGGCTATAACGATTTTCATGAAAATATCATATGTTTAAGATAATGTCGTGAGAAATGAAATGTATATCTCAAATTTCTGGGAATGCCCCCAAAAGTATTTTTCATTGTGAACGCCTTTTGCATAACTGGTAAACCATAAGAGATAGACAAAATTTTACTACACAAAAAATGTAGATCACCTTAAAATACACAACTTACGCCATATACATTTCTTTTGTTGAGTGAACCGCTTTCGAGATATTGCTTGTTATTTCCTTAAATTTTCCAATACTTATACTTTTTCTTTCTCTACTACGTATAGTAAGTAGGGGAAGTATTGCATTCCACCCAAAAATCCGATACCCAGATTTCACCGGAAATACACGTTTTGAGACCTCCTGAATCCAAAAAAAGCATTTTTTTTGAAAACATGTCCGTGTGTGTCTGTCTGTCTGTCTGTGTGTGTGTGTGTGCGAGTATGTGCCTAGTGTCCGTGCGCCACAAGCCAAAACGACGACATTATAGAAAAACTTTATCATCTGCCTACCGGACAGGGTCAACCACTAAAAACCCTGAGAAAACCTCGAAAATTAGAAACGGCTTCGTCAACCACTACAGAAAACGCCTACCAACCAGGGAAAACCTATGAAAAAGCAGAAAGCACTTGCATTCGTTTACCAACCGCAGAAAACCTCCAAAAAAAACTAGTTATTTTTTTAAAAAAAGAAAAGACGAATAATATAAGTATGGCAGCTGCAACGGTTGTGTGTGTGTGCGAGTATGTGCCTAGGATCCGTGCGCCACAAGCCAAAACGACGACATTATAGAAAAACTTTATCATCTGCCTACCGGCCAGGGACAACCACTAAAAAAAACCCTGAAAAAACCTCGAAAATTAGAAACGGCTTCGTCATCCACTACAGAAAACGCCTACCAACCAGGGAAAACCTATGAAAAAGCAGAAAGCACTTGCATTCGTTTACCAACCGCAGAAAACCTCCAAAAAACTAGTTATTTTTTTTTAAAAAAAGAAAAGACGAATAATATAAGTATGGCAGCTGCAACGGGTGTGTGTGTGTGCGAGTATGTGCCTAGGATCCGTGCGCCACAAGCCAAAACGACGACATTATAGAAAAACTTTATCATCTGCCTACCGGCCAGGGACAACCACTAAAAAAAAACCTGAAAAAACCTCGAAAATTAGAAACGGCTTCGTCAACCACTACAGAAAACGCCTACCAACCAGAGAAAACCTATGAAAAAGCAGAAAGCACTTGCATTCGTTTACCAACCGCAGAAAACCTCCAAAAAACTAGTTATTTTTTTTAAAAAAAGAAAAGACGAATAATATAAGTATGGCAGCTGCAACGTGTGTGTGTGTGCGCGCGAGTATGTGCCTAGTATCCGTGCGCCGACAAGGTAAAACTTCATCATTTGCCTACCGGGCAGGGACAACCGCTAAAAAACCTGAGAAAACCTCGAAAATTAGAAACGCCTTCGTCAACCAGTACAGAAAACGCCTACCAACCAGGGAAAACCTATGAAAGAGCAGAAAGAGCTTGCATTCGTTTACCATCCGCAGAAAACCCCCAAAAACTAGTTGTTTTTAAAAAAAACAACAAGCAAAAACTTCATCATTTGCCTACCGGGCAGGGACAACCACGAAAAACCTGAAAAAACCTCGAAAATTAGAAAGGGCTTCGTCAACCACTTCAGCAAACGCCTACCAACCAGGGAAAACCTGTGAAAAAGCAGAAAGAGCTTGCATTCTTCTACCAACCAGAGAAAACCACCGAAAAACTAATTATTTTTTTTAAAAAACAAACGTAAAAAAAAGAAAAAGAAAAAAGAAAGACGGATAATATAAGTATGGCAACTGTAACGGTTTACGGTAAACGCGCGCGCGCAATGCGTCACGGCGGGCAATATTTTCAAGTTATCGCGCAGTTTGCAGCTCTTTCATCGCAGCGGGCCTATGGCCACGCACATCGTCTGCTGAAATTGCTGATGAGTTCTGGAGAGGCTTTTGCAAATCTTGTTGGTAGCAAAACTTACCTTTCCCATCACCTCCAACATACCCCACTCCCACCCGTTTTTCTTTCCACCAATCACAATCTCTCTTATTCTTACCAATCAACAACTTTCAGTTGTTCCTTTCCACCAATAACATCACTTCTTATTCCCACCAATCACAACTTCACGCGTCACTTTCTGTTATACTTTTTATCCCTCGTTCGCCATCTTTTCCCTCTTTCAGTCCCAACCTCCGCACAGACAACACCTCGCCGCTCCGCTCCACTCCATCACGTGTCCTCCATACTCTTTTATCTTCCTTCCTTCATCTTCCACCCGAATTAACGCACCAATCATATTTCGTCTTATTTTTACCAATCAAAACACTCCACGTCACTTCCTGTTTTCCTTCATCTTTCCCTAATCCTCAATTCTATCTCCTCGTCACCATCTGTTGCGTTCGACATCTTTCGCATGTTGACCATAACCTCAAACCTCTTCGTCCCTCCACTTCTTGCCTCCGCCATCTTGTTTAGTTCCCATTTTCACCACCACGCCACCGCCATCTTGGTTTAAGCTCTCCACGTTTACCTCAATTTTTAACCTCAACTTCATGCCTCCGCTATCTTATTTAGTTCCCATTTTTACCACCGCGCCTCACATCTCCTCGTCCCACCCTTGCCTCCGCCATCTTGGATTTAGTTCCCCTTCTTACGTCCTGTTCTAACCTAAAAATCTTAACCTCAAGTCTCCTTGCCCACCACCTCTTGCGACCGCCATGTTCACCACTAACCTCGAAATCTCCTCGTCCTTACACTTTTTGTCTTCGTCATCTTGTTTAGTTCCCATTTTCGCCACCGCACCTCACATCTCCTCGTCCACACCAATGCCTTCGCCATCTTGGATTTCGTTCCCATGCTTACGCCCTGTTTTAACCTAAAAATCTTAACCTCAAATCTCCTTAGTTCTCACCGCATCTCCTTGTCGCCAACCCTCCGCCATTTTTAGTTCCCACTATTTTAACCTCAAAATCTGCTCTTCTAAGCTCTTGCTACCGCCATCTTCTTTTAGTTCCCATTCTCACCACCGCGTCTCTTTGCCCCCACCTCTTGCGACCGCCATGTTCACCACTAACCTCCAAATTTCCTCGTCCTTAAACCTCTTGTCTCAACCATCTTGTTTAGTTCCCATTTTCGCCACCGCATCTCATATCGCACCATCTCTCTATCCACTCAAGAAAACTACCATCCAACGTTCAAAAATTGCTGATCAGTTCTCGACAGGCTTTTGCAAATGCTGTTGCTAGCAAAACTTACCTTTCCCATCACCTCCAACATACCCCACTCCCACACCTTTTTCTTTCCCACCAATCATAATCTCTCTTATTCTTACCAATCAACAACTTTCATTTGCTCCTTTCCACCAATAAAATCACTTCTTATTCCCACCAATCACAACTTCACACGTCACTTTCTGTTACACTTTTTATCCCTCGCTCCCCATCTTTTCCCTCTTTCAGTCCCGACCTCCGCACAGACAACACCTCGCCGCTGCTCACATCTCCGAACCAGATTGCCGGCGAGAACAGAAATCGTTTATTCACACCTCGACGGTTGACTAAACAGCAGCTACTGCGAGCACCTACGTCGTACACGTTTTTGACCGCTTTCGACCGGCTATGAGAACCCTGCTCCTACGTACGCTAGCGACCATCACGATGGTCCAGTACCAGGTTTTGGTATAGTTAAATTACGCCTCTGCAAAGGGTGTCTGTACCGCTTTAAAAACCTAGGTATATCAGTGTGTAGTGATGTTGGTTGATCTTAAAGCTGGTTAAGCATTTTCAAAAACAGTTTTCTTTTATTTTTCCGCCTCGCGTGCCGCGCTTTTGGTGACGCATCCACACCGGTACCAGGTAAGTACCACACGCATAATTATTTTTCGGACCTGCTTGGCGTAGGAATATATCCTTTCGTGTTTTGATACTGTAACCTCAAATCTCCTTACCCTCCTCTTGCGTCCGCCATCTTGTTTAGTTCTCACCGCATCTCCTTGTCGCAGTCCCTCCGCCATTTTTAGTTCCCGCTATTTTAACCTCAAAATCTACTCTTCTAACCTCTTGCTACCGCCATCTTCTTTTAGTTCCCATTCTCACCACCGCGTCTCCTTACCCCCCACCTCTTGCGACCGCCATGTTCACCACTAACCTCCAAATTTCCTCGTCCTTAAACCTCTTGTCTCAACCACCTTGTTTAGTTCCCATTTTCGCCACCGCATCTCATATCGCCCCATCTCTCTATCCACTCAAGAAAACTACCATCCAACGTTCAAAAAATTGCTGATCAGTTCACGACAGGCTTTTGCAAATCTTGTTGCTAGCAAAACTTACCTTTCCCATCACCTTCAACATACCCCACTCCTTTTTCTTTCCACCAATCATAACCTCTCTTATTCTTACCAATCAACAACTTTCATTTGCTCCTTTCCACCAATAAAATCACTTCTTATTCCCACCAATCACAACTTCACACGTCACTTTCTGTTACACTTTTTATCCCTCGCTCCCCATCTTTTCCCTCTTTCAGTCCCGACCTCCGCACAGACAACACCTCGCCGCTGCTCACATCTCCGAACCAAATTGCCGGCGAGAACAGATCTTGTTTATTCACACCTCGACGGTTGACTCGACAGCAGCTACTGTGAACACCTACGTCGTACACGTTTTTGACCGCTTTCGACCGGCTATGAGAACCCTGCTCCTACGTACGCTAGCGACCATCACGATGGTCCAGTACCAGGTTTTGGTATAGTTAAATTACGCCTCTGCAAAGGGTGTCTGTACCGTTTAAAAACCTAGGTATATCAGTGCGTAGTGATGTTGGTTGATCTTAAAGCTGGTTAAGCATTTTCAAAAACAGTTTGCTTTTATTTTTCCGCCTCGCGTGCCGCGCTTTTGGTGACGCATCCACACCGGTAACAGGTAAGTACCACACGCATAATTATTTTTCGGACCTGCTTGGCGTAGGAATATATCCTTTCGTGTTTTGATACTGTAACCTCAAATCTCCTTACCCTCCTCTTGCGTCCGCCATCTTGTTTAGTTCTCACCGCATCTCCTTGTCGCAGACCCTCCGCCATTTTTAGTTCCCGCTATTTTAACCTCAAAATCTACTCTTCTAACCTCTTGCTACCGCCATCTTCTTTTAGTTCCCATTCTCACCACCGCGTCTCCTTACCCCCCACCTCTTGCGACCGCCATGTTCACCACTAACCTCCAAATTTCCTCGTCCTTAAACCTCTTGTCTCAACTACCTTGTTTAGTTCCCATTTTCGCCACCGCATCTCATATCGCCACATCTCTCTATCCACTCAAGAAAACTACCATCCAACGTTCAAAAAATTGCTGATCAGTTCACGACAGGCTTTTGCAAATCCTGTTGCTAGCAAAACTTACCTTTCCCATCACCTCCAACATACCCCACTCCTTTTTCTTTCCACCAATCATAATCTCTCTTATTCTTACCAATCAACAACCTTCATTTGCTCCTTTCCACCAATAACATCACTTCTTATTCCCACCAATCACAACTTCACACGTCACTTTCTGTTACACTTTTTATCCCTCGCTCCCCCATATTTTCCCTCTTTCAGTCCCGACCTCCGCACAGACAACACCTCGCCACCCAGCTCCTCTCCATCACGCGACCTCCATACTCTTCCATCTTCCTTCCTTCATCTTCCACCCAAATTAACGAACCAATCAAAACACTCCACGTCACTTCCTCTTCTTCCTTCACCTTACCCTAATCCTCAATTCTTTCAACTCGTCCCGGATGAACCAATTGCAATAACGATAATCCTACCGCTCAGGGCGCTTTTCAAACTTACCGCCGCCGCCGTCGCACGCACCGACACTAGCGACACCAGCGCCCCTAGCGGCAGGATTATCGTTAAAACAATTGTCTCATCCGGGACTAATACTACTGTCGTCCCTCTTTGATGATTTTCCTTGTTTCCTCCAGCTTTGAGTTTGATTATCGTAGTGCCTCTTTGTTTAGTCGTCTTCTTAAAGTAGGTCTTAGATTAGGCTCTTCTGGTTTCCTATGTTTTGTCGTTAATGTTGGTATTAGTAGTTGGTGTTTCTTGAAAGGCGATTTCTTCACAGAAATAAAGTTCATAAACGTTATATTATTACCTACCTAGCCTTAGAACCAGACTTCCTATAAACATGACGACATTTAGCTAATTATACTGGGAAAACCGAATCACACAGTAACGTGTATTAAGTTAAATACAGAGAGATTAACGGCAGTTCGCACTGATATCTTTTGAGTTTAATAAACTTAAATTTGAAGATGGAATCTGTAGTAAAAAGAAAACAGGTTTATTCGTTTCTTGCTCACCAAAGCCGATAAAACCCAAAGTTAGGGTGAAGGGATTAAAGGTCTGGCACTAAGGCTGGATAAATTGTAAAGGTGTAGCCTATTTAATCCAGTGCTTAGTGGCAGACGTTTAACATGCGGCTGGTATTAATACAACAGGCTGCAAACGAAGAAATTAATGACATGGAATCAAATGCTGGAAAGCACAATTTATAACACACACGGATAGTAACAAATTATATTGTCTAGACATAATACCACAAATTATTATTATTGTTATTAGTAGTAGTAGTAGTAGTAGTAGTAGTAGTATTAGTAGTAGTAGTAGTAGTAGTATCTATCATCACCATGATAGTTTTAACTATCATCTGTCCCGCATTATGGAATGGTTGTCACATGAAGATGCGATTAAATTGCCTCTCACTTTACCTAATACGAGCAGTATTATTTTCGCTGTTGTCGCTAATGATTTATTATATTCTTTGAATTTTAGATCGGAGTAATGCTGGAAGTATTCCGTAAGAAATCCAGAATGTTTTGATTCTAATGACGCAGTATAAGATCCAGACTTTGATATTAATTCCTGTTCATCTGATGGTTCTGATATGATAGGACCTGTACCTGTAAAAAGAAAAAAACATTAATAGTTCAGCAAAGTGATGCTAAATTTGAAGTGGTTTAATATTATATTTAATTTGTTTATTGAGCCCCACGTTTGGGAGCCAATTTGCGATGGTAAATATTTATAATGTTTGTGTATGTGTGTTTACTTCACGTTGTGAAGCCATTTTGTGACGCGATTCTTTGTTAGGTTTGTAGCTCCATCTGGTGTTAGCAATTTGCGGTAGTATTAGTGTTTGTTTGAAAGAATGCTACTGTTATTTTATTTAATTTTGGTTTACTGCCCTCCGGCTAGCTATTATCCTTTTGGGTCGAGCACTTCTCTTTATACAGGTTGTGTAAACGGAAAGGAATCTTTTATCCAAAGATAACACTGATGAAAGAATTTCTTTTATACTTTTATTGTCGAACACTTTCACTATCACATTTACACATTGATCTAGACACTCGCCAAACTGAAACTGTTATAACAACTTCTTACTGATCACTTTTAATTCACGTACTTCAACCTTTTGTATAATTAACTTTACCATACTTGAGATTTTTCATAACTCTTATACGCGTAACTTGTGAATCGATAGCCGACGTGTAATATTTCTGCTGGACTGAAGGCGACGTGTATCATACAAATATTTTCGACGAACTGACGGACTGAAGACGACGTGTAGTGTACAAAGATTTTTGATGAACTGACGGGCTCTACCTCTAACCTAGCTCTTTTATACTCATACACTCCGATATGCCTAAAGATTATAACTGAGCTGCAATTGGCTAATAAAACGCGCCAACATTAGCGTCCATTTTTATATCCAATGAAAATTATTAATACATATGCTCAAGGGAAATGTTCCAGAAGATTCTAAAGGAAAACGCGCCAACATTACGTAACTTCCTCGTTTCCAATAATGATAAACAGCTCACCCCCTCGCTGCATTATTGCACGCTATTATTGTCAGTTTCAGTAAGGCAGTATAAACTTACTTCCCAACAATAATTACAATCAACAAACATCTCAAATCAATGTCACATAAAAATGCATATTCATACTATAATCACTCTTTACATTTAAATAATTTGTGATACAAATTACTGCATCATATGCCCCACTAGAAACATAATTATAAATATTTACAACTAGTTTGGAAATTTTATAATTGGGTTTTTAGTCTCCTAAATCTTGGAACACACGCTATTACTTTCACTTAACACTTCACACGTATTTAACACACGACATATGTTTTGTCTTTATCTTGCCACTATTTACTGGCTCTGGTTTAATGTGTTTAGATATTAATCTGACATCACAAATTTTTATAACAAATACTGTACCCTGAATTATTTAATTACTGTTACAAAATTGTTTACATTTTTTTAAGTTGCTGACAAAAATTTATACATTTAAGAATTTTTTGTAATTACTATACATATTTACTAAAATATTCACCCTCTACACAAATATATTTACATCTCTTTAATCTAGGCACTGTTTCACATGTTCTGTTTGCTACATAAATATTTGTTTTAATGACTTTTACCCCATTTTTGTTGTTTTGTACTGTATATTCACAATACTCTTGGAATTCTATCTACGTACTTTACTTTAATATAACATCATGCTTTATTTCAAATGCTGTTACAGTTACTAATAAAATGTTATTTTTCCTTTTAAACATTTAGTTATGTCCAAAATTTATTTCGCCCTTCTTATGACATACATACATAATTAACCCTCTTACGTTCCAATACATTTCTCTGCATTTCCTCTTTAACTATCCAGCATTTACTATTTATCATCTTTGTCTTCTGTTTCAACTTTATCGTCATTGTTATATGGTTTCAGCATCTGAATATGGAATTTTCCAATGCTTTTTCGAGTTGTTGGGTTACATAACTCATACGTATTTGTTTCATATACTTCAACAACTTCATATGGTCCATGGTACTTGAGAAACATTCGCCAATAAAGTTTATTTGCTTTATCCGACAATTTCTTGGTTTTAACCAAAACTAAGTCTCCTATTTTGATCCTCCATTCCTTTCTCTTCTTTTCTTCATGTTTAATTTTTCTTTTTATGGCCTTTCTCTTCATCCTCTCGAATGCTTTTCGGAACATCTCTTCTTCTGTTTGTGGTATCGAGTGCGCATCTGGAATGGCTTCTGGAATTTTCTTACACATTGTATTGATCTTCTTTCCTAACTTAAGTTCACATGGTTTGTATCATGTCACATTGTTTACGGTTTCATTTAGTAGATTCTGAACGAAATTCACGTATCCATACCATTGGGTTTGTTTTCGATGACACAGCACCCTTAAATAATTTGAAATTTCCTTAATTTCCCTCTCCACTGGGTTGGAGTTCGGTCTGTATCTTGACGAAAAATATTGTTTAATGCCATTTTCTTTCAGTCCATCCATAAATTGTTTTCCTGTGAAGTACGAAGCATTATCGCTCAATACAGATTGAATAGGTCCTTCTTCTATCACATATGACTTGAGTAGTCTATTCAAACATGCTAAACCTGTAGGTTTTCTCAAAGGGTGAATTCTTACATATTTGCTGAATATATCATAACAGACAAATATATATTTATTTCCAAATTGACTTGGAGGCATCGGACCATGAATATCAATACTAATTACGCATCTCGGCTTCTCCCTTATAACCGAATTAGTTTCAAATGCATATACTGCATTTATTTGCTTTGCCTTCTGACACAGGTTACAGCACGATATAAATTTCCGCACTTTCTGACGCAATTTGGATATGTATAAATTTTCTAAAATCATAGAAGTTGTCCGGTCCGTCCCTGAGTGTGCTAACCCTTCGTGAAAATTCTTAATTAGTTCCTTTTCCATGCTTTTCGGAACCATTACCTTCCAACTAGGCATTTCTTTTCCATGCTTCTTGTATAATGTCCCATCCCGAATTGCTACAATTTCTTTCTTTGCCTCCTCAATTAATGGTGCATTTTCTTTAAGTTCAAATAATTTTGCGTCCTCATTTTGAATTTCACCCATATTTTTCAATTTTCTTATCATTTCTTTGCTTAAAGGAATTTGAATTGTCAATATTTTGACTTCATTTCTAGGCCTTTCAATATTTTCGGGAATTTGTGGGTTGTAGTTCAATCTTGATAGCAAATCACTGAAGGTATTATTTTTGGCAGAAATGTGTATAATCTCAATATCGAATGCAGATATTGCATGAATGTATCTAGCAAGTTTTCCACTACATAATCTACACCGTTGAATGAAAGTTAAGCTGATGTGGTCTTAATATACTTTCACCTTTTGCTGATAAATATAGGTTTTAAAACGAATTAATGAGAAATATAGTGCTCCAATTTCTAACTGAGTCACTGAAGAATTCCGCTGAATATTTGTAAGTCCTCTAGAAGCTGTACTAATGACGTGAAAGTCATTGTTGATGTCTCGCTGTCCTAAAATTCCGGCGTATCCTTGCATTGATGCGTCGACATAAATCTCGTATTCCAAATCTTCCCTGGGTCTCTCGAGCAATATGGACTTAGCAAAGAGTTCTTTTACTCTCTCAAAACATTTTTGATGATCCTCTGTCCATCTCCACTTATTGTTCTTTCGGAGTAGCTGCCGCAGTGGTTCTATTTCAGACGAATACCTTGGTACGAACTTACTCTGAAAGTTCAATACCCCGAAGAGACGTCTAATTTTCTTTACGTTCCTTGGTGGTGGAATTTTCATTATTGCTTCTATTCTCTTCTGATCAGGTCTTATACCTCGTTCATCCACTACATAACCCAGAAAATTTATTTCCTTGACACAAAATTTTGATTTTAGTATGTTCACAGTCATACCATGTTGTTGCAGTTTGTTTAACACATAATGGACATTATTCATGTGTTCTTCAAATGTTTGACTAATGATTAGGAAGTCATCAATATACTTTATTAAAAAGTCATCTGCAGAATTTCCAAAGATACTGTGAACGGCTCTCAAAAATCCACTTCCTGAGTTTTTTTTAAACCGAAAGGATTTACACAAAAACGATACTGGATCCCTGAGTACTGAAATGAAGTGTAATCACGCACATGTGGATCTAATTCCACTTGCCAATATGAAGCAGTGAGGTCAATGGATGTCAGAAATCTCCCTCTTGAAAGTTTCGTAATTAGTTGTTCAATTCCCTCACTTTGAAAATGATCTGGTTTCATATATTTGTTGACATATCTACCGTCTAAAGTTAATCTCAAACTACCATCTCGTTTAATACTCCAGCAGATTGAATTTATATACTGAGAATTACTTTGCTCAATAATCCCATTTTCTAACATGCTATTTATCAGTTGTCTAGCTTTGTCCCGAAGACTTATAGGTAAATTGTCATACTTGTGCCTATGGTGGTACGTCTTCTACTTGAAATGTATGCTGATATACATTACATCTGCCTGGGATATTACTAAATACTGAACTATTGTTCATCAAAACATCATGAAGGATTTGTTTTTGCGTTATCGTAATATTATAAGCTTCTTCACACTTGTGTATTATTTCCTCATTTCTCTTCTCTTCCCAGCTGTTGTCTGTCTCGCTCACATGGTCGTCTTTTGTTTGGATTATAAATTTCTCTACTTTCTCTGGCATTTCTACTAGCTGTTGAAAATATGGCGTGGTATTCCCTTCATATTCTGTGACTACCTGCTTTATCTGACTATTTCTATCGGTCTCTGTTATTTGCACAAAAAACTCTTGGTCACAAAGATTTTTCTCATCCTTTGTCATCTCAATCACAGAAACTTTCTCTTTTATAAATGGTACCTTTATTTCTCTATCGTCTTTTGTCATTTTTAACTCTTCATGTATAAAATCTATACGTGCTTCATATTCATGTAGGAAGTCACATCCTATAATTATGTCACAAATCAGATGATTTACAATTAGAAACATAACCTCAAAATTCTCTCCGCCGATAAGTATGTTAAGTAGAGCTTGTGTTTTTATGACCTGTGTCGTTCTTCCGATTGCTACACGACAAACTAAATTACTAGTGGGAAGAGCCATAATTTTGTTACCTTCATTAATCAAATTTATGTAAAATTTCTGTGAGCAAATTGAAGCTGATGAACCAGAATCTATAGTTGCAATGATCTCTTTCTTCGCGATTTCTATCATAACATGAGGTGACTCGAAATTTTCCCCCTTATCTTTTGTTGTTGCAATCTTATTACAGGGTGTGTGTGTAGGCATATTATTTGTATTGGTAATGGATACTGAATTATTAAAGACGTCCTGAGAACCTACTGCACAGGAGTCTATTAACAGTTTTCCTGGTTACTTCCATGTTCACGTACGGGACTGCCATTCCTAACAGGAGCTAAATCTATCTCATTTTCACTACCATTGTTTTGAGTTCCCCTTCCTCGAGTTCGAAATCCTCGATTTCTGAAATTATGTCCTCTTGGCACATAATTTTCTTGCCGTTCCTCAGATCTTTCTCGGTTATTGTTTTCCCTCCAGTGAGTGAAATTTCCCCTTTGTCTAATGTACCGCCTTCCATAATTTTGCCCTCTTTCCGGCAATCTTTCCGTCCTGACATAATTTATTTGTTCCTGTCAACCTGGTCTCCCATCTATCCTCGATCTTTCAAATTGTGGAACGTAAGATTGATACCGTTGTCTGGTATTATTCTCATGACGCCTGTCTTGTCCTCTGCTTTGCTGATAACTACCTTGGTAATTTCGTCTATCTCGCACATCTAAAAATCTATGCTCCCACTCTCGAGATATATCTTCTTCCTGTTGTTACAAAGCTGTCATTAATTCTGTCATCTCATAGATGCTACGTGGTTTTGCAATTAATAAGTAATTTTGTATCCTTAAAGGATAATGCCTTGTGAGCAAACTCACAAAATCTTCCTCATTGATTGGAGGTGACAAGTTCCTAACCTGACTTGCATGCTTCAGTAAGTAATCAGTCATTGATATTCCCTCTCGTGGATCAAATTGACCATGACTAAGCATTGCTCGAATTCTGTGCTGTACCGTAACATTCCAAAATCTGTTCATGAATAGCCTCTTAAAGGATTCATATGAAATTTCACCCCCTGATACCATTTGTAACCAATCTAAAGTTTTCTGGTCCAAACATATTTTGACAAATATCATTTTCAATGCTTCAGGTATCTTTTTAATTTGAAAATACTCTGATAAGTCTGCAATAAACTGTACTGGACTGGAGTTTTCATTAAATTTTGGAAGTGGAAAATCACTTAAGATATGATTGCAATTTTGTAAATTCCCTACTCGCATATTTAAATTCTCTAGTGTTACTTGTGCACTCTGAGTTTCAGCATTAGCTATAGATGAAGCTGCCGCATCACTCACATTATTAGTCATACCTGATGAACTACCTCTATCATTATTTTGTATATCAGCTACATTCACATCACATATATTTACCCTTGAGTTTAATTCTAACCTATTTACAGTACCTTGCAGATTTTCTATTGTCTGTTCCAATTTTCTATTATTCTCAATTTGAACAGCTTGGTGTTTGTTAATTTCAGAAGTTAGCTTTTGATTCAAATCTATAGACAAAACTTTAACTTCTTCAGACAATTTATTTCTCTGCGTTTCTGACTCCTTCTGAATTTCAGATATTTCCCCTCTGAAATTAACTTGCACCTGAATTAAATCTGCATTTGTAGCCTCCATCATCTCTCTTAACTCACTTGAAATGCTACTCATTCGGCTACCTAACTCTGTAAATTTTACATCAACATGCTCTATTTTATTATTAACCTCATTTTTTGGTTAGATATTTCCCTGCTCATGTCTAACATTTTCTTTGAAACTTCCCCTATCTCATTTGCTATCATTTCCTGATTTTCATTTCTCATTCTAATCATACTACTATCTAGCTCCGTGAATTTCTTTTCAATTTCTTCCCTATTTTGATCTAATTTATGCTCTAATTTCTCATTACTCTTACCAATTTCTTCCCTTAATTGATCTGTAATACTCTTACCAATATCTTCCCTCAATTTCTCATTATTCTGAGTTAGTTTTTGTTCTAAACTCCTATCAATATCTTCCTTTAATTGATCTGATTTTTGTTCTAATTTCTCAATATTCTTTTCCATATCTTCCCTGTTTTGATCTAATTTTTGCTCTAATTTCTCAATATTCTTATTTACTGTTTCGCCAAAATTTCTCATCATTTCCATCATCATACTAGCATCAAAATGAACATTTCCTGCTATTCTATTCTGACTTTCTTCACTAACATTTCTTCCCTCAAATTCAATATTGTTTGAGCTATTTTCTGTAACCTGTATTGAATTACAGCTTACTGTTACATTATCTCTCTTCATAATTATTTCTTCAGTATTATTAGTAGCCATTGTTCTCTTAATTCTACCACTCCGCAAGTACATTTGATTGTTACATTTTTTTTTAAAAAATGACTATACTCTGACCTTTGTGATACTGTCTGTTGCTGTTGCTTTGATGTCCAGCTTTCTGCCTCTCTCTCCTAGATTATATGTTGCTTCTGCGTCGTATTATGATGAATCTACGTCGTTTTGGTGTTCTGTAGTTGAATTCCCCTGTTGCCTTCTAATCTCGGAATTACGATGTCCACTCTTCCGCGTCGTCTGTCGTCTCTGTTGTTGTTTCTGAAATCTGCGTCTTGTAATTCAGTTCGCTGCTCCATTCGTTCCACGTCCTGGTCATTCTGCTCCTTTCCTGGTCATCGTGCCCCACATTCTGGGTGCCAATTTGAAGTGGTTTAATATTATATTTAATTTGTTTATTGAGCCCCACGTTTGGGAGACAATTTGCGATGGTAAATATATATAATGTTTGTGTATGTGTGTTTACTTCACGTTGTGAAGCCATTTTGTGACGTGATTCTTTGTTAGGTTTGTAGCTCCATTTGGTGTTAGCAATTTGCGGTAGTATTAGTGTTTGTTTGAAAGAATGCTACTGTTATTTTATTTAATTTTGGTTTACTGTCCTCCGGCTAGCTATTATCCTTTTGGGTCGAGCACTTCTCTTTATACAGGTTGTGTAAACGGAAAGGAATCTTTTATCCAAAGATAACACTGATGAAAGAATTTCTTTTATACTTTTATTGTCGAACACTTTCACTATCACATTTACACATTGATCTAGACACTCGCCAAACTGAAACTGTTATAACAACTTCTTACTGATCACTTTTAATTCACGTACTTCAACCTTTTGTATAATTAACTTTACCATACTTGAGATTTTTCATAACTCTTATACGCGTAACTTGTGAATCGATAGCCGACGTGTAATATTTCTGCTGGACTGAAGGCGACGTGTATCATACAAATATTTTCGACGAACTGACGGACTGAAGACGACGTGTAGTGTACAAAGATTTTAGATGAACTGACGGGCTCTACCTCTAACCTAGCTCTTTTATACTCATACACTCCGATATACCTAAAGATTATAACTGAGCTGCAATTGGCTAATAAAACGCGCCAATATTAGCGTCTATTTTTATATCCAACGAAAATTATTAATACATATGCTCAAGGGAAATGTTCCAGAAGATTCTAAAGGAAAACGCGCCAACATTACGTAACTTCCTCGTTTCCAATAATGATAAACAGCTCACCCCCTCGCTGCATTATTGCACGCTATTATTGTCAGTTTCAGTAAGGCAGTATAAACTTACTTCCCAACAATAATTACAATCAACAAACATCTCAAATCAATGTCACATAAAAATGCATATTCATACTATAATCACTCTTTACATTTAAATAATTTGTGATACAAATTACTGCATCAAATTTCGTCCATCAGGAAACGCCCATACTGAGAAAAAAGTCCGGCAATGTTTTACATTTATAGCTAAGGAAAGCTGGAGGACCAAAGACATAAAAAATAAGATTAGCTAAAATGAACAGTTAAGAATGCTCCGACTGAAGGAAAAACTGAGAAAACACATAGACCATAAAGGGGGAATCCAGCAGTATGCAGAATAAAAAGAGCAACAGGGAAAGTCAGAGAAGAAAGAATCATCGCAACGAACACAGGACAAGGGAAAATAGCACCTGTATGTACAGGGAAAGTAGTACCTTCAAGGAAGATACAACCTTTTGACCTGTGTATGAAAAAACCGAGGAGAAGCTATCTGTATCCCTAGCAAAATGAAAGGAAATTTTGAAGGATTATTTCGCAATGGGCAAGTTAAAAAAATTGCCTTCATTGGTATTTTATTGGAAATACAGCAGAAGACAACAAGGACAAGAAAGACATCTCAAGATAATCATTATGGGCAAGTGATTGTACATATTATACCATTTTCTAGTTTGTGGTTTAAAACAGAAAATTTGCAAATCATATTTCATGAAGTTATGTGGAGAAGCAATACCATTTCTTAAAATTGTGTTACAAAAGGAACTATTCACTACAACAGGAATTGTACAAGATGATGGCAGAGGATTCCATGTACCATTATACGCGAAAACTCCTGCAGAATTGGAAACTGTCCGTCAGTATTTAGAGCTCAAACTAGCATATGAACGCCATTATACGAGGAAGGATTCCCCAAACATTCATTCAGCATTTTATCTGGCCCCTGCTAAATTCTAAAATACTTATATTAAAGACTGTGTAGGTGTTACAGTAAGCAGGTGCTTTTAAAAACACCCATGGTATGAAACTGTGAATAAATAAACCAGGTAAAAATATATCCACGATTTAAACCTACTTTATCAATCTCGGCAGATGTACGAAATTGACAATTCTGATCTAGTTTTAATATATATAATTAGCTATCACGTCACGCCACAGCCACGTGATACACCTACGATGCCCAAGATGCAAAGACACACTTCCTCGAGAGCCCGGGGCTATGCTGTTGCTGGAGAGTGTTGGTCTTCCAACTTCCTAAAAGCTTATAGATAGAAAGATAGGGAACTACATGTTAAGCCGCTTTCGCGACGACCAGGACCGCACTCAATGACGGCGGGAGAAGTGAGGGTCATACACAATTTGTGCAATTAGACTACCCGCGAAACATTTTGATTGAACTTGATAATTTATGCATGAATCCAATTTGCTAAAACTCCTGTCGTAATATCGTATTTAGGGTCATTTCAATCCGATTTTCCCATTCAATCCATTTCTGCCATCGCATTTGTGCTATGTATGCCGAGAATCCATTTTCATCGAAAGGGTTAATTATTCGTTAATGAAATCGATAAAAATGACGCTACAGTGGCGTGCCCTGTATCAAATTGAACTAATATTTTGCGATTAATACGATGGTGTCAATAGATTTCTTGTATTGCTAGCCTCCATTCAATATTTGGTAATGTAATTATAGTATTGTTTGCCTCAGTTGATCTTTGAGGGTTACTAACATTGACAGATGCATGCAATTGAATAGATTAATATAATTAAGCGTTCTATAAATGATTGTGCGCGTACAATAGTTACACCTCAAGGCCCCATTGAGAGTATCTCATCATCAAAGAGAGAAAATGCCGACATGCTAAACATAACACATTTGTATACTTAACTAGTCCTTCATTTAATAAGGGAAAGACTTCAACCCTTTCCCATCTAGTAACTCATGTGCGCGTATCGTTGACCAAACAATATATGTGAGTGATGAGTAAGCTAATTCAATGATTTCCACCACCACACGCTGAGTGGTATTGACCGTAATTGTATAACATTCACATATCATGTACAGATGTATTTATATTATTTGAAGGTTTGCTATTCTTGAAGATGTAGACTCATGATTGGGATAAACTATTACAATGTTGCATACTTTAAGTAACTTCGTTTGTATGACTGAAGTTTCTGTCATACAATGTACACTGTTTAACATACATATTCTATGTAAAGATGATACATATATACATATTATGAACCTTTGCGACAGTTGCACTGATCGACTCATGACGTTATAATCTATTACAATGCACATATTGCAAAAGTATATTTGCGAATTATTCCGCAATCGTTGTACCCTGCGCCTTTAATGACCTATTCGTCTCCAAGACATTCGGTATTGCATTTTAAGCAATAATCTACATTCGTACAGATACACACATACATACGTCTGAATACGATATACATGCATACATACGCGCGCGTAAACGTTAAGTATCCTACACTCATAACACAACTTCAAATTGCTATAACCCGCACACAAGCGCAAAGCTGCTTGCAGGTAAATATTGCTGCTTTAATAAAAGTAGGTAAACATAGAGAGAGCTCGGCCACTTTTTTGGGCATATATGGGAAAGGATAGGGAAAACGACGCTAGATGGGGCAGTTCAAGGAGGAAAATGGGTTTATGTGGGAGAGATAGGGAATACGACGACCGATACTATGCTAGAGAGGGTTGAAGGAGGGAAATACGTTTATATGGAAGAAATAGTAGAGAGGTGTTGGCTAGACAGAGGTCGAGGAGTAGAGTATGGTTTATATGAAAGGTATAGGAAAACGAGGAGGGGTGTTAGGCCAGACAGAGTTGAAGGGTAGAGCATGTCTTTTATATGAGAGAGGTAGGGAACAGGAGCAGGGGTGTTAGGCTAGACAGAGGTCAAGAAGCAGAGTATGGTTTATATAAAAGGTATAGGAAAACGAGGACTGTTAGGCTAGACAGAGTTGAAGGGTAGAGTATGTCTTTTATATGAGAGAGGTTGGGAACAGGAGGAGGGGTGTTAGGCTAGACAGAGGTTGAGGAGTAGAGTATGGTTTATATGAGAGATATAGGAAAACGAAGAGAGGTGTTAGGCTAGACAGAGGTCAAGAAGTAGAGTATGGTTTATATGAGACGTATTGGAAAACGAGGAGAGGTATTAGGCTAGGAGGGTTTAGGTATGCGTTTATAAGGAGAGACGAGAAAACGCAGAGAGATAATATGTTAGGATACACAGGTGTTTAAAGCTAGAATGTGTTTTATATAGGTTAGATAGGAAACCAAAGAGATACTCAGCTAGACAGGGGACAGGAGGGGAATGCGCTTTATGAGAGGTAGGGGATACGGGGAGTGGTATTAGGCTAGACAGAGGTTGAGAGTAAAGTATCCGTTTATATGCATGAGAAGTATAGGAACAGCAAGAGGGGTGCTAGGCTAGACAGAGGTTGAGGAGTAGAGTATAGTTTATATGCGAGGTATAGGAAAACGAGGAGAGGTGTTAGGCTAGACAGAGGTCGAAAATAGAGTATGGTTTATATAACAGGTATAGGAAAATGAGGAGAGGAGTTAGACTAGACAGAGGTCGAGGAGCAGAATATGGTTTATATGAGAGTCATAGGTAAACGAGAGAGGTGTTAGGGTAGACAGAGCTAGAGGAGTAGAGTGTGGTGTATATGAGAGGTATAGGAACAGGAGGAGAGGTGTTAGGATAGACAGATACTAAAGGAGTAGCAATATGGGTTTATATACAGGAGAGATAGGGAATAGGAGGTGCTAGACTTGAAAGCGACTTTAGACGTGAACTTAGTGGAAAACTGTTTCATGTCAATGTTAGAACGCTAATTCTAGACATGCCCATCACGTAACCCATTCAGGGAAAAGGTGACTCGCTCAGGGAAAAAGGTGACTGCTGAGGGAAAAAGTTAACCTGCAACGGGAAAAAGGTGACCAGCAAAAGGGAAAAAGGTGACACGCAAAGGGAAAAAGGTGACCCATAAAGCGAAAAAAGGTGACCCTTAAAGGGAAAAAGGTGACCAGCAAAGGGAAAAAGGTGATCAGCAAAGGGAAAAAAGGTGACCAGCAAAAGGAAAAAGGTGACCAGCAAAGGAAAAAGGTGACCAGCAAAGGGAAAAATGTGACTAGCAAAGGGAAAAAGGTGACCAGCAAAGGGAAAAAGGTGACCAGCAAAGGGAAAAAGGTGACCAGTAAAGGGCAAACTGTGACCAGAAAAGGGAAAAAGGTGAACAGCAAAGGGAAAAAGGTGACCAGGAAAGGGAAAAGGTGACCAGCAAATGGAAAAAGGTCACCAGTAAGGAGAAAAAGGTGACCAGTAAAGGGAAAAATGTGACCAACAAAGGGAAAAAGGTGACCAGCAAAGGGAAAAAGGTGACCAGTAAAGGGAAAAATGTAAACTGCAACGGGAAAAAGGTGACCCTCAAAAGGGAAAAAGGTGACCCGCAAAGGGAAAAAGGTGACCCATAAAGGGAAAAAAGGTGACCCTTAAAGAGGAAAAGGTGACCAGCAAAGGGAAAAAGGTGATCAGCAAAGGGAAAAAGGTGACCAGCAAAGGGAAAAAGGTGACCAGCAAAGGGAAAAAGGTGACCAGGAAAGCGAAAAATGTGACCAGCAAAGGGAAAAAGGTGACCAGCAAGGGGAAAAAGGGTGAACAGGAAAGGGAAAAATGTGACCAGCAAAGGGAAAAAGGTGACCAGCAAAGGGAAAAAGGTGACCAGCAAAGGGAAAAAGGTGACCAGTAAAGGGAAAAATGTGAACTGCAACGGGAAAAGCTAACCCACTCACACTAACAGGTAAGTAATTCAGCTAGTATTGCAAGAGGCTGACTGCATCATAGCAGTGTATGATTTCACAGGTAATTCAGCTAGTATCGTAGGTATTTAGGCTAATTCATCTAATATCACAGGAGGATAGATTCCAGAGGCTAACTGCATCATGGCTCTGCATGATTTCACAGGTAATTCAGCTAGTATCGTAGGTATTTAGGCTAATTCAGCTAGTATCACAAGAGGATAGATTCTAGGGTTGGGTATAGCTTAGTTTCGTATTTCACAGGTAATTCAGAGAGTATCGTAGGCATTTAGGTTAATTCAAGTATCACAGGCATTTAGAGTAATTCAGCTAGCTTTACAGGAGGTTAGGTTTCAGGGGTCGGTTATAACATAGCTTCGTATTTCACAGATAGTTCAGGTAATATCGTAAGTATTTGAGGTAATCGACATAGCTTCACAGATATTATTGATAATTTCGATCAGAGATTTGTATCACAGCTATTTAAGGTAAATGCAGGTGATTCAGGTTGTATCAATGGTACTTGAGTCATTTTAACAGGTAATTCATCTAGTATCATTGATATTTAGGGCAAACCAGATAGTATCACAGGTGCTCGTGCTAATTTAGAACAGGAATTCGTATCAGAGCTAGATAAGGTAATTTCACATGATTCGGGTAGTATCACAGGTATTTAAGTCATTTAACAGGTAATTCAACTAGTATCACAGGTACTCATGGTAATATAAAGAGTAATCAGATTATAAACATTTCTCATCCAACGTTACAACAATTTATATACCTTTTTCTAAATCTTACAAACTTATTATATGTTAAACAGTTATTGTACGATGCGGAGAGGGGTAAACTGCATATTGGTTCACAAATTGAAAAGTTTTGCGTCAACATACCTTTATTTTAGTTCGTTGTAGGTGTCTCTCCCCTCTTATATAGGCTTGAGACTAGCACTAGGATTGCTCCTAATGGCAGGGTTACCACCTTCCCTTCCATCTTCTTCTTTCTTCATCAGGCGTCTGCTAGTGTCATACACAGCACAGGATAAACTTCATTTTTAAGATTGTAGACTCACGAGAAAATCTTCATCTTCGACTTACATTCTCTTAAGCACTGTTTGTAATACTGTAATGTCCATACTCATAGATAGTTATTCCATCCTTAGCAATAATTCTTTTATCATCAAAGGGATTCAATGCAATTTTATTCACTTGCACTGTGGTAACATCATGCTTTCGTGATAGGATTAGATTCATGGGCGTTCTGATGATTTCACAGGTTTTAAGACAGTCTGTATAGCTGTCAAACGAAATGTACTGCTTAATAGCGCTACGTTTTATACCTTTAATCTTTTTTATCATTGCGCCTTGAATATCTAAGGCATACATCTTAGGACGTAGTCCAACAAAGCGTAGGATGATTTTGCTATTAGCCTCATCTTTAAATTTTCCCAATACCTTCTTGTTCTGAGTAGAGTGGCATATATGATTGACAGGGTATCGAGATGCTCAAGAAAACGTAGCTTGTCCTGGTACACATCTTCAGTTGTAACACGATGAATGAACGAATGAGTGTCCTTATACATAAGCTTCAGGTTTTCAGCTCTATAATAAGGCAACAACACGTCGAAATGATAGTTATACATTAATGTCTTGGAGATGTCCAACACACTCATACCAATGTATATTGGCTTGTTGAATACAATCTGACGAGAGGCCATATGTACGGCAGCTAGATTAGCAGCATATATCGTCCTGTCGATAAACGTAGGCTTGGCGATAAGCTTCTCTAGAGTTTTTTCGTTGGTCACCAGTCGTATATCCATACGGTTACGCAGGTTCTCCATAGTTTTTCCAAACATGGCGTTGTTAAAGAGCTTGTAGAGATCCTTCTCGAAATCATTTGCAGCTTGCTGTCGTAGCCTGTTGTTAAATTCCACATAAGATTTCAACCACCGAGACTGTCGGAATTGTAGCACACGATGGATTTTTGTTAGTCGTAGTCCATGACTAAGAGCTTGCTTCAAAGCCATGTAATGCACTACATACTTCTTTCGAGGTCCAAGATGGGGTATCAGTTTCTTTGAAGATGCTTCCAATGGTTTCATACACTCAGGCAGGAAAGGTAGATCGTTGTGTAGATCGTGAAGTTCAGCAGGATACACGATGTCGTCTTCTAATATGCACCCATGAGGATCATTTTCTTGTAGTGTTTCTAAGTTGATTTCTTCAGGTGACACCCACTGAAATCCACCAAAAGGAAGGGCGCGACACATTGCCCACCCATATTGGTTATTAGCGTTCTCGTATGTGATAAATTGGGTTGGTCTCGACGGATCAAACTTATCCATATACGTGTTATTAGCCTCAGCATACCGATGGGAAACTTGGCATAAACCTCCTCTTATACCTGATTCCACCATGAGTAGTTGATCATAATCTTGTAATAGCTCCAGCTTAATTCCAGTATACAGTAACATGGCGTCCCATGTAAGTCCTGGAGAGGTAAAATAATGGGCAGGATCAACTTTGTGTGTTTTAAGGGTTTGCTCTCTGAACGTCTCAAAGACATCGGCTAGGAGTAGTACATCTGAGGTTAAGTAGAGATCGCTGTACTCTCCCAGGTTTCTCACATTAAACAACTCCCATGCATTTCTAGCATGATCGTAGTCAGTATCAGTAATTTCTTCTTGATTTAATCTATTGTAGAAGGAGTCCTTAGGAGCCAAGCAGGTCTCGTTCAGGGCATCCCATGACGTAACAAAATCATATGGAAATACACCCTTACGGGTCATTAACTTCAATTTGTCTTCTCCAAAGTACTTTAGTGTTTCAGGATATGAGGTTAGATTTTTTACCAACTTATCCAAGCTTGTACTGAGGAATCGGAAGCTGTCCACAAATCGAAGCTTTATATCTCCTACATACTTGGTGAATGAGATATAGCTTTCTTCAGAGTTAGGAATTACCTCCACACGTTCACTTGTACAACCCAGCTCCTTGACAATGAAATGAGAGTCATATCCGCTAAGGTTATGCATGAGGACTGGTATATATTTAGGTGTTTTACAGGCTAAATTGCATTCATTATGAAGACTTCCACGATATTCACCGCTGATGTGATCATGGTCGCGTACTTTGTAGTTTTCTCCTGTAAAGCCTTTTCCACACAAGTAGCACGCCGTAGAAGACTCAAAATCCTTTTGCTGTTGATCCGCAAGTTTCAGAGGCTTAGCAGATTTGTATATGTCATCAATCATTTTTGCAAGAGATGTCAGGTACAGCATAAACTTCTGAGCAGCATCAGCACCACGATATACATGAGGTTGCTTAGGAAGACCAGTTTCAATATGTTCAACACTGGATGATGGCTTCACATAAACACAGAAGCTCATTGGTGTGTGCTCTTGATAAGGGGTTGTATAGGAAGTTTCAGGATTGGGTATACACGTATGGCATGGAGTGAGAATACTCTCAAAATCAGCATAGATGACATAAGGTACTTTCAGCATCCTCTCAACATTTTTAAACTGAACAATTGATTTCTCCTTGGTAGGCATAACTACCCTCGTGACACCGTGTTGATTACAGATGGACACATGTTCTTGTAGTTTTTCCTGTCCACTTCGTCCGCTCTGGTCATCAAAATGTGTAAAGCAACGCTTACAAGTATAAACCCTTCCATTATGGTTAGTTTTCTGACGTCGAACGAGTTTCTCAAAATGCTTTATATATACGAAGTGATGTTTTCCACTACTCTCATTCAACAGTAGCAAGTCACAGTGTTCAGGTAGTTCAATGTCAGCAACCTTTATCGGATACACTTTATGCTTCTCATCTAGACCGAAAACGTTAATAGATATCTTGTTAAGCTTCTCAAATTTTGGTATTTGAGAAAGTGGAGTAGGATAAGAAACACAGCTGAAGTCGTACTTATCTTGAAGGTGCTTGTATTTGCTGACGCGTTGAGGCTTGGTGCTCACGAATTTGGCCAGTATAGAGTACATGAAACATTTCTCATCACTAAAGTTCTGAATGTTTATACATGCTTTCCTTGCTTCAACAGATGACGGTAGTGGTATGTAGCTACTTCCTCGCAACGGATTGTACTTGCTGATACGAAGTCGAAGTCCTTCCACTGCAAGCAAAGCCCAGTTGCTACCCTTAAGCTGAGACTCCTCCATTTCAGTCACCAATTTCTTGAATTTCGCTTCCAGTGTTGAGTCCAGATCTGTTTCTAGGAAAACAGGATGATTCCTTGTTTTAAATGTTTTGTCACAGGTTTCTCCAATACTGTTAACAAATCGACACTCAGCCAGCAGATTAATTTTAACTCTTGTGAATACCAAGCTCTTTATTCACAGCCTGGATTATGCGTTGTTTTGCCTCATGCAGATACATATTCAGGTCCTTAGGTGATTCACATCGTATAAAATACGATTTCAATCGTCCTTCGAATGACGTTTTATATTCTTTTATATCACAGTCCTCCATTGTTAATAATAGCTGATGTTTAGTTGGCTCCAATCTTCTTTTCTTCTGAGGGCTGCTCATTTCACATATACCTTCGTGTCGCTGTCCCTTATAACCATCATTGAAGGTCAAGCTACAATGTTTACATTTGAAGAGCTTCTTGCAGCTCATCTCGTGTCTTCTCTTGTGATAACCTCGGAGGAACTTCTTCCCACATTTTCCGCATGCATATCCAGTAGCGCTTGGAATAATATCCTTATACGCTGAGTTATTCATCTTTATTCTTGAGTAATAACGTATTAATCCTTCTTCAAGGGAAATGTAGACCTCTTCACCTTGATAACACTTTAGAAAGCTGATTATTCTTGGAGAGAACACGATGTTAACACATCAAGACTAATTAGCACAATGAAGTCCATTGCCCTAGATCACCATATTTATAAAGGGAGCACGAACCTTTTAGATCAATCATAAACTCGCTCCATAACCAGCTGTATATGATCGCTCAACGTGTATTAACCCCAGCCATATAACCTCACGCCCAGAAGCATGATGTTTATGACGTCACACCCAGAGACAGGATGTCTGGCAGTATCAAACACGTTTAAACTCGTCTCATAACTACCTGCTTATGCTGTCACATCAGCAAGAGAAGTATTCTCACACGCTCATTCAGGCATATATTTCAAATTCAAAGCCTACCACCACCACCACCACCACCACCATCACCTATTTTACCAAGGTTAATTCCAGCTGTATTATCACAATACTTAAAGTAACAGCTTAAAAGGTAACGCAGAAGATTTTTCCCCTTATTTACTTAAATGTATGTATATACTGTATTATCTCATGTTTTCATTCACTTTTCAATTCTTCCTTTCCATCTTCTCACAGAAAGACCATTACATTTCACTGCAATCACGAGAAAAGCAATTTTCCCAGAGTTACACAGATTCTAAGCTTCTAGAATTGAACCCGGTAATACTTTTAATGAATGTATTTTTAGTAACTTAGCTTCCCCGCATCAGCATCAAGCATTTAATCTCTACTCGAACCTGATATGATTCATAGGCTTGAAGATATATGAAATCATCCCTTCGGGATTCGATCTGAGTACTTTAAAGTAGTTATTGTCATGATAACGATATTTAGAGACTAGGTGACGTGTCTATATAAGTTAAATTACGAGTTAATTATATTTGTAAGTAAATTTCATTGAATCGGTATTCGAACCCAGAACACCAGGAACAACATAATTTATAATGTCAGTCCGACATGTTAAACAAAGCTGTATGCAGTTATGCTATCAACCTAAGTGACTTATCCTAGAGTATAGAGGAAAATTAAGAAAACCATTAAAAGAGCGGGATTGGAACTAAAGACAACTTATTGGCAATTATATACAGCATTGATTATGCATTATAGGAGCTATCAATCATGCTTTGGTCCACACCTCTACCTCATACAGTTCCTGAGATAATGCAGATTTAAAAATTAAGGATCGAACCCAGGAAGTCAGGTGTCTATCTATGCATTCGGAAGGAACTACCTAATGACATAAATGTAATAAAGTTTATTTGGCGTCTTTATCTTAAGTCGTTTAGCAGTTATTAAATTTATAAGTAAATTACATTTTATCGGTATTCGAACCCAGAACAACAGAACAAATTT
This sequence comes from Deroplatys truncata, assembly GCA_030765065.1. NCBI lineage: Eukaryota > Metazoa > Arthropoda > Insecta > Mantodea > Mantidae > Deroplatys > Deroplatys truncata. Next base: position 703,553,040 of record CM060990.1, read on the forward strand.
ATTTACAATATTAGTTTGATATGTTTAAAGGAGCTGTATACAGTTACAGCATCAATCTTAGTGATATATTCTAGAGTATACAGAAAAATTAAGGAAGTCATTGAAAGATCGGGATTCGAACTAAGGAAAACTGATTGGAAATTATATACGGTACTAATTACGCATTATAGCAGCTATCAAACCTGCTTTAGTCCACCCCCCTAGCGCTCTCAGTTTCCGAGATAATAGAGATTTAAAGATTAAGGATCGCACCCAGGACACCAGGTACCAAAATATACATTTACAAGAAACTACCTAGAGTCATTAATGTAATTAAGTTTATTTGGTGTCATTATCTTAATTAGTCTCTGAGTTATTAGAAGATAAATTTGTAATCACTCGTAGGATTCAAACCCAGGCATCCCAGGCAACTTAGAATAATATCTCAAGGACGCGGCGCATTCCAAAGAATTGAATAGTTTTTATCCCATTGTTCTATCTCTTTGCATTCAGGAGATATAAGCGATTAATTAAGAGAATGTAAGTCGAAGATGAAGATTTTCTCGTGAGTCTACAATCTTAAAAATGAAGTTTATCCGTGTGCTGTGTATGCAACTAGCAAACGCCTGATGAAGAAAAAAGAAGATGGAAGGGAAGGTGGTAACCCTGCCATTAGGTGCAATCCTAGTGCTAGTCTCCAGCCTAGATAAAAGGGGAGAGACACCTACAACGAACTAAAATAAAGGTATGTTGACGCAAAACTTTTCAATTTGTGAACCAATATGCAGTTTACCCCTCTCCGCATCGTACAATAACTGTTTAACATATAATAAGTTTGTAAGATTTAGAAAAAAGTATATAAATTGTTGTAACGTTGGATCAGAAATGTTTATAATCTGATTACTCTCTATATTACCATGAGTACCTGTGATACTAGTTGAATTACCTGTTAAATGACTTAAATACCTGTGATACTACCCGAATCATGTGAAATTACCTTAACTAGCTCTGATACGAATTCCTGTTCTAAATTAGCACGAGCACCTGTGATACTATCTGGTTTGCCCTAAATATCAATGATACTAGATGAATTACCTGTTAAAATGACTCAAATACCATTGATACAACCTGAATCACCTGCATTTACCTTAAATAGCTGTGATACAAATCTCTGATCGAAATTATCAATAATATCTGTGTAGCTATGTCGATTACCTCAAATACTTACGATATTACCTGAACTATCTGTGAAATACGAAGCTATGTTATAACCGACCCCTGGAACCTAACCTCCTGTAAAGCTAGCTGAATTACTCTAAATGCCTGTGATACTTGAATTAACCTAAATGCCTACGATACTCTCTGAATTACCTGTGAAATACGAAACTAAGCTATACCCAACCCTAGAATCTATCCTCTTGTGATACTAGCTGAATTAGCCTAAATACCTACGATACTAGCTGAATTACCTGTGAAATCATGCAGAGCCATGATGCAATTAGCCTCTGGAATCTATCCTCCTGTGATATTAGATGAATTAGCCTAAATACCTACGATACTAGCTGAATTACCTGTGAAATCATACACTGCTATGATGCAGTCAGCCTCTTGCAATACTAGCTGAATTACTTACCTGTTAGTGTGAGTGGGTTAGCTTTTCCCGTTGCAGTTCACATTTTTCCCTTTACTGGTCACCTTTTTCCCTTTGCTGGTCACCTTTTTCCCTTTGTTGGTCACATTTTTCCCTTTACTGGTGACCTTTTTCCCCTTACTGGTCACCTTTTTCCCTTTGCTGGTCACATATTTCTCTTTCCTGGTCACCCTTTTTCCCTTTGCTGGTCACCTTTTTCCCTTTGCTGGTCACCTTTTTCCCTTTGCTGGTCACCTTTTTCCCTTTGCTGATCACCTTTTTCCCTTTGCTGGTCACCTTTTCCTCTTTAAGGGTCACCTTTTTTCCCTTTATGGGTCACCTTTTTCCCTTTGCGGGTCACCTTTTTCCCTTTTGCTGGTCACCTTTTTCCCGTTGCAGGTCACCTTTTCCCTGAGCAGTCACCTTTTTCCCTGAGCGAGTCACCTTTTCCCTGAATGGGTTACGTGATGGGCATGTCTAGAATTAGCGTTCTAACATTGACATGAAACAGTTTTCCACTAAGTTCACGTCTAAAGTCGCTTTCAAGTCTAGCACCTCCTATTCCCTATCTCTCCTGTATATAAACCCATATTGCTACTCCTTTAGTATCTGTCTAGCCTAACACCTCTCCTCCTGTTCCTATACCTCTCATATAAACCACACTCTACTCCTCTAGCTCTGTCTACCCTAACACCTCTCTCGTTTACCTATGACTCTCATATAAACCATACTCTGCTCCTCGACCTCTGTCTAGTCTAACTCCTCTCCTCATTTTCCTATACCTCTCATATAAACCATACTCTATATTCGACCTCTGTCTAGCCTAACACCTCTCCTCGTTTTCCTATACCTCTCATATAAACTATACTCTACTCCTCAACCTCTGTCTAGCCTAGCACCCCTCTTGCTGTTCCTATACTTCTCAAACATATAAACGCATACTCTACTCTCAACCTCTGTCTAACCTAACACCACTCCCCGTATCCCTTACCTCTCATAAAGCGCATTCCTCTACTGTCCCCTGTCTAGCTGAGTATCTCTTTGGTTTCCTATCTAACCTATATAAAACACATTCTAGCTTTAAACACCTGTGTATCCTAACATAGGATCTCTCTCCGTTTTCTCGTCTCTCCTTATAAACGCATACTTAAACCCTCCTAGCCTATCACCTCTCCTCGTTTTCCTATATCTCTCATATAAACCATACTCTACTCCTCAACCTCTGTCTAGCCTAACACCCCTCCTCCTGTTCCCAACCTCTCTCATATAAAAGACATACTCTACCCTTCAACTCTGTCTAGCCTAACAGTCCTCCTCGTTTTCCTATACCTTTCATATAAACCATACTCTACTTCTTTACCTCTGTCTAGCCTAACACCCCTGCTCCTGTTCCCTACCTCTCTCATATAAAAGACATGCTCTACCCTTCAACTCTGTCTGGCCTAACACCCTTCCTCGTTTTCCTATACCTTTCATATAAACCATACTCTACTCCTCGACCTCTGTCTAGCCAACACCTCTCTACTATTTCTTCCATATAAACGTATTTCCCTCCTTCAACCCTCTCTAGCATAGTATCGGTCGTCGTATTCCCTATCTCTCCCATATAAACCCATTTTCCTCCTTGAACCGCCCCATCTAGCCTCTCGTTTCCTATCCTTTCCCATATATGCCCAAAAAAGTGGCCCAGCTCTCTCTATATTTACCTACTAATAAAACTCATGCCAATTCTCTGCTATCCATATATATATATATATATATATATATATATATATCACAACGAGAAAATCATATGAGTGTAACACACAGTTATTAAAATAAATTCGTTGTGCTAAAGTGTTAATACAATGTTTTAAAACACTAAACATTGCATATTAAAACATTACATAGTTCACAATTTACATACGCCATGACCATCGAAAAGAATTAAAAAGTTATTACAATTACACACACGCACGCTTCCAGCTTCAGAAAACTATCACAATCCTCCCCATATATCAGTCTCTAATCCTAGCGTAGACTTGTAAACACCGACCCACCGTATGATGGATATAAGCATAGACTAAAACAAAGATCGACCTCAGTATTATGAATATAAGAATTTGTAATTCACTTCAGCCTCTTGTTTCCTCCTGGCACCTACCTGTAAGGAAATCTGTTTGCAGTTTGAGAATGCCAGGGAAGGCGGGAGAGACAGCGGGAAAAGAAGGAGACTATATTTACTGCTTCACCAGCAGACAAATACGAACACAGAAAAGGAGAAGATATGGGATTTTAATGACAATAGAAATGGCGTATATGTGGAGTGTATTCAGAAAATACGGGGAAGAGATATGAGTATACAACCTTGGATGAAACTCAGGCTAAACGCATAGTAAAAATAAAGTAATAACATTAGCAATCATAATAATAACGTATGGTCGCAAATCCGTGGGTGGAAATCAATCTAAATGTATATTACCTAAGAACAGTGGTAAAAACTGAAACAACAATAATAATAAATCCATTATCAACGTGTGTATGAATCACCTGTCAATTGACCTATACATTGCAGGTAACACGACAAGTATTTCTATTAGAATCGAAATAAAAATTTAATAATGCACATAATTCTTTAAACTGGAGAGATTTGGTGGTAGACTTACAAATGGAATACATCAAAATACCAGCGCCCTTTAAACCATACTTAAAGTAGATAGGGCACTGCTTAATCAATGCTTCCTTTCTCTAGTAATTTTAAGCATTGTTCAACATTCATTCACACTGCATACGGTACCTTAAGCGGCGGACACTGATGATAGATGTAATGAATGACAATTAGGAAAGGAAGTTTGGGGAAGGAAACGTTCTAGAATACCTCCGGACATTTTCCAGTTATGAGGACAGATGAAAGCCTTCAAAGGGATCTCAGTTAGGGGAAAAGGTCCCGGCGGGATTCGAACCACAGACCGCTAGTTCACGAGTCCGAAACTTAACAATCTCAACCACCAGAGTCGGTGTCACGTATTATGTTATATATACTAATGTGCAATAGCACTTAACAGTTTTGCGCGGGAATGTACTAACAAAAGTTAAAGAAAGGTATTCGCTTACAGTTTAAAAACCTTCTAGCAGGCAAATGGTTTGAAAGTTCTCAGCTTTAGTGAGCAAAAAAGCATCTATATTACCATTTAAATGTTCTACCATTTTCAGATGTTTTATTTATGAGTATTATTCCATTTTAATTATTTCACCCATCTTTCATGTTTTTCCATGCGCGGTGTTTACAAATCGCATCATATGCATTTAGAGGAACAAACGTTTTTTAAATCAAATATGGATACTTTAACTTTGAAATAAGGTTCTCCTATTCAGGAACAAGAAAATTTAAGACTTTCGGAGCTGGGAGTGAAAGAAGTCAAACCTTAGGTGCAACCTGCGAAAAACGTCTTACTACATAGCGCCCTAAACTAGTTCGAAAACAACTGATAATTAACCGCCTTACCGACTTTCAAAGGAAAGTAAAGCTTATTAGAGAACCAGTTCACTTGTACTTTCTGTCAGTTACAGACACCCAAGAAGAGTGCTGCATTATAGGTTGAAGAGCCATCCATTGAGTGCGCAGCTGCCTTGCCCATAGAACACCATTATACACACAACGAAGAACCTCTTATGTAGCTGAATATGCTATTAGTGTACCTATTATGCCATTAATTAAGGTCACAGAGATGCGCGGAAGTCTCTAAAGCGTCCCGGTTCAAAGACCCGTTCCAGTTCTAGAGAACAATCCGTCCAAACAAACAGCCCTCTCGTGTCCAGGGAAATGCTCTTTACTTTGAACAAGCATCCGTGCCAACTGTCTAGACTGTCGCACAAAGCTTAAGCCAAAAGATGAGAAAGAAACGAAGCGAAACGGGAAGGAAGGTTGTAATGGATGAGAAACCACCAGCATTCGCCCACTGACCACGGAAAACCGTGAAAACTCAATGTCAGAGCAAACGGTACACGAAAATCGCACCTGGCCTCCCGAATGCGAAAGTAAAATAAATTTTAAGTAAGGAATACATGGCATACCCGCTAATAAGCAATAGGGGATGGAGAGACTCCTGTGAATGTATCGCATCAGATTTCTTGAAACCGCAGAAGTGCTCCCTAGACTGATAAGAAATCATTTTTATCATTTTATTATTTTCAATAGTCTGGCTTCTTTCTAGAAAGAATAGATATCTGGAAAGGTATCTGGCATTCACTAAAAGGTACAGGAGGATTCAATTTGGGTTTATGAATATCATCAACGTGGTTATGAACTGAAATACTCAATTGCAGAGATAGGAAGTTGTGGTGGATGAGAAATCCCCCAGAATTCGCCTACCAACCATGGAAAAGCGCTAAAAACTCAATTTTAGAGTGGGGGAAGACGGAATCGAAGCGAGACCTCCAGAAAGCGATCTGAAGTAGGCAGAATACAAATAGATCCTCTTATGTTAAAGGTAATATGTAATCATATGACCATAAAATCTAATATAGGTAGCATATGCAACTTAATGCTGTTTTTCGCAAATTAGGCTAACATATACAAATGGCGAGGAGAGTTTCGCAATAAACGGCACACATCAATTACTGCATGAGCACAATAAATAAATACTTATTTGCATACCGTACTTAAAGAAATTCAGCCAAAGCACAAGACTCCCACACGAAAAAGAAAAGGAAGGGTTTCGTGAGGTATTTTTGTGAGACGCACAACTTGTGTATATATATGTATATATCATATATATGTATGTACCGAGTATGCTAATAAATGTACCTTGTATCTTTGAGATATGAAGTTCACATACGCATAGCAACAACAATACTAATAGTACCTGCATTATATAATTTTAGCTAAAACATAATGTTCGTTTCATAACAAAGAGGAAACTAGCAAAAAAAAAAAATAACTCACGAAAAAGCTTGCTGCAAATGCACGCACTACATAGCATAAACCGGTTTAAAGTAGTCTAAAAACAAAAGTGAACCTGTATAAAAAAGCAGCTTCACAAATGTGAGTCTAGAAAAATACGACCCCGTAGTTAGCGCTATTGGATGTATATTTCTCTAATTCTTAGGTAAACTATACCGTTACTATGACCTTGACACACACTCAAATTTCGAATAGAAACAATCTAATAAGAATTCTAAGAATATTTGTAGAAGAGCGGACAGGGAAAGTCACGCGAATTTTAACACTAGAAGCTTTTTCGTTTCGATTGTAACTTTTTGCCAAAAATAGAAATCACGAGATTAGGTGGAGCCACAAATTCCTCCTTTCGCATCCATAGATCCGTTTTACATCTTATGTGGTTCAGAGTTGTAGTATATGGAGTTATACCTACACTTTCTGCTGTCCCGATTGCACTGTAAAGGGTGCAACTTCATGGTTCAGCGAATTGCAAACTACATTCTGAGTCTCTGCTTTGTTATGTTATTTACTCCACTATACAGGATATCATTAATGGGCATAGAAAACCTTAAAAATATAAATCCCCCGGCTCCTTCATGCAATGGCATGATACCCGCAATACGCTACATGTTGCATACCTATAGATGTTTTCCGAATTTAAGCGAAAGCGAACAAGACAAGCCCATTCACTTAAAGTGGAAATCTTTCAGAAACACGACTACCCTCTCTCCCCACCCTCTTAAGCACACAGAACGAGGAAAAATGCCTTACATTATAGGAATGTAGGAGGGTGACAGCTTGACCGGATAAGGAGGTATAAAAGAATCTGTCTTTTCTCCCGAAGGCTCCCCTGTCTCGCTAGAATTCATGCTCTACGCCTGTGAATATTGCGCCAAGCAAAACGTGCATACACCTCGGCTTTTCTGGAGGCCAATACTGCAATTCATCGAGTTTTTAAGTTTTAGAACCAAACCCACTTTTTATTTAAACTATATATTCGTTATTGTGCAGTCTTAAATAACAGGTTTCCATACAAGTCTATTAATTAATTTCAATGCGTGGTGTATGCACCTAAACAAAATAGGTGTGAGCTTTACTTCTAAGATAAAACGATTAGAGTCCAGATAATGCCTAGAGTATGAGAGTTCTTTGGCATATATATATATCTTAGGAATAAAAAAGATTATTCTCATGTCGATAGCTAATAAAAAGTAATAATAATATACACTGTAAAAGCAAACCACTCTATTAATGGAAATGTTTGCACTATACTACGAATCGTTATAACCAGCTAACTAAAGCAGAAATATAATAAATTGAAAAAATGGAGTGCCTAATGAAACTCGTTGCAAGCCAGTCGACTTTTAGGTACTTGGATATATAGGGAAAGTGTGAATAATAACAATCATAATCCTGATAAATTCAAGCAAACGAATAGGTTATCCCATAAAATACAAAACTGATAAAGGATATGAGTTATACCTATTGCAGGAGCTTAGCAAATAAGCTGAACTTGCTGACCTACAATAGTACTTTTCTCACCCACCCAAAGACTAAAAGATCTTGGACTAGAGGAGGCCTATAACATAAAAGATACAAAAAAGCTTGATACCAAATACGAGCCCAGAAGCATGGCTACCCAGGATAAGAAGTAGACCTGTGTTCCAACAAGGTATTCCGCCCTAAGGGCCGAGCAACTGAAAGAAATATCTGGGAATTTTCAACTGGTATTCCACGAGTTGGTACCAGAAGGCAAATTTAAGACGTGCGAACTATCTTTTGTCCCTATGGAAGTAAGTATACACCCGCCGTTAAATATTTGCACTTGACCGTTTGTGAGGCTTCGCGTAACGTTGGCTATATTGTGGTTGCGACGTTGCCAGAGTGGTTAGTAAACAACGACAGCTGATTGTTTTCCTGTCTGTCGTGTCTAAGCTGAAACAAAAGTGTACGTAAAGCAGCGAACGTCAATGACTATTTTGTATTATTGTTAATTGAAAATAGCTCAACATAAACATTGAAACTTATGTAGTATAAATTAGCACTTTTGACAATATAGAAACAAAATAATGCAAAGTGCCTGCTACAACGAGGAGAAATAATACAAATTATAAGCTGCTATAACAAAGTTATTTTCACTCAAGCTGCGTTCCAGATGGTGCTGGAATTTTGTCCTCTTTCTCTTGGAGTTTCACTACCTTATAAATAACAGTTCTCTTGATTAGTTCAAGAGTCGCTGCAGTTCGTTGTACGGTTTTATCAGCAGAAATAGAGGGATGTCTATGAACCTTCACGTATTTCTTGTGTTCAAAGAATTCCCGGGTCTTTCTTAACAGTTCCAATGCCAGACTATTGAGTGGTATATCTTGACGCAACGGATTTCCACTTTGTGAATCATTACTCGGTGATCGGTGTCGTTTTTGAGACATTGTCGCACTTCAAATTTTGTATACATAAAATCAGTGAAACATATATATAAAATATCTAGAAATGAACACCAATAATAACCAAAAACATAAATAACAATGAACAATATTAGCTTACAAAGAACAACTCTACGCACTTGCTAGAAATTCACAAACTGAAACACGTGTTTGGAAATAGCTACATCAGGCAACAGAACCTCTTACGGTTTCCTTAAGTTTTGTCATCGACCACCCGAAATACTGCCTTGTGATTGGTTAAGTAAGTCTAACGGCTAAAGCTTTTCATCTGTTTTCTGCGAGTGTACCAACTTAATCGTTAGCTGTCAATTGCAACGTTTCAACGTTTGGGATATATGAAGAATTCAATTCATATTCCAATGTTCCATGTAGAGATACAACTTTTGAGTCCGTTAATACATGATTAAGCGTATACTAGTATATCGTGGAACTAAAGTCAGCATAGCAATATTAAAATAAAGAAAGAAATATATATTATAATAGCCTATACATCAGCCTACACTATGAGAACCACATCCGACACTTGAATAAATTGAATAAGTCAGAACATCTCGTCTTCATGGACCAGGACAGTGTAGAGGATGAACGATTGATATGTATAATTACATCAACAAAATATTATGTTATCCATAATAAACCAAATTTACTTTTCTAAAAATAATCCAATTACAATCCTTCACAAAAGCCCTCCATGCATAAATTTCCCAACAGCAATGGTGATAGCTTAACATTTTTGTACATTCAATTACACAATATATTGCGTTACATGAGAAAGAGACTTACGGGTAAGCTCTGTATGATGTAAAAATCTAAGCAGTTGAGTAATGTCTGGATAATCCACCTTAGAGTGGAAGCTGAGGACACTTAGAATGTGTTCCAAAGTTTCTGTTAACTCCTGACGAAGATCATTAGCACTATTTTGTATGACTGTCATGCACTTATGTTAGGTGCCTATAGGTCGCTTATAAGGTTTTCTATCTTTTGCCTCAGACTGCTATTGCCGGCGACCCTAGACGCGATGATTAACCTTAGCATATTCACCAGTGGGTTTGGATTTGCAAGTGTAGATATTATTGAATCATCATCATTATAGTCGATATATGGAGATAGCAAATGACTAAACAATCGTTTTTAACTGTATTCGGTATATTGCTTATTTATAGCTGGATCGATGAACACATAAATTATCAATGTTGCTGATCCCCGTCACACAGGATTTTCAACTGTAAGACACCGAGCCAGCTCATTATATCGTTCTCTATGCACCCTCATCATCACGTCTTTCTTATCTGGTCGCCGTTTCCCAACATTGCATACCACGTCCATTCGCACTGCCATTTCCTTTACTTTCTTTCCCGCCTAAATTGCGAGCGGAGCACTCACATTTTGGTGAACGTAAGTTTTTGACACTTTTTGTTTCTTTTCCAATTTTCTTTCTTTTACTCCTCCGTGCATACAGCCTGACGGATATACTTGCAGTGGTTGTGCAGCTGGGTGAGTGGGTAATAGCGTCATCCTCAAAACCCGGGGTCGTCATGTAGGGTCTGTGTCCAAATCCGCTGTTCAGCTGCAGTGCCATGGAGGGGTCATCGCATGCGCTGCTGACTTCCCATGTCTTTGTCCTGCAAGGTGTGACTCTGGGATGAAATAGGTATTGATAGGCCACTCACCCAAGCGGGGGTAACGCCCCGGGGTTCAAAGTCCGGGATAAGATACGGTTGCAATGGTGAAGGATTTTATTCGTCATGGAGAACCATTTCTCCAATATTTCTACCAAGCGCCGCAGAGTATTTAAAAAGTCAGCAACGCCTACGTCATCTGGCTGTTAATTGACTATGACCGTACAGAGAAAGAGCAATAGTTTGCGAAGGTGAATCTTTTTATAATCCAAAAGGCCTCGATTCCATTGCTGGGCGGTTCAGTCCTTCAATCAGCTTCGTAATGGTTCCTTATTATAAGAGAGCAAGCCCGAACTTAAGTTTAAGACATTATTGCGAGGCGCTCATCCTCCATGGGTATCCCATCGTTGTGGAGAAGCACCGCATTTTGAGCTCCTATATGGTGGAGGGGCATCACCACCTATATCCTTGACGGTATGTCGGACGAAGAACTGATCCATTACTTATCCGACCAAGGAGTAACGGCCGAACATAGAGTGCAAGATACACGTGATGGTGTGCTGGTACCCACCCTAAACTGTTTCTTGCATTTGATGGTGTAGAACTGCTCACGAGTATTGCAGTGGGGTACGAACGCATCGCTGTGAGGCCCTACATACACAGGCCTCTGCGTTCTTTCAATGGCAACGTTCTGGATGTACGCAAGTTTCTTGTAAGAGCGCCGGTTTTATCTGTGCCTCATGTAGTCAGACTTTAATCAATGGTGACTGTTCATCACCTCTCGTCTGTGTGAATTGTAAAGTGTCCCATTCTGCATCATATTCTACCTGTCCACGGTACTTGGGCGAGAAGGCGATTCAGGAGCTTCGGGTCAAGGAGCAACTCAGGTCAAGGGAACTGAGGCCTGGAGCCGTTATCAAGCGCTCCTGCGACCGGGTACCTTTAGTTCCGTTACTTCCTCGCCAGTCCAACGGAAGCATGCCGCAACACAGACATGAGACATGACTGCCATGAACGATGTTACCATCCGCCAGTCCGTTTTTTCACCAAATCCAAGACATCTGAACCTCCTCCATTAGACATAAAGTTACAGGCTCTAGACAAGCAGTTCAAGCTGAAATATCGCAAGGAAGATTTTTAATAACCACCTCAGCATACGCGAACTATCAAGAATTCACCTTCCCTTGGGTAGCCGACGTCCCTGGTCGCCCCTGGGACGAGCCGCGCTTAGCGCCACACAGAATCGTTTCTCGGCGCTTGAAGCGGTTACTGGCATTGAGCGGGAGGCCCCCACTCCGAGGAGTTTATAGAACCTAATAGGATCCACAACAAAGCCCGAGACCCACGGTTAAGAAAAAGGTTACTCTTAAGCGCCCTTCCAAATATGTAGGTAGTTTGTTCCATATAATCATGACTATCCTGCCATGGAATGTACGTGGTGTACGATCGTATAGGGTGGAACTAAAGCTTTTATTGCGTTCCCACTCACCTACGGTCGTATGTTCGCAAGAAACTAAGCTTTACTCTCAAGATCCTTTTGATCTACCGCAGTATACGCCAGTGCGCTATGGTCTTGCACTGGAAGAGGCCACTTTTGTTCATGGCTGTGTCATGATATTGGTTTCTAGCGACGTTAATTGTCAGTCTATCGCACTTGAATCTGACCTGCAAGCTGTTACCATTCGACTACATATAACCGATTTTGTTCTTTTCTTTTTGCTCCGTTTATTTACCTACGCCGTCTCCCATCACTAGTACGGACATTCGAGATTTGCTGTCCACTCTACCAAAACGTTTTCTTATCTTGAGAGATTTTAATGCCGAGCACCTCCCTGTGGGATTTACCACGGGCATTTTAGAGGGGAAAAGTTGTTTCTGACCTTTTCAATTAGTTCAATCTCTCCATTATCAACACCAGGGAGCCTACATTTGTTTCGGATTCTTCTGGAACCTTATCCCACTTGGACCTATTAATTTGCTCCTCTTAGCTTGTCTCTCGTCTGCAGTGGAACGTCGTCGCCTACACCTACTCCAGTGATCATTTCCTTTCCGTCGTTTCTTTCCTTTCTCACAATACGCAGCCTTCCATTATACCAACACGCAATTCAGTAAACTAAATTCGAGGCTCTACTCCAGCCTCGTGGTTTTTGAGGACCAACTCTTCCCTAACGTTGAACCAGCGGTGCAGCACCTTACCTCTACAGTCCTTTCTGCCGCCGAACGCACAATTCCCCATTCAACATTGAAGCATTCCGAATCCATGTCAGACCGCGGAATGTTGGGACGCCGTTAGTGCTCGTAGAACTGCCCTTCGGGAGTTTCGCCGCCACTCTACCCTTGACAATCTGGATTCCTTCAAACGAGTGCGCGGCAGAATTCGACGCATTCTTCAGGATTGGAAGCAGGCGTCTTGGTCATGTTTTATGAGGTGCTTTAATCGCTTCACGCCTTCTTCTGTAGTTTGGGATAAACTTCGCCGCTTCTCCGGTAAAGTGCCTCATCGTATTGTGTCTGGCCGTCAGGTTAATAATGTTACCATAGTGGACCGAGCTACCGTTGTTAACACTCTGGGTGCTGCCTTTGCGGAGTTTCCAGTTTCGACCATTGTTCCGCCAACTTCGCAGTATTAAAGAGCGGGTAGATTCAGAGGCCTTCAATTTTCGATGTGCTAACAAGCAGTGATACAATGCGCTTTTCAGTATAAAAGAGTTTGAGCACGCCCTTCGTTTGTCTTAGCACTCAGCTCCTGGGCCGGATGGTGTTCAACTTCTAATGTTACAGAACCTTTCGACTGTAAACGCTTTCTCTTGCGGGTCTATAATCGTATTTGGCAGGACAGCCAGTTTCCTTCAGTTTGGTGCAAAGGCACCATCGTTCCTATACCTAAGCATGCGAAGGTAGCCAACTACCTTCCAGCTAATGCCCTATCCTCTCACAGGTGGCATTTTCAAGGTGATGGAGCGCATGATCAGCGGGCGGTTGAATTGGTGGCTTGAGTCTCAGAACCTTTTTTCGAATGCCCACTGCGGGTTTTGACGCAATCGTTGCCACGTTCAGCCATTTAGTGTCCTTGTCTACACATCTTATGAATGGATTTCTGCGAAAGTGTCAAAACTACAGCTGTTTTTATTATAAGATATACCACACTTGCTGAAGGGGTGGTACTCTACGTACACTCTATACATGGAATTTTCCTGGTTGTCTCCCCGTATTTCTTCGGAGTTCATGACGGATCGAATATTTCGAGTATGTGTGTGCTTGGTTTTATCTCGCCGTTTTACTCAAGAGAATGGTATATCGCTGAGCTCTGTCCTCAGTGTCACAGTTTCTGCCATTGTTATCACTGGCACTGTGTACAACCAGGATTTCTTCATCTGCGTTTGTAGATGATTTTTCCATCTACTGCAGTTCTCGGCGGACTCGTCCCGTAGAACGCCGTCTCCATAGCTGTATCGATCGTATCTATGCTTGGAGTTTCAAAAAACTGCTTAAATTTCTACGCTCGTAAACCATTGTGTGTTAATTTCTGACGCAAAAGGCCTCTTTTTCGCGCTCTCTACGTCTTGGGTCGGATCCGTTCGCAGACGAGACAAAATTTTGGGATTGCTATTTGATCGAAACCTGAGTTTTAAATCGCATATTTCCTTTTTAAAACCAAAGTGTGACCACTCCCTTAATCTTTTGCGTGTTTTAAGTGGCACATCCTGGGGAGCTGATCAGTCTGTACTTCTGCGCCTTTATCGCTCATTAGACCGTTCGAAACTTAACTACGGGTGTGTTGTATATTCCTCGGCGCGTCCATCTGTGTTGCGTCGTTTGAATGTCATTCACCATCGTGGCAGAAGTGTCGCTACAGGGGCCTTTCCTACTAGCCTTTTACTCAGTCTTTATGCTGAGGCTGCAGAACCGCCGCTGTACTTTCGGCGTGAGATGCTTTTATACAGATGTGCATGTCGACTCTCAAGCTTGCCTGAACACTTGTCTTTCGAGTTGTTTTTCGATGATTCACTCCATCGCAGTATTTAGCTGCTACTCGACACTACTCTTTCCAGGTTTTCGATTTCGACAGCTTCTTGGTCATTTCGACGTAGTGCTTGCGCTCACCCCTCCCAGGTGGTAAACCCGTTTTCCTCCCGGTCTGTGCGTTGAGGCCCATTACATCTTTGGGCTAACCTCCATGCCGAAGAACATGACACCCTCTTTAGTACTTAGATCTGCCGTTTTAGAACACCAGTCGCAATTCGGGAATTTCTGTTTTATGTATACTGATGGGTCTAAGGCTGATCTTGGGGTAGGGCGTGCTTTTGTTGTTGGACGACAGGGTTTTACGCGTCGTTTACCGCGGCAATTTTCAATTTATACTCCTAATACTTTCGGTATTTATCAATCTCTTTTATACATCCAGTGTCAGCACTTACGGCTCTGTGTTCTCTGCAGAGACTCTCTCAGCGCTCTTCAGGGTGTTAATGTGCTGTACAATTATCACACGCTCGTACAGCGCAGACATGATCTCCTCCACTCTCTCGGTGTTTCTGGTATCAGCGTCTCCTATGTGTAAATTCCAGGTCATGTGAGCGTCTCTGGTAATGAGTCTGCTGATGCCTGCTGCCAAAACGGCAATTTTATCACCTAGATGTTTTACTTCTATTGTTCCCTCCACTGATTTGTGCGTAATTTTACGTCACTGCATCCACTCGCGTTGGAGTGATGAGTGGGCGGCCCTTAGGGGGAACAAGCTGCGGGAGGTTAAACTTCTCCCGTTTGTCTGGGCCACTTTTTCGTCATAAACACTTGCTTAGTGGTAGCCCCACATCACTCTGTCAGTAATGCGCGGCACACTTAACGGTTTTAGCTCAATTGCGCCACCATGCGTCCCTGCCTGATGGTATATCCAACATTTTGGCAGATGACGCGCATTTTGTAGAAGGTCTCTTAACTTTTATCCGTCAAACTGGTTTTAGTGGGCACGTTTGATACAACTATGCATTTTTTAGTTTTGTGATTCTATATTGTTGCGTTTTCCGGGAGTTTCCTATCCCCCAAGTATTTGACATGCTTTTATCTTGACTTCTACAGTCCCTGGTGCATCCTATTAATCAGTTAGTGTTTATACTTAGCGGGTTTGTCTTCCGTCTTCTCTGTTGTGGTTTTTAACTTATATGTGCTTTAAGGGCGCTAATAACACAGGTCAACGGTGATTCTGCTATTTTAGACTTTCAGGGTTTTTCATAGTAATTTCTAAGTCCTAATTCCAAAAATGAAGTCCATATTGTCGTTTCACATACCATTTCTTTCACAATTCGTATCTTGCATTTTTATATATTGTGTATCTTTTATGTGATTAGGTAGCATTACACCACTACACCAATGCCATCTATTGGAATAAAGCTACTAGAAGGAATTAGTTCACTGTTTTATGGCAGGTGGCAGAACATTATAAGCTGCTTATATCATTTTTATTGAGAATTTATCTGTTACAGGGCTTAATAGTTGTTGTATAAAGCAAGAAATTAGCATTTAGATAATACCTTATTGTTGTTTTCATCATGTGTAACTCAGTACAGCATAAAGAAGAAAGGTATTGTGTAAATAATCCAAATTCATTTCGTTATATTTGTGGTAGTTTCATTGTGAGGAAGCAGAAAAATCATAACCTCATTTTTTAGAAAATCGTACTAAGCTTACTTCAGAATTGAAATAGGAGATCAATCCAGGTCTTGGGCTCATCATAATGTGTGCTGTGTTTCTCTTGAAAACATATGAAATCGGAAAAGGGGGCGGAAACGATCACTACGTTTTGGAATACCAATGGTGTGTCGTGAACCTAACAATCACAGTACTGACTGTTTATTTTGCACATGCAATGTAGAAGGTTTTAATGCAAAGAACAAAACAGGAATTGTATAACCAAACTTGCCATCTGCTATCAGACCAGTGGCCGATGGCCCTAGTATTCCTATACCTAAGCTCCTAGAGACCTCAGTGAACTTATTGCAGATACAGACAGTAACAGTGATTCACCATCATCACTTGTGTCCGAGGAGTTTGTTCCTGAAACATCAAATGCACCACAACTGTTATCACAAGCCAAGCTAAATGAAATTGTAAGGGATTTAAGTCTTCCCAATGATGCAGTTGAGATGTTAGTTCACAGACTACAGAAAAACAGTTTACTTGCAGCTGATACATCAACGACTTTCTACAGGAACAGAGAAAACGATTTCTTGCAATACTACAGCGAAGAAAAAATCTAGTGTACTGTAACAACATTTCAGACTTAATAAAGAAACTGGTTGTGTTACATATGATCCACATGAATGGAGGCTATATATTGATTACAGTAAAAGAAGCCTTAAGGGTGTGCTGCTTCACAATGGGAATGCCCTTTCTTCAGTTCCAGTAGTGCACTAAGTGCAGCAGAAGGAGAATTATGAAAGTTTGAACTATGCTTTGGAGAGAACTAAATATTTTGAACATCGTGGTTGATGTGTGGAGATTTTAAAGTAATCGGTATGATATTAGGCTGACAACAGGTACTCACAAAGTTTCCATCTTATTTATGCGAGTGGGATACAAGGGCAAAGACAAGCATTGCAAACAAAAACAATGGCCCAAAAGAGAAAGTTTAACGCCAGGTAGTAAAAACATAATAAGGGGTAGCCTAGTGGAGCCTAAGAAAATTCTTTTACCACCTCTTCATATAAAATTTGGTATAATAAAACAGTTTGTAAAATCACTTGATCAAGATGGTAATTGTTTCAAATATCTGTCTCAAATTTTCCGCTCCTTCTGAAGCAAAAATAAAAGAAGGAATATTTGTGGTTCTGCTAACCAGAGCTCTATTTAAAGACAGGCAATTTGAATCTACTATGATTTCTGAAGAAAAAATGCTTGGAATGCATTTAAAGAAGTTACAGACAACTTTCCAGGAAACAATAAACATCCTTACCATGTTAAAATTGTGAACAACATGCTACAGAAGCTCAGAACTTTAGGATGCAACATGAGTTTCAAATTACACTTTCCGTTTTCATATTTGGACGTCTTTCCTGACAACCGTGGGGTAGTCAGTGAGGAACAAGGGGAGAGATTCCATCAGGATATTCAAGAAATGGAGAGGAGATACCAAGGATGATGGAATTCTTCAATGATTGCAGATTACTGCTGGATGCTGTGCAGGGATTCCACGGAAACACACAAGAGTAAACCTGAGAGACACACTTTCGATACCAAACGAACAAGATTTTATTGACCTGCTGTTTACAAAATTAATTTAAATGTGATATTTAGCAATAAAAACCCTCACAGATTCATTTTCACTTCTTATACAACCCATGAGTATATACATTTTGGAAGAAAATATGTGAATACCTCGTTTCTTATTTGTAAAAAGAAACCTGAAGTGATGGAGAAAAACCGAAATATTAAGAATCACCTTTCAAAAGCAAAACAGCTCACAAAACCTTATTTGTAGACCTGTGTAATCGTTTCTGTTGAGCGCCCGTAATGTTTGTCAACGGGCAAAGAAGTTTCTATAGAACGATATCCTAAGGCATTGACTCCACTTGTAAATACATGCGTTTCTTCAGTAACGATTCAAAACAAGAAAATGCAAACAGAGGTGGAAACACTTTCTAAACGTACAGTACTTTACAACTAGAAAGACCAACTTGCTCCTGTACCTTTTAGAGGAATAAAGCTTGCCTTATAAATGAATCAAAAAAATAAGTATGTTAGTTTGCGGTAACATTCAATTCACTTCTGCGGTAGAAACCCTGAGAATTAAATTGTGGGGCATGTGGACAGATATGCTTTATCCCTATATTTGATGTAATACCTATAAATGTCTAGAACAGTTTTTGAAAACACTCTATAGATTAAAAGCTAAAATTTGACATTGCAGCTACATTATTTTCTTTCGGCAGAAGGGCCTGGGATCACTACTTTATGACATAATTTATCTCAGATCATAACGAAGCAGCTCTTCTTTGTACGCCTTTCTCCTTCAGAGTTCTTAAGAACGGCGAAGAAGAATTCCTAAATAGGAGAATAAACGTTAGATGGATGCACTCTTCTTTTCATTACATTAAATGACTAGTTTTTGTGGCCAATAAGAGAATTTCTACCATCTATTCAATAAAACGATGTAATTGTTGAATAAAAGGAATAGGAAAGCAGTTTATTCCCTAGCGCACAGATTTTCAACGAGATGCCTCGGTTTTTGACGTAACGCACTCAACTGGCTCCTATAGAAGTGTTATAGTTAGGGCGTTCTAAATAAATGGTATTCCAGAAGTCATAA
Source organism: Deroplatys truncata (assembly GCA_030765065.1). Classification (NCBI taxonomy): domain Eukaryota; kingdom Metazoa; phylum Arthropoda; class Insecta; order Mantodea; family Mantidae; genus Deroplatys; species Deroplatys truncata. The sequence goes on from CM060990.1 coordinate 703,571,935, forward strand.
TATAAATGTAATTTTTGCACCAAGTGGATAATATTGATGATTATGGCACTCACTGTCCTTCGTGCGACAATGTTTCCGAGTTGTATGAAACATTTTATGCAATCTTATTATTATCTATTGTGGGGAATAAATCATGAAATAATTCGGCAACAGTAGTTGGCATAAGGGAGAGCGTGTTAAAGGATATGTGACGTTAGCAGTGGTATAAAAATTGGGCTTCAGAAACAATAGAATTAATGGCCCGTTTTTCCTATACGGAAAGAATAGAAATAAGGCCCCATTGTTCCTTTCACACCCATCTACCCTCCTTTGTGTTACTTCGACATGACGACAACAGTGCTGCTTTCACACCACCCGCCCGCTCTCTCGTTTATGTTACTCTGCCATGCCGACAAACGAGCTGTCATACAGCAGTAAATTTTGGTTGACAAGGGTTTGATAACGATCGTCCATATTTAAGGTTATCTCGCTTCATTGACTTCAAAGGACTGAAGCCGCGGCCAAAAGCCTTTGCCGCCCTCTACGACTGTCAGTCGCTTGCCACTACCCCCTAAATCGATAGAATAGATTTCGGACACAAGGACGCCGACTAATAATTGACCGTATAATCAGATTAGTTTAATTGAAGCTGTTTACAAACGTATTGACACCATTTGTCGGTATTTCCCCAACACAGGAAGTCCCCATCTTACTCCTTGTTGTGGGTGAAGTCCCACGCCTAAGTTCTACATAGCTGATCGCGCGTTACTCTCGTCGGCTTTGACTCAATTTGTATATTAAATGAGCGGTCTAATGAGTTTAATTGAGGGAATAATATATTACACATTTAATGACATGTGGCTTACTGCCGAAAGAGGCTGAATCTCTAAGTGCTGGTCAGTCAATTAGATAACGATCGTCCATGTGTAACACCATCTCTCCTCTTTGACTTCAACGTCTTAAACCGCCAACAAAGGCTATATCGCCCTCTAGCGTCTTGGATACCCGGTATCATGTACCCTAAATGACTGGACGCATGCCACCGCCCACACACACTCTCTCTCTCTCTCTTTGTCCTTTGTGCTAGCATGCCGCTACCTTAATATAATTACAGCTTCATTGACAATATGGCAGTCTGCCTCCCTCCTTTGTGTAACTAAAACATGTTTAGGAACCCTCCACCACTTTTATCGGTATTATTTAGAAAACTAAATATTAAAGTGATCTTTAACCGCAGCCATATAATTCAGAGTGTATTAAACCCACAAAAGAACAGTCACCTCCCTCTCTTTATAATCGAAACAATTTTATATTAAATATTCAAGAGTTTAAGTAGAGAAACCAACAATTTTCTGGAATTGAATGCGCACGCAAGTTATACTGCGATCCTAAACGCCCCTGTCATATTTGTTGTATACTCCCTGAGGTGGTAATCCCGACCTCGCTAGCTGATTACGATGGGCCATTTCGATTTCAAAGATATGCAAAGACTTGGTTATTTTTTGAACTAATGGCACGGGATTTCCAAACAGCTCACTTCGTTTTTCAGGAATGCGATAACATCTCCACACCTGTGAATGCTGAGGGACATATAAGTCATAGAGAAGACTGACACCTGGCTCGAGATGGTAGCATCAAACTCTAATCGGTAATAGTTAATACTGATTGATAATAAAGTTGAGTGGAATTAAAAAAACCTTGAAGACCACCGGGAATTGAGCCCGGAACTCAAGTGATACAAATGCTTTTATGAAGAAAGTAACGTGTGTGTATATTGCATGTAACTTTATAGAAAAAAATCTATTGTATTACAGTCACACGACTCTCTTTCTCTCTCACAAACACACACACACACACTCTCTCCCCTTTGTACTAGCGTACCGCTACCTTGATATAGTTACCGCTTCATTGATGATATGTCAGGCCGCCCCCACCCTTTTCTGTATGACCAAAATATGTTTAAGAAACCTCAACCTCTTCTGTCGGTATTATTTACAAAATTAAATATTACAGGTGATGTGTAATCGCAGTCTTATAATTCAGAATATATTAAATCCACAAAAGAACATACTCCTCCTCCTGTAACTCATTAGTATAAGTATGCCTTTATTTACCGAAACGTAATTTAATATTAATATTGCGACAGCTTATACGCGCAGTCTACCCCAAATCAGAAACTGGTAGCACCCATACTCTCTTTATAATCGAAACAATTTTACATTAAATATTCAGGATTTTAAGATATACTGGAAGTGAACTTACAAATTTCCATAGTATTGTATGGATATTTCTGAAAGTTTTTCTGTTATTCTATTGCTGTTAGATTAATGTGTATACCAAATTTAATTCAAGTTTGATAAATACTTTTGCGAATTATAAATTATTTCATAAATTTTATTAGGTTAATATATCGAATAATCAAAATTATCCACGCTCTTCTAAGGTTCAGAAAATTCGTTGACATTTTTGGAATTCAAGCTTTGAATCGGTTAAAAAAGTACGATTTGAAAGTTCAATAAATTTTGTTGAGTGAAATATGATAATTTTTAAATACACTGCTGTGCAAAACCTAAGGACGAGTAGTTCATAACAAATGAACTACTTGGTGGAAGTAGCTGAAGGCGCAGGAACATGTTGCCAGAGGTCTCTCGTACGTACACAGAAAGCTGGACGTCACATGGCGTGAGTGTAGCGAGCCCATATTGCCAAAAGGTTCTTGTCCCGCAACACGGGGCAGTTGACGTAAAAGGATAAGTTGGTATGTGGCAATTAGCGAGCTATTATGGTGCACTGTAATGGTGTTCTTCATTGCAATAAGACCCGTAGAATCCATTTGGATGACTTCACAAAGGGAAGAATTGTCGGCAAACTGGAAGAAGGGCGAAGTGTGATGAGTAATGCTCAGGAGTTTGCAAATGCCCACAGCATTGTTTCATGTACATCGGAACCTTCCAAACCACAGGCACTGCTGTCCCAAGGAGAGGTGGTGGTCACCACGCTCCACTGCAGCAGTGCAGCAGACAAGAAGGGATCCACGCCAAACAGCGGGTGCAATTGCAACCACATTTAACAGGAGAGCTAGGCACGCAATCTCACGATACACAGCGGCACGGTAACTACACAGAAGTCTCTTTGCCCGACGGCCAGTTTGTTGTGTTCCATTGACATCCGCACATCGGCGGCACCGTTTGCAATGGTCCCAAGAGTACCAAAATTGGACCAATGAGGACTGTGGGCGAGTGCTCTTCTCGGACGAGAGCAGACTCAGTCTAACTAGTGATTCTCGACGTACCCTCATGTGGCGAGAGGTGGGAACACTTAATGAACCCAGGAACATCCTTGAACATGATCGTTTTGGTGGTCCGGGTGTTATGGTCTGGGGAGGCATAATGTTGCATGGACCTCCAAATCTTTGAACACGGTATGCTCACTGGTCAACGTTATTGTGATACTATACTCCTTCTCCATGTGCGTCTTTTAATGGGTGCAATCGGCCCTGAATTCATTTTTATGGATGACAATGCGCTACCGCTTCGAAAAGCGAAGGTGGAAGATCTCTTGGAAAGAGAGGATATTCGGCGAATGGACTGATCTGCCCGTTCCCCTGAGATAAATCCCATCGATCTCCTGTGGGATGCTTTGGGGAGCAGCATTACAGCACATCTACATGCACCAACGGCCATCCAACAGATGTTAACAGCCCTGGCGGACGAATGGAACCCCCTACCACAAGAGCTGCTTACCAACCTTGTGACCAGCATGGGAGTACGATGCAGAGCATACACTGCTGTTCGTGGTGATCATACACATTTTTAAGCACCATGTATCTGTTTCTGTAAATCTAGAGAGCCATCATATGTCATATTGAATTTAGTGTAGCGTATGGTCTATGAATAAAAGTGGCATATCTGTTCATATCATTGCATATTTCGTTTAGTTGCCTACTGTAGCATACCGTAGCAGTTCCCTCTATGTATGATTCAAGTATCCTCGAGCTATGTTACTTGGCAGTGTCACAGCATGCGAAGATTACTTTCGTCCCTAGGTTTTGCGCACCAGTTTACTTTTTAAATTTGAAACTCTAAAATTCACAATTTTTGCATAAGGAATATATGTTTAAAAATTGTTATTAGTGTTAGGCGTATTTTTGTGATATAGGATGCTACAATGGATACTTTTGCGTATTCTGAGAAATTTTAGCTGCATTTAAACAAAAGCTTATGCGCGAGCTTCATTTTGAATGTGTGAAATTAAAGTTGTAAGAAAAATATTGATTTATAAAGTATTATGCTGGGAAAAAGTGAATTGTATGTTTTGTATATCAGAACTCTCCTGAGTTATAATACTGTGTGCTTTTAGTTCCCTTTGTGTCTTTTTTCTGTACTTTTGTGCCTTTCTTCCAATTGCGGATCCTTTCCTCTCTGTAGCAGCAAACTTCCTCCTCTCGTCGAGTCGAGTTATATCAAGGTGTGACTGATCCTTAAGGGACATTGAAAACTGAATTTTGTAACTCTTTTGAAAGCTATTTACTGGCAAATTGGTACATTTAATTAATGGGTAAATAGAGAAATTACTAGCAAAAGCTCAAACCTCTAACTCAAGTAGTTTCCCAGTTAACACAATTGACTATGTTTTATTAGCAAAAAATGTTTTAAACTACCATGCACATTTGTCAGAGAAATATGATGGTAACATTTTCCTACACTTTATTGAAATCAAAAGAAATCTAAGAATTTGAAGTTTATGTTGGTATTATTTGTATAGAAAAAAACGTTTCTTTTATGAAGTTGAGGTCAAAATATTGTTTGATAGTTAGTATAAGGTACTTTTGTGAGCCAATGGGTAAAGCAATCATAATAATGCATCCTTGAATCTTTATATATTACACTTGAGAAGATGAGTGCAAATTTACATAGAAATCATAGCAAAAATGAAATGCAAGGAATCAATTTCATGTACAAAAATGACAACTGAGAAGAAAAAAATATATTTTCTAAATGCACATTCTTTTTAAATTTACAGCTTATCAGGTACTTATTGTTGCCCTGAAGCATACGTTCTATCATCATTTTTTCTATTTGGCTTCCTCCTTTTTCATTTTTGGTAATTCACTCTACCTGCAAGCTGTTTTCTTCTTCTCAGCTGAAGATCGAACACACTCACAGTTTCTTCAGTCGTCGCATTTCCTCTTAATCAAATCTGATTCATTGCAAATTGTACAATTCTTTATAGTAGATTTCTTTTCTTCTATAGGTGAAAACCCTATATTAAATTCTGACCAGCATTTGTGACGCTCTTCTTTGAAGCAAATATTTCTTTTGTACATTTCTCCGTAACCTAGCACGCAGCGATTTCTTGTTGATTTTTTGTAACATCTCTTACACATTTATGCAGCAGCTCATCACAGACTAGTCTTTGGTAGGCAGGCATTATCTTGGAAACAGTTCATTCATAAAGCTGTATGGACATTTTATCACGGCTATCAGGTTTTGTATCATTAGTTATGCCTTTCTTGTAAAATCACCTGGAGTCAGTGCCAGTGGGATATTTGCCATGCTGGAATTTGTTGTCTGTTGACACGCAGTGACTGACGACGACATAAATAACAGTTTTCATACCATATGTATCAGGAATATCTTCTACTATAACATTTCCAATGCTACGAAAGTTAGTTTGCTAAAAATGGCTCTACACTTTTTTGTTATTTCAAATGGAAACCCCTAAATTTGTTTGTCTTTAATGACACGAGGACTGAAATATTTCCGGGTAGGGTTAAAACCACAATTGTTGCACTTTGACACATAATTTTTTAGCACTCACATTCACTATAGTAGGCGTTTTCAAAAAACTCACTCAAAGTTTGCTTTCAATACTGCATATGGTACATAAACAACAAAGTGTTTCAAAAGATCTGCAAGGTCTTAAACAAAGCCTTGAACTACTAATGACTTATTACAATAACAGCAAAATGCTGTAACATAGATGATATGGGTAAATGGACAGAATTTTAATGCAATAGACTGTTATAGTACCAAAATATAATTTTTCTCTTCAAAGTTCTAAGCTAGTGTTCATTACGTAGTAAGTAGTTATGCATTTAGGCGCTAGATGAAAGCAAAAAGCAGGCAGTTACATATGATTCCAAAATGCGACCAAATAAATCGAAAAATGTGCAGAAATTAGCAAAATTATGATGCTTTACATATAGAAATAGAAAGTGGGCGAGTAGTATTAGTCCCGGATGAGCCAATTGTTTTAACGATAATCCTGCCGCTAGGGGCGCTCGTGTCGCTAGTGTCGCTGCGTGCGACGGCGGCGGCGGTAAGTTTGAAAAGCGCCCTGAGCGGTAGGATTATCGTTAAATCGATTGGCTCATCCGGGACGAGTTGAAAGAATTGAGGAAGTGACGTGGAGTGTTTTTGATTGGTTCGTTAATTTGGGGTGGAAGATGAAGGAAGGAAGATGGAAGAGTATGGAGGTCGCGTGATGGAGAGGAGCCGGGTGGCGAGGTGTTGTCTGTGCGGAGGTCGGTACTGAAAGAGGGAAAAGATGGGGAGCGAGGGATAAAAAGTGTAACAGAAAGTGACGTGTGAAGTTGTGATTGGTGGGAATAAGAAGTGATGTTATTGGTGGAAAGGAACAAATGAGAGTTGTTGATTGGTAAGAATAAGAGAGATTATGATTGGTTGAAATAAAAAGGTGTGGGAGTGGGGTATGTTGGAGGTGATGGGAAAGGTAAGTTTTGCTAGCAGCAAGATTTGCAAAAGCCTGTCGTGAACTGATCAGCAATTTTTTGAACGTTGGATGGTAGTTTTCTTGAGTGGATAGAGAGATGGGGCGATATGAGATGCGGTGGCGAAAATGGGAACTAAACAAGGTGGTTGAGACAAGAGGTTTAAGGACGAGGAAATTTGGAGGTTAGTGGTGAACATGGCGGTCGCAAGAGGTGGGGGTAAGGAGACGCGGTGGTGAGAATGGGAACTAAAAGAAGATGGCGGTAGCAAAAGCTTAGAAGAGTAGATTTTGAGGTTAAAATAGTGGGAACTAAAAATGGCGGAGGGTCTGCGACAAGGAGATGCGGTGAGAACTAAACAAGATGGCGGACGCAAGAGGTGGGTAAGGAGGTTTGAGGTTACAGTACCAAAACACGAAAGGATATATTCCTACGCCAAGCAGGTCCGAAAAATAATTATGCGTGTGGTACTTACCTGTTACCGGTGTGGATGCGTTACCAAAAGCGTGGCACCCGACGCGAAAAAATAAAAGCAAACTGTTTTTGAAAATGCTTAACCAGCTTTAAGATCAACCAACATCACTACGCACTGATATACCTAGGTTTTTAAAGCGGTACAGACACCTTTTGCAGAGGCGTAATTTAACTATACCAAAAACCTGGTACTGGACCATCGTGATGGTCGCTAGCGTACGTAGGAGCAGGGTTCTCATAGCCGGTCGAAACCGGTCAAAAACGTGTACGACGTAGGTGTTCGCAGTAGCTGCTGCCAAGTCAACCGTCGAGGTGCGAATGAACGAGATCTGTTCTTGCCGGCAATCTGGTTGGGAGGTGAGAGGCGCGGTGGTAAAAATGGGAACTAAATTAGATGGCGGAGGCATGAAGTTGAGGTTAAGGAGCGGTGAGGTGTTTTCTGTGCAGAGGTTGGGGCTGAAAGAGGGGGAAAGATGGCGAACGAGGGATAAAAAGTATAACAGAAAGTGACGTGTGAAGTTTGTGATTGGTGGGAATAAGAAGTGTTGTTATTGGTGGAAAGGAACAAATGAAAGCTGTTGATTGGTGAGAATAAGACAGATTATGATTGGTGGAAAGAAAAAAGGTGTGGGAGTGGGGGTATGTTGGAGGTGATGGAAAAGGTAAGTTTTGCTACCAACAACATTTGCAAAAGCCTATCCAGAACACATCAGCAATTTTAAATAACTAGTGTTTCGGGGTTTTCTCCGGTTTGGTAGACGAATGCAAGCTGTTTCTGCCATACTTATATTATACGTCTTTTCCTTTTTTTCTTTTTTCTTTTTGTTTTTTCGTTTTTAAAAAATACCTAATTTTTTGGGGTTTGCTGCGGATGGTAAACGAATGCAAGCTCTTTCTGCTTTTTTCATAGGTTTTCCCTGGTTGGTAGACGTTTTCTGTAGTGGTTGACGAAGCCGTTTCTAATTTTCGAGGTTTTATCAGGTTTTTTAGCGGTTGTCCCTGCCCGGTAGGCAAATGATGAAGTTTTACCTTGTCGGCGCACGGATACTAGGCACATACTCGCACACACACACACACACACCCGTTGCAGCTGCTATACTTATATTATTCGTCTTTTCCTTTTTTAAAAAAATAACTAGTTTTTTTGGAGGTTTTCTGCGGTTGGTAAACGAATGCAAGTCCTTTCTGCTTTTTCATAGGTTTTCCCTGGTTGGTAGGCGTTTTCTGTAGTGGTTGACGAAGCCGTTTCTAATTTTCGAGGTTTTCTCAGGGTTTTTTTAGTGGTTGTCCCTGTCCGGTAGGCAGATGATAAACTTTTTCTATAATGTCGTCGTTTTGGCTTGTGGCGCACGGATACTAGGCACATACTCGCACGAACACACACACACAGACAGACAGACAGACACACACACGGATATGTTTTAAAAAAAATGCTTTTTTTGGATTCAGGAGGTCTCAAAACGTGTATTTCCGGTGAAATCTCGGTATCGAATTTTTGGGTGGAATGCAATACTTCCCCTACTTACTATACGTAGTAGAGAAAGTAAAAAAGTATAAGTATTGGAAAATTTAAGGAAATAACAAGCAATATCTCGAAAACGGTTCACTCAACAAAAGAAATATATATGGCATGAGTTGTGTATTTTAACACGATCTACATTTTTTGTGTAGAAAAATTTTGTCTATCTCTTACGGTTTACCAGTTATGCAAAAGGCGTTCACAATGAAGAATACTTTTGGAGACATTCCCAGAAAATTTGAGATATACATTTCATTTGTCATGACATTATCTTAAACATATGATATTTTCATCAAAATCGTTATAGCCATTTTTGAGAAAATTTAAAAAAGTGTACTATCTTGTTTTCATGGGTTTTCCAGATCGGTAAGCGTTAGAATACTCTTAGAGCTTTTTTCAGGTTTTTCGCGGTTATCCCTGTCCGGTAGGCAGATGATAAAGTTTTTCTATAATGTCGTCGTTTTGGCTTGTGGCGCACGGATACTAGGCACATACTCGCGCACACACACACACGGACATGTTTTCAAAAATGCTTTTTTTTGGATTCAGGAGGTCTCAAAACGTGTATTTACGGTGAAATCTCGGTATCGAATTTTTGGGTGGAATGCAATACTTCCCCTACTTACTATACGTAGTAGAGAAAGTAAAAAGTATAAGTATTGGAAAATTTAAGGAAATAACAAGCAATATCTCGAAAACGGTTCACTCAACAAAAGAAATGTATATAATATAAGTTGTGTATTTTAACGCGATCTACATTTTTTGTGTAGTAAAATTTTGTCTATCTCTTACGGTTTACCAGTTATGCAAAAGGCGTTCACAATGAAGAATACTTTTGGAGACATTCCCAGAAAATTTGAGATATACATTTCATTTCTCATGACATTATCTTAAACATATGATATTTTCCAGATCGGTAAGCGTTAGAATACTCTTAGAGCTTTTTTCAGGTTTTTTTTCGCGGTTATCCCTGTCCGGTAGGCAGATGATAAAGTCTTTCTATAATGTCGTCGTTTTGGCTTGTGGCGCCCGGATACTAGGCACATACTCGCACAAACAGACACACACACACACACACACACTAAAATAGTAGCGTATAAAAAAATTTAACAAACCGTAGATTTTCAAGAAAATTCCCACACCGCAAACTACCCGTTTAGCGGAAGAACGTTCGTTATTTTTATTGTCTTAAAAATGGCTCTAACCCCTTTTGATTACGGTACGGTATGTTTAAGATATCTGCATGACAAATAAAATGTATAACTTCAATTTTCTGGGAATAGCTGTGAAGTAGTCTCATTGTGAATGTCTTTTGTACAACTGTTAAACCGTAGGAAACGAAGCCTTACCGTACAAGAACGTTAAAGCACACAATTTATGTGTATAATTATTATTATTATTATTATTACTTTGTGGCGTTGTCTATTTACAAAGTTTCCATGTTGATTTTAATGTTTAAAAGCTTTAGACCTTTTCTCACTAAAACTCGTCATTCTTTTAACTTTTCTTTTTCATTTTCATACAAAGAGAACGGAATTTCGCAAGTGAAACAGCACTGTAATAACGATACCAACAAACTAATTATTATTCACCCACTGAAACACATAAAAACAATAAGTAATAATCACAGACCCAGTTTGTGGGTATTTAAATGAAACATCATGCACAATATAAGCCAATTATGTAATAAGTTGAAATGTGCAAATCTATAGATGTATTTCTGGCGAAATCCCGGTATGGAATTTTTGAGTGCAATGCAATTTCTCCTGTATCTGCTATGTACGTCAGACTCAACTTTCGCGCCATTCTCCGAATATCTGAGAATATTCTTAATATGAGACAAGCATTTTACTTTAAGCAAGTAGTTTTAATCTTACTTTTATGAAAATCAGAGTTTTCTCTATATCGTTTATTTGTGACAACAACGCTAAGTTTCGAGCTAGCTATACTCACTTTCTTGCAACTATATACGTTTAAACTAATATTAACAAATTTCTCGTAATCCCAGAATTTATTAATCATAGCTGTAATATTTTTCACAACCGCATGTAATAATATTGATTTAGGGGCTTTCTCTACCACGTAAAATAGTAGGTAGAGGAGGTATGCATTGCATCCAAAATATTCAATATTGAGATTTCACCGGAAAACTAAATACTTGTTTTGAGGTCCCCCTGAATAAAAAACATTTTTAGAAAATTCTGTGTGTATGTGTCAGAGCAGCATAACTCAAAAATGAAAAGTCGGATAAATACTAAAACTTGGTATTTAGGTTGAGTACCTTCCAAAGTTACGACACAGAGGTTTTCAAGAAAGTCCCTCCACCCCAAACCACCCTTTAATTGAACTATTTTCCGAAATCTTTTATTTTCTAAAACTGTCTCTGACGATTTTAATTACAACACCATATACTAAAGACATTTATATGAAAAATAAAATGTATATCTTTAATTTTGTGGAAATAGCCTGTAAAGTCCTCTTGATTCGGAAGAAATTTTCTATGATCTTGTATAACTGCTAAGGTTTGAGGAAACACGCACAATTTATTTGAAATAACTTTTTTGCGACGTCAGCCATATCCGAGATATCTGTTATAAAATGGTTCGAATTGTACAATGCTTAGCCATTCTTTTTTAAAGGCATGTCGCTTTTCAGTTCTTGCTCGCCATGTTGATGGAAAGAATTTAGAATTTTAAGGCCAGTGTATATCGGATGTGCAATGCAACCATTTCCCGAAAAGTTTATCCGGATTAAAATTAAGTGGATATGAAAATAAACTTTCGTACTCACCTATAAGAGATAGAGGGTAGAGGTCATACGAACGTAACACTTGAGAATTTTTATACAACAGTTGGTGTTACTCCTTAGAAAGGAAGTATCTGCTGCTTCTATTTAATTCGCACATTCCACATAACACGTCTGCACTGCACAACACAAAAAACACTACACACGGTACTCGTAGTTTTAAATATTGCACTGAGGCGGTGTGGAAACGTTAAAACGCTGCTCCCTTGTCATTTCCCACGCACAGCACTGCTGATGTTAAGTGTAAATCGAGCGTGAGAAAAGGATGTTCGTCAGCGTTTATGCAGCCTTACTGCCGATGGTGGCGGTCGCGCAGTGGCGGATTGTGACAGGTTGACCGCGTTTTTTTTCGATACGTGTCCACGGAGACCTTAGTGCTGGGCAACTGCACCTCTGTTTCTATACGTGAACGGCAGATTGCAGCTTCGATACGTGTCCACGGAGACCTTAGTGCTAGGCAACTGCACCTCTGTTTCTATACGTGAACGGCAGATTGCAGCTTCGATACGCGTCCACGGAGACCTTAGTGCTAGGCAACTGTACCTCTGTTTCTATACGTGAACGGCAGATTGCATCTTCGATACGTGTCCACGGAGACCTTAGTGCTAGGCAACTGTACCTCTGTTTCTATACGTGAACGGCAGATTGCAGCTTCCATACGTGTCCACGGAGACCTTAGTGCTAGGCAACTGCACCTCTGTTTCTATACGTGAACGGCAGATTGCAGCTTCGATACGTATCCACGGACCCCTTAGTGCTAGGCAACTGCACCTCTCTTTCTATACGTGAACGGCAGATTGCAGCTTCAATACGTGTCCACGGAGACCTTAGTGCTAGGCAACTGTACCTCTGTTTCTATACGTGAACGGCAGATTGCAGCTTCGATACGTGTCCACGGAGACCTTAGTCCTAGGCAACTATACCTCTGTTTCTATACGTGAACGGCAGATTGCAGCTTCGATACGTGTCCACGGAGACCTTAGTGCTAGGCAACTGCACCTCTGTTTCTATACGTGAACGGCAGATTGCAGCTTCGATACGTATCCACGGAGACCTTAGTGCTAGGGAACTGCACCTCTGTTTCTATACGTGAACGGCAGATTGCAGCTTCGATACGTGTCCACGGAGACCTTAGTGCTAGGCAATTATACCTCTGTTTCTATACGTGAACGCGCAATGCGTCACGCCGGGCAATAAAACGAAAACCATATTGAACAAGATGCCCGGCGTGACGCATTGCGCGGCGCGCGTTTGCCGTTAACCGTTACAGTTGCCATACTTATATTATCCGTCTGCTTTTTTTTTTTTAAAAAAAATGTTCGCCATCTTAGTTCACAAATTCACCGCTAATTTCTTCTCGTCATTTTTCATCCAATCACCTTCGATTTTATTTTCGCCTATCATATCACGATATTTCAATTTGTCCACCTATCAGAGATCCCCTTATTTTCACCAATCACAACGTTCCACGTCACTACTTGTTCTCCTTTTTAACCCTCGGTCGTGCATGTGTTGCGTCCTTGAGTTTCCATACCTCGCACACGTAACACCACTGCGCGATAACATGTCCACGTGCTAGCCGGTGTACCGGTACGATCGCCTCCTGGGCCTGCTCAACGCCGAGGAAGTAGTAGTGCAGACCTGCGTACCCGTGACGAACCAGGTCGTGTACGTGGTGTTGAGGTAACTCCGAGGAGAGCCCCCAAGGTGATCCACGCTACCAATGCCGTGATTGCGGCTTACACCACGGCACACAAGTGCCTAGTGTTATTGTGTCAGCTGAAGCGAAAGCTCTCCGTGGACACGTATCGAAGCTGCAATCTGCCGTTAACGTATAGAAACAGAGGTACAGTTGCCTAGCACTAAGGTCTCCGTGGACACGTATCGAAGCTGCCATCTGACGTTCACGTATAGAAACACAGGTACAGTTGCCTAGCACTAAGGTCTCCGTGAACACGTATCGAAGCTGCAATCTGCCGTTGACGTATAGAAACAGGTATAGTTGCCTAGCACTAAGTTCTCCGTGGACACGTATCGAAGCTACACTCTGCCGTTCACGTATAGAAACAGAGGTATAGTTGTCTAGCACTAAGGTCTCCGTGGACACGTATCGAAGCTGCAATCTGTCGTTCACGTATAGAAACAGAGGTACAGTTGCCTAGCACTAAGGTCTCCGTGGACACGTATTGAAGCTGCAATCTGCCGTTCACGTATAGAAACAGAAGTACAGTTGTCTAGCACTAAGGTCTCCGTGGACACGTATCGAAGCTGCCATCTGACGTTCACGTATAGAAACACAGGTACAGTTGCCTAGCACTAAGGTCTCCGTGAACACGTATCGAAGCTGCAATCTGCCGTTGACGTATAGAAACAGGTGTAGTTGCCTAGCACTAAGATCTCCGTGGACACGTATCGAAGCTACAATCTGCCGTTCACGTATAGAAACAGAGGTATAATTGCCTAGCACTAAGGTCTCCGAGGACACGTATCGAAGCTGCAATCTGCCGTTCACGTATAGAAACAGAGGTACAGTTGCCTAGCACTAAGGTCTCCGTGGACACGTATTGAAGCTGCAATCTGCCGTTCACGTATAGAAACAGAGGTGCAGTTCCCTAGCACTAAGGTCTCCGTGGATACGTATCGAAGCTGCAATCTGCCGTTCACGTATAGAAACAGAGGTGCAGTTGCCTAGCACTAAGGTCTCCGTGGACACGTATCGAAGCTGCAATCTGCCGTTCACGTATAGAAACAGAGGTATATTTGCCTAGGACTAAGGTCTCCGTGGACACGTATCGAAGCTGCAATCTGCCGTTCACGTATAGGAACAGAGGTACAGTTGCCTAGCACTAAGGTCTCCGTGGACACGTAGGGAAGCTGCAATCTGCCGTTCACGTATAGAAACAGAGGTACAGTTGCCTAGCACTAAGGTCTCCGTAGACACGTATCGAAGCTGCAATCTGCCGTTCACGTATAGAAACAGAGGTACAGTTGCCTAGCACTAAGGTCTCCGTGGACGCGTATCGAAGCTGCAATCTGCCGTTCACGTATAGAAACAGAGGTGCAGTTGCCTAGCACTAAGGTCTCCGTGGACACGTATCGAAGCTGCAATCTGCCGTTCACGTATAGAAACAGAGGTGCAGTTGCCTAGCACTAAGGTCTCCGTGGACACGTATCGAAGCTGCAATCTGCCGTTCACGTATAGAAAAAGAGGTGCAGTTGCCTAGCACTAAGGTCTCCGTGGACACGTATCGAAAAAAAACGCGGTCAACCTGTCACAATCCGCCACTGCGCGACCGCCACCATCGGCAGTAAGGCTGCATAAACGCTGACGAACATCCTTTTCTCACGCTCGATTTACACTTAACATCAGCAGTGCTGTGGGTGGGAAATGACAAGGGAGCAGCGTTTTAACGTTTCCACACAGCCTCAGTGCAATATGTAAAACTACGAGTACCGTGTGTAGTGTTTTCTGTGTTGTGCAGTGCATACGTGTTATGTAGAATGTGTGAATTAAATAGAAGCAGCAGATACTTCCTTTCTAAGGAGTAACACCAACTGTTGAATAAAAATTCTCAAGTGTTACGTTCGTATGACCTCTACCCTCTATCTCTTATAGGTGAGTACGAAAGTTTATTTTCATATCCACTTAATTTTAATCCGGATAAACTTTTGGGGAAAGGTTGCATTGCACATCCGATATACACTGGCCTTAAAATTCTAAATTCTTTCCATCAACATGGCGGGCAAGAACTGAAAAGCGACATGCCTTTAAAAAAGAATGGCTAAGCATTGTACAATTCGAACCATTTTATAACAGATATCTCGGAAATGGCTGACGTCGCAAAAAAGTTATTTCAAATAAATTGTGCGTGTTTCCTCAAACCTTAGCAGTTATACAAGATCATAGAAAATTTCTTCCGAATCAAGAGGACTTCACAGGCTATTTCCACAAAATTCAAGATATACATTTTTATTTCATATAAATGTCTTTAGTATATGGTGTTGTAATTAAAAACGTCAGAGACAGTTTTAGAAAATAAAAGATTTCGGAAAATAGTTCATGTAAAGGGTGGTTTGGGGTGGAGGACTTTCTTGAAAATCTCTGTGTCGTAACTTTGGAAGGTACTCAACCTAAATACCAAGTTTTAGTATTTATCCGACTTTTCATTTTTGAGTTATGCTGCTCTGACACATACACACAGAATTTTCTAAAAATGTTTTTTATTCAGGGGGACCTCAAAACAAGTATTTAGTTTTCCGGTGAAATCTCAATATTGAATATTTTGGATGCAATGCATACCTCCTCTACCTACTATTTTACGTGGTAGAGAAAGCCCCTAAATCAATATTATTACATGCGGTTGTGAAAAATATTACAGCTATGATTAATAAATTCTGGGATTACGAGAAATTTGTTAATATTAGTTTAAACGTATATAGTTGCAAGAAAGTGAGTATAGCTAGCTCGAAACTTAGCGTTGTTGTCACAAATAAACGATATAGAGAAAACTCTGATTTTCATAAAAGTAAGATTAAAACTACTTGCTTAAGGTAAAATGCTTGTCTCATATTAAGAATATTCTCAGATATTCGGAGAATGGCGCGAAAGTTGAGTCTGACGTACATAGCAGATACAGGAGAAATTGCATTGCACTCAAAAATTCCATACCGGGATTTCGCCAGAAATACATCTATAGATTTGCACATTTCAACTTATTACATAATTGGCTTATATTGTGCATGATGTTTCATTTAAATACCCACAAACTGGGTCTGTGATTATTACTTATTGTTTTTATGTGTTTCAGTGGGTGAATAATAATTAGTTTGTTGGTATCGTTATTACAGTGCTGTTTCACTTGCGAAATTCCGTTCTCTTTGTATGAAAATGAAAAAGAAAAGTTAAAAGAATGACGAGTTTTAGTGAGAAAAGGTCTAAAGCTTTTAAACATTAAAATCAACATGGAAACTTTGTAAATAGACAACGCCACAAAGTAATAATAATAATAATAATTATACACATAAATTGTGTGCTTTAACGTTCTTGTACGGTAAGGCTTCGTTTCCTACGGTTTAACAGTTGTACAAAAGACATTCACAATGAGACTACTTCACAGCTATTCCCAGAAAATTGAAGTTATACATTTTATTTGTCATGCAGATATCTTAAACATACCGTACCGTAATCAAAAGGGGTTAGAGCCATTTTTAAGACAATAAAAATAACGAACGTTCTTCCGCTAAACGGGTAGTTTGCGGTGTGGGAATTTTCTTGAAAATCTACGGTTTGTTAAATTTTTTTATACGCTACTATTTTAGTGTGTGTGTGTGTGTGTGTGTGTCTGTTTGTGCGAGTATGTGCCTAGTATCCGGGCGCCACAAGCCAAAACGACGACATTATAGAAAGACTTTATCATCTGCCTACCGGACAGGGATAACCGCGAAAGAAAACCTGAAAAAAGCTCTAAGAGTATTCTAACGCTTACCGATCTGGAAAATATCATATGTTTAAGATAATGTCATGAGAAATGAAATGTATATCTCAAATTTTCTGGGAATGTCTCCAAAAGTATTCTTCATTGTGAACGCCTTTTGCATAACTGGTAAACCGTAAGAGATAGACAAAATTTTACTACACAAAAAATGTAGATCGCGTTAAAATACACAACTTATATTATATACATTTCTTTTGTTGAGTGAACCGTTTTCGAGATACTGCTTGTTATTTCCTTAAATTTTCCAATACTTATACTTTTTACTTTCTCTACTACGTATAGTAAGTAGGGGAAGTATTGTATTCCACCCAAAAATTCGATACCGAGATTTCACCGTAAATACACGTTTTGAGACCTCCTGAATCCAAAAAAAAGCATTTTTGAAAACATGTCCGTGTGTGTGTGTGTGCGCGAGTATGTGCCTAGTATCCGTGCGCCACAAGCCAAAACGACGACATTATAGAAAAACCTTATCATCTGCCTACCGGACAGGGATAACCGCGAAATACCTGAAAAAAGCTCTAAGAGTATTCTAACGCTTACCGATCTGGAAAACCCATGAAAACAAGATAGTACACTTTTTTAAATTTTCTCAAAAATGGCTATAACGATTTTGATGAAAATATCATATGTTTAAGATAATGTCATGAGAAATGAAATGTATATCTCAAATTTTCTGGGAATGTCTCCAAAAGCATTCTTCATTGTGAACGCCTTTTGCATAACTGTAAACCGTAAGAGATAGACAAAATTTTTCTACACAAAAAATGTAGATCGCGTTAAAATACACAACTTATGCCATATACATTTCTTTTGTTGAGTGAACCGTTTTCGAGATATTGCTTGTTATTTCCTTAAATTTTCCAATACTTATACTTTTTACTTTCTCTACTACGTATAGTAAGTAGGGGAAGTATTGCATTCCACCCAAAAATTCGATACCGAGATTTCACCGGAAATACACGTTTTGAGACCTCCTGAATCCAAAAAAAGAATTTTTTTTTGAAAACATATCCGTGTGTGTGTCTGTCTGTCTGTCTGTGTGTGTGCGAGTATGTGCCTAGTATCCGTGCGCCACAAGCCAAAACGACGACATTATAGAAAAAGTTTATCATCTGCCTACCGGACAGGGACAACCACTAAAAAAACCCTGAGAAAACCTCGAAAATTAGAAACGGCTTTGTCAACCACTACAGAAAACGCCTACCAACCTGGGAAAACCTATGAAAAAGCAGAAAGGACTTGCATTCGTTTACCAACCGCAGAAAACCTCCAAAAAAACTAGTTATTTTTTTAAAAAAGGAAAAGTCGAATAATATAAGTATAGCAGCTGCAACGGGTGTGTGTGTGTGTGTGTGTGTGTGCGAGTATGTGCCTAGTACCCGTGCGCCGACAAGGTAAAACTTCATCATTTGCCTACCGGGCAGGGACAACCGCTAAAAAACCTGAGAAAACCTCGAAAATTAGAACTTCACACGTCACTTTCTGTTATACTTTTTATCCCTCGTTCGCCATCTTTCCCCCTCTTTCAGCCCCAACCTCCGCACAGACAACACCTCACCGCTCCTTAACCTCAACTTCATGCCTCCGCCATCTTATTTAGTTCCCATTTTTACCACCGGGCCTCTCACCTCCCAACCAGATTGCCGGCAAGAACAGATCTCGTTCATTCGCACCTCGACGGTTTACTTGGCAGCAGCTACTGTGAACACCTACGTCGTACACGTTTTTGACCGCTTTCGACCGTCTATGAGAACCCTGCTCCTACGTACGCTAGCGACCATCACGATGGTCCAGTACCAGGTTTTTGGTATAGTTAGATTACGCCTCTGCAAAGCGTGTCTGTACCGCTTTTAAAACCTAGGTATATCAGTGCGTAGTGATGTTGGTTGATCTTAAAGCTGGTTAAGCATTTTCAAAAACAGTTTGCTTTTATTTTTTCGCGTCGCGTTCCGCGCTTTTGGTAACGCATCCACACCGGTAACAGTTAAGTACCACACGCATAATCATTTTTCGGACCTGCTTGGCGTAGGAATATATCCTTTCGTGTTTTGGTACTGTAACCTCAAACCTCCTTACCCACCTCTTGCGTCCGCCATCTTGTTTAGTTCTCACCGCATCTCCTTGTCGCAGACCCTCCGCCATTTTTAGTTCTCACTATTTTAACCTCAAAATCTACTCTTCTAAGCTCTTGCTACCGCCATCTTCTTTTAGTTCCCATTCTCACCACCGCGTCTCCTTACCCCCACCTCTTGCGACCGCCATGTTCACCACTAACCTCCAAATTTCCTCGTCCTTAAACCTCTTGTCTCAACCACCTTGTTTAGTTCCCATTTTCGCCACCGCATCTCATATCGCCCCATCTCTCTATCCACTCAAGAAAACTACCATCCAACGTTCAAAAAATTGCTGATCAGTTCACGACAGGCTTTTGCAAATCTTGCTGCTAGCAAAACTTACCTTTCCCATCACCTCCAACATACCCCACTCCCACACCTTTTTCTTTCAACCAATCATAATCTCTCTTATTCTTACCAATCAACAACTCTCATTTGTTCCTTTCCACCAATAACATCACTTCTTATTCCCACCAATCACAACTTCACACGTCACTTTCTGTTACACTTTTTATCCCTCGCTCCCCATCTTTTCCCTCTTTCAGTACCGACCTCCGCACAGACAACACCTCGCCACCCGGCTCCTCTCCATCACGCGACCTCCATACTCTTCCATCTTCCTTCCTTCATCTTCCACCCCAAATTAACGAACCAATCAAAAACACTCCACGTCACTTCCTCAATTCTTTCAACTCGTCCCGGATGAGCCAATCGATTTAACGATAATCCTACCGCTCAGGGCGCTTTTCAAACTTACCGCCGCCGCCGTCGCACGCAGCGACACTAGCGACACGAGCGCCCCTAGCGGCAGGATTATCGTTAAAACAATTGGCTCATCCGGGACTAATACTACTTGGGCGTGTTCAGTGGAGTTTTAAAGTAGCGCAGGGTGTCTTAAGCATATCGCTGGTCTTTAAAAAATTGCAGATAGTGCAACATGTTTCGTCAAAACGATTCACAAGTGTCTATACAATTTTAGCGGTATGTGCTCTTATTGGAGGAAGTTGGGGTTTAGCAATTCAAGACTAAAACATTTATTTAACATTAGTAATATATATTTAATAAAAAATATGAGAAATGCGAAGCAAGGGTTATAATATGGTTAATATCCCTAAATACTGATCCTACCTATGATTAATAACAATATACAATTTATTCCCTATACAACCCTAATTCCTAAATGAGATAGCTCACTGATTTGGTTTTAGGTAAGTTATAATTCTGGCAGTAAACCAAAGTACAGACTAATACTCATTACTCACTTAGCATGAAGAAAAGTAGAAGGGCCATACCCTTCAGCTGGCAGAGCATCATGGAGTCGCTGAGCACTAACAAGACAAGAGTCTGCCTTATCATGCGTTATCAGAGTATTTATATGAATCCTCTTGGGTGCTGTCCCTTCCTAGTCATGTGGTATTACATCCTGTTTCAGAACAGCACGTAGGCTTGTGGTTACATATAAGGAATTTAACTTGTGAAGCAATTCGATGAAGGTTACCAAGTTCATAAATGCCTTGTTTCATTAAGCCAAACAATAGTCACATATTTTGGCAATAGGAACCTCCAGTTTACGTCTAATCCTGAAGTAATTTACCCAAGATTAATGTTGTCATTATGTGTGGGTAACGATATTAATTGGCGTTCAGTGTGAAATAATGAATTGCTCATAATTAAGTATAGCCTTGACTACATCCTGAAGAGTGCAACACTATATCCTCCCCACCTTAAAAGAAGCATTGGGGTGATTCCCCTGTGCTGCTTCACCATATTTAATCGGTGAGTATAGTCTTTTTTTCTATTTTGTCATAATTACTGAATTTCTGTAACATTATCCAAACATTGACTTATACTAAATTTACTCACTTATTTTTCTGATCCTGTCTGTGGATTTGAACAGCTATCTCATCCTATGCTAAAATGAAAATATAGGTAAGGATATACATACAATACAATACATAAAATACGAATACATGAGTCATTGAAAATTTCTACATAATTTTTGTTTCTTTTGTTAAATGTTAAAAATGTCGAGATGATCATATCCATAAACATTTAGGTTACAGTTATTGAAGAATTAATTCTCTTTATATATTTGTTTTTTCACTTTACACTTGTTATCTAGGCGTTACAATTTGTGGTACCTTCCGTTTCCTTTATGGTCGGATCGTTGCTTTTTCTCACGATCAGCTCGTGAGACTCCTCCGAAGGTTGTTCTGGCACTTGGTGAACCTCTGGAAATCGTAAGTTTTGCTGGCTGTGAGGTAGACGACCAAGACGTCGTTTTCGGCAATATTTGGCTACTGCACCCATGATTAACATCGTTAGGATGATGAGGCCGGTCACAGTTCCTGCCCATGCAGAGGTAGAGGTATTTTGTTGCTCGTACGTTGCACGAGTATCTCGTACATCATTGATGAGTCGTTGGATAGACAGCTGTTGCGGTTTGTCGTCATTGCGTTCCTCCGCTCGACTAACCTGTAGGAGGTGGAGGTTGGAGGGACGTCTGGGATCGCTGGTGAGGTTGTTGGCTTCTTCGAGTGTAACCAAACTGGAAATGTTTGGTACAATGATGGCGTCGTCCTCTAGACCCCAGTGTGATTCCCCTGTAATAGCTGGCAGGAGAGTCATTTGGTCAGAGTGGTAGTAACAATCCAAGTCGTCAACTAGAAGGCCAGTTCCATGAAGCACCAGCAAAGTCGTAGAGTCAGGTTTTTGTGCAGAGCAGGTCTTAACTAGCTTCAATGGCTTGGAAACAGAGTACACCCAGTAGTTCTTCTTCTTGGTTCTGACGTGGTACCATAGTGGTGCAAATCCAGGACTAACAATTACCCTTTTGCATAATTTATATACTTGATTCTCTTGTCCTAAGAAGAGTAGGGATACACAGGTAGGTGATGATAAGCAGTAAAGTGCGAAATCGGCAGGACATATGGAAATTTGACCAGGTTTGCATTTTGAAAGGATGAATTCAGTGAGCAGAGCATATCGTAATCTGTCTTTGGATACTGTCAGATGTGATACAGTAGTGTTTATAGCTACATGATTATTTAATTCCATTACATGCACTGGTAAAGGTATCACCCTGTATAAATCTAATGTTCGGTCCACCCCCTTTAATGGAATTTGGATAAGAATGCGGACCGTTCCTGGAATCGAATATGCATATACCGTACACATTTCATAATAGGTGTGCATGCTAGCCATGTCAATTCCCGAAAGAAGTGATGTTCTCATTGATTAATCGGCTTACTACTGATTTTAAAATTTCTGAAAGATTCCTCGGTGGGATAATAGTTGCACTAAGCCTGCCAGTAGCGAGAACATCTAAACCCTCTCTCAATTACATTATTTGCTGTTGTAAATTTAGAATAAATAACGAAATTTGACGTATTACTGTTGAAATACGAAATTCATTTAATACCCATTTCTTAAGCTCTAGAATGTTTTCCTGACTGCGTGAATTTTCATTAACAATTTATTCAATATCCTGGACGAGAGCAGTCGTTAAATGTTTTACAGTCTCTGTATTGCGAGCGACCCTTTTATCTAAGTTCTGTACGTAAGAAATTTGTTCCTCCTCTACATGTAACAATTTTGATTCAACTGTTTCTAATTTTGCAATTTCATTGTGAATATGCTTCATTTTCTCCCTATCAGGAGTTCCAAAAAAATTTGGCTATTGAACCCCCAGCATCCACCAACCCTCGTCTTTCCCTAGGATTTGTTGACGAAGATGTTAGGTACTGCTCTAAACTGTCTACTTCTGTCTGCAAGAGCCTAGAATTTTTTCGTAATTTATCTATCTCTGTCCAATCGATCAGGACTGCGCTGCCGTTGATTTTGGTTTCCTCTAACTCCTTAAAAATACCTTCAACATGTTTGACTGCTTCTTTATAGTGAGAAACTGAGACGTCGATGCCTATAGTCCATTTGCTGCCCGTAACTAACAGTGTTTCTTGATATGCAAAAATAATTCGCTTTAAAATATGCGGTTCATTTTGCATCAGAAAAGGAGGTAAATTAGGTTTCCTTTTAGCCCATGTGAAACCTGGAAACAAAACAAAATCTTGGGTTTACTCTTACATTTTAATACTCATTTCCATTATCTAACTAAGTACTAGACTGCCCAGTAGTAGAATTGGTTTCTGCTTGTCTTTGAACTCGTGACCTCAAATAATAAGGTGTTGTTTCATAGGCTTGTTTTGCACCGACCCCCGTGGGTTCTTTCCACGTAGGATCCCTTCGTTCGTCATCTTTTTCTGGCGATTCCTGTGTCTCAAAAGAAAAGTTAAGTCCTCTTTCATTTACAGTAATATTATTTTCATCAAGTGTGTTTTCAGCTTGGTTATTTTCAATCTGTATTTCTGAACTCTCAGCTACATTGGTTGCCGTAGTTATCGGTTTGGAGGCCGGAAACGGAGTTATCGGTTCCATTTCCGCATAACACTATTTGAGCCGGTTGATATGAACAACCGTCGTCCGCTTCGGACTTATTCTTAGTTTTTAGTTCCATGGGGATAGTTTGTCGATGATCTGCCAAGGACCGCTATATTTCGGGGCAAGCTTGCGATTCACACCTTTTAAAAGGTAAGGTTTGTCTAAATATACGAAGTCACCTACTTCGAATTCTCGTTCCACTGATTTCTTGTCGTAATTTTGTTTTTGTTTTAGCTTGCCACTTAGTAAAGAATTATATACATCCTTATAAGCGTCTAATAAACGATGCTTTAATAATTCAGAATGTTGTTCTAACGACGTAACTTCATTCTCGAAACCCCTTGGTTCAAGATATAATACCGTTGGCAATCTCATTTCTCTAGCATATAATAAATAAAAAGGACTGTACATCGTTACAGTATGAGTCGCTGATCTATATGCCATTAAAGTAAATGGTATCATCATATCCCAATCATTTTTATATCGGGCTACCATTATTGCAAGTGAGTCGTTAAGATATCTGTGAAATCTTTCAATTATAGAATTGGATTGAGGGTGCATTGAGCTACTGTTTACTTGTTTTACATGAAACAATTTGCAAATTTCTGAAAATAAACCTGACTGAAAATTTGTTCCCTAATCTGAAAGTATCTTTTCTGGTGAGCCATGTCTACTAAATATTTCTACTACTAAAGCTCGAGCTACGGTATTTGCCAACTTATTTTTTAACGGAATTGCTTCGGGATATTTCGTAAACTGATCTATTGCAGTTAAAATGTATTTATTTCCTGCAGTTGTCATATTCAACGGACCGGTAATATCAATGGAAATCACTTGGAAAGGTCGAGTCGCAGTTTCAGATAACCCTAAAGGAGCTACAGCTTTTCTGGTTATTTTTCTCAAAGCGCATTCCCGACACTTTTGAATTGTTGTTTTTATATCCTCTTTTAATGTAGGCCAAAAATACCTATCCTCTATTATTGATTGAGTTCGCTTTGTGCCTTGATGCGCACTGTATGTGGTATCGTGATGCATTTCTATTATTGAGAACCTTATTGTTTGGGAATTATAAGTTTTTGCTTTCCCCAGTCTCGTAAATATAGAATACCATCCGCATCCTGAAAAACTACATCATTTAACCCTGCTTTCATTTCAGTAATAAGTTGTAAACAATAATTACCGGTACTTTGCTTTTCTTTCAGCATTTCACGCGATGGAGACGGAAGAACACAGGCTGTTGTTTGATCTTCCGTCGCCTCCTCCCGAGCATCGAGATACGCCGACGCATCCTCCCGAGGGTTACGATACGCCGACGCCTCATCCCGAGGGTCGCGATACGCCGACGCCTTATCCCGAGGATCGAGATACTCCGACTCCTGCTGAAGCCCTGCTGCCTTATCTGGGGTTATATCCTGTCCAGGCAGCACCTGTACTCTGGCGTCAGGGGATACTTCCTGCACTCCCAGCCGGGATAATGCATCAGGTAGGACATTTAATTTCCCTGGCCTGTGATTTACAGTAAATTCATATTCACTAAGAGTAAGCATCCATCTGGTCATTCTAGCATTCAAGGGACCCTTATTCGTTAACAGCCATGTCAATGCTTTATGGTCCATGTAAATCGTGAACTTATGCCCGAAAAATAAATCCTAAATTTCTTTACTCCAAAAATAATGCTTAATAGTTCTTTCTCAGTGGTCGTATAATTTATCTCCGGTGCGGTTAACAATCTGCTAGCATAGGCTAATGGTCTATGTAATCCATTTTGTATTTGACTAAGTATCGCAGAGATTCCAAAATTTGAGGCATCGCATGCCAAAATAAAAGATGTTGAAAAATCTGGATGTGCTAACACCTATGCCGAAGTCAAAGCATTTTTCAATGCCTCGAAAGCTTTCCCTGATTTGTCATTCCATTCGAATTTCTGCTGCTTTTTGTCAATTGTGTTAAAGGTTTGCTAATATCTGAGAAATCAGGAATAAATGCTCTATAATAACCTACAGCACCTAAAAATGATTTAACTTGTTTAACGGTGGTAGGTGGGGTTAATTTCTTAATTGCTTCCACTTTACTCGGATCTGGCTTTATGCCAAAAGCACTGACTACATGACCTCCATATAGTACTTCCGGTTGTGTGTTATCCATATAAACAAGACAAATAATTCCCTTTAAATTTCCCATGATCAAATTTATTGCTTTGGACCAGGTCATTGGAGCTGCTACGAGCCCGTACGGCATACGTGTATATTGGTAACTACCCTCAGGGCATACGAAGGCTGTTTTAGGACGGTCAGTTTCTTTCACTTTTATAGCATGGTATGCAGAACTAATGTCAATAATTGAGAAAAATGCATTTCCTGAAAGCATAGTTAAATTTTCCTTAATATCCGGTATAGGCCAAGTTGGTACTTTAGTAACAGCATTTAGCCGTCGGTAATCTACACACAATCTATATTTTACAAGTCCATCTAATGCCTTTTTTGGAACAAATAAACAAGGACTAGCCCAGTCAGACTTTGTATGTTCTATAATTTTCTTGTCAAGCATTTCTTGAATATTTTTTTTTAAGTTCTGCTTTAAGAGAAAATGGCACCCTATACGGACCTAACCTAATAGGTTTCGCAGCTCCAGTATCAATTTCGTGTTCCACAACAGTGGTGCATGGTAATTCACCTGTAGGTTCATCCATGAATAATGGAAGATAGTCATACAACACTTCTAACAATATTTCCCTTTCTCTGTCTTTCAAATGAGCTGTTTTCTTATCTAAGAGTGCAAAAATTTCTGCCTCTTCAAAATTTTTACATACAAACTCACTACTCCTTTTTTCTTTTAATACAGGTTTTGTCACATTTATCCCCCACACATACTTCTCTGTAGTTTCATTTTGTTCACACAAATTACACTTAGCGTTTTACGTTTTACTATTATTTGAATCAAGTTTATTACTTCTACTTACTATCTCATCGGTAACCTGTTCATTCATTCTGGAGCACGCGGGGCTTACCTCTGCCACCCTTTCCCGTTTATACTTGCTCACAGCACAAGTTTCAACTTCCTTTCAACTCCGGACATGGTCAAGAAATCGTTTTTGTAAACCTGCAATTTTGGGTCTCTGTTCTGTAGCTTCCCTAACAGAAACAGGCGCTGGCCAGCGTCTTGCGACCCCTGGGGAAACGAGCTGTCACCCTTTTTGACCCGTCGATTGTTTACCGGCGAGCCACCCCCCTTCCATTACTCCTCCAGAGATGGGATAGTTGCCCGCTGAACACGACATATCACCGTGCTCCTTCCACTGACTCGGCTCAATTGCGCCCTTTTTACTACCAAAGTCGCCTTGCTTCGGTCTTCGAGTCGCGGGAATCTCTTCCTCTAGGGGTAGTAGGTGTCTATCGTCATAATCAGGATCCTCTATTATACTTTTACACATTTTTCCCTACGTGAAGACACTCCATATTGTGTACTATTTTTTGTCATTTCGTCATCAAATTCAACAGTTTGCCCTAATTGTACTCCTTTCGCTAGCGAAATTGGTTCTGAATTCAAATTCAAAATTTTCATACTACACTATTTAGATTCTCTCGGTAATCTTTCATTACTCTGTCTGACCCACGTCAAGTCTTCCATATCACCTTCATTTTTCTCTCCTACGCATTGTAAATTAGAAACCACCCTAGCCACATATAATTTATTTACTCCTAATTCTACAGGTTCCACGTACATTTCCTTCGGAAAGGGCATTCTTTTTACTCTCGGGATGCGAGCAAGTATCTGGGTTTCAGACCTCCCTGGAATAACAACATTTTCTGCCAAAATTACACGCCAACTTTTGTCATTATCTTCTTTATCATCTTCCCTTATTTTCAGCATTCGGGCATGTCCCATTGTTGGGTTGATCAATCCCGAAATAGGTCTTGCCGAAGGCGTTTTTAAATCAACCCATCCATATTTTGTACCAATCCTTCCGCGTTTTACATCAATTATTGCTTCCAGTTTTGTTAAGAGATCCAACCTGATTATTCCTACATGAAAATAAATAGGCGCAATACAAAAAGTATGTGTGATAAGTGTAGGGGGATCACATATTGCAAACTCTACAACTTGTTCTCCTTCAATCTTTAATTCTTCTCCCGTTACTCCCACACCCTAAAATGTTGGGGACGCTACCTGTTCTGAGCTTCCAAGTTTCGCATTAATACAGGAAAATGTCGCACCCGTGTCAATCCACATATCAAATTCTTCACCTTCTACATTTATTGTTAGCAATAATTCCTTATGTACGGGAATTAAGACATACGCGGGAATCGTTGTGGCCCTTGAAATGCCGGATTCCCGCCCCGCGGCGAGCCACGCCCGTTTCCCAGCGGACTTTGCCATCGGCAGTTTTCAACATCGTGTCCAGGCATATTACATTTAAATCATTTTGGTGGTTGTTTGTCCCGAGTAAAAGTTACTCGTCTCGCTTCATAGGAGGGCGATTATTGCTCTGCGTAAATGTAACACGGCGCTCCTGACCATTACCACGAGCGGGTGTGATTGTCACGCGCCTACCTTGACCTAATGGTGGGCGTACTGTACTACGACATTCAGCTGCCACATATCCTTTTTATTACATCGATAGCATGTTCTTTCTGATCGCATAATTAACACTTTCCTTTCACTTCCTGTGTTACCCGTACTCCGGCGCTGCTTTTCCGCGTTTTCTACTGTGCTTGCAATTCGAATCGCTGCAGTAAGCGATTCAGGCATTTGATACCTAACTTGTTGTCCTACAGTGCCTTTCAACCCATTTATAAATGCCACTAACAGTCGTCTGTCAGCTTCCTCATTTATGGTTTTCTGCATGTTCGGGTCCTCTACTGTTCTAACTGTTTTATGACACAACTGACGACAACGATCTGCAAATACCTCTACTGTTTCGTCATGTTTCTGAGTAGCGTCCTGTAACGCAGTGTAATGAAATTGCGGGGGAAGTTTTTCCGTGAATCGGCTTATCAAAGCCTTCTTAAATTCCTCCCACGTAACATCTGCACCATTTAAGCTAGCATCTCCACGGTAAAATTGCAAAGCCGTGCCGGCTAATTTTGCCCTAGCAATATTTATTTGATCAGCTTTTATCCAATTTCCCACAACTGCTAGTTGTTCTAAATTCTCAATGAAATCTTTAACAGGTCGACCCTTTGGATCTCCCGTGTATTCTTTAATAACAGTTGCGATACTAACATCTCTCACTTTGGCTGCTGTAAGGCATGCTATCTTATCTTATAATTCTTTAATTCTTTGCTCTGAGGCCGCCATTTTGCACTAAAATCGAATATATGTATTTATTTAATTTGCTTCTTTGTTTGTTACAGGAATCAATCACACCTCTAAGAAGGACGGAATCAGTGATCACCCTTCACGATGCCCCTGAGCTGCAACCTTATTTTGCTTTCACCATCCAGCAACGAGCGTGTTTAAACCCCGAGGACACTGACGGGGAAACGATCAGTGGCGTGAGTGACACGGAGGAAGAAGCAGAATCAGATGGCTCGGAAGAGGGGGGAGATTTCGGTTGAGTATCATGCTCCCCTTGATCTCTCTTTGCCCCACTTGACCCCACCTAAGAATATTATAACTCCCTTCTTAGGATACCCTGTGTGGAAGGGATATACACTGCTCCGAAACAAAAACAAAATAAAACTGTAAATAATGTTTCTCTTGTCAATATACAATAGTATCACCACAAATTTATTACGTTATTTCGTCCCTTTAAATTCCTTAACTCCTTTTTACTGCGCTTGGTGTGGTACACTTTTAGGTTTTGTAGATCCTGGCGACACGTTTTGATAAGCTGATACCCTTTTCCCTGATGATGTACCTACTTTTTGTTCAAGCACTACCTCTCCTGAAGCGTAATCATATAAGAAATCAGTTCTTTCTATTTCCAAAATTTCGTATTCACACCCTGGATCGATATGTCTTTTCAAAATTCTAGTTTCAACATCAAACATGACTGTTCCATACACGTTATGATGAGTATATACTTTGTACGATGGGCATGCAAAACCTTTTAGTTTACCTCTGAAAGCCAATTCTACTCTTGAGTCAGTAATAAGACCTTTGAATTTGTGC
Organism: Deroplatys truncata; assembly: GCA_030765065.1. Lineage (NCBI taxonomy): Eukaryota > Metazoa > Arthropoda > Insecta > Mantodea > Mantidae > Deroplatys > Deroplatys truncata. The sequence goes on from CM060990.1 coordinate 703,601,608, forward strand.
TTATGTGGTTCCAACAAATCTGGATCTATATCAGTATATTTCCTAAAAAATTCTCTAAGGTAAGAGCAAACTCATCTGCATTTCGCAAAACTTGGGCACTAGTGGTAGATACTACATGTACGTATAGAATAGTAAACGTTACTGGCTTAATTCATCGTTCACGCCGAAATATACAGCTAAACATACCAAACTTTTGACTAGATTATTTAGTAATATGGGTTCGGGTATTCGTAAGAGTACCTAAAAATAACCAAGAAATCCCACAAGGCTGCCACCAAGTTTACAGTGATAGGTGCTCTTATTGGAGGAAGTTGGGGTTTAGCAATTCAAGACTCAAAACACTTATTTAACATTAGTAAATTATATTTAATAAAAAATATGAGAAATGCGAAGCAAGGGTTATAATATGGTTAATATCCCTAAATACTGATCCTACCTATGGTTAATAACAATGTACAATTTATTCCCTATACAACCCTAATTCCTAAATGAGATAGCTCACTGATTTGGTTTTAGGTAAGTTATAATTCTGGCAGTAAACCAAAGTACAGACTAATACTCATTACTCACTTAGCATGAAGAAAAGTAGAGGGGCCACACCATTCAGCTGGCAGAGCATCATGGAGTCGCTGAGCACTAACAAGACAAGAGTCTGCCTTATCATGCGTTGTCAGAGTATTTATATGAATCCTCTTGGGTGCTGCCCCTTCCTAGTCATGCGGTATTACATCCTGTTTCAGGACAGCACGTAGGCTTGTGGTTACATACAAGGAATTTAACTTGTGAAGCAATTCGATGAGGTTACCAAGTGCATAAATGCCTTGTTTCATTAAGCCAAACAATAGTCACATATTTTAGCAATAGGAACCTCCAGTTTACGGTCTAATCCTGAAGTAATTTACCCATGGTTAATGTAGTCATTATGTGTGGGTAACGATATTAATTGGCGTTCAGTGTGAAATAATGAATTGCCCATAATTAAGTATAGCCTTGACTACATCCTGAAGAGTGTAACACTATACAATATTCATATTATATAATTCCAAAATAGAAAATTTTGTCATTTTGACTGAAAAATTCAGGCCGTTTCTCTTAAGTGTCAAAACACAAGTTTTCCTAGGATAGAATGCGTCCGTGAGTTATACTCTCGTCTTAAACACCCCTGCCAGATATGTTGTATACCCCCTGAGGTGCGGAAACCCGACTTCGCTATTTGATTATGATGGGGCATTGCGCTTTCAAAGATATTCAGAGACTTGGTTTTTTTTCTCACCGTAATGGCACAGAATTTCCAAACAGCTCACTTCGCTTTACAGGAACGCGAATGCTGGGGGGATATCTAAATCTTAGAGAAAGCTGACATGTCACTCGAAATGTTGGGATCGAACTCTGATCGTAATATTCAATACTGATTGATAATAAATTTGAGTGTGCAATTAAAACATTCAACACCGCAGGGAATTGAACCCGGAACTCTACCAATACAAATGGTTTTATGCATAAAGAAACGTAGGTGTATATGTCATGTATTTCCATAGAAACATTTTTATGTATTACACTTACATGACTTTTCGACAAACGCTATGTCCACAACATAAATACGATTTCTCATTTGAGAAAATATATAAGTATTACAAAACTGAGAATAACATGAGGGCCTGGGGACTTTAAAACATATGTTTTCAGACACTCGAGGTAAAATACAGGGGCCTTCAAAACATGTATTTCCTATGGAATAACATGTTGCAGGAGGGGACGTTAACAGGAAAAATTCTAGGGGGGAATTTTCGACGCAGGGACACTTCAAATATAAATTTGATACTTATTTTTTTAAAACTTTTTCTAAGAATGCTGACTTCGAGAAGTGAAGACATACATCCCAAATGACCGTACTTATCGGAAAAGTAAATAACATGGGCCTGGGAACTTTAAAACATACATTTTCGTTAACTCAAGGTAAAATACAGGGGACCTTAAAACATGTATTTCCTCTGGAATAAGGTGTTGCAGGAGAGGAACGTTAACATGGAAAATTCTTGGGGAATTTTAAACATACCATGTCGATAGTCGTATTGGGTACCCTAGCAGAGAATCGAACCACGGGCGCTTCAAATATAAATTTGATACTTACACGGTTTATAAAAATGCATGACTGCAAGTTTAGAGAAGTTATATCATACACACTGAAAGACCATAGTTATCGGGGAAATCCTCTCCACACTTCCCATTAAGCGTCTTTATTTAAAACAGACAATACGATACCCTGAATGTGGTTAAAAAGGGTCACGAGCCCTTACACTTAAGTGAATATTTTGGTAATGGAGTAATAAACAGCTAATTTTAGAAATTCACGCATTCAAACAATATCTAGCCTTCTATACATGGGTGGATTTTCCCTACCGTCATTTTATCTTTCCTTATACATGACGCTGGAAAAACCTTAACTTGTTTAGACGCGTTTATTTATAGGCCTGTCAAATACAAGAATTGTTTGTTTGACACCGATAATAAAGTGTTTTTTTTGGAATGTTAAGCAAATAAATTTGACTGGGAGGGGAAACAAAAAGGATGTATATAGTATCCCCTTGGCTTCCGTGTTAGGTCATATAATCCTACTCTGTCTTTACATTAATGTAGTTTAATCTCTACGCAAAAATGAAATACATTACTAATAGACGCTGAACTTTGGTTCAAGTCGCAAGGTCACAAAAATTAAGCTTAAAGAGTTGAAGTCGGAGTCTGTTTCGACCAACCTGAATGGCAACCTCACGTCTACGGACCATGAAACCAATCGCTGTCTAGAAGACGAACGTTTGCAGAGAGCTTGGTTTTCTTCTGCTATGTACTCGTATATGCCGAGACTCCCCTCCGACACTCTCATTCGGGATATGTACTTAGTTGTGCGTTATTAATTAATTCGCTTTCAATTCACTTGACCGTTAGCCTTTACATATTCATTTAATTTGTTTTAGAGATTTAACATGAGCTATTGTGGAAGAAAGAAGCCACCAAATATCCCCCTCAAGATATCAAGGTCCCACTCACGGACTTCATCAACTTTATCAAAAGGACGTGCATTAATTATTAGTGGAGACAAACATGGAGAGCCACATCTAGAAGCCAGTTACACAATGTCTACATTTTCGAGTCCAAACTTCAAAACTATCATTTCAACCGCAAAGACTTGGTTGTATTAACTCGACTACGCATTGGAAATACTTCTATAACTCACAAATATCTCCTCAACCGTAACCTTCCTCCTATGTGCGTTCTCTGCAGATTCAACCTCACAGTTCATCATCTCGTCACAGCCCGCCGTCGATATGTACAAAACAGAGAAAGATGTGACATTCCCCACAGGCTACCAGCCGCCCTAAATTCAGCACAACAAACAACTTTAAAATTTATGAAAGCGACAGAATGGTATAACAATGTGTAGCGCCCTTATCTATAGAATTTAAAGTATGTAGTATTGCTGTTTGAAATATTGTATTTTCATTGTAATCATGTTCTGTATTTTAAAGTAGTCGCGATATGGCTTTAAAATTGAAGCGACAATAATGAATGTATATATAAAAATACATGATCGCGATGCGGGATTTTACACTATCTGCTGTACATTATGCTCTCTTCTATTAGACCGTGCCATACCATTTTAAATACAATGCAGTTCTATTACTTGCTTGTTTCAACAAGAGCAAATAACAAAGCTCCTAATTATAAAGCCTGGATGAATTTTCTTATTCGATATTATGGTTATTTTATTCAATTAAATGTATGCTCAGAGAATTCCTAGCAACATGTCCCAAGTTCTTGCGTTACGCATACGGTTTCGGTGTGAATGGTCTACATCAAACCTGCTTTTACGCTTTATGTTACCGTTACGTCTTCATTGTGGATAGAGCATGATTCAGTGAGTAGGACATACGGGCACAGTTCAGCAGTCGTTTCCTGTACCAACTAATTGTTTGCTATTACTTTTCATCGGATAACCGACTTTTCTCATCATGAGGTATGTACATGTAGTTAGTGTGATAGGACTAGGACTAACCGCGGAGAGGGTCGACCTACAAGATCTTTGTGCCTAAGACACTGACAGATGGGAGAAGTGAGGTGAGTGGAGATAGAGGGCATATACAGGGCAGAGGGCAGGTTCCCTTCCTTTCACAGATTAAAACCTCCCGGGAGGCGGTTGCTGCAATCGCCGGTTCCCCTCCGCTTGCGGGCTTACACATCTTCTGAGGGCCCCGGTAATGGGAAACCGCCTTCATTCCGGGGATAAAGAGTTACAGAGAGCAATCTTTTCCCCTTGCCCTGCAACGCCGACAATCCCGCTGACCCTTTCAATTCTGCAAAAACCAAGAAAATGAAAGGTGAAGTAAAATGAGAATGTAGGTGAAATGGAGGAAGGGAAAATTCGGGAGATGTAATGAAACTTCGCAGCATTCACCTAGCGATCGGGGAAAACCCCAAAAAACCCATGAGTCAGGAGTCCCGGGTGCGGGAATTAAACCCAATACCTCCGAATGCGGACCACAGAGGTTACCGCCTGAGCCATTCCGCTCCATTGGCTAGTGTGTAACCGCAAATGACCTTAGTTGCGTTGGCGACTTAGAGTACTATCTTGATTACTGATGGTCCTAGTTATTTCGAATTCTGTTATTCAGCGAACGGAACTATGGATCTTATTTCTTCCAGATTAAACTAAGAAGCCCGTTCCGACACAAAGACACTTTACTATCTGGCTCTATTGAATATACAATCCGGTGTTTATCTGGTGATTGAGCAAGACCATGAACAGATTAGTAGATTGTCGGATACGTGGATCTGAACTCGCGACCTTCCAATTGTAAGCCATCTCAATCACTTTTAGCACATATAAGTAGCATGATCCAACCAATGTTGCCTGCCATGCGTTCCTTAAAGAGAATCTCGATAAAATTATGTTGAGTTTAATAGTACCCAAAATTGCCTACGATATCAGGTGAAGATATGCATGTAATTTTGGCTAACGTGTAAGTTCTTGGGATAGCGGTGATGTTAAAATGATATTCCATATAAAATTATATATAGAATAATCTGTTTTAATGCAAGGTGAATTTTTACACGTTTCAGGTAAATTTGGTATATAATTTACACATTTTGTTTCATGGGGAGCATATCTAATAAAACTTTAATTACTAATATTTTATATAGCATTATGACTTGGGTTATTTGCTGCATGAAAATTCCAGGAGCATACAAAAACCCCACGTTCTACAGGTTGCCTGTACATGATGTTACTTACAAATCGTAACAAAAATTCACAATCAGTTTCAGGAAAACCAAAATGTAAATATTTTTCAAGGTGCAAGTTTAGGGCCTGTATTGAGCACAAACAAGTGCATAGCATACACGCGCATTTTAAAGAGAAGGTTCCTGTCCAAGACAGTGAATTTGAAAACTGTACTTTTCGCACTTGAAACTGTTTAGTTGTGCTGTGTTCTTGTTATGGTTGTAAATAAATATCTACATTAAAGTCACTCATTCCAATCTCATTATGGGTGTTGGTAACATACTATTTACTAAAACAGACAGCATCATAAGGTAAGATATTCAAATAAAATTTTATATCTTAATTTCGGTTCAGAAATAGGTTTTTTCGACGATAGTGTTTTTGATCCATTTACCATTCATGCTGTCATGGTAAAAACTTCAATTACCGGCATTCATTGCCGGTAACCTAATCTGTCTGAGTGTATTATCTATTTTACTGCACGTATGTGCATAAATTATACTAAATCTCCTAACGTTTTATATCTATATGAGTATTTATTGTTACAGAACATACTTGATTGCTGAGTTTTACCATTTAAATCTTACCCAATTCTTGACGTCCTTTTTATTACTTTCCCTACTACGTGTAGCAAGTTGTGTAAGTACTGTATTCCGCAAAATAATTCGATGTTGAGATTTCACCGGAAATATATTTGAGGCCCATAAATTCCAAAGCATTTTCAGAAAAAGCTTCGTGTGTGCATGTGTCTGTGAACAGCACAACTCAAAAGTTGATTAAATACCAAACTTGGTATTTAAGTTCAGTAGCTTTCAAAGATGCGACACGAAGGTTTTCAACAATATGCTCCACCCAAAACTACTCTTTACAATGAAGACTTTTCGAATATTTTGATTTACTCAAGCATACCTTGATTGAAATACCATATGTTTAAGACACTTTCATAACCAATAAAATGTATATGTACATTTTATGTATAACATTAATTTACTGGGGATAGCCTGTTAAGACATTTTCATTCGGAATGACTTTTGCGTAACTGGTAAACCGCAAGAGACAGCTAAAGTTTCACTTCACAAAGAATGTAGATATTGTTAAATCTCAAAATTTATGTCTCGCTATCAATAAAAAAGTCATGTTAATGCATGGCATCAGATTTTTACTTAATGTATGCAGCATCTAAGTATGAGTTGTTTCTATAATTGTATTGTTATTATTCTTATTTTATTTTTTATTTCTTTTAAGATCAACAACTAGTAGTGGATAATCGAAGGTCAATTCGATATCAAGCTTAATATTGGCGACCTTGCGGCTTAAACCAGGGTTCAATTCTATTAGTAATGAATTTCATTTTCACTTAGAGATTAAATTACATTCATGTAAAGATATATTAGGAATATATGACCTAACACTGAAACCTAGAGGATACTATATTCATCTTTATTGTTTTCTCTCTCAATCATATTTCGTTGCTTAACATTCCATAAAAATCACTTCATTATAGGAGTCAAACAAGCAATTCTTGTAATTGACAGGCCTATAAATAAACGCGTCTAAACAAGTTAAGGTTTTTCAGTGTCATGTATAAGGAAAGGTAATATGATGGTAGGAAACAATCCACCCATGTATAGAAGGCTAGATATTGTTTGAATACGTGAATTGTTAAAATTCCCTGTTTATTATTCCATTTCCAAAATATTCACTCAAGTGTAAGGGCTCGTGACCCTTTTAACGACATCCAGGGTATCGTATGGTCTGTTTTAGAATAAAGGCGCTTAATGCGATGTGTTAAGATGTTTTACCCGATAAGAATGGTCTTTAAGTGTGTATAATTTCACTTCTCGAAGAGCGCAAGCATGCGTTTTTAGAAACTGTCTAGGTATCAAATTTATATTTGAAGCGCTCGTGGTTCGGTTTCCTGCTAGGGCACCCAATATGACTATCGACATCGTATGTTTTAAGTTTCCCAAGAATTTTCCATGTTAACGTCCCTCTCCCGCAACACCTAATTCCAGCGGAAATAAATGTTCTGAAGGCCCCTGTATTTCTCTTTGAGTGTACGAAGATGAATATTCTAAAGTCCCCAGGCCCATGTTATTTACATTTTTACTTTTCCGATAAGTACGGTCGTTTGGGATGTATGGTTTCACTCCTCGAAGACCCCATTTTTAGAAAAGTTTTAAAAAGTCGGTATGAAATTTATATTGGAAGTTTCCATGGTTCAAACCTCCGCTAATGTACTGAAGACGAGTTTTGATATCGTATGTTCTAAGTTCCCCAAGAATTTTCCATGTTAGCGTCCCCTCCTGCAACACCTTATTCCAGAGGAAATACATATTTTGAAGGTGCCCTGTATTTTATCTAGAGTGTGCGAAAATGTATGTTTATAGTCCCCAGGCCCATGTTATATACATTTTTACTTTTCCGATAAGTACGATCTTTCGGGATGTATGATTTCAATTCTTGAAGGCCGCATTTTTAGAAAAAGTTTAAAAAAATAGCAAATTTATATTTGAAATGTCCGTGGGTAGCGAAGTCCCCCCATAATTTTCCATGTTAACCTCCCCTCCTTCAACATCTTATTCCAGAGGAAATATAACTTTTGAAGGCCCCTATATTTTACCTCGAGTGTCCGAAAATACATGTTTTAAAGTCCCCAAGGCCCAATGTTATTCACATTTTTGCAATACTTATATATTTTCTGAAATACGAAATCGTTTTTATGGTGTGGACATATCGTTTGTCGAAAACATCATGTAAGTGTAATATATTACACTTTTTCTATAGATACTCGTATACATGCAATATACACCTACGTTACTTTATTCATAAAATAATTTGTATCGGTAGAGTTCCGGGTTCAATTTCCGGCGGTGTTCAACGTTTTTAATTTCACACTCAAATTCATTATCAATCAGTATTAAATTTTACGATCAGAGTTCGATCCTACCATCTCGAGTCACGTGTCAGCTTTCTCTATGGATTATATATCCCCCCAACATTCGCGCTCCTGAAAAGCAAAGTGAGTTGTTTGGAAATTCTGTGCCATTAGGGTGAAAAAGCACAAGTCTCTGAATATCTATGAAAGCGGAATGCCCCACTGTAATCAGGTAGTGAGGTCTTGTTTGCTCACCTCAGTGAGTATACAACATATCTGGCAAGGATGTTTAAGACGGAAGTATAACTCGCGGACGCATCCAGTCCTAGGAAGGCGGTGGTTTCTCTACTTAAAATCTGGAATATTTGATGTACATGTTTTCGATTATAAAGAGAGGATGGGTGCTACATGTTTCTGATTTGGGGTAGACTGCGCCTGTAAGCTGTCGCACACGGTCAATTATTTGTCGGTGTCTTTGTGTCCGAAATCTATTCCATCGATGTAGAGGGTAGTGCCACGCGACTGACAATCCTAGAGGGCGGCAAAAGCTTTTGGCCACGACTTTAGTCCTTTGAAGTCAATGATGCGCGTTAATCTTACACATGGACGATCGTTATCAAACCCTTGTCAAACTCTTGACAATGAAATTTCACAGCTACCCGAGAGCTCGTTTATCGGCATGCCGGAGTAACACAAAGGAGGGAGGGGGCGGGGTGTTGTAAAGCAGCAATGTTGTCGGCATATCAGAGTAACACAAAGGAGGGGCGGGGTATGTAAGGAGCAATGGTTCATTATTTCTATTCTTCCCGTATAGGAACGATGGGTCATTATTTCTATTCTTTTTGAATCCCCATCCTTTTATTACTGTTAGCTTCTCTCCGTATATATATATATATATATATATATATATTCTCGGATATTTAAGCGATAAACAAGACAGAAACGTCCATGCATTCCCTTTATGTGAGAGAAATTATCAGTTGTTACGGACTGGGATGTAGTCTAACGTAAGCAGAGCATGGTACGTTAATATCAATTCAGAACTTACTATTCTGTATTTAATAATGTTGTACATGGGTTTCTGCATATTTGTTTTTCAGAGAAAAGGATATCACAAAATGCTTTTGTCTTCTGTTTCTGGCAACCTGGGGTATGCAATCCTACAATTAATGACAGGTTTTTACCGTATTCCATACCATACATAATTGGCTCATTATGACACACGTGGTAATAATAGCAGTGACGTATTTCCTACAGCAATCACATAAAGCCGGTATTGGAAGCTGCTGTGGCTTACAGATACAATATGAAACCGTTTTGTAACATTATTTTTTGAGCAACGAAGTTGTTCAATGTAAGTTCAATACATTATTAATTATAGAATAATTCCGATGTGGATTTGTAATTCCTCACCAAGCTACACTGCTAACAGGCTACATCATAATCCAAAAATCTTGTCCATTTTTATCCCAGGAAGGGATTACATACATGTGGGTGTCCTGTTTGTTGGTTGAGTACGCCAGGTAACGGCTCATAACATATGATGATGCTCTCACTCTTGTCAGCTATGGATGCGTAATTATTTGGTTTTACTTCACCCGTGCCATAATTATAAATATTGTTCACTTATGGTATAAATCACCATTATTGTCTTGAATCAGCTACATATTCCGACACGTATTTATTGGTTTGGTTTTCATTCCATTTCCAGGTTTTACGAGGGCGGTTCGAAAAGCAACGCGCAATATTTTTTGTTTACAAAAAGGTTTAATAGTTAACACAACAACAAAAATGACAAATAAACTTACACCTTTTACCTACTTTTCGAAATACTCACCAAGTTTCTCAACACATTTATCCCATCGTGATATCAGTTTCAATATGCCCTGTTCATAGAAGTCCGTTTCCTTGGAGTATAGCCATCTGCGGACTGCAGATTTCACTTCCGCATCTGTCGCAAAGAGTTGGCCGGTCAGGAGTTTCCTAATTGGACCAAACAGACGAAAGTCCGACGGTGCATGGTACGGACTGTATGGTGGATGCTGGAGCACTTCACAAACAAATTTGGTCATTTTCTGACGAACAGCAGCAGCAACATGGGGGCGACCATTTTCATAAAGAATGTTGACATCGTCAGCCTTCATGTTGTGGCGTTTGTCACGAAGGGCACGACGCAACTTCACCAAAGTTCTCATGTAGGCTGCAGCATTCACAGTGGCTCCGTGTTTAGAAAAGTCTACCAATACAACACCATGCATATCCCAGAACACCATCACAAGCACTTTTCTATCAGATTGAGTCACTTTGAATTTTTTCTTCACTGGGGAACCAGCATGTTTCCACTCCATACTTGCCTGCTAGGTTTCGGGCGTGTAGTGGTATGCCCACAACTCATCACCAGAGACGATTCCTTTCAGAAAGTCATGCCCTTCTGCGATGTACCGCGTAAGGTGATCCAATTTCGTCATCATTTGCTGGTCTTTGTGGCAGTCTGCCAGGTTCTTAGGCAGCCAGCGAGCACTAACTTTACGAAATTTCAACGTGTCATGATCAATGTCGTACACTGCGCCATAGGAAGTGTTCAACTGTTGCGACAAGGTTCGCAGTTGCACACGCCGGTCGTTTAAAATTGCCGTCTCAATGCCTCTGACATTCTGCGGGGTTGCAGCTGTTACCGGCCTCCTGGAGTGTGGTGAATCATTAAGGTTCACACGGCCCTCTAGGAAGAATGCACACCACCTGGAGACATTGCTACGGTAAATACAATCATCTCCATACACGCCACACATGTCCCTGTGAATATGACTCGATTTATGCCCTTTGGCCCACAAATATCGAACCACGCCTCTCCGCTCTTCACACGTGGACGACAGTAACATGCGCGCCATCTTTATTGCGTAGTTCACGCTTCTCTCGCTAGATTTGCACATGAAACAAAAATACCCTGTGTAGTGAAAACTTCAAACTATATCTGTATGAAATTGCAACATTCCAGCAGCAATACCAGGCAGACAAAGTTATTGTGCATTACTTTTCGATGCGCCTTCGTATATACCCTGCTGTTTAAAGGGTTCTGACCTCCGTTTTAGACCGCTTTTAATTTTTAAGTATTTCTATATGCTTATTGACTGTGGCGGATTCTAATTCCTTGATATTAGGTAGTATTATTATTGTTATTATTGTGATATTTTATATTTCATATGAGCAATGGAAATGGTTATAACCTATATTTTGAGTTTTCTCAAATTTTTTATCATTATTGTGCCATCTTGCAATATGTAAGACAAGCATACATTGACGTAAATAAATCCAATAACTTATTTCGCTGAAATACTATAGCGAGTAAATGATGGTCCTCTCAGTCTAAGCTGACTTTTCCATTCAATTCATGAAATATTCCTTACAGCAAAGCAGTTAGAATATTCCTGCAGAAATCTTGGAGGTCTGTGTATCTTTCAAAGGAGCTATGTCTAAAGCACAAAGCTATGGCTGTAAAACTTGTAGCTCTGCCTACTCCGAAGGTGAAACTACACCCTTTGTAGAAATGCTGCTAAAGTACACTTTGTATTATTAGCCTACATTGCTTATGAATATGGTAAACAGGAAAATATATTAGGTAACTTAACATATTGATAATTTTAAGATGCTGATATTGCGACCTTTTAGACCTGACAGACTGATATTTTTTGCAAAATTGTTTCAAATCGTTAGAAGTTGTAGTGTGTTTTTTTTCTTTCTTTCTTCCATGCGAATATCCCAGTTAACCGTTTAGCTACAGCAATTGTAAATTCTGTACCATTTGTTGCGCGAGTTAAAGCACTTTTCAGCTTCCTGAATGAAGGTAATTAGCGCTAATTTTGGTACTACTGGAACTTTCCTGACTCAGGTGAGGGTGTGAAGCTGATTAGCGCCTGTCGTGTGGGAAAAACTAGCCACCAAATTAATTGCTTTCTTAAACTGATTATGATATCTGGAAAGCCCCTCCCCCTTCCGCGGTATCCTATATCAAGTCAGGGCTTCCGTTCTGGTGCTCTCATTTTTGCTCGGCGGCTCTTCATAGACATTTGTTTTGTCTACCAATGATGACGCTCTAAGGAAAAACGTTTACTTTTTACTCTTTCTTTGTAACTAAGCACTTTCTATAATTTTAAAACTTATTCAGTATTCGCCGAGTCCTGCTTTGGATCAGTTCTAAATCCATTCATTATCTTATAAATATGAGGTATAGATAAGTGAAGCTGAAAACATAGGAGGAACTTCATATTAGCAATAACCATTTATTACACAGTGTTTTAGTATAATATATGCAGATTTCCAAGAGATTGCCGTTGAGGAATCTTAAAATTACCATCACCAGTAGTACGACGACATTCACAGCAAGAGAAGATCTAAGAAATGGAAAGTGATTTCCTCATTCAGGGAACGCAGCAAAAGAGTCTGTAACTAAAATGATTACATTTTTCCTGAGATAGCGGCGGAGGCATATTACAATAAATGTTTACGCAACTTTCATTATTAGCAAAAACTTCTACAAATTTCATTTTATTCAGAAGCTTTATTTCATTTTAAACATAATGACGTGGTCATGGCTAAAGGATATGTGTAAACGGCAAAGAGAAAAGAACCTTATCACGCTTACAAAATATTTTATTTACAGTCTGAAGTTGGGGTTTTGCACTCGTATTTCCCAGTAGCGTTTACCTTTGGCTTTATCTGTGTGGATATTTGTTTAGCTTTGTCAGCATTATGGGTACGTAATTTCTTTTTTGGTAGTGATGAAGTATATATCCATGACAGACATAGTAACTCTGTAAACAGCAAGGCGTTTACTTGTCCAAGTGAGCAATGTTTAAATTCGACATGGGGGATTCTACGCCCTAAATTTGCAAAACAGTGATATAGAAAGCTGTTTTATATATATATATATATATATATATATATATATATTTTCTGCAAGATTATTTCAAGGCTACAAATTACCTGATAGTAGTAATAAATGGGAAAATGGTTATTTTAATTACTTTTTGTATGTGTACCTTAATTCAAGGTTTTTATTGCTGAACCTTGGAAAAAAAGAATAAAGGACTCCTTAGATTCGAAATGCGCCTAAAATTCTTCTTTTGGAATGTAGGGGAATTCATAAAGGAGCCACCAAGGTAACCTCTTCCAACTTGAATTCAAAATAGGATCTGTATTTAGGAAGGCAAAGTTCATTGCGATGCATATATCAGCAAAACGACGGCCTGTTGTAATTAGCAATACATAAACAATGAAATGTTCCTCTGTTAGTTAGTTTGACTCGGCTTATAAACGCATCAAAAACGCTACATGCACATGTAGCGTGGACTAAGTTCATTTAATCTCTTTCAATGGCCGACCTTACAATTTGCATGTTCTACAGAAGTAAACAAGCATTTACATTGATTCGTCCAAATGGGCGAAAGGTTGTATTTTGTAATGTGTGCGGTATTCCACTTCAATCAAGTCCAATACAACGAAGTACAAACATGGATGCTTCCTCAGCGATTCCTTGATTCGCGATAGGGAAGAATTCCACTTTATAGATAAAGTTTATATGAGTTTGTGTAATGTTTGTAAGTATGAAAAGAACCGGTAATAGTGCATTGCGCCCCCGACCTCTTTTCCAGGAATTCCATTCGGTGAATTCGTCCGGCTAATGAGGTCATTATGAAGGAGCTGTCAATGAATGCGGTTTAAGGAAAAATTACCCGGTTGGACAACTAAGACCACAGATAGAAGGAAGAAAAGGATTAATAAAATCTTCATAAAACATTAGTATAACTGTATATTTGTGCAAAGTAATAATTTTATGCGTTATATACGTACATGCATACCAACGTATAAAAGTACATACAAGGAGAAATTGGGGAAAATAGTAAGTAAAAGATTTAATTTGATTTAGTTAGTATTAATACTTATTATTTAGGCACAGTTTTGTCTAAAACAATTTACCTCGATGAATTTGAAATAACAATATCAAACATCTGTGATGGTGTTACTGAGAGACGTGGTAGGGAATTTGTACGTTTCTCGAAATTTCTACTTCTCGTTTATCCCGCATTTGCTAAAAAATTGTTGCAAAGTTTCCTGCTTGCATGTTGTATTGTTTATGGAAATACATAACTTAAAAACAAATGTTCTCAGGAATTGTAAGTAATATATATATATGGAGGAATTCTGGCGCAGTTTTTTGGGCATATATGGGAAAGGATAGAGAAAACGAAGCCGGATGGAGCGGTCCAAGGAGGAAAATGGGTTTATATGGGAGAGATAGGGAATACGACAGTAGCCTTATTATGCCGCTACGGAGCCTCAAACAGATGCCGACAACTGATAAGGGTATTTACATGTGTTTTAACGCATGTAAACATGTGTAACCGCTAATGACCGCCGCTAATGACACGTCTAATGGATATGCGTGGTAATACATATGTAAACATGTGTAACCCGCTAATGGCCGCCGGAGATGCCGACAGGTGATAAGATATAATCGACATCGTTTGTTCTGTGTTGCAGCCTCCCGCCGGCTCCCTTTGAGGTCTTAGATACCGCCTGGTCTCGTGTCGCTAGGCCCCGCCACCTCTCTCTTTGTGTTCTTACCTAATGCCGATAGGTCCTACCCCCCTCTCCCCTGGTGTCTGGTCGCGTGCCGTAGCGTCCTGTCTTGAGGGATTGGTTTTCTCGATGCCTGCCGCCCCTCGGCAAATCAATTAGGTAATGTTCGTCAAACATTTTTGAAAAGAAAGAATTGTCATTTTATGACTACTAATCCCCGCACATTGCATATCTAAGACTCCTCGAGCAATTAAGTTTTTTTGATTAATTAATTGTATATGAATTGACTAGGTAATGTTCGTCAAACATTATTGAAAAAAAGAATTGATATTTTATGACTACTAATGCCTGCACATTGCATATCTAATGCTCCTCGAGCAATTAAGTTTTTTTGATTAATTAATTTATATGAATTGACTCGAGCGCAAGTAGTCGTTATCGTATATGTGTGTAAAAGTAGCACGCTCACGGGAACAGCCCGCAATGTAATGAAAACCCTGCAACCTACTTTTGTCTGAGGATAACGGTAATATCCATGTATACATACATTAGCTGACAACGTTAGACGCTTTCACCACATTAATAGACTTTAAGATTGCATCCCGGATCTGTATACAGTCATTAGCGAACAATGTCAGTAATTGTTTTCCTAAGTGATCTGAAAAACCCCCAGACACTCAATGTAAATACCTTTTAGCTCGTAGAATTTCCATCACAAACTGTGGAAAAACCCAAGTCTAGACAATTTTTTCCCTGATAATTAATGATTAAGTTTCATAGTTCTTATTTCTTTCAATAAAATATTGCGAATAAAGTATTCAGAATTCAGAAGCGTCTCATTGATCGGTGAATACTACATATGTTATTAAAAATAAAATAAATACGTATAACATTATAGTTAAATATTATAAATGTTATTAAAATAATTAATGATTAAGTTTCATATCTCTTATTTCTTTCAATAAAAATATTGAATACCACTCTAGCGCCAGGAAAATTAAACGGTGAGAAGCAATATTTTCTACGCTGAAATTATAATTAAAGGCGTACTGTATAGATTCTGTACTTAAGTATTGGAATGTATCTTTGTCATTATTTAAATACTCACATACAAGAATTGCCATTCAGGACATCAAAAATTAAACTGATTTTTTTACGCGATGTTAAACAAAGAAATATGATTTGGCGAGAGTGATATGAAGAATTCAGATGTTGGAAAGAAATATTACATACGATATTAAAACGCATCGCTGATCGATGAATACTACATATGTTATTAAAAATAAAAATAAATACGGATTATCTTATATTCGCGTTCTTGTTTTTTAATGTTGGGGATTTATACGCAAATAGTTGAACTTCTAGTGTTAATATCTAGCTGGGTGAATTCTCAAAAAAAATGTGAACAATTTAGTTAAGTATTCATCTTGTTGAGTAATTATTATTCCATATATTTAAATACGTGTTTTCACTAAGTGAATTATATTCCTTTCTAGAGAAAATACAATTACTTGAATTCCCTACGAATCGAATAAAAAATGTTCTGTATAAATATTCTTCCTAGGCTAACCGGTGGTAATCGAAACGGTGACTTCATGTTTGCATGCATTGGTAGAACATTCATCAGTTAATGTTTCATTCCTCTCGCGCATTTATTTAGTAAAAACTTTCAGCCTGTTTCCATCATGTTAAAGAGATATTTTCAATGAGTGTGTCGAATAATACAAGTGCTTTATTTTGTCATAGAAATTTATTTCCGAGGTTGTGTTTATGTGATTACCGAGTTACGTTTATGAGTCAACAAGTTATATATCAATAGTTTCTATGATGTTATGAAACTACTTGGACCACTAATAGAATGCCGGCCCATCCGGAGATGATCTGCTCCTATAGAACAGGGTTTGTTAGCAATCAGAAGCCACTGTCCTTCAGAAGCTCCAGCTACTGGAGGAGAATTGCCACAAATTGGACGAAAGCAACGCATTAATCGGCACGATTATAGAAACACATCTACTTCGGCAACCGCTCTCACAACGACGCTACAACCGCTGAAAACTCGCACAACAATACAGATCTAATAAATGTTCACCCTAGACTTCCCAGGTGACAGTCAGGGACTAGTGCCATGGCTGTCCACCTGAACCCAATCAATGCGCCTGACCGGCACCGCCGGCAGCAACCAAAATCACGTATAATGACGGAGGTGCTTATGCGGGACTCCACCATCCTTTCGTTCACTTATTCCTATCTACCACTTGGACTTCCTTACCACACCAGGCGAAATAAGCCAACTCTTTCTTCCCTTCCAACTCTACAACTATCTCCCCTTAAAAAAAACAACTACGGCTCGGGGACCGAATCGTAGCAGCTGTTTTTCGGCCCACCTACAAACTTAAAAAAATATAAATAAAAAGAAACGGTGCGCCTTTATTAGATTAATATATTCACGAATTCCGAACGACTAAATAAAGTTACGCGCTCAGCGTTTTAGTTGATATACAGTGTAATGACCTACTGAAAGACGAATACAAGGAATTTAATTTGGTTGATTTTTAAAATCGTCTGCCGACTGACAAATTACATCGTTTGAAAGATTTTGCATGAGGACTAATATCATTGTTCTCATCAACATATATCTGTGAAAAGACATTTTCAAAAATTGAATGTATCAAATCAAGAATATAGGTCTGCTATGACTGGTAAAACATTTTGATTATAGGCGGTACAAAAATAGAAGCAAGCTGGCCCTGTAGCTCGGTCGATAGAACGCGTGCCTACTATGCAAGGGGTCCCAGGTTCGAATCCCGGCTGGGAGTGGGAATTTTTCTCTAGAGTACGGAATTATGAATGAGAGTGTGAATGTGTGTGTGTGTGTGATTTAATGACTGAAACCCAAAGACAAGCGAGTACGAGTTAACACCATTGCCAATAGGCAATAATATGTTCCAAAGGAAAGGCCGCTGATAAGAGCATTGTAGTTAAAGGCGGGGTAGAAAAAATAGAACCAAAAATGTCTGCAATTATAGCACAGAGAATTCCGTTTCATTACGCAAAAGGTGTTAATGTGTATTGCCTATAAGTTACATTGTCATGAGCCTATGAAAGAATGAATGGTACTTGTTAAGTACTTAATTACACTAGTATTTATCTGTAAGTGTAGATTTAGTTCATTTAAACACTGTGTTAGAAAACTAATATGATTTGTGCGCCTTGTGTCTCTGAGTTTATTGTTCTTAAGTGGCTTCACCCGTGATGCATTCTTGACGGTTAATGTGGCCCCCGTTATGAAAAGGTTGGCAACTCCTGCTCTAGAGTAACAATTGTTGGTACTTAAAGGTAAAAGCATGTGTAACAATATGCTTTAAGAATTTTATTTGAAAAGTTTTGATGTATACATTCACATGACTTTCTCTATCCTTTGTCGTTTAATAGTGGGTATACAAATATTCTTACTAAAGCTTACGAGTATTTCTCTGTCTACTACATTTTAATCCAAATAAACTTTTACAGAAATAGCTACATTACACACTTCGTTATAGATACAAAGAGAACAGCGATAGTCAAATGTTTAAGAACTGGACGGTATATGCTAGTCTTAAAATTCCATACTGTTTCCATGCAATCGCGAGAAACAACTGAATGTTAACAGGACTTTAAGAGAATGACCAAGTAATGAACAATTTGAATCATTAATAACGATTATCTCTGAAATAGCTTTGTGCCACGAAAAGACTTATTCGAAATAAATTGTGTGTTCTACAGAGAACATGTTTGTTGTAGTACGTTTTCGTCTTTCGCTTGAGGTGTACCAATTATATAAGATTATACAAAATTCCTTCCGAATGAAGCAGAAAATTCAAGATATACATTTTATTTGTCATTTAAATACACTTAATATGTGCTATATTAATCAAAATCATTAGAGCCATTTTTAAAAAAATCAAAATGTTCTAAAAATGTTCCATGTAAAGAGTAATTGGAGGTGGGGGAAGTTTCTTAAAAATCGTTGTGTCACATCTTCGGAAGATACTGAATCTTTTCGTTTCTGAGTTATGCTGTTCAAAGCTGCGCGCAAACACACACACACACACGGACTGTTTTCTAAAAATCTGATATGATACATTCAAATGACTTTCTATCTTTTATTTGTGGGTATAAAAATTATTCTTACTAAAGCCTATTTTTCAGTCTACATTGTAATCCATACAAACCTTTCAAGAAATGGCTAATTTACACATTTCGTTATAGATACAAAGAGAACAGCTACAGTCAAATGTTTAAGAACTGGATACGCTATATGCTGACCTTAAAACTCCGTACTGTTTCCATGACATCGCGAGAAACAACTGAATGTAGAAAGGAATTTTAAAAATGTCCAAGAAATGAACCATGCGAACCATTAATAACAGATATCACACAAATGGTTATGTCACAAAAAGATCATTTGAAATAAATTGTGTATTTTAAAGAGACCTACATTTTTTGTGTAGTATATTTTCGTCTATCGCTTAATGTTTACTAGTTATACAAGATTATACAAAATTCCTTCCGAATTCTGTTTCTCGAAAATTCAAGATTTACGTTTTATTTAGCATGTAAATATCTTTAATATATTGTATTTTAATACAAATTGTTAGAGCCATTTTTTACAAATCAAAATTTTCGAAAATATTCCATGTAAAGTGTGATTTGGGGGAGGGAATTTTCTTAAAAATCATCGTGTCGCATCTTTGAAAGGTAATTAACTTAAATATCAAGTTTGGTGTCTATCGAGCTTTTCATTTTTGAGTTATGCTGTTCAAGATACACACACACACACGGGCCGTTTCCTAAAAATGATTTTTTTTTGGGGGGGGGATTTACGGGTCACAAAACATATATTTACGGTTAAATCTTGGTATCGAATTTTTAGGTTGAATGCAATATCTTCTCTACCATGTACGTGGTAGAGAAAGTAAAAATAAAAAAGAAAGAAAGAAAGAAAGAAAAAGAAAGAATAACTGATCACTTGTGATCAATAAATATTTAATATTTCCTTTTACAGTTTAATAGGAAATCATATTGGAAGAGCAATGAGGTTAAATATAAATCTTGCAGGTAATCTATTAGCAATGCTGTTTTGTGGACGATATTCAGAATTCTTGGTTCAAAGCAATCAGTGCATTTATGTAATTAGCTACCTTTTATTACATCACCTGGAAATGCATCACACGCGGACTGAACCCGGACAAAATCAAATCTGTAAGTCACAACGCAGTTTTACAAATAAACGGTTGGACTCTGTATTAACCATTGAACCGATTAGTTGCATATGGGCGGCGTCCCGGGGTCCCTTAATTGTCAATCATACAAACGTTTGGTTCTGGAATCAAAAACGACATGTGGGAGCATAAGCCTGTCACTTTTTATTTATAATCAACGATATGCAGTATTTATTGGAACTTAACCAAACCTGTAAAAACTGATTCATAACAGCCCGAGAGCGGTAACCAAAACGGAAACTGGAACACGAAGCAAGGCAGCATACATGATTTTGGCTCACAACAGCATGGTAACGAATACGGGAATGCATACCGATGATTATCGATCACAAAGTGAAAAATCGATTTTGCATATTGGCATTTCATTTGTTTTTAACTGACCGACATAAAATTTCTGGAACCTAGCATGATTATGAAAAAAATCTGATGTGTTACACTCACATGACTTTCTCTACTCTTGTACAAAATATTTTTACAAACGCTTATTCTTCACATGCTTCATGTTAATCGATATGTTATTGCTAATTTTCTTGTAGGTGCAAGGAGAATCTGGCAAGCTTTAAGCGATAGTCAAATATTTTAAGAGCTAGTTGCTATGTGGAGCATTCCATTCTCTTTGCATATCCAGGACATAAAAAAGCTGAATAACGAATTCCCATTTGAGAAAAAGTATAACTATTGGAAAATTTAAGGGAATAAAAAACAATATCTCGAAAATGGTTCACTCAACATCAAAAATGTATATGACATAAATTGTGTATTTTAACGCAATCTACATTTATTGTGCAGTAAAATTTTGTCTATCTCTTATGGTTTACCAGTTATGCAAAAGTCGTTCACAATGAAAAATACTTTTGGAGACATTCCCAGAAAATTCGAGATATACATTTCATTTGCCCTGAAAATATCTTAAACATCTGATATTTTAATCAAAATCGTTAGAGACATTTTTGAGAAAATTAAAATTTTCGAAAAATGTTCCATGTGAAGAGAAATCTAGGGTGGGGGGATTTTCTTGAAAACCTTCGTGTCGCATCTCTGTAAGATACTGAACATAAATACCACGTTTGGTGTTTATCTGACTGTTCGTTTCTGAGTTATGCTGTTCACAGACACACACACACACAGAGACACACACGGACATGTTTCCAGAAATGCGTTTTTTGGATTCAGGGGGTCTCAAAACATGTATTTCCGGTGAAATCTCGGTATCGAATTTTTGGGTGGAATACTATACGTAGTAGAGAAAGTAAAAAATCTGATGTGTCACACTCACATGACTTTCTTTACTCTTGTACAAACTATTTTTACAAACGATTATTCTCCATCTACTTCATATTAATCGAGATAAACATTTGCAGACTCTATCTTATTGCTAAGTTTCTTGTAGATGTAAGGGGAATATATATTTACAAGGGCAATATAGAAATACAGTGGAATTTAAGCATAGACATATCCCTTAATAGCTGGTTGCTATGTGCAGCACCATTCTGTTTGCCACAGATTAATACTCTTTGCATATCCAAGACAAAAAAATGAATAACGAATTCCCATTTGAGAAAATAAGTATTGAAAAATTTAAGGGAATAACAAGCAATATCTCGAAAATGGTTCACTCAACAAAAAATTGTATATGACATAAATTGTGTATTTTAACGCG
This sequence comes from Deroplatys truncata, assembly GCA_030765065.1. Classification (NCBI taxonomy): domain Eukaryota; kingdom Metazoa; phylum Arthropoda; class Insecta; order Mantodea; family Mantidae; genus Deroplatys; species Deroplatys truncata. The sequence goes on from CM060990.1 coordinate 703,623,258, forward strand.
ATCTACATTTCTTGTGTAGTAAAATTTTGTCTATCTCTTATGGTTTACCAGTTATGCAAAAGTCGTTCACAATGAAGAACAGTTTTGGAGACATTCCCAGAAAATTCGAGATATACAATTCATTTGCCATAAAAATGTCTTAAACTTATGGTATTTTATTCAAAATCGTTAGAGCCATTTTTGAGAAAATGTAAATTTTCGAAAAATGTTCCATGTAAAGAGTAATCTGGGGTGGGGGGATTTTCTTGAAAACCTTCGTGTCGCATCTCTAACGAGTGCTGATATCTATGAATTCATCAGGGAGAACCCCCAATATTTCGACACTTCAAACTTCGAAAAGGATAATGCATATGGTATTAAGCAAGCCAACAGGAAAAAGATTTGGTTGTTCAAGGATGAATTGGGCAGTTTGGTTATGGAGGAATATGTCGGTATAAGAGCAAAGTTATACGCATACAGATACGGAGGGCAGACAATTAAGAAAGCTAAGGGCATAACCAGGGCAGGTATGGATAAAATCGAGTTCGGCCATTATTTTGAATGCTTAAAAGACCATAGTATAAACATTTATTCGGTACAAAAAACATTTCGCAGTAAACACCACAAAATTACAACCATTGAGACAAACAAATTGGCATTGAAGGGGGGTGACGATAAGAGGAAGTTGCTGGAAGGAAGCTATAAGACTGTAGCGTGGGGCCATTATTCCCTTAGACCTGGTGATAGCTAGCACCTAAACTTGTAAATATGTATATTTTGTAAATATTTGAAGATTTCTTGTTTTTTACTTTTTTCATTCTGAATTTTGTATATATCCATTTTAAATTGTGTATGAGGGTTTTTATGTAATAATTTTTCCCTCTAATGATGTAATTGTATATATTCATTTAAAGTATGTGAGGGTTTTTATATATTAATTTTCCCTCTAATGATGATATTGTATATATTCATTTAAAGTATGCGAGGGTTTTTAAGTGCCTACGTTTTTTTCCCTCAAAAAAAAAATATGAAGGATTTTTTAAAATAAAAAATACTCATGATTTTACAATCATAAAAACTGGTCTTTATTAAGTCTTCATACATTACACCAAATCCCTTTTATCAATCCATTGAGTATCTGCAAAACCATACCACTTTACAAGAACTTTGTTTCCACGTTTACGTATAACCTTTTCTACTAAATATGTATTAGGATAGTTAGTCTTTTTTAGTTCATGCCCATAAAAGCCAGCTTTTATGATTTCACCATTCCTATCCTTAGTATGTATGTTGTAGACTTGGTACGGTTCACACGAAATACTTTGAAGATTTCAACGCTCCAGTTAGATTCATAACCCTTTTCAAAATGTCCTTTATGTTTAGATATCCTGACATAATCACCATCACTAAACTTCCTTGAGGCCTTCTTCTCTCTTCGTTCTTGATTATAATTATACACAGTCAGAAGAAGATCGTTGTTTTTCACTTCATTAGGCTTCATGCGGATAGTTGAATGAAAAGTATCATTGTACTTTACAAGGATTCTAGGTAAAAGATCTAGCCACTTGTATGAGCCTTGGACTAAAAACTCTCGGTACATCATATTCTCGAAGGTTCGAATTAAACGTTCAACAGCCGCAGCCTTCACATTAGTATAGGTGCTGTAGTGGTTAATATTATACTTAAACATTAGCCGTTTAAAGAACTTGTTACAAAATTCTTTCCCGTTGTCACTTTGAATATTCCGGGAGGGACATCCATTTCTTGTAATATATCCTCCATAGCCTTTGCAACATTAACTCCACCCTTATCCTTTAAGGGTTTTGCATATGCCATTTTAGAGTAAAAGTTGATTGCGATCAGAATGTATTTGAAATTTTTGTTCACTCTTGCATATGGTATCATTTCAATCAAATCAATTTGTAATAAATCATTCATACCTTTGCTGATAATTTTGCGTCGTAAATAGTTCCTCCTCGCCGACCCGTGAAGCTCTCTGGCGATATTCTGTTTGGCGGTCATGCTATAATTTTAGATGCTTTCAACCCCCGGATAATTTCCTCAATCTCTTGAGCGTGACTATTATTACCAGCGTCCCTCGAAGCAATAAGTAACCTCAGTCTATTCACTAATGTGTTAGGATTTCTCCAGAAAACGTAGTCAACATCCTTATCAGCCTTATGCTCCTTCCATGCCAGTCCTAGACCTGAATGTGTATTGAGCAAGGGGCGTATTATATTCTTGTATTTATACGATTTACCAGATTTCAAACGACCGTGTCTGGTGTAACAACTTCTATGAAGAAAAGTACTTTTCATAATCTTAGCGTACGTCTCCAAGTCTTCACTGGTGTATGCAGAAATCTGAGGCGTTCGCTTAAAGATGAGCTCCGTCAAACCGGCGGTAGACTCATACGTTTCATCACCTATCAATATTTGATTATTTATAAAATGAATATCTTTATTTCCAAGCATATAACTTCCATCCTGATATCTCACACCGTACAATGTATCAATGCGATCCTTCTCTTTTGAGCGAACGTTTTGAAGGAAAGTAGAAATACTTGTAGAATCATCATCTTCATTCTTGACTGTCTTCACAGTCAACCCTCGTTGAGTGTCCAAAATATCCTTGAGGGGAGCGGTTACAGGCTTCAAAGCTTCGGACATGACATGCTGAGTCTCAAACCTGAGACCTTTTAGAGCTCTCAGTTTTTCTTTTACAGCCCTGGTATGCTCGACTACAGACTCTTTAAGTCTTATGCTTTCACTATCCATCTTACAAATGACGTGAAAATAGACGATTACCTTCAATTTATAGTCTGCGTCCAGCTTCAGTTCTCATCGTATCGATAGCCTTAGCTAACATCTGTATCGAAGTTCTCAGTTGCTCGGTTTCTTTCTTATGTTCCTGCGTATGTGTCTTGAAAGCTTCAGCAAAGATTGCCGTATTAGCGTACTGGCTTCTGACTGATTCTTCTAGACTCGTCATTTGCTGCACATTAGTTTTGTAGGCATCCATCATCATATTTACATTTTCCTCCACTTTCTTAAGTTTATCATTGCAGCAATCAGTTTTGAGAGTACTCAAAACCTCTGTCTTTAACTGCCTGAATGTAGCCTCTATATCTGAAACTCGATTCATCGCTAACTTTTCTAAATTACTAATTTTCTGATTGCAAAGATTCTGAAGATTTGTTTTTTCTCTATCAAGCTCTGCGGTAACTTGTTTAATAGAGTCCATTACAGAATCCACTCTGTCTTTTGTAGAGGTTGTTAGAGTATCCACTTTACTCGTAGTTTTATTCAGATTTGCTGTGATGTCTAGCAGCTTCTTACCTATTTGCATCTCGATTTCCTTTGGCAAGTACCTGTTTAACTGCTGTCGCGTCTCGTTCGATTTCCTAATGATCATAGCTCTAGCATATCTTTTATTTACAGCATCCGTATCTCCGAGAGGATCTGCTATATCAGTGATTCTCTTATTGTCGAATATAATGTTACCATTACCATCTCTCGTCTGCGTGCGTGAATTGACATATCCAGTGATGAACGTTTTATTTACAACATCGTTATCGTGAACAGGATCTAGCAATACATTCAATCTAACTTTATCAGTCACGATGTTATTTTCCTTATCTCTCTTGAGGATATATCTTGAAATCAATTCATCGATCAGAGTCTTAGCCATAACCTCAACATTGTTAGCAGCTTGCTGAGGGAAATCGTGCATCCTAATTTCGAGAGCATCCACATAATTCTTATTGGAGGTATCATGATTATCTTCAGGATCGTGAACATTGCACAATCTCTTATTCTTGAATTGATAGTTTACTTTGACATCTCTATGTATGATAAAACGTACAAACACTCTTCTAACGGGCTCAGTTCTCTGAGAACCGAACCTATCGATGCTCATGGTTAACTACGAATGATCATTTTCTTTTTTGTCGAGCTTAATATATACATCAAAACCATTCCTATATCGCCCCTCATTCATGTGAAATTCAGGAACTATCACAACAGAAGGTCTTCCTTCTGATACACTCTCCCAAACGCTCTTACATAGATCTTTAAATTCATTGAAGGTCATGTCGGTATTTACATAATCTTCGTAAATGTGCTTTCAGTTTAAATTGTCTTGTCTGAGAGTATTATCATGTTTGTATTATCGCGAATTAAATGTTTTGGAACTTTAGCATAGGACTGCGCTAGATATACAGAGTCGACATTTCGATGTCTACCCATACTGTAAAAGGATGCTATGTTTTCCTGCTTTTCAGTGATGACGTCATCAAATATAAAGATTGAATTTTCTTTGACTTCAGAAGGATGCAAAACATCATTCCCGTTGTCGAAAGTGTTCACTTCTATAGCTTCGATGTTTCCAAGCACTTTAATTAGATATTGGTACTTTGGTTGATAGAGAGACTTTGAATAAATATACAAATTTTCAAAATGTAGTCCATTCTCATGGAGTAGCATATTGAGTAATACGTTTGTTTTCCTTACACTGGAACTCCCTAAAATAAGAGCTCTGACATTAGATGGAAATAACTTGCCATGACGATCACTTCTAAAGTCACTTTCAAAGTCTAATACCTGAATAGGTAGAGAGCAGTGCTACTTAACAAGCTCCATGTTAACAACTAACTTATAGAAATGTATGTGCGATGTTTATATATTACCGGATGTAAAGTAGTTAATGATTGAATGCAATGATATAAAAGGGCTAATGCATGCAATTACTCGCTTAGTATATCATGAGAGCTAAGAGAGGGAGGTCGTTGCACTATAAGCGCGGCTCTGGAATTATTAATTCCATAATTAATTCGCTCCCCTTTGAAGCTCACTTATCTGGATATAGATATTGCGGGCCTGGTACTAAATTGGAAAAACATCTAAAAAGAGGAGACCCCGGAATTAACCAATTAGACGAAGCTTGCAAACAGCACGACCTTGCGTACGCTGAGAATAAGGACACCGCTTCAAGACAAATAGCGGATAAGATTCTTACAGAGAAGGTTTGGAAGCGTGTGTAGTCATCAGATTCAACCTTTGGTGAAAGGTTAGCTGCAAGGCTAGTAACTGCAATCATGAAGGGAAAGGTTGCAGTGGGAGCCGGAAAGAGGAAGAAGAAGAGAGGAGAGTTTTTTACCGTTGATACCCATCATTGCTGCTTTAGGCGCTGCAGCAGGCGGCGCTGCTCAGATAGCCTCTACAGTCAATAAAAAAAAGGGTGCATATAGGCACTTAGCAGACGTTGCGAGGCATAACAAGGCGATGGAGACCCGGGAAAGGGACTCCGGAAGAGAAGGTGTAAGAAGAGGAATAAAGGACGATTCTTACCTGCAATACCGCTGATGTCGTCTTTAGCCAGTGCATCTAAAATAGCAAGGTCTTTGAAAAAAAGAGGATCTAAAGGCGATGGTTTAAAGAAGAAGGTAAAAAATGGAGGAAGAGGATTGTACATATACCGGAGGAAGCCCTAAGTATCGTAGCCATCGAATATTATGCTAAACGTTTAAAAATTCCTTATTTTAGAGGGGTTTATATGATTGACAAACTTCCTTTAAAGCCACACTGCAAAGAGAGACTTATTACCAATCTCGATACATCAGATAATGAAGGAACACACTGGGTTGCTATAAGGAAAGAAGTTGATGTCGCATACTACTTTCATAGTTTCGGTAATTTGAAGTCGCCTCCTGAGATTGAGAAATATCTACAAGATGTTAAAATCTACTATAATACACAGAGATACCAGAATTTCGATTCAGTCTTCTGCGCACACTTGTGCTTGCAATTTCTTTTATCCTAGAAGCTGCTTCATCGTCAAGATGAGTTATACAGTTACAGTGAGTGGGTCAGACACTGTCATTTCAACGTATCTAAACCCGCCTCTACAGCTAGATCCTCCAGGTCATTATGAGATTGCTCTCTTGAATTTTGAAACATTCTATTCAATACCAAATGTCGATGTAAGTAATAATAGATTTCATTATATTCATAATGGTAAACCTGAAACCATTGTCATCCCTCATGGAACCTACGAGATTGCCGATATCAATACATTTCTAAAGGAAAAACTAGGATTGAATGATGAAGTCTTCTTCATAAGACCTAACAATAATACAATGAAGGCTGAAATTAAATGTCCTTATACAATAGACTTTTCTAAGGATAGATCTATTGGTTCGCTTCTAGGATTCACAGACACTAAAATAATTCCTGCTGGAGAAGCGTTTGAATCTGACGATCTTGTGAATATATTTAAAGTGAGTATCATACGTGTGGAGTGCAGTATTGCAACAGGCTCTTTCATTGACGGTAAAAGCGGACATTCGCTCTACGAGTTTTTCCCTTCTGTTCCACCAGGCTATCATATCTCTCAAGAACCTTCGAACCCGATATATTTACCGGTCATAGATACAAACTATATAGACCAGATCACTATTCGAGTGGTAGAGCAACACGGAAAGGCGATCAACTTCAGGAACGAAGTTATCACTACAAGGCTCCACATAAGACGTAATGGCAATACATTTTAAAAGACATCGCAAATACTATAATAGACGACGTACACAGCGTTCGAAGCATACTACCTCTCCAGCTTCCGAGGAGTTAACACGTGCTAATCGCAAGTTCCTCGAAAGGTTAGGTTACAGGACGCTATAATGGACATCTTAAACGTGACAGAAGTTCCAGCCTTTGACGACAAGATCACCAAGGAGGAGGAGCATATTTTTCTTCCATACAACACCTCCGCTCTGGATGTAAACGATGAAATTAGAATACCATGCCAAGCTGAAGATTTGTATACGCTACCTAACAAGAGTTATCTCTACATCGAAGGTGCTCTCACCAAGGTAGATGGATCCCCTACTACATCGAAGCTCACTAATAATGCTATAACCTTCATGTTTGATGAGATACGTCTAGATATGAATGCTACAACTATAGACAGAACAAGGAATCCTGGAATTACTACAACTATACGAAATTATGTGACTCTCAACCCTATGGTTTCGAATCGGCTGCTGAATGCTGGATGGGCCTATCCTGGTGAAGAAGTTGATATAGTACACGCGACGAATGGAGCTTTCAATGCTGTAGTCCCTCTCTCGATGCTACTAGGATTTGCTGATGACAACAAGGAGCTTACACTCAACAGCAAGTTTGAATTGATTCTCATAAGATCCAAAGATTCTAGAAACTGTGTCCTGAGTTCGAATGGAGAGGAAGCTAATGTAAAGTTAACTAGAATCGAATGGAGGATGCCTGTAATTAGCCTCTCCGATGCTGAAAGAGTTCACATTCTAAAAATTGTCAAGTCTGATAAACCTCTAAACCTTGCCTTTCGATCTATGGATCTTCATACCCAGCCTGCTGTACCCCAGACAAGATCTTTCACGTGGAATGTAGCAACAACATCTAAGTTCGAGAAACCTCGCTTCATCATAGTGTGTTTGCAGACTGCAAGATTGGGTGATTATAGCAAGAACAGTTCCGAGTTTGATCATTGCAACATTACTAATTTGAGACTATTCCTCAACAGTGAATGTTACCCCTACCATGATTTGAACTTGGACTTTAAAAATTCAAAGTTTGCTACACTATATGAAATGTACTGTAAATTTCAAAGTTCCTATTATGAAAGAGATAATTATCCCCTCTTGAAGAGAAAGGATTTTCTTCACCGTGCACCATTATTCGTAATAGACTGTTCTCACCAACCCGAGGAGGTTATAAATGGAACTGTGAACATCAGAATCGAGATTCAAGCATCTGCAAATATACCAGCCCAGACGTCACTGTACTGCCTGGTTCTACACGACAAAGTATTTACCTACAAACCTCTTTCTCACGTGATGCAAGCACTTATATAATTATGCATATGTTTGGGTGAATGGTTTTTGTAAAGGAATGTACAAGGATAAGTTTATGAATAATAAATTGAATTCATATACTAAAACACTCTTTTATTGACTTTAGCATACATTTCAAGCATTTTCCTTCTTCCCCTCCGACACCCTGAAAAACTAATTGCTCTTGACTTGCAGAAATCATTTAAAATTTTCAAATGTTTTCAATATAGGGCAATAGCCGTTTTAGGTTCCTTACACCCTCAATGTCTAAAGATATTACATTATTATTTAAACATGTATTTATGAAATGAATTGAATGGTCAAATATACAATAATATTGTATACATAAATTACATTGTCACAATATTCATCACACGCAAACTTTTTTTCTTGGCGTAGGTAATCTTCAATCATTGAAATGTTTTTGGATCTTATATCACAGTCTGATTTTGTAATATAAACAATTGATTTATTACTTTCACAATTTATGTAGAGGGAGGGTATGTCATAGTATAGTCCAATGTTCACGGAATCGGAGGGGGAGATGCTGACGTCATCAAACGCCCGTGATCGATTCTCCATGCTCCTCCGGCGAGTGCAGGGTATCTTCAATGAATAAGAAGACCCTAGGACCCTCGTTGAGGATCCTCCTCTTACACCTCCTCTTCTGCTTTCTCTTCCCAGTCTCGTTCTGCCTCTTCCTCCGCTCCCTCCTCACACCCCTGCAACATATATTCAAAACAATGTTAGAAATAGGTTTAGTTAATGATTTCATGCCCTCTGAAAGAGAAAATACATATATTAGAAAACTCCTCTCCCCTTGCCACACAAAAAAGTACTATCAAAGTGTGTCATACTCACTTCACGGGTTTGCACGATTCTGCGTGTATCTCGGGCGAGCAATCTGGAATCGTCTGATTTATCCCCTCCTGTACCCTCGTTGCTTTATCATCAGGGGTAGTAGTAATGTCGGGTAGTGGAGCAGCATCCTCATCCATAGGCTGCGTATTGCGCTCTGCGATTGGATATTCCTCTATATTGACAAAGCGTCTCTCAGGATCCAGCTCCTCTATTGGCACGGGTAACTTAGGCTCAGTCATTCGCAGTCTGTAATAATTTAATTTTAGGTTAGACATAGAGTAGCATTAGAAGCAGTAAATGTATATGTAATTTAACATTTCTTCTACTTACTCGAGTTTTCTCCTCCTGCGCTGGTAGACCTCGCAATTGTCGTCACATAGGAAGAAGGATGTCATGCGTTCATGCTGGGCCGGGTTAGTACAAAGAACAGAATGCATGTATCCCGTGCACGACTCTGTATCACATTCAGTTAGATGTTTCGAGACGAAGACATCGTCATCTTCATCGACATCGCTAAGATCGTCCACATCATCACCCATGCGATTTTCACTGAAAGAATAAAATAAATTCAAGTTAGTTTTCATTTAACATGTGTACAATATATTACCGAGTTATAGAAATATATATATATATATATATATATATATATATATATTACTTACATGTTCGCTCCTCGATAAACAGGACAGCTCTCTGTGCACACTTCCAGTGTAGTCATCTGATCATGATGCGATGGTTGAGTACACAACACTGAATGCATTAAACCATTGCATGTTTCGGTATGGAAGTATACGCAATGAAAATAATCTTCTCCGCACTCGCTCCAGCAATCATTCATCTCAGATGCACGATTATCACCAGCCATTTCGATTATCACTGAACGATCAATAAATGATCGCTCTGGCTGCCGACGTTCCTTATATACTGTAGACGGTGACGTCACGCGGCTGTGGAGTGGGTTGAATGCATGTTGAGACCTGTTATTCACCCTCCAGGCAGAAGCCGGCTGTCTATTTTTGAATACAAAGGCATTTATTTTTTTAATAACATTTATAATATTTATCTATAATCTTATCCGTATTTATTTTATTTTTAACAACATATGTAGTATTCACCGATCAATGAGACGCTTCTGAATTCTGAATACTTTATTCGCAATATTTTATTGAAGGATATAAGAACTATGAAACTTAATCATTAATTATCAGGGAAAAAATTGTCTAGACTTGGGTTTTTCCACAGTTTGTGATGGAAATTCTACATGCTAAAAGGTATTTACATTGAGTGTCTGGGGGCTTTTCAGAGCACGTAGGAAAACAATTACTGACATTGTTCGCTAATGACTGTATACAGATCCGGGATGCAATCTTAAAGTCTATTAATGTGGTGAAAGCGTCTAACGTTGTCAGCTAATGTATGTATACATGGATATTACCGTTATCCTCAGACAAAAGTAGGTTGCAGGGTTTTCATTACATTGCGGGCTGTTCCCGTGAGCGTGCTACTTTTACGCACATATACGATAACGACTACTTGCGCTCGAGTCAATTCATATAAATTAATTAATCAAAAAAACTTAATTGCTCGAGGAGCATTAGATATGCAATGTGCAGGCATTAGTAGTCATAAAATGTCAATTGTTTTTTTCAATAATGTTCGACGAACATTACCTAGTCAATTCACATACAATTAATTAATCAAAAAAACTTAATTGCTCGAGGAGCCTTAGATATGCAATGTGCGGGGATTAGTAGTCATAAAATGACAATTCTTTCTTTTCAAAAATGTTTGACGAACATTACCTAATTGATTTGCCGAGGGGCGGCAGGCATCGAGAAAACCAATCCCTCAAGACAGGACGCTACGGCACGCGACCAGACACCAGGGGAGAGGGGGGTAGGACCTATCGGCATTAGGTAAGAACACAAAGAGAGAGGTGGCGGGGCCTAGCAACACGAGACCAGGCGGTATCTAAGACCTCAAAGGGAGCCGGTGGGAGGCTGCAACACAGAACAAACGATGTCGATTATATCTTATCAGCTGTCGGCATCTGCGGCGGTCATTAGCGGGTTACACATGTTTACATATGTATTACCACGCATATCCATTAGACGTGTCATTAGCGGCGGTCATTAGCGGTTACACATGTTTACATGTGTTTACATGCGTTAAAACACATGTAAATACCCTTATCAGTTGTCGGCATCTGGTTGATGCTCCGTAGCGGCATAATAAGACTACTGTCGTATTCCCTATCTCTCCCATATAAACCCATTTTCCTCCTTGGACCGCCCCATCCGGCCTCGTTTTCCCTATCCTTTCACATATATGCCCATAAAACTGCGCCAGAATTCCTCTATATATCCTACTATTGTATTTTATAATTTTTCCCACTTAAAAATGCTCGTTAACGATGCAGCATATCAGTGAGACATTTTAATTTCTGTGCAGCCTACATATTGCTTCTCATAAAAGGGCCCACCAAATGTTTCAAATATTAGAATGGGAAATAGAATGCATATCTTGAATTCCCTAGGAATAACCTACAAAACCATATTTACTTTATGTGAATTTCATGCAACTTAAAACCATAAGGAATAGCCAAAAACCTTTTACATAAAAATATGTAATCTCAAGCAAATGTACGAAATAATTTTTTTCCTATTGAATTATAGAAATGTTTCTTGTTGTATGTTTACAGTTCTCACATGTAAGTATATCTGCACAGTATGCGATTCTTCTTTTTTTTGCACCCGCATAATCTCATCAAAAACGAGAAATATGATGCGGTACACTTAAATGAATTTCCCTATTCCTTACAATTTCACAGGTATTTACTATTCATACAAAATGCAATTCTTCCTTTTCCTTACGTTCACTAGGATAAAATATTCGAGAGGAAATGATTTCAAGTTTAGCGGAATTAGTAGTTTCTACATGTTCATGTTCAAGGCAGTGAGCTGTTACAACTCTCTCTGTGTATGTGTGTGTTTATGTCATGAGATCATAGAGGTAACAAATGAACAGTTCGCGAATTTTCAATCTATATCTGCCAAATGTTCTTAACTTGACAAAATATAAATGTATTATAGCATGAAATATTTCCAAAACGGTTCTCACTAAACAAAAGTTATTTTGGCAAGGTATGTATTTTAATGAGCTTCACATCTTTCCTGAAATTGTTTATGCCTATCTCTAATGGTTTCTCAGTTAAATGCAGTTTTGTAATATTCACAAACATATGGTACCTCGTACTTTAATCGTTAACATCCGTTTTTAACAAAATGTAAAATAACAAAAAAGTAGTTTGGGGTGGATAAAATTTTGTGAAAATGTTCATGTCACATACTTGAAGGATATAGAACTTCATTGAATCAGGGACCTCAAAACATGTATTTTCGAGTGAAAACTCGCCTTAGGTAGGTTGTAGAGAAAGCAAGCCGACTTTCTTGCATAAGCAAGAGCATGGCGAAATTAACATAGCAAAGTCATGTAGCTTCAGTTGAAATCACTTCCAGCCAAACATTTTGACTATTATTAAGGCAGGATTTGAGGCATCACTTTTGAGACGAATACTATAATATGCAAGGGCAATGCAACGTTTGGTTGGAATACAATACTTTCTTACGTACCATCTAGAGGAAGTAAAAACGGGAATGTTAACTTTGTAAGAATTCCTAAGTTTTGCTGAAAGTTTAATTCAAGTGGTCAAACATATGTAAGCTGTTGAAAATATATTCCCTAGCAATTTTTTTTCTGAAAGTCTGTAATTCACGTCGTTATATACCTCAGAGAAGAAATGCGTGTTTCAGTTTTTACCTATACACCGCCATTTCTGAGCGGCCAGTGTAAACTGCACTTTGCGATATTTGAAAATTTCAATAACCCGCAACTCGCGGTTCCGTTTGCTGTACATGGAATAGAAATTCATTAGTAAACACATTATAAAAAGCAAGATGAAGTCTGAGAACGTCTTGAGCGTCGGCGCAATACCAATGCCTAGTTGGATATAAATTTAAAATGTTAGCGAAAACCTTTCCTGCAAATTAACTTTTAAACGTTATTCTGATGTACCAACGTCTCTTCTCTTTCTTGTACCTGTGGTCCTATTTGAGCAACCAGTCTTTCCTTAAATCGTGGTGATTAACAGGTCCGTCCTAACGACCTTCATTAGGCGGATCCTAATGGATTTTGGCCATCGGCGCAATGCAACAACACCGAAAAGAACAGCTTGTATAAATTCCAAATGATTTCTAAATCTGCAGGTTAAGATCTTCAGGTAATTTTTAGGATACTTTCAAAGCCTTTGGGTACATTTTAACGAGGGCAACGATGTCATTGTGATATGTCGTTTTGTTCATAGTTCCAATTAGTCCAAAACTTTGCTTCAACTTCATACCATTATCTCAAATTACTGTCGTCCGAGACTTTCTTTACCGTCCTCCGTGGTCTAGGAGTGCTATACTAGCCTCTAGTTCACGAAGTTGCGGGTTCAAACCCGGCGGAGGGTGATGAATTTTTTCGGGTGTAAACTTTCTTAGCATGGCTTCCTACGGAAGGTAAGTAAAGTCGGTGGTCCCGTGTCGTAGATTTACGGCACGTAAAAGAACCTCAAGTCGGTTAAAGAGGCCTCTGAGAAAAATTTCCGGTCTTTCATGCCCAATATAGAATGAGACGCTTAGGACCATAGTAGTTAAGGATGTCCATAAATAAAACTCAGTTTAATTTAATAGCCATTGTTAAAGCATCATCCAGATAGATCCCCAGATGCAATACTTGTAGTTAACATTTGCTCCTCTCTTAAGTACCAGCATGAATTGGCGGTCATGGGGTCTGAGGCGTTGCATGAATCGGCGTGAGTGACATTGCTCTGCGGTAGCCCAGCTGAAACGCCTATGGAGGGTGAAGGCATTTATAGTTCAGTCTAACGTTGTTTTGTATGGCGTATAGTGGGAATAACGTTATGTGAAGTTTTCTGCTGATTGTGTTTAACTTTAGGTAGTTATCATGGTACATACTCCGGAAAAACGTGTGTTCAAGGCGTGAAGCTTTGCTGGAACGCAGTCATATGTGAATTATCAGCTTCAATTTATGTAAAAATTCCGAGGGATATCCATCTTTAATAAATCCACAATTTAAACAGACGCAGTTCCTATTAAACAAAAAGAAACTCTTAACAGGAACCGATGAAGAGGCTGTCGCGAAAACAAGTGCAAGAAAATTGCTGTTTCGCCTTAAATGTATTTGATGACGAAATAATTCACTGGCCCTGCTCGGTCTCAGGAAAATATCAATGTAATCATTATTTATGGGGAATGCTTATAGGCATAGTTAATGCAACAAATTCCCTAGGATTGACGAATTAGGGACGTTATCCGACGAGCGTCTTCCAATAATTGCATAAATTCGCCTAATGGCCAATACTGTATTCAAAAGGTGCCACTCTTATATATGCGCGGACAGACATTATTTCGAACACCTTTTAGAAAGAAACACAAGCGTAATGTTCTCACCGATAGCATCGGTGGGTTGATGTATCGCTAATACATGAATGGAGCCATTAAGCCATATACCAGTACTTAGGGAGTGGCGCAATGCCAAGAGAATTAGTCGGGACAAACCCGGTATTAAAGTTCAGATTCCATAAATAAAATTTACGCTTTTTATATACCAATAAATGAATCATAAGCAAATGTATTACTTTAATATCAGTTAAAAATTAAAGTCCGTATTCGATAATACCGTTACCGCGCCATAATACTTATAATATTGACGATAAGCGCAACCCGAACCCGCACTTGGGTGGCCCTCGACCGATCTTCGGAACAATAACCGCGATACGAACCCATTATGTGAACCCTGCCCGAGGTTTTAACTGCTCCAGAGGATTTCTTTCTGCCGTTTCCAATAGCTTCCCCTTTTAGAACATTCCGCTTTGTATACGGAGCTACGTAAGGGGCTGCTCTTGCTCGGAAGTTAAGTTAAAAGGATACGAAGTTAGGTGCAGTTAAGAAATCGAAGAGCTTGGACAGTTAAAGGTGGACATGGCCGGATGTAGTCAGTTGTGAGTTGTTACTCTGCAGTTGAGTTGTGATTCATTTCGACGGATCAGATGTGCTCTGTTCTGAGTGTGTGTCAAAAGTGTCTCAAGTGTAAAGTTTATGCTACGCTGAGCACCAAAGTAACGAGTAAGGTGTGTTTAGTGCATCATTTGGCTTACTCCTTTATACCTTATAAATTTAATATAGCAATTGAAAACAATTTCGTCTTATACAAATCAAAGCATATAATTTTCAGAAAATTGCTTTTAGATCCAAAAACGCATTTACCATTCTATTTTCTGCACCTCAATAGAAATGACCATACATTTCTCTGGAATCACCCTGGCGGGAAATGACAATAATACTCATGAATATGTATAGGAGATATGGATAGTGTCTCAACCCTCCAGCACATAACGTTATATAATAATAATAATAATAATAATAATAATAATAATAATAATAATAATAATAATAATAATAACAACAATACCACTATATGTGTTACTTAAGATGATTCTTCCTGGTCACATCTTTTGGTTCAATATTCCAGTTGTTGTTTATGGAACATCTGAAACGAATTTTGTGTTGCATCTTCTGTATTTAAGATCGTATCAGAAGGAACTAATGAGGTGATTTTGTGAGACTGACTTTGGCTGCCTAGAGCAAAAATAGCAGCAGATCTATTCTCTTCCTGCAGTCTTCCGTGTCATCCATATGAAGTGCCGATGTCTGTGTTCTGCACTTGGAAGATTGCCCTACTTCAGGGGTGTGTAAACGCTTCATGCTGTATACCATATGAGGATTTATAAGCACTTCAGCGTGTGTAAGATCAGAATACTGTCGCGATTGAGAAGTTATTTTTTCTGGGCAATTAGTGAATGAAACGGGTGAGGTAAGAAAACATTCAACTTCTCGTTGGACATTTCAACATCTTAATCTGTCCAAATTCCTTCGCCGTTTCTTTAAATTAGCGTATGGGACATCCTACTTGAATTCAGAGAGAACGAAAAAAGAATTTGCATTCACATTAGTTTCTGTATTCACTTAAGTTTCTATGTAGATCACTTCTACAAATCATTTTTACTGAAGCTTATTTCTCTGTCCACTGCATGTTAATCGAGATTAAGTTTTATAGAAAGAGTTGCATTACACATTTCGTTGTAGGTGCAAGAGAGATAGAGGTAACCGAATCGATAGTGAGTCATTTAAACGCAGGCTGCTATATAGTGGCCTTGAAATCCAATACTCTTTCCATGACACCGCGAGAAACAACTGAAGAGCGACGAAACTTTAAAATAAAAATGATTAGGTGCTTAAAAATGCAATCCATTAATAACGAATATCTCGTAAATGATTGATATCACATAAAAGTATTTTAAATAAATTGCCTGTTTTAAAAAGATCTAAATTTTTTAGTGGACTTTATCGATCCCTTAACGCTTATCAGTTATACAAAATTATACAGAACTCTTTCCGAATGAACAGAACTTCAGAGGCTATTCCTAGAAAATTAAAAATATACATTTTATTTTTATGTAGATGTCTTAAACATTTGCTATTTTGATCAAAATTGTTGGAGCTATTTTTGTGGATCTCAAAAATTTTGAAATAATTATCCAAGTACAGGATAATTTGGGAGGGGGTTGCTGAATATACTCACTGTTGAATCTTTGGAAGATACTGTAATATGATCTCTTCTACAAATTAAAGTCCTGTGTATAGTAGTGCTCATTATATTAATATTGAAAGCAGCCCATTATTTTCTTCGAAAATAAAGTTTTAGGGGAATCTTCCACTCAACTTTTGACGAAGTAATTAAAAACCACTTCTTTTAATTTTTTCATTAATACAGACCCTAAGACTTCTAGATTATTAAAACATGTTTTCTGCCTCGCTCTTACTTAAATATTGTTTAGCACCATATAAATTACCTGCACCCTGGTAAATAGATAGGGAATTTATAACTTATTTCAGCTTTACTGTCATAAACTTTCTTAAAGCTTTTACTTCTTACAAAAGTCCTGTACAATAAAGGTTTTTCATACAAACTATTTAAAATTTTTGCATAGGTTCTTGAAATGTAAAAAAGAATCTTAAGGATTGGCTGTTTGATTTTTAAAATAGTTACAGCTTATGACTTTGTTTTTAAAAATGTGTTGTTTTTTTAATGAAGTAAGATTATATTTTTTGTGGAATGCAGTAAGCTATATCAAAATATAATGCAATAGTTTTGAAGAATACGTGCTTTAGTGCGAATATATTTGAATTAATTTTTGGGGGTTAAAAATCCCATATTTGGGCCCTTTCAAAAATTTCTTCTTGTACTTTGAAGTTACTCTCGCTAAAGCTTTAAAATATATTGATCTGAAACTTATGCACCGCTTTTACGTAACCATATAGTCTATCGTCCTCGTCATTAAAATATAGACTAAAGCCGAACCAGAAAGGTGACATGTAATCCTCATAGGACTCAGGCGTTTATTGGCAAATTTGAATTTGAGTAAAACACCTTGCATTAAATAATTTTGAAGCCACCGTAAATAGTATAGTTTGCAATTCCGTAAAAATTCTTGGAGCTTATATCAAAATTTAAACTGGAACGCACAGGTTATTCATATATGCAAAAAGGTGTTCTCAATAGTCTATTCTTTGAAACGTATGAATTAATTTCTGCCAACTTCAATTAAGAAAATATTAATACAAACGCTTGTGAAGCCCCATTTGGACTATTGGTACTCTCGTTTTACCAACTTAACTGAAATATCAGCTCTAAGACTTCAACGGGTTCAAAATACGTGTGTATGCTTTGAATGACATCTCCATCGATTTGATTATAGTGTAGCATCATTCGAATTACTGCATTGGTTCCAGCTCAGGGAACGAGGACCATTACATTCTTTATCACTTCTCTACAAACCCCTTATCCTCGCATTCCTAACTATATAAATATTCCTTTAAACATCTTTCTCAATGTCATAATCGAGAAACTCGCTCACGAAACACTTTCCTTATTGCTATAACTACTCATCAAACAGCCATAAATTCATCATCATTAGTCGTCTTTGGAATTCCCTGGCGGAAGACATAAAGGACTGCCGGAACCTTATCCAGCTCAAGGGGAAAATTAAGGAATACATCTTTAGTCCAACCTATTCTGCTGCTCTCTTACATTAAAAAGTACTTCGCAGTATTAATTTATTATTACTATTATTTTATGGCATAGCAACTAATATTTCAAATTTAAATATAAAACAACTTACAATAATTGTTTTACCTGTATGAATATTCCGCTTGAAAGCATTTTGTTTATGGTTTTCTATTTTCTTCATTTTCAAATCTTTGTTTGAAATTTGTGTGTTTATACTTTTACTATGTTGTGTTGTATTTTTCTTTTCTTCATTTTAATAACATTGTTAGACTTTGTCATTTCTTTATTTTTATAATGTTGTATTATTGAATTCTGTTGCCTGGTAGAGTAAAATAGAAGGCCTCATCGTCTTATCTTATACATGGATACATAAATAATGTAATAAAGCAATAAGATACATTTGAATTAAATCCATTGAAAATTATGGAGATTCTCTGAAGAGGAACATATTTAACAATCTATTGAACATATGATCCTGATTCACTTACAGACATATAGATAGTTTTAGATAAAACAAGTATATATATTTTAAAGCGTTTAGTCTGTAATTGATGTGTTATAGCGTAAACTTTATTAAATTATGTTTACTTTCCAATCAAAACGTTTTGATAGTTTAAACATGTTTCCTTCGAATCAGAAGATTAGTTTCGTTTGTAATCCCTCTTACAAATGTATCACACTGAACTTGCTAGGAACCTGAAATTTCTCCTGAATCTAATGCATACTACATGAACTTTAAGTGTCTCTATCTTACCAGCAACACCCGGTGTCTATTTTCCCTGGAGATACTTATGGAATACCACCCTCGTATTCTTTGTGAGCCCACTAAAATTCAAGAGCTACAGTAAACAACACCACTATTACTGATCCCACTACGAAATGTGAACTATTTGTATTCCACTATGAAGATATTGTCAAACCAAATGCTAGTAAGAGTCCACAAGATACTACAAAACTGGAACAGATCTTCTAGAATACCAACTTCAACCTACCGTTCCTAACAAAATCTCCTTTATCAGTCCTAAGGTATTATCATTTTAAACATTCTCCTTTTAAAGAAATCTCCTGAACATGATCTCATACCTTATATTCCTAATATTGTATTAAAAAGTTAACGAAAATGACTATTGACGATTTATTCAAAATTCTAAATGCAGCTCTCCACAGCGGATATTTTCCTCCTGTTGTTTGGAAAATCGCAGATCTCATAATATCACACAAACCAAAACGCCTTCCTTCTAGCTGTTGACCTATGAGCTTAATCTATAACCCCACACTACCAGAACGTTTTGAGAAAGCTATTCCTGATCGACTCTTTAAATATATTATGACTAATCCGTGTGTGCCAACGTATCTTTCAGTGCTGGACAGCTATTAGCTAGGATAATCAAATCATCCCGCCCTTTTAATTTGGATTCGGCTCATATCATTCCACTACACACTTCATCTTAAGGCTCCCTGAATCCGTAATTGTTTGGGAATCGTCACGATGCTTTAGCGGTTATTGTTGACATCGTCCAGGCATTTGATGAAGTGCAGCATAAAGGATTGATACTAATACGTTATCGCAATCAATTTCCTGAGTATTTGACCTATATGACTGATAGATTCCTCAGTGATCGGCATTTTACCTTCCAGATTAGTATTTCTAAATTAACCCAACGATTTCCTGACACAGGAGTCCCTCAGGGATCGATATTAGCTCTGTTATTATTAAATATCTATACACATGATTCTCCGAACTTGGAGCCTACCTGCCTAGGGTTATATGCTGATGATACGTGTTTTATCCATGTCATTCAATCTTAGTTCAGTCATATCTAATATCCATGCTTCTCTCAATTATTTTAGCTAATGGCAAGCTACATGGTGGGTACGTTTAAATACTCCATAGAGGAAAATATCATTGCTCTATGTGCATTTCATAATGCTCCTTGATCAACTTAAATCAACGATGAAGCTATTTCTTGGCTACCAAACAGTATCCCAGTAAAATAGCTTGGTCTGATTTTCGACACTAGGACCACTTGGCGCTCTCACATCGATTGCATGGTTATTCAGGCATCTTCAAGATGTAATTCAATTGCTAGAAGGCTATTTACTGCTTTACCATTCTTGATAAGACAACTGATGATTTATGCCACTCCTGTATTGGGATCAGGAACCGCCTCTGACATTCATCATCTCCTGGTACTTCAAAGCGAAATCTTACTGATAGTTACCAATGCCCCATTGTTTGTACGCATACACCAACTGGATAGTGAATTTGGAAGTCTTCCCATACACATGTACATCCGTACACATGACCATCAATTCTTCTCATGTACACAAAGAGTTCCAGGAGCTGTATGATATGCCACTGACGTTCGAACACGCCTTGCAACACGCCTCAAAAGAAGACTCTACCTCACACTGCCACCTCTGGCTCAGAAGATACATATAGTTCCCAATAGCAACGTCGGCTAGTTTCATTTATCACGCAATTACTTATCTTTTGTATCTCAAGAAATTAAGCGACATTGTTTGTTAAAGTAATGTCCCTTACATTTTGTTTGAGGAGACCTTATGGCAAACTCAGCAAATTAATAAATTACCAACTCTATTTGAAGAGATATCCAAATGCACTATAGCACTACACTAAACACTATCATGCTGATCGATCATAAATAAAAATGTATTTAAAAACAGTAATGAGAACGTTTTTGGAATCATCCTATACAACCGTAAAATCTCATTTTAAGCTTACGAAAACTATATATAAGACACTTCTGTGTCTTTGGGAATAATAAGTGAAAATTAAATTGTAGTTTAAACAAAGGGTTTTATACGGTACTTTTATCCTAATTTACTGTAGCCTCTGTCACAGCTGGGGGTATTTATTACATAATCTTCAGAATTGTTTACTTTAATCTCTGCCTTTAAGTTTCAAAAATGTTTCAGAATTTTAGTTCAGGTTAAAATTTTGTGTGGGATTTTGCGGGTAAATTCCTGAGCTCGTTCTTCAACTTATGTTTAGCATTAATTAAAGTACTAAAGTCTCTGTAAAATATCTCGACACTACAGGTATGCTTGGAAGAAGTAGTACTGGAATGATGAGCTCAACTTTAAACGGAACAATGCTTCCGTTGGTATGTTATCTATCGACGGAACTGTTTGGCTAAAAGCCAGAAACTGTAGTTTAATTTTCGTATACCGCAATGTTTCGATGCGCTTCAGTTCCATTGCATATAATGAACACGCAGTCATTGATAAACATAAAGAAATGTTTTCTAAACATCAATGAGGTCCGTTAATACGGTAAAGCAGGTGGAGCCCCGAGTAACTTGGACGCAACCCTCTTATCCGCATAGTTGTTTACTCCCTCCGCCCTGTGACGAACCATTCACCATTTACCAATGGAATGCCGCGTTGCTACTTTATTTATCCCTCAAATGCCATATTTCAGACGAATTATTACAGTATGATTAGTCGTGTAGAAGATTCTATCCTACCCAAGTTGCTCTGTTGTACAACATGCATATATAGGCGAGGAAATGTCTAAGCGGTGAAATTCCATAACCCATACTGCAAATAGCTACTATATTTATAATTTTTCTACAGCATATACTTACAAATGCATACGTTGTGTACAAAACTGACATTTTTCTACACAAATTCTAAGAAGGAAAAATTGTATTGGGCACTTAAGCCTACAGCTGATTGTAGTTAACACCATCTTTTTGCCAGAGCTTTCAAATCAAGACTTAACTCATTTACTGCCAGTCGGAATTTTATTGCTCCCAAAGGTGTCGGTCTGTAATTCATGATCTCAATATCCTTTCACTATTTTGATTTCTGAAAATGCTGTTCAAAAGCCTAAGGTGTAGCGAACATGGCTTCAAAAACAGGCGAATAAACAGAGCTTCGGATAATGATTTGAAAACCTCAACACCTCTCCATTTTTTACATCTAGCTTTATTGGTAACATCACATTGCAAATCTGTAAGCTGAGAAATCTGAAATCTGCTGAAAAAGGGTCGACATACACGGCAATATATCCTTCTAACTTTCTGTTTACACACAATTGATCCTTTAGATTTTTCTGTGCCTCATTGTAATTATTTACCATAGAAGGTGCTATTTTAGCAAGGACATTTAAACATGGAAGGTGATGCAGAACCAACTCTCTAAGGTGTTCCATAGGGAGTGTGAGTTTTCTTACGAAAGCCTCAATTGCGCTATATATCGCAAAAGTATTTTGCCTTCGACCATAAAGCCTAACATTTAAGTTGTTCAAATGTTCACAAAAGGCACTAAAGTAAGCCAATTTGCACATTCAGGTTTTGTCGTTTAATTCTGATATTTCTATGCTGTAAAACAAATACTTAGAAAAGAAGCAACGAATAAGTGAAAAATGATAATTTGTGCAAGTGTTACATTAAAAGAATTCTCAAACTATTGTAATTACTTTCCTTTAGTTATTTTCTTTTTCTTGTGGAGGGGACATTTTACGTATTAACCCCAGAGAAGCTGAGAATGTGAGACTCAGCACACGAGAATGACTGTACCCACTAAAACCTTCCACCGGAAAGGAAGAAGGATAATGAAAGAATGTGAAATCGGTGGTGGCAATAGCGCGGTCTCGCGAAGCACCCCCGTTAGTAGAGAGAAAGATAGAAAGCCAGAATGTAATATTCTAGGCTACGGCCATGAAAAACTGCCCTGCCTGTAACCTAGAGGCTCGAGGGAAATAATAATGAAATGGGAAGAAATACAACGTAGTTTTAATTCAGTCCGAATGTTTAGTCAGTTTTGCGCGTTGTGCAATGTTAGTATTGATCTAGGTATGCTTAAGTTCGTAGCACGCATTGGTCGTTGTGTGATGACCATGAACATACCATACTTAAGTGATCCCAGGGTAGTGATGAGAGGAATAGATTCTACTTATTTTGTTTCAGTCCGAGTCATAGGGTGTATGGGGTGAACATGCATAAGTATGTTACTTCACGTGTCCTAAGATGGTGATGAATTGTACAAATTGTTCAATGGGATGTCTATCGTCTAGTTACCACACTGATAAGTAGCCAACCCATCTCGGAGCAGCTGCACGCGTGTGTCACTCTTCTCCCTGGGCCGCCTTGGCTTTTGTCAGACATACGATCTTGGAGGGCTGCTGAATGGATTGAATGTGGCCTATAACATTTGGCCGTTTTGTCAATTGAGAGGTTTCTATCAAAGAGCGAGAGTAGCCATTGATTTACTTGTTTCTGTGTCGTAGTAATTACCTGCTCAAGCATAAATGTAAAGGTTAGATTACCATACTAAAGAAACGTGTAACATTGAATTTTGCTGAGTCGCTTAGCATTATAGAAATACGCGAGATCTTCCGTGGATTCTTCCAGCGCCAGATGAATCAGTTTTCTGAACTGACCAAGCTTAAATCCATTGCCTTATACTTATAATTGAATTATTATTAACATCTGTGACTGATTTTTTATGTCACGGACGTGGTGCAAAGTGCTTCTTGATGTAAAACGCAGTAAACTGTATGAACTATTTTGATATTCCTTTTTCAGTAAAAATGATTTCAATATGACAAGAAATACCTCTGTTCACGTACTATTGTGCTTACTCCATCTGTTGCCATTGACACTAAATCTGACCAAACTAAACTATGACCTTGAAGACTCATTTAGAAAAAACTCTAATATACTTTCTCCAGAAATTATGCCTTGTAAAGGAATTAAATCCAATAAACAAGTTGATATTACTAATATCAATTGATCAATTGATAGTTGATTATACTAATAAATGTGGCCAGGTATATCTATGTATCTGTGACTTCCATGCTTTCGTCCATTGCGAAAGAATAATACATTAACTTACTCACTTTCATTGTCATGTGTCTTGTTGTATCATTAGTAACAATTTCAATCTTTGTGGTAATGGTTTAACGAAAGAGATGCAAATTTTAAGAATTAAAACCTTTTGTGGATATAACGTTTGTGTAATGTTAATAAAATACAATTTCTGAAATTCCCCTTCCTGAAATGTTCTACAGCTCTCTGCTATTTCTCAAGCAACAAGGTAACTAGCATAATTCCTCTTTGTGTATAAATATTACCAGCTTAGGATTCATTGTTCCATTTCGGTTCCAACAGTCTATTTGCTCGTTCTTACCCTCTTATTGAATTAAAACGCAAACTAGTATTTCCCAAATAATGAGGGATTGCAATAATTATAACAATACATACCTGAACTAGAGGGTACCTGCATTGGAACAATAGACCCCTTTAGGTTAAACAAGAACAACCTGTAAAGGTTCTATAAAATTAAACCCAGCTTCTGTTAATAGTGCTTCAGTGCAGCAGAGTGCTAAAATGGAGATACAGATGTTTCCAAACATTTCAAAATAATACAATTTCTTTCGTGATAGCTATCCAAGAATTAAACAATAGTTATTGGTTCTTTATAACTTTCCCTAAATTTGGTATGGTTCCCAAACTCAGTGATGCCAAATGGAAATCTTAAATAACAAGATGATTTACTTAATGTAGGTAACTACAATTCGAAGCGAATGTTTCTTCTATTGGCTCTTGTCTATTGCGTTTGTTATTAGCTGTGTTATGTTTGGTTTTAGACATACAGCAGAATAGACATAAAAAGATTTGCTTAGAAACAGATATTCACATACCGGCTAAGTAAGCAGCAATTGGCATGGACTTACGAGCCGATAAAGTCGTATTACAGACAATTATCTGATTTTGTGGCTATTTTATAAGAAATATGGCAAATTTATGCTACAGGTTTCTCAAAAGCTTCTAATTAGTTACACCACTCTTCGTTTAACACTTAATGATTATGTTCAAATTAGGTAGCTATTAACAATGTTGTGTACTTAATAACATAAACACATTACTTATCAAGAAATTCAGTTGCTAAAAGAGACGCTGCATATGGCACGTAAATCCAAATAGTTGAATCATATTAATGGAAGGAAGAACGAAAATGAGCTATATGCTAGATAGTTGCCAAAGTATGATTAGGAGTCCCCGTTGATAAAATTATTAGCAAATAACGTACTAGGCAGATCCTTGGGTGGTAGGGTTAAGTTCACATCAGGGAAAACAGTTTTAGGATTTTTTTAGATTCCGGTCGCAAGGTTGTGCACCGAACGCCTAGGCTACCAGCTAGTTCTCCGTGGACTAGGGGTACCATGCTAGCCTCTAATTCCCGAGGTCGCGGGCTCAAACCCGGCGAAAGGCGATGGATTTTTACGGGCGTGATAATCCTTGGCATGGCTTCCTTCGGAAGGGAAGCAAAACTGGTGGTTCATTGTCGTAGATTTACGGCATGTAAAAGAACCTCAATCCTGATAAAGGGGCCTCGAGCAAAATTTCCGGTATTTCACGCCCAATATAGAATGGGACGCTAAGAACCGCAGTTGTGGATCATAAGCATATCCTGTAGTTATTTTACAACTTTATCATTTGCGGGCCCATTTTTTATTGAGCCTGTATTGTTTCTATGGTTCGGTTTTAAGTATTTCGGTTTGCATTAACATAATACATGGTTATTTATGAAGAACTGACACACTTATTTCTTTAATTGTTTAAAAACGAATTATGCTAGCGACAACTTACTATACCTGAAATGTAGAGGAATTTTGGGAGATTATTCACCTCTATAGCAAATGTTGAAAATGTCCTCCATCCTGCATAAGGCACAACTCAACACGTCGTTCCATGTTATTGGCCACTCGTTGGAGGAATCTGTTTTCAATAGCTTGAATCTCCTGTGTAATGTTGTGCTTCAGATCCTCCAATGTCTGGGGATGTGTGGCAAAAACCCTGTCTTTTAAGAAACTTCATAGAAAGAAGTCCGGCGATGTCAAATCCGGAGATCTCGGTGGCCACAGGTTCTTAGAAATTATCCGGTCGTCAAAGAAACTTGCAATTAGTGCCATGAATTCATTTAATGTATGGTATGTAGCACCGTCCTGCTGAAAGTATCCTTGACTCAGCTCTACATCGTCTAGTTGCTCAGCAAACTCCATAAAAATCCGTCTGTATTTTGCAGTGTTCACATTGTTTTAAAAAAATTTGTACCGCTATTTCTGTGCGGATATTGCGCACCAAACTCCGAATTTAACCGGGTGCACATGTGAGTTCACATAGCCGGATAAATGGAACCATGTTTCATCTGTGAACCATGTGATGGACAATATGGCAGGATTTTGCATAATGAACGCCTGAAACCAACGACTGTAATTCAGTCTCTATCCTTATCTGGTTCCTGTAACTAATGGACAACCGTAATCCTATACAGCTTTAGGCCTGCACTTTTCACAGCTCTCTGATACATTGAGTAGCTGTACCCTGTCTCCTGCAACAAACGTCTTAATGATTTTTTGGGTGACTGATTCAGTCGTGCTCTTACGTCAAGAAAACCCGTGGGAAGTCTAGATAAACGAGTTTTGTCTTTTTCACTTACCAGAGATACAGTTGTTTCCAATTTGTTTATCAGTCCCAGTATTGTGTTTCTTTGGGGAGGACTTCTAACACCAAATTCTCTCTGGTATGCTCTTTGAGCAGCTGTAATTTAATTTGTGATCCAGTATTGCTTTACAAGGAAGAGTCGTTCTTTTAGTGTGTACTCCATTTTCACGTTGACTAGAACAAAATCTCAAAAACAGTTGCGGACAATAAAACTAACAATTAGGAATAAAACACGAACACCTGCGCATCTAGTGACAGGCAATCGAAACTGCAGAACATTTTGCTTAGTTTGCTGATAAAATTGGGACATTGGGTGATTTTCGAACAGAATAATTAAGGAAATAAGTGTGTCAGTTCTTCATAAATCACCCTGTATTACGATGTGTATTTCACCAGAGTTTAAATTTCTGCCACTGATATGTTCTCAGTCGCAATACTTGGTTTCATTTGACATAAACATTAAATGAGAAACAATTTTATGCTTAATTTTAGTTTTCAACTGAGGATCTGGTGATTTGCTCAGCCAAGATATCAACTCCTATAAAGAGTGTATGGAAACCGAGCTGAACATCTAAGTTAGGTAATAGACAAGAACGTTTAAGGAAAATACTAAATGCTGTTTGCAATGCATAAATATTTTATTCCAGAAAACCTATGTCAACGTTACTAACACATTGCCTTCTCTCATTAATGCCATTACCACAGTTATGTTCAGTGACGCAAGAACCGAAACAATTTACCTTGGTATGTTTCAGATGAATTAACATCCCCCAGAATACAAGTATTTATTGTCATCGGAATGTGTGGCTTCCCACTTATTATGCTGCTGCGCCACCTTAAAGTAAACATCAAGGTGATGGCTAAAATAACAAATTGTTGAGATGCAAACTAGGTGCACTCATCATACCACATTTTGTGCTATTGCTGTAATTGAACTGTTAGTTGAAATAAGAAAACAAATGCCATAAAGTTGAAAGGAATACATTTTTCTGGAATCCAAATCCATAAGGAAGTGCACATAATGCCATAAAGGAACTCATCTGGCAAAGCTTGAAAAACAGAGGGAAAAATTCCACCTACATGCAACTCGGACTGCACTATCTGTGAAATGGACACTGCTAAAGGATCTGATTATTTTTATTCCAACGGCATTGATTTGTTCGTTAAATTACTTGTGAATAACCTAATTACAGAGCTTTTGCTGCTTGTTTGCTCCAACTTTCCAGTAATGCTCTCTTTTAGATGGAGGAAGGAAACAAATTCAACACTTTTCTGAAGATTATTAAAGATGCAGAAAGTACTTATGTCAGGAAATGTTTCTGTGCCGCTTGCATTACTTGTGAAGCACATTATACTTAAACATATTTTATCGACTATTGGCTTTTATTCGTACAGTTGGGTTCGCTAGTAGAAAGTCAAATTCTCAACTCTTTTGAGTATTATATTTAGAATGCAATATCTGTAAAATGCCCGAAGAGTGCAAAAATCACAGAACACAGTAAAAAAATACTAGTAGAAGTATTTTATCTGAATGACGTGCATAAATGCCAGAAGTTTTCTTTAATTTTCTTTTAAAACCGTTGTTCTTTATACCGATGGTCTAATGTTACTTTGGTTGTATTACTCGCATCTTCGAAGGTTCATATTGGTGTTATTATTATTATTATTATTATTTATATTATTATTGTAACACGTAATAATAAATTGGTCCAAGTCTGATTAAGGGTGGCGAATACCTGGTACTTCCCATAGACAGCTTTCTTTCCCTGGAAGGGTAGAGACAAATGGGACACACTTGAAACCCCTGACTTGCTGTTTAGAGCGGGTTTTCTATTAGTGCAGACGTTACAGATGCGTGCATCAAGCCGTCCGTAACATGCGTGTCTCTCTCTCTCTCTCTCTCTCTCTCTCTCTCTCTCT
Organism: Deroplatys truncata; assembly: GCA_030765065.1. Taxonomy (NCBI): domain Eukaryota; kingdom Metazoa; phylum Arthropoda; class Insecta; order Mantodea; family Mantidae; genus Deroplatys; species Deroplatys truncata. Next base: position 703,651,554 of record CM060990.1, read on the forward strand.
CTCACACACACACACACACACACACACAAACACACACACTCACAGAGGAAGAATGTCTCACTCGCCTCCAACTGTTGTTCAATCCATCTTCGAGCTTCAAGACATGCACGAATCTCCTCTACCCCTCGTAAGACACTACTACTGCAACAACTTCAATTTAATTCATGACTCCATTTGGAACAGTTACGACTCAGTATTTGAGAAGGGACAACAAAATTTACAATTGTATTCTTTATAATTCTGAACGCAGAGGTTTTTGAAGTATCATTAACTGTACCGCTTTTGGCATTTTTGTCTCTATAACCGAAAGTAATAAAAATAAACCAAAATAACACTAGTGCAAAAGATTTAGGAATGAATAAATTTCAGGGATGGAGACCTACACATACTTATGCATAATGAAATATTTAACCTGTTATGTTTTACTAGAAAATATTTTAGGAAGTGAAGAAAAACATAAAAGAAATTTAACGCTTTTCTCTATAACAAAAGAATTGCGAACATGGACGTGTAATCATGCTCGGATATGAGCTATTCTGATTTAAAATTTCACGTTTAACCCTAAAATAACACCAGTGAGTGAAAATAATAGGTCTAAATGACAGTAAATTACAATTTAATACACAAATAGGTCACTTGAGTCAATAGCACATTCTTATTGGTCCGACAAGACTTCTTTGACGGAATTTGTGTTACATCAATATATCTGGAACCTTTTTGCCTTTAACATGAATCATTATTTTACATACAGTGTGAAACAGGTGTATTGTAAGCGCTTCAACATGAAGTGAGAATTTTGTGGAAAATGAATATAGCATTTCGAACCTCTGAAAATTCGGTTCATTTGTACAAATCATAAATTTGTGATTTTTAGAACTACTGATATTCTTTATAGGCAGAATTTTAGAGCATATTTCCCTTCCTGTACCATTATTTTATTCATAGTACAGCGTCGAGTGGATTAGTAAACATTTATCTGTACAAGTTCTCCCGCCTAACAGACGTTTATTCCCTAGCCCCTCGCAAAACCTTAGCTCTTTACATCCATGACCCATTTCTAGCCTAATTATTTGGGGAGAAAAATACAAAAGCATAATATGACAGTAATTGCCTCTTGTTTTCGTCAACAAATGTCAAGAGGCTTCAACATATAGGTTTCAGTTCTATATAAATTGAATTTCTTAGAATAACGAATTTTCGGTGTGATTTTGAAAAGGAAACTGGTTTTATATTACGGCATGTTCGGAAAGCAAGAGGCATAAAGCTACGAGTCCAAATATTTGAACAATCTCGAAGATGATCAAGAAGTTATCTGCGGAACTTCTAGATATGACAAGAAGAATCGTCCGCAATCCTAGCACTTATATAACGGAGAAAGGAGGAGCTTAAGGAATTGGTAATTCGAGACCGAGGTTAAAGTTTCTCCAGGTAGATAACAAACCTTAGTTCGTATTTATAACCCAGTTTATTTATTAAATAGCTATCCAGGAGGCCGCCAAGTAGTGTGAAGGCGACTTGTGATTCTAGTACAGAATACGAAACAGCGCAGGCTCTCATGTTACAGTATCTCATTGCTTGAATATTTGGAAATAATGTCATCCATAAGCTAAAAATGAATTAAAAAGCATACATTGCTTTTATGTTTATTATCTAAATAAATTTCACATTGCTCATGCTTAGACAACTCCAATTCAACATATTATTCAAATTTCTCCCAATATAACATCTAAATCTAGCTCTATGAGTGTACAACCAAAGCGCAACAGCGATGTCCTTAGCTGAGAGGGAGAAAGGATCTGTGCGAGAGCTAGAAGATTAAGGTTGGGGCATATTTCACTGCACTTGGAGCTGTATTCTTCTGTGTTCCTAGGATACAAAACCTTCAGAGTAAACCGTGACACTTTAAGTTGTTTATTCTTTAGAGGAACCAACAAGTTAGTAAAACATAATAAATTAAGGACTTAAAAATCGTAGGGTAGATATTAACTACATACACGGGAAAATATTCTGCACCAGAATGTAGCGACCAAACACATTTAAAATTAAGCCACTGTGCCATTTAGGCCAATTTGATTTTTCACTCCAAATTAACACGGGGACCGCATTCTGTGGCTTCATTAAGAGTGTGATTAAAATTCAGACAAAAATTAGTGTGTCCCCTTTCATTAGCGTGAGTACGGAAGCCAGCAATTCAGTGCCCATATACAATAAATGAGTGCATTAAATCTCTCTAAAGCCCATAAAATGCTTTGCAATGACTCACCAAAACAGTTTATGGGGCTTTGCTGTTTCGCAAACATCTGTTACTGCGTTGACTAAGTAGGTCGTCATGTATATAGGTGTTCCTAAGGAACTTCTCCGGCGTCGCAATCTATCTTCTCAACCAACAGCACGCAATGTCTCTCAACTACCACACCAAGTTGGGAATTAATACGTCATAATCTTGTGCACTGAGTACCATCGTCACCTGCACCTACCAAATTTCTACACGTTCATTCGAGGCGCTGTTGCAACGTTGGGGCTATTATTTAATGCGCACCATAGCGTTTATTTTCAAACGTGATATTGGGCTTACAATGGCAAATACATACAGACGGATCTTCCTTTCTATAAGGCTCTTTATTTCCTTGAGGATTGTACTCTGTTCCGTATAATTTGAAAATATTGATGAAAACGTTTTTGGTTGTCTTAACATTCGCTCTGAGCATTGTCATAAATGAGGTAATAGTAAGTCCACTATTGGTGCTTTTGAAGTACTGATTTCAATGCATAATAAATGGAGAATTTCTTAGGTTCTAATCGGGCATGTTTCTATGGTCAATATCTTTGAGGTTATTTAACAAAAACTACCTTCCCGAATTTGCGAAATCAAAATATTGCGTATGAAGCTCTTAAGCCCGTTTTTGTCAGAAACATATTAGAATTGTACCTGTTTTATTTCGGTATTAAAGAATAATTAAGAGGTTGCAAGTATGAAAAAATATTAGTATTAAGACACAAAATGCTCTTCTCCTTATACAAAATTTTAAGATGGTTGACTTGCAAGGATTTAAAAGGAAGTCAAAGATGTACTTTAGCAGGACCCAATTAAATTTTACAATATTACAATTCAGGGGATACTGAAATTGCCAAGCCACATCTTTACTTCTGAGATGGATCAATTTTAATATTTGATCAAATACTTGAGTAGAAAACGTTAATAAATTATTCTACTTACATAGTGTGTTTCTTTGATATGCTTTTAAAGAAAATGTTATGTATGTTAGGAATATTTCACTGTCCATCATTGTAATATTAGCATTAAAGCATTGTGTTGTGTGGCTTGACCTTATCCTGACAAAAATTTAAAATGTGTGTATGATATACATTAATTATCATTACATAATTTAGAAATTATCTATCCTTTGTACTAAATACAAATCAGTATACACCTGTCCACCAATAAAATCTAGTTCAGTATCAGTCCTTCATACATGCTGTGTAATTCATTTTCTTTAATATTTATTAGATATTAAAAATGAGCACAATTGCTAGTGTGATACTATACTAGACATGCACTTTACAAATAAAACAAACAGTAGCCCTTAAATACATCTTCTACATCATTTACCCCATCATCATCATGATCATCTTCCTTGGGTCTCGAAGCTAAGGTATACAACATTATGGATTGGGGGACAAACTTCAACAGCTTCATGACATCTTTAGGTTTGTTTTGCTTTATCATAACAAGTCCTACATTCTTTGGGGTAGAGTCATGATACTTGCGTTTCCTGTTTTCCCTGTAGAAACCTCCTCAATCTGCATAAACATTATAGTCTTCTGTTTCATGATCCATGGGTTGGTTTACTCAAATCTGAAGCATACGTTCGCTGAAAATTGCAGCTCTGTACCGCTGACATACACTTTCTTGCAGCTGTTCATGAGTCCATTTTTCAGAGCGGTTACGTCCACAAAATCACCATTTACCATTTCGATTACATTGAACTTGTTCTTAGGACCACAAGACTGAATAATTTCTCTCAAATGTGATGGAGAGAATGAATTGGGTTGCCACCTCAGGTATTTTTGAATTTTGGCGAAATTTCTATCAGGGGGTAAATATGTGTGTTCAGAAATTATAAACCATTGTTGAATTTATTCAAACTGTTTTGTATGAATCAGGTAGCTTGTTCTGACCCGCAAAGTGATCGGAAAATGTAATGAGCTCCTTTGCAGAGATGCCTTTCGTTTTAATGTATTTTAGGATGCAGCTTCCAATTTCATCACTGCCTCGTCCTGATTCTCTCGTCCCATAAAATATATACCAGAATTTTTCCTCAATCATGTATTTCTCCTTTGTATGTCCGTAATTTTCTGGAGTAGAAGGCAGCAGAACTGCTCAGTTTGGGTGTGGGTAATGTCTGTAATGTCTGCTGCAAATCTACTGCTATAACATGTATGTATAGTTGGATCATCCTTAGCCAGTTCGGAAACCTCATCGTTTAGTTTGGACTTCAGCGCCTCAGCAGGACGCAAACGGAATTCCTTGGCAAGGCGTGCAGTAGACTTCTCCTCTACTAACCCATTTTCTATCCTTATTTGAAGAGAATTACATGTTTTACAGTAATCAATACTAGGAAACTTAAAGCCAGTGTTATAAACTTAGCAAACTATATTTCTGTATTTAACCTCTCTGGATTTTGTGACCCACTCTAATGAAAACGACACTTAGAAATTGACTTAATGTGGTCATGGACGCCATTAAGTGTAGCAGCGAAGCAAACATTAGTCCTATTGTTATGTTTACCACGTTTATCTTTGGGAGGTGCTCAATCGTTCATCTGTTTTGTTTTATTTATTACATTGTTTATTTGTTCTCTGTGAGTTTGAAGGCCACGCTCATTTTGATTTCCCCCCAGCGACTCACGTTATGTGAGTACGGGCTTGGCGTACTCGGGGTGCCCGAGCCAGTCCCACCATTGTCATCTTCTCATCCCCATTTGTACTAGCCATGTTATTCTTATTTATTTTACTCTTCCACTTCTACAATTATTTCTTGTACTGGGTTTAGCTCTGTAAATTTATTAACACCTGTCTCACCAACATAGACCTTTCTCTCTCAGTGGTTGCTGTCCCAACGGTTTCGGCGCAGCTTCCAACTTGTGTGCTCTCCGGAAGTCTCAAGCATGAAGGTCGAGTGCACCCTCCTCACTACCCCTTTCATACGACAGTAAGTGTGGAGCCGTTCCACTGTCATGTACACCCACGTAACCACTGAGGAGCCGGGTGCACTCGGACAGTTCAGCGACCGCGCGTGACTGGGTTCACCGGGGGGACTCGACGTGTTACCGCTGTCTGGGAGCCCGATGTAATCAACCACAAATCCTCTGAATCCGCGCTGACTCCGTTGAGGCAGCGTGGCCTAAAGTGGGAGCCCTGGCGGTTACTCCAATGGTAGAGACATAACGTCGAACTTGCCTATGGCGAAAATGTCGTATACCGCTAAGTAGTGGCAGTCGAAGGGTAAATGCCCTGAAGTACTCTTTGAGATCGGGCCTGGAGCGGCCGATTATGGTCGGCACAGACCGCAAGATATAGGTGTTTTTTCTTTTACATCCCCCAGATGGCAGGCTGACGCCGACTTTTCCAGAAGGAGCACCTACCTATAATGTGACTCCTCTGAGCTCAAACATTCTCACTCCAATTTTTTTGTGATGCGACTGAAATGTGACAGCAAAAATATGAAGACACTGAGCCTATTTTATATTCAACGAAGACTGGATCGAATCTATGGTCCAGTGAAGAATTCTACACGTGTAGAGATGGCAGCTTGCTCATTGGGATAGCCCAAAACATCCAGGGTGACAACATGTTAAAACCCAGTATCACAGGTTCTTACCCGGTATCCCTGGAGAAACATAAAACACTGTCGTGGTGTGGTTACCACTTCGAGTTAGGAGGGACTCTATAATGACGACATCGTTAACTCTCTCTCTCTCTGACCAAGGTGCTACTGCTGCGTACAGGTTAATCGGGAGGAGGGACGATCATCCGTTTCCACTACGCACGTTCTTTCTTACCTTTGAAGGAACCGTGCTACCGCCCTTCATCTTGTGCGGATATGAGCGCGCAGCTGTTCGTCCCTATATTCCTGACCACATGCGTTGTTTTCGCTTCAGACATTCGGACACACGCAACAACGTTGCACTGGCTCACCGGTTTGTCCTCGTTGTGCAAGCGAACACTCTTAACGGTTCCATGTGTGCTCAGGACGCCACATGTGTAAACTGTGGAGATGCACACCCGTCGAAATTCTGGGATTGTCCATGCTTTCTAAAGGAAAAATCAATACAGGAGCTTCTAGTGAAGGAACACCTAAGCATTTCTGAAGCGAGGAAGCGCTATCAGTATCTTCACCCTATGTCCTCCTTGAGGTATTCCGCTGCCATCCGCATTGCTTTTCGGAAAAAGACGCCGTTATGCAGACCCGTCTCGTTCTCTCAACTTTCCATTGCAGTCCAAAACAATATCTCCTCGGACCAGGTATATCCCTCCTTGGCTACTGTTTGAACAATAGATACTTCCACAACACCAGCCTCGGCCTCAGGTACTACCACTGCCCTAGCTCTTGACCACTCAATTCGCCGTTCTCCTATTCGTCGTCCCACGGGTCGCTCCCTTTCTCGCTCCTGGACTCGCACTACCTGCTCCGAATCCGTTAGCAGCGGTGGTGGCACGGATGTCTTAGAGAGGGCAGGGCATTCTCGATCGGAACTCAGCAGTATTCGAAAGAAAAAGGGGAACCTCAACCGACCCAAACCGGCTATTAAATAACTGATCAACTTTTGTTTCTACCGGCTTGCACTTCTTCCCTGTTTCCAGATTTCTAGTTTTCATTATGATCATTCAGTGGAATACTCCTGGTCTCCGTGCACACCGAGTAGGGTTGGACGTGCTTTTGCATACTCACTTACACCTAGTAGGCTGCAGCAGGAGACCAAACCTCGACCTCAGGGCACGTTTGCCATTCGTAGGTATACTCTGGAGCGCTTCCATCTTGCTCCTGCATCGGGTTCTCCTGCACACGGCAGTGTTACGGTTCTTGATCTGGATGATGTGTGTTATACTCGTGTTCCGCTTACCACACATTTGCAAGCTGTTGGGATACTCCTTTCTCTTCCTGGGTTTAATTTCTGTAACTTTAGCCTCTTCGTTCCACCTTCTCCTCTTGCACAAGATTACCTAGCCCGTATGATTCTACAGCTCCCTGCTCTATCTTCACTTGTGAGGGATTTCAATGCGCATTACCATCTTTGGGGTTGTCCTAGGGGATGCGCGAGGGGAGAGCTTTTATCTGCATTTCTGGATCAACATCATCTTTTTGTTCTGAATACCGGCGAACCCACGTTTCTCTCCATTTCAACCGGCACCTTTCCCAATCCGGATTTCAGCATTTGCTCAGCACAGTTTTCTCATTGAATGGAATGGCAAGTCATAGCTGATACACACCCTAGTGATTACTTTTCGTGCGTGACTACTCTCCTGTTTTCTTCCGTCGGTCCCCCTGTCCTTCCTAAATAGCAGTTCAACAAAGCCGACGGGTCGCTTTTTTTCCCGTCTAGCCCATTTTTCTAACTGAGAGTTTTCACTGTGGACCTCACGGTAGAACACCCACGTGTTGGCATTTAAGCCGCTGCCGAGCGTTCCATTCACCAGACGTCTTCCTATTGCAGGCGTTTTCCGCTCCCCTGGTGGACCGCGGAATTTCGGGACGCCGTTGTGCACGACGCGGTGCTCTACGGATGTTCAGGCGTCACCCTACCCATGAAAACCTGGTCAATTATAACGAATTACGCGCTAGGGCTCGCACAATAATTCGCAACAGTAAGAATGTCTCCTGGGAGCCTCCTATGCAGGTGGTTTCGATTGCTCTACACCTACATTGGTCGTTTGGGATAAACATAGCTGCGTGGCCGACAGGACCTGTTCTTCTTCTATCCCCGGTCCACAAGAGGCCACTACTACTATTTCCGAAGTACCTGCTATTGACGATGACCTCGGCAAGACATTTGAAGGCATTTCTAGCACTTCCCGTTATGACCCGGAATTTTTTTCACACAAGGCCGTGTTGGAAGCCCATGCACTGCCATTTCTCTCCAGCAACCACGAGGAGTATAATCGCCACTTTACTCTCCGCGAATTAGAGCATGCCCTAGCATCTTATAAGCATTCCACTACTGGGATTGATTCTGACACGTGGTGTTTTTTCAACATCTCTCTACTGCTGGACAGCGCTTTCTCCTTCAGTTTTACAACCGCATCTGGAAAACTGGAACTCTTCCTACAGATTGGCGAGCAACCACCATCGTCCCAGTTTTGAAATCCGGAAAGGTTCCCAGCTACCATATAGCTATCACCCGATTTCCCTAAACAGTTGCATTTACAGGGCTATGGAACGCATGATCAACGGGCGTTTGACCTGGTGGCTGAATCTAGAAAATTTCTAGCGAACGTGCAATGTGGTTTTCGCCGGTACAGTTCTCCTGTGCATCATTTTGTCCATCTTTAGACCGACATTTGAAACGGGTTCCTGTTAGGGTGCCATACTGTGGCTGTATTTTTTGACTTAAAGAAGGCTTATGGCAACTGTTAAATTGAACATTTTTCGTACACTCCATCTGTCGGGTTTACGAAGCCGTCTCCTTGTCTTCATTCGTGAGTTTATTAAGGACCGGGTGTTTCGTGTGCTTGTGGGATCGGTTTTATCTTCAACTTTTACCCAAGAAAAGTGAGTACCTCAAGGCTCGGTATTCAGCGTCACACTATTTGAGATAGCGATTAACCCTACTGTTGACTGTGTTCCACCGGTATTTCCTCTTCGCTTTTTGTTGACAACTTTGCCGTATAACAAACTTATTGTCCCACCTGTATTTTGGAACGTCGACTGCAGCAGTGTCTTAACTCCCTTCACTCCTGGAGCAATGCCAATGGGTTTCAATTTACTCGGAGAAGACAGTCTGCGATTATTTTCGGCCCAGAAAAGAGTTCCCTCCACCTTCTCTCCGACTCAGTGCGACACCTCTGCCCTTTTCAGACGAAACAAAGTTCCTCTGGTTAATCTTTGATAAGAAGTTTGAAAGCATGGTGTGAACGCTCTTTCTATTTTACGTGTTTTATGTGGTACATCTTGGGGTGCAAATCGCACTGTCCTTTTTGACTTTATCGATCATTGATTCGCTCAAAGCTTGACTATGAATGCATTGTATATTCCGCTGCGTGATCTTCCATTCTGGGTCGCTTGAATCCAGTACACCACCAGGGTCTCCGGCTATCTACTGGTACTTTTCGCACTACCCCTGTTTTGAGTCTTTGTGCAGCTGAAGCAGAACTTCCTCTCTTATCGTCATGACGTTGTTCTGTGTAGCTATTCTTGCCGGTTATCCTGTATACCTCAACACCCGACTTATTCGTCATTCTTTGAGGACTCGCTGGATCGTCACTATGCGTCTCGACCCCTGGCGTTGTTCCCACCAGGGGTATGTTTCCGCCAGATACTTCGGAATATGAACATTGCGTTGCCGACTATGCTTCCAGGGATCACACCCAATTTCCACCTTGGCTGCCTTTCGACATATCTTACCACCTTAATTTCACGTCCATGCCAAGTTCCACGACCCTCTCTCCAGTCATCCTTTCGGCTTTTGCCGAAGTTCAGTCACACCTCGGAAACCATTGCTTTATTTATACAGACGGCTCAAAGGCTGATCGTGGAGTTGAATGTGCCTTTTTATTTGGTGTGTAAAGTTTTATCTTTAGTTTCTTTGTTCAGTGCCCAGTTTTTACTGCTGAACTTATTGATATGGAACAAACTCTGTCTTTCATCCGTCAGCGTGACCTGCAGAATTGTTTTTATGCACGTACTCTATCCGCCCTTTCTAGACTTCGTACGCTGTGCGTCCGTCATCCTTTCGTGCAGCGTCTCCACTGATGGGTCAACCTATCGTTTCGTCTGATTCCTGTTCATGTCAGCATACCAGATAATGAAATTGCATATGCTGCTGTCAAGAGTGCTATTTTATCCCAACGTTATTTTAGCTCCTGTGTTGCTGCGGATGATTTTAGTCATTGCTTACGGAAGTATATTCTCTCCGGTTGGTGTGCTGCTTGGTCCTCTGCCCCGGGTAAAACATTGTGTGAGATTAAGCCTGTAACCTCTATCTGGGCCACTCCTTCTCGTTCCTCCCGTCGAGAGGGAGCAATTTTATGTAGACTTCGCATCGGGCAGTCATTTCAGTCATTGTCACTTGCTGCGTCGAGAGCCTGCTCCGTTTGCAATCGTTTTGGCGTGGCGTTGATGATGCAGCATATTTTAGAGGAGTGTTAGTGTTTCGTTTTCGTCGTACCACTGTACATATGGATGCAGCATTGCCCACTATTTTGGCGGCTGACTTGTTAGCTGTAGAACGTGTTTTTATTTTGATTTGACGCAGCACTAGGTTCTAACTTGCGTTTTGTTTTAGGCGATGACCCCGTGGCTGTCGACCAAGCACTTCGGTTTGTTTTAACTATTGGATTTTATACGCAAATGTAAGTTGCTTTTATCTTTATCTTCCTTATTTGAAACCTCTAGACCTGTGCCTGCATAGCTTTTTAGCTTCCTTTTTACCTATTTAACATATGACTTTCAGGTTTTTATGGTTTTAAGTTTTGACCTCAGGCCAGTATAATATTTTAGCTTCCTATATGACTTTTAGGCTTTAATAGTTTTAAGTTTTGACCTCGAGCCCTAATGACCTAGTTGTCGACGGCCCTTTACCCCTACTCACCCACTCACTCGACGCAACAATTTACAGGACAGCGTTTGACCTGTTCTTGAGCTGTTTTCTAGCCCTTAGTGCATTTTAGACTCATTATTTTTAGTTCCTTTGTTTCCAGATTCGCGTTTTACAGTTTCTGACACTGTTTACGTTTCTTATTTCTAGTCAAGTTTTAACCTGGACTTTTATAATTTTTCGTCCTCTATTTTAGACCTTTTTATTTGTCTGGTTTTTAAGTGTTCGCTTACCTGGATTTTATGTGTCAGGCGTTAATGACCTTTCTGGTTTTGCGCCCTTAAACCCCACTTTATTCGTTCAGTTATAATGATTTCCTACAAACTCTCATTGACTTTCCATTAATCTTAACTTTAGAAGTGAAGGTATTGGTTTTGCAGAAATTTTCTTAGGAATAACTGTTACACCCTAGTTTTACAGAACTAGCCTCAATACTACAAGAAGGTACGCATTTTGTTTATCTGCTTTTTCTAATATACTGCAAGACAAAATATATTAGAAAGGAAGTTTCAGTTATGAGTGACCCCTGTGACACCCTATTGTGTTTGGAGCTGTGTTTTTAAATTTATCACAGCAAGAAGAATTACTGAGAATAAGGAAGTATACATGTGAATGTCTTTGACTTGTGAATATTAAATAGGATTTACACATGGAATTTCGCTATTGTTGAATCACGTGAATATCAATCGCCTGTTAAGCTTACACAGATCATCCACTACGTCTTTACTTGTATATATGTGTAGCTTTATGATTCACTGAGGTTTATACAAGAAGGAAATCTCCGTCAGTAAAGAAATACGAAGGCAGTCATCACGAAATTTTTACTACTTGTTCTAGTCACCTGACTGTGCAAGCTAACTGAAGACACAAATCTCTCATTTTATAGTATTTGCGGTGTTTTAGTGTGTGTTTTACAGGCATTCCTATCGTTTTATAGTAGTTTGTGTAGTTTTCATGACCATCTGTGATGTTATACAATATTTTGTTTCGTTTTACAGTACGTATTGTGTTTTCACGTCTATTTGGGACGTTTTTGGTCATTTTTCTCGCTTTACAATTATATAAACTGGTATACTTTGAGATTCTTGCATATGATGCGATGAACATAATATATGTAGTAAGCCCTAAAATCCTTATAAGACTTGGATGGATGGACGGATGGACGGACTGACGGATGGATGGGTATTGCTAAAAACATTTACAGTTATACAACAACGTCAGTTGTTAAATATTACAATAATTCAATCTTATAAAATTCCTGGACCTTATAGAGAGGATTTTTCTTCAATATCATTAAAATCTGTCTTTTAAAAATGTCGTATGTAAGTGTCTTGATTTTATCCGGTAAATTATTGAATAGATTAATGAATGATATTTCAAAGCTATTTTGTGTTTTACTATACTTACATTTCCAAAACAAATATTGTTGCTACTTCGTTTCGGATAATTATGAACAGTTTCACACAGATTATACTGTTGTAGATTCCTCTTAATGTAGTATAGACAATTCAAAATATATAGAATGAGCAGAACTCAGATCCACAGTGTTATCTTGATTAAGTATTAATCTGTTGGAGTCACACCAGTGATTTACTCCTAAAGGTATATCTTTAAGTTTACTTGTGAGAGTATCATTGTTATTACAACATATATTCAATGCTAAATCATCAGCAAATAAAAACGTTTTTAGGCATTCATCTTGTATAGCTTTCGGAAGATCATTGATATACACCGGAAAGAAAACAGGTACTAGTACTGATCGCTGCGGGACACCATGCTTTATCCTTTTAAAACTACATTTTCTGTCATAAACATAAGTAGCCTGATATCTGTCACTTAGGTAAGAACGTATTAAATTTATACTAATATCATAAAAACATATTAGACTAACTTTTTAAAATTTATTTCGTATGAAATTGTATCAAAGGTCTTTTTTAGATGAAAGAAACGGCAATGGTATGGAAAACTACCTTCAAAAGCATCCAAAGTTCGTTTAAAAAAACCTATTACATAATCAGTAGTACCGTGTCCTGTTCTAAAACCAAATTGACTGGGAGAAAACAGAAACTTCTCTTCAAAGTACTGAGTTATCCGTTTATTTAATAAGACCTCAAAAACTTTAGACAAAACTGGGATGATACTTATAGGTCTATAATTAGCATAGTAAATTCTGCTATCTTTCTTATAGATTGGAATGAGTTTAACAAGTTTAAAAGAATCCGGAAAATTACCATTGTCAGTACACATATTGAAGATGTGTGTCAGAGGCTCACTTATAAAAGAGGCAGCATACTTTAACATTTGTGAACTTAACTCAAATACATCTAGACAATAACTATTGCTACGCCCCATTGTAACAGCATAAACATCTTCTACAGTTACATGAATGAATTTAAAAACACTAGTTGGCTTATTTTGTATTGATCATTAAATCAACAGGATTAATGTCGGTAGCTTTACTGTTAACACTTTTATCCACAAAATCAAGGAAATAAGAATTTATTCTCTCAACATTTAGATCAACTTCACAAATATTCTTTGAGGTACTATTTATTATTGTTGAAATAACTGACTATAATGTTTTTGAATTATTTTTAGAATTTGTAAGAAGTTAAGTAAAGTAATCTGCCTTGGTAATCTTCAACAGTTGCTTGTAATCTTTTCTAAGATTAATAAAAGTACCATTATATTCCGTCATTCTATGGTGAGTGTACAAATTATAATAAAAGATACATTTATCCTTTAAAGCTTTGAGTTCGCCAGTATACCACAGTTTACTTATAGTTTTCCTCTCAGGTCCAGGATTACAAACAGTAAGTGGAAAAGCTTTATCAGTAATATCAGATACAATCGATAAAAATAATCAACTTTCTCATTTAAGTTTTTTATACTATACAGTGTTATCCAACTTATTTGTTTTAACAAAAACATAAAATAATACAAGCTATAAGCGTTATAAAAACGTTTAAATTTGAAATTATTATTTTTATTCGAGTTAACATTACTTAAAATATTAGTTTTCAGAATTCCTCCATTGTGGTTAGAAACAATAGTTGGAATAACATTAGCATTACATCTATCATCCGATATATTGGAAAAAATATTGTCAATGCACGTACTAACTGAGCGCTCGCGTCCAGGTCTAGTTGGTTCAAAAATCAGAGGTCGAAGACCGTAACTGTCAAATATGTTAAAGGTTGTTGACCTCATTACTATTTGATTTAAAATCAACATTGAAATCAGCCGTTAGCACAACGTGTCTATTAAAATTGTCTTTAAAAACAAGATGATGAAGTTCGTATAGTTTATTTAAGAAACTATCAAAGCAAGAATTGCCACGAAGATATATGGAAATACAAATTGTGTTGTAATTATTAATATAGGTTGCACAAGCCTCAAATATATACAATGAACCTAATTCTGAAAGGTCAATGTTACTGTTTTCGATATCATTTCTAACATATATTGCAGAACCTCCATGCAAATTTCTCATTGGACGGCAGAAACTGTCAGCTAAACAATACCCTGGAATATTTAATAGGTGCAACTCAACTGAAGTTAACAAATGTTCAACTATGCATATTATGTCAACATCATACTCGTTCACCAAATTTAAAAGATAATCAACTTTGTTTTCAAGACTCTGTAAATTCCAGTGTAAAACATTTAATCCACATGACTTTGTTACATTTATATTTTCATTACTTACGTAACTGCAGTTTGTTTCCGGTAGTGAAAAAAACGCCTAATGCAAACGTTTTTGGGCCACTGTTCTGAATTTAATACATTTTCAACAGTTTCTTCGTTTACACTAGCTTTAAAAGAGGCAAATGCATCAGCATTCCTATACTCCAATTTTTCAGACTTAATCTCCGCACATTTAGACTTCAAGAACTGGATAAGTTGATCTTCAGTCTTTGATGGTGCAAGTCTATATATGTGTAAAGGGATCACTTTAGGTACACCTTTTAGAACCCGCATATTAGAATTATTTTCATTACTATCATCACTCCCAATTACAACTCGACGCTTTTGTTTCCTTTTCACTACAGCCGACCACAGGGTTTCACTGTTTACATTAGATACAGAGTCAAGGGTAGTAGTCCTGGAGCTGTTGGAAGGATCAAGGACGTTCTCATTTTGCTCCTTAATATTTACCTTACGAGAATTAACTTTTTGTGATTCTACTCGCACATTTTCACTTTACACTGGCTCATTTGATGCACTAATATCACCTTTTACATTCATGTCGATCTTAACACTTTTAGCACTCGCAAGGGCTTTGTCATCGAACTTTTCACTGCTATTTTCACTTACAACCCTTACTTTTCTTAGTAGGTCGACATGATCGATTAATAATTTCACTCTTTGGTTTAGTTCTTTAATCACGTTATCCTTCTGTTTTAACAGGAATTTAACTACACGAACGTCGATTTTGTTGTCGGCACCACCAATTTCATTCAAAGCTTCATAAATATCGGATTCACAATCGTCAAATGAAGTAACCTCGTCTTCATCACAGCACTTTACTGAAAGCTCGTCAATTATTTTTACATTACTAGTTAGTTTTGCACAGCTATTATGGAAATAGCTATTACAGTCAGCGCATTTTAGACCAGTCACCACTTTTGCTTTACAACGTTTACACGTTGAAATACTAATATTATTTGAGATAGACTTTGATACACATTCACCTCCTGTCATTGCACTGTTTCACTATTTCCAGAGTGTAAGGTTAAGTGGTCACACGAGCGAAGCTCAGCAACAGCTAACCTAAGCTAATCTTACATTTTGGTCACATTCTGGTTACATGAAGTACTTATAGTTTAGAGCATGGGTGGCAAAAACGCCTTCCTTCCGCGAGTCACCAAATATGCAACACGTTCTGCATCACTCAGCAGCATGTGAAGAACAGAGGGACTGTGGCAGAGAGGGAACCGCGCCTACGAGTCAAAATAACTCGCGAGTCCCGTTTTCGCCACCTCTGGATTAGAGTTTCTTTTGAATTAATTTGGGGTCCTTCCGGTTTTTGTCATTATTTTGACTCATATATAGTTTAATTAGTGTTTAATTAGATTAGGATAAACACAATTTACACCGACTACACCTTTTATTGAGTTATTAAAAGATCACTGGATCAATTTCATTGTAAGTTTATAAACTTAATGTTGAGTTTCTCTTTTAATAAGGAACGTATGTATATGGGATCAAACCTAATAAATTCATGAATTTTTTTAGATCATGTCTGCTTATGTACCTGAAACCCCGGGTTCGAGTCTTAATGTTTAAAGTGGTATATCTCCATATGTAAGAGGCGTAGAAGTTTCAAATAAATTTTAACATGAATGTGCGTTAGAGATATTATACCCACAAATAGTCTAGATACTCCGGTTCTATTGTCTGATCTTTCAACAACTTCCCTTTCTTTTTCTTGTGTTTTCAAGTTAAAATAGCTGAATAATTGCTGTAAGGCTTATACAATTCAATTTAACACAAAAAATTAAGGGCGTAAATAATTTTAAGCCTTGTGACCTCGGTTCGACCAGCCTTTCCTTAGAATTAATTTACACATCAAATAACGGTTGAATAAATAATCATAGACTGATCAGCTAAAAAGTACAAATATGCTACTACTGTGCGCAATTATTAGAATTAAAAGATGTTTACCCAAGAGCGCTGATACGGCTCCTGAAGTGTCAATTTTCTGATATGTTACAGACTTATGAGAGCTCTGAAAGATAAACTTTATTAGAGAATTACATTTCTAAAATATTTGTATTCAAAAAAGTTTTGCGTTTCACATTAGGAGATTCAACTTATTGGAATTCGTAAACAAGTCTGCTTTACACAGAATTTGAGGAAAAGCTATGGTTTTCAATCGACTTAAAGTAACTACAAGAAAGCTAATATGTCTTAACATCTCTAAGTAGAAAGAAGAATAAGAACAAAAGGAAAAATAAAAATAAGAAGAAACGTAGAAAGTAAATAAAGTACTGAAAATATGGAGAACATTTTAATTAAAGAAACAAAATTATAGTTAATTTAAAAAATCTTCATTCGATGCTTGAAACCAAAACTTGTAAAGTTAAAAATACGTATTTTACGCTGAATTTAAGGACAAGCTAGGATTTTTACTAAATTTAAAGTTAATAACGTTCAAAAAGTTATGATCACTGAATACTTCTAAGCACAAGCTAAAATAAGAGAAAAAACAACGTAAAACAATAAAGAGAAAAAGAAAAAAGGAAGAAGGATGGAAACAAAGAACTAGGAATATCGAGAAAAAATGAATTACGGGTAAAAGTCGGTAAATTAATGCTCATGCTTCTGCCTTTAAACTACCGTGGTAGTCATGGTGTTGACCTTTGCTCTGGTGTCTCTTCTTATGCTGATAGTGTGCTGTTTTCTGTTGTACTACCTTTTTATTATTTTCTTTCTTATTTGTTTAGTTTATTCATACACTTTTGTATTTGTTTCGTTCATTTTTGTGTTTCTTATCTGATTGGTGATGACGATCATGCTGCTGGTGGTAATTCCAAAGATTACTGGAATATAAGGAAAACAACCGGATATCAGTGGTGGATTTAGAGCCGAACTAAGTACTCGTATCCCAGATCACGCGATACATTGTGAAAAAGGTCTCGTTTTATGTTAAGGAGTTTACAACTCCATTACAAGATATCCATTTCATTGCTAAATTTAATGCTGGATTCGGTTAAAACTATATAAATACAATAGAGCATATATAACATAGAACATACTTTGATATAATTTATATCTGATATATAAATTATCTTCTTAAATCCTCTAAATGCGTAAGATATGCGTGTTAACGTCGAACAGAAAAAACAAAAACTGTTACAATTTCGGATCTAAATAACACATGACCTTCTTAGAGGTTCGTGTCTCTGCTACAAATAGTGAGCTGTAGGGGGATATACAAAGGGAGCCGACGAGGAAGGATCTACAAGCAACGAGCTCAGCCGAGATCAGCGAAGCGACACCGAACCAGCGGCGAGGAAGCTCTTCGCAGCAAAGAAGCTGCCATCGTTGGATCGGCCCGTCATAGCAGAGGCCTAGTGCCAAATACATACAGGCTTGCCTGTGACTACCAACAGTCTAACTGGGTAGAAAAGCACGTCCGCTGCTAACAGTCTTTTGACTGGAATCTCGGTGCCTTCCGGTAGGACCTCTGCTTTTCGGGCTTTTTAGCGCCCTCTAGCTGTTCTTTCTCTTCCACTGTCCTATCTTTTCCTCTTTCTATAGGCTTAAGCTCCCTGATAGGTAGATCTTACGCTTTCTCGACTCCTCGTTTTCAATTGTTCTTGTTCTGCTTGAGTGACCTTCCTACCACCCACATGGCCAAACGGAAGCTCAAGAAGCACTCTCCATCGGAAGTGCGAGTCACGAGAAAAGCGGTTGTCAAGACTCAGCTGCGCTTTGGTCCATCCTCTGCTTCCTCTCCAACTGTCCCTTCTTCCGCTCCCTCCGCACCCCGTTCCTCTGCTCCTTCCGCTCCCCCTCCACTCCTTGCCCACCACACCCCACCGGCATGGATAACAGCCCTGCTGTGACTTCATGTCTCTCCGTCGCAACCTCTCCCATCTACGTTGCCGCCCTTGACACCCCACTCCCTGCTTCCCGTTCATCCTCGTCCTCTTCCGTCCGCTCCGGTGTCCCTCAGCCCACCCCACCCCTTGTCCCGTCTCCTCTATCCCCGGTCCGTCCTCTCCTATTCCTGCCCTTCTTGCCCATCCCGTCCCACCTCCTCCTGGTTTCCTGCCCATTCTGCCCTCTT
Organism: Deroplatys truncata; assembly: GCA_030765065.1. Classification (NCBI taxonomy): domain Eukaryota; kingdom Metazoa; phylum Arthropoda; class Insecta; order Mantodea; family Mantidae; genus Deroplatys; species Deroplatys truncata. The sequence continues at coordinate 703,670,166 of CM060990.1, forward strand.
CTTCCCATCCCGCTCCAACTCCAAACCCAGCCCCCACCCGACCTACAACCTCTTATGCCCAATCCCTAACCTCCCGACTCCAGGCTCCCATCTACATATCCAAGCACCATGTCTCTTTGTTTCAGACGCTGCAAGATTTCGACGCCCTGCATCCCAATGAAGGCTATGTCGTGTCCAGGGCCCCGCTGTTGCGGGACTTCCTGGTGCGCACCAGGTCCGCCGGGGACTACGCGCTCATGATTAGCTTTCTGCGGGAACGCAGGGTACAGTTCCAGCTCACGGGGACCAACCAGACGCAGACCTTCCGTGCCGTGGTGAAGCACGTTTACTATGACGGAGCGGAGGAGGCTATTAAGGCTGAGCTGCAGGCAGCTCACTTTCCAGTGCTGCGTGTCTCGCAGCTCCGGCGTTACGACCAGGCCCGAACACCTCTGCCGTTTTACCTGGTGGACCTGGCGACAGCGGATGACCTGGACCGGTTACGGCTGATCGAGTATATGCTCCACTTTCGTGTGAAGGTGGAGCTGTACCGACGGTCAGTCATCCCAGTACAGTGCAGCAAATGCCAGCAGCTCCGTCACACACACGAAAGGTGTACGGCGATCTAGGTTGTATGCTCCAAATGCACGGGTTCGCACGAATCGCGGACCTGCAATGTTCCCCCACCCCAGAGGAAGTGCGCCCTTTGCCTCTGTGTCGGCCACGGGGCCAGGTACCGGGCTTGTCCCAAGTACAAGAGGCAAGTTGCAGCGGCGCGCAACCTCATGGGGACGGGTAGACGTGCGGGCGAGCGGGCGAGCGGGCGAGTGAGCGCCGTGTCCGAGGAGATATACCGGCGCGCGTGCAGCCTGCCTCTGGTGTGGCTGGGAAGCGGGCGGAGGCTCCTGTACGGGAGAGCGAGGCCCAGGTTCAGAGGCCTAGTCAACCACCAGGTAGGCCACGTCAATCAGCGAGGGAGCAACCTTCAAGACCTTCAGGACCGGACCCCATCGACGACCCTCGACTGGAACACCAGCGACAGATGTACCACAGGTCCATGGCTTCTAGATGGTCCGACGCGCACATCAGGGACACCTGCGCACACATCGTAGAACTGCTCGCCTATTCGGAGGAGTCGGAGACCCGAAGTATCCTGGCCACTTACCGCGACTTTTTCCAACTCCTTACCACTCCAGGCTTCCTATGAAAATGACACCATCAATCCTAAACCTCAATACCTGGCACGCGCGCAGACTACGAAGACGCAAGACTGAACTTAAAGACTTTCTTGTACAAAATAACACTCACATTGCCCTAATAACCGAAACACATTTAAGCGACAAAGATAGATTCAACATACAAGGTTACACCACGCACCGTAACGATAGAAACAGACGCGGAGGCGGAACCGCTTTAATAATAAAACAAGACATATCTCATGACCTAGCATCACAACCTCAACTTCGAACATTAGAAGCAACTAGTATCTACATCACATTAGATAACAATCGCGTATTAGTTACGGCGGCATATTCCCCCCCCCCAGGTGTACTAAATACAGCGGACCTGAACGCACTCATGCAATTAAACCAGAGAGCAATAATAGCTGGCGATCTAAATGAAAAAACACCAAATTTGGGCCTGCAATGAAACCAATCCCGAAGGTAGGGATCTCCTTAATCTTGAAAACAACACTAATTAGATAATTCATACTCCAACGGAACACACATACATCCCCTTCAGCAGAAATCAACGACCAAAAATACTGGACATAGGAATAAAACGCAACGTGACTTGCAGGATTCACTTACAGGTTAAAAATGAGCTGTCCTCTGATCACGTGCCTGTATTAATAACCCTCGAAGGCTCAGCAGCCCAAGATACACCAGTTCAGCGCCGCAACTACAACAAAGCGGACTAGGAAACATTTGCGACGATAGTAAACCAAAACCTACCCACAACCCAACTAAACACTACCGAAAACGTAAATGCGGCCGTAATCAAATTCGAACAAGCCATCAAAACTGCAAACACCGAAACGGTACCGTTATGTAAACCGCGATCAACCCAACCACCACTGCCACAAGACATACACATGCTAGCAGAAGAAAGAAATAGAGCTAGGCGAAAATGGCAGAAATCACGACACATTGCGGACCAAGAATACTTTAGACAACTAAACGCCCTAGTAAGAGAAAGAATAACAAATTTTATTTCCCAGCAATGGCAACACACACTCGAGAACCTCAACTACGAACGACACTCTGTGTGGAGAATACCCCGCTGCTTAACACGCGACAAAACACAAATCCCACCCCTACACTACAATCAAACAATCTCCTCAAGCGACCAGCAAAAAGCGAAAACACTAGCCGATGCGCTACAGCAAACGCTAACACCAAACCCCACCCCATCGTGCCCATACTTCACGGTAGAAACGGAAACTGAAACCGTCAGCTACAAAGAACAGGTTACTCACAACCAACTGCGAAAAACCTGCCCAAGCGAAATCGAATGGCTAATTAGTCACCTCCCAAGACCAAAGGCCCCAGGGCCGGACAGCATCCCAACAGCAATCCTCACGCATCTGCCGGAAGATGCCATAAAATTACTCTCAAAAATATTCAATCAAGTGCTAACAAGCGGACACTTCCCGGAGAGGTGGAAGCTGGCGACAGTGGCCCACTTAAAAAGGGGAAAAATCTGTCCTACCCGCACAGCTACAGACCAATTAGTCTACTGAGCACATTAAGCAAACTTCTCGAAAAAGTAATTCTCAAACGACTCAACACTCAGCTAATTAAGCAAAATATCCTAATTCCGGAACAGTTTGGGTTCAGAGGCAAACATTCGACAACACTACAATTAATTAGAGCAACTGAAAGCATCACCTATGGTTTCAACATAAAAAAATTAACAGGTGCACTAATGCTTGACGTCGAACGAGCATTCGATCGAGTATGGCACGCGGGCCTACTAAAGAAACTCAAAACTATAAACATACACGACTCACTAATCAAACTTATAGCGAACTACTTAAACAACAGAAAATTCCAATCTAGAATGAACAATCACCTCTCAACGGAGCGGCCAATCAAAGCAGGAGTCCCACAAGGAATTCTGCTCGGGCCGACGCTATTTAATATATACATAAACGACATACCGAAAACCGCAAACACAAACTTATACATTTATGCTGATGACACAGCAATAATGACGCAATCCAGCAAAACCGAATTTATACACCGAGGACTACAAAGCACCCTCAATAATCTTGAGGGTTGGCGTACAAAATGGCGCATTAAGGTAAATGCTCCAAAAACACAAGCCATCATATTCACAAAACGCATTAACCACAGATTTCCCAAGCACCAGCTACCGCCGCTCACCATATTTGGAGACAACATTGAGTGGAAAGACACGGTAACCTGGTTAGGACTAAAAATGGACCAAGGTCTAAGGTGGAAAAAGCACATACAGCAGATACGGGGAAAAGCCAATGCCCAGCTGGGCAGGCTCTACCCACTCATCAACATTGATTCCCAACTAAATCTAAACATGGGACTCACGCTATACAAAACATTATTACGACCAATATTCACTTATGCTGCACCAGTATGGGGATATGCCGCCTTAACCTACATCAAAAGATTACAAAGATTTCAAAACAAGATCCTGCGCATGATAGCCAAAGTACCGTACACAGCACCATCCGATCTACTTCATGAAGAGCTTAAAATGCACACAGTTGAAGGGTTCATTAAGAAACTAACATGCGATATGTACGACAAGTTACACCACCATCACAACCCTAACAAAGGACCACTCTTGACTAAACACCCAACATTAATCTTTTCTTCTTCTTCTTCCTTGTTTCAGACCAGCCCTTTGCAGTGCACCCAAGTCCTCAGCAATCGCTAAGGCGGTCCGGGAGGAGGGGCCTCCCACCGTGAATGATGTGGGCAATGAAAGACGGGCCACTGCATTATGGAGTCGTTCACACAGACGACATCGGCGACCATCAGGACAACGAGTACAACGAAGGACCTAGAAGGCCGGATGCTAAGACAGATGCCTGTGCCCCCCTTGACGAACAGGAACCCCTGGAAAGGACAGCACAGGACGCAACATCTCAATTCTTCAATTATGCATAGAATTAGCTCTATATACAACTAACGTAGCAGTAAGTTAAAGTTAAAACGCATGACACACAGGTACTCGCTGCAAACAACACACAAATTAGACCTTAAGCATAAATTAAGCACATATAACAACATGAGAGAATACGCATATAACACACTGGTATTGTTCAGATTTCATGGACAATACCAGCAAGTAACATTTAACGCGCTCGCATGCAATGCATGTCAGATAAGTAGCCATTCACTTACTAACCGGGGTGCTATGCGGGACCCGACTAAAGCATGCAAGCATGAATGCACGATCATACAAACCATTACACAATTAACACGTGGTAGGGATTTTTAGTGGGTGTCCGCTTCTGAGCGGCGAGCCCCACATATCCTCTAGTCATTGCACACCGACTGGGGGTCGAATGCAGTAATGCATTTCCCCCCCACGGAAAAAAAGGTATACACCCGGAAGAGAGACTGGAGACTCGTCGTCGGAGATGGGAAAGAGACTACACGCCGAGCAGCCGCCGAAGAAACCGCCGCCGCTCCTTTGGCACTAGCCGATGGGGCTGTCGCCGCGCCGTTAACTGAAGAAGCTGCTCCGAGCCTCGCCGCTGCTGATTCGCCGGCCGATACCCTGGCATCTGCCGGGAGATCGACCGCACCGCCGGCGGTGACCGAGCCTACTTGGGCAGCGGTCGCTACATCTCCACGGATCCAGCAATCTCTCCGGGATATATAGTCCTCATCGCACCTCACCTCCAGCTTCAACAGCCGCCAGCAGCACAGAACACCTCATCACAACGTCCAACGCAGCAGCCGCCATCACAGCATCCTACATCACTGCCGTCGTCACCACGGTGCAGCGCAGTGATCTCTGCAGTTCCTCAGGATCTGCCTACCAGATTCATATTCACCGCAGCACAACACCGCTGGCCTTCCACCTTGCAGGCTACGCGCATCAACACATCTTGAGGACCAACCACCTTCGTCCACCTGGCAATGGCTGATCCGGCCGACCGTGAGGCTACCCTAAGGTCCGGCCTGCCATTATTAGGACAGGTTCTCTGAGTAGAGGCTAGCGGATCGTAAAGCCACCAGCCATGCCGCAGATGCTGCTGCTACGGCCACGACACCTCAACTTGCGCTGCACCATCCAGGTGCCACTACTGCGGTGCAGCATCTTTGACATCGCAGTGTACCAACCACGACCTCCGCCGACGCCGCCGGTACTGCGCCTCCTGCAACGGCCACGGCCACTTCACCGGGCAGGCGCAGTGCCCCCTATACCCGAGAAGCCGTCGACCACCTCCGGCTTCAACTGTGCTCCCACAACCAGATCCTCCAACGTGGTCACCACTACCACCACATCCAGCACCGACAACAACAGCAACAACAGACGCCACTCTGCGAGATGCGATCCAGGATCTGCATTCAGAGGTCCTGAACATTGGATCTTGCATTTTACAACAGGATGAAATCATAGCTTCACTCGTCACCGCCGCTCACTCCGCCGACACAGAACAACAACTCCGGCGTCTTGGTGCCAAGGAATCCGCCATACAGGAACTTCACACAATCACCACCACCTCAGCCAACACGCAAGCTGAGCAGCTCACGGCAACCAACACCGGCATCCTCTCAGCAATTCAAGATATACAAGCCGAGTTGCAGAACATCTCCACTCGCCTCACTGCACTGAAAGAGAAATTCACTAAGAAATTCACATCCATCACAGAAAAAATCTTCGCCAAGCACGAGCATGACACTGACGAATTGGACACAACAATCAAACAAACTGTACAACTGGGAAACAAATGGATACATGAAAATATAGAAGAATACACAGACAGAGCAATCAGGATCCTTGGGACCAAGAAACATCCACAGCACTACCAGAATGCCCGGAGGTTACAGGCCCAGGCACGGAGACTTCAAGACCTGTTATTCCAAGTTCCTCCTACACTCTCAATTCCCTATCACATCCTTCCCAAATTTCTAACCATACAACACACTAACTGCAGACATTCACCACACACATTACTCAACACACAAAACGCACACGCACTTCCCTGTCTGGTAATCAGGGCGAAAGCCATGTTTATCACTCAGGAATCATGCAAACAGCACACTCAGCATGACACATTGCTGAAACATTACACAAAACTATCGAGAGTGCATATCGCGGTATCTCCAAACCTTTTTCCTTCCAATTCTCCGTTGGAGGAGTTTTTTAATGGGTATGGCCATCCGTCATGACGGCGAGTTCCACACACCCAAGCCCCGACTCCCATCGGGGCTGGACAGCACGCAACAGTGTTTTTCTCCTCCACTCGAAATAAATATACACCCGTCAGGGCAAACAATTGTAAATAATCGGAATCAGTAACTAAGATAAGAACATGTCCAATAATGTAATATAATATTGTGAAATAAATTTTATCATTAATCGTAGGTATATATAACGAAAAAATAGTATTTAGCGAGAAGGGAGCTAGGCAGCAGGGGTAAAAGCCCACCAATATACACACGCTAATGCCCATAATTAGTCAAAGTAGCAGCAAACAGAGAGGAAGAGAGAGAGATGCCCTAGGTGTGACAAGGACGGAGATAGGGGTAGAATTTGTAGAACTTCAAGGAATTTGGAAAAAGTTTAATATGGCAGAAAGAGAAACCAGGGTTGTGAGTAGACAGAGATAGTGGGTTTTACCACAGCAGTCAGACAGAACTTTGCCTTCTAAAATTGGGTAATTTTGCTATCATAGCACGACAAATAAGTCACCAATAAGCATAGAGGTTCCATAAAAAGGTTGCGAATGATAGTGTGATAACGAGGCCTCAGATTTCGACACCCGTTCATATTCTCTCAAGCGAGCTGTTTGGTGATAGGAGCTGTAACCCGTGTGCGTTGTGGAGATAGGGTATGACGTGGATAGTTAGGTCCACGGCAAAATCTAAAGCAACGGGAGGATAGAAAACAAAGCTCATAGATAACTTCAGTATTATTCAAAAGAGGAACAGTTGCTAGCCGCTTCATAACTTATTGCGCTAAGTAAATGATGTTCTTAAAGGGAATTCAGTTTATTCGTTACGTGCCTTCACCCACAATATTGTGAAATTCACCAAAGATACGCAGCTGCGATAGGCTCTTCCTCTCAGCCATACGACTGGCAGCCCAGGCAAAGAACTTCAGAAAACTTCTCAGAAATTCCACCTTGAGACATAAGTAGTATGTACCCCTCGGAAGCCAGACGGTCAAAGTCCACCCTGGCGCCAGAGAAAGGTCAAAGGTTAATGACGTCATGGTCTTCACGGTTGGTTGCGCGTTTGACCTTGGTGTTATCGCTTGCGATAAGAGGTTAATGATGTTGTTTTGAACCTCTTATCGTTTGCGATAACGTCAGGGTTGACGTTGCAAGTGACCGTGAAGACGATGACGTGGATAGGCTTTAAACTTTTCCGCTGTTGCCAAGGCGGAACTCTGGTTTGTCGTCCAGCTCCCGAGGGGCACATTTTTTTATTTATTTTTTCTGAGAATACAATATAGATTTGTTACAATAGACATGTTTGTGATACAGTCTTTTTTAATAAACAGAGTATGTGTAATCTACAAATATTTATGTTCAACCCTTTTGTTTTCTGAATATAATACAGATGTTACAATAGATATGTTTGCATAACTGTTTTAGCAAACAAAGTATGGATAATGTACAATATTTTGTTAACACTTTTTTGTTTTGAATACAATACAAACAATATAATAGGTGTTGTTTGTGAATCAAAACCTTAATCAAAGTAGATATAATGCAAAATAGTTAGTTAAACCCTTTTGTTTTGTGAATGCAATATAAATACCATAGCATTATTTGTGACATAGTAGTTTTTAAACGAAGTATATATAACGGACAATAGTTTAAACTTACTGCTATGCCTTGTATATACCGTTACTTTATGTGAGAAGTATTTAGTTTATTTTTTAGTTATTAGAACTAGCTTGATGCACTACTACCTTTATGAGGGTAATGAAGTTATCGTCGTCGTTGCCGCTGCTGCTGCTGGTAGTGGCTGTTGCTGAGATGGTATCGCCCGAGTTATTGATGTCGGCGGATTTGGAGGTTGAGGCAGCCGTATCGTAACTGGGGGTAGATGCTACGTTGAGGTTGCTGTTGCTTTCAAATTCGGACTCACTTTCTTCAGTTTCTGAATCTTCGCTATCGAATTCGTCAAATACGATACAGCGTAACTGTTTATTTAATGTGCTGGTAACGCACGTAAATGCAAAGTGAAAAAAGTTACTACTCACATCGCTGGTTGCTTTAGGCACATACAAAGCCCCCACCAGGAAATCGCTGCACCCATGTTTGTTACACTGGTGAATGTTGAATGATCCGCGCTGATCTAATGCAGGTGTGTTTGAGTTTTCTGACGTGATTGTTAGACTTGCAGAATCTCTTTCACCGGCGTTTATTAATATACTTCTAAACGCAGTGTGCAATACACCAGCGTTAAGTGGTAAAGAAGAATTGGTTGACGTTAGATGTATAACCACTGATTTTTCTCTAGAAGAATGTGGATCGATTCTCATTGACAATTCTAAAATCTGGGTTTGCATAGTTACCATGCGTGTTCACCAGGTTGGTGACGTTAAACACAAGCTGGGTCCACACGTGTCCAACGTTGACAGGGTCCGATACAAGGTCCATGTTGTGAAGTTTGGCGCTTCTGCTATCTGACTGCGCTACAGAGTTTGCTGTGTGGTTGTTAAATTTAAGTTCTTTTTGTTATAATGACGTCACGTAAAGTATGACGACGTTTTAGTTTTTGTACTGCTGCTTTCATTGCACTGTCAGGTCCCACATACTGTGCAGGACCGTGGTAACATTTGCTGCACTCACATTGCGTACGATTATGCTTACACATTCCGTGTGGACAGAACATCTTGGAGAAATAATGGAAAGTTGAGTTTTTATCTGGTATATATACTGAATAACAACAACGACGACGTTGTATGATAAAGTTTATTTTTTATTCCACTCGTTCAAAACTGTAAAGATGACGTGTTTTGTTATTTGCAAGAGCCTCTTCACCGTTGTACAGAAGATAAAATGTTTCTGTATTAATTTGACGTAACTGGTCGGCCGTTAAGGAATCAAATATTTGAGGTAATAGTAATTACCTATCTCCAATGGTAGCAATGATCTTTCGCCCCCATTTTGTCTTTGTAGCGACCAGGGATTGAATTAGGTATCGCTTACCTACATCTAGTTCCCCGGCTGTTATTGGTTTCTTTCCGCCGTGGGAGCAGATTCCGATGTTGTTAAGAAGGATTGACATGTCCCTGCCGTTGTTGCTGCTGTTGTTGCTGCTGCTGTTGTTGCTGCTGTTGTTGCTGCTGCTGCTGTTGCTGGTCATGATGATAATGACTTTTTGTTTGTGTTTCGTAGCACTAACCAGAAGCACTGTGACTATAACAGATAAATGCACAGTATATATATATCAGTATCTTAATGACGTAGTTCAATTGATAACCTTGAACTGCGCGAGGAGTGATACACATACGGTGTTCACGTTGTTTGTAGTTGCAAGTGATGCGACCATGTTAATAGCATACAGCTGGGCAATGAGTGATAAACACGTGACGCTCATGGCTTTCCTGCGTGATCATGTGCAGTTGCGAGTTGATTATGTAAGTAAAACTGAATTTCGTAATAGTCTTTAGGAGTGGCGCATAAGATATATTCCGTACATTTGGAATCCGTCATGGTTTCCATATTGCCTTCCACGTTGTGCAAGTATTTATCGTAAGCTATAATTAAATTTCTTACTTCTGTAACCTCCTTTAAACGATGACAAAAAATGTCGTTGACTATGGGATAGAGTTTGATTAAATTTTTCCACTCCTCTTCAATTAATGAGATGTTAACTGTGTCGTCTTGATATTGCTTTACTATAATGTTAGGAGTACCAAATACGTGTTTCACGTCTAATTTTAGTTGTTCATTAAGGTTTAAATCCCATTTTATGGCTTCCTTTTTTGTGTTCTTATCAACAAGGGAAACACATGTGATAATATTTTTCCAATCTGACAAGTTTTTGAGTACAATACTATTGTCCTCTCCGCATTTAGCGATAGTGATGCACAGCTCGTAAGGAGATTGCGAAACAAATCCAACACAAAGAAATTTTTCTGTGCGCGATCTAAAAAGTACACAGCACTTCTAACACCTATTAACGACGATGTGTTTAATTTCCTCTTCCATTTTTATCCTCTTAGGTTCCGGTACACTAGAAAAAAGAAAAAGTTTTTCAGATGCGGGATTCGAACCCACGCTCTCTTTTCAGAGAATTAGAGCTCAAATCTAACGTCTTAGGCCGCTCGGCCAATCCGACGACGGGTATATCTTATATCTTTTGCGGACATCGTGAAGAGACGAAGTGCACTGCGGTACGACCTGAATATTAAACCGCTTTAAGTACCCACAAGGTGTGTTCTAAAAGAGATGATTAATATACACGTCATAAGGAATGCAGTTTAACGATGATTCATGTTTTAATTCGTGAGGCAAACGTGAATCTTTGGGTTTTGGATCGCACGGGTATGCATTTCTTTTATTTACGATATGGGAGTGCCATTTAGTAATATTTAATACGTTTATTTGAGCACAATTTAGAGTTGTTATTTTGTGACAAGGATGCATGCGAGATGGGTTATTAAACGTTACTAACGATTCGTCATTAAACTCTAATTCTTGAATGTCAATTATGGTTTTACTGGTAATTTTACGTAGAAATTCTGCATTTTGCTCTCCTTTAGTAAAAAGAACTGTAAAATGATTAAGGTTTCTAGTAAGAATGGTAGAAATTTGATCGTAATTAACATCACCGTCGTTCCATATTAAACCGTGAACTTTTTAACTAATTTTGTTATTGGTAGAAATAACTTTCTCTGATAATAAATGGTGTTCATGAGGTAGTTTAAAGATCCAAGTTTGCACTTCACGATCTACACTGCATATAGAAAGTTCTTTAATCACATATTCATGTTGACTGTTTACAAAAAAGTTAAAATAAACAAATCCTGTTTCTGCAGACATGTTTGTATGTTTATTTCCAAATGTAAAGTAAAGACTTAATAAGTAGTACACATACCTTTATATTAATGATGTACAGGCCTGCATCAGACGTGAAGCGTATTTACATTTGTTACGAAAGCATACATCTTTATAAGTATTTATAATAAGATTCTCGTTATATTTGAAATCGGTTTTTCTAAAATTTAAGTAAAAGATTTTAAGTGGTAAATTACAACAACGATGCACAGCGTAAGCGATTACGTAATGTCCACATGTGGAGCTAATAGAGCTTTGTGATCTTCGACTAGTGCAGCTCTAATTATTGCCACAATTACGTCTTAAAAACGTATAAAGTAGTGAAAAAGCGGAGGCATTCCGAAACTATCAAAATATTCTCCTTTTCCACATTTTCAAATAAAGATACCCATCCAGTGTTTACCAGGTTTGCTGATAGGATCCGTGTTGGCTACTAATATAAATAGAAATTGTTTTTGTACACGTTTAGGCAATTGGTCAGATGCAAAAACGCCCATAAAATATAGTTTAGTATGAACATTGTTTGATAAACATTTACGTATCTGTTCGGTATTCATGTCACATAAATTGATCTGTTCACGTCAAATTCTAATACGCGTTGATATTCTGATAAAACAATCATGCAACCTGCTTGCGTTAAAGCTGTTGTAAAACTTACGTTTATTGAAATATTGCCGTGATGTAAATCAGAAACGTGGGTTTCGTTAGCGCTCTTATCCGGTGTTAAATCAAAAACGAGAAATGTGTATCCATTGGCATAATTTTTTTTTGATATATTGTGTCCTTTATCTTCAGGATTTAAATCTAAAGCCTTTGCGAGAGTATTAAAACATTTCACGTATTTGCTAATTGCGAAATTGGGAGTTAGGAGATGTGTAGGAAACGGCTGCTCGTTTACAAAAAGTTGAAAAAAATTTAAATGTAAAGAGTTATAAGGGTTTTTTAAAAAGTTACCGCTGTAAGCAGCATCCGACACGAATCCTATTGTAATTCTGCGAGGTGCTTTACCTACTAATATATCGTGAAACGTTTTACTTATGGTTCCTTTAGAAATGTTAAATGGTTGCACATCTACATCGTCTAGTATTATTTTACCGTTAAGCGTAGAGAGTAAATTTTGATGTGGTAACAACATGGAAGCAGAAGGAAAAATACATGTTACGTTAAGGGTGGCGTTCGTAATTACAGTCTTTCCTTTAATGTCTCCGACTGCCATGAGATGAAATTCCGAAGTAGACGGGGTTAGGTTTATTGTCATATCGATATTGTTAGGAATATATTTATCTTGTGAAAATAATCAACATGATAATCGACCCATTAATTCAAATTCTGTACTACCTTTAGTGTGTTCAATACGCCATTTTAAACCTTCATTATTATCCCAAGAATCAAAGGCTCCTGCCGTATCTTTTTCCAAAGAGAAGCCTCAAGCCATGAATTTTGCGAATCGGGTGAATAGTTTAATAATTGTTCTATATACGTTTTATACGGATAACGGGGTTGCGGTGGAGTAACAGTTGCATTATTTAAAACTACTTCTATTTGTTGAAAAAGTCAATTTAAAGGGTTGTTAACCAGAGTGATTTTGTCTGCATCGGTTAATTCTTTAACATCGTATGCGATAACTTTACACTGTAAATATAGTTCTATTTGAGAAGCATCAATATACGCATCAGCGTTTCCTTTATAGTGAAAAACAATAGGTGAATTGTAAGAAATTACATTTTGCGGTTCTAACTCAATTATCGAATAACGATTTACGCTAGTTTGCACAGGGGGTTCTTCAAAAAAATTAAATGCTGAATTTACCTAAATTTTAGAAATTATACAAATATATCACGCGTAGCTTGTTTTGTTTTATTTTTACGTTTATTCTTCTTCGTCTTCTTCTTCTTTGTTAATGTAGTTTTTTTATATACTTTGTCACGTCTTGCACACTTTCTTTTAAACTGTGATAGTTTACGTTTTTTACGAGCTTTTTATCCCCGAACCAAGCATTGTGTCAAAGGCTTGATCGGCTTTTCTTTTAAAATTTGATCCGCTTTCCTTTAATCTTTCGTTAAGCGAAGACTTGAAACGTTTTTCCGAAACAACGTCGGATAAAACATTTCCACCTACATTTAACAGTTCTTAACCAACAGACTTTGAAGCGCGTTTAAAATACGCCGACATGTATCTAAACAAACTACTTAAGGCACAGAAAATTCCGCGTCCTCTTTGAAAACGTTTACCTTTATAAAATACAAAGCTATCCCCATTACCAGTTTGATTAAGAAAATGCATAACGAGATCGTGATGATCCATATGGTCTAAACAAAAGTACTACGGCCGAAGAAAATCCATCCATAAATGGTAGTAATTCACCTGTTCCCGTCCTTAAATCTATTTGTACAATTTTAAAATCATGTTGAAAAACCGGAACCCAGTTTAAAGGCTCAAACGCTTTTTGCATCGCTAGATGTTTGTGATTAATGCCTACTTCGATTATTGTACTATCAATAATTTGACTAAACGTGTCGCTTACCATTTGAGGTTCTATAATATTACAATATATAAACTTTTCATACGGAAATGATACACAGGGATTCATTGGAAATGGAGCGCGTTTATATTTAGTAACATCGGTTTGAGGTGCATATCCTAACTGTTTGCTTAAATCTGGAGAGAGATATAATTCGCGTATCACATTATCGCTAATCACGCTAGTAGCTGTTTTGCCTTTGGATTTTGCCGTTTCAACTTGTACCTCTATCTCGAGTTCTGTGTGTGATGCATCGCTTATTTGAGGATCTGTATTAGACGGTTGAATGGAACTGGTTTCGTAGTGCGTAGTATTAACATCCGATTCAAACACCTTTTTTCATCATCATCACGCTTTTTACTGTCTTCTTTCTTTTCTATGGCTTCCGTATTAATGTGAACAAAACCGGTATCTTTATTGTATAAGAACATTTAATTGACACGCGTTTCCGTTTTAATTTTATCGTTAAGTACTGATAGAAGCATGACATTATCTCTTATAGTAGTTTCATTTAATTCATATCGAAAGTCTATTTCTTGAGGGAGTCCTTGTTCAGGTTTGTGAAGCATTCGGCCTTTAATAAAATTGCCCTCTTTAGCGATATTAAGAAATGAACCTGGATATCGAATTTTAGCAAGTGCCACTTCCCATTTACCTTAAAGAACTACACGTTGTGGCAGCATGTTCCAAAATTGTGAAGTAGTATTGTCAAATATAGCTGAAGAACCATTACTTGTTAAAGTAATAGAAAACGGTTCTGTTCGTATCATGCTGGTGCTGTTATTGCAGAATGTTTAATCCAGCAATTAAACTTTTCAGGATAACCTTTCCAGTTCACAAGTACTTCTCTATTACTACCTTTACCCCGTGTACCTAAGGTTTTATCAATTTTGTAAACTTCCGGAAGGCGAACCTTTTGTATCTCTTCGGCGTAAAATATACCAGTTATTTCTTCTCAAGATAAATCTTCTAATCTATAAACCACAGACTGCTGTTAATTACTTGACGTATTACAAATATTTCATCCGTTCAATTGTTCTCGTATCCTTTATCAAAGATAAATTTTGATTTTGATATTCGAACACGTTCACCTGTTTTAAACTTTATATGTCTTAAAGAAGTTGTGTTCGTAAGACGATGTTTGTACAGATTATTGTAGAATATGAGCCATTTTTATCGATCTGTGATAAGAGTTATTATATGCCTGTAACAAACTGGGTAGTACGTTCAGATATCGTTATGTGTGTTTATGGGTGAAGTATCGCCACATTTTAGTTTTTAAAGTTCAATTAAATCGTTCCACAATACTAGCTTTTACATTATTATTAGTCGTGTAATGAATAATACTTTTAGAGTTTAAAAAAAGATTGAAATGTTTTATTTGTAAATTAGTTCCTTTATCGGTTTGAATTATTTTAGGAACACGTTTATATTGATTGAATATGGTTGCAAACGCTTTGGTTATTTCATCACCACTTTTAGTTTTTAAAGGTAAGGCCCAGGCGTATTTAGAGAACACATCCATAACAGTTAAAACATAGATAAATTGTTTGTTATATTTATAAAGAGCATCCAAAACGTTTAAGTCGCCTTCCCAAAGAACGTCAATATTAGTCACGTGATAGAATTTTGTGGGATAACGCTTTTGCGCCGGTTTATGAAGGGTGCTATTTTCTTGTCCTTGCAGATAATAACTAATTTTATTTTTTGGAATGTCTGTAGCCTTATGTAATTTTTGCACACTCCCAAGTCATGCATAATGATCAAATTTGGAATAATATTTGTTAAGTATGGATATTTCTTTTTCAGTTAAACTACTTTGCGCCATTTTTGTGAATGTAATGTTAAACGAGGCGTCTGTTTTTAGTACGAGAAGAATAAGGCGTAAATCTAGCGTTATCGGCAGAATCCTCCGTGTCTGAGGTTTCTCTGTCTTTTCTTTTGTTTTTTACTTTACCGATTCCTTTTAACAGTTTTGTGGATGTAGGTTTACTTTCTGCTTCATGTTCAGGTTCATCAAATTTCAATACCTTGTCTTCCTCTTTTATAGCATAAACATACGGTTTACGCAATTTAGACATTATATCGTGATAACTACTCAATTTATGTCTAAGCAAACTCCACTTGTCATCATTTGATATACTTAAGTGTATTATTTTATTAATATATTTTACCAAACTAGATACAGTTTTGTCTTCTTTTCACCTTCCGGTTGTGAATGTAACAACATAATTTGTTTTGCATGTTTCATGACGACGGTATTAACTTTGAGACGAGAGCGCTACCTAACGCGCCTAAATTGGGAATAATAAAACCGGGTAGAAACCCACATTTTTGTATTATTATTTTTTCTTTTTCTTTAACGAGGTTTTTCTATCAACTAATTTTCTCCAGCTTGTTTTACGCTTTTTAAACGCCTTTTGCTTTTCCTACATATAGGTATGGTTTGCTTACTACCATTTAACACGCATTCGGTAATTGCTTTAAGTAAGTCGGAATTAGTATCTTTTAATATCTTTGCACGCGTTTTAGAATTGGCTTTACTTAACACAAACAGCTCTCCGCATTGTTTTGCTATTGTGGGTAAAGATAGTTTAAAGATCCTTTTATATGCGGTAGAAGATAGCTTAGGAACCTGACACATAGCCATTGCTTTAATAAATGGTGCTTATGTACAGTACAAGCAGTATATATATTGACTTTGGTCTAAAACAAGCCAGACGTTCACCAGGTAAAACACCTGTTCTATAACGGTATATATCGGGAGTATGTTGTGTACAGTCTAACACCAAATATCCGTGTGGTGCGGTAGTGGCTTTATTAAAAGCTTCTAAAGGAAATTTTTAATTTCTAGGTTAAAGTTGCTGAAATAATTTATCTATTTGTAATTTATCTCTGTTATTTATAAAGACCACAATATAATTCAAATTTAACGACATCATTCTAAATTTTTTCACTGAAGAAAAATATTTTGCGAAACGTACACCACTTCAAAATTGTTGTGATGTGAGTCTTTAGAAAAGAAATTAGAGACGTCACTGCGTCAGCTTTGTACATAAGGTCATCTAAGATAAGAAATTCACCATTTTTTACGTTTTATAAATCGGGAACTCCTTCGTCAGTGCGCACATTAAATGTACAATTATGAAATTCGCGACCCATCTTTGGTGGGTACTCACGCGGGTAACACCACAAAGTTCTTTTTATTCGATTGTCGTACAAGGTATTTGCGTGTTTTAATAAATGTTTTAAGAAAGTTGACTTACCGCAAAGCGAGGAACCAGCTACTTGCATTGTGCTTGGAAATTTCAATCTTATAGCATTTGGATTCACGTTTTCTGAAGGCGTAGAATTTTCATTACCATCTTCAACATCATTATTCACGATATTAACATTATCACTAATAATATCGTTCTGTTCTTTCGTATCATGCGAGGTAATAGCATTTTCATTACTATTACCATCCTTCATTTCTAAAGTTTCGCCCAATTCGACTTGTTCCAAAGGTTTATAGATAACTACGTCTCGCTTTGTTTTTCGATACGGTTTGTGCCGCACATCTCTCCATTAATTGGTAGTCGAGTTTTCGTTTTTGTTTAATAAACGTGTGGTTAAAGGAATTTTGTTTTCATTATCATTCTTATTTTATGTCTTTCTCGACTTTCTAATTGTTGTTGTTTATGATAAGGTGTGTATCGTGAATTTCGTTTCTGTTTTAAAATACCTTTAAATTGTTTATCAGTTAAGTTTGAAAAAAATGATTTGCATCTGCATTAGCAATTAAGTTTTCAGGTTTAACTGTACTATGCAAAACTATGTGTGTAAGAGCGCATTCATCACCGTTTCGTTGTACTCTGTACTTTTTTTAAATTTAATTTGTGTGTTTCTAAACGTTTAGGAATTGTTTCTTTAAAACGTTTATAAGTATTACTAAACGGTATTTCAACGCTCGATCGATTACGCAAACTGTCTTTTTTTAACGCGTTTAGATGTATTTGATAAATGTATTTCTTCTGATTTACGTTTTATGGGTTGAAAAAAGCTTTCAATATCTAATGGTTCAAACTTTGTTATTTTGGTTTCTTCGTTAAACTTATCGGTAGCTGATCTTTTATTCGTTTTGATATTATGGTAATTTCTAAAACGTTTAGATGTATTAATCAACTCCGTTTCTTCAAATACACCCTTTATAGTTTCAAAAATGGTTTCAATATCCAAGGGTTTGAATTTCGTTATTTTAGTTGCATGGTGGAAATTTTCTGTAGCTGCTCTTTTCGTTGTTTTGGTATCACCACTCAATCTAGAACATTTACGATTAGTTTTAAACAAATGTTCTTCAGTTGAACGTTTTATCTTTCCTTCGGTATTAGCATCCAATCTTGAATATTTTGGGCAGTAGGAAAAGAATTTTTCACTAGCCGGTCGTTTGGGTACTCCCAACGGTTCAGTATTACATAAACTGTTCACGTTGTAATCCAAGACCTCTTGTTGCGGTAACGTTCGCAACACCATTATGATTATTCACACAAACTGTTCCACACACGGCTTTTTATAGCCGTAGGTTACTGTGTCAAGCTCGGAGGTTCTGCGTTTGATAACCACCATACGAAAAATCCTTTTTGTACGTTCGGTAACCAACCTCCATAGAGGTTTTATGCTGATTTGTGTATTATCAAAAGTAATTGATAAACTATAATTTATTAAATCAATGTCACGCATTACTTGTGCATTTATTTTATTTATATTTGCGCAATTTAGTGTAATCCCCTTAGTTTTACACATAACGTGCGTATGTTCACCATATCTTACACTATAACCGTAGCTTTTTGGACCTGTAGATACGAATTGATCGATGTATGCTTCTATACCGTATTTTTCTAACTCGTTGGTCATACAATCCAGAAACGGTCCGAATACGGGCATTCATTGATCAGGTTTCCATGTGGCGATAACTGAATCAGTATCGAAATACAGCACCCGTTTATCTAATTGTTTTAAGTAACTATACAGTTCTAGCCGAGCGTGTGTTTTGGGATACGCGACTATCACTACATTAGTAGTAGGATTTAATTTAGGGCTTATTTTTATATATTTCCATACCACATACACAATTTCATCAGTTGCAGGCAGATATGTTTGTACCTGTATACTAGGATTGTTTAATAGCTCTAACAGACGTGAATACGTACTTACTAATTCGCTAGTAAGTAAATTATCCCTTTGGCCGTACTTTCCCCAAAACAAATTAAGCATAAGCTTAGCCATTTCGCGCCTACCAGGATTTGAGCACATGGCATTATAATCTAGTTTAACACCTTCTTTTGCTTCAAAATTCTTAATAAATTGAAGTTTTTCTTCATTCGTGTTACAATAAGAAGGCCAATCCGAAGCTTCAGATTTAATTTTCAAGAACTGATTGACATAATCTTCAAATAAATCTTTATTACTTGTTTCTGAATTGAATTGCACCATATTGCACTCCCATATTTCATATATTTCCAACATAACGTAAGATTCTTGAAGAGCCATTTTTATTTCGGCAATCACCCATGTTCCTAAAAGATATCTTTCTTCGTCGTTGTGATTACAATCATTCGGATTTTCCAAGTGTGCGCAAAGTTTACATAACGGAAACACTAACTTACCGTTAATTCGTACAGGTAAAACTGCGTGATAAAGGTTCACAGGTGGTAATATTTTATATTTAATTACACCACCTTTTACATTACTTAATTGTGGAAAGTCTTTGCAATATATTTTCGGATGTCCTACCGGGTACGATTTAGTTTTATTTACAAAAGGGTATAAACTACACACATCGTAATAAAAATCTTTTCGTCTTTGCCATTAACTTCATAATGTAATTTCGGGCAATTTGTACGTCCACTATAAAATGCATCCCTAGGTTCAAGAGGTTCAGGTATTTCAAAATCATTAGCAAATTGTGCAAGATAAGGGTTTAATTGTTTTAAATTATTAAAATTGCATTGCCACATTTCAATTACTTCATATCCGGCGTCTCTTAAGATTTCAATAACCTTTTCTGGTTGATTCGTACCATGAGTTCATGGTTTCGTTTCCCGTGTTATAAAGTACGGCTGTTCTATTAACAAAACAAGTTTTACACCCGTGAAAATAGCATCCTTGAAACATATTCACATATTTACTTGTTCCCTCTTCTCTATAGCCATCAACCTTGCGATTTAGAATACTTCAAGACTGTTAAGTGCATGTTGGATGGTAACGTGTTGCGTTTTTTCTAACCAGCTTAACCAAATTATAGCTACACGTGATTGCTTATCTGCCAAACGATAACCGCCAAGAGGAATAATAGAAATGGTATCTTTAGGAATAATACGATGTCTATAGACGTTCATGCAAGCATTTGCAATAGTTACACATTCTCTAAAAGGATCGATCTTGTTTTCCTGCATAAATTCTTTCCTAAATTTTGATACACCAAAGCACAACATTTGAACGTGGGTTTGACAATATTCAACAATTTCATTTTTCATATTAAAGATATAATTAGTAACCACGTTTTCTGTGTACCTATCATCGAAACGCTGTCTCTCCTCCACGGACATTTTGTCAGGACAATAATATTGTTTATCAGGTAATGCACCAATATAGTTTGCATTTTCTCTTGTGTTGAACAGATAAGGAAAATATCCTTTGATCTCTTTCAACCCGAATGTTTTTGAAAATTTTAAAAGTGTAAATGGTATAAAATTTAATGAATCTAAAAATGTTATATTTTGGTGATTCATGTTGTATATACGATTTCCATTCATAGTTAATTCCGGAGTCCATTTTAAAGTACCTACCATGTACCTCAACAATAAATGTCCGTCATACGATTTTAGATTGTGAGCAATAACTATCATGTTTTTAAACGTATTGCGCGGTACAGTGATATATTGAAATAATTCTTGTACAGTTGCTGTTCTAAACATCCATTCTTTTACTCCACAATGAACACATCTATGTATTTTTTCACATATGTCAATACAGAAATTACATGCCTGATAAAGAACGCATAAATTTGCCTCTTGTTCATAAACATTTTCTCGGCCATCAAACGGTTTCTCTTGCATGCACTCAAAATCAATAAACAGAAAAAAACATTTTTACTCAATGATTTACTATGATACGGTTTGACGTAATACTGATGATTAGATTCCACGTATCGTGCACAAGTAATACAATACCTTTCTCCACAGACCTGAGCAACCTTTCTTCGTTTAAGATTATACATTTTATTACAGTTGAGGCACACCTTTTCAATGTCACAAACTGCTTTACCGTTAGACTAAAAAACACCTTTCAGCAAGTGATTGTCGTAACACGATTGACCTTTAAAATCACGATTACACGAAAAACATGTGATGTAATATTCAAGCGATGTAGCGCAAGCAAGTCGGCATTTAGGACAAGCATGTTCTCAACGATGCAGTTCTTTCTTATTTTGTGAAACTAAATTACATTGTGTACAACAGTACTTACATCGAAATGCTCTATGTAAGTCTACTATAGCATTAAAATGATAATCGTGATAAATTAAATCAATATATTTATCACTATTCAGTGTTGACCTGTATAAAATTTTATTTTGTACATGTCCATCGAAAACACTGAAGCAATAGTATTTTAATTTAAGTTCAAAATGTTTCACATCGTCTATGTTATACCTTTTGATTTTGTTGAATAATTCTGTTGGTATCAATGCTTTACATTTTTGCATGCTTTCCGATCGTTTTATCGACTTATAGTCAGGATCGTTGTTAACTTTTCTAAACATACAGCTATCGCTCTTGGTAAGCAAAGACGATCGGTATTTTTAATAACAATAATACCTTCATTTCTGAAACATAATTCACATTAATTAAAACATTCACCTTCTAATATTCGTTTGCACACACACGTGAATTTTAACGTTCCAGTCAAAAAAAGTTTTCGTTACTTTGTGAGGTATTTTCGATCGAATTTAAGATAACCTCTATGTTTAACTGATCAAAACGTCTTACACTAATGTTAAGAATCCTGTTTGGATAAGCTGTATTAGCTATGGACATTCCGAAATAACTTGGCTGATTATTTAGTAATCGTACATTTACAAAATCTAAGTATTGCGTAAAAACCCAATGAATCTATTCCATTAAATCGATCTCTTCATCATCATTATCAGGAATCGAATCCATTACCACTTCAGTTTCCGTATATCCTGAATAAAATCTATCTAAAATTCTAGTTCGTGTTTGCACAATAGTAAAAGACATATCTACAGCTTACCAAGACTCTTGTCTAAAGACGTATGCTTTTCCTTATGCAGTCTGCGCACCTGGTAACAAGCGAAGAAACCTCACACGCTTATGTAGAACAACTTATCACTTGTAACGAAATTGCATCATCTTTTATTGTGCGTAATTGTTCATATAGGTTTATCTCTCCAAAGCTTTGCACAAAATGACGCAATATATTAAGTACATTAAATATCACTTTCGACACACATGCTACACCAGGAAAATCCGGTTTAATCCTGTTGTATATGCACACTAATGCTCCGTTTGCGCACTCAGTAAGTTACGCAAGCGTTACATCATTACTCGCGGCCATGTTGCTAACCCAAAGGTTGTCATGGGTGACTGCATTGACGTCAGTAGACACCCAGTCGCCTGGCTAATTCACAAAAAGCTGACGCAAGCGTTACAAGGATAAACTGATATTTGTGTTATCACTAGTTTTAATGAGTACCGCGAATAAATATTACCACGCTCCACTACACTTAAAAGATTAAAGATTGTACCGCTTCACTGTGCTTGCGTCATTGGCTCTTAGCCATCGCACGAGCATACGCAAAAGGACTGAGGTCTAAGTCATATTATACTTCCAACACGCGCGGGTCTTTATTCCTATCTCTTTATATGTAGTATATAACAGACAATTATTGTTACACTGTCATAACGTATCTTGAATCAACTCGCTGCACATCAGAACAGGATGTACTTTAATTACAAGTACGGAAACGCTACAATATCAACTAAAGCTGATCGGAACACCTGTATACCAAGTACTTCAAGCAGAAGTTCTACAGACCCTCCTTCAACAAAAAGAATTAAAACATCTATTCCACCTGTTCCCGGGTATATTCTGTTAACACAAGATATACTACAAACTTTGCGTAAGTCACTTCACAGAAGCTCGGGAGTGCCAATGCAAATGCAATTAGAACTACCGCAATCTTCCCAGGAGGTAGAACATCAACACCAGCAAGTAGAACACCAACACCAGAAGGTAGAACACCAAGGCCAGAAGGTAGAACACCAGCAGAAAGGACTCCAGCAGGAAGAACAAAAACAGGAAGGACACCAGCAGGAAGGACACCAAGAGCAGCAAGAAGCCCACTGTACATACCGTCTAAAAAGTGTCTGCCTACATCAGCACAGTAAATTGGTAAAACTAAGTGAGTTCACTAATCGCGTTGCAATTCAAAAGCATACAATTAGACAATTATTGTGTTCTCTGCACCAAACCCTGCTAGACGCTTTCAACTCTCTTGACATACAATTTTCTCCTAACACTCAACCAGAAGCCATGTTATTTAACTCATTGGATCAAAATCAACAAATACAGAATGACGATGTTGACTATAATGATGATAATAACGATGACGATAATAATGACAATGTCAATGACAATAGCGAAGACGACGATGTTAGCACGCATTTTACTTTAGAGAATCAGAACGCATTTCAATATGAATTCGTGAACTTACTAGCAGAATACTCAATCAAAATATCTACAGGTATAGTAGTAGCTTGTGCATCATCTTGCACGATTACCCCTAGAACTATTACCAATGTTAGTACAGGGTTAATGGTTAAAATACCTAAAGGCTAATATGCCACTGTGACAAATTACAAAATATTAGTAAACCAAAACGT
This sequence comes from Deroplatys truncata, assembly GCA_030765065.1. Classification (NCBI taxonomy): domain Eukaryota; kingdom Metazoa; phylum Arthropoda; class Insecta; order Mantodea; family Mantidae; genus Deroplatys; species Deroplatys truncata. The sequence goes on from CM060990.1 coordinate 703,693,852, forward strand.
GACGGTAGTTCAAAAATATCATGCGACGAAAAACCGCAAGCACTGGATATACAATTAATTAATCATACTGAAGAGGCACGCAATACAGACAGACGAACATTAATCGCACTTTTAACTTTCACTGCATAAAATGTACCTCCGTTACATTACACGCTGTTTGACAGGGTTAGCTGTAGAAATTGCGATAATTCATAACCATGCTGAATACAAATTCGTGCTTTTAAAATAGTCAATTATAACTAACCCATACATGGTATAATGTTTTTGTAAAACTAACTTAAACAAGTGTGCAACAAAAAGCTGCAATAAAATTTGATGTTATCTATTTACCTATTTTGTCATAAATTCAAGTTCATCAGTATCGTTTTCTTTTGCTTCTTCTTCCTGCTCCTCACCTGTTTAGTGTACATTATCGTCATCGTAATTAATATAAAATTTCTATTCCGGCATCTTTTTACACTTACCATCGCATATATTAGAATTTGTTAAATTAAATACCAAAGTTTTTAACCCGATAATCTCTTGATGCATATTGTGTGCGTTAGCTTTTATTTTAGTAACTATATTTTGATATTGTGTTAAATTGTGATGTCGAAAGTATAAAGCCTTTTTCATATTCAGTAATTCTTCATTTATCTTTTGCAAGTTTTCTCTAAGATTGTCATTATCTCCTAACGCGGTATCTAATTCATCATTTAAATCGGCAACTTTTTTATTACATTCTCGTTCCAACGTTTGCTTAACTTTATTTATTGTCGCTTTACATCTTTGAGCTACTACCTTTCGTAAACTTTGAACATGTATACGACCTGTATCTATAGCAGTTGTACCACAGTCTGACCTAATATTTAACGAACCTTCGGCAGATCAGGAAGATTCTACCTGCAACATGCTTTCCTCCTATATTTAAATCCCATTCCCCATCCCCACATTTTCCAAATACGTAAAAGAAATTATCCGCAAAATAGTTGTTAATATCGTCAAGCACGTTATATAACATTACCAACTCTGCCTGTTCTAAAGTTAATTTCCAATTCAAGCTTAAACCAAGTGGTATATCATATTTATCATATAATTTTCTACAATTTATCAGTTCCACCAATATCGTCTGATTACTGCTTGTTATCATATTAACAGGTGTATCGTAAAAGCTGCAACCTAAGTTATTGTGATGTTCTAAATTTTCCACACATTCACAACCATAATTTGTCACAAATCCGTCATTACATTGCATATGGCCTACGTGTAAGTTCCCGTAAAACAATTTCTCACATCGATTCCCCTCAGAACATTTTGTTATAGGTTTTAAACAAGTGTATTACGTTATTTAAATTCTTTATATTCATTAAGGTACCCTCAAATCTACAAGTACTATTTTCTTTGTAAATACACGAACAATTAGAAACTAGTTCGTAATTTCGCTCACACACGGATGCATTTTGCAAATGACCTGTATGATCATCAAGTGTAAATCCACACCTACCAAACGTTACGCAACTTGCTTCCACACCAATAACGCGTTCAAAATAACAATTAATATCACTATCATCATCTTAAACATGTTGCAGGTGTCGTAAGTAACACGCTGATGCCTCATATCTATAAACGATTACGTACTCCGCAAAAACAAAAAAGTTATCGCATAAAACTACTTCACCGTTTAAAGTCCACAACACTATCTACCACAAATGACGTAAATGCTCATATAAGATTTTTTATGTATCCGATAAAATAAAATTGCTCAATGTTACGTCATAAATATATCCAATCAAAAGCATTTACAAAACTCACGTGACAACTTTTTACCAATCAAATGCGTCTGTAAGTATATATATATTCCTCAACAAAGTATACCCCTCTTAGTTAATTATCACCGTGCAACACGACCACATTAAAGTTGGATCAAAAGCAACAGGTACGTAATGCTTTATCATAAATACCACCTGCTTAAAACCTTATCACTAACCTATCTTTTTACCTAAAAAATCTCGTTTCACAGTATCGCAATGAACGAACAGCTTATCGACGAAACCCTAGACAAGTACATGGCCAACCATCAATGTTTGTCGCAACTTTCTCCACAACAACATCAAACGCTGTCTCTGCTTCCAAACTTTGTGTTCCGCAATCCTCCACAAGACGTCAATACAGTGTGGAACCAATTAAGTGAAATACGAATACATACATTTGCTCCATATTTAAGATGCACAGCGCATTTTAATTTATCTACCTGGAGAACACATATCGACGGACTTGCTCCGTTTGTAAAAGAGTGTCACTTCTGTGTACCGCCTTACAAGTCAAATACATAGAAGTAGTTCCTGCTAACATCTTTTTGCTAACATATATATTGCACTTCTTATAAATAAACAATGTGCCCCTCGGAAGCTGGACGAAAAACCAGAGTCCCGCCTTGGCAACAGCGGAAAAGTTTAAAGGTTATCCACGTCATGGTCTTCACGGTCACTTGCAACGCCAACTTTGACGTTATCGCAAACGATAAGAGGTTCAAAACAACATCATTAACCTCTTATTGCAAGCGATAACACCAAGGTCAACGGTGCAACCAACCGTGAAGACCGTGGCGTCATTAACCTTTGACCTTTCACTGGCGCCAGGGTGGACTTTGACCGCCTGACTCCCGAGGGGTACATACTACTGACATAATCCAGGTGAGATACCACGTGTACACAGGAAGTGCATCACCCCCCGCTACAGGGCTATCGAGCTTCAACCTTCACGCCAAAAAGAGTCAAGCAATGATTTTCACAAAAAGGATAAATCAGAGATTCTCAAGTGACAATCTACAACCGCTCACCCTGTTTAATGAGAACACAAATTGCGCCGCAAATATAACGTGGTTCCGATTTAAAATGAATCAGCAACTAACATGGAAACGCCACAAAAAATCATTTCACCCTAGAGAGTTTATGCATGCATTACTAATGTATAATTCTCAGATTAGCTTATTATATAAAGTTGGACCTAGTAGCCTAACAAAATTGTTGCAATTATCAGCTGCAACAATAACACTGTTTAAAGAAAATAAAATGTTTTCAGTTTTGTTAACATTAACACACAACTTATTTACACGATGCCATTCCACTGCTTTTTTAATATGTTCCCAATTTTGATAACAACACTAGCTACTTTCAGCTACTACAAATGTTATATCGTCTGCGTACAAAGTCATTGATAAATACAAAAATTAGGAAACGTCCCGAAACACGTCAAATCGTCATGAAAACACCACAACTAATATAAAACGATATGAATGCTTATAAAACACGTAAAATCTTCATGAAAACACCACAACTACTATAAAACGATATGAATGCTTATAAAACACGTCCAATCGTCCTGAAAACACCACAAATAGTATAAAACGATATGAATGCTTATAAAACACGTCAAATCGTCCTGAAAACACCACAACTACTATAAAACGATACGAATGCTTATAAAACACATAAACTCGTCCTGAAAACACCACAACTACTATAAAACGATATGAATGCTTGTAAAACCGGTCAAATCGTCATGAAAACACCACAACTACTATAGAACGATAGGAATGCTTATAAGACACGTTAAATCGTCATAAAAACACCACAACTACTATAAAACGATATGAATGCTTCTAGAACACGTCAAATCGTCCTGAAAACACCACAACTACTATAAGACGATATGAATGCTTATAAAACACGTAAAATCGTCCTGAAAACACCTCAACTACTATAAAACGATATGAATGCTTATAAAACCGGTGAAATCGTCATAAAAACACCACAACTACTATAAAATGATATGAGTGCCTATAAAACACGTCCAATTGTCCTGAAAACACCACAACTAGTATAAAACGATATGAATGCTCATAAAACACGTCAAATCGTCCTGAAAACACCGCAACTACTATAAAACGATATGAATGCTTATAAAACACGTAAAATCGTCCTGAAAACACCACAACTACTATAAAACGATATGAATGCTTGTAAAACCGGTCATATCGTCATGAAAACACCACAACTACTACAGAACGATATGAATGCTTCTAGAACACGTCAAATCGTCCTAAAACACCACAACTACTATAAGACGATATGAATGCTTGTTAAACCGGCATGTGTGACTCTATGGCTATCTAACAAAGTGGATTGCTTTTCCACAAATTTCGCGCAAATTAAATACACAGGTTCATAGAGAAGAAAGTGCGCATAGTGGACATCCTTCAATACATGTAGGGTAAATATACATAGGTAAGTTAGGCTGTTTTGGGCACTAGGTTTTGTTGGACTCTTAATATTTTAACGTGTCACATCGCCACTTGAGGGCATCACATTCCGCTAGAAGCCAGTTGCTGAAGTAGTTACGAGTAGAACGTTCAGAGAAAATAAAGAACCTACAAATAGACCTTGGAATATATAACGGAGTGAGTGAAAACATAATACACGTTTTCTATTGTTTACCTAAAACACCAGTTGATATAACTGAAATGCTTTTGTAATTAATACATTTCGGATGTGAAAGATATCAGATGATGAATTTTAAGCTTCCACGTAGAGGCGTGGCTGTGCTAATGGCGTGTAGAGCTGCAGTCTCTGCTGTTGTACGGAGAGCTGTGACGTCAGTTACTTTATTCAGCTGCCTGTTGGAGACTGTTGGACAGTGCATTTATCTGAAGTGCAACAAACCTATTTAAGCATTTGTTAAAATAAAAAACAAAATAAACCAACGGTTCTATGGTATAATTGGCATAGTGTAATGAACTCACACAGAGAACTTACTAGTGAAGGCACACACACACTCATATATATATATATATATATATCCAACACTTCGTTTAACAGTAATTTCGCACCGCCGAAATAAAATAAAATAAAATTCTGCACAAAAATATATTTATTAAACAAAATTAGAAAATTTAAATTTTTCAAGTAATTTTCACCCTTTTGAGGTGCCGCTTGTCAGAGAAAGAAAGAGTACGAGGGAAATGAGGTGTCAATTGCTCACGCCATAAGTAAAACTATCTCCTGCGGGATGAAGTTCTTTACATCGTTGAAGGAATTCGGTATCCCGCGAAATACGCTGCGTAAAATGACAGAATGTTTTGAGGAAGACGACAGGGGACCGCTGGCATATCACAGAGACAGTTGCTTGGTATATGAGCATGAAAAAAGCCTCGGGAAACACATACTAAGATTAAAAGCCATAGGGTTGGATCTCGCATTCAGTCAGTAACGAGAAACTGCGTTCAAATTTACGGAAAAGTATGGAAAGTAGACCAACTTAAATGCTGAAAAGGGAACTGCAGGTTATGACTGGGCAATGGCTTCCTCAGCAGTCATTTAGAGCTCTCATTAAGGAAAGCTGAAGCGATATCATATGAGCAGCTTACTATAGAGGGATCGAGCGCAGTTTTTTGCGTTTATATGGGAAAGGATAGGGAAAACGAGGCTAGATGCAGTGGCTCAGGGAGGAAAATGCGTTTATATGGGAGAGATAGGGAATACGGAGACTGATGCTAGGCTAGGCAGTGGTAGAAGGAGGGGAATGCGCTTTATATGAGAGAGATGGGGTATACGTGGAGAGGTGCTACGCTAGACAGATGCTGAAGGAGGAGGAATATAGGCTTATACTGGAGAGATAGGGAATACGAGGGAAGCTGCTAGGATACACGAATGTTAAAGCTGGAATGCGTTTATACAGGTGACATAGGGAACACGAGGAAAAAGCTAGGATAATCAGAGATCTAATGGAGTATACGTTTATACGACAGAAGTAGGGAAACGTTGATAGGTGTTAGGGAATCGTTAAAGAAACTGAAAACAAAGAACCGCATTATTCAAGAACTTTAGCAACAACAAGACTCAAGTATAGATCGCTTGTAAAGTATTCGAGGAGGGGTCTTAGTGGAAAAATCCACTAAGTCAGTAGTATAGAAATGATGTTTCTGAATCACTTAATATGCAGGAACTGTATTCGTACGCAAATGAGCTTCACCTCCTCCCCCACCCTCACACCCAGCTCCTTAGTAGTTTCAGTTGCAGCCGAGGGTCACAAACCTTGTTGAGTATAATGGAAGCTTGACCGTTAAGCAATTAAGGGTATCCTTCACCTGTCAAAACGAAAAAACGGGGTCGTAAATTTATAGTTCTGAAACAAAGGCGAGATGTTTTTCTAGCCTTTCACATCCGGCCACGTCTGCACCTGCAGCAGCTCACACAACCCCACTCACATTGTTTCTCGAACACGTGCAGGAAGCCGTCCAGCACTGTCAAAATGAACAAAGAGCATGCTGGACAAAGAATCAGCCGCTATTGTCCCAGGTCTATTGTTTACTTTTAGGTGAAGCCAAGTGGCAATCCCATTCCACCAGCATTTAACAAAAGAACAATGCTTGCCCTTCAACTGTCAAAATGAGCAAAAGGTCATGACAAAGTTAGGGTCGTGACAAAAGAGAACTGAAGCTCGTTAACAAAGAAACAGGTTATATTGTATTCTCTTTCTATTGTGCGGGGCAAGGCTTCTTTAGAAAGACCTCCTGCGGCATCGCTATAACCAAGCTCGTCCCTTTCCATTGTTCAAACACCTGCGTGACACAAAAGAATCTGAGGGAGGTTTTATGCTCGCTCTGTCTTTGTTTGTTCGCGTGAAAGACAGAGAGGTCTGCTTACCTTCTATACCTAAACATTTCAACAACGTCAGAGTCAGCCATAATGGTTTTTGCCCTGAGGGGCTGTTCTCTCCGAATGTTTTACGAGATCCTACGAATATACCCGAGCATGGTTAACAAAAATTCTGTTTGGCTCTTATCAATCAGGGATATAAAAATGTATTTAACTTATGCCATTACATACATTAAACCTCTGTGTAGACTTGGATATCCATAGATAGGTGCTCGATTCTTATTGCAATCAAAGGTTGAATGTTTGAATTGCTAACGAGAAATTGATGATTGATATTATTATATCATTACCGTAATTAATAAAAGAGTGTTCAGGGGGTCCTAGATCGAACCTTACCCAGCGAAACTCCAATGCGTAATAACTATTAAACTATGCAAGGCCAGATTAAAATGTATTTTAACAAATATAATTTAATTTTATATATATCATTACCCTAATTAATGAAAGGGTGCTCAGAGGGTCCCAGCTCGCATTTTACCCAGCAAAATTCTAATGCTTAATAAATATTAAACTATGACAGTATGTGCAGCCAGATTAAAATGCATTTAACAATTATAATTATTTATATGAAACACATGTGTATACTTAGGCATCCAAATTGATACATTGTTAGGGTAAATCATTATTATATCATTACCTTGAATAATGAAAGACCGCTCAGAGGTCCTAGCTCGAATCTTACCCGAAAAATCTAATGCTTAATAACTATTAAATTATGGAAGCATGCACAAGCAGATTAAATACGTATTTAACAAATATAGTTTACTTTTTCTATGACATTACAATGTTTAATGAACTGCATTCTATTGAACCCAGAGGTCCCTAGTTCGAATCTTACCCAGGGAAACGCTATAATAAATATTAAACTAGGTGAGCATTGGCGGTCGGATTAAAATTGCATTTAACAGATATAATTATTTATATTAAACCCCTGCGTATACTTAGATATTCCGATGACTAGACACGATTCTTTATTTTCTTTCTTCTTCTCTCTCTTTCTTCCTTTTCCCTCTTTCAATCTATCTATCTCTTTCTTTCTCCACGAATTGTACACATCCAGGCGTTGACATATACAAGAGCACACATACATAAATACGCATACGGCAGTGCACGCACACACACACGCACACACCCATGCAAATACTCATACACACAAAACACATATACCTCTTCACTTACACACACCAACACCAACGCACACAAGTACACACGCGTACACACACATGCAAGCTCATACACATAAACGTGTGCAATCAGACACACACACACTCACGCACAGTCACACACCCTCATACACAACCACACACACACTCACATACACCTCATGCAAGCACATACACTCGCATACATGCACACATACTTGCATACATACATACATACATGCACCAGTATACCTACACATTCCCACACTCACATAAACACACACACACATACGCCTGCAGGCATATACGCATACATCAGTGCACGTACACACATGCAATCACATACACGCATACACCCATAACATTCGAAATTATTGACTTCACAGGATTCAAAAGTCGTTGTCCCATTTCACTGTAACCTAGCAAAAATGCAATACTTTTCAGGCTACCACCTTCACAAGGTTTTCATCACAACACATTTTTATACCTTGTGTAAAACATTATGGATGTACTCTGAGAGAGAGAGAGGAAGTGAAACAAAGAGGGATAAAAGTGCTGAGAGCCTCTGCGCAAGCGCAAGAAATGATAATTCCATTAGTGTAATAATCACGTGATGTGTAAGCATCACCGCCATGATGACGTGCTGGCATCGCCTGGAGGGGGTTTAGATCCCTATATAAACAGATATCTGCGCATGTTAGAACTGTTGTGTACTTATTAACTCTACATTTAAGTTTTAGAGAACTTTAAAAGCAACTTGAGGTGCAGGCCATCTACACATACAGCACATATCAACACGTAACAATGCAAGGTGAGTTTTTTTAATTAACTCTACCAAATCACTGTTGGCTTTTACAATACATTTAATTTTCTTTAAGCGTTACAGTACATGAAAGACAATTCGTTGCAAGAGCATCATATTTTCTAATCTGTGCCTTACATTCACATAGGTTTCTCTGCGTACTCTTCTCCAGTTCACAGGATTTTTTCTACTCATTCTTCTTCTATAAACATTCCATGATTTTCGCTAGACATTCTTCTTACGTAAACATTCACACGATTTTCTCCGCTCATTCTTAGTTTCTCTGCAGGTTCAAATCTATTAGCATTCATACATTTTCTCTATTCATTCTTTGTTTCTCAACGCATTCATGCGATTTCGCTACACATTCTTCTTACATAAACATTCATACGATTTCTCCACTCATTCTTTGTTTCACTATACATTCACACGATTTCCTCTACTCATTTTTGTTTCTCAGCATGTTCATCTTCCATGAACATTCAAACGATTTTCTCTGCATATTCTTTGTTTCTCATTCACATGATTTTCTCTACTCGTTCTTTGTTTCTCTGCACGTTCATCTTCCATGAACATTCACATGATTTCCTGTACTTATTGTTTGTTTCTCTACACATTCATAGATTTTCTCTACGCATTCTTCAATTAATATTCACACGATTTTCTCCATTCGTTCTTTTTTTCTCTACACATCTATATGCATACTTACAAAACACTTGGTGATGCAGCACAACACACACTTAAGTTCTAATATAAAGAAGTGTATAACTTGCTCTTCAACTTGAATGATGTAGTGAAAATAATAATTCATGTCAATGTCTGTTACAGACTGTTTAACTGATAGACTTAACAAGATGGTTGAAGAGCGTAGTTTCCTACCGACTCTCCGCGTTCAAGATCTCGAAATAGGTCTGAACTATGAGATAAAGTTCTTAAAGGGATTTGAAACATGATATGGTACCAGGATCGTATCTTCACTGGAGGATTGTCAGGTGTTCTTGCCAGAGCGCTATAATTCGTTAACCGATCAAGAGATTGCAGAAATACCTGGGAATGTATACCTCCAGTATGACGGATTGGTAGAGATGGGGAAATTTAAGACATGTAAATTGTCTTTTTTACATTCAGAGGTGTGTAGAAGTGTTAAACTTAAGTATTGAATGTTCTCCTATTTTACAATGAAAAATTCATATATAAAACAACTGACTCATTGATATTACATATAAAGATACAAAAGATGCAAGTTATAGAATTTTATAAAACATTTTCAAAATCACAATATCACTTGTTTTGAATTTAGTTATATCTAACGCATTGAAATAGCGATAAATATCCGAATGTTTATACAAATCTTTTGTGCTACATTTTACATGTATAATAACAAAAAATGTAATTCTTTTCAGGTTGCCTTTACTTGATCAAGGCAGTTTTCTAAGACTTTCATTGTGCAATGTTTTAGGCTGTGCAATAAGAGAAAGAAGAAGAGGAATAGCCTGCAGCCATGCAAAGTAGGCTGACGCTATTGCAGGATAGAATAAGCAGCATCGACACCTCCAAGAAACATTTCGGCAAGAAGCGGGTGCTGAGACATCTACATCACCGAAACATGTTAAGAAGGATTCTTATATAACATTACAGGGCATACGATGAAACCACGCGGACAATCTTGTATACAATCTGATGCATAGTTGAGAGTTAGCTCAAGCGAGTCTCCCTATATTCGCTGAAAATAAGAATTGTGAACAGTAATTTAAATGATTGTGAAATACTTTTAAATATAGATGAAATTTGTAGCCTAAAAGACTCGAGCCCTGTATACATTAACAGCATTTAGACTGTTTGCCGCGCTGGAATATAAATTATGAAAATAAAGAGACTTTCATTTAAAAAATAAAGAGTGATTCGACGCACACGTCATGCTCTGCACTTGACACCCATCGGGCTAACATCACGCAATCGGCAGTTTCTCCAGGTATTGGGCTTCAGAATCCTATAATCATGGTCATCTTCAATGTTACCGGGGCATTGCTTTCGCAATGACACCGAGATTCGACGACAAGATCACTAAAGAAGAGGAACATGTGTTTTTACCATATAATACATCAGCTCTGGACGCCAACAGCGAGTTTAGAATTCCTTGTCAAGCTGAGCATTTATATACTTTACCTACTTGCAGTTAACTATACATCAATGGAAATATTACTAAATGTAATGGAGCACCTACTACTACAAAGCTTATGTACAAAAGACAGTCGGTGTTGACGTTGATTCGAACCAAGGGCACTATTAAAATGTATTATACCATCTCAGGGTGAAGAGAATGCTGCTGTTAAACCAGTACTAATCGAGCGTTGAAGGCCTGTGATTCAACTTTCTGATGCTGAGATCCTCAAGACTGTTAAGCTGGATAAGACTCTGTTTCACCCATGTAGGACCATGGATCTGCATACTCAACCTGCTGTGTTACAAGCATTTAGCTTGTATGGTGACACCGCATCTAAAAATGGAGAAGCCGAGATTTGTCATTTTTGGTGCTCTGACTTTAAGATAGAGTAATGCAACTAAAGACTGTTCCCTTTTTGATCATTGTAACATAACTTAAACTAATCATTGTAATGATTTATTTTTCATTAGGAATGCAAGGATTTTAATGAATAAAAACGCTATGTAAAAGCATACCTTAATTCTTTTTATTGTTATTATTTATCTGAAATTTCCATCACTTTCCTCACCGAACTCCTTAATTCTGTAGATGTCATTACACTTGTAAAAGTAGGTTATGCAAATTTCTTTATTTGTTAAATGAAAGTCTCTTTATTTTCATAATTTATACTCCAGCGCGGCAAACACTCTAAATTCTGTTAATGTATACAGGGCTCAAGTCTTTTAGGCTACAAATTTCATCTATATTTAAAAGTATTTCACAATCATTTAAATTACTGTTCACAATTCTTATTTTCAGCGAATATAGGGAGACTCGCTTGAGCTAACTCTCAACTATGCATCAGATTGTATACAAGATTGTCCGCGTGGTTTCATCGTATGCCCTGTAATGTTATATAAGAATCCTTCTTAACATGTTTCTGGTGATGTAGATGTCTCAGCACCCGCTTCTTGCCGAAATGTTTCTTGGAGGTGTCGATGCTGCTTATTCTATCCTCCAATAGCGTCAGCTTGCTTTGCATGGCTGCAGGCTATTCCTCTTCTTCTTTCTCTTATTGCACAGCCTAAAACATTGCACAATGAAAGTCTTAGAAAACTGCCTTGATCAAGTAAAGGCAACCTGAAAAGAATTACATTTTTTGTTATTATACATGTAAAATGAAGCACAAAAGCTTTGTATAAACATTCGGATATTTATCGTTAATTCAATGCGTTAGATATAACTAAATTTAAAACAAGTGATATTGTGATTTTGAAAATGTTTTATAAAATTCTATAACATGCATCTTTTGTATCTTTATATGTAATATCAATGAGTCAGTTGTTTTATTTATGAATTTTTCAATGTAAAGTAGGAGAACATTCAATACTTAAGTTTAACACTTTTACACACCTCTGAATGTAAAAAAGACAATTTACATGTCTTAAATTTCCCCATCTCCGCCAATCCGTTATACTGGAGGTATACTTTCCCAGGTATTTCTGCAATCTCTTGATCGGTTAACGAATTATAGCGCTCTGGCAAGAACACTTGACAATCCTCGAGTGAAGATACGATCCTGGTAACATATCATGTTTCAAATCCCTTTAAGGACTTTATCTCATACTTCAGACCTATTTCGAAATCTTGAACGCGGCGAGTCGGTAGGAAACTACGCTCTTCAACCATCTTGATAAGCCTATCAGTTAAACAATCTGTAACAGACATTGACATGAATTGTTATTTTCACTACATTATTCAAGTTGAAGAGCAAGTTATACACTTCTTTATATTAGAACTAAAGTGTGTGTTGTGCTGCATCACCAAGTGTTTTTTTTAAGTATGCATATAAATGTGTAGAGAAACAAAGAACGAATGGAGAAAATCGTGTGAATATTAGTAGAAGAATGCGTAGGGAAAATCTATGAATGTGTAGAGAAACAAAGAATAAGTACAGAAAATCATGTGAATGTTCATGGAAGATGACCTTCAGAGAAACATAGAACGAGTAGAGAAAATCGTGTGACTGAGAAACAAAGAATGAGCGGAGAAAATCGTATGCATGTTTATGTAAGAAAAATGTGGTAGCGAAATCGTATGTGTGTAGAGAAACAAAGAATGTGCAGAGAAAATCGTGTGAATGTTCATGGAAGATGAACCTGCTGAGAAATAACAAATGAGTAGAGGAAATCGTGTGAAAGTATAGTGAAACAAAGAATGAGTGGAGAAATCGTATGAATGTTTATGTAAGAAGAATGTGTAGCGAAATCGCATGAATGCGTTGAGAAACAAAGAATGAATAGAGAAAATGTATGAATGCTAATAGATTTGAACCTGCAGAGAAACTAAGAATGAGCGGAGAAAATCGTGTGAATGTTTACGTAAGAAGAATGTCTAGCGAAAATCATGGAATGTTTACAGAAGAAGAATGAGTAGAAAAAATCCTGTGAACTGGAGAAGAGTACGCAGAGAAACCTATGTGAATGTAAAGCACAGATTAGAAAATATGATGCTCTTGCAACGAATTGTCTTTCATGTACTGTAACGCTTAAAGAAAATTAAATGTATTGTAAAAGCCAACAGTGATTTGGTAGAGTTAATTAAAAAAACTCACCTTGCATTGTTACGTGTTGATATGTGCTGTATGTGTAGATGGCCTGCACCTCAAGTTGCTTTTAAAGTTCTCTAAAACTTAAATGTAGAGTTAATAAGTACACAACAGTTCTAACATGCGCAGATATCTGTTTATATAGGGATCTAAACCCCCTCCAGGCGATGCCAGCACGTCATCATGGCGGTGATGCTTACACATCACGTGATTATTACACCAATGGAATTATCATCTCTTGCGCTTGCGCAGAGGCTCACAGCACTTTTATCCCTCTTTGTTTCACTTCCTCTCTCTCTCAGAGTACATCCATAATGTCTTTACACAAGGTATAAAAATGTGTTGTGATGAAAGCCTTGTGAAGGTGGTAGCCTGAAAAGTATTACATTTTTGCTAGGTTACATTGAAATGGGACAACGATTTTTGAATCCTGTAAAGTCAATAATTTCCAATGTTATGGGTGTATGCGTGTATGTGATTGCATGTGTGTACGTGCACTGATGTATGCGTCTATGCCTGCAGGCGTATGTGTGTGTGTTTATGTGAGTTTGCGAATGTGTAAGTATACTGGTGTATGTATGTATGCGTGTGTATGTGCTTGCATGAGGTGTATGTGGGTGTGTGTGTGGTTGTGTATGTGCGTGTGTGACTGTGCGTGAGTGTGTGTGTGCGTCTGATTGCACACGTTTATGTGTGTATGTGTGGGCTTGCATGTGTGTCTGTGCGTGTGTGTACGTATGTGGGTTGGTGTTGGTGTATGTAAGTGATCAGGTATATGTGCATGTGTGTATGTGTATGTGCATGGGTGTGTGCGTGTGTGTGTGCGTTCACTGATGTATGTATTCGTGTTTATGTATGTGTGCTCGTGTATATGTGAACGCCTGGATGTGTACAAGTCGTGGATAAAGAAAGAGATTAATAGATTGGAAGAGGGAAAAGGAAGAAAGAGAGAGAAGAAGAAAGAGAATAATGAATCGTGTCTAGTCATCGGAATATCCAAGTATACGCAGGGGTTTAATATAAATAATTATATCTGTTAAATGCAATTTTATTCCGACCGCCCATGCTCACCTAGTCTAATATTTATTATAGCTTTTCGCTGGGTAAGTTTCGAATTAGGGGCCTCTGGGTTCCTAAGAATACAGTTCATTAAACATTGTAATGTCATCGAAAAAGTAAACTATATTTGTTAAATCAGTATTTAATCTGCTCGTGCATGCTTTCATAATGTAATAGTTATTAAGCGTTACATTTTCCGGGTAAGATTCGAGCTAGGACCTCTGAACGGTCTTTCATTATTCAAGGTAATGATATAATAATGAATTACCTTAACAATGTATCAATTTGGATGCCTAAGTATACACATGTGTTTAATATAAATAATTATAATTGTTAAATGCATTTTAATCTGGCCGCATATAATCCCATAGTTTAATATTCATTAAGCATTAGAGTTTCGCTGGGTAAGATTCGAGCTAGGACCCTCTGAACACCCTTTCATTAATTAGGGTAATGATATATAAAAGATTAAATTATATTTGTTAAAATACATTTTAATCTGGCCTTGCATAGTTTAATAGTTATTACGCATTAGAGTTTCGCTGGGTAAGATTCGATCTAGGACCGCCTGAACACCCTTTTATTAATTACGGTAATGATATAGTAATATCAATCATCATTTTCTCATTAGCAATTAAAACATTAAACTTTTGATTGCAATAAGAATGGAGCACCGATCTATGGATATCCAAGTCTACACAGAGGTTTAATGTATGGAACGGCATAAGTTAAATACATTTTTATATCCCAGATTGAAAAGAGCCAAACAGAATTTTTGTTAACTATGCTCGCGTATATTCGTAGGATCTCGTAAAACATTCGGAGAGATCAGCCCCTCAGGGCAAAAACCATGATGGCTGACTCTGCCGTTGTTGAAATGTTTACGTATAGCAGGTAAACAGACCTCTATATCTTTCACGCGAACAAACGAAGACAGAGCGAGCATGAAGCCTCCCTCAGATTCTTTTGTGTCACGCAGGTTTTCGAACAATGGAAAGGGACCAGCTTTTTTATAGGGCAGTGGAATGGGATGCCCGCAGGGGGTCTTTCTAAAGAAGCCTTGCCCCGCACAATAGAAAGAGAATACAATAGAACTTTATTCTTTGTTAACGGGCTTCAGTTCTCTTTTGTCACGACGCTAATTTATCAGGCCTTTGTTCATTTTGAGAGTTCAAAGGCAAGAATTGTTCTTTTGTTAAATGCTGGTGAAATGGGAATGTCAGGTGGCTTCACCTAAAAGTAAACAATAGACCTGGGACAATAGCGCCTGATTCTTTGCCTAGCATGCTCTTTGTTCATTTTGACAGTGATGGACGGCTTTCTGCACGTGTTCGAGAAACAATGTGAGTGGGGTGGGTGAGCTGCTGCAGGTGCAGACGTGGCTGGATATGGAATGGGTAGAAAAAACATCTCGCCTTTGTTAGAGAACCATAAATTTACGACACCCTTTGTTCGTTTTGACAGGTGAAGGATACCATTTATTGCTTAACTATGAAGCTTCCATTATACCCAACAAGATTTATGACCCTCAGCGGCAACTGAAACTACCAAGGACCTGAGGTTGGGAGTGGGAGGTGGAGGTGGGGGAGCTCATTTGAATATGAATACACATTCCTGCATATTACGTGATACAGAATCGTCATTTCTATACTACTGACTTAGGGGGTTTTTACACTAAGACCCCTCCTCGAATACTTTACAAGCGTTTTATACTCGAGTCCTTTTGGTGTTAAAGTTCTTGAATAATGGTGTTCCTTGTTTACACTTTCTTTAACGATTCCCTAACACCTTTCAACGTTTCCCTACTTCTGTCTTATAAACGTATACTCCACTAGATCTCTGATTATCCTAGCTTTTTCCTCGTATTCCCTATGTCACCTGTATAAACGCATTCCAGCTTTAACATTCGTCTATCTTAGCAGCTTCATTCGAATTCCCTATCTCTCCAGTATAAGCCTATATTCCTCCTCCTTCAGCATCTGTCTAGCGTAGCACCTCTCCACGTATACCCTATCTCTCTCATATAAAGCGCATTCCCCCTCCTTCTACCACTGCCTAGCCTAGCATCAGTCCCCGTATTCTCTATCTCTCCCGTATAAACGCATTTTCCTCCGTGATTCGCCGCATCTAGCCTCGTTTTCCCTATCCTTTCCCATATAAACGCAAAAAACTGCGCTCGATCTCTCTATAATAAGCTACTCATATGGGAGAGCAATTTGCCTAAAGCAAAACAAGTTTGATGCGTTTTTTGCAGCCTATTAAGCCATTGCTGTCATTTAAATTTAAGAAGTAAACCGCAGTGCCTGTACAACGTAGACGAAACTGTTCTACAGCATAGCTTTCCGCCAAAGAAAATAATAGCAGGTTGTGGTGCTAAAATCGTGCATTAGGTTACCAACGCTGAATGCGGGATCACAACAACGGTAATGGCTTGTTGTAATGCCGTAGGAAATTACATTCCCCCATTTGTAATTTTAAAGACAACAGAAACAAAGCAGAATTCGCTGACGAAATGGTATCTGGATCTGTGGTGAAAATTTCTGAAAGTGAGTACGTAAATTCCGAGAAACACTCTCTGGCTACAACATTTTCATAGTCATCGAACTTCTGTATCATTGATTCTCGTCCAGGATGAGCATGGCTCCCATGTCAATAATGAATGTGCACTATTGTTTGCAGAAGAAAACGATATCCAACTGATTTGCCTACCCACACATACCACTCACTTTTTGAAGCCGTTGTACCGTGCCTTCTTCAAACCTTTGAAAACATTTTTAACCAAGCCTGTGGTGAATGGATAAGGAACCATCCTGGCAGACACATAACGAAGCTGTAGTTTGATACCCTATTTGCTGAAGCCTGGGGAGGAGCAGCTTCAATCACCACAGCTCTTTTCAAACTTGTGGCTTGTATCCTATAAATAAACACATCATTTCGCATGCTGTTCATGCTCCGTCTAAGGGTTCAGACAGAGAAATACCATAATGAAGTAATAGTAACACCACAGGTAACACTACATCTACCACCAATGCAACCTCGCCATTAAGAGCGATGTTTCGATACAGAGCACGGATAGTTCACCAGCAGTAAGATCTTTCGAAGAAGTTTCAACCATATCCCGAATTGAAAGAAGCACCAGGGAAAAAATCGAGCTACACAGCGGTTTGAACCATACACCATTGTCAGAAGCGACATCCGAGGAGGCTACCACTACGAAATGTTAACATCCAGAAGAGAAAACCAGCAGTGAAGGTGACAATGACCCCGAAAGTGACAGTGGATTATTGTAGAGAGTTTGGAGGACATAACTGTGACAAAAATCACAAACAATTTTTGGATGACTGGGTATTAGTTAAAAATGTAAAGGATGGTTCCACGAGTCATGTGCTAGTGGAAGAGGGAGGAAACCCCTCACTTGTAAAAAGTGCCTAGTGTAACGACGATGTCAAAACGAGTCATTCTGTACTGACAATATGTTTAATTATTTGTTATTATGCTCAGGAATGTGTCAAAGATGTTCTGTCCTACAGACCCCACGACGGGTCCTTTGGACACTTTTGCACTAATAAATTGTTTGATTTACTCCCGGAAAATTGTGTAATTCCTTGTCCTAATTTCATTACAAATCTACAGTCAGACATATGATAACAAATATCACTAATGGTTTCGGAGTGCCTTTTTACTTGCGAGCTTTAAAACTAATATTGAGTAGAAAAGTGTCCAACTGAACCAAATCTTCTGGGTGTGCAGCTGTGAGAATGCGAACCGCTACTGATCGGTATGTTACGTAAAAGTAATAGTAAAGTTATGCTCGCAACGAGTGCTTTATCGTTAATTGCAAAGATTGTTAATTATTAGCATACATAACTGTGGAGGTATATATATATGAAGACGATATTTATACATACTTAAACTATTTAGGCATTCCGTCTACAACCAGCTTTCAAAGTGTTTCTGTCTCGGGGGATGCTATTTTCAGGAGCCTTATTTTTTGCATTTCCCTTGCTTTTAGTATATTATATCACCTTTCAAAGTCATTTTTTCTCACTACAACAGTCTATATTTGGAAATGCCAATGTATTTACTTCAAAAGGCCTGCTCACGGCATACTTAATCCCGTAGAGTTAAATGAATTCGAGCAATTTTGATTTTGTGCTCGACGATATTAGAGATTGAAAACAATCCCCTCGACTTCAAATTGGCAGGTAGAAAACAAATTTGGTAGCTACTGGGCAAGAATACACACCACATTTTAACAGAAGTTACACATTTGAAAAACTCCTTATCTTTACAACTGGCTGGTAAAGCATGTTCCCTAATATTTATTTCAAAAGGATGCAAATGTAAGAACTGAGTAGATGAGATATTCCATTTATCGACCGCAGCAAATGTGTGGGATTCACTTCAAGAGCAGCAACCTCCAGTTCGAGTCTGATAACATTCCTACCAATTAAAAATAAACATTCCCTCTTGAATGAATAATGCATGTCAGCGTACCAGCGCGTATAATATCTAAAACGTTGAAATTAACACAGAGACCGCTGTTAGAGTAAAATGTGTAGTCGACTCACGTCCATGCCACATTTTCCACATCACAGTCAAAGTTTTTCATTCACCACGAACGCCAAATCCACCATGGCTTACACTCTCTTCTGGATATGAGAGGCACTTGTAGCTCTTATGTACTGAATAAGGTCTAAAATGAGCCAATTGCTAAGATCAACTTGTCGCTGCCTTAAAGTGGTATAGAATTACCGCAGCTAATATACATTGCTCTTCAGCGCAGTTTACCTAGTGTTCCATCCTTAAAATAAATGGTAGAATTATACCAAGATTAACGTAATTTCCGAATTTTGACAGTTCACTAATCACGCAGGTTTGATGTCTGTTGTCGTGATTACCTCCTAGACTAGGCAGATTCCTAATACTCATTTGGTCGCTTAGTTGTCAGACGTTGGAGGATAAAGGTGCTGTGTGAAACATTCTCTTAAACAATAAAGGTCGTAGGCATTTCTGAAAGTGTTTCTGTTAATTGTGATATCTGAAAATGAGTAGGTTTTTATATTTCCAGGTAGATTCAAAGTTGTTTATGCAATGCAATACTCAAAACTTATTTTTAAAGGTTTTCAGTGAATTATGCTAAATTTTTTATCATAAGCTTGTAAACATCGAAGGGTTTTCAAATGCATTGTCATATACCTTTTAGTTCTGAATTTATTAAATTTTCCATGTGATTTAGTTTAAATGCAAATTTTCTTTTAAATATCTGTGTCATTTATTTCTATGCACTGTAAAAAATTCGTGTAATTCTTCCTTTGGTGGTAGCTGAAGAGAAAATAACCTTAAAAGTTTGGTAAGCCCTAGTTTATTTAATTTTTCATACTGCTTAAGAATAATTAACTCAAAATTAATTCGGCTAGATGGTACCCAAACAACAATTTAAAACTTGTGGCCTTGTGCACCATTCTCGATCAACGCGATTTTTCGGTGCATAGATAATTATCAAAATTAAACAAAGTAGTTGATTAAGGGCAACTTTGAACACGGGTGCTGGAGTGAACAATTCCATTAATTGCGTTGAAGATGCACAAAATGGCCGCCCGTTTTGATTTTCTTAAAACAATTGAAGGCGTGATAATGCAGCTAGTTTATCTAAATCGGGACCAACGTCAAAACTGCATGATAGTAAAAAAGAAGCAACCCTCTTGAAGAGTTTGGGGACAGGAATCTGAAGAATGATTGCGGCTTTCAAAGGATACAGTGTGGTAGCAAGTAAAGGAAATGCTGAGAGGTTAGAGCTTTCTAACTGCAATCGCTCTGTTTCACCCATGAATAGCTTGGCAGAGTTAAAATAGTAACGATTCTCTTAACAAAGTCTACTCTGATGAACCCACTTTCAGAAAAAATGTTAAATACACACACACACACACACGCACACACACAAGCACTTTTAATGGATACAAAGTCAGTACTGTGTATAGCACAAATCCAGTTTTCTCGTCTGTCTTTTTCAGAAGGACAGGAATGCTAATGTGTCCTTCATTTATAACGGTAATTAGAAGTACAACCTGGCACATTACGCATTCGCCCCATCCTGTAAAGCAACACCTATAAATACAGACGTTAATAGAAGTTCATCTCTTGAAGACGCCGGTTAGGTTTACGTTACATTAAAACAATCACATTTCACTAACAGTTTAATAATTACAGTATAAGGGATAAGCACACTATAATAGCTATTTAGATGAATTATATTTTAAAGCCACTGAGTAGCGGAATTAAAAATGCTGAAATAAACAAATACACCAAATAATATCCAATAATCTTTACAGTTAAGCTATAAATGTTCACATGACCGTCATTCTTTAATAATACTTCTTTACAATTAGCAGGCCATATTTTTTTTCTAAACGTAATATATGAAGGTAATAGACACTCCAAATAAACTGTGTATATTAATGTAATTGCACAAACTCACTGCGAACACATTTAAAACGTATTTGATTATTAGCGCATGACATACAAGCAAACGACCATCTCGCACCCGACTTGTGACGTCATAACATGCACCTATCAACGCAATCAGGCCGGAATCTCTCGAACGCCACGCAGAATTAAGTTCTGTGATGGATTTCATCAAATTGATGAATTTCCGGCTGTCGTGTAAACTACAGACGTGCATTTATTACTTTGTCACTATTTATTAAAATGTCATTCATTATAATAGAGTTAGTTAATGCAATTAAAACTATAATAGAGAAAAAATTACTACATTTGTTAGCCCACAATTTTCGTCACATAGTTATTTATGAGTTAAGGCATTCTGCAGCAAAAATGCTAGATTAATGCAGGTTTCAAATATTTTTTTTAATTTCCCGAAAACTTACACATCATGACACATGATGTTTTAACATATACTGATAAATAACTGGCCTTCTGTCATGTTTAAATGCATGGGTAAGTAAATTCATGCCTCCTGCTTGTGCTTTAGAGAACATAAATCACTCCTTTTATTTTTCATTTTATTGGAATATGAGACAGGTAGTTAAAGCAGAACGTCTATCTGATTCCAAACCACTGTTTGTTTTCATTTTCGCTTACTGCTAAAGATGTCCAATAATACAGTATTTAAAAATCAAAACAAGAACGAAGCGATGTGGAACAAGGAGATTGTAATTGCACTGCAACCTCTTTGGATATTTGGTTGGACGCATTCTTCTGAATACTTCTCTAAGATCTTGAGCACTCAGCAACTAAACGCAAGGTCAGCCGATGGAGGTTAGTTGAACGAGAATTAACAATGATGCACCGCGGTCAAAGTTTGATTACGTTTTGGTGACCCCGATCAACAAGGATTTGTTCAAGATGACCATTAGATGGAAATTTTATAACGTGACACATTTTAAATTAGCAAAATTTCTGAGAAAAACAACCTCTGTTAACCAACAATCCTTATGGATATTTTAGCTGTGAGTGTCTTAATCCCTAACGTGAAATGAACTTTAATTGGTAAATTTTAAGAATATATTATTGTATTACTGTAAAGTTACTTTAACTTTCTCTTGATACTTTATTCACACTAGTCTTATATAGTGCCTCCGCAACATTTCATGTCTAATAACCCACCATCCACAAGGTCGAGGACTACCCTCTGTCATCGACTTTGCGATCATCAAGCACTACCCCTATCATCTCACGCTCACATCACTCACAGCACTCCATTCCGACCACAACCCCGTGTTGACAAAGATCAACACACAGGTTGCCAGTAATGATTTTGGACACACCAAAGAAATTGATTGGGACTGCGTAAAGGGTTGCCTCAACGCATCCATCCCGCCTAACCCTAGGATTATAGATATTCCTTCCTAGAGACAGCTGTCAAATCCTTCACTACCACAGTGGCGCGAACGGTTCATAACCTCATCATCCTAACACCTCCCCCTCCTCATCCCGACGTCCTACCACTAGACCTAGAAGTCCTTATCTGCCGCTCCTGGGCAGCCCAAAGGCTATACCAGCGCCACCGAACGCCACACAACCGAGAGCTTCTGCGGCACCTTCGCCGAGAGGTCCGTGATCGACTGCGTGCGCACAGGATGCAAGCGTGGGAGGCCACGATGGCTCACCAGAACCGCGATAGTGGTGATGTTTGGCGGATAGCTATAAACCTCCGTCGTCCAGCTTCCGCTTCAAGGTAACCTAGGCCTTGTATACGAACCCACAGCCAAAGCAAATGTGCTCTCTAACTATCTTGAGGACACCTGCAAGCCCAGAGATGACCTTCAGGACGCAGACGTTACTGCCCGCGTCCACCAGGAGGTAGATCGCTATTTGTGGTTGCCTCCTGATCGAGCGGAGAATCCCCTCTCAATCATCCACCCTAGTGAAGTCCAAGGCGCACTCCGGCGTCTCAACACAAAAGGCTTGCGTACAGGACGGGTTGACCCCTGCCATGCTCCGCAACCTACCCTTCAGAGCTTTACTTTTCCTTACCAAGGTTTTTAACATGTGCATCACCCTAGGACACTTTCCACGCGAGTGGAAGGTGGCGCGGGTGGTGTGCATTCCGAAGCCTGGTAAGGACCCGGCTCTTCCCTCCAGTTACCGCTCCATCAGCCTCCAACCCACCCTCTCAAAAGTATTTGAGTGGCTTATACTGCACCACTTGTCGCCACTATTGGCCGACATTCAAGCCATCCCAAAAAATCAGTTTGGTTTTCGTCCTGGGCACTCGACCGCCCAGCAGCTGCAGCGGGTGGTGGAGGCTGCTGCCCTGGGTTTCCAGGACAGTGCCTTCACTCCTGCCGTATCTCTGGACGTGGAGAAGGCCTTCTCAACGACCTGGAACGAGGGTTTTTACTAAAAAAATGATCCAGTTTGGACTACACGGACAAATCATCCACATTCTACACAGTTTTCTACACCAACGCTCCTTTTAGTAGTAATAGCGGGGAAAACATCATCACAACAACCCATACGAGGCGGAGTCCCCGAAGGCTTTGTACTATTTCCGACACTGTTTAGTCTGTACATGGCAGACTTTCCGGTTTTGTAGAGCGTCAATATGGCGCAGTTTGCTGACGACGTCCTGCTGTACACTACCAACAGACACATCCTCAGAGTCTTCAACCCCATACAACGATACTTTCGTCTCGTTGAATTTTGGTGTAGGCAGTGGCGGAATTGCAGCAGATTCCTGACTTCTCTGGCTACAGCGGATTCAGAATAGGGGACTTCGGTCCATCTATTCTGTCTGTCGTCGTTTTCCAGTCAGGCTACTACACGAGACCTTGGCCCTCCCCTACGTGGAGGATGTGATTAGACATCGGGCTCAAAAATTCTGCGGCAAATTGACTTATCATGAGAACGCCCTTGTCAGATCCCTGGGGGACTACTTACCTCAGAACGTCAATACATACGCTACCGGGTTCCTCGCATGGCTTGGGGCCACCCCCGGGAACGAAGGCTTTAAACCTGCCAACAGCAAAAATGCTGTCACTAAGTCTTCCCCCTCCCCATGGAAGTGGTCAATCTAAATTAAAACAATCACAATTACAGTAGAATAAACACCAGTGGAGCAGGGCACTGGCGCTGCTCCTGAAAAGGCAGCCACTGAGAAGCCTATAAAAGCTTAGCGCTACCTCCCATCACACCCCCAACATCATCACCAAACCGTCACCTTACAAAAATCCATCCTACCTATGGTAAAGCCCTTCCAAGGTTAGGTACATAGCAAAACTCACTAGGCTCGCCACGAGCCTACGAGATTGAAGTCCAAATCCATGTCTAATATTCATACGG
Source organism: Deroplatys truncata (assembly GCA_030765065.1). Taxonomy (NCBI): domain Eukaryota; kingdom Metazoa; phylum Arthropoda; class Insecta; order Mantodea; family Mantidae; genus Deroplatys; species Deroplatys truncata. The sequence continues at coordinate 703,718,105 of CM060990.1, forward strand.
CTTTCACTACACATTATTAGTGATAGGGATTTTACAGAACATTTAGATATAAGCTATTTTTCTACACACTTCTTATTAGTTATGCTATAATATAATACTTCTTATAATTATGCTACAGACCTGAATGCTCAAACAAGAGTCAACCTTTTATATGGCCAATCGATATTTGATAGCCACGAAGAAAGAGGAGTGTACACTCCAAAATATGCCATTTTAGAATGTAAGAAAATTTAATACTGAACAGCGTGTTTCCGGAAATGGTTGAAAATATATATTGTGCTTCATTCATACAAAATATCACAAGGGTGGGAAATTTTTGACACAAATTTGTTTATAGGTATATTTCATTCTATTTGCCATCATGAAGGTTTTATTTTTTCAAAAAAATAGGTATTTGATAAAATTCTCTGAAAACTGCATATCCATGGATCTCTTTCTAAAGATTACTTTTTAAATTAAGGGAACTCATAACATGCATTTTTACTATAATATAATATAAATATCCAATTTCCAAGTTGAATGCCGTACTTTGTATATCCTTAGTGAAAAGTGGAGAGAGCAGCATTTCTTTGACTAATTAAATGTCGATAATCCTAGATAACAGCCACAGTAAATGCTCACATTGAAATAAGCAGTTTCTCATAGTATATGACAGAAATCGCGGGCAGCCTACGCACCTAAATTGTATGTGGTGACATAATAGCGTAATTTTAAAAAATGTAGTTCGGAATGTTTAATTATTTTGGATGCTGAATACTCTTATTTTAAATAGGTATTTCTCAATATTTACAAAGTAAGAGCAAAATACATTAATCTAATTGTAACTTTGTTTTGAAATGTTGTTTGTCATTTTAATGTTTCCGCAGGCTTTTGGCATGCACTGCCGAATTGGTTTTAGTATAGTCAATTAAATTTGTTGTTCAATAAACTAATTTTGTTCTGTAGGTTGTAAACTACTGTATTGTTCTTCTTCTCATTATTATTATTATTATTATTATTATTATTATTATTATTATTATTATTATGTCTATTGTATTAGCATTATTCAATGCAAAACCACTATTTGTCACTGGGACAGATATTATTTGCGTAAAATGTTCTCACAGAAGTGCTGTCCTTTGTTTACTTCTTAGTATGTTGTTTTCCTTATTATTTTTTGTGACCTTATTCCAAATCCAGATTAAAAAGACGAACTCTAACGTTATTATGTTCCTCCTTGGAAACCAAGCTGACTGCTGAGCATAGACGACGCTAATCAGAGTCACACACTGACTCCATGACAATATTTGTGCCTAATGGAATTATCAGGTAGTTGATGCACGTGTAATATATGCATTATAGTATCAAAAACTTAAAATCGTTGATTTTAACTTACTTAGATTATTTACTTAAGTGAGTAGGTTAAAGTCATAACTACATAATCGAGAAACAGAAGCTTTGTTAAGCAAGCGAAAACCAATTTGTATTAGTTCCAGTTATTTCGTTTTGACACAAACTGGAAAGTTTGTCACCTATTTTTACAAGGATCAAGCAAGAAACGAAGTCACAACTATCCGAAACCGTATTCTGAACAGAAAACTGAATCATAATATATTGCTACCTCAATTTTTAATATTTTGGATCATGTGAGTTATAACTCTAACCTATTCAAGTGAATGTGTTTGCGGCAGTAGCGTGTTCCCAGTCAGAAATGGTTCCGGTTTGTAATGCTACAGGAGAATGTGGAAGGGCATGGATTTTTCTTCGGCAATGGAGGCATAAACCTCAGGTCCGGTAACGCACCAACAAAATAGATACGATTCACTTTCGAGAAAAAGCACCACTGTTTTCTTTATTTGGCAGTTCTAGTAGTTCACAACACTGATTACTCTGATACTTCGCCGTAGAATACTGTGCTTTCTGTTGAAGCACAGCGCTGGTGCGGCGCGATGATTGTTTACTCGTGTCTCTGTGTTATATCGCTCCGCGACTTTGAAATGAAGATTGCTAATATGGCACGCAGCTTGCCTCCTGCATGCCCGTGGCTTTAGGATATGCCTAGATACTCGAATATTTAACTATTATTGAGACTTCACAAACATTCTCGCGGCACTTGCTTCTCTGTTCTGTAGCATCTCCCTCTTCCGTAGGCCTTGTAGCGACACTTATACGTATAACTAACACCGTTTTAATCCGCGACACCTGTTACTCATCCGGCAATATCTTCCTCTGCCTGTGGTTTCGGAGCGACTCCCCAATTCTGGCTTTAGCAACTCTATTTATCGCCGCGGACTTCTGAAGCTCAATGATTTCCTATTGGTGCATTTTTCGCACCACACAACGCGTCTCACTATTTCATACTTGTTTACTTGAGTCTTACTGGTCCTATTTCACCCCCTCTTGCTCAATATGAACATGAAGTCGCGACTTTCCCAGATTATGCCGTTTAGGCTTATTGTCTCACTCACTCCGGTCACGATATATAAGGGCTCTACGTCCTCGCTCTACCGAACAATACGTTTTTTACCAGAGGGGCATCATAAAGCTCACTTGGTGTCTTCGGAAACACTTTTCTAGCATCTAAAGTCTTTTGTCGTAACGCTTAAAATACTTACAACAATTTCTTACTTATCTAATATTGGTAACACAAATACAAATATGACATCATTAAATCACCCGTATGAAGAGACACAAGTAGTTGCAAAAATATTTGTACATAACATGATTTAATCCCATTAAATATTAGATATGCAAATAATAATGATAGTTTATTAGCTTGGGCTTGCCGGCCAGAGTTACCGTCTCATGTTATATAGTTAAGGATCTGAAGTTTTTTACCTTCGTGCCTGCATAATATCTATTAAATTAACCTCGGAGAGAATTTTACTAATTTATTTTAATAAAATTCATCTTATAACGAGACTATATTTCTGCTTCTTTTGTGTCTTCAGATATACTGCACACACATTGAGACATAACATAATGGTCACAATTTTAATATTTTGATAATCTGTATTAAGCTCCTTAATCATTCGATTCCTCCCTCCCCCTATGTCCAACACGAAGATGAACTTCAAGTCTGAATCTTAAAGCATCTTCTATCCACAGAAAGCACTTGATTGGCACCATTGCATTCACTAATTTTTTTCCTGGGGCAATAATAAAACAGTAACCATTAATAAATTGCTTCACACTCTAATTTCCGCGTATTACATTACATTCCATTATATTTAGATGCCTACTGTTCGTCAGAAAGATAACTCCTGCTTTTATTTTGAACTTCATATTTATTCAGTTTTGTAATTTTCTGGGCTCTCTTCCAAAAAATTTCATGATCTATTTTCGAGTGTAATTCATAATCTCAGTTATACGTGACAAATATTATATGCTCGCCAATACTAGTATTATTATTAATATTATTATTATTATTTCCACCACTACCACAACTACACTTTAGTCGTCCTCCCTGGACTAGTGGTACCGTGCTAGCCTCTAGTTCTCAAGGTCGCGGGTTCAAACCCAGCGGAGGGCGATGGATTTTTTCGGGCGTAAAAATCCTTAGCATGGCTTCCTTCGGAAGGGAAGTAAAGCCGGTGGTCCCGTGTAGTATATTTACGGCACGTAAAAGAACCCCAGCCTGATAAACAGGCCTCTGAGCAAAATTATCGGTCTTTCACGCCCAATATAGAATGGGACGCTAAGGACCATAGTAGTTAAAGAGCGTCCATAAATAAAACTCAATTTATTTTACAACTACACTTTAGAATACATGATTTTTTACAAGTATACTACTTCATGTACGGTAAAATACGTTATATTTGGTTTTCATAATACAATTAATTTTTGTTGTCTGTGCTGAAATTGGAGTAAAAATGTGATTCAGGTGTCAGTCAACACCTATCATGCTACATCTGTGAACAGTTTACGGTAAAGCTGGCAAGAAACCAGATAAATGTTAGCAATTGGTAGTAATTGCGAAACATTTACGGTATTACTCACCGTTATCCCAACTTAAACACTCGCTTCTTAATGACTTGCTTAGTTCAATGGTCGTCCTCCGTAGTCCAGAGGTACAAGCTAGCCTCCGGTTCCCGAGGTCGCGGGTTAAAAATCGGCGGAGGGTGATGGATTTTTTGGGGGCATAAAAGTCGTTAGCATGGCTCCTTTCGAAAACAAAATAGAGCCAGAGGTCCCGTGTCATAGACTTACGGCGCGTAAAAGAACCTCGAGTCTGATAAAGAGGCCTCTGAGCAAGATTTCCGGTCTTTCATCCCCAATATAAAGTGATGCGCTAAGGACCATAGTCGTTAAAGAGCCGCCATAAGAGCCCCATAACTCAATTTAATTTAGTTTAATGCTGCTGCTGCTGATTTACGAATCTTACACAAGTACATTTGAAATTGTTACCCAATAAAAAGAAAATACGTTTTCCTTTAAAATCCACTCCCCTGTATCCCTTGCGTTATTCTGTAACTTTATCATTTTTTCCCCTCAGTAATTAGATATAGGTAAGCAAACTCAAGGTTTCCTGTATTTTTTAAGCATTTAACTTCTTAAAGCAGCACTCTCTGTAGCTTAGGCACTGCTGAATAGTCTGTGCCTTCCCACAGAATTCCATTCTCTCGGATCCCAGTGTTGTTTGTATTCAGTCTAAGAACATGGCGGTGTTTGTTCGGGGGTCTGTAAACTCTCTGAGAACGGCCCGTTATATTCTACAGTGCTCTTATCTGAAGGATTGTAGTGTCCCAACCACCGATCTTCACATTTAAGACCCAGTCTCAAGTAAACACGGCCCTGTGATTAAGCCAAGTGCAGATCGTATACAAGCACTTCTCCAACATTCCAACGTTGCGCTTTTGATTATCAGCAGCTGGGATTTTACTACCAGTTGACTTCTACACCTTTCAGCCATCTGTGGTCCACAGTTGTAAAAATCTGTGCGCTCTATATGCAGAAATAACACAAACATTTTTCTTACTTACACATAAGACTCTCCATTTGAGTACGCTTTGAGAAATTATTTGACCGTAAAACCATTTGCACTGCATTTAATACTGCTTTCATATTACCATAATTGCATTTGTGCAAATGTTAACCTAACAGTAAAGGAACTGAGATTAACTATAGCTATATGTTACTGTAATAACACTAATGCCACATGGAAGAGGTCAGTTTCGTACAATCTCTACAAGTAGAAATAAAAAGCCGATTCTAGGCCAAACGAAGATGCCGACAACTGATAAGACCCATTGTTCTACGCCAACAAGCCCGCCGGCTCCCTTTGAGGCCTCACATGCCGCCAGGTCTCGTGTCGCTAGGCCCCGCCCCCTCTCTCTTTGTGGCCTTACCTAATGCCGACCGTGTCTGTGCCGACAGGTCCTACCCCCTCCCCCATGCGTTCTGGTCGCGTGCCGTAGCGTCCTGTCTTGAGGTGTGCGGTAGGGAATGGTTTTCTCGATGCCTGCCGCCCCTCGGCAAATCAATTAGGTAATGTTCGTCAAACATTATTGAAAATAAAGAATTCGCATTTTATGACTACTAATACCCGCACATTGCATATCTAATGCTCCTCGAGCAATTAAGTTTTTTTGATTAATTAATTGTATATGAATTGACTCGAGCGCAAGTGGTCGTCATCGTATATGTGTGTATAAGTAGCATGCTCACGGGAACAGTCCGCCATGTAATGAAAAAAAAAACCCAACATACTTCTGTCTGGTGATAACGGTAATATCCATGTATACACACATTAGCGAACAACAGCCGGGCATGTAATGAAAAACCCCGCAACCTAATTCTGTCTGAGGATAACGGTAATTTCCATGTATACACACATTAGCGAACAACAGCCGGGCATGTAATGAAAAACCCCGCAACCTACTTCTGTCTGAGGATAACGGTAATGTCCATGTATACACACATTAGCTGACAACGTTAGACGTTTTCACCACATTAAACACATTAGTAGACTTTAAGATTGCATCCCGGATCTGTATACAGTCATTAGCGAACTATGTCAGTAATTGTTTTCCTAAGTGCTCTGAAAAACCCCAGACACTCAATGTAAATACCTTTTAGCTCGTAGAATTTCCATTATAAATTGTGGAAAAACCCTAGTCTAGACAAATTTTTCCCTGATAATTAATGATTACGTTTCATAGCTCTTATTTCTTTCAATAAAATATTGCGAATAAAGTATTCAGAATTCAGATTGGCGGAAAGAAATATTACATACGGTATTAAAAATAAATAAGCGTCTCATTGATCGGTGAATACTACATATGTTATTAAAAATAAAATAAATACGGATAACATTATAGTTAAATATTATAAATGTTATTAAAAACAAATGCCTTTGTATTTAAAAATAGACAGCCGGCTTCTGCCTGGAGGGTGAATAACAGGTCTCAACATGCATTCAACACCCTCCACAGCCGCGTGACGTCACCGTCTACAGTATATAAGAAACGTCGGCAGCCAGAGCGATCATTTATTGATCGTTCAGTGATAATCGAAATGGCTGGTGATAATCGTGCATCTGAGATGAATGATTGCTGGAGCGAGTGTGGAGAAGATTATTTTCACTACGTATACTTCCATACCGAAACATGCAATGGTTTAATGCATTCAGTGTTGTGTACTCAACCATCGCATCATGATCAGATGACTACACTGGAAGTGTGCACAGAGAGCTGTCCTGTTTATCGAGGAGCGAACATGTAAGTAATATATATATATATATATATATATATTTCTATAACTCGGTAATATATTGTACGCATGTTAAATGAAAACTAACTTAAAATTATCTTTTTCTTTCATTGAAAATCGCATGGGTGATGATGTGGAGGATCTTAGCGATGTCGATGAAGATGACAATGTCTTCGTCCCGAAACATCTAACTGAATGTGATACAGAGTCGTGCACGGGATACATGCATTCTGTACTTTGTACTAACCCGGCCCAGCATGAATACATGACATCCTTCTTCCTATGTAGCGACAACTGCGAGGTCTACCAGCGCAGGAAGAGAAAACTCGAGTAAGTAGAAGAAATGTTAAATTACATATTTATTTACTGCTTCTAATGCTACTCTATGTCTAACCTAAAATTAAATTATTACAGACTGCGAATAAATGAACCTAAGGTACCCGTGGCAATAGAGGAGCTGGATCCTAAGAGACGCATTCTCAATATAGTGGAATATCCAATCGCAGAGCGCAATACGCAGCCTATGGATGAGGATGCTGCTCCACTACCCGACATTACTACTACCCATGATGATAAAGCAACGAGGGTACAGGAGGGGATAAATCAGACGATTCCAGATTGCTCGCCCGAGATACACGCAGAATCATGCAAGCCCGTGAAGTGAGTATGACACACTTTGGTAGTACTTTTTGTGTGGCAAGGGGAGAGGAGTTTTCTAATATATGTATTTTCTCTTTCAGAGGGCATGAAATCATTAACTAAACCTATTTCTAACATTGTTTTGAATATATGTTGCAGGGGTGTGAGGAGGGAGCGGAGGAAGAGGCAGAACGAGACTGGGAAGAGAAAGCAGAAGAGGAGGTGTAAGAGGAGGATCCTCAACGAGGGTCCTAGGGTCTTCTTATTCATTGAAGATACCCTGCATTCGCCGGAGGAGCATGGAGAATCGATCACAGGCGTTTGATGACGTCAGCATCTCCTCTCCCATTCCGTGAACATTGGACTATACTATGACACTCCGTCCCTCTACATAAATTGTGAAAGGATAAGTAAATTGTTTATATTACAAAATCAGACCGGGATATAATATCCAAAAACATTTCAATGATTGAAGATTACCTACACCAAGAAAAAAAGTTTGCGTGTGATGAATATTGTGACAATGTAATTTATGCATACAATATTATTGTATTTTTTGACCATTCAATTCATTTCATAAATACATGTTTAAATAATAATGTAGTATCTTTAGACATTGAGGGTGTTAGGAACCTAAAACGGCTATTGCCCTGTATTGAAAGACATTTGAATATTTTAAATGATTTCTGCAAGTCAGGAGCAATTAGTTTTTCAGGGAGTAGGAGGGGAAGAAGGAAAATGCTTGAAATGTATGCTAAAGTCAATAAAAGAGTGTTTTAGTATATGAATTCAATTTATTATTCATAAACTTATCCTTGTACATTCCTTTACAAAAACCATTCACCCAAACATATGCATAATTATATAAGTGCTTGCATCACGTGAGAAAGAGGTTTGTAGGTAAATACTTTGTCGTGTAGAACCAGGCAGTACAGTGACGTCTGGGCTGGTATATTTGCAGATGCTTGAATCTCGATTCTGATTATAACCTCCTCGGGTTGGTGAGAACAGTCTATTACGAATAATGGTGCACGGTGAAGAAAATCCTTTCTCTTCAAGAGGGGATAATTATCTCTTTCATAATAGGAACTTTGAAATTTACAGTACATTTCATATAGTGAAGCAAACTTTGAATTTTGAAAGTCCAAGTTCAAATCATGGTAGGGGTAGCATTTACTGTTGAGGAGTAGTCTCAAATTAGTAATGTTGCAGTGATCAAACTCGGAACTGTACTTGCTATAATCATCCAATCTTGCAGTCTGAGCACACATAATGATGAAGCGAGGTTTCTCGAGCTTAGATGTTGTTGCTACATTCCACGTGAAAGATCTTGTCTGGGGTACAGCAGGCTGGGTATGAAGATCCATAGATCGAAAGGCAAGGTGTAGAGGTTTATCAGACTTGACAATTTTTAGAATGTGAACCCTTTCAGCATCGGAAAGGCGAAATACAGGCATCCTCTATTCGATTCTAGTTAACTTTACATTTGCTTCCTCTCCATTCGAAATCAGGACACAGTTTCTAGAATCTTTGGATCTTATGAGAATCAATTCAAACTTGCTGTTGAGTATAAGCTCCTTGTGGTCATCAGCAAATCCTAGGAGCATCGAGAGAGGGACTACAGCACTGAAAGCTCCATTACTCGCGTGTACTATATCAACTTCTTCACCAGGATAGGCCCATCCAGCATTCAGCAGCCGATTTGACTCCATAGGGTTGAGAGTCACATAATTTCGTAGAGTTGTAGTAATTCCAGGATTCCTTGTTCTGTCTATAGTTGTAGCATTCATATCTAGACATATCCTATCAAACATGAAGGTTATAGCATTATTAGTGAGCTTCGATGTAGTAGTGGATCCATCTACCTTGGTGAGAGCACCTTCGATGTGGAGATAACTATTGTTAGGTAGCGTATACAAATCTTCAGCTTGGCATGGTATTCTAATTTCATCGTTTACATCCAGAGCGTAGGTGTTGTATGGAAGAAAAATATCATCCTCCTCCTTGGTGATCTTGTCGTCAAAGGCTGGAACTTCTGTCACGTTTAAGATGTCCATTATAGCGGCCTGTAACCTAATCCTTCGAGGAACTTGCGGTTAGCACGTGTTAAGTCCTCGGAAGCTGGAGAGGTAGTATGCTTCGAACGCTGTGTATGTCGTCTATTATAGTATTTGCGATGTCTTTAAAAATGTATTGCCATTACGTATTATGTGGAGTCTTGTAGTGATAACTTCGTTCCTGAAGTTGATCGCCTTTCCGTGTTGATCTACCACTCGAATAGTGATCTAGTCTATATAGTTTGTATCTATGACCGGTAAATATATCGGGTTCGAAGGTTCTTGAGAGCCTGGTGGAACAGAAGGGAAAAGCTCGTAGAGCGAATGTCCGCTTTTACCGTCAATTAAAGAGCCTGTTGCAATACTGCACTCCACACGTATGATACTCACTTTAAATATATTCACAAGATCGTCAGATTCAAACGCTTCTCCAGCAGGAATTATTTTAGTGTCTGTGAATCCTAGAAGCGAACCAATAGATCTATCCTTAGAAAAGTCTATTGTATAAGGACATTTAATTTCAGCCTTTCATTGTATTATTGTTAGGTCTTATGAAGAAGACTTCATCATTCAATCCTAGGTTATCCTTTAGAAATGTATTGATATCGACAATCTCGTAGGTTCCATGAGGGATGGCAATGGTTTCAGGTTTACCATTATGAATATAATGAAATCTATTATTACTTTCATCGACATTTGGTATTGAATAGAATGTTTCAAAATTCAAGAGAGCAATCTCATAATGACCTGGAGGATCTAGCTGTAGAGGCGGGTTTAGATACGTTGAAATAACAGTGTCTGACCCACTCACTGTAACTGTATAACTCATCTTGATAATGAAGCAGGTTCTAGGATAAAAGAAATTGCAAGCACAAGTGCTCGCAGATGACTGAATCGAAATTCTGGTATCTCTGTGTATTATAGTAGATTTTAACGCCTTGTAGATATTTCTCAATCTCAGGAGGCGGTTTCAAATTGCAGAAACTATCAAAGTAGTATGCAACATCACCTTCTTTCCTTATAGACCCCATGTGTGTTCCTTCATTATCTGATGTATCGAGATTGGTAATAAGTCTCTCTTTGCAGTGTGGTTTTAAAGGAAGTTTGTCAATCATATAAACCCCTCCAAAATAAGGAATTTTTAAACGTTTAGCATAATATTCGATGGCTACGTTACTTAGCGCTTCCTCTGGTATATGTACAATCCTCTTCCTCCGTTTTTTGCCTTCTTCTTTAAACCCTCGCGTTTAGATCCTCTTTTTTCAAAGACCTTGCTATTTTAGATGCACTGGCTAAAGAAGACATCAGCGGCATAGCAGGTAAGAATCCTCCTTTATTCCTCTTCTTACACCTTCTCTTCCGGAGTCCCTTTCCCGGGTCTCCATCGCCTTGTTATGCCTCGCAACTTCTGCTAAGTGTCTATCAGCAGCCTTTTTTTATTGACTGCAGAGGCTATCTGAGCAGCGCCACCTGCTGCAGCGCCTAAAGCAGCAATGATGGGTGTCAACGGTAAAAACCCTCCTCTCTTCTTCTTCCTCTTACCGGCTCCCACTGCAATCTTTCCCTTCATGATTGCAGTTACTAGCGTTGCAGCTAACCTTTCACCAAAAGTTGAATCTGATGACTGCACACGTTTCCAAGCCTTCTCTGCAAGAATCTTATCCGCTATTTGTCTTGAAGCGGTGTCCTTATTCTCAGCGTACGCGAGGTCGTGCTGTTTGCAAGCTTCGTTTAATTGGTTAATTCCGGGGTCTCCTCTTTTTAGACGTTTTTCCAATTTAGTACCAGGCCCGCAATATCTATATCCATGTAAGTGAGCTTCAAAGGGGAGCGAATTAATTATGGAATTAATAATTCCAGAGCCGCGCTTATACTGCAACGACCTCCCTCTCTTAGCTCTCATGATATACTAAGCGAGTAATTGCATGCATTAGCCCTTTTATATCATTGCATTCAATCATTAACTACTTTACACCCGGTAATATATAAGCATCGCACATACATTTTATAAGTTAGTTGTTAACATGGAGCTTGCTTAGCAGCACTGCTCTCTACCTATTCAGGTATTAGACTTTGAAAGCGAGTTTAGAAGTGACCGTCATGGCAAGTTATTTCCATCTAATGTCAGAGCTCTTATTTTAGGGAGCTCTAGTGCAGGGAAAACAAACGTATTACTCAATATGCTACTCCATGAGAATGGACTACGTTTTGAAAATTTGTATATTTATTCAAAGTCTCTCTATCAACCAAAGTACCAATACCTAATTAAAGTGCTTGGAAACATCGAAGGTATAGAAGTGAACACCTTCGACAACGGGAATGATGTTTTGCATCCTTCTGAAGTCAAAGAAAATTCAATCTTTATATTTGATGACGTCATCACTGAAAAGCAGGAAAAGATAGCATCCTTTTACAGTATGGGTAGACATCGAAATGTCGACTCTGTATATCTAGCGCAGTCCTATGCTAAAGTTCCAAAACATTTAATTCGCGATAATACAAACATGATAATACCCTTCAGACAAGACAATTTAAACTTAAAGCACATTTACGAAGATTATGTAAATACCGACATGACCTACAATGAATTTAAAGATCTATGTAAGAGCGTTTGGGAGAGTGTATCAGAAGGAAGACCTTTTGTTGTGATAGTTCCTGAATTTCACATGAATGAGGGGCGATATAGGAATGGTTTTGATGTATATTTTAAGCTCGACAAAAAAGAAAATGATCATTCGCAGTTACCATGAGCACCGATAGGTTTGGTTCTCAGAGAACTGAGCCCGCTAGAAGAGTGTTTGATCGTTTTATCATAAATAGAGATGTCAATGGAAACTATCAATTCAAGAATAAGAGATTGTGCAATGTTCACGATCCTGAAGATAATCATGATGCCTCCAATAAGAATTATGTGGATGCTCTCGAAATTAGGATGCACGATTTCTCTCAGCAAGCTGCTAACAATGTTGAGGTTATGGCTAAGACCCTGAGGGATGAATTGATTTCAAGATATATCCTCAAGAGAGATAAGGAAAATAACATCGTAATCGATAAAGTTAGATTGAAGGTATTGCTAGATCCTGTTCACGATAATGATGTTGTGAATAAAAAGTTCATCACTGGATATGTCAGTTCACGCACGCAGTCGAGAAATGGTAATGGTAACATTATATTCGACAATAAGAGAATCACTGATATAGCAGATCCTCTCGGAGATACGGATGCTGTAAATAAAAGATATGCTAGAGCTATGATCATTAGGAAATCGAACGAGACGCGACAGCAGTTAAACAGGTACTTGCCAAAGGAAATCGAGATGCAAATAGGTAAGAAGCTGCTAGACATCACAGAAAATCTGAATAAAACTACGAGTAAAGTGGATACTCTAACAACCTCTACAAAAGACAGAGTGGATTCTGTAATGGACTCTATTAAACAAGTTACCGCAGAGCCTGATAGAGAAAAAACAAATCTTCAGAATCTTTGCAATCAGAAAATTAGTAATTTAGAAAAGTTAGCGATGAATCGAGTTTCAGATTTAGAGGCTACAGTCGGGCAGCTAAAGACAGAGGTTTTGAATACCCTCAAAACTGATTGCTGCAATGATAAACTTAAGAAAGTGGAGGAAAATGTAAATATGATGATGGATGCCTACAAAACTAATGTGCAGCAAATGACGAGTCTAGAAGAATCAGTCAGAAGCCAGTACGCTAGTACGGCAATCTTTGCTGAAGCGTTCAAGACACATACGCAGGAACATAAGAAAGAAACCGAGCAACTGAGAACTTCGATAGAGATGTTGGCTAAGGCTATCGATACGATGAGAACTCAAGCTGGACGCAGACTATAAATTGAAGGTAATCGTCTATTTTCACGTCATTTGTAAGATGGATAGTGAAAGCATAGGACTTAAAGAGTCTGTAGTCGAGCATACCAGGGCTGTAAAAGAAAAACTGAGAGCTCTAAAAGGTCTCGGGTTTGAGACTCAGCATGTCATGTCCGAAGCTTTGAAGCCTGTAACCGCTCCCCTCAAGGATATTTTGGACACTCAACGAGGGTTGACTGTGAAGACCGTCAAGAATATAGATGGTGATTCTACAAGTATTTCTACTTACCTTCAACACGTTCGCTCAAAAGACAAGGATGGCATTGATACATTGTACGGTGTGAGATATTAAGATGGAAGTTATATGCTTGGAAATAAAGATATTCATTTTATAAATAATCAAATATTGATAGGTGATGAAACGTATGAATCTACCGCCGGTTTGACGGAGCTCATCTTTATGCGAACGCCTCAGACTTCTGCATACACCAGTAAAGACTTGGAGACGTACGCTAAGATTATGAAAAGTACTTTTCTTCATAGAAGTGGTTACACCAGGCACGGTCGTTTGAAATCTGGTAAATCGTATAAATACAAGAATATAATACGACCCTTGCTCAATACACATTCAGGTCTAAGACTGGCATGGAAGGAGCATAAGTCTGATAAGGAGGTTGACTACGTATTCTGGAGAAATCCTAACACATTAGTGAATAGACTGAGTTTACTTATTGCTTCGACGGACGCCGGTAATAATAGTCACGCTAAAGAGATTGAGGAAATTATCCTGGAGTTGAAAGCATCTAAAATTATAGCATGACCGCCAAACAGAATATCGCCAGAGAGCTTCACGGATCGGCGAGGAGGAACTATTTACGACGCAAAATTATCAGCAAAGGTATGAATGATTTATTACAAATTGATTTGATTGAAATGATACCATACGCAAGAGTGAACAAAAATGTCAAATACATTCTGATCGCAATCAACCTTTACTCTAAAATGGCATATGCAAAACCCTTAAAGGAATAAGGGCGGAGTTAATGTTGTAAAGGCTATGGAGGATATATTACAAGAAATGGATGTCCCTCCCCGGAATATTCAAAGTGACAACGGGAAAGAATTTTATAACAAGTTCTTTAAACGATTAATGTTTAAGTATAACATTAACCACTACAGCACCTATACCAATGTGAAGGCTGCGGCTGTTGAACGTTTAATTCGAACCTTGAAGAAAATGACGTACCGAGAGTTTTTAGTCCAAGGCTCATACAAGTGGCTAGATCTTTTACCTAGAATCCTTGTAAAGTACAATGATACTTTTCATTCAACTATCCGCATGAAACCTAATGAAGTGAAAAACACCGATCTTCTGACTGTGTATAATTATAATCAAGAACGAAGAGAGAAGAAGGCTTCAAGGAAGTTTAGTGATGGTGATTATGTCAGAATATCTAAACATAAAGGACATTTTGAAAAGGGTTTTGAATATAACTGGAGCGTTGAAATCTTCAAAGTATTTCGTGTGAACCGTACCAAGCCTACAACATACATACTAAAGGATAGGAATGGTGAAATCATAAAAGGTGGCTTTTATGGACATGAACTAAAAAAGACTAACTATCCTAACACATGTTTAGTAGAAAAGGTTATACGTAATCAGGGAAATAAAGTTATTATAAAGTGGTGCGGTTTTCCAGATACTCAATGGATTGATAAAAGGGATTTGGTGTAATGTATGAAGACTTAATAAAGACCAGTTTTTATGGTTGTAAAATCATGAGTATTTTTATTTTAAAAAATCATTCATATTTTTTTCAGGGAAAAATGTAAACACTTAAAAACCCTCACATACTATAAATGGATATATACAATAACATCACTAGAGGGAAAATTATTACATAAAAACCCTCATACACAATTTAAATGAATATATACAATAACATCATTAGAGGGAAAATTAATATATAAAAACCCTCACACACTTTAAATGAATATATACAATAACATCATTAGAGGGAAAAAATTATTGCATAAAAACCCTCATACACAATTTAAATGGATATATACAAAATTCAGATTGAAAAATAAAACTCAAGAAATCTTCAAATATTTACATTATATACATATTTTCAAGTTTAGGTCATAGCAATCACCAGGTCTAAGGGAATAATGGCCCCACGCTAGAGTCTTATAGCTTCCTTCCATCAAGTTCCTCTTATCGTTACCCCCAATTTGTTTGTCTCAATGGTGTTAATTTTGTGATTTTTACTCCGAAATGTTTTTTGAAGTGAATACATTTTTCTTAGACTATGGTTCTTTAAGCATTCAAAATACTGACCGATATCGATTTTATCCATACCCGCCCTGGTGATGACCTTAGCTTTCTTAATTGTCTGCCCTCCGTATCTGTATGCGTATAACTGTTCTCTTATACCGACATACCCCTCCATAACCAAACCGCCCAATTCATCCTTGAACAACCCAATCTTTTTCCTGTTGGCTTGCTCAATACCATATGCATTATCCTTTTCGAAGTTTGAAGTGTCGAAATATTGGGGGGTTCTCCCTGATGAAATCATAGATATCAGAACTCGTTTATTTATGTTTGCCACGGCTGCGTCAGTATTATTGTTAGAGACACGTTTCTCTTAGGCAGGGCTGATGCGACAAAGAATGTAGGCTTACAGAAATTTGTAGTTTTAATTCACTCATTTTTATTAATCCTTGACACAAATTAAATAGCACTTCACTAATATCGAGAGCTATGAGATTTTTTAATGTCTATTTTTTTTTGTTTTTTGAGGGCTTCCTTATACCTCCTAACAACTTCACTTGTTAGTGGTATTAGTGGCGGTAGCGGCGGTAGGACTTGATATGTCAGCCGTCTCCTTACTCGTCTGTGGTATGCCTGGCTGTTGAAAGCGGTAGTACTACAGTGAGGGATGTTGGGAAAGGCAGTATGGAATTGAGGGATGTCGGGGGTTTCATCTGTTTGCTGTAATTTAGCAACCCCTGATAGGGGAGTTGCTAAATTTCTAATCTGAGAGGGTGTGGACGATGTCAGTGATGTGGATAGGAATGGAGGGTTAACGACGATAGGTGGTGGTGTAACTTCAAATATTCTTAAGGTTGAAGCTGAAGAAAGGGTAGGAGAGGGGATTGAAAATGAGGTAGATGCGGATCGGTGTGAAGGTTGTTGCGGTACGCTTAAGTCCCCTGGGAAACAGGAGTGTGTAGGCGAACCGTGAGTGACTCCATCAAAATAATGACCAAAATCTGAAAATAATAATAAAATAATAATAATAATAATAATAAAAACAATAATAATGATAATAGTATAGCACGTGTAAAACAAGAACTCCATAAAATATTGAAAAATTCTTACCGCTCAGTGGTTGGCGAGTATTTGACCCTCCTGGGAAACCGGAGGGTGCAGACGAGTCGTCGCTGTATTCATCAAAAAAATAAAGACCGAAATCCGAAAAATAATAATAATAATAATGATAATAGTATAGCACGTGTAAATCAAGAAGTTCATAAAATATTCAAAAATACTTACCCTCAGTGGATGGCGAGTACTTGACCCTCCTGGGAAACCGGAGGGCGCAGACGTCTCGTCGCTGTATTCATCAAAAAAATAAAGACCAAAATCTGAAAAATAATAATAATAATGATAATAGTATACCATGTGTAAAACAAGAACTTCATAAAATATTGAAAAATTCTTACCGATCGGTGGTTGCTAATAATAATAATAATAATAATAGCAATACTAATGGTAGTATAGCATTTGAAAAACAGGAACTTCATAAAATATTGAAAAATTCTTACAATTCGGTAGTTGCGGTTCGCTTGACCAGGGAAAACCGGACACACCGACGCCTCGAGAGCGTCTTCCTCAAAATAAAAGACGCCAGTAATTTACACGTTAGATTTTATTTATTTATTTACTTAGTTTTTAATAGAAAAGTTATATTATTAAGTTAATTTACTTTATTGCGAATAGCCTATACAGGGAAAATGTCGATGTATTTTTAAACACCTGAGAAATTTTCTATTACAAATAAAGCACGTGTATTTCTCGACACAATCATGGAAAATATCTCTTTTTAACGTGATGGAAACAGACTGAAAGTATTTACTAAATAAATGCGCGAGAGGAATGAAACATTAACTGATGAATGTTCGATCAATGCATGCAAGCATGAAGTCCCCGGATCGATTACCACCGGTTACCCTCGGAAGAATATTTATACATAACGTTTTTTATTCGATTCGTGGGGGGTTTTCAAGTAATTGTATTTTTCTCTAGAAAGGAATATAATTCACTTGGTGAAAACACGTATTTAAATACCCGGAATAATAATTACTCAACAAGATGACTACTTAACTAAACTGTTCACATTTTTTTGAGAATTCACACAGCTAGATATTAACACTAGAAGTTCAACTATTCGCGTACAAATGCCCAACATTAAAAAACAAGAACGCAAATATAAGTAAAATGTACAGAGTAATAGTTTAACTTTTAAAGTAAATGAAGTGTTTTTACATAAAGAAAAGTTATATTATTAAGTTAATTTACTTTATTGTGAATAGCTTATACAGGGAAAATGTCGATGTATTTTTAAACACCTGAGAAATTTTCTATGACAAAATAAAGCACTTGTATTATTCGACACACTCATTGAAAATATCTCTTTAACATGATGGAAACAGGCTGAAAGTTTTTACTAAATAAATGCGCGAGAGGAATGAAACATTAACTGATGAATGTTCAACCAATGCATGCAAATATGAAGTCACCGTTTCGAATACCGTCGGTTACCCTCGGAAGAATATTTATACAGAACATTTTTTATTCGATTCGTAGAGTATTCAAGTAATTGTATTTTGTCTAGAAAGGAATATAATTCACCTGGTGAAAACACATATTTAAATATACGGAATAATAATTACTCAACAAGATGAATACTTAACTAAACTGTTCACATTTTTGAGAATTCGCGCAGTAAGCTATTAAATGTAGAATATGCTTGCCTAAAATGAATACTTAACTAAACTGTTCACATTTCAGAATATTTAACTGTCTAGCTATTAAATTTTAGAATGCTCAGCTTTTTAAAAATAAAGGTCTGACATTAAAAACAAGAACGCAAATATAAGTTAAATCTACTAAGTAATAAGTTAACTTTTTAATGAAAATGAATTGGTGATACAACTTACCAGACATGATGTTCGATTAAATTTCACGCTGAAAGAATAAAGTTTGCAGAGTGCTTAGATCGATGTGTTCTCACAATACAGCGAAAATCATTGGAGAAGCTGCTGCTTTTATATCATTTCCTCCGATAAAACCTGAAGGGGGTGAGAGGTGTGAGGGTATATAATACAACGATTTTGATTGGCTACTCCAAACATTCGAGTAGAATGAGAGGGAAATGCTTACCTCGCACAGTGACATTTCGTAAGCAAGCCTAAACCTGTTATGGGGAAATCCAACATCACGACATCTCTCCTTAAGGGAATGCTTCTGCATATGACTCTAGAAAATGTATTTTATTTTTTAATGACATATGTAGTATTCATCGATCAGCGATGCGTTTTAATATCGTATGTAATATTTCTTTCCAAAATCTGAATTCTTCATATCACTCTCGCCAAATCATATTTCGTTGTTTAACAACGCGGAAAAAAATCAGTTTAATTTTTGATATCATGCATGGCAATTCTTGTATGTGAGTATTTAAATAATGACAAAGATACATTCGAATACTTAAGTACAGAATCTATACAGTACCCCTTTAATTATAATTTCAGCGTTATTTTATTTTTAATAACATATGTAGTATTCACCGATCAATGAGACGCTTATTTATTTTTAATACCGTATGTAATATTTCTTTCCGCCAATCTGAATTCTGAATACTTTATTCGCAATATTTTATTGAAAGAAATAAGAGCTATGAAACTTAATCATTAATTATTTTTTAATAACATTTATAATATTTAACTATAATGTTATCCGTATTTATTTTATTTTTAAAAACATATGTAGTATTCACCGATCAATGAGACGCTTATTTATTTTTAATACCGTATGTAATAGTTCTTTCCGCCAATCAGAAATCTGAATACTTTATTCGCAATATTTTATTGAAAGAAATAAGAGCTATGAAACTTAATCATTAATTATCAGGGAAAAAATTGCCTAGACTTGGGTTTTTCCACAGTTTGTGATGGAAATTCTACGAGCTAAAGGGTATTTACATTGAGTGTCTGGGGTTTTTCAGAGCACTTAGGAAAACAATTACTGACATTGTCCGCTAATGACTGTATACAGATCTGGGATGCAATCTTAAAGTCTATTAATGTGTTTAATGTGGTGAAAACGTCTAACGTTGTCAGCTAATGTGTGTATACATGGATATTACCGATATCACCAGACAGAAGTAGGTTGCGGGGTTTTTCATTACATGCCCGGCTGTTGTTCGCTAATGTGTGTATACATGGATATTACCGTTATCACCAGACAGAAGTAGATTGCGGGGTTTTTCATTACATGGCGGACTGTTCCCGTGAGCGTGCTACTTATACACACATATACGATGACGACCACTTGCGCTCGAGTCAACTCATATACAATTAATTAATCAAAAAAACTTAATTGCTCGAGGAGCATTAGATATGCAATGTGCGGGCATTAGTAGTCATAAAATGCGAATTCTTTATTTTCAATAATATTTGACGAACATTACCTAATTGATTTGCCAAGGGGCGGCAGGCATCGAGAAAACCATTCCCTACCGCACACCTCAAGACAGGACGCTACGGCACGCGACCAGAACGCATGGGGGAGGGGGTAGGACCTGTCGGCACAGACACGGTCGGCATTAGGTAAGGCCACAAAGAGAGAGGGGGCGGGGCCTAGCGACACGAGACCTGGCGGCATGTGAGGCCTCAAAGGGAGCCGGCGGGCTTGTCGGCGTAGAACAATGGATCTTATCAGTTGTCGGCATCTTCGTTTGGCCCAGAATCGGCTTTTTATTTCTACTTCTACATACAAGGAATAATGAAAAGCTATAACACAATTTTAGTCTGAGAATACTTATTTCAGGAGCAAAAGATAGGATTTGAGACCTTTTGTCGCAGTATAATTCACATACGGAACAATTAAGGCAAGTCATATTCAAGTACATGTAAGGACCAAAACAATAACTAATCTAGATATTTTTTTATTGTTTGCCTTCTTCCTTAAACACCTCTTTTCGCCTCAAATTAGCATTTTTTTTTGCAAATTTCTAATTTTACTGAAGTTACGATGACGCAGCAGTAGCATGAACAACTAATGACATACTTCTATTGTAGGTTAAAGGTTATTACCAGCCTTGTGCGCAGTTTTTATTTCCACTTATACAATGTTTAAATAAAGCTAACCCCGTTTTTTTTTGAGAATAATTATTAAAGTTTAAGTACATCCTTTTCTTTTTTTTCCATTTCCTTAAACTGTTAAATGAAATACCCGTTATCCTCTTATTTTTTCAGTACATCTCGATTAGACCCTGAATTTTTCTATCTCATAAGCACATCAAAGTGCTTAACTTACAGGATTTTTGATTGAACGTAAGCTAGGTCTCCCTAAGTTCGCTACGTTAAGCAAATGTATTTTAAAAAAGGTTATATGTTTTATTACAATTGCAAAATCTAATATAACACATTAGTAGATTAGATTAGATTGGATTGCATTCTGTGAGTTCACTAGCAGCCACAAAGGCTTGTGAACATAGAACATGTCAAGGAAATGTACAAAATTTACATATGAACATAAATATTACACAGACTATAGAATATTTGAAATAAAATAGAGACATACTATATGCGTGTCAAGGAAATGTACAACAGAGTAACATATGTACATAAATATTATATAGAATGCAGAACATTTAAAATAAAATAAAGACTTATTATATACAAAATGAAACAAATCAGGTGTAATTTTGTACAAAATCGAATACCTCCCTACCGTTATAAGACTAACATTATATTTATAGACAAGAACAGTTATTTTAACTTTCACTCGGTTTGTAGCTTTTGTTCGTCTCATCATTTTGTTCTTTTTGATTTGTAATGCATAACATTTACTGTCAGTTCTTAATATACGTGCATTGAAATAGCTTAATTAATTCTAGAGCAGGCATCAAATGTAACTGTCGATTGTCATTAATATTTACTAATACTACTTACACAACTATATGTTATGTATTATCATCAGGATAATTTGTCATTCAGATAGTCTTGTACAGAATAATATGCTTTTGAGCATAGGTATTCTTTAGCAGCAGGTTTAAAGGCATTGAAATTGTCAACTTTTCCCTTAATATCATTAGGGAGAGAATTAAATATTTTATGGTCTCATAATATACACCTTTCTAGAAGCAAGAAAGCTTTGCACTGGGATTATGGGTGTTACCCTATTGTCTAGTGTTTATCTCATGAATTTCCATGTTTTTAATAAATGTGGTTCGACTGCATACAAAGCATTTTAAGATTGTAAATATGTACATGCAAAGTAGGGTTAATATCTTCAGTCTTCTAAAACGATGTTTACAAGAGTGTCTGCTATGGGTGCTGGAAATGATTCTTATAACCTTCTTTTGCATGGGGAATATTCGTTTACTTTCTACTGAGTTTCCCCAAAGTAATATTCCATATTTGATGATAGAGTTAAAGTATGCATAGTATACTAATATAATTGTATCTATAGAACTGACATTTACCAGTGCTCGGATAGTATAACAGGCAGAACTGAGTTTAGGTAAGATATACATAATGTGAACTTTCCAATTTAAATATCTGTCTACTTGGAGGCCCAGAAATTTAATTTTGTCTATTTGTTCTAGTAACGTATCATTAATCCCAATTTCTATTGGAGTGTGTGATGATCCATGTGTTATAAATTTAACAACTTTTGTTTTGTCTAGATTTACAGATAATTTGTTAGCTTTAAACCAGTGTGACATACAATTATAAACAAAATTCAATTTAATTACACAATCATTCAAGGTTTCACTAGTCACCAGAACACTTGTGTCATCAGAAAACAGAATGATACTTGCAATATCCTTTATGTAAAATGATAGGTCATGTATATAGATCAAAAATAGTATATTGACTATTAGGACTGAAACTTGGGGTACTCCATGTGTTGCTGTTTTCCATTTTGATGTATGTTTTCCAAACCTAATATCATTGACTACTACAACACTTTGTTTTCTTTCATTTAGACATGGCATTCGTACCAATTTAGGTTTCATTTTCAGTCCATAGAATTTCAATTTTGCTATCAGAATATCATGA
Organism: Deroplatys truncata; assembly: GCA_030765065.1. Lineage (NCBI taxonomy): Eukaryota > Metazoa > Arthropoda > Insecta > Mantodea > Mantidae > Deroplatys > Deroplatys truncata. The sequence goes on from CM060990.1 coordinate 703,740,677, forward strand.
TTGCCACAGTCAAATGGCCTTGCTAAGTCACAGAAAATCCCACCAACATGCATTTTTTGGTTTAGTGCAGCTAACACTTCATAAGTAAAGCTATAAGTAGCATTATTGGTCGACATTTCTTTTCTAAACCCGAACTGATCCCTGAGAAGTATGTTGTTATATTCAAGGTGTTTATATTAGTCCATTCAACATCAATTTTTCAAGACCTTTTGAAAAATTTGGCAAGAGAGATATTGATCCATAATTTGAAACGTTATTGCGCTCGCCGTTTTAGAAAAGTGGTTTAACAATGGAAAATTTCATTCTTTTAGGGAAAATTCCTGTCCTTACTGTCTCTTTGCACAAACAACTAAGGGGAGTGGAAATTTCAGACGAGCATGATTTTAAGATTTTTATTGTTATTTCGTCATAACCAGAAGAATATTTTTGTTTTGAAGGAGTTAGTAATTTTGTTTATTTCAGAAGACGCTGTCAGATAAGTTTTAAGTTCAGGTACTTCATTAGTGAAATTTGATCTTAGAAATTCCAAAACTGAATTTTTACTTCCAAAATTAATACTCAGTTTGTTTTTTACATCCAAAAATAATTTGTTAAAATTTTTTGAAACTTCATGTGGTTCACTAGTTCTTGATGAAAATAATTGTATGGGGAAGATATCTATTCACATACCTATAAAATTTAAAAAGAAGTGGAGTTGCAACTGGCGAAGTTAGAATAAACGTGTACTACTTGTGAATATGTTCAAATTGAATAATATTTTAATATCATTTGATCACTGATCACTTTATTTTAATGTTGATGAGAAATTAAATTGAAATATGCTAATTGGATGCACTAACGTTTTGTGCTTATGTTATAAACAATAATCAGTCACATTGACAATTTCAAATTTACATTGAAAATAGAATTAATAGAAAGCTTAAGTTTATAAAGCTACCAGTTTATTGTCTTAAGTGAAAAATGGAAAAAACGCTAGGAAACTTAATTGAACTGGCTTAAACTGAATTACAGGTAACGTCCAAACTTAAGTAATACTTGTTTTGTGCACTGGACACAGAAATGCATGTTTATGTAAGTCTCACACATTCTTCGTGGATGTAACGGGTTCATAAACCTACAGTATCTTGTATCTAGAACACCATCCATCGTACAGATAAAACGATAGCAGCTATTTGTTGATTTACCAGCAACTGGATTCTGGTTCGGATGTGCCCAACATGTTTTTCGAGAACTTACTCTTTCGAATTGATGTGCAGGAATTGCAGGAAGCAGAACTAGATGGCCTCGGGAGCAAACTATACGCCATCACCAAATCTGCATGATGAACCTATGAACACGTAAAGTATTTAATAAAGGTGTCAGGTCGAGGTTCTTCCGCCCCACATCACGTTCCTGTCTTTTGGTGGACCGCAGAATGCCGTTTGGCCCCAAAAACGCGCAGGCTTGCCCTGCGTGTCTTTCAGTTACATCCTACTGAGGAAACCTTCGTTGCATTTAAGCGTTCTCGGGCTAGGGCACGTTTTGTGCTTCGCAATGCCAAATGCAAGTCTTGGGAATTCTATGCCTCTTCCCTTTCCATCGTAGCTCTGCGCAAAAAGTGTAGACTAGAGTAAGAAATATGTATGGCAGGTGTTGCAGTACGATCATTCCCAGTCTTACCGTAAACGGCACCACTTATACTTGCGAAACAGGTATATCCAAAGACCTTGTCATTTCCTCTCCCTGCTTTTAGCCATGCGGATAGTTATGATAGCTTCTTCTTGCGATTCAAAGCCTCTGCAGAGCGGTTGCTTCCTGATTTTAACAGTGACTGTAGTGAGTCGTACAACGCATCTTTTACTGTTGCCGAGCTAGCGCATTCTCTGTCTGTCGCTAAGGATTCTTCCCCTAGTTCCTTTGACATCCACCGAAAAATGCTGCTTCATCCTCCGCCTGATGCTATTTCCTTCTCACTCGAATTATACACTGCATCTAATGTCGGCAGGTATTCTTGACCCCGTAGCCGACGGGTATTATCTTTCCTATCCCTCGATCCGTTAAGAACCTGCCGCTTCCCTCCAGCTACCGGCCTATTTGTCTGACGGATGTAAGACCTTTGAATGCATAATTAACGTTCTGTTGGTGTGGTGACTTTAGACGAAAAACCAGTCAGCAATATTCAGCGCGGATTTCCTTGCATTCGCTCTAGTGTCGACAACCTGACACGCCTGGAGGCTTATGTCCAAAATGCATTTCTCCTGAAGCCGCATGACGTGGGTGTTTTTCTTTGATCTACAGAAGCCGTATGACACTGGTTGGCGCCATGATATACTCCGTACGTTGCATGGTTACGGTTTAGCAGCCTTTTCTCTAACTTTTTACACCTTCGCCGTTTTAGTGTCCGCATTGGAAATGCGCTGTTCCAAGAGCGGATCCAAGAGAACGATGTACCCATGGGTGGACTCTTAACGTCACTGTGTTTGCCGTAGTCATTAGCGGCATCCCTAGTGTTGTTCTTAGTGGCCTTCCGATGTCTCGTTATGTTAACCACTTTACTACATATTATCGTTCTTATAGTCTCGATAAAATCGGGCGTCAACTGCATGTGGTCATAACATCGCTTGCAATCTGGGCGTTTCACGACGGATTTCGCCTTCCACATTCAAAAACACAGTGTATTCACTATCATTTCCTTCGTGGTGTACATGTTCCTCCTGATTGTCACTTGCTCGGCACACCCTATGCCTTTGGTCCACACCTCAAGTTCTTGGGTCAAACTTACCTGGGAGTGCCATAGTCGCCGGCTTCGTGCAGTCGCTCTCTTCGGCTACCAAGAATTTTATCTGGAGCATTTTTGGGCGGCGATCGAACCGTGATGTTGCGAGTTACCACTGTTTGTCTCGGTACTAACTGGATTATGCAGGTTTATCAGGGGCGCTGCGTCCGCGTCTAAACTGCGCCTTTTAGACACAGTTCATCATGCGGGTATCCGTCTTGCTACTGGGGCTTTCCGCACTAGTCGTTGCAAATGTGAGTACGCTGACTCCGGCGAACCCCCATTGTCTCATTTTTACTCTGTTCTTATGTTTGCAAGGTTGGCGGCTCATCCAGGCCACCCTTGTTTTAACTTTGTTTCACACCCGGATCTCGCTCTCCGTTAATTGCAAAAAAGTACTTCTTCGGTCCCCAGAGGTATCCGGTTCCGCGACCTTCTCGTTGCACGTTACCTCCGACTGCCTCCTGTGGAGCGGTTTTTTTCGGACGTTGCCATCCGTGGTAACTCCAGCTGGCCCGATTTTACCTAGTGCGTTCGGACAATGCGCGCTCCTCTATCTCATCTTCGGTGTTTCGTCAACTTTTTACCGAGCTTATGGGAAGTTACCGGAACTACACTCCGATATTTAGGATGGTTCCCTGGTGGGTAATGCCACAGGTTGCGGTTTCGTCCTTAACGGTGCGACTCACCGATATCGCCTGTTGGACGTCATTTCCGTTTTTATAGTCGAACACTCTATCATCTTTTTCCCCTCTTTTAAACCCTACTTTAATGCCAAGCTATTTTCTTATATGCTCCGATGCTTGAGCGCCCTTCAAGCCTTGCAACGGTTTCTCGGTTCCTCCACACACGTCGTGAAAATTCAGACACTCGTCTCCCGGTTGCATTTTCGTGGATACAAGTTACTTTTTAGATGGAACTCTCGCCATGTGGGTATTGCTAACAATGAGGAGGGAGATGCGACTGCTTATTCCGCTTGGCGTTTGTCGGAGTTTTCCACAGCGACTGTGCCTTATAGAGATATCCAGCGGTGCCTGCGACGCAATATGTCTTTATCCTGGCAAGAGTCATGGGAGGCGTTGGCCTGCACACAACTGCAGACAGTTAGGTACATTGTCCAACCCTAGCCCACTTCTTGCGGGTAATCACGGCGATCGGAAGTTATTCTTACTCGTGTACGCCTGAATCATACTCGCGCCACTCATGGACATCTTTTGTGCGGTAACACGATCCTGTTTGTCCAACATGTGACGTGCGCCTCTCCGAATCACACATTTTTCATACTTGTCCGCCACACGTTCGTGGGCGCCGGTCGTTTGGCTTAGGTTATACCCTTCATTCTGATTTAGAAGACGGTCCCGTGGCTGTCGGTTATAAAATGCGGCTTAGATTAGTATTGGATTTCATACGCAGGTTTAAGATGCCTGATTTGATTTTATCCTATTTTTTATCTTTTCTTTTTAAGCTTATAGGCTTGTCCTGTTCACCATTTTAGCTTCATTTTTACCTTTTAAACGTATGATTTTAGGCTTTGTGGTTTTAAGTTTTGACCTCGGGTCATAATGACCTAGTTTTCGACGTGTGCTTAAACTCTACCACACTCAGTCACTCACTCGAAGTTCGGTTGCACTTCTCTGAATGGGTGCAGGTACGAGTGGCAAAAGATATAGGGTTTTGTTTCCAGAATCCCGTTTTAGTCATGTAAGCTAATTTATAGTTAACGCAATGCTTTAGAAAATATTGAATTTGCTTCATGTGTGAGAATTTTATAAGGAAAAAATGCCTGGATATTGTAACAAATATGAATACCAGTTCTGCGATAACACACTTTATTTGTCACTAGGCACTCAACGTAACACAAAAGTTACAGTTGAGTCACTTCGGCACCCACTCAGAATACAACACAACTGATCCGTCGAATCATATCACACCTGAACTACTAAACTGTACGACTCACAACTGACTACTGAGTTACAACTCACATGTCCACATGTCACTTCTAACAGCATAAAACTCAACTGAACTCATCACTGACTGATTCTGTGGACAGCAGTTGATTATATAGGCCTTGCATACAAAGCGGAGTTTTTGGAAACAAGATCCTACCACAATACACCGAAGCGATTTTTCCGGAACATGTAAGCGGCATACAGAGGGGCGTTTATTCCACACTGCCTATTGTTGCATTTTTCCGCGCTCACTATTGTTCCGACGGTCCGTCGCAGACCTATCAGGGCTCATCGAACCGACCAGCACTGCGTTAGTGGGTTGGATGGTCAGATTGTACCATAGCATTTATCCTCGGGGCAGCCTCTAGGTGCGGTAACTGCACCATTGATCCTCTTCACCACGTGGTATGGCCCTTGTCATGGCTTCTGGAGCCTGCGACAACGACTCTTGGACCAGATAGGGCGGTACAGCCGAATGAAACCACCTTGCCAGAAACCTTGGCTGTTGGACTGGCAGTCGTAATCGGTTCTTATCCGGTCGCTCGTTCCCTGGATGTTTTGACGGACCATCTCGTGCATATTGCGAACACGGTGACACTCTGATATCTCAGTCCCTCTGGTGATTCTCCACGACTTACCTAAGGTGCCCGTCTTGATATACCGCTTAATCGTGCAGTCTGACTGGGGTGGAGGCATTGTACGCCTTTTGTGCATTCCAAATCTCGCCAATGCTTCAATAATTAGGTTCGGGTTCGACGTAGCTGTGTTGCTCTAACGGTACCCTAAATCGCGAAAGATTTCTACCACTAGGCAGTGTGATCATCTTCATCTCGCGGCTAAGAATGGCGTACACCTCGGGATATTTGGTGAAGTAGTAAATGGCTAACAAAGATGTTACTCCTGTCTGACAAACGGAACGGTCCAGCTATATTGATTGCGATGTTTTCAAATGGTGCTCCGAAGGTATACTTCTTCAGGTAACCCCAGCTCCTAGTGTGTAAGCCGCGACTTCCAGCGCATATATGACATTGGCGGCCCACCGTTCAGACTCCTTCCGTAACCGCAAATAAATATGCCTTTGTCGTGCTTATCAATCGTTCGTTTGGGTCTAAAATGTCTTCCAGGAATCACCGCATGTACTTCCTCCAAGACTACCGGCACCTGACTTCAAGGAGGGATCAATGGCTCTTTCTGCGTCCCATTTTATGTGACAATTAAACTCTGAGCAGCTTAACCTACTTAAAATGCAGTGAATCCTATTGAGATCAGTAGGACTTCTATACACTATTCCAGAAGACAATGTCCTCCCAACTTGCCCTAGATCCTGCCTCAACTTCTCAAGGCAGAGGTCCAAAGTCGGCGTCGGCCATTTGCTCCTCAGACTTGCGCCAACCCAACCATCCGCCAAAATCACAGGATAATTTTGGTACGCTTCTTATCTTACACTCCAGTGCTCTAACCGCACTCTTCCTGGCAGGAATTTTTTGACATGATATTCGCATTGGTGTGGCCCCTTCCTCTCCGATGCTACGATGTGATGTATTTCTGAAGCATGTGGACCTAAGGGGCTATCTGGGCCTCCCGATTCTTAAGCTCCCACAAGGGTTCGCTTTATGTGCTTTCGGGATTGGCGTACCCGGGTTGCCGAGTCGCTCACCTCTATATCACCCTCTCCACCGTCATCGATTGTGCCACATCTTTACATTACTTTCTCGTTATTAGCTGTTAATAACCCTCCTCCATTTCATGGTTTATTAAATTTCATAGTTTTTACGAACTCAGATTTGATAACCCCTGTCTCACCAGCAGGAATATTTTATGTCCCCGTGGTTCTTTCCCAAGGTTTCAGCGCGTCTTCCGATGTGTGTGTTCTATGGGGGTCTCAGTCACGAAAGTCGAGCGGACCCCTCGCACTGCCCACTGTGCGTAACGTTAGGTGCGAAACCCGTCCACGCCGTCATGTAACCCACGTAGCTCTCAGGGAACCCGGCCTCTGTTAATACTCTGGTGACCGATTGGCGCTGGATAAGTATTACGTGCCGGACGTGTTACCACTGACGGATCCCCGGTGTAATCAACCACCACTCCCCTAAATTCCGTACATGTGTCTTGCTCGCAGCGCTTCCTAGAGTGGGTAGCCATGGGCGGCCATTTCCATATTAGGAGCTTAAAACCGGGGTGTGTGTGTGGTGAATGGCTTACACACAAGGACCGGCGGTGGAGATTGGGTGTAGCGTTTCTGACGTACTTCTTGAGATCAGTCTTGGGAGGGTACAACGATGGCACAGACCGTGAGGATATGGAATCTTTATTTCTTTAACCCCAGGATAGTCGGCTGGCCTTGAAGGTTTCGGTTGAGGGTCTATTTTATCGTGAATCCGCGCAAATCCTTCGTCATTGACACTCTGACCTTAGCAAGTGATGGTAAAACCTTTAAGGTCCTTAGCTCTTTTTACATGAAGCGTGGAGTGGATGGGATCTACGGCTACGTAAAGAACGCGACACGATATCGAGACGTTAGGTTGTTGATCGATACGAATAATGCCAAGCAGTTTCAGAAGCTGCTGATGGCGAGTTTGTTGGGGTCCTATACCATCCGGATAGCCCCAAACAAATCTTGTAGGGGAATTTTCAACATATCCAGTCTCGACGACCTTTCCAACGAGGAAATAGTCACTTGCCTCACCGATCAACGTTTAAGGAAGTCGTACCGGTTATCTCGCAGGCAGAACGGTCAGGACTACCCCTTCCGCACAATGTTTCTCAACTTCAAAAGTACTGTGTTCCCGGAGTTTATTTTTCATGGTTACGATCGTGCTGCCGTACGCCCATTTATGCGAAACCGCATGCGGTGTTTTCGGTTCCAGAAGTTTGGACATACTACTGGCCTACTTGCCTCTGATGGCCTGTCATGCATTCGCGACCCTAGTTGTGTTAACTCTGGAGTATGTTATCCAATCTAGCTCGCGACAGTGTTCAAAGTTTTTGGATGAAAAGTGTATACAGGAACTGCGTGTTAACGAACGCCTCACCTTTCCTGAATCATGGCGGCGCTTTGCGAAAATTCAACCAGCAACCATCACTGGTTATTCAAGCGCTGTCCGCCGCTCTTCTGTTGCCGCTGTTAAATTACCACCCGCCACCGTTATCGATGCTTCGACACAAACGGAGTTGCCAGCGATAACCTCTCCATCGTCTCGTGTTGACCGTGCGCCACAGCCTTCGTCTTCCATCGTGTATCCACCAGCCTTCAAGCTGTCTGTTACTGCTCACCCATCAACGTCGTCTGCTGCAGGGGTTGGTTCTCGACCTCAACATAGCCAGAGTAGTCACACTTCCTCTGTGAAATCCCGGTCCCGCTTCAGGAGCCGCAGGGGCTTTTGCGGTTCCCGAGTATCGGAGGGATCGCCAGGGGATGAGGAATTTATTACCGTCGGTCCGAAATCCGTCAAGGTGTGGAAGAAAACTTAAGCTGAGCCCTTAGCCCTTTTCTTCCCATAGAAACACTCCAGTGGAACGTTGGTGTGTTCCGGGCACGCCTTCAGTGTTTAGCCTTCCAAAGTTCTCCCTCAATCTTCTGTCTAAAGGATATCCTTTTGCAGTCTACTCACGCTTTGCATCTTCGGAGCTTTTCCTGCTTTAGGCACGACTCTGTTGTTGGTCAGCGTGCAGGCGGTAAGGTTGCTATTTTGGTGGCTCATAATATTTGTGCCACCAACATACCTCTGCGCACATACCTCGGCTGTGGCTGTGCGTGTCCAATTGGAGGGCGTCTGCCTCTCTATCTGCCACCGCTCAGTGTCGCTCAAGCGCGTGTGCTTCCGGCGCTTTTGGCACAGGTTACCCACCACTACTTTTAATTGGTGATTTGAAGTCATGGGAATCCTATGTCTCTTCCCTTTCCGTCGTAGTTCTGGCAACAAGTCTAGACTGCATTTCGGCGTATGTATGGTAGGTGTCGCTGGGCAATCACTCCCAGTCTTGCCTTAACGGAACAGTTATATCTGCGAAGAAGTTATAGCCAAAGCCCTTGTCATTTTCCTTCTCTGCTTTTAGTCATGCGGATAGTTATGATAGTCCCTTCTTGCGCATTAAAGCCTCTGCTGAGCGGTTGGTCCTTCATTTTAAGTGACTGTAATGAGTCGTACAACGCACCTTTAAACGTTGTTCAGCTGGTGCATTCTCTGTCTATTGTCAGGGATTCTTCCCTTGCTCCCGATGTCTTCCACCAACAAGCGCTCCTTCATCTCTCGCATGAGACGCTTTCATTCTAACTCGCAATATACCACCGCATCTGGCGTCGGTAGGTGTTCCCGTGCTCGTGGCGGGTGGGTATTGCCATTGTTATCCCTCGACCGTGTAAAGGCTCGTCTCTTTCCCTTAGCTACCGGTATACTTGCTGACGAGTCTTGTGTGTAGGACCTTTGAATGCATGATTAACGTTCGGTTGTTGTGAAGACTCGAGAGCAATAACTTCCTCTGCAATGTTCAGTGCGGATTTCGTCCTCATCGCTCTAGCGTCGACAATTTGAGACGCCTGGAGGCTTACGTGCAATATGTATTTCCTTTGAAGCTGCATGTCGTGGGTGTCTTCTTTGATCTACAGAAGTCGTATGATACTCCTTGACGCTACGGTATTCTCCGTACGCTGCATGGTTACGGTTTGCGTGGCCATCCAGATGACCTTCTCTCTAACGTTTTATACCGTCGGCGTTTTCATGTCAGCTTTTGGAATCAGGCTGTCCCAAGAGCGGATTCAGAAGAATGGTGTACCTCAGGGGTTGATCCTTAGCGTCACTCTCTTTGCCGTATCAATTAAAAGCAAACCAGGTTTTGTTCATAGAGACCTTCTGATGTCTCTGTATTTTAACAACTTTTTTATCAATTATCGTTCTTATAGTCATGTTCACATCGAGCATCAACTGCAGCTGGCCATAACAGCGCTTGCAAACCGAACGAGTCACAACCGCTGTCGCTTTACTCTTACGAATACACAGTGTGTTCACTTTCATCGCCTTCGTGGTGTACATCCTTCTCCTGAACTTCATTTGCTCGGCACGCCACTGCCGTTTATGCCGCACCTCAAGGTCTTGGATCTTTACTTCGATAGAAAACTTAACTGGGAGTACCATATTCGCCGGTTTCGTGCTTCGTGCGATCGCTCTCTTCGAGTACTAATGGTTTTATCTTGGGCATTTTGCGGCGGCGTTCGCACCATGATGTTGCAATTGTACCGATAATTGTTTCGGACCAAACTGGATTATGGCAGTTTCATTTACGGCGCTTCGTCCGCTTCTAAACCTCACACATCAGACACTGTTCGTCATGCTGGTATTCGTCTTGCAACTGTGGATTTCAGCACTCATCGTGTCGATTGCCTATACGCTGACTGTAGCGCAACCCCATTGTTCATTCGATTCTCATTTTTATTCTGTTCTTATGATGCAAGGTTAGCCGCTCATCCAGATCACCCTTGTTTTAACTCTGCTTATATCCAGATTTCGATCTTGGTTATCTGCGGTATAGTAACCCCTTCCCTCCCAAGCGGTATCTGGTTTCACGATCTTCTTGGTGCACGTGACCTCAGACTTCCTCCTGTGGAGCGGTTTCCTTTCGGACTTTGTCCTCCGTGGCAACTCCAGCGTGCCTGATTTGACCTAGCACTTACGGACAATGCGCGTTTCTCTACCCCACCGCCGGTGTTTCGTCAACTTCTCGCCTTGCTTCTGGGAAGTTACCGGAACTACAACCCGGTGTTTACTGACGGTTCCCAGGTTTGTGCTACTACAGTTTGCGGTTTTGTCTTTAACGAGCGACTGAACGGTATCGCCTGTTGGACGTCAGTTCCGTTTTTACCGCCGAGCTCTCCGCCATATTTTACATCCTACATTTTATCTCCATTTAAATCCAGAGTCTTTTCTTATCTCCTCCTACTCTTTGAGTGCCATTCAAGCCTTGGAACAGCTTCTTGGCTCCTCCATCCTCCTGAAAATTCAGAACTTCATCTCCCTGTTTCTTGGTTGCGTACCAATTAGTTTTTACATGGTTCCCCGGCCATGTTGGCATTGCCGGCAATGAGGAGGCAGATGCAACTGCAAAGTCCGCCAGCCATTTGTCGGAGTATTCCATAGCTATTATGGCTTACAGGGAGCTCCAGCGGTACTTCCGAAGAAATATATTTTTGACCTTCCAAGAGTTGTGGGAGGCGTTGTGTTCCACACTACTGCGGAATATTAGGGCAATGTGCACATCTGGCCCACTTCTTGCAGGGAAACACAGCGATCGTAAGTTATTCTGACTCGTCTACCCTTGGGAGATACCCACGCCACGCATGGACATCTTTTGTGCGTTGACCCGGCCTCTGTTTGTCCGAAATGCGATGTACGCCTGTCCATGTCACATATTTTACTTAGTTCTCCACAAATCGCTCGTGAGTGCCGGTCCTTTGGACTAGGTTTTACCCTGCGTTCCTTTTTAGGCGATGATTCTATAGCTGTCGATTAGGTACTGCGGTTTGTTTTGGGAATTAAATTTCATGTGTACGTTGTCTTATATGCTTTTATCCTTTTTATCTTCTGTTTATAATATTCTAGGCCTATGCCTAGGTACCATTTTATCAGTTTCACTCCTTAATAAATGACTTTTAGGTTGTTATGGTTTTAATTTTTGACCTCGGGCCCTAATGAACTAGTTGTCGATGGGCCCTTAAACCCCACCAACTCTATAGAAGGCGTCTGACACTGCTTGGTGCTATGGTACTCTTCATACGCTGCATGGTTACGGTTTGCGCGATCATCTGGCTGCCTTTCTAACGTTTTGCTCCTCGCAATCGACGTGCCCGCATTCGAAATATGCTGTTCCAAGAGCGGATCCAGGAGAATGTTATACCGTAGGTGTCGATTCTTTGCGTCATTCTCTTTGCCGTAGCCATTAACGGCATGGCTACTGTTGCCCGTAGCGAACTCCGGATGGCTCTGTATGCTGACGACTTTGCTATATACTATCGTTTTTATAGTCTCGAACAAATCGAGGGTCAACTGCAGCTGTTCATAACATCGCTCTCAACCTGGGCACCTTGCAACGGCTTTGGAATTTCCCCTACGAAGACACGGTGTCTTCACTTTCATCTTGTTCGTGGTTTACATTAAACCTCCTCATCTTAGTTTGCCGGCACCCCCTGCGGTTTGTTCCGCTTCCTCAACTCTTGTATCTTCACTTCGACGGCAAACTTACCTGGAACTGCCATATTCGCCGGCTTCGTGCTTTGTGCGCTCGCTCTTTTCGAGTACAAAGGTTTTGTATGAAACAGTTTTGGGTGGCGACGCAACGTTATTTTGCGATTGTATCGCTCCTTGTTGCATTCAAACTGGATTATGGCAGTTTTATCTACGGCGCTGCAACCGCCTCTTAGACACTGCTCATCATCCTGGTATCCATCTTGATTGCTTTAGGTTTCCGTACTAGTCGTGTGGAATGTCTGTACGCTGACGCTGGCGAACCGCCATTGTCTATTCGGCGCTCTTTTTTACTCTGTTCTTATGTTGCAAGGTTGGCGGCTCATCCAGGTCACCCTTCCTTTCACTCTGTTTTACACCCGTATCTCACTCTTCGTTATCTGCGGAATAGTACTTCTTCCCGCCCAGTGGTATCCCGTTCCGCGATCTTCTCGTTTCTGGTGAACTCCGACTCCTCCTGTGTAGGGGTTTTCCTCTGGACGTTGTCCTTCGTGGTATCTCTAGTGTGCCCTGTTTGATCTAGCGCTTTCGGACAATATGCGCTCCTCTATCCCACCGTCGGTGTTTCGTCAACTTTTCGCCGAGCTTCTGGGACGTTATGTGATCTACACCCGATAATTACTGATGGTTCCCAGGTGGGTAGAGCTACAGGTTGCGGTTTGATTCTTCACGGCGGGACTCACCTGTATTGCTTCTTAGACGTCACTTCGTTTTTAACATCGAGCTCTCTACCATCTTTTATTTCCTACTTTTTATCTCAGCTTATCATCCAGGGTGCTTTCTTATCTGCTGCGAATTTTAGCGGCCATCGAGCCTTGCAGCAGTTTTCCGGCTCCTCTACCCTCGTGAAAATTCAGAACCTATTGTCCCAGTTGCTGTTTTGCAGATATCAATCAGTTTTTGCATGAAACCCCGGCCATGTGGGCATCGCCGGCAATGAGGTGATAGTTGTGGCTGCAACGTCCGCCTGCCATTTGTCGGAGTTTTTCACAGTGACTATGCCTTACTGATATGTCCAGGGGTACTACGACGTGACATGTATTAGGCCTGGCAAGAATCGTTCGGTTGCACATTAGTGTGAACTATAAGGGACACCGTCCAACCTTGGCCCACTTTTTGTGGGGAATCACGGCGATATGAATTTATTCACACTTGTCTACGTCTGGGTCATACCCGCGCCACTCATGGACATCTTTTACGCGGTGACTCGGCCCCTGTTTGTCCGTCATGCAACGTGCGCCTCTCTGTCTCACATATTTTACGAGCTTGTCCTCGGATTTCTCATGAGCACCGGTCCTTTATCCTAGCGTCTACCCTACGTTCTGGTTTAGGCGACGACCCCGTAGCTGTCGATGAGGCACTGCGGGTTGTTTTAGATATAGGATATCATACGCAGGTTTAAGGTGGCTTATTTGCTTTTATCTTATTTATCTAATGTTTTTAATTATCTCGATGTGTACCTATTTAATATTTTAGCTTTATTTTACCTTATAACCACATGACGTTTAGCTTTTTATGGTTTTAAGTTAATACCTCGGGCCCTAATGACCTAGATGTCGACGGGCCGTTAAGCCACACTCACTCATTCACTTCCTTACTCACTCCAGGTACTTAATTCTAATTATCCAGGTGAGGGCGGAATGGTGAGTCCTCAGGTGGAATGGCTGAACTGACAGGCATATACGGAAACCTTCTAGCGTCTTCATAAGAATCTTCCGTCGGCTAATGGAGTAGTTTTTTCGCCCATAAAAGTGTCCTTCTGTGGTAGGATATTACTCACTCCTGCTATCCTGGAGCTGCAATAGTATACCTGCAATAACACTGTCGCGAGCATGGGTTTCTGCTATAAAATTAGAGCCCTTTCGTTTAAAGCCTAAAACAGGCGTATGGCAGAGGGAGAAATTAAGTGCGTAGACCGCACTCTCGATCTCCTCTGTCCACGTGTACGACCGGTGTTCTTCCATCAGACGAGTGAGAGGCTTTTTGAAGTTGGTGAAACCTCTGGCTGGCGGATGGTAGTACCTGCATAGGCCCAAAAACGTACAACTCTCGTTTATGCTGTGGGTTGGACCAATCACTTTCTATCCGAGCTTTCTCCGGATCTGTTGCCACCACAATTGGCGAGCCTATGTGGCCTAAGTATTTAACTCCTTGCAGAAGTGTTGGCATTGCTTCTTAGTTCAATTTCAGTTTAGCTGTTTTCAGTCTCTGCAATACGTCCGTGAGGCTCTCTAGATGATTTATAAGGTGCTGTCAATGGCGATGCAATTGTCCTAGTACATCAGCCATGCGTCGTAGTTAAATTCTCTCATCGCGGATTACTCATGTCCCTAGAAAGTAGCTGGCGCTTTGCAGAGGCCGAGGGCCATAACCGTAAGCTGCCAAAGCCATTGGCCTGTCGGGAATGCGTTCTTTTCCTTGCCTCTGGGATCCAAAACTACTTGCATATATCCCGATTTCAGTCCGTTTTTTGCAGATAGAAGTTTTCTTTTACTGGAATGTCATCTCCGATTTAAACTCTAGTTACTAGTTTTATGCCTTATTAAGCTCTTAACACTAAATGCATGTTCCTCACTTTTGCCTAGCTGGAAGTTCCATCCAGCCAATTAGAACCTTTACACCCAGTTGACAGTGTATAAATACAATGAACATAACTCTGTGAGCATTTTGATCCAACATGTCACAGAGAAGATTCTTACTGCTGCTAAGCACTCTACTCCTCCGTCGATTGCCCACCTCCGTTGCTTTCCGGTCCCATGATGGACGCATAAATGTGGAAACACCTTTCGTACTCTCAGGCGTATTCTTCGGGATTTCCAGTCTCGCCCTACACTGGAGAACCTGATCCAGTACAAACAAATGCATGATCGGGTAGGAAAATTATTAAGGATAGCAAAAGGACATCATGGAACCAGATTGTAGCTTCTTTTAATTCTCATTCACCTTCCTCCTTCGTCTGAGATAAGTTAAGGCATGTGGACGCTAAATGAAACCACATGCCCAACGCTAAGATCCACACATCCGCAGGAGCTGTTGTTGGTTACTTTGACGTGACTAATGCATTGCGCAGCAGATTTGCTCTAGGGTCCAGGTCACATAACTAGTTTCCTCTGGCTAAGGATCGCGTAGAATCTCACAGTTTCTCGTTTCGTTCTAGAAACCTTGAGTAATATAATCGCTTTTCACCGTGGCGAAGTTAGAACACGACATTTAGAATTCGCACCTATCGACAACAGGACCAGGTGGTGTCCGTGTACGTTTATTGCAACAGCTCCCTCCTGAGTGTAAGACATTCCTGCTCGACGTCTACAATCGTGTTTGGGTTGATGCCATTTTTCCAGATGCGTGGCTAGAGGCCCACATCGTATCCGTTTTAAACGTTGGAAAGACTGTTATCTTCCATCTACCATTCTATTTCGCTTATCACTTGCGTTTGCTAGATGATGGAACGCATGATCAATGAACGGCTGTTATGGTGGCTGGAAGCTCACAACCTTTCGACTAACGTTTCAACGTCGCCCACACCTCAGGTTCCCACCTACCTGTGGTTACTGATTTGCCGTACCCGGGGCCAAGTGCCATGCGCCACCTATTCACTAGTTCCATCCTCATCGACCGTGCCTCATCCTTTTCTTACATCCTCGTCATTCGTTTTAAATTATACTTTTCTTCCTCTATGTTTATTCTGATACTTAGCTTTTACGGCCTTAGGTTTCTTAACTCCTGCCTCACCAGCAAGGATCTTTTCTCTCTTCATACCTCTTTCTCACGGTTTCAGAGCGGCTTCCGACATCTGTGACCTGAGAGTTCTCAGGCTCGAAGGTCGGGCGGACACTCTGCACCACCCCTCTGCACCACCACATTCCAAGTCATCATGCACATTCAGTATCTCTCTGGGAGCCCGGCCGTTGGTAATTACCAAGGAGAGAGTGTCGCTGGATGAGTATCACGGCCGGGATGTCTTACCGCTGACGGAGCCCCGGTGAATTAACCAGAAGCCCCGTAAAACCGTGTCTGTGTCTTGCTCGCAGCTCGGCCTAGAGTGAGAAGGCATGAGCGGTATTTCACGTCGGAGGGGCTTAAAGTCGGCGTGAGTGTGCAGAATAACTTAAACATATGGACCGGTAGTGGAGATCAGTTGGTAGCCCTTCTGGAGTACGCTTTAAGATCGGTCTTGGGAGGGATCCCACAACCGTAAAAATATGAAGATGTTTATTTTTCCTTAACTCCCGGATGGCAGACTGACGCCGCCCAGGGACCCACTTCATGTGAGTAGGTATTTGTCATCCTTTCATCCAAATATGGACAAGCCACGTGCTCTATTTATTTTATTGTTCCCTTCTAAACTTATTTCGTAGATCAGGCTTAGACGGAGTATGTTTATTAACACGTGTCTCACAAACAGGGATCTTTTCTGTTTCCGAGGCTGCCGTTCCACGGTTTCAGCTCAGCTTCCAAGTTGTGTGCCCTCCGGAGATCTCAAGCACGAAGGTCGAGTGCACCTTCCTCTGTAACCCTTCCATAAGACAATAGGCGCGGAGCCGTTCCATTGCCATGTACACCCACATAGCCCCTGACGGGCCGGGTTCCCTCGGGCAGTTCGGCGGCCGCGCGTGGCTGGATTGATCGGAAGTACTCCATGTATTACCACTGACTGGAGCCCGATGTAATCAACTACAAGTATCCTGAATGTGCGCTGACTCCGTTGAAGCAGCGTGGCCTAAAGGGGGTGCCATTGGCGGTTATTGCTGTGGTACGGGCATAATATCGAGCCCCTCTGAGTTGAAAATTTGTATACCGGTAAGTGGTGACAGTCCAAGGGTTACTCTTCTGAAGCATTCTTTGAGATTAGGCCTGGAGCCGGTGCTCCAGGCCTGCAGAGATCGTAAGATTTAGGTGCCTTTTCTTCTACATCCACAAATGGCAGGCTGACGCCGACGGTTCCGGAAGGGAGACCTATCTATAATTACGCCTCTGTGCCCCAACATTTGAACTCCAAGTTTTTTGTCATGCGGCTAAGAAGTGACAGCAAAGATATTAAGCACCTGTCGCTTTTCTATATTCAATGGTAGCTTGATATAATCTGTGGTTCAGTGAAGAATGCTGCACGGTATAGAAATGGGACCCTGCTTATTGAGATAGAACAATACGTTTAGACCCCCAAACTGTTAAAGACCAGTCCAATAGGTTCTTGCGATGTCCGTGGAGAAATGCAAAATACTTAATAGCTGTCATTGTGTGGTTACCGCTTTGAGTTTGGACGGCCTGTCTAATGAAGATATCGTCAACTGTCTCGCAGACCAATACGTTACTGCGGCGTATAGGTTAATCGGGAGGAGGGACGACCAATCGTTTCCGCTGCGAACGGTCTTTCCTACCTTTGAAAGAACCGTGCTACCGACGTTCATATTGTGCAGATATGATCGCGCAGATTTTCGTCCCTATGTCATTACACAAATGCGCCGTTATCGCTGCCATAAATTCGGACACACACAATAACGTTGCGGTGGCTCACCAGTTTGTTCTCGTTGTGGTAGCGACGCTCACGAGAGTTCCATATTTGCTCAGGACCCCTCCTGTGTCATCTGTGGAGGTGCACAATTCCTACGCTACTTAAGGAAAAGGCAATACAGGAGCTTCGAGTGAAAGAACGCCTAAGCCATACTGAAGCGAGAAAGTCATATCAGGACCACCACCGACATCTACTTTGTGGTATTTCGCTGCCGTCTGGCTGGCTGTTTGTAAACAAGATGCCGCTGTTCAGGAATGCACCGGCTTGTCCTTTAAAAGTTTATGATGGTGTCCAAAACGGTATCATTTCGGATCAGGTATCTTCCTCCTTGGCTATTGTTCGAGTAATAGATACTTCGACGACACCAGCCTTCGTCTCAGATTCCAATACTGCCCTAGGTCTTGAACACTCGACGTCATTCTCCTATTCATCGTCGCAAGCGTCGCTCTCGCTCTAGTTCCGCGTCTCTCAGCACATGCTCCGATATGTTAGCAGCGATGGAAGCACGGAAGACTTCGAGAGGGCTGGGCACGCTCGCCAGGGACGCAGTCTACTCAAGAGTAAAAGGTGAAGCTCAATCGACCCACACCGGCCATTATATTATCCATCAACGTTTTTCCTACTGGCACGATCTTCTTCCTTGTTTCCAGGTCTTCATTATTATTCTTGAGTAGAATATTCGTGGTATCCGTGAACCTCGATCAAAGTTTTATGCGCTACTGCACAGTCACTCACCCTTAGGTGCCTGTGTGCAACAGAGCAATTTTTTATCACAGGATACCTTTGTCACTCCGGAAGGCTTCGATCTTGCTCCGACGGGTTCCCCTGCACTCGGCGTTGTTATGGTTCTAGGTCCGGATGATGTGTGTTATACTTTTGTTCCGCTTGCCACTCCTCTGCAAGCTGTTGGGATACTCCTTTCTTTTCCTGGGTTTTATTACTGTATCACTAGCCTCCACGTTCCACCTTCTTCTCCTCTTGCACAAGATGATAGCCCCTCTGATTCTACAGCTCTCTGCTCCATCTTTACTTATGGGGAATTTCAATGCGCACCATCCTCTTAGTTGTTATGCTAGGGGGTGCGCGAAGAGAGAGCCATTGTCTGTATTTCTGGATCAACATCACCTTTCTGTTCTGAATACCGCTGAACCCAGTTTTGTTTCCAAATCAACCAGCAGATTTACCAACTGGCAATGTGTCTTTGCTCCGCACAGCTTGTTCATCAAATGGAATGGTATGTCATACCTGATGCACATACTATTGATCACTTTCCCCCAGACGTCTTCCCATCCCAGGCGTTCACCTGCTCTCTGGTGAACGCGGAATGTCGGGACGCCATTCGTGAACGACACGGCGCTCTTCGGGCGTTTAGGCGTTCACACTACCCTTCATAACCTGGTCAATTATAAGGAACTACGCTCTAGGGCTCGCACAACAATGCGCAACAGTAACAAAGCCCCCTGGGAGCCGCCTATGTAGTCGGTTTCAATAGCTCTACACCTATATCGGTCGTTTGGGACAAACATAGGCGCATGACCTGCCTGACCTATTCTTCTTGTATACTCCGTCTGCGAGTAGGCACTACTAATATTTCCGAAGAAGCTGCCACTGTTGATAACATTGGCAAGACCTTTGAAAGCATTTTTAGCTGTGTCCGTTAAGACCAGGACCTTTTTCCACAGAAGTCCGCGTTGGAAACTCAAGTTCTGTCATTTCGCTCCAGCAAACACGAGGAGTATAATCGCCACTTTACCTTCCGCGAATTAGAGCATGCCCTAGCATCTTATAAGCATTCCGTTACTGGGCTTGATTCTGACACGTGGTGTTCCTTCAACATCTCTCCTCTGCTGGACAGCGCTTTCTCCTTCAGATTTACAACCCCGTCTCGGAAAATGGAACTCTTCCTACAGATTGGCGAGCAGCCACCATCATCTCAGTTTTGAACCGCGGAAAATACCGCTATCTACCACCCAGCTATCGCCAAATTTCCCTTACCGGTTGCGTTTACAGGGTAATGGAACGCATGATCAACGGGCATTTGACCTGCTCTCTTAAATGTTGGAACCTTCTGGCGAAAGTGCAATTTGGTTATCGCCGGCAACGTTCTCCTATGGATCATCTTGGTCTTTTTTATGACCGACGTTCAAAAGGGGTTACTAAGAGGGTGCCAGAATCTTGCCGTATTTTTTAACTTGGAGAAAGCTTGCCACGTATATCATCGGCAAGAGCACTAACTTACATAATTTGGTAATATTTGATTGATGGTATTGAAGATTTTATTATGTTAGTTGAGATAACATTGTTGCAGAATGTTAACGCATAGGAACTTTGTAAAACTTATTACGCGACGTGATGTAAGTGGTTAACCATTTCCTATGATAGAACCAGGGACTTTACAGTGATACTAATTTCGTAATGGAATGACCTGGAATAAGTTTGCATCGGCAAAATGCGATGTAAGGCGTCCAGTAGGAACTTTCCTACCAAACCCTGTAAATCCCAGTGAGCGGCACACCAAATACGGTTAAACCGCCATTTCAATAATACGACCGGACAGGATATGAATCCTCTATATAATCGAGCCCACTCGAGGGTTTCGTTGGGTTCTTGCTTTTTTTCCTACTTCGAGTCTTGGGATAGACGCCCTACGATGCTCCGACAATTTTGCTGACCAATCACATACTTTCGATACGCCTCTTAAGGTAAGACCTAATGGGTAATTCGTTGTCCTAATCTCTAATTATTATGTAATAATTCGATTTAGGAGCCTTTTAATTGTGAACCAAACTCTGGCAAGTTACATATATTTAAACGCTATTTGTTAAGTTACTTGTAGTTAGACCAACTCTTTAATCCTGCTCTACAGTGTGATCCTTAAACTTATGGTCCCTAATCATCTAACCCAATTATGACAAGCTTATGACACTTTTGGAATGGCATTCTACGTACACTCCTTCAGTTGGGTTTCCGTGGCCGTCTCCCTGTTTTCACTCGTGAGTTTATGAAGGACTAAGTGTTTCGTGTGCGTGTTGCATCGTTTTAGCTTCACCTTTTACCCAAGTGATCGCAGCACCTCAAGGCTCTGTACTCAGCGTCACGCTGCTTACTATAGCGATGAACTGTATTGTTGCCTATTTTCCACTCGGAACTTCCTCTTCGCTTTTCGTTGACAATTTCACCGTGACCTCAATCCTCGTAGCAGTTGTATTTTGGAATGCCGTCTGCAGGAGTGTCTTAACTCCCTTCTCTCCTGGAGCATTGCCAACGGTTTCCAATTTTCTGCAAAGAAGACAGTCTGCGTTACGTTCTGGTGGCGAAAATAATCTCTCCACCTTTTCTACGAATCGTTGCGGCACTCCACCACTTTTCGGACGAAACGAAAATCCTCGGGTTAATCTTTGATAGGAAGTTGTATTGGTCGACGCATATAAGGTATTTTACAGCAAGTTGTGAACGTTCTCTTTCCATTTTACGTATTTTAAGTGGCACATCCTGGGGTGAAGGTCGCACGGTCCTTTTCCAAATTTATCGAACACTGGTTCGTTCAAAGCTTGACAATAAATGTATTGTGTATTCCGATGCGCGACCTTCCCTGCTGGATCGCTTGAAACCAGTTCATCCCTCGGGCCTCCGGTTCTCTACTTGTGCTTTCGGCTCTAGCATTTATGAGCCTTTGTGTAGAAGCTGAAGTACCTTTGTTGTCTTATAGTCGTTACGTTCTTCTGTGCAGCTCTGCTTGCCAGTCTCTACCAGTGAACGCTCTACATTCAAAGTCAGTTCTCCCTCGCCTCCTAGACGATCACGCTCTTACGATGCAAGAGGGCGTAGTCGAGTTTAGGTGTGTTTTGTCCTGTGTCAATAGACAATCTTTTTTCAGCACTATCCTGCAGTTCATGAGAAACTAAATATGTTCATTCCCAGGTACCAATGGAACAAGAGTCCAATACTTCTCAAAACCCGAGTGCCACGCACAACCAGAAGAGCAAGTTGAGACGCCCACCTCCAGTGAAGTGATACTTATAATCAACCTATCCCATTTGCCTCCAGATGTCCATTCTTCAGTGGAATACACGTAGTATACGAGCTAATAGGGCCGAACCACCGTTGCTAACTAGATGCTATCTCGCAGCATTTTGTGATTACAGGAGACCAAATTTCGACGGAAAGACAGTTTCTAATTTTCTGGTTTTATTCCGGTGAGCTTTGACCTACAACTCGAACCTGGCACTGCTGCAAATGAGGGTGTCATGCTCCTCATTAGTGACGATTGTTTTTACCAGTCTCTGGCTCTTACCACTACATGGCAAGCTGATGCTGTTGCCTTGATTTTACCTAGTTTTTCTTTACCCTTTGTTCCGTATATCTTCCGCCTTGTTCTCCCTTAGCTGTTACGCATTCTGAACATCCAGTATCCCAGCTTCCAGTGCTTTACCTTCTGTTAGGAGGCCTTAATGCCCACCACCCTCTTTATGGTTCACCCCGGGCTTGCGCAAGGGGGAACCATCTTGCTGACATTTTTAAACAGACCAACCTTTGTCTTCTCAACACGGGTAAAGCTTCTTTTGTTTCCGATGCTGCAGGCACTTTATCTCATCTGAACTTATTTGTCCGCTCAGCACAGCTTCCATATCGTTTTCATTGGAGTGTCGTGTCTGGCACCTTTCCGAGGGATCATTTTCCTTGCCTTATTAGCTCGTTTTCACATTCTGGCTTATCGTCACGTGTACACATTTGGAAAATTTACAGAGCGGACTGCAATCTTTATTTCAGCTTAGCTGTTTTCGATGACCGCTTATCCGAAGATGTTGACCAGATGTTGGATCACCTTACTTTGGTCATTCTTGCCGTTGCCGAACGTGCTATCGCTTGATCGTCTTCCGAACCGGAGAATTTACTGATCCAATTGTGGACCGACGAAAGTCGCGCGACAGTCCGTGCACGGTGCCACCCTACGCTTGATAATTTGGTAACGTTCAAGCAACTGCTCGCCAAGGCTTACCAAATCATACAGGCAAATAAGTGGACCTCCTGGATCCATTTTGTGAAGTCTTTTAATCACTTAATTCCATTGTCTGTCCTTTGGGACAAGCTTCGTCTTGTGGCTGACAAAGTATCACCGCTCGCCGTCTCTGATCCTAGAATTAATAATGCCGCCAGCGTTTACCCTAGAGCGGATGCTGACATGCTGGGCGCTCCTTTTGTAGGAGCTTCCAGTTCATCTGATTACCACCCGGAATTTTCGACTATAACAAGCGAAGTTGAATCCCTCAAACTGTTTTCCTCTTCTAAACGTAAGTGCTATAACGCCCTTTTCACTATACCGGAACTAGAGCTCCCCCTGGCCTCCTCCAGGCCCTCAGCTCCTGGGCCGGATGGTGTTCACCTCTTAATGCTGCAGCACCTTTCTTCGGCTGGTAAATATATTCTCTTGCAGTTCTTTAACCACATCTGGCGAACCGCGACTTTTCCGTCAGCTTAGCATGAGGCCGACGTCATCCAAATGTTAAAACCTGGTAAGGATCGTCGTCTACCGTCCAGTTATCGTCTGATCTCTCTCAACAGTTGCATATGCAAGGTGATGGAGTGCATAATTCACGTGCTCTTGACATGGTGGCTTGAATCTCAAGATCTGCTGTCTTACGTTCAAAGTTGCTTTCGTCGGATCCGTTAAAAGTTAGCCCACTTGTTCTCGTTATCTACGCACATCATGGACGCCTTTCTGCAGAAAAGTCAGACGATCGCCGTCTTCTTTGTCCTCGAGAGAGCTTATGTCACTTGCTAGAGGTACAGTATTCCTTGTAATCGCCATAATTAAGTAATACATGGTTTCTTGCCCCTCTTTATTACCAAGTTCATTAACCCTCCGTTAGTCGCTAGGGGCCTGAGAGACACCTGGCATTATATAAATGTTATAATTTTCGAACGAACGCACCTATGCAATTGTCTGACCAGGACATCTAACATTACACCTTGCGCGATTATTTGCTGCAGCGATAACCTTATCTGTTTAGTTATTTGGCTGGAAGAATGACTAATCAGCAGTTACACGTAGCACAGGTCAACCAGGCCCCGCGCGCCTGCTCTCGTTACATATTGTTGACAGATTTGTTTCTCATTAGCTTTTGTGCAATATTGCTTTGCTATTGCAAGGAGCTGTTACTTCTTCGTCATGAATATGAGTAAAAGGAACAATCTACCAAATCCGATTGATTTGGAAGAAGTACATCGCTAACTTTGCGATGATGATGCCTTGCCGGTGGATGACAACTTATTTGAATCAGATGATTCTGATTCAGAAGATAAACTCGAAACGAGATTAGATTCAGAAACTGACCATGAAGATGAAGAGGAAGGCGATGAAAGCAGCTTGTGTGGTAACATGTATTTTATAGGTAACATCATATGCTTATCATAGTAATTCTTCTTCTTATTGTTATTATTATTTGCAATAGATTCTGTTGTTATTTACAGGAAGAGATCCAACAAAATGGAAAAAAACACCTTGGAAAATAACACAGACAAGAGTCCACAACATATTGACCAAACGTCCTGGTGTGGTAGGAGCTGCCAGAAATGCGAAAACGGAAATTGACATTTGGAACCTTTTTGTTACCAAAGATATATTTGATTTGATTGTTGGAAGCGCAAATACTTACACTAAAAGTGTGCAGCACAAATTTGATCGTGAAAGAGACAGCAGACCTACAGATGTAATAGAAATAAAAGCTTTCCTAGGCTTATTGTACCTGGCAGGAATTTTTCATGGTGGACGCCAGAATATTCACGATTTTTGGAGAACCGATGATCTTGGAATTCCTCTATTCCGAATGGCAATATCCGAAAGACGATTCAGTTTTCTAATACGCTGTATTCGCTTTGATGACAAAAGCTCAAGACTGTAGCGACGAAGATTGGATAAATTGGCTGCTGTTAGAGAAATGTTTACCTTGATTCTGAACAACTGTCAGAACTATTATTCTCTTGGACAAAATGTCACTGTCGACGAACAGTTGCCGGCATTTCGTGGTCGATGTGGTTTTAGACAATATATACCATCCAAGCCAAACAGGTATGTCATAAAGATATTCTGTTTGCGTGATGCAAAACTGTTTTATACAACTAACATGGAGATTTCTTGTGGACAGCAGCCGGACGGACCATATTTGCAAGCTAACTCGGCAGAGGCTGTAGTGCTGAGATTAACTGAACCAATCTCTGGCACTGGACGAAACGTTACTGCAGATAATTGGTTTACCAGTGTATCGCTGGTGAATGAAGTGCGCAAAAGACAACTTTCTTTCGTCGGTACACTGCGAAAGAACAAAAAAGAATTACCCACTAATCTCACTTATCCAAAAGATCGCACTCAGTACGAAAGCGTATTTGGCTTCACAAAAAATGAAACGCTTGTTTCATATGTTCCAAAAAAGGGTAAAACAGTAGTTCTGCTCTCAAGTCTACATATTTCATCCACACAGTTATCAGAAGGTGCTGAGAAAAAGCCTGAAATAATCCTGCATTACGACACTAAATCTGGAGTTGCTATAGTAGATAAATTGTGTGCTACATACAATGTAGCCAGAACAACGAGAAGGTGGTCCATGGTAATTTTTTACCATATCTTGAACATTGCACGTATTAATTTTAGGGTTATCTTCCTTGGAAACCAAAATAAATATTCCACAAGGCAGGAGTATTTGAAAGCACCATCTTTAGCTTTACTGTTGCAACAGCTACAAAGGAGCGTAACGGCATCAAATCTACCTGGTGATTACAATTTATAATGTATATGTACTCATATTTTAGCTTATATTTTTTATGTTGTAGGATAATACTTACTAATGAAAACCTTGTGCGCTTAATCCAAATAAAGGTAAAAACCGAAAAAAAGAAAATAAACGAAAGAAAACAAAAATACAAAGAATAACAACAAAAATATAGCGCGGGTCTAGTAGGCCCCGCGCGACTAACTGCATTCTATCAAAGCGCTCGCCTGACGGAGGGTTAAGGATAGTTTTTCGCATACGCCGGTTTCCATCGTATTCCGTGTTTTTACTCAAGAGAAAGGAATACCGCAGTGCTCCGTACTCAGCGTCACACTATCGGTTATTGCTATCAATTAAATTGTCAATTGTGCATCACCTGGTATTTCGCCTTCATTGTTAGTAGATAATTTCGCTATTTACTGCACCTGTCTTATTGTACCCCGCCTCCAATTGTGTCGTGATCCCCTGTACACTTGGAGTGTCGAAAACAACTTCAAGGTGTCTGCAGAGTAAAAAGTCTGCGTTAACTACATGAGCCGTAAAGCGTTTCCTTCGCCTTCTCTACGTATCGGTCTAGCTGTTATTCCTTTAGCAGATGAGACAAAATCTGTGGAATTGATTTCTGACAGGAAACGTAGCTTGTGGTCTCATATCTCGTACTAAAATGCATGGTGTGAACGTGCTCTGTACGTTTTACGCGTTTTAAGTGGCACATAATGGGGAGCTATCGTACTGTTCTTTTAAGATTGTATCACCCTCTAGTCCGTTCAATACCTGCTAACGGATGCAGTGTGTATTCCTCTGCGCCATCTTCGATATGGAATCACTACAGTCCCTTACATCACCGTGGTATCGGTTGAGTATTGGCGCTTTTTCAACGAGCCCAGTCACCAGCCTGAGTGCGGAAGCTGATGAACCCCACTATCTTATCACAGTGACGTTCTTCTTTGTCGTTACGCCTGCAGGCTCTCTAGTCTGCGTGGGTATCCGTCTTTTACTGAGATTTTAACGGTTCTTTGGACCGTCAGTACCCGCCAAACTCCCTGGCGTTACTTCCACCTGGTGATCGTTTTCGCTTACTCCTTCGCCTGTTGGAAGTCACCCTATTGGCAACATTTCTCAAAGGGGATACAGGTTTTCCCTCATGGCTCAAACCCGAGGCCAACGTCAATCTCGAGTTGCTCTCCTTGCCGAAGTCGACGACGCCAGCGTCTGTTATTTGCTCGGCCTTTTTAAAAATCGAAGCGCAGTTTCGATCCTGCGGTTTAATCTACACTGATGGCTCAAAAGACCCTCGGGTAGTACGTTGCGCTTTTATTCGTGGCTACCACAGTTTTACACTTCGGCTTTTACCGCAGTTTTCTGTTTCTACAGATGAACTGTTTGGCATTACCAGGCTTTTTATACACCCAGCGGAATTGTTGCAGCAGTGGTTTATTTTCGCTGATTCACTGAGTGCCCTTCAGAGCATCAGGTCGCTGTACAGTTGCCACCCTCTCGTGCGGTGCGTCTAGGTTTGCCTCCACTCGCTTGCCAATGCTGTTCTTTCTGTGTGTTCCTGGACACGTGGACCTATAAGGTAATGAGACTGCCGATGCTGCTGCAAAGGCAGTCTTTTTCTCTCCCAGGTGTTTTAGTTCTGGTGTTCCTTCCGATGATTTTAGTACATTTTGAGTGGTTTTATACTTTCACGCTGGAGGGCTGAATATGCTGATCTTCATGGGAACAAATTGAGGGAGATAAAGCCCCTCTCTGTCACTGGTGTACTTCCTAGCGTGCCTCTCTTCGCGGGGAAGTCATTTTAGCCAGATAGCGCATCGGGCACTGCCATTTTAGCCTTGGCCACTATTTTTCTTCGGACCCTGCCCCGTTCTGTCCTTATTGCCCTGAGCTGTTGTCGGTGCGACATGTTTTACTCAAGTGCCAGATTTTAGTTCAGTTACGTTCGTCCTTGTGCTTGCCAGCAAAACTCCCTGAGGTGATGGAAGACGCTTCCTATGCTGCGGATCGTGTATTGCGTTTTAGTCGTCATAGCGTTATGGGCTGTCGGGTTTGATGACCTAGTTTTATTCTTTTGTTTTATTTTTTTGGCTTTTACCGCTGCTGCATTTTGCCTTCAATGTATTTACCTTGTCGGTTTTCACCCCTATTTTCTTTACATTTCGCAGTTGCTGGCAGTCTTTTAGTGAAGTTATAATTCTTTCATTTTAAGATGCGGGGTTCTTACCCTGTATTCCCTTCTTGCTTTAAATTTGCTAGGGCGCTAACGACCACAGAAGTTGTGCGCCCTTAAACCTCACTACTACTAATTACCGGGAACATTTCCCAAAGTGGAAACACGTTTTCCCCATGACTCATACCCGAGGACAACGCCAATCTGGGGTTGCCGTCCATGCCGAAGTCGACGACGCCAGCTTCTGTTATTTTCTCGGCCTTTTTAGAAATTAAGGCGCACTTTGGACAAAGCGGTTATATTTACACTGATGGCCCGAGAGACGCTCGGGAATAGTTTGCTTTTATTCAAGGCCGTTAGAGCTTTACATTTCGGCTTTTACCACAGTGGTCGATTTTTTCAGCTGTGCTGTTTGGTATTTACCAAGCTCTTTTATACGTCCAGCGGCAAGTCTTTCAGTAGTGGGTGAATTGCTCTGATTCACAGAGTGCTGTCATTGCATCAGGTCTCTATACATTTGCCACCCTCTCGTGCAGCGCGTCCAGGTTTGCCTTCACTCGTTCGGCGATGTTGCTGTTAGTATGTACTTTGTGTGATTTCCTGGACACGTGAACCTACAATATAACGAGGCTGCCTATGCTGTTGTGATGGCAGCCCTATTATCTCCCAGGTCTTTTAGCTCCTGTGATTCTTCTGATGATTTTAGTGAATTTTTAAGTGCTTTTATGCTTTCACGCTGGAGGTCCGAATGGGCTGGTCTTCAGAAAGAACAAACTTTAGGAGGTGAAACCCTTCCTTGTGATTTGGAGTACTTCATCGTACTTCTGTCGTCACAATGACGTCGTTTTAGCCAGATTGCGTATCAGGAACGGCCGGTTTAGACATGGTCACCTTTTATCTTCGGATCCTGCCCAGTTCTGTACACATTGTCCTGAACCGTTTATGGTGCGACATGTTTTACTTTAGTGCCAGTTTTTAGCTCAGTTACGTGCGTCCGTTAGCTTGCTAACAACACTGTCTGAAGTGCCGGTAGACACTTTATGTGCTTTGAAACGTGTTCTACGTTGTAATTGTCAAAGCAGTATGACGGGCTGCGTTCGATGATTCAGGATTATTCTTTTGTTTTGTTGTTTAGGTTTTGCTGCTGCTGCATTCCGATTTTTATGTATTAACCTGGTGGTATTTGCGCATTTTCGATCTACATTTCGCAGTTGCTGGCAAAATTGTAGTGAAGTTTTAATTGATTCGTTTTAATCTGTGGATTTCCTACCTGTCGTTTTGCTCGTTCACTTAGTTTTGCTTGGGCGCTAATGACAACTGCAGTTGTTGTCCTAAAATCCCCAATAATATCACTACTACTACCACCACCACCACCACCACCACCACCACCACTACTACTACTACTACTACTACTACTACTACTACTACTACTACTACCGAAGAAACTATCATTTGCCTCTCCGATCGACGCGTATGTCAATGGTACAGAGGTTATCTCGCAAACAGAAAGTTCTTGACTACCCCTTGCAAGCGGTGTTTCTCACCTCAGCGGTATTGTATTAGCGGAGTATATTCTTTGTGGTTATGAACGTGCCACATTACGCCCATATATCCCAAACCTCATGCGCTGTTTTCGGTGCGAGTGGTTCGGACATACTACTGCGCGTGTACCCATTCTGTTGTTTGTGAGCGATCTGGCCTACCTGCGCATGACGGCGCGACAAGTGGTCGAGACCCTAGTGGTGCGAATTGTGGAGGATGCCCTCTGTCTGCCTCACGACAGTTTTCGATGTTTTGGGACGAAAAATGTATACATCAGCTGCGTTTTAAGAAGTGACTAATACTTAATGAAGCACGGCGGATCTTGGACCAACTTCAACCTGCAACCACCACTGGTTATTCGTCCGCCGTCGGCCGCTCTCCTGTTGCCACTCTTGACTTGTCACTTGTGCCCTTTATCGATGCTTCGATACCGAAGGGGTTTCCACCGAGTACCTCTCCATCGTCTCGTTTTGACTCTGCGCCAAGGCCTTCGTCTACAGCCGTGTCGCCATCAGCCACCAAGACGACCACCAGTGCTCGACCATCAGCGTCGTCTGCTGAGGGTTTTCATTCTGGGCCTCAAAATAGACCAAGTAGTCGCACTTCGTCACACGTCCTCTGTCTATCGTGGTTCCGCTCCAAGAGTATTAGGGGCTTTTTTGGCTCCCGAGCATCGGAGGTTTCGCCAGAAAATGTGGATTTTACTGCCGTTGTTCCGAAATCCATCAAGACGAGGAGGAAGAAAACCGCTTAACCTTTTCTTCCAATGGAAATACCGCAGTGAAACGCTAATGGGTTCCGGGCTTTTCTTCCGGATATGGTGTTTGGTATTCTAACGTTCCCCCTCAATCGTCTGTCTTTAGAAAATCAATTTGCAGCCTACTCACACTTTGCATCTTTGGAAGTTTGCCTCCTTTAGGCATGACTCTGTTGTTGGAGAGCGTACCAGGGATGGGTTGTTATTCTGGTGGCGCATAATATCAGTGCTACCAGCATACCACAGCACTCCCGTTATCGACTGTGACTGTGCGTGTCGAAATGGAGGGCGTGTGTTTCTCCGTTTGCAATATCTATCTATCTCCACTCTCTGTTGTTCATGCGCACGAACCTCAGGCGCTTTTCCTACAGATACTCCCACCGCTACTTTTATTGGTGATTTGAATACCAAAGGTATTATCTGGGGTTACAACAATGGTGATTCTCGTGGATGCCTTAAAGCAGACGCTTCTGATATGCCCGGCTTACATTTGCTAAATACCGTTGTCCCTACCTCCCTTATCCTCTGCCTTCGGAACCCACTCAGCCTTGGATCTTTCCTTCTGCATACCGGCATTACTTCTCCTCCTTGATTAGTCGGTGCTCTACGAACTTTTTTGGCTGTAACCATTACCGCTTTGCCATCCCGTTTTCCGGCCATGATTACTTTACCCTCAGGAAATCCTCCCTGAATGGTTTAAGGCTGAATGGAGTCGGTTTCGTTCCCTCATTCACCTCACCGATAATGGTTTTGCCACCATAGATGAAATGATGAAGTATTTTACTTGCTATCTCTTATTTGCAGCGGATTCCAGCATTCTTTGAGGTTCTTCCACCCCACATCACGTCTCTGTACCCTGGTGGTATGCGGAATGCCGTTTGGCATTCAAAGCATGCACACGTGCCCTTCGTGTGTTTCAGATTCGTCCTACTGAGGAGAACTTCGTTGCTTTTAAGCGTTCTCGGGATAGACCACGCTTTGTGCTTCGCATTGCCAAAAGCAGGTCTCGGGGAACCCATGCTTCTTCCCTTTCCCATTGTAGTTCTGCGCAAGAGGTGTGGAACGCTGTTCGGCGTATTTATGGCAGGAGTCCAAGGGCGATCATTCCCAATCTTGCCGCAAACGGCATCACTTACACCAGCGAACTGAATATAGCCGAAGCCCCTGCCGGCTCCTTCGCTGCTTCTAGCCAAGTGGGTAGCTATGATAGCTCCATTCTGCCCCTTAAATCCTCTGCGGTGCGGTCAGTCCTTAATTTCCACAGTGACTGTAGTGAGTCGTACAACGCACCTTTTACCGTTACTGAACTGGCGCATTCTCTATCTATCGCCAAGATTTCCTCCGCTGGTCCCGATGACATTCACCCACATATGCTACTTCATCTTTCATCTAAAGGGATACCCTTATTCGAGATATATAACCGCATTTGGTATCTGTAGGTGTTCCTGGCATCGTAGTGTGCGGTTATTGTCATTCCTGTCCCTCGAACCGGTATAGACCTGTCGCTTCGCTCCAGCTATCGGTTTATTTGTCTGACGAGTGCTGAGTCTAAGACCTTTGAACGCATGATTAACGTTCGGTTGGTTTTGTGGCTCGAGTCGAATAACCTGATCTGCAATGTTCAGTGTGGATTTCCTTCCCATTGCTCTAGTGTCGACAACCTGATGTGCCTGGAAGCTCTTGTTCAAAATGCGTTTCTCCTGAAGGAACATTTTGTGGCTGTGGCATTTGAGCTACAGAAGGCATATAACACTCCTATGTTATTCTTCGTACGTTGCATGGTTGGGGTTTGCCTCTTTCTCTCTAACATTTTGTTCCTTCGCCGTTTTCGTGTACACAATGTAAAGGCGCTATCTCAAGTGCGGTTCGGGGATAATGGTTGTACCCTGGGGTCGATTCTTAGCGTCACTCACTTTGCCGTAGCCATTAACGGCACCTTATTGTTATTCGTAGCGACATTCCGATGTCTCTCTATGTTGACGACATTATTATATATTTCGCTCTTATAGTGTCGATGTAATCGAGCGTCAACTGCAGCAGCCCGTAATATGGCTTGCAACCTTGGCAAAGTGGTGTGACTCACAGGTATCGCCTCTGGGATGTCAATTCCACTTTTACCGCCGAACTCTCTACCATCCATTATTACCTGCTTTTTATCTCCACTTTAGTTCCGAGGGTGTTTTATTATATACTCCGACTCTTTGAGCGCCCTTCAAGCCCTGCCGCAGCTTTTCCGCTCCTCCACCCTCGTCGTGAAAATTCAGACACACGTCTTCTAGGTGCTTTGTCGCGGATATCAGTTAGTTTTTACATCACCCCCATCCATTTGAGCATTACCGACAATGAGGTCACAGATACGGGACCTAAGGGCGCCTGCCGTTTGTCTGAGTTTCCACAACGACCGTGCCTTATAGTGATTTCCAGCGGAGTTCCGATGCAATACGTTTTTGGCTTGGCAAGGGACATGGCAGGCGTTGGTTCGCACACAACTGCGGACTATTAATGACACAGTCCAAACCTAGCCTCCTTCTAGCAGGGAATCACGGCGTTCGGAAGTTGTTCTAACTTGTCTCCGCCTTGCCATACCCGACCCACTCAAGGACATCTTTTGCGCGGTGACCTATCCCCGTTTTTCCGAAATGCGGCGTGCGCTGCTCCGAATTGCATATTTTTCTTACTTGTCCGGGATACGTCAGTGAGGGTCTGTGTTTTCGCATAGGTTCTCCCCTGCTTTCTGTTTTAGGTGTCGACCCCATGGGTGTAAACCAGGCACTGCGGTTTGTTTTATCTATTGGGTTTCATAAACAGGTCTAAGTTGCCTGATTTGCTTTTATCCTATATTTATCTTCTGTTTTTAAACTTTTAGTCTTCCGCCTATTTACTGTTTTAGCTTCCTTTTTAAACTACGAGTTTTAAGTTTTTATGGTTTCAAGTTTTTATCTCGGGTCCTAATGACGTAGCTGTCGACGGGGTCTTAAACCCCACTGACTCACACACTCACTCAGTCACTCACTCACCCGACGTCTTCGTTCAACAATGGACCACCTTGTGTCACTATCGAAGCAAATTAAGAACGGGCTCCTGAAGAACTGCCATAACGTTTCAATTCTTTTTACCCTGAGAGGTCTTATGATACGCTATGGCGAGCACGGATACTGTGTTCCCTACCCGCCTGGAACATCCGTAGAGGCTTACCACTGTTCCTTCAGAAGCTTATGAGGGGCCGCGTTTTCCGATTAAGAGGCGATTCGCTTTTTGGAAAACTTTTATTGAAGAAACCTTCATAACTCAGGGCTTGGTACTAAGCGTTATACTAATACCTTTAGCAAATACTTCTATCTCCGAATGTGTTCCTCCAGGGTAGTCATCATGTTTTGTCGTAGACGGCAAATCTATTGTACTTTTCAGCCTACGTCATTTTTGGAACATCGCCTGCAGGAAATGTTTGGACAATTTTGAAGCTTGGAGTTCTAAAAATGGCGTTCGTTTCTGCACTGAGAATTCAATCTGCATTAACTTCTGGTCCCAGAGGAGACGACTTCTACCTGCTCTCAGTTTCGGTCCAAATCTACTACCCTGATCTGTTGAGGCGAGATTCCTGGGTTGACGTTTGATGGGAAGCTTAACTGGTCATCGCATATGGCAGACTTGAAAGCACGATGTGACCGTTCTCCGAATCCCTGTGAATATTAAGTGGCACATTTTGGAAGCGGATCGGACAGCTTTGCTGCGAATGTATCGCGTGCTGGTCCGATTCAAGATAGACTACAGGTGTATTGTTTATTGCTCAGCACATCCTTCTGTGTTGACAAAATGTAACACAGCCCATAATCGTGGTATTCGAGTAGCAATTGGTGCGTTTCCAACTAGCCCAGTTCCAGCCCTTTAGATCAAATCGACAGAACCTCCTCTGCGATATCGGCGTGATGTTCTGCTAGGCAATTATACCTGTGCGCTTAAATGCATGCCAATTCATCCAGCTTTCGTTTCCTTTTCTACGCCGCGCTGGAGGAACGTTATCAGAGTCGCTATGTTTATACAAGTCTTCCAGGTTTTCCTTCCGGGATATTCTTAGACAATATGGTATTGAAATGCCTAGCATGTTTCCTAAGGGGAGAGGGTGTTTCCTCCGTGGTTATGTGCCACATATCACGTAGATCTTGGGATGATGGCTTATCGGAAGTCTTCGCTACATATGTCTTGTATCCGTACTTGTTTTTGTTTTTTTTACAATTTTGGTCTGGTTATCATGACCAGCTTTTTATTTACACCGAGGGATCAAGATGCTCCAAAGATGTTGGATGTGCTTATGTTCATGGAACCGAAATTCATACCTTCGGATTTCCTGGTAGCACATCCATTTATAGTGCTCAGCTGTATGCCATATACCGAGTCATTTTGTGTGTGCGCCTTCGAAACTTAGAACTTGTCTCATTTTAAGTGATTTTATTAGTGTACTTTAGAGCCTTCGTGAGCTGTACAATTACCATCCTATTGTTCAGCAAATCCAGGATGCCCTACATGTTTTATACGCTTCTAGTGTAGCGTGGAGTGTGCTTGGCTACCTAGTCAGTTGCCTTGCCGGGGAATGAATTGGCGGATTTGGCATCTAAAGCGGCAACAATCGAACCCAGTGTTGTCATATCTCGCTTAACGTCGGAAGCCTGTCTGCTTGTGCAGAGTGAGGAGTGGTTTGCTCTCAGAGGCAATAACCTTAGAGTAGTGAAGCACCTTCCAATTCTCTGGGGTCCCTTGGTTCGTTTGAGTTTTAGTAACTGCAATTTGCACATGCCTATATTTTGAAGGGTGACCCTGTTCCTCTTTGTCCCTTGTTTGGAGAATGTCTATCGGTTCACCAGATGTTGTTGGAGTGCTCTTCTATTGCACGTCTTTGGGACTCTGCAATTGCCTTGAAGAATTCTTAGCGGACAATACTCACGCAGTTCATAGGTTTTTCAGTTTGTGTCGGATGTGGATTTTCAGTTGCGCTTTTAACCACATTAATCTCAGGCGTTTGCTAGTTCCCTGTTTCGTTTTTTATATATTGCTATATATCTCCGATCTTTACTATCGCCATATCGCTGATTTTGTTGTGATTTTTAACTATTATTTTTTCTCTGGTGTTTGGCATAATCTGTTATAGAAGAGAGGTTATGACGCAGTAGTTGAGCACTCTATAACAATCATCATCAATATTCCAATTTTAAATTCAAGGTCGAGAACCATTGGGTACCAGCAAGACTGAATAGAGACTGGTCAATTTGGGGTAAGGGAAAACCATCTTTTTGAAAGAAGGCGTTAAACTTCCTACACTCTACGTAGAAGCGTAGTTTGCCGTTCTTATTCTTCTTCACAAGACCACACGGAACACCAATGGCTGTCAAACTCTTCGATGATGCCCCTAGATCTCATATCCTCCAGTACGTCTCGTTCCTCCGTTTGCTTTACCCGAGGAACACATCTTGGTGGTTGCCTTATAGGCCGGGCGTCTTTGGTGTCAACGCGGTAGAGCACTCGGTCGGTGCGGCCATATTCGACGTCCCTTTTGTTGAAAGCGAACTGGAATTGCCTAAGGAGGTGCTGGATCTTCTTCAGTTATGCCGCGGTAAGATGGTCGGCCGCCCTCTTCAACAAGTCTTCCAGCCTGATCCTTAGATCTTGCGACTGTTTATGTTCCTCGGGTGCGTCGCAATGCGATACACTCGTAGCTGGCTCTCCTATTCCCCTAACTTCTTTCTGACCTGTCTGTCCTTATCGAGTCCGATGGATTCAGCAGTCTTACTAGCACTTCCTGCCGGCAAGATATAATTGCCCTGGTAGCGCATAATCCATTCAGTGGTAGTCTTCCGGTCCTAATCCAGGTTCCTTGAGGGCAAGCCTTCCAGACGCGCCTTCTCTACCACCTCTCTTTATGTGGACACAGCCACACCCTCCGTCATGATCAACCTAGAGATACTCGGAGGTTCGATGAAGCTCCGGAGCGTCACCTAGTTCGGCCAAATATCAAGACACTCCTGCTGTTGTCGACCGTCGACTCGTGGGTCCTGAGGGTACCCAGATCTAGTAGCATATCTTCACGCCCGTACCGAACACCCACAGAGGTACGATGCTCCACTATAGGGTCAACTCCAGCAGAGCCTTCTGCACAGGGAAGTTATCATCCGATGCCAGAAACAACTGTTAGGGCTGATTCGGTTTCCTCGAAGGCAAGCCCTTTACCACGTCAGGTCTGATTATGGTGAAGGCTGCACCTGTGTCGACTAGTACCGATAAAGCTTCCCTTGCTTCCAGCCGTCCGTGACGAGGCATCCATCCATTCTTCTGCCCATAGCACGCAGTGTCGTTCTATGGGGTGTTGGAGACGGCCTCGGCGTGCCCCTTACCACAACGATTGTTATTCGTTTCGCACCTGTTCGCAGGTTTGGTGTGGACAGTCCTTAACTAGGGTTCCGTGCTGGCCACACACCAACACACACCACTGGAAAACCTTCGTCAGCGCCCTTGGGTTGATTCTCTGTCCCAGCCGTATTGACTGCTTATGGTCTTCAAAGTAGGTACCGCTCTTACCTTGGTCACCTCTATCCTCATCGCGGCCGTTAGCGGCTCGTGAAATGATCTTGTAATTGCCAAGTAGCAGGTGCTCAGCCTTACACACTCCGTCGACAAAGCAGCAGGCAGCTTCCTGGGATATGTAATTAAGTGGGTGGTCCACCAGAGCTTTATTCACTGGCTCCTAACTGCCAGAGCGAACTCCTGCAGCATCTCCCCTGAATGTTTAGCTTAGACTTGAGTTGGCTACAATAGGATGAGGCCAAATAGGTGTTCCCAAAATGATTTTTGAGGGCCTCTCAGATGTCTCCGTTCACCACCGACGTTGAAATTACATTAAGATTTGTACTGCTAGTCCCTGGAGGCTGGTTATTTGCTGTCATCCTCCCCCTGTGTTGACCGTTGGTTGTGGGCCGGAACAGCGGCGTATTGTGGGCGTAACACTTCGAAATTTATTGATTATAAAGTTAATTGATACAAGAGTACACTATACGCAATGCGTTTGCTATATCAAAGGAATCGAATAGAAATAATAAGGATAACAAGAATAAATAATAGCTACAAAAATAAAAATCTGCAGGAGTATATTTACACACAAACAATGTGAAACATTTAGACGGTACATAAGCCACTCATAATTATATGTGAATATTTATTTTTATATTCTGTTCTACCTTTATTATGCTGTCAACCATGCAATATCACTTAATTGTTAATTGTAAGAGAAGTTCTATATTTTTGTAACCTATGATATTAGGAAAACTTCCAACCAAATCAAGTATGCTTTTCGACACAGTAGCTAAAGACGAAGCTGTTTTGAGGCAGGTCTTCAGCACAAAAGACTACTGTAATATATGGGGTAAAAGAGTAAAACTTCGACTCGTGGTTTTTCACCAAGGAATAAACAAGTAGGGGCCTTTACTATTATATTTAATCATGTGACACAGAGTGGATGAATAAGATTTGAAGAAGAGTTAGCGCCAAAAACTATCCACAGCTAGTAACCGCGGATAAAAGGAACCAGTGGGAAAATAGGAAATCAATAAATGCGCCAAGAATTAAAGCTACATAAAGTCAGCGTTACAAAGCAAAGTCAGTCAGACCTCAGATTGCGTCAGGGGCACATTTGGAGCCTGTCGTGAGAAGAAATTTCCGCTGAAATGTAAAGCTTCGCAGATTTAGTACGCATCAGTCACTTATCAATTGATTAAGTGATTCAGAGACAACATCGACAGCACCCTATTGGATAATATGGTTTGGAAATTCTATATTAGAGTGAAAGTTTCCTAGCAGTACTTAAGAAATGTTATAAAGTGCATGTTCTTTAATACTTTCTAAACAAGTGTTTCTATGACAAATAATTTGGCACAGACAATAAAAGTGAGTCTTTTGACAAGTGTACCTTCTGTATAATTATTTCATAATGTTTACTCCTGCATAACCGCCAACCTGGATCTAAACTCATGTTCTGCCCAACTGAGCCGCCGAGGTAATCACATAGTTTATTACAGCAGAATAAGCTACAAGAGTCATCCACCACTATGTAGAACCGGGAAGAGAAACCGAGAGAGAAGCAGCAATTGATCTTCAAATATAAAGTGAAAAAAATTACACAAGATGTAC
Source organism: Deroplatys truncata (assembly GCA_030765065.1). NCBI lineage: Eukaryota > Metazoa > Arthropoda > Insecta > Mantodea > Mantidae > Deroplatys > Deroplatys truncata. The sequence continues at coordinate 703,778,538 of CM060990.1, forward strand.
AACCACACACACTCAGTCATCGACGGAAACAATACTACACTACAACAAAGAATAACAGCACAATTTTAACCACCGAAGACAGTCACATAAAAGTATTCCTCAACGCGGAGAAATCGTCTTAACATCAACTGTGAGCATACTCACCCTCGTAACCTAAGTTGCTGCTAAAACCCTATCCGATTCAGTGGATATTGGTCGCTCACTGAACTTCTGCAGCCTCTCTCAATAATGATGTAAATAAGGCCTGCGGAAAGACACTTACTTAGAGTTCCCTTACAGCCAATAGTCTGTAAGTTATGTTAAAGCTGGTTCTGCATTGTGAAATTTGTTGTATACGATTAAAAGTATATCTTCTTATAAATGCATTATATATTTTTCATTTATTCATATTGATGTGGAAAGGTTATACACATTAAACTACAAAAGTAAACAAACAGCCAAACAAATTGTTCACCACGGGAGATCGTACCCTGGTTTCCAGTATGAAAAGCAGAGGTTATAATCACTGCATGCAGTACAATGCTACAAAGTACTATATGCGCATTCATGATGTATACCATGGCGTGTACAGTATAGTCACTCTGTGTTGCTCGTGGTTAAAACAGAACAAAAGCACTCGGAGCGATCTCCCAAAATATGCAGGGCGAGCAGAAAGAACACACCAGCGACAACGACCATGCATAAAGAGAAATCAGAACAGCCGAGCTCCGAAAACCGTTTAATCGCAGTTCTCCAGTTCTATGTTTGGGAGAGCTTATGGAGGACGGGTCAGCGATAGTGTGATGTTGCACGTTTCATTCTGCAGAGTTGAAAAACATCTTGTACTAATGAATCCTTTTGTTTTCAAACTCGTGGAGTGATTTGGGTATTCTTAACTTTATTCGTCTTAATTCACCATATTCAGATTACGACAGCAGTGATATTGGGGATCAAACACAAAACCTGCCACATTATCCCAAAAGCTAATTCGAATTGTTGTATTGAAGTTGCCAATCATTTGCATAATCATAGTAATGTTAGTCTAGACTTCCACAGAATTCAATATACGAGTACCTATAATGAAAAACACAATGTATCGAATATTGCCTATTTTCCATTTGTATTCAGGTTGGGTAGTATAATATGAGATCATCCGGAGTGATTAGCGTCAGGAAATCATATTAATCGATTTATCATGGTGTAGGTAACCTTTTTAGATTGGGAAACTTCATTTCTCTCTGATCACTCATATGAAGGAAAGGTTTGATGGCATAATGGTACATTCACATTGAAGATTAAGCATAAATACAACGGCGTAAAACTTAAGCATACACTTAAGACGATGTGCTTACATTTATAACGACAAACGGAAACCAAAATAATAGCCAACCTCAAGAGGGCGTGAAACATCTCAGGTGGGCTGGTGTCTGCTAAGCGACCATACACGACAAAACAGGGTATATATGTACATGTATCAAAATGAACAAGAAGTACTACTCGGTTAAATAACGTTAACCTCACAAAAAACACCAACTATTTTGACATCTACGTATTTGTTTTGCTGCTTTTTTATAAATATCCCCGTTGTTTCTGACCCGTGATTACTCCGAAAGGCGGTTAGTGTTTTAACACATGGCGACGGTAGAGATGGCATAATGGTCGCGTGATAAGCTATATGGATAATTTTTCTCTGATTGGCTTAGTTTCTTATGCTTGACGTAGACAACAAGATCGGGCTACAACACATTTTCCGTCTAAGCCCCTGACGGGAGCTCCCTGGAGGAGGTGTGAAATGAGAGGACATCAAGAGGCACAAAATGAGAACGGTCCCTTACGTTATCGTCTGGCTACTGGAATCAGCGTTCCCTATTCAAAGGCTTTATCCATAGCGGTACGCATATTTCAGCAAAATCTTTAGTTCATTTTTCGCACCAGGTTTTATTTCAATTGAAAATGCAGGCACATTTTTAATTATACTTCCTTTCATTGTAACACACACACACACATATATGTATATATATATATGATCATTATCAACTTCATGATTTAGATTATTTGCTCAATAAGACGACAACATTCAATTCTGAATCTCAGTAATTCAGAAACTAAATAAAATAGCGAAACTTAATTTAAAATCACAAGAGTTTTGTCCAAGAGAAAGTTAAAATAAAGCGTTAGTCAAACTGACTAAAAATTCAGAAAATGCAATTTTAAGTGGTGCATTCCTTTCAAATAACAATGTAAATGTAAAATAATAAACCACGTGGTTTTTAAGCAAATGCAATCTGTAACACGAAAAAGCTATACAACAGAGAACGCTTTTAGCAGCTTGAGGTTTGCCAAAATAAAGGAAATTTACGCAACAACTATATTCAAGGGCTGTTTTTAAGAACATAACCTCGATAGTGACGTCAGGAAATATTCGAGAACGAGTGTTTCCTTCCATTTTTCTGATTTTCTCGTGTAATTAGTAGCTGCACATTACGTCTCCAAGTAATTAAGAATATGTAACAGAACAGAATTGGAAATCAACACGTTTCACTTAATTAATGGAACCACTACATGGTGCACATTTCGGTAAGCGAATTCTGGTATAAGCATGCACGTACACGCACGCACCTCTCTCCCCCCCTCTCTAACTCAGGCTCCTCTTATTCAGTCAATAACGCAATTAGAAATGCGGTAAAAAACCAATACTGGGAAATCCTTTCCAGCAGGCTGTAGCATCTGGCAATATTCTTCACTTAGTGGAAAGAGAAAAAGGGGTTTGAGTTCTGCAGCACCAGCAGCAACAATAATGATAATAAACATTTTCTTTTCATCTCGTAACACGACAGGTAGGTCTATGGGTAATAATAACGACAATTATGCTATATAAACATGCTAATGCTTGTGAGACAATGTGGCAAGTCGCTAGCAAACAAGCACCAATCCAATATACAACAATAGCGCCAACGTCAACAAACTATAGCATTTTTTATTTTATTTATTTTTTTTTATTTTTTTTATTACAGCGTGAAATCAAACTGCAAATTTAATACGTTCCATATCCGGGGTTGTTGCCGAAGCTTTGATCGCTCTGACCGAAGCCATTTTTGGAAAGTGAGGAGAGACGGGAATTCTTCGTGCAAACAGTAATGATAGAGTGCCAATGTTAACCACACTTTTGTAATTTCGGTAGCTCCCTTCTGAAACTCCCAAGCTAATAGAACAGATGTAGTCCGATGTTCCAAACAGCTGCCGATTAAATGACCTACATGTTTCTTGGTCCAATTCCATATGTCCCTGATACTAACACAGGTGGTTAATCGATGAATTTGAGTGTCCACCCCACCACTACGCTTACACTAAGGTGCCGAGGATAAATTATGTTTATATCGCTTGGACTCTGTGGGTATTAATTCGTTGATGAAGAAATAAAAAGAAACCTTCCACTCTAACGGTATATAGTTTATAAACAACATTTTCTATACCCGCTGCCATGGTGAATTAGGGTATTTCCGTTCTATTGCAGGCACTGTCGTGTAATATTTCAGCAACGTGGTATATAACGTTTTGGTGGTGGGAAGACTGAGCAACATATCTATCACTGGTAGTAATCTTCTATAGTCTGGCAGAACCTGTTTGAAGCGTCTGGCACCCGTCCCAGCCATGTTCATACTAAACTGCACAACCTGATTCGCACCGTGGCTGTGGAGACTACTCAATATAGAATGGAGCAACAAAGCCCGACATTTAATAAACACATCGATAAGATTCCAACCACCCTCCGTAATTGCTCTGCGTAGTTGGGATCGGGCTAATTTATAGAAGTGGTTTTTCCAAGCGTAGTAGCCAATCGCTCTTTCTAGTTGCTGGGAATATTGTGGTAATATCGGTATCACCTGCGCCACATACCAAAGTTTCGCGAGCACAAAGGTGTTAACATGCCAGATTTTTTGCTTAAAGTATAACTTCCGTGTCAACTGCGAGGTCATAAGAGAAATGCACATAGGCACAAGTGGCTTCCAATTCTGCGCTATTAACCCTTCCAGCCTAGAGGTAAAAATAACGCACAGTATTTTCACTGAACTGCTACAGGTAAATCGAGCTGTGTCCGTTGGCCAGCTATTCAACGGTAAAAGTTGTGACTTGCCATAATTTATCAAAGCTCCAGAGGCATCCTAGTATGTCGTTAATAGCGGCGCCAGTTTGTCAGGATCATCAGCATGAGCGAGAATCAAGGTGACATCATCAGCATAAGCCAAAATTCTTTCACAATTGAACGGATTATCGGAATGAGAAAGTAAAGTCGCTATGCCTCTAGTCAGCGGTTCAACGCACAAAGTATACAGCATCATAGAGAGGCGACATCCCTGCCGTATCGACTGTGCTATAACTTCTGGTCGCGTAAGAAAGCCATTAATTTGAATTCGGGAGTGCGCATCTCGATAAATAGACTGTAAAAGGCTTTGAAATGGCTGTTAAAATCCAAAAATTTTCAAAACACTCTATAGATAATCGTGGATAATTCTATCAAAGGCGGCCATGAAATCTAAAGCCAAAAAGGCAGCCACCATATTGGGATTCCGTTCACTAGCGATAATGACATCTCGTAACTTCATTAGAATATGTGTGATCTTCCTCTCCGGTATACCGTACGTTTGTTAAGGTCCAATTATGTCAGGCAGATATGTTTTCAACCTATTAGCCAAGATATTTGTGAAAAACTTGTAATCTGCATTCAAAAGTGTAACAGACTGAAACGATTTTTGTTCCGTTGTAACCGTCTGTTTAGGGCTCAACACAATGATACCTTCATTAAACCCCGTTAAGGTGCCTGTGTTACGCTGTACCTCCAACATGACGTCCAGTAAGATATCTTTAAGGATCTTCCAGTTGGCTTTGTAAAATCGAGAACTGAGACCATCAGGTCCAGGCGGGAGTACAGACTGGCTGAGGCTAAAGCAGCCCACAATTCCTCAGACGTAATCTCCTGATTTAAAACGGTATTGGCAGCTGGGGATACCTGTTGTGTTATTGACGATAAACATCTTCCTGCGCAGAGTCATCAACTTCAACTGCTCCGAATTTATCAGAAATGTGTTGCTAGGCCTCTTGAAGTATGTCGTGCGTTTTTGCTAAGAAATCCCCTGTAGAAGCGCGTAAGTGGGAGATATATTTTCGCTCACCACGATGTTTTTCAGACGCTAGATGAAAAAGCGAATTTTTCTCTTCTCGTACTACGGAATGGTCGGCGGAACGCAGTTGTGCACCGTGATAAAGCTCCTCCTGAGTTTATTACAGAAAATTGATTGATCAAGTCTTGTCCATGACGTTGCAGTTCATATAAATGATTTAACAAATCGTAATAATAGTGCAACAGTTGCCGTCTGTCCCTAGCTTTTGCTATCCCTTCTCCTTTGTAAAAGTTGCGTATAGCCGGTTTAAAGGTATATAACCATTGATGCAATTTAATGGGGGTTCGACGTTGCGGTGTTGTCGCCCATCTAGCCCACATATGGGAGAACTCTCGGAAATTGCTGGATCTTGAAGCAGCGTATTATTAAGTTTCCAAACGCCCCTCCCCATCGTGGGTCTTCTCGCAGTTTGAGCTATTTTCATGATCAAGGAATGGTGATCACTAAAGGGTACCGGATGAACTTGCATAGTCCGTACCATCTGCCACATCGATTTACTGACGTAAAATCGATCTATTCTCAAAGCACTATTATAGCGATAAAACGTATATTCAACCAAATTGGCATACAAATGTACCCATGCGTCCCGTAATTCCAAGGCTTGGCATACTCGGTCTAAAGTAGGTGACGGAAAATATTGGCCTGTCTGGTCCTTAGCACTGATGACACAATTAAAGTCCCCACCTAGAAGTAGTTCGTAGTATTTCTGACGCAAAAAGAACGGCAGTTCCGAGGTGAGGAAAGCTTCGCGTTCCTTCCTTCTGTTCGACCCCGAGGGTAAATATAGATTCACCAGAAGATATTACTGTCCTCCAATAATAATAATGTAATCCTACCACTCACATGCCTCTCCGCTAATTGAATACAATAAGACGAGCGGTAAACAATCGTTGTACCGCGCTGGGAATCCCCAACATTGGAAACGTAATTATATTGCGGTCCAAAGAAATCTAGCTTGTGTTCATTATTCTCCTGCAAAAACAGAATATCAATATCATTATCGTACACAAAAAATCTTAATAAAGTTTGCATGGCTCTATTCCTGAGACAATTCACGTTCGCGGTCGCCAAGGTTTGAAGTATCAACACCATATAAACAAGGAGGATTACTTGTTCATCGGCTTACTCGGTTTTTGGACTGCCTTGTCGGTGACGACGCACTCTTTTTGCGTTTATCTAATCGAGGATCACGTTGGCTAACTATAACCCCATACACAGATGGCGTAGTGGTGACGGTATTCGCAGCATTCGAGTCATCTATCTGCACTTCCTCCGCCATGGCATCACACAGCTCCGAGATGACGAAGAAGAAGGGTCGCTCTGTTGCCGCTCCTGCTAAGGTAGGAACCTCTTCGTCTCCTCCGGCACCCGTCGAGGAGATCTCGCCGCAGCCGCCGCAGCCTAGGGCAACCTATGCCAGGACCGCCGCTTCGCCGCCAGCCAGCTCAGCTTCGCCGCGACTGCCTCCGCAGTTGCCGCCAACGTCACCGGTGCCAACGCCACCGATCCTAGAAACGGTCCAGCCAGCGCAGATAGAGCCTGTGCCTCATGTGAGGTACAGCGCCGTCATCCGAGGGCCACTCGGATCTTCGGAGCCCAGGGACCCACGTTGCTCGCCAGGATCGAGTACGCAGACCCTGGCGACTATGAAGCTGCATTGAGGACGGGCCTGCCCTTGTTAGGGCGGTACTTACGAATCGAGGTTAGCCGAATATAACGCCAGGCACCTTGCAGGCGCTGCTGTGTCTACGGGCACGAGGAGTCGACCTGCTCAGCTCAACCTAGGTGCCACTACTGTGTTTCCTCCTGCACCACCTCATCGTGCACCCAGCACGATCTTCGCCGCCGACGCCGCTACTGTGCGATCTGTGGAGGGTCATCACACTTCACCGGCCAAGCGCTCTGCCCCTGCATCCTCGCAGTAAAGCACCACTGAAGCCACCTGCGCCTATGCCGCTGCCAGTGACCACTCCACAGCCACCGACACCAGCGCAGACACCTGTACCATCACCAGCGCCGACACCTGTACCATCACTCACGCCGATCGTCGAGGAAGTCCAGGGCCTACGCGACGCCGTTTAGGATCTCCACGCGGAGTTCCTGAACATGACGACCATGCTGACAGCCCTGGAGGACCTCATCAGTGATCTTCAAGCATCATCAGCTGCTCAACAGGTTTTCCTGGCTGAGCAGTTTGACAGCACTTCATCCAGACTCACAGCTATCACCGAAGCCATCCGGGTCTCCTCTCTTGGTTCCAGGACCAAGATGAACCCGGAACTCATCCGAGAACTTCAAGACTCATCAGCTGCTCAGCAAGGTTTCCTAATTGAGCAGTTCGACAACATATCATCAAGACTCAACGTCATAGACGACTCCATCCAAAACTCTGCGCCAACAACCAGATTCAGGAAAGACCCAGCCAGTGTCGCACGCTTCTTGCAGCAATGCAAGGAGTACAACCAGCAACAGCACCATCGTCAGTACAATCCGCAGTCCTAACCCTCGCCATTTCCACTAGTGCTGCAGTCAGGTTTCATGGCTACAGCCTAATAATTACCTTTATTACCCAATGGGCGGCAGCTTCCATCCCTCACATACTAACGCGGGTGCTATGCTGGACCGCAAAAAGCCACGTCATTCCACTTTTCCTTCTTCCGTTTTCCATCCGGTGGAGGAGTTTTTAGTGGGTATGCCGACTATTGGTGAGTCCCACACCCTCAGTCCCGACTTCCATCGGGGCTGCGGTCGGTAATTAAATCATTTTCTCCTCCACTCGAAAGAAAACGCCATGGAAGAAGTAGCTGCTGATTCAACCTCGTCCGGCACGCTGACACCTGTTTCTGCCGACTGCACCACTTACCTTACTGAAAACGTGTCCTTGCAAGTCGCACTAGTCTCCACTGCCTCTAAGACCGGTTGAGTTTCCATATTGTTGTCGTCGGAACAAGATTGACCATCTACGACTGATTCGCTTAGGTTTTTCTGCAAATTACAAGAACTGTCGTGAGCTACACCTGTGATGTAATCACTCTTCGCGTGTTCTTCAAAGGTTAAATCACGGCTATACTGCCGGTCAGCCACTGTCTCCACATTAAGCAACTGTTGACCGAGTCGGTCCCTGCCACCGCTACCTGTCCTGGTAACGGCATCCGTTGTTTTGGAAGCATACCAGCAACCAATTTCGCCCAAGTGGACGTATCCTTTTCAGCACTTGGTATTCGCGGCATTGGTTTCCTGGGTCACTGGTTACGCAGATGACCGACCGTATGACATATGGCACACGTAAGGTTGGTCTGTATAACTCACCAAAGCGGAATAACCCCGACATTCAGAAACGATGGTATATGTTTTTTCAATAGCATATGTACAGTACGTACTCCATTGGTGACTTTATAGCGATAAAAGGGATTCCAAATATTGTCACTCACCTGCAGCACAGTGCCATAAACTGCTAATGCCATATTTATCTTCCGGTTGGAAAAACTCCATGGCAAATTATACACTTTGACTACCGTCTTCCAAAACCGGCTACATCGAGTATCACCTTAGTCCGTTGTCCATTTGACAATACAAAGCTAACTTCTCCATTTGACTGTTTCAAAACCTCCTCCACAATGTCTGACGTTTTGCATTTAATAAAGATTTGTCTAGTAATAACATTAACTTGTAATCCGGTGACATCGTCCTCTTCCAATTTCACGTATCTCATAAGCCGTCGGTCGAATGATATCTCGTTCCACAAAACTAACAACCAGAGTTGTAAGACGATCATCCATGTCGAAGTATGTCTTACACGTATATATATACGGCTACGAAAACACAGCCGAGGCGGTGAATATTATAGTAAAGTAGACCAAGAAACGGCGTATAATAATATGTAAACACACCGACCGGTTGAACTGCTAGCCACGCGCACACAGCCCCATCGAAAACAAAGCTTACAAAAGTATTCGATGGCACTTATTATGCTAAGAATTAGATTTAAGCAAAACTTCTTTTGCGAGCAGCTTCAAGATCTAAGGGGAGATGTAAGTTTTTTAGCCAATCGAAAATATTAAAATAAAATACACAAATAAAATAATTTGTAAAGCCGAGTGGAAGTGGAAGATTAGAGTTGGAGCTAACGCAACAAAACTGACGTGCAAGAACACGGTATTGCCACGGGGAATAACGTACACAATTACACATAAATAGCTTAACGACGCTCTACACGTAATAAACAAGCATGCAGTAATATCTCGGATTGGTGTGATTTAGAAATGTTCTCCACTAACACAAATGGGGTTTTTGGTGCCGCGATTAATACGTTAAGTTCGCTCGCAAGAAAATTAGAAACCAAATTGTAAAGATGGTGGGAACAATAAAAGTTAGAATATAATACACAGGAGTCGCACTTTATCCAATATCGACGCATATCTAGAAAACTTAAGTCTAAGGAAGTCAAGCGGAGGCAAACGAAAATATTTTTTTTCCCTTATGTATGCGGTTTAAGGGTTCCGCGGCAACCTATATTCCATATTAATTTTAACATTGCCTTTTAATGCTTTAAACCTTGTGAGCTCAAGTTTTGTTTAATTTTCGGATTTTTTATCACTTAAATAAGGTAGAGGAAATTTTGTGCTTGATCAAAAAATAGGATTTTGAAATTTCACTGAAAATACATGCGTTGATGTCCCTGAATAAAATGAATAAGAAAAGCTTCTGTATGTGTGTGACAGAGAGAGAGAGAGAGAGGTAGAGGTAGTATTAGTGTATAATCAGAAAGAGAAGTTCGGATAAATATCAAACTTGATAGATGAACCAGGTTCGTTTTAAGGATGGTAGTGAAAGATTTCCAGCACTTCCTCACACCAAACAGGAAGCTGTTTCGTTATCTTTCATATTCCCAAATCCAACCAGAAAACCTTTGTATCAAATATAACGTAGTTGAGATATCGACCTAAAAATAAAATGTACATCTTGAATTTCCTGTAAATAACGTGTAAGGCTCTTTCATTCTCATTGCGCTTTATATAAAGGGAAATCATAAAAGATAATAGGGCGAAATCTAGCGCTTATTAAAACGTACCATATTTAATAAATAACCTTCATCGAAATATTATTAATTTCCTCATATTCTCTTCTGTTCGTTTGAATTAAATAAAAGTAGTATATGTTGGAATAACAAGTTTCATTTTTTCTTTGTCCTTATGACAAACGTAATTTTACGACAAAATCTCAACCTGCGTCTTAAACAACCAACTTTTGCCTCAGCCATCTGTTTCCTTTGCAGCATTCAATAAAACAAATTCTGAAACAGTCTCTAGCAAATATGTATCATGATTAATAGAGAATAGTTATTAACATAAGGCTTTGTAGGAAAAATTTATAAAGCAGTTGTTAAAATAAATAACAAATGCGGAAATTGTGTGCTTGTTATACGTAGTTTTATATGGTTTCTCCCCTCCCAAAGTGCTAGTGATGTTGAGAGTTTCTGTTCTAACTGGATCCATGCGGTAATTCTTAAAATATTTATTGTTTTCTTATTCATCTCGTGTCGTGGTTCTTTCTGCACCAGAGCTGTTAGGACATTTCATTTTGCTTTCGATATACTTAAATATATGTATTTTTTATTTTAAGCAAGTAATTAGGACAGATTCTGAGAGGTAACAGATCTATGGAATGGTTAAAGAGCTCAATTTATATCAAGAAGCTATAACATGGTTCATGGTTACCGTGAACGTAAACCATACAGATGCGAGTAGAGAGATTGTAGCAATTATTTTACACGATTAGTGATTAGATTACATATCCCCGTTAATAGGCACGATAGTAAATAGCTACAAGCAATACAGAAACCTGCTTCGGCGCAACAAAGCCAAACCCTGCAGTATACGCTTAAACGTGTTCAGATAGTAAAAATTTATCTTTAAAATCGAGCTAACCGTTTTTTTTGTTCAGAATGAACGTATTGAAATGCAAAACTACACGAAATACATAGTCTAATACCAAAATTATTTACTGGTGCTAAACCTGCGCCACCGGATTCTCCTTTAAACGTGTAAGCCAATTCTATTGGCAACTTTCGTCGCTAGCCACAGCAAAGGCATCGTTACGCTTTTTATTTCGTTGTCCAAGTGGAGAAAAGAGTCGAAAAAAATGTTCAAAGACAAACTAAACCTCCCTCTGGGATAATTTGACTGACTCGGTAGCAAAAAGGACGTCTCGCAAGATTCTATGAGTCCCTGTTTTCCCGATTTAGTATTACTGCGTTTTCTCTGTCTTTTTCTTTACTTTGCCGCTTATTAGCGCAATTACTGTTACACATATACAGAACACAGACACACAAACACCCATGAATCCGCGACCTCCAGCTTGGTAGAGCGCCGAAGCTATACGCTCCAGTGACCACGGCAAGGAGTGAAGCCAGGTTCATCAAGTCAAATTCTGCAAATAACTGTGACAAAATTACAATCTCACTTGTAGACTAGAACTACAGGTGCCGTGTAGTGGCACAGTTCCATGTCTATTTGAAGTCCTGTTTTATTGTCAACTATAATACCACAAAAGAATTACAAACTAATGAATAGATATATGAGATTATTTTCTTTAATATCCACTAAGTTTTGGTTTCATTCTATAGCGCATTCTTCATTTCACTGAGCACTACAAATGTGGTTTAAACTTTAAAAATATTAACTTAGATTTCTAATGTTCAAATCGTGTTTAATATATTTCTCAACTTATCGAATTTCTAATTTTTAGTAAAATTTCCTTAATTAAAGTAATACTCCAATCATTTGGTCCCAGTTATTAAAAAAATGCAAATTTTATTTTAACCTTACCTTTTTTACAAATAGATAATAGTCTCTGCCTTATGCTTTCCCTTGAATATTACTAATCTACGACCCACCCCCTTCTTTCTCCCGCTTCTCTCATTTTGCATAGTTTTATTTACTTTTAATAAGCAAATGAACATTTCACTTGGAATAAAATTAGTATACAATGTCTATCCTTGTTGTCAAGTCTCGATGAATCTCATTACGCTTCGTGAATAATGGGTGCGGCATTTAAAACAGGCCACCCAAATAACACGGCCATTTGTAGTGGTACAGATAGCTTTGTGATGAGTGCAGGTGTAAGAGAGATGCAAATACCAACTTAGCAATTTAAAGTGATTGATATGATATATTATTTACAATTTGATAGTGCGTTTGAACACGCAGCAACTGTATTTTATAGCCATTGAAGATAGTTGAAGGTTAACTATGAACAACTTATGATAAAGACAACTGCAATCAATTCTGGCACTTACATAATTGCACTATGTATTCAACACTGCACACTGCAGCTCATCAGAGCTTATCGCCGAGCATGCTCTTTCATGTCTTCGGAGATTATCGGTATTTTGTGGCACACTTCTATTAATTTACCGAACAGATCGAGGTCCATAAAGGAAACGGTGCACGGTGTTAAGCGTTTGCTTACATTCAAACTGCACGATGGGGCAGTTCAGTGGTTCATCGGTTCATTCAAGTAAAGTAATTTTTCGGAATCTATAACCTTCAGATATCATCAATGGTCATGAAAACATAGTTGTGTGCGTCTTCAAAGACACTGTTAAATGACAATAATGACAATTCACTTAGAATTATTAAGTTCGTATCTGTATCACCCTGCACCTGTGCTTATCACAAAAATAACTACACCACAATATCCTCCTTTACCCCAAACAACTTTTGTCTGAAGTATTTTCTTCTATCACTGCAAATGGCCGTGTTATTCAGGTGGCCCGTGTTAAATGCCTCACCCGGTATATGAGTGGTAACAAGAAAGAACCAAAGATTTCTCATGTACTGCTGTTATACGTGTAAATGCAAAGGGCTTTAGAAGGATGTTCTTTATACCTTTGGCTTTCAAAAAAAGTAACTTGTAATACTTATTCCCTCGCTCTTTTTCATTTTCTCTCTATTCCGTAGCTTCTTACCAGCCCCATGAAACCACTTCCCTGCGTTAAAAACATGTTCGGTATAATCATCTTACGGAGGTAAAAAAATATAGGGACCGTTTGGATAAAATTTAGAGAATGTTTAGACACAAAATATTGGTTTTCCAAAGGTTCTGATCATATAACTACATACCAGTGATGACTAATTATGCCTCAAATAAAAAAATCCCCTTGATATATAGTTGGGAGACACTGCAACTCTCTCATTACTTCACCCATCCCCTAATCATTCCTCCTACAACTTCTACTCCATTTTGCTCAATTTGGTGATGCAGGCGGGTTTCCAGGGTCTTAGGAACCTGTAATCACGATCCATTTGTTCACTTAATGAGTACGTGTTGATTGTTTCGGCACTTCTTCACTCGGACATTATTAGCATAGATCAGGAGGAGATGCTAAGTTGAACCCACTCCTTGTTGTGTTCTTTGGTTTTCCTACCGTCCAACCGGCTTCTATTCTGTTATCACTATGACGCCGACCACCCCACCAAGAAGTTGGAGGGAGAAAGGAAGAGATTGATACCCAGTATCACAAAATGTCATGCCTGGCATAGATGAATGTGCACTTGTAAAATATCTAACCATTTTGGTATAACCCACGCTTCCGAAATTAACATCGCGAGACATTCGTGATTATTCAAGCTTTATTTTTGGAAGTTTACACTGGAATAAGTTTCGCTGTGATTACGTATATTCCACATAAACTTATACAGAACATTTTGTTGTGACCGGATTTGGTTAGTGATTGATAATGTTGTAACGTTATGAAATACAAAAAATGCAGTTATATAAAAGTCTCAATATGTGACAAAATATGGTATAACATTGTTAAGCCTGGGAGAAATAAATCAATCCTTTATGGAGAGCCATCTTGAGATTTTTATGCAAGTCTCTTCGGACAAACTTTCTTATGTTATACGACGCACACCATTTCCGTTAAGAATTTGACCAACAAATCCCTTTTGTCATTCCGGTCGCAATCCACAGGTTTTAGTTTTTATTTGGCAGGGATTGACTGCGCATGAATCGCATTTGAATGCTTGTCAGTGCTTTTGTATCACGGCACGTTTTAGACACTAAAAAGCAACAGGTTTTGCCAGAATGCTGCATAATTTCGGGCTTGTGTGTCCCTGAATAATGCAGGAGTCACAAAGCGATCTGTACATCTGACCGCTGCTCGGCTTGAACTACATCAAACAACAGATATGCTCTGATATCTTCTTTTAGATGCAATCTTTTAGATTTATTAATCATTTCCAAAAATAAATATTTGTGTACCGAGGTGGATGTCCCAAATAAGGCATTATCGATCACACTCTAAGGAAACACGTTTGCTCAGCTACATCTATATTCTTTGCTATGTTCTTCACTCATGCTCTTTTGCTTGCCCTTATCCGTATTTTGCTTACATTAGGTATGTATATAATAATATTATTTTGTTCACAATGTGGTGGTATGGCCCCAAATATGACACTGCGTATCACCAAACTATCTCTGGTTTTGCTCTTCCCACTAGTAGAAAACACAAGTCTGACGTTTTAGAATAAATTTTAAAGATTTTTTCAATATCTGCACACTTTTGCAGTATATAAAACATTAAAATATTTGTAATTCCATCAAATATGGATCTAAGATCCAAAAGTCGTAATGAACTTAATCTGGTGTACCGTTAATTTACATTGCATGGCATTTCGTGCAATACACTTAATTCCAATGCAAGAATAAGTCCAGAGACCGTCATAAAATATACATGTATATGCAGTCAAATTCATTCACTATTTGGTACATATGGTGCAATATACTTCGTATACGACTCCAAATGTTTTTACTTTTTCTACTACGCATTTCCAGTAAGTAGAGGAAGTGTTCTATTCCACCCAAAAATTTAATAACGAGATTCACTGGAAGTATACGTTTTGAGATCCCTGAACCCAAATAGAGTATGTTTACCTTCCCTACTGCGTATCTACAGGAAGTAGGAGTGTATTGTATTCCGTCAAAAATTCAATAAAGAGATTCACCGCAAATGCACGTTTTGAGACTCCTGAATACAAAGAAAGTATTTTTAGTTTCTCTGTCACGTAACTACAGGAGGTAAAGAAAGTATTGCATTCCGCCCAAAACTTGAATAACGGGATTACCTGTGAATACACGTTTTGAGACTCCCTGAATCCAAAGTAAGCATTTTTACTTTCTCCACTACGTAGCTACAGTAAATAAAGAAGCTATTGGGTTCCACTCAAAAACTGAATAACGAGATTCACCGGAAATACACGTCTGTGGCTCCCCGAATCCAATGAATTTATTTTTAGAAAAAGGTCCAAGGGTGCGTGTGTGTATTCGCTAACAGCATAACTCAAAAAGAAAAAGTTGGTTAAAAACCAAACTCGGTGGTTAAGTTCAACTTCTTCGAAGGATGTGACACAGAGATGATAAAGAATATCCCCCACTCCAAACTACCTTTTACATTGGACATTTTTCGAAATTCTTTATTCTTTCCAAAATGGCACTAAGTATTTTGATTAAAATACATATGTTTAAACTATTTTCATGATAAATGTAATGTATATTTTTAGTTTTCTAGGAATAGTCTATAAATTCGTCTTTATTGTGAATGACTTTTGATAATTAGTAAATCGTAAGAGAGAGACAAAATCTTACTGCACAACAAATGCAGACCTTGTTAAAGCACAAAATTTATATCAAATAACATTTTTGTGTTTATTTTTATTTCAAATAACATTTTTATATTTTACCTATTCTGAAATTTTCTTTGTTATTAGTTAGAATTTTCAAATACTTTATACTTGTCTCAACTGCAAATAGCTATTGTTTTCTTTCTTTCTCTCTCGTGTTCATACAAAGAGAAAAGAATTTCAAAACTATCACGTCTGTGGCCCTCATTCGGGAGATCTTGGTCTGTGGCCGACCTTCCTGACCCATGGTTTCATTCTGGGATTTTTCCCGGGTCGCCAGGCGAATGCTGGGAAGGATTCTCACATCCCCGAATTTCCCATCCCTCCATTACCTTTCATCCGTTAGTCTGTTTTAGGGTTGGAAGGGTCGGCGATGGTATTTCGGTGCAGTGTGGCTGGGGAAAAGCGTGCTCTTTGTGACTCTCTCCATCCCTCGACATTCGCTAGATGTCAGGGGTATCTTAACCCTTTGAGGGGCGTTGGACCCCTCTGAGTGGGATGGGAGCCCCGGTTTGCCTGCCCGACTGTCGGGACATCTCAATCTGGAAACTTTAGGAACCTTGTCATTGCTGTGCCGTCACTCCAGGTTCCGGCTTCCCGGTGTCTCGGTGTCTCTCACCTTGTCCCTCCCTCCGGGGTGCGCCCCGACGAGGGGCACAAACACAATATCCTCATTCACTGGATCGGGGCCGAGTCCCCTCCGTTACACATCCTATTCCATTCCAGAACAGGAAAGAGGAGCACTTAAAAATGCATAACTCGAGTCATAATATAAAGTATCCAAATCTTTTTGTTTCCTTTACTTTCTTCAAATTTGTAATTTGAAAGCAAGTTTACTTTTGAAACCAATTACTTAATTTTCAGAATACAGTGCTTTTAAATGAACCAATTGCAACAAAAATACATCTGCATTAACACTTTCGGGTCGCTAAAATTAAGGTTTAGCTTATATGCTATCCAAACCGAATAAAACAGCAATATAGAAACTGCATATTTTGCGCTAACCGTTGTTTCCGCGCATCTATTAACATTTTCTCCTTTTAGATGCAATAGGTGTTTTTACTTTACGTCCACTATACAGTTGGCACGGAGTTTCTTCCTTTCTCTTGTGACTGTGTGTAAAGGGGATTTATGTTTCAAATAATTTTGTTTTTCAGAATAAACACAAAATATATCTCATTTTGAAGAAAATTTAATGTTGCACTTAATTTTGCTCAAACTGCTTCAACATTTTGACATGAATATTACTTTTGCTTCCGTATTTTTAAAGCATTACTTGAACACTATCAGAATTGAATGTGCCAATTGTATAGAACTACACACTTAGCGCTAAACGTTGTGATCAACCTCTCTGAAAATTAAAAATCAAAACAAACTTATAATCAAGACAATAAATATCATCTGCTTAGGAGTGCGCGTAGAACAGTCTAGTGCGTGGTAATTATGAAATTATTATTATTATTATTATTATTATTATTTATTACTAGCAACAAATGTTAAAAATAAATATGCATTATGTGAACCTTGTTTCTCAAGAAAATTACTGAATAATGCATCTTCTGTAGCACCCACATAAGGAGTGCAATATTTGATTTTCAAACAACATATTATGTAAGGAAAATGTTAATTTATTTCGCTTGGATAGTTCCAGTAAAGAGAAAAGTATTTAGTTTCTTCTTCTTTCCTCTTAGATTCAGGTTGCTGAATTATATGAGCATACACAGAAGTAACTGTGACCTTTGGAGGATACCGGCACTTACTGTCAGCTGCAGCCAGGCATGACTAGTAGAAAAGACTTTCCTTCCCCCTCTTCCTCTACACCCCCTGGCCCACCGGAAAACATTTGGAGCCTTCTGTACGTTGCAAATGTAAGAATAAAATAATTAATCCAGGGATGATTAGGAGCGGAAACATCGTAAAAAAATGCACGCAATTTCAACTGAGAGAATATTTGAATTAATTTGTAAGCATTGTACACACTCCCTCATTCTGTACTCCTTCAGTTAACAGTTGTTTTACTGGGGCTGTTGGAGCATTTAGGTTTATGAATTCGCCAGGATAATGAATGCATTTTTGCCTTCTCTTTCAGTTTCAGGACATTATGGTGTCATTTGATGTTCTATCCTCGAGGATGCGAACATGAGTGGGGTTACCTCCGTAATGGAACGTATATTAATTTTGTGAAATATATATTAGTCAGAATTTAATACTACAGGGAATTGCTAGTCATGAAACATCTACATAATAGATTCACCTAAAAGAGAATCCTAATACATATGAGGACAGTACTGTGGCACACGCAACTGAAAGGTACTTATGAGCCTTTCTTATTCGCTGAGACTATCGCCATAATGATAATTTGGGGTGCTGCCTGCGCATGCGGTGCGAATGAATGATGCTTTCGATCCCCGTTACCGGCCAGAGATTTGTCTCAGACTGAAAAGTCTAGTACGTCTGACACTAAGGCTCATATGCCCTTGGGAACTATGATTGAGAGCTAGCCAGCCACGGGGATCACCATTTTGGTTAATAGAAGGTGTATGTCATTGGTTGTGAATACAATGGAAGGCCACTATCCCACTCCCACCGCGCCAAATTACCAGTTGTCGTTTCTCATACCAATTAAAAAAACGGACGGAAATTGATAATATTAATGAACGTGATTTGCGATTGAAAATTGGCGTTGTGTGCTCCATTCCACTCTAATTTCAATGAACTTGTTTCAATATGCCAAATATGAATTATTTATAATTATTTCAAGTCATTATTTTCGTATTGGAAGCATTACTCTCTAAACACGTTTTACACTTTGAAAATGTGGCGATAAATGACTTCAGTAAATAATCATTACGAAGTTTAATTTGTCTACCTTAAACATACAATGAAACAGAATTGTATATTGATACCTTATCATGTTTCTTCCTGAAACCTGCATGGTTAAACACGACTGTTAGATGCATTGAAGTTAGCGTAACTATCTAACCTGTTTACCTAAGTCGGAGACAATGCTATTCAAGTACAGGAGTACTTTTCCCGCCGCTGAAAATTGGGGCCCATCTTTTACTGTATTAGATACTAATTTTCTTTGTCTATGAAATGGAAAAGAAAACTAACCACATGTTTTCTGAATTCTGTGCTATTAATAATTACTAGGTCCTGTTACAGCAGATGAATGGTGGCAGAAATAGAAAATTCTTGGTTTTTATGGGCTGGAGCACATCTACGCTTGTATCTTCAATTAATTTGTAAACAAGAAAAGTTATAGAGCGTTAACTAATAAGCATTTAAAACAGCAAGAGTGATTAATAAAAATGTTAATGGAGAAAAGTATGAAACCAAGTTCTGTGTATTAAAGAAAACTAGTTCATGAACTTTCAGATAATTCAAAACAGAAATGAAACCCAATTAAATTTCAGTATAAATAATAAGAAACTAATGTCGTAAATAATTCTAACATATTGGGAATAACATTGGATTAACATTTCACATGGGAAAAACAAATAGATAAAAATTCTCCAACAAAGAAAGAACAAGTGTATTTGTATTAAAGATGGCAAAAATCGTTGACATTATAATGTATTAAGCCACTTTAATCCAAATTCAATGTTATATACTTCTACAAAATTTCAGTAAGATGACCTAATACGGTGCAACACACATGGGCTTAATGATTTCTAGTTAGTCATGTAGTGAGCTGAATAACGTACTTTAAAGTTGAGTATGTCTGGCATATTTTACATGGGCAACATAGTCATTTCATGAGATGAAGCTTTCCTAGTTCATATATACCAGGTGAGACATTCGACCGTATTTTTTCGTATCTATGCAACCCGCAGATTATAGTCTTACTTGAAAACGTCGCTCCACTTGTGAATCAATAATTTGTTTTGTAGCTGCATTGTGCCAAATGCAGTTAATCGTTCTTGGACCTATCAGATATCAATGAACGAATAGCTTCGCGAACATTAATAAGCTGCCAAGAGCTAAAACATAAATATCTTTCGTAGACTTGAAAACAGCTTGATATCAAAATGTTTCGTGTGAGAGAGATCAGTACAGGTCGAGAGGGCTCGGACTCAGTCTGTCATGAACTAGTAAATTAATATATCGTAGATGCAAATAACTTATAAGATAATGTTTTTCTTTTTCTGTTTGTTTAGCAGTAATCATCGCATTTAACATTTTCGGGGTACTGGGTAAAGAATAGAAAACCAGTTTCTGAAAAGGCACTTGGTTTCGATTCAAACGCCTTCATTGGAATTTAATCCCTCACATTTAGCGACTCCTTACGCAAATAACCGCAAAATAACAGGAAAGAAAAAAGCGATTCATAGTAACCACAGAAAAATAGTTGCATATTAATATTTTAACAGATTTAAAATCACATGCAAGGAATAAACTGAGTTCAAAAGGCACTTGATTAATGAAGCAAGTGCTCAAAATGATGCCCTCTTTCGTTAATACACATTTGAGCGCGTTTTTGCAGAGAAGTTATGTATTACAATAGGTATGTGTTGTGTTGCCTGCAGACTTCACTGATTGATTTTGGTTCTGTGGTTCTTCTTTATAGACCGTTTCCTTTAAGTAGCCTACAGGAAGAAATCCAGTAGAATGAGATCAGGAAATCTAGCCGACCAAGCGGCCCCCTCGTCCAATCCATTTTTCTAGAGATACTCCATGAAAGAAATTCCGTACAATTACGGACCAATGTGGGGGAGCTCAATCTTGTTGAAACCATATTCTTATCCGTTTTATCAGCGGCGCATCTTATAATAATAGCGGCAGAATTTCTCAAAGAAACAGAAGATATTCGAGGTTACCTTCGAAAAATAGGGCCCTATCACTTGATCACCTAGGATTCCAAACCACACGTTGACACTGCATTGTACCTCTTTCACCCGGTGTGAGTTATTTAAATTCCAATAGTGCATGTTGTGTCGGTTCACAGTGCCGCTATTGTGGAACGCGGCTTCGTCAAGAGCACATTGCTTAAGAAAATCCGTGTCAGTTTTCATGTGTTGCAAAAACCATTGCCAAAATGCCATTCGCCCTTGATGGTTGTGTTCATAGAGAGACTGGTGTAACTGTAAGCGTTAGGGATGTAATTTATTGCGGTGCAATATTAGCACACTGATGCCTGGCTAACCTCCATACCCTGTGCTATGGTCCTGGCCGTGCTATTTGGATTGTTTGCAGTTGCATGACGCACAGTTTCTATATTATCTCCAGAAGTCACTGGAGCATACCAAGCAAACGGTGCCTTTTTGATTGGTCCTGTTTCACAGAGGCGCATTTTAACTCCTCGAAACGTATCCGTAGTTGATCTTCTTCGTGGAAACCGCTCTTAGTAAAGGCGTCTTGTTTTCATTCCATTACATGTTGCTTACCATAGAGCAACAGCAGATCCACATTTTCGTTGTTTGAACACATCGCTTTGTATACCTTAGTAACAACTACGCTAAAACTTTAGAAATAATGCAAAGAACACGTCAGATTTCGACACAGGTGCCCGGACACTTCACATTTTGAAACATTCTACTTGGTTGAATGCGCCAATTTTAATGGTGATATTAGAAAGGTGCTTTAGACCATAAACTTGCTTCTTCCGTACTCAGTATGCATGTACCACAAAAATGCATGAAGCATTCTCATCTGTTTAATTCAAGTTATTTGTAATTGTCATAGAATAGTATTTTTTTTTTGCAATACCTAATCATTAATCGAAAGAAGTAAAACAAATCGTAAAATAAGTTTGGACCCATTACCGCATATTCGAACAGGCAACCACAGAGCAACGCTCTTACCGAAACGTAATAAGCCTCTAGACCATCACAATTTAGGGATTAGCCTTTGAAACTCATATGCTAGCCGAGGCATGCTAAAACTGGTGCTCACTTCGTAACTTTACTAATATGTTGTAACCCATTTGTGTTATTTTACGTTTCTTTGGTGCTTTAATAATATAGCTCTAGCTATAAAGCTTGCTATATGAACTAGTAAGTGTTCTTGTTATGCCAGAATTGAAATATTAATCTATTTTATATTTATTCATGTTATGAATATAGGAGTGTTATTAATTTATTGTAACCTATCACATTCCCGTTGTACATATCCGCCACTTTGTTTTGACTCATTTTGAAGGTGCATCCATTATGATAGGTGCTCGTTCAACAGGAGTTTTAGGGGGTTGGGTGTGCGAATGCATAGTCTAAAAAAATTGATAAATTGTATAGAAGCCTTTTGAAGTAAGAGTGTAAGATGTTTTTGGAATGGATTTATATCGCGAATACCTTTTGCCCTTTAAACAACTTATTCACTGAGTTGTTAAGCCGTGTTCTGTCTATGTACATATCTGAGGTGTAGAATGAACGGTGAAGATAGCATCGCTTCATAGTGGATTGCATAAATTCGAAAATATAGGGGCAGGTGATTCACCTGTTATGATATCGAATTTTGATTAAATTTACTTCATATGTTACAATACAAACATACTAAGGAATATCCGTTATGGATTAATGTATCCTGATTTATCGTGTGGAATTACAGTTTGGGGACAAAGCGCTTCGAAGTAGGCACACCAAATCACGGTTAAATTACAGAAAAGGGCAATTAGGGTAACTGTAGGTTCAAATTAGCAGGAATCATGCAGAGATCATTTCATAAAATTAAAAGTTCTAGCTTTGTACTCCCTATATATCTTTGAGGTAATCTTGTTCTTTCTCTATTTAGCCTCCTCGTACGTAGGACTTATACCCCCAAGACCTACAAGCGGGTGCCTGTGGTCAGAGGCCTGACGGGGAGCAGACACTTTGGATCAAATAGAATATCCGGGGTGGATTGTTAGCCCGATGTCTGGTATGAGAGCGGGGAAGTAGATGATATGAAATGATGGTGTAATACATGAAAGGAAAGGTGATGATGAAGCTGTTGGTTGAAGGAATGGCAGGGGAAACCGGAGAACCTGGAGGAAATCCGTCCAGACGCGCTTTGTCCACCACAAATACCACATGCGTGTCTCTGAAACCGAACCCGGACCAACTTGGTAAGAGGCGAGCAGTCTAACCTCCCTGCCACGGCGCCGCCATCTTTGAGGTAATAATTTACCTTTTTTTAATGGAGGATAAAATGCATTTCTGCACTTCTGCCCCGATAGGAGTCGGGGAGGGGGTGTGGGACTCGCCGTATAAATGGCCATACCCACTAAAAACTCCTCCCCGGAAGGAATTCGAGAGTGAAAGTGCGGCTGTACCGCTGTTGCACCAGTGTAGTCAATGTAGGGATATATATTGGCCGGCCACGAGGATCTAAGCCAGGTAAAGATAAGGTTCTAGGACGCAAGCATGACTGAGGTCCCATTTATGCCCTTGAGAATTCAGGGTGATACGGTATCGGAAGTGTTGTGTGGTTGAATGCTAGGATTGACGTGTGATTATCTCTGCTTCCAACGTCCTCGATGGTGAGTAGTCGGAGCTTACTGTGTGGGCCCGCATAGGGGCTCGTCGTGGTTCTCTGAAAGTCTGTTGGGCAGAACGCAATCCAGCGTCGCCTGGAGGGCTGCGATCTCCCCCCTGATGAGCCTTCTGACGTTCAAGTAATGCTGGTGGAAGTAGTTTTGCAAGGTTATCGGGTTAGGAGGTGTTGGTATTAGCTTTGCAGTGATGACTATGGAAGTGTGGTCTTCTTGAAGATCGGTCAGTATTCCTCCAGGAGAGCCAATTTAGCGGTGATGTTTAGTAGTTCCGCCTGCACATCTTCCAGCTTTTGCAGGACAGCAGGCGAGGATACCGTTGTGATATTGTTATTTGCGACGGTTTCAGGCGTGTCTTCTGCTGATGGAGGCCCGTTCTGCTCCACGGGGTCATGCTGCAGTATAACTGCTGCTGCCGTGAAGGCATGTTGGACTTCTGCTGCAACGGTGTAAAGCGGCTGCGAGGATGAAGCGGACAAAAAGCTTGTCCGCTGAAGTGATCGTGTCTCTAGCAGGTTCCGCAAGAAGCGGCGGCGACGCGTTAAATCGTGCTGCAATCAGACAGATGTCAAGTTAGGTGCCCCACAGCAGTGTCACAGTGGCTGAGCAGTAGATCCTACCTCACTGTGCACCACAATACTGGCACCGTGACTGAGCAGTAGATCCACCTCACTGTGCCCCACAGTAGTAACAACGTGGCTGAACAGTAATTCCTACCTCACTGTGCCCCACAGAAGTGGCAATTTGGCTGAGCAGTACATCCTACGTCACTGAGCCCCACAGTAGTGTCACCGTGGCTGAGCAGTACACCCCACCTCACTGTGACGCACAGTAGTGTCACCGTGGCTGAGCAGTACAGACTACTTCACTGTGCTCCACATTAGTGTCACCGTGGCTGAGCAGTACAGACTACTTCACTGTGCTCCACATTAGTGTCACCGTGGCTGAGCAGTACAACCTACCTCACTATGCCGCACAGTAGTGGAACCGTGGCTGAGCAGTACATCCTACATCAGTGCGTCCCGCAGTAGTGGCACCGTGGCAGAGCAGTACATCCTACCTCAGTGTGTCCGAAAGTAGTGACACCGTGGCTGAGCAGTATATCCTACCTCCCTGTGTCCCACAGAAGTGCACCGAGGCTGACAGTACACTCTACTTCACTGTGTCACACAGTAGTGGCATCGTGCCTGAACAGTACAGCCTACCTCACAGTGTCCCACAGTAGTGTCACCGTGACTGAGCAGCACATATGACCTTACTGTGCCTCTCAGTAGTGTCACCGTGGCTGAACAGTACATCCTATCCGATTGTGTACCACAGTAGTGTCACCGTGGCTGAGCAGTACATTCTACCTCACTGTACTCAACAGCTCTGGCTCCGTGTCTCAGCAGTACATACTACCTCACTGTGCAGCTCAGTAGTATCAATGTGGCTGAGCACAACATCCTACCTCAGTGTGCCCCACAGTAGTGGCCCCGTGTCTGAGCAGTACCACCTAACTCACTGCATCCCACAGCAGTGGCCCCATGTCTTAGCAGTACATCCTAAGTCACTGTGACCCACAGTAGTGGCACCGGGGCTGATCAGTACATTCTATCTCAGTGTGCCCCACAATTGTGACACCGTGGCTGAGCAGTACATCCTACCTCAATGTGCAGCACAGTAGTGGCACCGTGGCTGTGTAGTACATCCTACCTTATTGTGCAGAACAGTAGTATCACCTGGCTCAGCAGTACAGTCTACCTTAGTGTGCCCCACAGTAGGGACACCGTTGCTGAGCAGTACATCCTACGTCAGTGTGCCCCACAATAGTGGCATCGCGGCTGAGCGGTACATCCTACCTCACTGTACCCCATAGATGTGGCACCGTATTGGAGCAACGCATCCTAACTTAGTGTGTCCCACAGTAGTGATACCGCAGCTGAGCAGTATATTCTACTTCACTGTAAAGCACAGTAGTATCACTGTGGCTAAGCAGTACATCCCACCTCAATGTGCCCCACAGTAATGTCACTGTGGCATAGCAGTACATCCTACCTCACTTTGAAGTAAATCCTACCCCACAGTAATGACTCCGTGGCTAAGCAGTACATCTGACCTCAGTGTGCCAAAAAGTAGTGGCACCGTGTCTTAGCAGAACAAACCACCTCAGTGTGTCCCACAGTGGTGGCAACGTGGCTGAGCAGTGCATCTTACCTCACTGTGCCCCACAGTAGCGGCACCGAGGCGGAGCAGTGCATCCTATGTCACTGTGCCCCACAGTAGTGGCACCGCGGCTGAGCTGTACATTTTACCTCACAGTGCAGCACAGTAGTGTCACAGTGGGTGAGCAGTACTCCCTAAGTCAGTGTGACACACAGTAGTGGAACCGTGGCTGATCGGTACATCTTGCCTTATTGTGCAGCAGAGTAAAGGCACCCATTCTGAGCAGTTCGATTTGACTCAGTGTCAAAATAGTGGCACCGTGGCTGAGCAAAACAGCATACCTCACTGTGCCTCACAATAGTGACACTTTGCCTGAGACGTACATCCTACCTCAGTTTGTACCGCAGAAGTGACAACGTGACTGAGCAGTGCAATTTACGTCACTGTGCCCCACAGTAGTGGCACCGTGGCTGAGCAGAACACCCTATCTCACTGTGCAGCAAAGGAGTGTCACTGTGGCTGAGCAGTATACCCCACCTAAGTGTATCCCACAGTAGTGTCACTGTGGCTGAGCAGTACATCTTACCTCATGTGCCCCAAAGTAGTGGCACCGCGGCTGAGTAGTACATCCTACCTTACTGTGCAGAACAGTAGTGACACAGTGGCTGAGGAGTACATCCTCCTCCACTGTGTCCCACTGTAGTGTCACCGTAGCTGAGCAGCACATATGACGTCACTGTGCCCCACAGTAGCGGCACGGTGGCTGAGCAGCACAGGTTAACTCAGTGTGCCCCACAGTAGTATCACCGTTGCTGAGCAGTACATCCCACCGCAATGTGAAGCACAATAGCGTCACCGTGGCTGAGCAGTACATATTAGCTTAGTGTGTCCCACAGTAGTGGCACCGTGGCTGAGCAGTATATCCTACCTAACTGTGCAACCCAGTAGTGGCGCCGTGGCTGAGCAGTATATCTGACTTCAGTGTGCCCCACAGTAGTGGCACAGTGTCTAAGCAGTGCAAGCTACCTCAGTGTGTCCCACAGTAGAGGCAACGTGGCTGAGCATTACCCCCTACGTCACTGTTGCTCACAGTAGTGGCACCGTGGCTGAGCAGTACTGTACCTCACTGTGCAGCACCGTAGTGTCACTGTGGCTGAGCAGTATACCCTACTTCAGTGTACCCCATAGCTGTGAAGCGTGTCTAAGCAGTACATCTTACCTCAATGTGCTGCACAGTAATGAAGCCGTGGCTGAGAAGTACATCCTACCTTAAGTGTGTAGTACAATAGTGATACCGTGGCTGAGCATTACATCCTACCTCACTGTGCCAAAAGTAGTGGCACCGTGGTTGAGCAGTACATTCTACCTCACTGAGCCCTACAGTATGGCACCGTCGTGGAGCAGTGCATCCTACCTCACTTTGCAGCAGAGTAGTGCCAACGTGGATAAGCAGCACATCCTACCTCACTGTGCCCAACAATAGTTTCACAGTGGCTGAGCAGTACAACATAACTCATGCGCCGCAGAGTAGTGGCCCCGTGTCTGAGCAGTACATCCTACATCACTTTGCACCACGGCGTTGTCACCGTGGCTGCACAGTACATATTACCTCATTAGCAACACAGGGTGGCACCGTGGCCGAGCAGTACAACCTAACTCACTGTGTAACACAGAAGTGGCACCGTGTCTGAATAGTACATCCTAACTCAGTGTGCCCCACAGTAGTGAAACCGCGCCGGAGCAATGCATCCCACACCTCATTATGTCCAACTTTAGTGACACCATAGCTGAGCAGTACTTCCTACCTCACTGAGATCCACAGCACTGACACCGTAGCGGAACAGTTCTTCCCACCTTACTATGTACCACAGTATTGGTACCGTGGGTGAGCTGGACCTCCTACCACAATGTGGCCCACAGGAGCGACACCGTGGCTGAGCAGTACATCCTAACCCACTGTGTAGCACAGTAGTTGCACCGTGGCTGAGCAGCACATTGGTGTCACCGTGGCTGAACAATACATCCTACCTCATATGTCCCACGGTAGCGGGACCGTGGCTGAGCAGTACGTCCTACCTCACAATGTCCCACAGTAGTGGCATAGTTGCTGAGCAGTACACCCTACCTCAGTGTGCTCCACAGTAATGTCACCGTGGTTTAGAATTTCATCCTACCTCACTGTGACCCAGTAGTAGCTCCGTGTCTGAGAAGTACATCTTACTTCACTGAACCCCACAGTAGTGACAACTTGGCTGAGCGGTAAATTCTACATCACTGTGACCCACAATAGTGGCATCACGGCTGATCAGTACATTCTACCTCAGAATGCCCCACAATTGTGACACCGTGGCTGAGTAGTACTTCCTACCTTATTGTGCAGAACAGTAGCCTCACCTGGCTTTGCAGTACATTCTACGTCAAAGTGCCCCACACTAGTTGCGTCGCAGCTGAGCAGTACATCCTACCTCACTGTGCCCCATAGAAGTGGCACCGTGTTGGAGCAGTGCCTACTAACTTAGTATGTACCACAGTAGTGACACCGCTGCTGAGCAGTATATTCTACGTAACTGTATAGGTCAGTAGTATCCCTGCGGCTGAGCAGTACACCCCATTTCAATGTGCCCGCAGTAATGGCACTCAGGCTGAGCAGTACAGCCTACCTCACTGTGCAGCACAGTAATGTCACCGTAAATGAGCAATACATCCTACGCCACTGTGCAGCACAGTAGTGGCGTGGCTCAGCAGTACATCTGACTTCAGTGTGCCAGAAAGTATGGGCACCGCGACTTAGCAGTACAAAATACCTCAGTGTGTCCCACAGTAGTTGCAACGTGGCTGAGCAGTGCATCCTTACTCACTGTGCCCTACAGTAGTAGCACCGTGGCTGAACAGTGCATACTACGTCACTGTGCCCCACAGTTGTGACACCGTGGCTGAGGTGTACATTCTACATCACTGTACAGCAGAGTAAATGCACCCTTTTTGAGCAGTAAATTTTGACTCAGTGTGCCGCACAGTAGTGGCACCGTGGCTGAGCGAACATACTACCTCACTGTGCCTCACAGTAGTGACACTCTGGCTGAGCAGTACATCCTACCTTAGCTTGTCCCACAGTAGTATCAACGTGGCTGAGCAGTGAATTTTACGTCACTGTGCTCCACACTAGTGGCACCGTGGCTGAGCAATACACTCTATCTCAATGTGCAATATAAGAGTGTCACTGTGGCTGCGCAGTATACCTCACCTCAGTATAGCCCACAGTAGTGTCACTGCGGCTGAGCAGTACATCCTACCTCAATGTGCCCCAAAGTAGTAATACTGTGGCTGAGGAGTACATCCTACCACACTGTGCAGCAATGTAATGACACTGTGATTTTGCAGTACATCCTACCTCACTGTGCAGCACCGTAGTGGCGCCGCGGCTGAGCAGTACAAAATACCTCAGTGTCTCCCACAGTAGTGGCTAAGTGACTGAGCAGTGCATTCTACCTCACTGTGCCCCACAGTAGTCGCAGCGTGGGTGAGCAGTGCATCCTACGTCACTGTGCCCCACAGTAGTGGCACCGTGGGTGAGCAGTATATCCCACCTCAGTGTAGCCCACATTAATTTCACTGTGGCTGAGCAGTACATCCTACCCAAATGTGCTCCACAGTAGTGACACCGTGGCTGAGCAGTACATCCTACCTCACTGTGCAGCACAGTAGTGTCACCGTGGCTGAGTAGTACATCCTACCTTACTGTACAGAACAGTAGTGTCACCGTGTCTGAGTAGTACATTCTACCTCAGTGTACCCCACAGTAGTAGCACCGTGGCTGAGCAGCACATATGACGTCACTGTGCGGTACGGTGACTGAGCAGCACAGCCTATCTCAGTGTGCCCCACAGTAGTATCACCGTTGCTGAGCAGTACATCCCACCGCAATGTGATGAGCAATAGTGTCACCGTGGCTGAGCAGTTCATCCTAGCTTAGTGTGCCGCACAGCAGTGGCACAAGTGGCTGTGCAGTACATTCTACATTACTGTCCAGCACAGTATTGACGCCGTGCCTGAATAGTACCTCTGACTTCAATGTGCCCCACAGTAGTGGCACAGTTTCTGAGCAGTACAACCTTCCTCAGTGTGGCCCACAGTCGTGGCTACGTAGCTGAGCAGTGCACCCTACGTCACTGTGCCCCGCAGTAGTGGCACAGTGGCTGAGCAGTACACTC
The DNA here is from genome assembly GCA_030765065.1 of Deroplatys truncata. Taxonomy (NCBI): domain Eukaryota; kingdom Metazoa; phylum Arthropoda; class Insecta; order Mantodea; family Mantidae; genus Deroplatys; species Deroplatys truncata. Next base: position 703,808,206 of record CM060990.1, read on the forward strand.
TACCCCACTGTGCAGCACAGTAGTGTCACTCTGGTTGAGCAGTATACCCTACCTCAGTGTACCCCACAGTTGTGCCACCGTGGCTAAGCAGTACATCTTACCTCACTCTGCAGCACAGTAGTTGAGCCGTGGCTGAGAAGTACATCCTACCTCACTGTGCCCCAACGTAGTGCCACCGAGGTTAAGCAGTACATTCTACCTCACTGTGCACCACATTAGTGGCTCCGTGGCTGAGCAGGAGATTCTACTTCACTGTACGCCATAGTTGTGGCACCGTCGTGGAGCAGTGCATCCTAACTCATTTTGCAGCACAGTAGTGGCAACGTGTATGAGCAGCACATCCTATCTCACTGTGCCCCACAGCAATGTCACCGTGGCTGCACAGTACATCCTACGTCACTGGCAGCACAGAGTGACACCGTGGTTGAGCAGTACAACCATGCTCACTTTACAGCACAGAAGTGGCACTGTGTCTGAAAAGTACATCCTACCTCAGTGTGCCCCACAGTATTGAAACCGTGCCGGAGCAGTGGATCCCACCTCATTATGTCCAACAGTAGTGGCTACGTAGCCGAGCAGTACTTCCTAAATCACAGTAGTGGCCACCGTAGCGGAACAGTTCTTCCCACCTTACTATGTCCCAAGGTAGTGGCACCGTGGATGAGCAGGATCTCCTACCTCAATGTGCCCCACAGGATTGACACCGTGGCTGAGCAGTACATCCTACCCCACTGTGCAGCACAGTAGTTGCACATTGGCTGATCAGTACATACTACTTCACTGTGCAGCACATTAATGTCACCGTGGCTGAACAATACATCCTACGTCATTGGCAGCACAGTAGTGACATAGTGGCTGAGCAGTACAACCTACCTCACTGTGCAGTTCAATAGTGACACTGTGGCTGAACAGTACATCCTACCTCAGTGTACCCCACAGTAGTGGCACCGTAGCGGAACAGTGCATCCCACCTTACTATATCCCACAGCAGTGGCACCGTTGCTAAGCAGGAACACCTACCTCAATGTACCTCACAAGAGTGACACCTTGGCTGAGCAGTACCTACTACTTCAATGTGCAACACAGTAGTGTCACCGTGGCTGAACAATACATCCTAACTCACTATATCCCACAGTATTGGCACGTTGGCCGAGCAGTAGATCCTACCTCATTTTCCCCACATTAGTGTAACCGTGGGTTAGCAGTTCATCCTACCTCACCGTGTCGCAGTAGTCGCTCCGTGTCTGAGCAGTACATCCTACCTGAATGTGCCCCGCAGTAGAATCACTGTGGTTGAGCAGTAAATTCTAGATCACTGTGTCTCACAGTAGTGGCAACTTGGATGAGCAGTACATCCTAACTCACTGTGCCACACAGTAGTGGCACCGTGGTTGAGCTGTACATTCCACCTCACTGTGCAGCACAGTAGAGCCACCGTGGATCAACAGCACAACTTAACGAGCTCTGTAGCACAGCACTGGCACCGTGACTGCGCAATACATCCTAATTGACTACCCCAAAGTAGTGTCACAGTGGTTGAGCAGTATATTCTGAATCACTGTGCAGCACAGTAATGGCACCGTGGCTGAGCGGTACACCCTACCTTACTGTGCTCTGCAGTAGCGTCACTGTGAGTGAACAGTACATCGCACATCAGTGTGGCCCACAGTAATGTGACGGTGGCGGAGCAGTACATCGCACCTCAGTGTGTCCCACTGTAGTGTCACCGTGGCTGAGCAGTTCATCCTACCTGACTGTGCACCACAGTAGTGTCAAAGTGTCTGAGCAGTACAACCTACCTCAGTGTGTCCCACACTAGTGGCAACGTGGCAAAGCTGTGTATCCTACGACACTGTGACCCACAGTAGTGGCACCGTGGCTGAGCAGTACACACTACCTGACTTTGCAGCACAGTAGTGTCAATGCGGCTGAGCAGTATACCCTACCTCAGTGTACCCCACCGTTGTGCCACCGTGGCTAAGCGGTACATCTTACCTCACTGTGCAGAACAATAGTGGCGCCGTGGCTGAGAAGTACATCCTACCTTACTGTGTAGTACAGTAGTGTCACCGTGGCTGAGAATTACATCCTACCTCACTGTACCCCACTGTAGTTGGCGCCGTGACTGAGCAGTACGTACCACTACACTGTGCAGCGAGTTAGTTTCACCGTGGCTGAACATTACATCCTACATCATGTGTCCCACACTAGCGGCACCCTGGCTGAGCAGTTTATCCTACCTCAGAATAACCCACAGTAGTGTCATTGTGACTTAGCAGTTCATCCTGCCTCACTGTGGCTCAGTAGTGGCTCCGTGCCTAAGAAATACATCATACTTCACAGTAGTGACACTGTGTCTGAGCAGAAGATCATAACTCAGTGTGCCGCACAGTAGTGACACCGTGGCGGAAGAGTACATCGCACCTCAGTGTGTCCCACTGTAGTGTCACCGTGGCCGAGCAGTACATCCTACCTCACTGTGCCCACAGTAGTGTCACCGTGGCTGATCAATACATTCTACCTTACTGTGCAGCACAGTACTGTCACAGTGGATGAGCAGTAGATCCTAACAAACTCTGCAGCACAGTACTGGCACCGTGACTGAGCAGTACATCCTACGAGACTGTACCCCACAGTAGAATCACCGTGACTGGGCAGTAAACTCTAGATCACAGTGCAGTACAGTAGTGGCACGGTGGCTAAGCAGTACCTTTACCTGACTGTGCCTCACAGTAGTGGCACCGTTATTGACCAGTACATTCTACCTCACTGTGCCCCACAATAGTGTCACCGTGGCTGAGCAGTACATTCTACCTCACTGTTCAGCACAGTAGTGGCACCATGACTGAGCAGTACGTCCTACATGACTGTGCTCCACAGTAATAGCTCGGTGTCTTAGCAATACATCCTATCACACTGTGTTGCTCAGTAGTCACAGCGTGGCTGAGCAGTACATCGTTCCTTATTGTGTCCCACAGTAGTGGCACCGTGACTGAGCAGTACATCCTACGTGACTGTGCTCCGCAGCAGTGGAACAGTTTTTGAGCAGTACATCCGCTCTCACTGTGCTTCTCAGTAGTGGCAGCGTGGCTGAACAGTACATTCCTACTTCATTGTGCAGCTCGGTAGTGTCACCGGGGCTGATCAGTACATCGCAACACAGTGTGGCCCACAGAAATGTCACCGTGGCCGATCATTACGTTGCACCTTAGTGTGCCAAAGGTAGTGTCACCGTGGCTGAGCACTTTACCGCACCTCAGTGTGCACAACAGTAATGTCACCGTGGACGACCAGTACATCATAGATGAGTGTGTCCCACTGTAGTGTCACGAGGCTGAGCAGTACATCCTACCTGACTGTGCACCACAGTAGTGGCACCGTGGCTGAACAATACATCCTACCTCACTGTGTCACAGTAGTGGCTCCCTGTCCGAAAAGTACATGTTACTTCACTGTGTCACACCGTAATGACACCGTGTCTGTGCAGGAGATCATAACTCAGTGTGCCGCAAAGTAGTGACAACGTAACTGAACAGTACGTCGCACCTCAGTGTGCCCTACAGTAGTGTCACCGTGGCGGAGGAGTACATCGCACCTCAGGGTGTCCCAGTGTAGTGTAACCGTGGCGGAGCACTACAATCTACCTCACTGTGCTCCACAGTAGTGTCACCGTGGCTGAGCAGTACATCCTACCTCACTGTGCTCCACAGTAAAATCACCGTGACTGAGCAGTAAATTCTAGAACACTGTGCAGTACAGAAGTGTCGCCGTGGAGGAGCAGTAGATCCTAACGCTTTTGCAGCACAGTATAGGCACCGCGGGTGAGCAGCTCCTTCTACCTGACTGTGCCTCACAGTAGTGGCACCATAGCTGAGCAGTACATCCTACCTCACTATGCCCCACAGTAGTGTCACTGTGACTGAGTTGTACATTTTACCTGACTCTGACCCACAGTAGTGTCACCTTGGACGAACAGTATATTCTACCTCACTGTGAAGCACACAAGTGGCACCTGACTGAGCAGTACATCCTATCTCACTTACCTGCTCAGGTGTAACAGCGTATCTGAGCAGTACATAGTAGCTTAGTGTGCCCCACAGTAGTGGCACCGTCGCTGAGCAGTACATTCTTACTTCACTGTGCAGCTCCGTAGTGTCAAATTAGCTTAGCGGTATATCGCACATCAGTGGGTTCCACTGTAGTGTAACCGTGGCTGAGCAGTACATCGCACCTCAGTGTGCCCCACAGTAGTGTCATCGTGGCGGTGCAGCAAAGCCTACCTCATTGTGCACCACAGTGGTGTCACCGTGGCTGAGCAGTACAGCCTACCATATTGTGACCCACAGTAGTGTCATCGTGGCGGTGCTGCACAGCCTACCTCACTGTGACCCACAGTGGTGTCACCGTGGCTGAGCAGTAAAGCCTACCTCATTGTGCCCCACAGCAGTGTCACCTTACGGAGCAGAACATCGCACCTCTGTGTGACCCAAAGTAGTGGCACCGGGGCTGAGCACTACATCCTTCGTAAGTATACCACACGACAGTGTCACCGTTGCTTAACAGTATATTCTACCTCATTGTGCTACACAGTAGCGCCAAAATGGCTCAGCAGTACATGGTACCTCACTGTGCTTCACAGTAAGGTCACCGTGGGGGAGCACTACATCGCAACTCATTGTGCCCCACAGTAGTGTCACCGTGGTTGAGCAGTACATTTTACCCCTCTGTGCAGTACAGTAACATCACCGTGTCTGAGCAGTAAATCGCAGATCAGTGTGCCATACAGTAGTGTCACCGTAGCTGAGCAGTACGTCGCACCTCAGTGTGCCTACAGTAGTGTCATAGAGGCTGAGCAGTACATTCTACCTCACTGTGCAGTACTGTAGTGTCACCGTGGATGAGGAGCAGATCCTAACGCACTCTTCAGCACAGTACCTGCACCGTCACTAAGCATCACATCCTACCTCACTGTGCACCACTGTAGAATCACCGTAGCTGAGTAGTAAACTCTAATTCACAGTGCCTCACAATATTAGCAACGTGGATGAGCAGCACATCCTGCTTAAGTGTTCTCCACGGTAGTGTCACAGTTTCTGAACAGTATATTCTACCTCATTGTGGCCCACAGTAGTGGTCCCGTTCTGAGCACTACATCCTACCTCAGTGTGACCCACAGTAGAGGCACCGTGGCTGAGCAGTGCATCCTGCCTCAGTGTTCCCCAGGGTTGTGTCACCGTTGCTGAACAGTACATTCTACCTTATTGTGCTCGACATTACTGTCACTCTGACGGAGCAGTGCATCGCACTTCATTGAACCCCACAATAGCGGCACCGTGTCGGAGCAGTACATCCTACAGCACTCTGCAGCAGAGTAGTGCACCGTTTCTGAGCAGTACATCATAAGCCATTGTGCAGCCCAGTAGTGTCACTGTGACTGAGCAGCGCTTCACAACTTACTATGTCCTACAGTAGTGGCACCGTGGCTTAGCAGGACCTCCTACCTCCTTGTGTTCCACAGGATTGACAACGTGGCTGAGCAGTACATCTTACTTCACTGTGTCACACAGTAGTGGCACCGTTTCTGAGCTGTACATCATAACTCAGTGTGCCGCACATTAGTGGCAACGTGGTTGTGCAGCACGTCGCACCGCAGTGTGTCCCACAGTAGTTTCACCGTGGCCGAACAGTACATCCTACTTCACTGTGCAGCACAGAATTGTCCACGTGGATGAGAAGTAGATCCTAACGAACTGTGCAGTACTGTACTGGCACCGTGACTGAGCAGGACATCCTACCTGACTGTGCCCCACAGTAGAATCACCGTGGCTGAGCAGTAAATTCTAGATCACAGTGCAGCATAGTAGTGGCACAGTAGCTGAGCTGTAGCTTCTGCCTGACAATGTCTCACAGTAGTGGCACCGTGGCTGAGCAGTATATCCTTCCTCACTGTTCCCCACAGTAGTGTCACTGTGACTGAGCAGTACATGATAACTGACTGTGCCACACATTAGTGTCAGTGTGGCTGAGCAGTACATTCTAACACTATGTGCAGCACAGTAGATGCACCGTGTCTGAGCAGTACATTCTATCTCACTGTGCTGCTCAGTAGTGGCAGTGTGGCTGAGCAGTACATCGTACTATAGTGTGCCCCACAGTATTGGATCCGTGACTGAGCTGTACATCCTACCTGACTGTGCTCCACAATAGTGGCACCGTGTCACAGTACATCCTATCTCACTGTGCTGCTCAGTAGTGGCAGCGTGGCTGGACAGTACATCGCACCTCAGTGGGCCACACAGTAATGTCTCCGCGGCTGAGCAGTACATCGCACGTCAGTGTGCCCCACAGTAGTGACACGGTGGCCGAGCAGTACATCGCACCTCAGTGTGCCCCACAGTAATATCACGGTGGCTGAGCAGTACATGTTAGCTGAGTGTGCCCCACAGTATTGTCACCGTGGCTGAGCAGAACATCCTAACTCACTGTGCCCCACAGCATTTCACCCTGGCTGAACAGTACAGCCTACTTCACAGTGCCCCACAGCTTCTCACCGTGGCTGAGCAGTACAGCCTACCTTGTTGTGCCCCACAGTACTGTCACCTTTACGAAGCAGTACATCGCACCTCAGTGTGACCCACAGTATTGTCACCGGAGCTGAGCAGTACATCCTGCATAATTGTTCCCCACGGTAGTGTCACCGTAGCTGAGCAGTACATTCTACCTAAATGTGCCTCACAGTAGTTCCACCGCGGCTGAGCAGTTGATCCTTCCTCACTGTGCCCCACAGTAGTGTCACTGTGACTGAGCAGTACATTTCACCTGACTGTGCCCCCGCATTATTGTCAGCGTGGCTGAGCAGTACATTCTACCACAATGTGCAGCACAGTAGAGGCACCATGTTCGAGCAGTACATCGCACCTCAGCGTGCCCCACAGTAATGTCACCGTGGTTGATCAGTACATCGAACCTCACTGTGCCCCACAGGTTTGACAGCGAGGCTGAGTAGTACCTCTTACCTCACGGTGTCCGACAGTAGTGGAACCGTGCCTGAGCAGTACACCCTACCTCACTGTGCCGCAAAGTATTGGCACCGTGGGTGAGTAGTACAAACCTACCTGACTGAACTCCACAGTAGTGGCACCGTGACTGAGCAGCTCCGTCTACCTGACCGTGCACCACAGTAGTTTCACCGTAGCTGAGCAATACATCCTACCTCACTATGCCCCACAGTAGTGGCACCTTTGCTGAGTAGTACATTCCTACTTCACTGTGCAGCTCGGTAGTGTCAAAGTGGCGCTCCAGTATATCGCACCTCAGTGGGTCCCACTGTACTGTCACCGTGGCTGAGCAGTACAACGCACCTCAGTGTGCCACACAGTAGTGTCACCATGGCTGTGCAGTACAGCCTAACTCACTGTGCACCCCAGTAGTGTCACCGTGGCTGAGCATTACAGGCTACCACATTGTGCCCCACAGTAGTTTCACCGTGGCTTCGCAGTACATCCTACCTCATTGTGCCCCACAGTAGTGTCACCGTGACGGAGCGGAATATCGCACCTCAGTGTGATCAACTGTAAGGTAACCGCGGCCGAGCAGTACATCCTACCTCACTGTGCCACACAGTAGTGTGTCCGTGGTTGAGCAGTACATTTTACCTCACTGTGCAGCACAGTAACGTCATCGTGGCTGAGCAGTAAATCGCAGATCAGTGTGCCAAACAGTAGTGTCACCGTGGCGGAGCAGTACATCGTACCTCAGTGTGCCCCACAGTAGTTTCACTGTGGCTGAGCAGTAAAGCCTACCTCATTGTGTTCCTCAGTAGTGTCACTGTGACGGAGTAGAACATCGCTCCTCAGTGTGACTCACAGTAGTGGCACAGGGGCTGAGCAGTACATCCTGCTTAAGTGTTCCACACGGTAGTGTCACCGTTGCTGAAAAGTATATTCTAACGCATTGTGCCACATAGTAGCGCCAAAATGGCTGAGCAGTACATTCTACCTCTTTGTGCCCCACAGTAGTGTCACCGTGGCGGAGCAGTACATCGCAACTGAGTGTGTCCCACTGTAATGTCACCGCGCCAGAGCAGTGCATCCTACCTCACTGTGCTCCACAGTAGTGTTACCGTGGTCTGAGCAGTACATCGCACCTTAGCGTGCCACAGTAGTGTCACTGAGGCTGAGCAGTACATTCTACCTCACTGTGCAGTACAGTAATGTCACCGTGGATGAGCAGTAGATCCTTACGCACTCTGCAGCACAGTACTTGCACCGTCACTAAGCATCACACCCTACCTGAGTACGTCCCACATTAAAATCACCGTAGCTGAGCAGTAAACTCTAATTCACAGTGCCTCACAGTAGTAGCAACGTGGATGAGGAGCACATCCTGCTTAAGTGTTCCCCACGGTAGTGTCTCGTTTCTGAACAGTATATTCTACCTCATTGTGCCCCACAGTAGTGGCACCGTGTCTGAGCACTACATCCAACCTCAGTGTGACCTACAGTTGTGGAACCGTGGTTGAGCGGTATATCCTGCTACAGTATTTCCCACGGTTGTGTCACCGTTGCTGAACAGTACATTCTACCTCATTGTGCCCGACATAGCGTCCATCTGACGGAGCAGTACATCGCAACTCATTGAGCCCCACAGTAGTGGCACCGTGTCTGAGCAATACATCCTTCTGCACTCTGCAGCACAGTAGTAGAATCTTGTCTGAGCAGTACATCGTAAGTCACTGTGCAGCCCTGTAGTGTCACTGTGACTAAGGAGCACATCGTACTCCAGTGTGCCACACAGTAGTGGCACCGTGGCTGTGCGGTGCTTCCCAACTTACTATAACTCACAGTAGTGGCACCGTGGCTGAGCAGCACCTGCTACCTCAATGTGTTCCACAGGAGTAACACCGTTGCTGAGCAGTACAAACTACTTCACTGTGCAGCATAGTAGTGTCACCGTGGCAGAACATTACATCCTACCTCATGTGCCCCACAGAACCGGCACCGTGGCTGAGCAGTACATCCTAACTCACTATGTTCCACAGTAGTGCCATCGTGAATGAGCAATATATCCTACCTCAGTGTGCCCCACAGTAGTGTCAAAGTGGCTTAGCAATTCATCCTACCTCACTGTGTCCCGGTAGTGGTTCCGTGTCTGAGCAGTACATCCTAATTCACTGTGTCACACAGTGGTGGCGCCTTTTCTGAGCTGTACATCATAACTCAGGCTGCCCCACATTAGTGGCAACGTTGCTGAGCAGCACGTCGCACCACAGTGTGCCCCACAATAGTAGCACCGTGGATGAGCAGTACATCCTACCTCACTGTGCAGCAAAGTAGTGTCACCATGGATTTGGGTTAGATCCTAACGCTGAGTAGGACATCCTACCTGACTGTGCCTCAAAGTAGAATCACCGTGGCTGAGCAGTAAATTCTAGATCACAGTGCAGATAAGTAGTGGCACCGTAGCTGAGCAGTACCTTCTACCTGACTGTGCCCCCAGTACTGGCACCGTGGCTGAGCAGTACATCCTTCCTTACTGTGCCTCACTGTAGCGTCACTGTGACTGAGCAATATATTTTACCTGACTGTGCCCCACATTAGCGTCACCGTGGCTGAGCAGTACATTCTACCCCAATGTGTAGCACAGTAGTGGCACCGTGTCTCAGCAGTATATCCTATCTCGCTGTGCTGCTCAGTAGTGGTAGCGTGCCTGAGCAGTACATCTCACCATAGTGTGCCCGCAGTAGTGGATCCGTGATTGAGCAGTACATCCTACCTGACTGTGCTCCACAGTAGTGGCACCGTGTCTGAGCAGTACATCCTATCTCACTGTGCTGCTCAGTAGTGGCACCGTGGCTTAGCGGTACATCGCACCTCAGTGGGCCCCACAGTAATGTCTCCATGCTGAGCAGTACATCGCACCTCAGTGTGCCCCACAGTAATATCAGGGTGGCTGAGCAATACATCTTAGCTGAGTGTGCTCCACAGTAGTGTCACCGTGGCTGAGCAGTATATCCTACCTCACTGTGCCCCACAGTAGTGTCACCGCAGCTGAGCAGTACAGCCTCGCTTACTGTGCCCCACAGCATTTCACCGTGGCTGAGCAGTACAGCCTACCTCAATTTGCCCCACAGTAATGTCACCTTGACGAAGCAGTACATCGCACCTCAAGGTGACCCACAGTATTGCCACCGGGGCTGAGCAGTACATCCTGCTTAATTGTTCCCCACGGTAAACTCATCGTAGCTGAGCAGTACCTTCTAACAGACTGTGCCTAACAGTAGTGGCACCGTGGCTGAACAGTACATCCTTCCTCACTGTGACCCAGAGTATTTTCACTGCGACTGAGCAGTACATTTTACCTGACTGTGCCCCACATTAGTGTCCCCGTGGCTGAGAAGTACTTTCTATCTCAATGTGCAGCACAGTAGAGGCACCGTGTTTGAGCAGCACATCCAAACTCACTGTGCTCCACAGTAGTGGCACTATGGTTGAGCACTACATCGCACCTCAGCGTGCCCCACAGTATTGTCACCGTGGTTGAGCAGTACATCGCAACTCAGTGTGCCCCACAGGAGTGACAGCGTGGCTGAGTAGTACCTCCTACCTCACGATGTCAGACAGTAGTGAAACCGTGCCTGAGCAGTACATCCTATCTCACTGAGCTGCTCAATAGTGGCAGCGTGGCTAAGTAATACATCCTAACTCACTGTGCACCATAGAAGTGGCACCGTGGCTGAGCAGTACATCCTATCTTACTGTGCCCACAGTAGTGTCACCGTGGCTGAAAAGTACATCCTTACTTACTGCGCCCCACAGTAGTGTCAACGTGGCTGAGCAGTACATCCTACCTCAGTATGCCCCACAGAGGTGTCACCGTGGTTGAGCAGTACATTTAACCCACTGTGCAGCAAAGTAGTGTTAACGTGGATGTGCAGTAGATCCTAACGCATTCTGCAGCGCAGTACTGTCACCGTGACTGAGCAGGACATCCTAAATGACTGTACCGCACAGTAGGTTCACCGTGGCTGAGCAGTAAATTCTAGATCACAGTGCCTAACAGTAGTGGCAATGTGGATATGCGGCACATCCTACATCACTGTGCCCCACAGTAGTGCCACCGTGGCTGAACAGTACGTTCTACGTCACTGTGCAGCACACTAGTTTTACCTTGAATGAACAGCACACCCTAACGACCTCTATAGTACAGAACTGGCACCGTGACTGCGCAATACATCCTACTTGACTCTGCCTCACAGTAGTGTCACCGTGGTTGAGCAGTACATTCTTAAACACTGTGCACCACAGTAGAGGTTCCGTGGCTGAGGAGTACCTCCTATCTCACTGAGCCTCACAGTAGTGTCACCGTGCTGAGCAGCACATTCTATCTGACTGTGCTCCACAGTAGCGTCAGTGTGGCTGAGCAATACAGCCTACCTCACTGTGCCCAACAGTAGTGTCACCGTGACTGAGAGTACATCGTACCTCACTGTGCCCCACAGTAGTGTCTCCGAGGCTGAGCAGTACAGCCTACCTTATTGTGCCCCAAAGAAGTGTCAGCGTGACGAAGCAATACATCGCTCCTCAGAGTGAGCCACAGTAGTGGCACCGAAGCTGAGCAGTACATCCTGCTTACGTGTTCCCCACGGTAGTGTCACCGTTGCTGAACACTACATTCTACCTCATTATGCCTCACAGTGGTGTCAGCGTGACGGAGCAGTACATCGCACCTCATTGTGCGCCACAGTAGTGGCACCATGTCTGAGCAGTACGTCCTACTTCACTGTGCAGCATAGTAGTGTCACTGTGGTAGAGCAGCACATTTTGCGTCAGTATGCCTTATAGTAGTGGTACCGTGGCTGCGCAGTACCTCCTACCTCACTGTGCTCCACAGTAATGTCTCCGTGGCTGAGAAGTTCATCGCACATCAGTGAGTCACACAGTAGTGTCACCGTGGCTGAGCAGTATATTCTACATCACTGTGCAGCACAGTAGTTTCACCGAGGATGAGCAGCACATCTTAACGCACTCTGCAGCACAGTACTGGTACCGTGACCAAACCGTGCATCGTACCTGACTGTGCCCCACAGTAGTGTGACTGTGGCTGAGCAGTATATTCTACATCACTGTGCAGCACAGTAGTGTCACCGTGGCTTAGAGGTACCTCCTCCCTGACTAAGCCTCATAGTGGCACGGTGACTGAGCAGTACATCCTACCTTACTGTGCTCCACAGTAGTGTCACTGTGACTGAGCAGTACATTCTACGTCAGCGTGCCTCACAGTAGTGGCACCGCGGCTGAGCAGCACATTCTTCCTTACAGTGCCTCACAGTAAGGTCACCATGACTAAGCAGTACATCGCACCTCAGTGTGCCCCATATTATTTTCACCGTGGCTGAGCAGTAACACATAACTCAGTGTGCCCCACAGTAGTGACAACGTGGCTGAACAGTTCATGGCATCTCAGTATGCCCAAAAATAGTGTCACCGTGGCGGAGCAGTACATCGCACCTCAGTGTGTCCCAATGTAGTGTAACCGTGGCCGAGCAGTATATACTACCTCATTGTTGCAGCACAGAGGTGTCATCGTGAATGAGCAGTATTTGCTAACGCACTCTGCAGTACAGTACTTGCAACGTGACTGAGCATTACATCCCTCATGACTGTGCCCCACAGTAGAATCATCGTGGCTGAGCAGTACCTTCTACCTGACTGTGCCTCACAATAATGCCACCGTGGACGAGAAGTAAATCCTACCTCACTGTGCCCAACAGTAGTGTCACATTGACTGAGCAGTACATTCTACCTGACTGTGCCCCACAGTAGCGTCACCTTCGATGAGCAGTAAATTCTACCTCACTGTGCAGCACAGTAGTGGCACCGTGACTTAGCAGTATATGCTAACTGACTGTGCTCCACAGCAGAACATCCTATCTCACTGAGTTGCTCTGTAGTGGCAGCGTGGCTGAGAAGTACATCGCACCTCAGTGTGCCCCACAGTAATGTCACCTTGGCTGAGCAGTACATCGCACCTCAGTGTGCCCTACAGGAATGTCCCCGTGGCTGAGCAGTATATCGCACCTCAGTGTACACCACAGTTATAGTAACGTGGATGATCAGTACATCCTACCTAACTGTGCCACACAGAACTGTCACCGTGGCTGTGCAGCGCAGCCTAGCTCACTCTGCCATACAGCAGTGTCCCGGGGCTGAGCAGTACATTCTACCTCACTGTGCCTCACAGTAGTTTCGCCGTGGTTGAGCAGTACAGCCTACTTCATTGTGCCCCACAGTACTGTCTCCGTGATGGAGCAGTACATCGCACGTCAGTGTGTCCCACTGTAGTGTCACGGTGGCTAAGCAGTATATCCTACCTGACTGTTCCCCACAGTAGTAACACAGTGACTGAGCTGTAAATTCTACCTAAATGTGCCCCACATTAGTGACACCGTGGCTGAGCAGTACATCCAACCTCACTGTTGTGCTCAGTAGTGGCACTGTGGCGGACCAGTACATCGTACATCAGTGCGCCCCACGGTAGTGTCTTCGTGGCAGAAAACTACATCACACCTCAGTCTGCACCACTGTAGTATCAACCTGGTGGAGCAGTACAATTAACTTCACTGCGCAGCACAGTAGTGTCACCGTGGCTGAGCAGTACATTTCACATCTCTGTGCAGCACAGTAGTGGCACCGTGGCTGAGAAGTTCCTCCTACCTAATTGTGCCTCACAGTAATGGCACCGCGGCTGAGCAGTACATCCTACTTCACTGTGCAGCTCATTAGTGTCACCGTGGCAGAGCGGTACATAGCACCTCAGTGTGGCCAACAGTAGTGTCACCGTGGCTGAGCAGTGCATTGCACCTCAGTGTTTTTCAAAGTAGTGGCACCGTGACTGAGCAGCAGATCCTACTTCACTGTGCAGCTCATTAGTGTCACCGTGGCAGAGCGGTACATAGCACCTCAGTGTGGCCCACAGTAGTGTCACAGTGGCTGAGCAGTGCATTGCATCTCAGTGTTTTCCAAAATAGTGGCACCATGGCTGAGCCGTACTTAACACCTCAGCTACTTCCACAGTAGTAGCAACTTGACTGAGCAGTACATCGCACCTCTGTGTGGCCACAGTAGTGTCACCGTGGCAGAGCGGTACATAGTACCTCATTGTGGCCCACAGTAGTGTCACCGTGGCTGAGCAGTGCATTGCACCTCAGTGTTTTCCAAAATAGTGGCACCATGGCTGAGCCGTACTTAACACCTTAGCTACTTCCACATTAGTAGCAACTTGACTGAGCAGTACATCGCACCTCAGTGTGGCCACAGTAGTGTCACCGTGGCAGAGCGGTACATAGCACCTCAGTGTGGCCCACAGTAGTGTCACCGTGTCTGAGCAGTGCATTGCACCTCAGTGTTTTTCAAAGTAGTGGCACCGTGGCCGAGCCGTACTTAACACCTCAGCTAGTTCCACAGTAGTAGCAACTTGACTGAGCAGTACATCGCTCCTCAGTGTGCCACACAGAAGTTGCACCGGGGCTGAGCAGTACATCGCAACTCAGTGTGCTTCACAGTAGTGGTACCGTAGCTGAGTAGTACATCGCTCCTCAGTGTGCTCACAATAGTGGCACCTTGGCTTTACGGTACATCGCACCTCAGTGTGTCCCAAAGTAATGGCACCGTGGCAAGCAGTACAATTAACTTCACTGCGCAGCACAGTAGTGTCACCTTGGCTGAGCAGTACATTCCACTTCTCTGTGCAGCACAGTAGTGGCACCGTAACTGAGAAGTTCCTCCGACCTAATTGTGTTTCACAGTATTGGCACCGTGGCTGAGCAGTACATCGTACTTGACTGTTCCCCACAGTTTTGTCAACGTGGCTGAGGAGTACATTCTACCTCAGTGTGCTGCACAGTATTGGTACCGTGACTGAGCAGTAGATCCTACTTCACTGTGCAGCTCATTAGTGTCACCGTGGCAGAGCGGTACATAGCACCTCAGTGTGGCCCACAGTAGTGTCACCGTGGCTGAGCAGTGCATTGCACCTCAGTGTTTTTCAAAGTAGTGGCACCGTGGCCGAGCCGTACTTAACACCTCAGCTAGTTCCACAGTAGTAGCAACTTGACTGAGCAGTACATCGCTCCTCCGTGTGCCATACAACAGTTGCACCGTGGCTGAGCAGTACATCGCAACTCAGTGTGCTTCACAGTAGTGGTACCGTAGCTGAGTAGTACATCGCTCCTAAGTGTGCTCACAGTAGTGGCACCTTGGCCTTACGGTACATCGCACCTCAGTGTGTCCCAAAGTGATGCCACCGTGGCAAGCAGTACATTCATACTTCACTGTGCAGCACAGTAGTGTCACTTTGGCTGAGGAGTACATTCTACCTCAGTGTGCTTCACAGTATTGGTACCGTGACTGAGCAGTAGATCCTACTTCACTGTGCAGCTCACTAGTGTCACCGTGGCAGAGCGGTACATAGCACCTCAGTGTGGTTCACGTAAGTGTAACCGTGGCGGAGCAGTACATCCTACAGCACTGTGGCCCACAGTAGTGACACCGTGGATGAGCAGTACATCCTACCAGACGCTGTCCCACAGTAGTGGCACCGTGGCTGAGCACTACATCTAGCTCAGTGTTTCCAACGGTTATGTCACAGTTGCTGAGCAAAACATCCCACCTCATGTGCCACATAGTAGTGGCACCGTGGCTGAGAAGTACGTTCTACCTCAATATGCCGTACAGTAGTGGCACCGTGGCGCACCAGTGCATCCTACCTGAGTTTTCACAACAGTAGTGTCACCGTGGTTGAGCAGTACATGCTTGCTCAATGTACTCCACAGTTGCAACACCGTGGGGGAGCAGTGCATCCTACCTCAGTATGCCCCACAGTAGTCGCAACGTGCCTGAGCAGTACACAATACTTAACCATGTCAAAAATATTGGCAGCAGGGCTGAGCAATACACCCTACCACAGTCTGTCCCAAAGTATTGTCATCGTCCCTGAGCAGTACATGCTACCTCAGTGTCCCCCACAGTAGTGTCACCGTGGCTGGGCTTTACATCCTACTTCACCACATCACAGAGTACTGGCTCAGTGTCTTAGCATTATACCCTACCTCAGTGTACCCGACGGTGTTGACGCCGTGCCTGAGCAGTACAGCCTACCTCAGTGTGCCCCACAAAGGTGTCACCGTGACTGAGAAGTGTATCCTACATCAATGAGTCGCACAGCAGTGTCACCGTGCCTGAGCAGCACATCCTACCTCACTGTGTCTCACAGTAGTGATACCGTGTCTAAAACAGTACATCCTACCTCAGTGTGCCCCACAGTAATCCCAACGTGCCTGAGCAGTACATTCTACCTCACTTTGCAGCACAGTGGTGACAATGTGGCTGATCAGTTCATCATACGTCAGTGTGCCGCACAATAGTGGCAGCGTGGCTGAGCAGTATATCCTGCCTCACTGTGTACCACATTAGAGGCACCGCGGCTGTGCTGTACTCTTGTCTCACTGTGTCCCACAGTAATGTCACCGTTTCTGAGCATTACATCCTACTTCGCTATGTCACACTGTAGTGGCACCGTGTCTGAGCAGCACCGGCTACCTCAGTGTGCCCCATAGTAGTGTCAACGGGCTGAGCAGTACATCCTACCGTACTTTGCAGCATAGTAGTGTCTTCGTGGCTGAGCAGTACATTCTACCCTTCTGAGCCCCACAGTTGTGTCACCGTGGCTTACCTATACATCCTACCTCACTGTGCTCACAGTAACGGACCGTGACTGAGCAGTACATCTCCACTCTCTGTGTTCCACAGTAATATCACGGTATCTGAACAGTACATCCAACTTCACCTTGTCACACAATAGTGGCACCGTGTCTGAGCACTACACCCAACCTCACTGTGCCCCACAGGTTTGTCACCGTGGCTGAGAAGTACATCCTACCTGACTGTGCCCCAAAGTGGTGACACTGTGGCTGAGGTGTATATCCTGCCTCACTGTGTCCCACAGTAGCGGCACCGTAACTGTGCAGTACTGTTGCCTCTCTCTGTCCCGCTATAGTTTCACCATGGCTAAGCAGTATATCCTACACGTTTGTGTCCCACAGCAGCGTCTCCGTTGCTGAGCAGTACATCTTACATCACTGTGTGCCAAAGTAGTGTCACCGTGTCTGAGCAGTGCATCCTAAATCACTCTGAAGCACAGTAGTTGCATCCTTGCTGAGCAGTACACCTTACCTGACTCATCCCACGGTAGTATCATTGTGGCTGAGCAGTACATTCTGCCACAATGTTCCCCACATTGGTGAGACCGTGGCTGAGCTGTACATCCTAACTCACTGTGTACCACAGTAGCGGCACCGTGTCTGAGTAGTATGCCCTATTTTACTGTGCCACAAAGCAGTGTCATTGGCCTGAGCAGTACATCCAACCGTACTGTGAAGCACAGTACGGTACCGTGGCTGAGAAGTACATTCTACCTCTCTGTACCCCACAGTAGTGTCACCGTGACTGAGCAGTACATCCTACCTCACTGTATCTTACAGTACTGGGACCGTGGCAGAGCAGTATATACTACCTCACTGTGCTCACAGTAGCGGACCGTGGGTGAGCAATACATCTTAACTCACTGTGTTGCACAGTAATATTACGGTTTCTGAGCAGTACATCCTACTTCACCGGGTCACACAATCGTGGCACGGGGTCTGCGAACTGCACCCTACCATTAGTGTGCCCCCAAGTAGTGTCGCCGTGGTTTAGCAGTACATCCTACCGAACTGTGCAGCACAGTAGTGTCACCGTGACTGAGCAGTGCATCCTACCTGACTGGCCGAGAGTAGTGTCAACGGTGCTGAGCAGTACATTTTACCTCACTGTGAAGTATAGTAGTGGTACCGTGACCGAGCATTACATCGTACCACAATGTGCAGCTCAGTAGTGGTACCATGGCTGAGCAGTACATTCTACTTCACTGTGCAGCTCACTAGTGACCCCGTTGTGCAGCAGTACTTCGCACCTCAGTGTTCCCACTGTAATGTCACTGTGACTGATCAGTACATCCTACATGTCTGTACGCCACAGTAGTGTCGCCGTGGCTGAGAAGTACATTCTGCTTCACTGTGCAGCACAGTAAGGGCACTGTGACTGAGGAGTTACATCCTTCCTGACTGTGCACCACAGTAGTGTCACCGTGACTGAGCAGTACATCGCACCTCAGTGTGCCCCACAGTAGTGGCATCGTGGCTGAGTAGTTCATTGCTACCACACTGTGCAGCATAGTTGTCTCACCGTCGCTGAGCAGTACATCTTAAATCACTGTGTTCCACAGTAATATCACGCTGTCTGAGGAGTACATCCTACTTCACCTTGTCACAAAAAAGTGGCACCGTGTCTGAGAAGTACACCCTATCTCAGTGCGCTCCTAAGTAGTGTCACCGTGGCTGAGCAGTGCATCCAACCTGACTGCGCCCCATTGTAGTGTTAACGGTGCTTAGCATTGCATTCTACCCCACTGGGCAGCACAGTACTGTCACCGTGAGGTAGCAGGACATCCTAAATGACTGTGCCCCACAGTAGGTTCAACATGGTTGAGCTGTAAATTCTAGACACAGTGCCTAACAGTAGTGGCAATGTGGAAATGCGGCACATCCTACATCACTGTGCCCCACAGTAGTGGCACCGTGGCTGAACAGTACATTCTACGTCACTGTGCAGCACACTAGTTTTACCTTGAATGAACAGCACACCCAAACGACCTCTATAGTACAGTACTGGCACCTTGACTGCGCAATACATCCTACTTGACTCTGCGTCACAGTAGTGTCACCGTGGTTGAGCAGTACATTCTTAAACACTGTGCAGCACAGTAGTGGCTCCGTGGCTGAGGAGGACCTCCTATCTCACTGAGCCTCACAGTAGTGTCACCGTGACTGAGCAGCACATTCTACCTCACTGTGCCCCACAGTAGTGTTACCGTGTTTTAGCACTACATTCTAACTCACTGTGCAGCTCGGTAGTGGTATTGTGACTGAGCAATACATCCTACCTGACTGTGCTCCACAGTAGCGTCAGTGTGGCTGAGCAATACAGCCTACCTCACTGTGCCCAACAGTAGTGTCACCGTGGCTGAAGGTACAACGTACCTCACTGTGCCCCACAGCAGTGTCTCCAAAGCTGAGCAGTACAGCCTACCTTATTGTGCCCCAATGTAGCGTCAGTGTGACGGAGCAATACATCGCTCCTCAGATGATGATGATGATGAAATGCGGTTTAAGGGCGCTAAACTGCTGCGGTCATCAGCGCCCTTACAATGAGTAAAATATAAGGTCACAATATAAAAAACAGGTAAAAAACCGCATAATTAAAAAACGGGACACAAACCCGCGATGTCAAAAACGTTAAAAATAACAATAGAATAACAATAACAAGAATAACAATAACAGTAAAAACAATAACAATAATAACAATAACAATAAAAACAATAACAAGAATAACAATAAATATATCTGTAAAACCAACACACTAAAATCATGGTCACTAAAAGAATAAAACGTGTCAAGAACTGTAGAATGCAAGGAACATGAGCGCCTTATGTCCGGGGAGAAGGGCCCCATTAAAACTAACAATATAAAATCAAACAGCTAAAAGGCGCTCAGCGCATCAAATGCGACGGCTAAAACCAATGTCAGTGATAAAACGTAAAAGACATTCTACAGCATGCGCGTCGTCTGCCAACACGTTGGCTAGGCCAACAGGCAGACCCACGCGAACGCGCAGTGGAGCTAAAACTTGACACTCGGTTAAAATGTGACGGACCGTTAAGGGCACGTCACACTGACCACACACAGGTGCGGGATCACCACTTAACAGGTATCTATGACTAAAAAGGCAATGTCCGATACGAAGGCGTGTTAAAAGTACCTCTTCCCGACGAGAAGCACGGGAAGAGGTAGCCCAGACTAGCGGAAGAGGTTTAACCTCCCGCAACTTGTTCCCCCGGAGGGCCGTCCACTCATCGCGCCAGCGCGAGAGGATGCGGCGACGTAAAATAACACACGAATCTGACGAGGGAACAACAGAAGTAAAAAATCTGGGTAATAAAATCGCCGATTTCGCAGCGGCGTCGGCCGACTCATTCCCTGAGATACCCACATGACCTGGAATCCACATAAAAGAGACGCTGATGCCAGAGGCACCCAGCGAATGGAGCAGGTCATGAATGCACTGTACGAGGGGGTGGTAAGAGTACAGCGCGTTAATACTCTGAAGGGCACTCAGAGAGTCCGAACAAACAACACAACGCCGTAAAACATGCCGCTGAATGTATAAAACACATTGATAGATACTAAAAAGTTCGGCGGTATAAACCGAACATTGCCCGGGTAAACGAAAAGTAAAACTATGCGCACCTAAAACAAAGGCACATCCTACTCCAACATCAGTCTTAGACCCATCAGTATAAATAAAATTACAGTCTCCGAATGTTGCCTGAAGTTCTAAAAATGCGGATCTAAGGACTGAAGCAGGGGTCTCATTCTTCGGCATCGACGTTAGCCCAAAGTGGATGTGGGCCTCAGCGCGCGACCATGGAGGAAAGCGCGTTTCCCCTCGGGTAAGGGCCGGCGCTGGCGTAACGTCCAAATGCCGAAGTAGCAGTCGAAATCGAACCCCTGGAGGGAGCAATGCAGAGGAGCTAACAAAATATTGGCGATCAAGCGAATCCTCGTAAAATACATCGAAGGACGGGTGGTTAGGCAAGCTTGAGAGTCGACAAGCATAGCTGCACAAAAGCATCTCACGCCGGAAGCACAGCGGAGGCTCTGCAGCTTCTGCGTACAGACTGGGTACAGGGCTAGTTGGAAAGGCCCCTGTAGCGACTCTTATGCCACGATGGTGAATGGCATTCAATCGACGTAACACAGATGGACGTGCCGACGAATAAACAATACACCCGTAATCAAGCTTGGATCGGACCAAAGAGCGATAAAGGCGAAGAAGGACGGTCCGATCAGCTCCCCAGGATGTGCCACTTAAAACACGTAAAAGATTAAGAGAACGGTCACACTTTGCTTTTAAAAAGGAAACGTGCGAGCTCCAACACAACTTCCTGTCAAAAATCAACCCCAAAAATTTCGCCTCGTCTGCAAACGGAAGTATCCCTGGCCCAAGATGGAGAGTGGGCGGAGGGAAATACTTCCGGCGCCAAAAGTTGATGCAGACGGATTTCTCGGCGGAGAAATTAAAGCCGTTGGCGTTACTCCAGGCGTAGAGACGGTCGATACAGCTCTGGAGACGGCGTTCGAGTAGACAGGTCCGCTGTGAACTGCAATAAATAGCGAAATCGTCAACAAAAAGGGACGATGAAATGCCAGGTGGAATACAATCAACAATGGGGTTGATAGCAATCGCAAAAAGTGTGACACTGAGTACAGAGCCCTGTGGTACTCCGTTCTCTTGAATGAAACGACGAGATAAAACCGAGCCCACACGTACACGAAAGACGCGGTCCGTCATAAACTCCCGAAGAAATATGGGAAGACGACCGCGGATATTCCAATCGTGAAGTGTACGTAAAATGCCGCCCCTCCAACAAGTGTCATAAGCTTTCTCCAGGTCAAAAAATACAGCCACGGTTTGACACTTTCTCAGAAATCCATTCATAATATGCGTCGACAAGGACACCAGATGGTCGACGGTAGAGCGATAGCGACGAAACCCGCACTGAGCGTTCGCTAGAAGTTTCTGAGACTCAAGCCACCATGTCAACCGCCCGTTGATCATGCGCTCCATCACCTTGCAAATGCAACTGGTGAGGGAGATAGGGCGGTAGCTGGAAGGTAGTTGGCGATCCTTCCCAGGCTTAAGTATAGGGACAATGGTGGCTTCGCGCCAAACGGAAGGAAAAATGCCGTTTTGCCAAATACGGTTATAGACCTGTAAAAGAAAGAGTTTACTGTCGGCTGAAAGGTTCTTTAACATCAGAACATGAATGCCGTCCGGCCCAGGAGCGGAGTGCCGAGAGCAATGAAGAGCGTGCTCCAGCTCCCTCATTGTGAATAGTTCATTATAGCATTCATCAGTAGCAGACCGAAAAGTATATGATGCGGAATCCAGCCGGTCTTTAATAGAGCGAAAGCCGGCGGAATAATGGTCTGAACTGGAAACCGCCTCAAAGGCAGCACCCAGTGTGTTAGCGATGGCAGCCGGATCCACTATGGTGGCATTAGAAACCTGAACGCCAGAAACAGTACAATGTGACACTTAACCTGAGAAGCGACGAAGTTTATCCCAAACAACGGATGAAGGCGTAAAACGATTAAAAGACTCGACAAAACGAGCCCAAGATGCCTTCTTGCCATCCTGAATAATGCGACGAGCCCTGGCGCGCGATTGTTTAAAAGTCACCAAATTATCAAGTGTAGGGTGTCCCCGAAACACCCTAAGTGCAGTCCTACGGGCACGAACGGCGTCCCGACAATCCTCGTTCCACCACGGAACAGGTGGCCGCCGAGGTTGGGAGGATGAACGGGGTATTGCGCGTTCGGCGGCAGAGAAAATAACAGACGTAAGGTGCTGCACTAGTTGGTGAATGTCGGAGAAGGGCTGGTCGTCAAAATGCACGAGGCTGGAATACAAGCTCCAGTCGGCTTTTGCGAATATCCAGGTAGGTACTCTGGAATGCTGTACGTGGTGCGACAGAAGAGAAACGATGCAGGGGTAATGGTCGCTGGAGTAGGTGTCAGCGACGACGTTCCACTGAAGACAACGTGCAAGCTGGAGTGAGCAAATTGCAAGGTCCAGGTGAGAAAATGTACCAGAAGAATCAGAAATAAAAGTAGGTGCACCTGTATTGAGGATGGAAAGATTGAACTGATATAAAATGTCGGAAAGAAGAGTTCCCCTCGCACAAGCCCTTGGCGAACCCCATAGTGGGTGATGGGCATTAAAATCTCCCAACAGAAGAAATGGTGGTGGGAGAGCGGACAGGAGAGATCGAATGTCCGCGGGAGCGAGGGGAGACGATGGAGGTGTATACACAGAGCAAACAGAAAACAAAAAGCCGGGTAAGTGAAGGCGAACGGCAACAAGGTGCAAGTCAGATGTAAGTGTGACAGGTGTAAAATGAACGTCATTACGCACCAAAATCATGACACCACCATGAGCAGGAGTACCCTCCTCCGGTTCAAGGTCGTAGCGAACCGGAGTATATCCTCGGAGATCAAAAGGATCGTGAGGGCGAAGCTTAGTCTCCTGCAAACATACGACCATAGGTGAATGGGAACGCAATAAAAGCTGCAGTTCCGCCCTATGCGATCGTACACCACGTACATTCCAGGTCAGGATAGCCATTAAAAATAAGGGGATAAACTGTCTATTTAGAAGGGCGGCTTAAAATTACCTTTTGTTTAACCTTTGGGCTCGGGCTTTTTGTATGGAGTTGGTCAGACTCCATAGCTTCCTCGGAGGGAGGGCCCACGCGATCAGTGCCAGAAACCGATTCAAGCGCCGTGAATCGGTTCTGGGTGGCGATGGGTGAAGGGTGCCGCTGAGCGCGGCTTGTCCCAGGACCTTCCTGGGACAGCGACCTCCGAGGAGGAGAAGGTGAACTTTTGTTACCGCGCGCACGCGGAGGGTCTTTCAAAAAATCTTCCCTACGTAGTTTCTGCTTGGGCTTCTTTTCAACGGCTTGCGACTTCATTGACTTGGGACCAGGTTTATACGGCTTGGTATCTGTAGCCTTAATAGACGGCCGGATGGTAGTGGCGGTTAATCCAGTCAAGGTCCAGGTCTGAGTTTCGGCATCTACTCGTGGTACTGGCGAGGCAACAACAGAACTAAATGTGCCAGATCGCAGGAGTGAAGGTTGGCGCGCATGGTAACGCCTCCGGGCTTCAGCGAAGGAGAGTTTTTCCTTTACCCGGATCTCCTGGATCGCCTTCTGGTCCAAGTACCGCGGACAGTCGGCAAACGAAGCAGAATGAGACCCTTTACAATTAACGCAGACGGGGGCTGTTGAACAGGTACCTTCGTGTGAGGGCTGGCTACAGGTTGCACAGATGTTAACGGCACTCTTACATGAGACTTGCGTATGCCCAAAACGTTGGCATTTAAAACAACGCAGAGGTCTAGGAATATAAGGCCTCACAGAAATCCGTTCGTACCCTGCGGAAATGCTCGTGGGCAGATCGACGCCATCAAATGTAATAAACAGGGTACGAGTGGGTACCAACACGCCGTCGCGTTTGGCCTGCACTCGATGAACCGCTGTCACCCTCTGGTCTGCAAGATATTCCACCAGGTCTTCGTCAGAGATACCATCGAGGCTATGCGTGGTGACAACGCCTCGACAAGAATTCAAGGTGCGGTGCTTCTCAACACGGATAGGATAACCGTGGAGAAGTGTGGCGCTCAACAAGGACTTACTTTGTGCCTCGGATTTGCTTTGAACTAGCAACGAACCATTACGAAGCCGAGTGCAGGAAAGAACCGGACCAGCAATTGAGTCAATGCCCTTCTGGATAATAAAAGGGTTCACCTTCTCGAATGATTGTCCCTCCTCTGTACGGGTAATCACTAAGTAACAACCAGCTGTTGGCGGTGCTACTTCTGTTACTAAAACTTTGCGGCGCTTGTTGTTAACAATGGAGAATGGGTGCTCCATAGCGAAAAAAATCCTCCACCATTGCAACCGTCTCCGACCTCGGGCTCTGACTTCCCGGGCGTTACCCCGGCTTGGGTGAGTGGCCTATCTATACCTAGCTCACCCCAGGGTCACACCTCCCAGAACATAGACAGAGGGACCCAATCGCCGTCGGAAGCCAGCAGCTCATGCAATGGCCCCCCCGCGGGACTGCAGTTGAACAGCGGATACGAACAACAACCCTACATGACGACCCCGGGTGGTGGGGATGACGCCATTACCCACTCACCCAGCTGCGCACGCGGTGCGCGGGTATCCGTCAGGCTGTGTCCACGGAGGATTTAAATAAAAAGATAAAAGAAACTAAAACTGTGTGGGCGTTTCGCACGCAAGGTAGGCCGGCGGGGAAGAAAAAGAGAGATATGCGAATGTCGTGGTGCGAAATGGCCGGAAAGTGATAAGGGAAGAAAGAAACGACGGTGAGGTGCGGTATGAATGGAATGTAAAGAACGCACGAGAGCCTACCTTGGGTCCACCGGTCACTTGAAGAACCCACCGCGACCGGATGGGGGTGAGGGGATGAATGTGGCGATGATTGGCTCGGGAACCCCCGGGTGCGCCAAAAACCCGTACTCACATAAGGTGAGCCCCTGAGGGGTCGCTCCTCAGAGTGAGCCAAAGTAGTGGCACCGAAACTGAGCAGTACATCCTGCTTACGTGTTCCCCACGGTAGTGTCACGTTGCTGAACAGTACATTCTACCTCATTATGCCTCACAGTGATGTCAGCGTGACGGAGCAGTACATCGCATCTCATCGTGCGCCGCAGTAGTGGGACCATGTCTGAGCAGTACGTCCTACTTCACTCTGCAGCAGAGTAGTGGCACCGTGTCTGAGCAGTACGTCTTACCTCACTGTGCAGCATAGTAGTGTCACTGTGGTAGAGCAGCACATTTTACGTCAGTATGCCTTATAGTAGTGGTACCGTGGCTGCACAGTACTTCCTACCTCACTGTGGTCCACAGTAATGTCACCGTGACTGAGGATGTTCATCGCACATCAGTGAGCCACACAGTAGTGTCACCGTGGCTGAGCAGTATATTCTACATCAGTGTGCAGCACAGTATTTTAACCTAGGATGAGCAGCACATCTTAACGCACTCTGCAGCACAGTACTGGTACCGTGACCAAACAGTGCATGGTACCTGACTGTGCCTCACAGTAGTGTGGCTGTGGCTGAGCAGTACATTCTACATCATTGTGCAGCACAGTAGTGTCACCGTGGCTTAGAGGTACCTCCTCCCTGACTATGCCTCATAGTGGACCGTGACTGAGCAGTACATCCTACCTTACTGTGCTCCACAGTAGTGTCACTGTGACTGAGCAGTACATCCTACGTCAGCGTGCCTCACAGTATTGGCACCGCGGCTGAGCAGTACATTCTTCCTTACAGTGCCTCACAGTAAGGTCACCATGACTAAGCAGTACATCGCACCTCAGTGTGCCCCATATTATTTTCACCGTGGCTGAGCAGTAACACTTAACTCAGTGTGCCCCACAGTAGTGACAACGTGGCTGAACAGTTCATGGCATCTCAGTATGCCCAAAAATAGTGTCACCGTGGCGGAGCAGTACATCGCACCTCAGTGTGTCCCCATGTAGTGTAACCGTGGCCGAGCAGTATATACTACCTCATTGTTGCAGCACAGAGGTGTCATCGTGAATGAGCAGTATTTGCTAACGCACTCTGCAGTACAGTACTTGCAACGTGACTGAGCATTATATCCCTCATGACTGTGCCCCACAGTAGAATCATCGTGGCTGAGCAGTACCTTCTACCTGACTGTGCCTCACAATAATGCCACCGTGGACGAGAAGTAAATCCTACCTCACTGTGCCCAACAGTAGTGTCACATTGACTGAGCAGTACATTCTACCTGACTGTGCCCCACAGTAGCGTCAACTTCGATGAGCAGTAAATTCTACCTCACTGTGCAGCACACTAGTGGCACCGTGACTTAGCAGTATATGCTAACTGACTGTGCTCCACAGTAGTGGCACCGTGTGTGAGCAGAACATCCTATCTCACTGAGCTGCTCTGTAGTGGCATCGTGGCTGAGAAGTACATCGCACCTCAGTGTGCCCCACAGTAATGTCACCGTGGCTGAGCAGTACATTGCACCTCAGTGTGCCCTACAGTAATGTCCCCGTGGCTGAGCAGTACATCGCACCTCAGTGTACACCACAGTGATAGAAACGTGGATGAGCAGTACATCCTACCTCACTGTGCCACACAGTACAGTCACCGTGGCTGTGCAGCGCAGCCTAGCTCACTCTGCCACACAGCAGTGTCCCGGGGCTGAGCAGTGCATTCTACCTCACTGTGGCCCACAGTAGTGTCGCCGTGGCTGAGCAGTACAGCCTACTTTATTGTGCCCCACAGTAGTGTCTCCGTGATGGAGCAGTACATCGCACGTCAGTGTGTCCCACTGTAGTGTCGCCGTGGCTAAGCAGTATATCCTACCTGACTGTTCCCCACAGTAGTGTCACAGTGACTGAGCTGTACATTCTACCTGACTGTGCCCCAAATGAGTGACACCGTGGCTGAGCAGTACATCCAACTTCACTGTTGTGCTCAGTAGTGGCACTGTGGCGGACCGGTACATCGTACATCAGTGCGCCCCACAGTAGTGTCTTCGTGGCAGAAAACTACATCACACCTCAGTCTGCACCACTGTAGTATCAACCTGGTGGAGCAGTACAATTAACTTCACTGCGCAGCACAGTAGTGTCACCTTGGCTGAGCAGTACATTCCACTTCTCTGTGCAGCACAGTAGTGGCACCGTAACTGAGAAGTTCCTCCTACCTAATTGTGCCTCACAGTAATGGCACCGTGGCTGAGCAGTACATCGTACTTGACTGTTCCCCACAGTTTTGTCAACGTGGCTGAGGAGTACATTCTACCTCAGTGTGCTGCACAGTATTGGTACCGTGACTGAGCAGTAGATCCTACTTCACTGTGCAGCTCATTAGTGTCACCGTGGCAGAGCGGTACATAGCACCTCAGTGTGGCCCACAGTAGTGCCACCGTGGCTGAGCAGAGCATTGCACTCAGTGTTTTTCAAAGTAGTGGCACCGTGGCCGAGCCGTACTTAACACCTCAGCTAGTTCCACAGTAGTAGCAACTTGACTGAGCAGTACATCGCTCCTCAGTGTGCCACACAGAAGTTGCACCGTGGCTGAGCAGTACATCGCAACTCAGTGTGCTTCACAGTAGTGGTACCGTAGCTGAGTAGTACATCGCTCCTCAGTGTGCTCACAGTAGTGGCACCTTGGCTTTGCGGTATATCGCACCTCAGTGTGTCCCAAAGTAATGGCACCGTGGCAAGCAGTACATTCATACTTCACTGTGCAGCACAGTAGTGTCACTCTGGCTGAGGAGTACATTCTACCTCAGTGTGCTGCACAGTATTGGAACCGTGACTGAGCAGTAGATCCTACTTCACTGTGCAGCTCATTGGTGTCACCGTGGCAGAGCGGTACCTAGCACCTCAGTGTGTTCCACGTAAGTGTAACCGTGGCGGAGCAGTATATCCTACAGCACTGTGGCCCACAGTATTGACACCGTGGATGAGCAGTACATTCTACCACACGCTGTCCCACAGTAGCGGCACCGTGGCTGAGCACTACATCTAGCTCAGTGTTTCCAACGGTTATGTCACAGTTGCTGAGCAAAACATCCTACTTCATGTGCCACATTGTAGTGGCACCGTGGCTGAGAAGTACGTCCTACCTCAATGTACCGTACAGTAGTGGCACCGTGGCGCACCAGTGCATTCTACCTGAGTTTTCACAACAGTAGTGTCACCGTGGTTGAGCAGTACATGCTTACTCAATGTGCTCCACAGTTGCGACACCGTGGGGGAGCAGTGCATCCTACCTCAGTATGCCCCACAGTAGTCGCAACGTGCCTAAGCAGTACACAATACTTAACCATGTCAAAAATATTGGCAGCGTGGCTGAGCAATACACCCTACCACAGTGTGTCCCAAAGTATTGTCATCGTCCCTGAGCAGTACATGCTACCTCAGTGTCCCCCACAGTAGTGTCACCGTGGCTGAGCTTTACATCCTACTTCACCACATCACAGAGTACTGGCTCAGTGTCTTAGCATTATACCCTACCTCAGTGTGCTCGACGGTATTGACGCCGTGCCTGAGCTGTTCAGCCTACCTCAGTGTGCCCCACAAAGGTGTCACCGTGACTGAGAAGTATATCCTACATCAATGAGACGCACAGCAGTGTCACCGTGCCTGAGCAGCACAACCTACCTCACTGTGTCTCACAGTAGTGATACCGTGTCTAAAACAGTACATCCTACCTCAGTGTGCCCCACAGTAATCCCAACGTGCCTGAGCAGTACATTCTACCTCACTTTGTAGCACAGTGGTGACAATGTGGCTGAGCAGTTCATCATACATCAGTGTGCCGCACAATAGTGGCAGCGTGGCTGATCAGTATATCCTGCCTCACTGAGTACCACATTAGAGGCACCGCGGCTGTGCTGTACTCTTGTCTCACTGTGTCCCACAGTAATGTCACCGTTTCTGAGCATTACATCCTACTTCGCTATGTCACACTGTAGTGGCACCGTGTCTGAGCAGCACCGAATACCTCAGTGTGCCGCACAGTAGTGTCAACGGGCGGAGCAGTACATCCTACCGTACTTTGCAGTACAGTAGTGTCTTCGTGGCTGAGCAGTACATTCTACCCTTCTGAGCCCCACAGTAGTGTCACCGTGGCTTACCTATACATCCTACCTCACTGTGCTCACAGTAACGGACCGTGGTTGAGCAGTACATCTCCACTCACTGTGCTCCACAGTAATATCACGATATCTGAGCAGTACATCCTACTTCACCTTGTCACAGAATAGTGGCACCGTGTCTGAGAACTACACCCAACCTCACTGTGCCCCACAGGTTTGTCACCGTGGCTGAGAAGTACATCCTACATGAATGTGTCCTAAAGTGGTCACACTGTGGCTGAGGTGTATATCCTGCCTCACTGTGTCCCACAGTAGCGGCACCGTAACTGTGCAGTACTGTTGCCTCTCTCTGTCCTACTATAGTGTCACCATAGCTAAGGAGTATATCCTACACGTTTGCGTCCCACAGCAGCGTCTCCGTTGCTGAGCAGTACATCTTAGGTCACTGTGCGCCAAAGTAGTGTCACCGTGTCTGAGCAGTACATCCTACTTCACTGTGTTACACAGTATTGGAAACATGGCTAAGCAGTACATCCTAAATCACTCTGCAGCACAGTAGTTGCATCCTTTCTGAGCAGCACACTTTACCTGACTCTATCCCACAGTAGTATCATTGTGGCTGAGCAGTACATTCTGCCACAATGTTCCCAACATTGGTGGGACCGTGGCTGAGCTGTACATCCTAACTCACTGTGTACCACAGTAGTGGCACCGTGTCTGAGTAGTATGCCCTATTTTACTGTGCCACAAAGCAGTGTCATTGGCCTGAGCAGTACATCCAACCGTACTGTGAAGCACAGTACGGTACCGTGGCTGAGCAGTACATTCTACTTCTCTGTACCCCACAGTAGTGTCACCGTGACTGAGCAGTACATCCTACCTCACTGTATCCTACAGTACTGGGACCGTGGCTGAGCAGTATGTACTACCTCACTGTGCTCACAGTAGCGGACCGTGGGTGAGCAATACATCTTAACTCACTGTGTTGCACAGTAATATTACGGTTTCTGAGCAGTACATCCTACTTCACCGGGTCACACAATCGTGACACGGGGTCTGAGAAGTGCACCCTACCTCAGTGTGCCCCTAAGTAGTGTCACCGTGGCTGAGCAGTGCATCCTGCCT
The DNA here is from genome assembly GCA_030765065.1 of Deroplatys truncata. Lineage (NCBI taxonomy): Eukaryota > Metazoa > Arthropoda > Insecta > Mantodea > Mantidae > Deroplatys > Deroplatys truncata. The sequence goes on from CM060990.1 coordinate 703,838,731, forward strand.
AACTGTGCCCCACAGTTGTGTCAACGGCGCTTAGCATTGCATTCTACCTCACTGGGCAGTACAGTAGTGGCACCGTGGCTGAGCAGTACAACCAACTCAGTGTGCTGTTTAGTAATGTCACCGTGGGTCAGCAGTACATCCTACCTCAGTGTCCCCCACAGTAGTGCCAACGTGGATGAGCAGTGCAGTGCTTCCTCACTCAGCAGTATAGTTGTCTCCACGTGGCTGAGCAGTTCATCTTATCTCACTGTGTTCCACGGTAATATCACGGTGTCTGAGCAGTACATCCTACTTCACCTTGTCACACAATAGTGGAACCGTGTCTGAGAAGTACACCCTATCTAAGTGTACCCCTAAGTAATGTCACCGTGACTGAGCGGTACATCCTAACGAACTTTGCAGCACAGTAGTGTCACCGTGCCTGAGAAGTGCATTCTACATGACTGTGCCCCACAGTAGTGTCAACGGTGCTTGGCAGGGCATTCTTCCTCACTGGGCAGTGCAGTAGTGGCACCGTGGCTTAGCAGTACGTCCTACCTCACTGTGCAGCACAGTAGTGACACCGTGGCTGAGCAGTACAACCAACCACACTGTGCTTCACGGTACTGGCACCGTAGCTGAGCAGTACGACCTACCTTAATGTGCCCCAAAGTAGTGGCACCACGGCTGAGCACTGCATTCTACCTCTTTATGTACCACAATAGTGGCACCGTAGCTGAGTACTACATACCTGAGTGTGTCCTACAGCTGTGTCACCGTGGCTGAGAGGTACATGATACCTCAATGTGCCCCACAGTAGTGTCACTGTGCCTGAGCAGAACATATTAAAACAATGTGATACACAATAGCGCTACCGTTGCTGGACAGTAATCTTATCCTCAATGTGTCGCATAGTATTGACACCGTGGCTGAGCAGTAAATTCTACCTGTCTGCTCCGCAGAGTAATGTCACCGTGGCTGAGCAGTACATCCTAACTCACTGTGGCTGAGCAGTATATCGTTCCTCCCTGTGCCCACTGCAACGGACCGTAGGTGAGCAGTACATCATTCATCACTGTTTTCCAAAGTAGTGTCACGTTTTCTAAGCAGTACATCTTCCTTCACTCCGTCACACAATAGTGGCAGAGTATCGTAGAAGTACCCCCTGATTCAAAGTGCCCCACAGTAGTGTCACCATGGCTGAGCGGTACATCCTAGCGAACTATGCAGCACAGTAGTGTAACGTGCCTCACTAGTGCATCCTACCTTATTGTACCCCTCAGTAGTGTCAACGGTGATGAGCAGTACACTCTACCTCACTGTGCAGCACAGTAGTAGCACCGTGACTAAGCATTACATCCTACCTCACTGTGCAGCTCAGTAGTGGTACCATGGCTGAGCAGTAGAGAATAATTCACTGTGAAGCTCAGTAGTGTCTCCGTGGTGGAGCTGTACATTGCAACTCAGTGTGCAGCACAGTAATAGCACCGTGACTGAGCATTACATCCTACCTCACTGTGCAGCTCAGTAGTGGTAGCATGGCTGAGCAGTAGAGAATAATTCACTGTGCAGCTCAGTAGTGTCACCGTGGTGGAGCTGTACATCGCACCTCAGTGTGCCTCACAGTAGAGTCACCGTGGCTGAGCAGTACATCCTACCTCTATCTGCAGCACAGTAGTGACTCTGTGGCTAAGCAGTACATCCTACCTGACTGTGCCCCACAGTAGTCTCACCGTGACTCAGCAATACATCCTAGATGACTGTGCCCAAAGTATTGTCACCGTGGCTAAGCAGTACGTTCTACCTAACTGTGCATCACAGTAGTGGCACTGTGACTGAGCAGTGACATCCTACCTGACTGTGCCCCACAGTAGTGTCACCATGGCTGAGAAGTACATACTGGCTCAATGTGCAGCTCAGTAGTGGCAACTTGACTGAGCATTACATCGCACCTCATTGTGCCCCACAGTAGTGGCACCGTGGTTGAGCAGTGCATTCCTACTTCACTGTGCAGCACAGTTGTCTCACCGTGGCTGAGCAGTACACCCTATGTCCTTATGCGCCACAGTAATGTCACTGTGGCTGCAAAGTACATCCTACCTCACTAGGCAGCACAGTAATGGCACCGTAACTGAGCAGTGCAATATACCTCACTATTCAGCACAGTAATGTCACCGTAGCTCAGCAGTGCACCCTACCTCAGTGTGTCCGACAGTAAAGGCACCGTGGCTGAGCAGTACATATTGCCTAACTATAGTGACACCGTGGCTGAGCAGTATACCTACCTCACTCTGCAAGCACAGTATTGGTACCTTGGCTGAGCAGTACATCCAACCTCGGTGTGTCCCACAGAAGTAGCACCGTGGCTGAGCAGTACATCCTACCTCACTCTGCACTATATTAGTGGCACCGAGGCTGAGCAGTGTATCCTACCTCACTTTACCCCACAGTAGTAGCATTGTGGCTGAGCAATATATCCTACCTCAGTGTGTCCTACAGCAGTATCTCCGTGGCTGAGAGGTACATGGTACCTCAGTTTGCCCCACAGTAGTGGCACCGTCGCTAAGCTGTACATCCTACCTCAGTATGCCGCACAGTAGTGTCACTGTGGCTGAGTAGTTCATTTTATTTCACTGAGCCCCACAGTTGTGGCACCGTAGCGGCAAAGTGCTTCCCTCCACACTATTTCTCACAGTAGTGGCACCCTGTCTGAGCAATACATCCTACCTCATGTGTCCTACAGTAGTGGCATCGTGGCTGAGCAGTACGTCATATCTCTATGTGCCCCATAAAAATAGCACTGTGGCGGAGAAGTGCATCCTACCTCAGTGTTCCCCACAGTAGTGGCACCGTGGCTGAGCAGTAGATCCGCCTCAGTGTGTCCCACAGTTGCGGCACAGCAGTACATCTTACCTCACTGTGTCCCATAGTAGTGGATCCGTTTATAAGCTGTACATCCTACCTCTGTGTGCATCCATTGTAGTGACACCGTGGCTGAGCAGTACATCCTACCTCACTGTGCAAGCAAAGTAGTGGCACCGTGACTGAGCAGTACATTCTTCCTCAGTGTGCCACACTATATTCTCAAAGTGGCTGAGCAGTACATCCTACCTCACTGTGCCCACAGTATTGGCACCGTGGTGGAGCAGTGCATCCTACTACACTATGTCCCATAGTATTGGCACAGTGGCTGAGCAGTACATCCTTCCTTAGTGTGTCCCACAGTAGTGTTACCTTGGCAGAGCAGAATATCCTACCTAACTGTGCCCCAAGGTGTTCACAGAGTCGCTGAGCAGTATATCCTGCCTCACTGTGCCAGACAGTAGTGGCACCGTGGCTGTGATTTACTCCTGCCTCACTGTGTCCCACAGTAGTATCACCTTGTCTGACCAGTACATAATACATTGCTGTGTCACAGAGTAGTGGCACCAGGTCTGAGCAGTACGCACTACCTCAGTGTGCCACACAGTAGTCTCACCGGGCTAAGCTGTACATCCTACCGTAATGTGCTGAACAGTAGTGTCACCAAGGCTCAGCAGTACATTCTTTTTCTCTGCGCCACACAGTAGTGTCACCGTGGCTTAGCAGTACATCCTACCTCAGTGTGCCCCACAGAAGTGGTACCATAGCTGACCTGTACATCTTAAGTTTTTGTGTTCCACAGCAATGTCACGATGTCTGAGCAGTACATCCTACTTCACCTTGTCACACAATAGTGGCACCATGTCTGAGAAGTACACCCTACTTCGGTGTTCCCCATAGTAGTGGATCGGTTTAAGAGCAGTACACCCTACCACTTTGCATCCACTGTAGTGACACCGTTGGTGAGCAGTACATATTACTGCACTGAGTCACACAGTAGTGACAACGTAACTGAGCATTACACCTACTTCACTGTGTTATACAGTAGTGGCGCCTTGTCTGAGCAGCACATCCTACTGCACTGTGTCACAAAGTACTGGCACTGATTCTGAGCTGCACATCCTATTTCAGTGTATCACACAAAAGTGGCATAGTGTTTGGTCAGTACATCCTACTTCAGTGTGTCACACAGTATTGGCATTGTAGCTAAGCAGTACACCCTACTTCACTGTGTTATATAGTGTTGGCGCCTTGTCTTAACAGTATATCCTACTTGTCTGTATCACACAGTGGTGGCGCCGTGTCTGAGAAGTACATCCTAGTTTAGTGTGTCAAACAGTAGTGTCACTGTAGCTGAGGAGTACATCCTACTTCAGTGTGTCGCAGAGTAATGGCACCGTGTCTGAGCAGTAGGTTCTACGTCACTGTATCAGAGAATAGTGGCACCGTACATGAGCGGTACATCCTAATTCGGTAAAACACCGTAGTGGCTCTGTGTGTGAGCAGTACACATTACTTCAAAGTATCACACAGTAGTGGCGCCGTTACTGAGCAAGTGCATCCTACTTAAACATATCATACGGTAGTGATTCCGTGTCGAAGCAATTTATCTATTTCACTGTATCACACTGTAGTAGCAGCGTGCATGAGCAGTACATCCTACTTCTCTGTGTCACACAGTAGTGGCACGGTGCCTCAGCAGTACGTCCTACTTCACTGTGACACACAGTAGAGGCACCGCGACTGAGCAATACATATTTCTCAGTGTGTCAGACAGTAGTGGCACCGTATCTGAGCTGTATATCCTTCTTCACTGTGTTCCACAGTAGTGTCTGAGCAGTACATCTTACTTTGATGCGGCACACAGTAATAGCACCGTGTCTAAGCAGTACACCTACATCAGTGTTAACAACATGCAGTGGCACCGTGTCTGAGCAGTACACCCTAACTCACTGTGTCACACAGTAGTAACACCGTAGCTGAGCAGTATATCTTATCTCACTTTGTCAAACGGAAATGACACCGTAGCTGAGCAGTACATCTTACCTCATTCTGTTACACAGTACTGGCACCGTATCTGAGCAGTACATCCTTCCTCACTGTGCCACAAAGTAGTGGCACTGTGTCTGAGCAGGACATGCTACTTCACTGTGTCACACTGTAGTGACACCGAAGCTGAGCGGTATATCCTACCTCACTGTATCACACAGTAGTGGCATGGAAGCCAACCAGTACATCCTACCTCAGTGTTCCCCACTGTATTGGCACCGTGTCTAAGGGGTACATCCTACTTCAATGTGTCACACAGTAGTGGCACCGCAGCTAAGCACTACATCCTACTTCACTGTGTTAGACCGGAGTGGCACCATAGCTAAGCAGTACACGCAACCTCAATGTAGCACACAGAAGTGTCACCGTTGCTAAGCAGGACATCGTACTTCACAGTGTAACACAGCAGTGGCGCCGTGTCTGAGCAGTAAACGTTTTTCGTTGTGTCACACAGTAGTGGCATTGTGGCTCAGCAGTACACCCTACTTCACTGTTTTATACAGTTTTGGCACCTTGTCTTAACAGAACATCCTACGTCTCTGTATAACACAGTAGTGGCGCCGTGTCTGAGAAGTACATCCTAGTTTAGTGTGTCAAACAGTAGTGTCACGGTAGTTGAGCAGTACATCCTACTAAATTGTGTCGAACAGTAGTGGCGCCGTGTCTAAGCAGTAAAATCTACGTCACTGTATCACAGATTAGTGGCACCGTACATGAGCGGTACATCCTAATTCAGTAAAACGCAGTAGTGGCACTGTGTCTGAGCAGTACATCCTACTTCAATTTATCACACAGTAGTGGCGCCGTTTCTGAGCAGTACATCCTACTTAAACGTATCATACGGTAGTGACGCCGTGTCTAAGCAATTTACCCAATATCACTCTGTCACACTGTAGTGGCACCGTATCTAAGCAGTAGATCCTGCTTCACTGTGTCACACAGTAGCAGCGCCGGTTCGGTGCATTACATCCTGCTTCACTCTCTCATATTGTAGTGTCACCGTGGCTGAGCACTACATCCTACTTCAGTGTGTCACACAGTAGTGGCACAGTAGTAAGCAGTACATCCTACTTCACTGTGTTAGACATTATAGGCGCAGTATCTGAGCAGTACATCCAACTTCAGTGTGTCTCACCGTACTGGCACCGTGTTTGAGCAGTAAATCCTACTTCAATGTGTCACACAGTAGTGGCATCGTAGCTAAGCAGTACATCCCACTTAACTGTGTTACACAGTGGTGGTGCCGTGTCTGAGCAGTACATCCTACTTCACTGTATCACACAGTAGTGGCGCCGTGTCTGAGAAGTACATCCTACTTTGGTGTGTCATACAGTAGTGGTACCGTGTCTGAGCAGTAAATTCTACAGCACTGTAACACACAGTTTTGGCACCGTACATGAGCAGCACTTCCTAGTTCATAGTAAAACACAGTAGTGGCGCTGAGTCTGAGCACTACATCTAATTAAGCGTATCATATGCTAGTGTCAACGTGTCTAAACAATACGTCCAATTTAACTGTATCACACAGTAGTGGCACCGTGCTTGAGCAGGACATCCTACGTCACTGTGTCATACAGCAGAGGCACCGCGTCTGAGCATTACGTTCTACTTCTCCGTGTCACACAGTAGTGAAACAGGTTCTGAGCAGTGGATCCACTACAGTGTGTCACACAGCAGTGGCACCCTGTTTGAGCAGTACGTGCTACTTCCCTGTGGCACACAGTAATGACACCGTGCCTGAGCAGCACATCCTACCTCACTAGGCCCCACAGTAGCGGCACCGTGGCTTAGCAGTACAACCCAACGCACTGTGCAGCACTGTAATTACACCGTGTCGGAACAGTACATCCTACTTCAGTTTGTCACACTGTTGTGCCGCCATGTCTGAGCAGTACATACTACCTCAGTGTGCCCCACAGCAGTGACACCGTGGCAGATCAATACATCCTACGTCAGTGTTCCCCACAGCCGTGGCACCGTGTCTGAGCAGTACACACTACCTCCCTGTGTCACACAGTAATGGCAACGTAGCTGAGCAGTACATCTTACCTCAATGTGTCAAACAGTAGGGGCACGGCGTCTGAGTGATACATTCTTTTTAACTATTTAGCACAGTAGTGGCACCGTGTCTGAGCAGCACATACTACTTCACTGTGTCACACGGTAATGACACCGTAGCTGAGCAATACATCCCAAAGCAAATTCCAGGACAGTAGTGGCACTGTGTCTGAGCAGTACATCCTACTTCAGTGTGTCACACTGTAGTGGCACCGTGTCTGAGTAGTACATCCTACCTCAGTGTTTCCGACAATTATGGCACCGTAGATGAGCAGTACATTCTACTTCACTGTGTCACAGTAGTGGCGCCGTGTCTAAGTAGCACAGGCTACTTCACTGTGTGACACAGTAACGGCACCGTAGCTGAGCGGTACATCCTACCTTATTTGTCACACAGTATTGGAATGGAAGCTAAACAGTACATCCTAAATCAGTGTGCCCCATAGTAGTGGAGGGCTGTCTGAGGAGTACATCCTACTTCACTGTGTCACACAGTAGTGGCAACGTATATGAGCGGTACATCCTACTTCACTGTGTCACACAGTTGTGGCACCCTAGCTAAGCAGTATACTCTATTCCTCTGTGTCACACAGTAGCGGCGCAGTGTCTGAGCAGTACATCCTGCTTCAGTGTGTCACACTGTAGTGGCACCGCATCTGAGCAGCAAATCCTAGTTCAGTGTATCACACAGTAATGGCATCGTATAAGAGCAGTACATACTACTTTAATGTATCACACGGTAGTGGCACCTTACCTGAGCAGGTCATCTTACTTCACTGTGTCACACAGTATTGGCACCGCTTCTCATCAGTATACTCTACCTCAATGTGTCCCTCAGTAGTGGCACCGGTTTTGAGCAGTACGCCCTACTTCACTGAGTCACACAGCAGTCTCACCGTGTCTGAGCAGTACATCCTACCGCACTATGCCCCACAGTAGTAGCACCATGGCTGAGCAGTACATCCCACCTCACTGTACAGCACTGTAATGGCACGGTGTCAGAGCAGTACAACCTAATTCACTGTGTAACACAGCAGTGGGACCGGATCTGAGCAGTACATCCTACCTCAGTGTGTCAAATTTTAGTGGCACCATGTCTGAGCAGTACATCCTTCCTCAGTGTTCCCCATAGAAATGACACCGTGGTGGAGCAGTACATCCTACTTCAGTGTTCCCATAAGCAGTGACAACGTGTCTGAGCAGTACAGCCTACCTCAGTGTGTCATACAGAAGTGGCACCGCAGCTGGGCAGTACATATTACCTCACTTTGCCACATAGTAGTGACACTATACCTGAGTAGTACACTTACACCATTGTGTAACAAGGTAGTAATAACGTGGTTGAGCAGTACATCCTACCTCACTGTGGCTCACAGTAGTGACAACGTGGTTGAGCTGTACATCCCACCGCACTGTGCAGCCCTGTAGTGGAACTGTAGCTGAGCAGTGCACTTTATTTCACTGTGTCACAAAGTAGTGGCATCGTGTCTTAGCAGCACATGCTACTTCACTCTGTCACACAGTAGTGGCACCGCAGCTAAGCAGTACATCCTACTTCAGTGTGTTACGCAGGAGTGGCACCATAGCTAAGCAGTACATCCTACCTCAATGTAGCACACAGAAATGGCACCGTTGCTAAGCAGGACATGGTACTTCACTGTGTAACATAGTAGTGGCGCCGTGTTTGAGCAGTACAATTTTTTCGTTGTGTCACACAGTAGTGGCATTGTAGCTCAGCAGTACTCCCTACTGCACTGTGTTATACAGTGTTGGCGCCTTGTCTTAACAGTACATCCTATTTCAGTGTGTCGCACAAAAGCGGCACCGTATCTGAGCAGCAATTCCTACTTCAGTGTATCACACTGTAATGCCACCGTAGATGACCAGTATATACCACTTTAATGTATGACACAGTAGTTGCACCTTACTGAGCAGGTCATCTTACTTCGCTGTGTCACACAGCATTGGCACCGTTTCTGAAATGTATACCCTACCTAAATGTGTCTCTCAGTAGTGGCACAGTTTTTGAGCAGTACGCCCTACTTCACTGAGTCACACAGTAGTGGCACCGTGTCTGAGCAGTACATCATACATCACTATGCCCCACAGTAGTGGCACCGTGGCTGAGCAGTACATCCCACCGCACTGTGGAGTACTCTAATGCCACGGTGTCTGAGCAGTACAACCTAATTCATTTTTAACACAGCAGTGGCACCGGGTCTGAGCAGTACATCCTACCTCAGTGTGTCAAAATTTAGTGGCACCATGTCTGAGCAGTACATCCTATCTGAGTGTTCCCCACAGAAATGACACCGTGGTGGAGCAGTACATCCTCTTTCAGTGTTCCCCAAAGCATTTTCACCGTGTCTGAGCAGTACAGACTACTTCACTGTGTCACACAGAAGTGGCACCGTAGCTGAGCAGTACATATTACCTCACTGTGTCACACAGTAGTGACACTATATCTGAGCAGTACACTTACACCATTTTGTCAAACGGTATTGACAACGTGGTTAAGCCGTACATCCCACCGCACTGTGCAGCACTGTAGTGGAACTGTAGCTGAGCAGTACACTTTACTTCACTGTGTCACAAAGTAGTGGCATCGTGTCCGAGCAGCACATGCTACTTCACTGTGTCACACAGTAGTGGCACCGCAGCTAAGCAGTACATCCTACTTCAGTGTGTTACCCTGGAGTGGCACCATAGCTAAGCAGTACATCCTACCTCAATGTAGCACACAAAAGTGGCACCGTTGCTAAGCAGGACATCGTACTTCACTGTGAAACACAGTAGTGGCACCGTTTCTCAACAGTATACTCTACCTCAATGTGTCCCTCAGTAGTGGCACCGGTTCTGAGCAGTACGCCCTACTTCACTGAGTCACACAGCAGTCTCACCGTGTCTGAGCAGTACATCCTACCGCACTATGCCCCAAAGTAGTGGCACCATGGCTGAGCAGTACATCCCACCTCACTGTGCAGCACTGTAATGGCACGTTGTCAGAGCAGTACAACCTAATTCACTGTGTAACACAGCAGTAGGACCGGATCTGAACAGTACATCCTACCTCAGTGTGTCAAATTTTAGTGGCACCATGTCTGAGCAGTACATCCTTCCTCAGTGTTCCCCATAGAAATGACACCGTGGTGGAGCAGTACATCCTACTTCAGTGTTCCCATAAGCAGTGTCACCGTGTCTGAGCAGTACAGCCTACCTCACTGTGTCATACAGAAGTGGCACCGCAGCTGAGCAGTACATATTACCTCACTTTGCCACATAGTAGTGACACTATACCTGAGTAGTACACCTACCCCATTGTGTCACCAGGTAGTAATAACGTCGTTGATCAGTACATCCTACCTCACTGTGCCTCACAGTAGTGACAACGTTGTTGAGCAGTACATCCCACCGCACTGTGCAGCCCTGTAGTGGAACTGTAGCTGAGCTGTGCACTTTATTTCACTGTGTCACAAAGTAGTGGCATCGTGTCTTAGCAGCACATGCTACTTCACTCTGTCACACAGTGGTGGCACCGCAGCTAAGCAGTACATCCTACTTCAGTGTGTTACACAGGAGTGGCACCATAGCTAAGCAGTACATCCTACCTCAATGTAGCACACAGAAATGGCACCGTTGCTAAGCAGGACATGGTACTTCACTGTGTAACACAGTAGTAGCGCCGTGTTTGAGCAGTACAATTTTTTCGTTGGGTCACACAGTAGTGGTATTGTAGCTCTGCAGTACTCCCTACTGCACTGTGTTATACAGTATTGGCAAATTGTCTTAACAGTACATCCTATTTCAGTGTGTCGCACAAAAGCGGCGCAGTGTCTGAGCAGTACATCCTACTTCAGTGTGTCACACTGTAGCGGCACCGTATCTGAGCAGCAATTCCTACTTCAGTGTATCACACAGTAATGGCACCGTAGATGACCAGTATATACTACTTTAATGTATCACACAGTAGTTGCACCTTACTGAGCAGGTCATCTCACTTCGCTGTGTCACACAGCATTAGCACCGTTTCTGAAATGTATACCCTACCTAAATGTGTCTCTCAGTAGTGGCACCGGTTTTGAGCAGTACGCCCTACTTCACTGAGTCACACAGTAGTGGCACCGTGTCTGAGCAGTACATCATACATCACTATGCCCCACAGCAGTGGCACCGTGGCTGAGCAGTACATCCCACCGCACTGTGCAGCACTCTAATGCCACGGTTTCTGAGCAGTACAACCTAATTCATTTGTAACACAGCTGTGGCACCGGGTCTGAGCAGTACATCCTACCTCAGTGTGTCAAAATTAGTGGCACCATGTCTGAGCAGTACATCCTATCTGTTGTTCCCCACAGAAATGACACCGTGGTGGAGCAGTACATCCTCTTTCAGTGTACCCCAAAGCATTTTCACCGTGTCTGAGCAGTACAGCCTACCTCACTGTGTCATACAGAAGTGGCGCCGTAGCTGAGCAGTACATATTACCTCACTGTGTCACACAGTAGTGACACTATACCTGAGCAGTACACTTACACCATTTTGTCAAACGGTATTGACAACGTGGTTAAGCAGTACATCCCACCGCACTGTGCAGCACTGTAGTGGAACTGCAGCTGAGCAGTACACTTTACTTCACTGTGTCACAAAGTAGTGGCATCGTGTCCGAGCAGCACATGCTACTTCACTGTGTCACACAGTAGTGGCACCGCAGCTAAGCAGTACATCCTACTTCAGTGTGTTACACTGGAGTGGCACCATAGCTAAGCAGTACATCCTACCTCAATGTAGCACAGAAAAGTGGCACCGTTGCTAAGCAGGACATCGTACTTCACTGTGTAACACAGTAGTGGCGCCGTGTCTGAGCAGTACAACATTTTTCGTTGTGTCACACAGTAGTGGCATTGTAGCTCAGCAGTACACCCTACTTCACTGTGTTATACAGTGTTGGCGCCTTTTCCTAACAGTACATCCTACTTCTCTGTATCACACAGTAGTGGCGCCGTGTCTGAGAAGTACGTCCTAGCTTAGTGTGTCAAACAGTAGTGTCACCGTAGCTGAGCGGTATATCCTACCTCAGTGTGTAGCAGAGTAGTGGCACCGTGTCTGAGCAGTAAATTCTACGTCACTGTATCACAGAGTAGTGGCACCGTACATGAGCGTTACATCCTAATTCAGTAAACTACTGTATTGGCGCTGTGTCTGAGCAGTACACTAAACATCAATGTATCACACAGTAGTGGCTCCGTTTCTGAGCAGTACATCCTACTTAAACGTATGATACGGTAGTGACACCATGTCTATGCAATTTAATCAATTTCACTGTATCACACTGTAGTGGCAGCGTGCATGAGCAGTACATCCTACTTCTCTGTATCACACAGCAGTGGCACCGTGCCTGAGCAGTACGTCCTACTTCACTGTGTAACACAGTCGCGGCACCGCGTCTGAGCAGTACATATTTCTCAGTGTGTCAGACAGTAGTGGCACCTTGTCCGACCTGTACATCCTACTTAACTGTGATCCACAGTAGTGTCGCCGTGTTTGAGCAGTACATCCTACTTTTCTGTGGCACACAGTAATAGCACCGTGTCTGTGCAGTACATCCTACATCAGTGTTAACAACATGCAGTGTCACCGTGTCAGAGCAGTACACCCGACCTCCCTGTGTCACACAGTAGAGGCACCGTATCTGAGAAGTACATTCTACTTCACTGTGTAACACATTAGTGGCACCGTGTCTGAGCAGCACATGCTACTTCACTGTGTCACACTGTAGTGGCACCGTAGTTGAGTGGTATATCCTACCTCACTGTATCACAGAGCAGTGGCATGGAAGCCAAACAGTATATCCTACCTCAGTGTTCCCCACAGTATTAGCGCCGTGTCTGAGGGGTACATCCTACTTCACTGTGTCACACTCTAATGGCACTGTATCTAAGAAGTACATCCTACTTCACTGTATCACACCGTAGTGGCACCCTGCTTGAGCAGGACATCCTACGTCACTGTGTCATACAGCAGGGGCACCGTGTCTGAGCATTTCGTTCTACTTCACTGTGTCACACAGTAGCGGCACAGGTTCTGAGCAGTACATCCACTTCAGTGTGTCACACAGTAGTGGCACCCTGTCTGAGCAGTACGTGTTACTTCCCTGTGGCACACAGTAATGACACCGATCCAGAGCAGTACATCCTACCTCACTATGCCCTACAGTAACGGCACCGTGGCTTAGCAGTACATCCCACCGTACTGTGCAGCACTGTAATTGCACCGTGTCGGAGCAGTACATCGTACTTCAATTTGTCACACTATTGTTCCACCGTGTCTGAGCAGTACATTCTACCTCAATGTGCCCCACAGCAGTGACACCGTGGCAGATGAATACATCCTACGTAAGTGTTCCCCACAGCCGTAACACCGTGTCTGAGCTGTACACCCTACCTCCCTGTGTCACACAGTAGTGGCACGGCGTCTGAGCAGTACATTCTTCTAACTATGTAACAGTATTGGCACCGTTTCTGACAAGCACATGCTACTTCTTTCTGTCACACAGTAATGACACTGTAGCTGAGCAAAACATCCCAAAGCAAATTGAAGCACAGTAGTGGTACTCTGTCTGAGCAGTACATCCTACTTCAGTGTGTCTCACTGTAGTGGCACCGTGTCGGAGAAGCCCATCCTACCTCAGTGTCACACAGCTATGACACCGTAGATGAGCAGCACATTCTACTTCACTGTGTCACAGTAGTAGCGCCGTGTCTGAGAGCACACGCTACTTCACTGTGCCACACAGTAGCGGCGCAGTGTCTGAGCAGTACATCCTACTTCAGTGTGTCACTTTGTAGTGACATCGCATCTAAGCACTAAATCCTACTTCAGTGTATCACACAGTAATGGCACAGTATATGAGCAGTACGTACTACTTTAATGTATCTCATAGTAGTGGCACCTTACCTGAGAAGGTCATCTTACTCCATTGTGTCACACAGTATTAGCATCGTGTCTGAACAGTATACACTACTCCAATGTGTCCGACAGTAATGGCACTGTTCCTGAGCAGTACGCCCTACTTCACTGAGTAAAACAGTGGTGGCACCGTGTCTGAGCAGTACATCCTACCTCACTATGCACCACAGTAGTGGCATCGTGGCTGAGCAGTACATCCCACGTCACTGTGCAGCACTCTAATGGCACGGTGTCTGAGCAGTACAACCTAATTCACTGTGTAACACAGCAGTGGCACCGTGTCTGTGCAGTACATCCTACCTCAGTGAGCCAAACTTTAGTGGCACCATGTCTGAGCAGTACATCCCTCCTCAGTGTGCCCCACAGAAATGACACCATGGCGGAGCGGTACATCCTACTTCAGTATTCCCCAAAGCAGTGGCACCGTGTCTGAGCAGTACAGCCTACCTCACTATGTCATACAGAAGTGGCACCGTATCAGAGCAGTACATATTACCGCACTGTGTCACACTGTAGTAACATCATAGCTGAGCGGTACACTGACCACAATTTGTCACACGGTAGTGACAACGTGGTTGAGCAGTTCATCGCATCGCAGTGTGCAGCACTGTAGTGGAACTGTAGCTGTGCAGTAAGTTTTACTTCAGTGTGTCACAAAGTAGTGGCATCGTGTCTGAGCAAAAGGGTGCTACATCACTGTGTCACACAATAGTGGCACCACAGCTAAGCAGTACATCCTACTTCAGTGTGTTACACCGGAATGGCACCATAGCTAAGCAGTACATCCTACCTCAATGAATCACACAGACGTAACACCGTAGCTAAGCAGGACATCGTACTCTACTGTGTAACACAGTAGTGGCGCCGTGTTTGAGCAGTACAACCTTTTTCGTTGTGTCACACAGTAGTGGCATTGTGGCTTAACAGTACACCCTACTTCACTGTGTTATACAGTTTTGACACCTTATTTTAACAGTACATCCTACTTCTCTGTATCACACAGTAGTGGCGCCGTTTCCGAGAAGTACGTCCTAGTTTAGTGTGTCAAACAGTAGTATCACCGTAGCTGAGCAGTACATCCTACTTCAGTGTGTCACACAGTAGTGGCACCGTGTCTGAGCAGTAAATTCTACGTCAGTGTATCACATAGTAGTGGCGCCGTACATGAGCGGTACATCCTAATTCAGTAAAACACAGTAGTGGCGCTGCGTCTGAACAGTACATTAAACTTCAATGTATCACACAGTAGTGGCGCCGTTTCTGAGAAGTACATCCTACTTAAACTATCATACGGTAGTGACCCCGTGTCTAACCAATTTATCCAATTTCACTGTATCACACTGTAGTGGCAGCGTGCATGAGCAGTACTTCGTACTTCTCTGTATCACACAGTTGTGGCACCGTTCCTGAGCAGTACATATTTCTCAGTGTGTCACACAGTAGTTGCACCGTGTCTGAGCTATACATCCTACTTCACTGTGTTCCACAGTAATGTCGCCGTGTCTGAGCAGTACATCCTACTTTACTGTGCCACACAGTAATAGCACCGTGTCTGAGCACTACATCCTACATCAGTGTTAACAACATGCAGTGGCACCGTGTCTGAGCAGTACACTCTACCTTACTGTTTCGCACAGTAGTGGCACCGTAGCTGAGCAGTATACCTTACCTCACTGTGTCACACGCAAGTGACACCGTAGCTGAGCGGTACATCTTACCTCAATGTGTTACACAGTACTGGCACCGTATCTGAGCACTACATCCTTCCTCACTGTGTCACACAGTAGTGGCACTGTATCTGAGAAGTACATTCTAATTCACTGTGTTACACAGTAGTGGAACCGTGTCTGAGCAGCACATGCTACTTCACTGTGTCACACTGTAGTGGCACTGTAGGTGAGCGGTATATCCTACCTCACTGTATCACACAGCAGTGGAATGGAAGCCAAACAGTACATCCTACCTCAGTGTTCCCCACAGTATTGGTGCCGTGTCTGAGGGGTACATCCTACTTCACTGTGTCACACTCTAGTGGCACCGTATCTAAGCAGTACATCCTACTTCACTGTGTCACACAGTAGTTGCGGGGTTTCTGTGCATTACATCCTGCTTCACTCTGTCATACCATAGTGTCACCGTGGCTGAGCAGTACAACCTACTTTAGTGTGTCACACAGTAGTGTAATCGCAGCTAAGCAGTACATCCTACTTCACTTTGTTACACAGTGGTTGTGTTGTGTGTGAGCAGTACATACTACTTCTCTGTATCAGACAGTAGTGGCGCCGTGTCTGAGAAGTACATCCTACTTTATTGTGTCAAACAGTAGTGTCACCGTGGCTGAGCAGGACATCTTACTTCAGTGTGTTACACAGTAGTGGCTCCGTGTCTGAGCAGTAAATTCTACGTCACTGTATCACACAGTAGAGGCACCGTATATAAGCAGTATATCCTTCTTCACTGTAAAACACAGTAGTGGCGCTGTGTCTGAGCAGTACAGCCTACTTAAAGGTATCGCACGGTAGTGTCGCCGTGTCTAAACAATACGTCCAATTTAACTATATCACACAGTAGTGGCACCATGCTTGAACAGGACATCTTACCTCACTGTGTCACACAGTAGTGGCACGAGGTCAGAGCAGTCATTCTTCTAACTATGTAACATAGTAGTGTCACCGTGTCTAAGCAGCACATGCTACTTCACTCTGTCACACAGTAATGACATTGTAGCTGAGCAACACATCCCAAAGCAAATTGCAGCACAGCAGTGGCACTGAGTCTGAGCAGTACATCCTACCTCAGTGTGTCACACAGCTATGGCACCGTAGATGAGCAGTACATTCTACTTCACTGTGTCACAGTAGTGGTGCCGTGTCTGAGTAGCACACGGTACTTCACTGTGTCACACCGTAGCGATAGCGTAGCTGAGCGGTACATCCTACCTCACTTGTCACACAGTGGTGGAATGGAAGCTATACAGTACATCCTAAATCAGTGTGCCCCACAGTAGTGGCTGGGTGTCTGAGGAGTACATCCTACTTAACTGTGTCTCACAGTAGTGGGAACGCAGCTGAGTGGTACATCCTACTTCACTGTGTCACACGTTTGTGGCACCGTAGCTAAGCAGTACATCCTATTTCTCTGTGTCACACAGTAGTGGCACCGTGTCTGAGCAGTACATCCTACCTCAGTGTGTCACACTGTAGTGGCACCGCATCTGAGCACTAAATCCTACTTCGTGTATCACATAGTAATGACACTGTATATGAGCAGTACATACTACTTTAATGTATCACACAGTAGTGGTACCTTACCTGAGAAGGTCACCTTACTTCACTATGTCTCACAGTATTGACATCGTTTCTGAACAGTATTCCCTACCCCAATGTGTCCGACAGTAATGGCACTGTTTCTGAGCAGTCCGCGCTACTTCCCTGTGGCACACAGTAATGACACGTGCCTGAGCAGTACATCCTACCTCACAATTCCTACAGTAACGGCACCGTGGCTTAGCAGTACATCCCACCGTACTGTGCAGCACTGTAATTGCACCGTGTTGGAGAAGTACGTCCTACTTAAATTTTCACACTGTTGTGCCACGGTGTCTGAGCAGTACATTCTACCTCAGTGTGACCCACAACAGTGACACCGTGGCAGATCAATACATCCAACGTCAGTGTTCCCTACAGCCGTGGCACCGTGTCTGAGCTGTACACCCTACCTCCCTGTGTCACACAGTAATGGCACCGTAGCTGAGTAGTACATCTTACCTCACTGTGTCACACAGTAGTGGCACGGCGTCTGAGCAGTACATTCTTCTAACTATGTAATACAGTAGTGGCACCGTGTCTGAGCAGCGCATGCTACTTCACTCTGTCACACAGTAATGGCACTGTAGATGAGTAACACATCCCAAAGCAAATTGCAGCACAGTAGTGGCACTGTGTCTGAGCAGTACAGCCTACTTCAGTGTGTCACACTGTAGTGTCACCGTGTCTGAGAAGCACATCCTACCTCAGTGTGTCACACAGCTATGGCGCCGTAGTTGAGCAGTACATTCTACTTCACTGTGTCACAGTAGTGGCGCCGTGTCTGAGCAGCACACGCTACTTCACTGTGTCACACAGTAGTGGCAGCGCAGCTGAGTGGTACATCCAACTGCAATGTGTCACACGTTTGTGGCACCGTAGCTAAGCAGTAAATCCTATTTCGCTGTGTCACACAGTAGTGGCGCGGTGTCTGAGCAGTACATCCTACTTCAGTGTGTCACACTGTAGTGGCACCGCATCTGAGCACTAAATCCTACTTCGTGTATCACATAGTAATGGCACTGTATATGAGCAGTACATACTACTTTAATGTATCACACAGTAGTGGCACCTTTCCTGAGAAGTTCACCTTACTTCACTGTGTCTCACAGTATTGGCATCGTTTCTGAACAGTATTCCCTACCGCAATGTGTCCGACAGTAATGGCACTGTTTCTGAGCAGTACGCCCTACTTCACTGAGTCACACAGTAGTGGCGCCGTGTCTGAGCAGTACATCCTACCTCACTATGCACCACAGTAGTGGCATCGTGGCTGAGCAGTACATCCCACGTCACTGTGCAGCACTCTAATGGCACGGTGTAGGAGCAGTACAACCTAATTCACTGTGTAACACAGCAGTGGCACCATGTCTGAGCAGTACATCCTACCTCAGTGAGCCAAACTTTAGTGGCACCATGTCTGAGCAGTACATCCCTCCTCAGTGTGCCCCACAGAAATGACACCATGGCGGAGCGGTACATCCTACTTCAGTGTTCCCCAAAGCAGTGGAACCGTGTCTGAGCAGTAAAGCCTACCTCACTGAGTTATACAGAAGTGGCACCGTATCAGAGCAGTACCTATTACCGCACTGTGTCACACTGTAGTGACATAATAGCTGAGCGGTACACTGACCGCAATTTGTCACACGGTAGTGACAACGTGGTTGAGCAGTTCGTCGCACCCCACTGTGCAGCACTGTAGTGGAACTGTAGCTGTGCAGTAAGTTTTACTTCAGTGTGTCACAAAGTAGTGGCATCGTGTCTGAGCAGAACATGCTACATCACTGTGTCACACAGTAGTGGCACCGTAGCTAAGCAGTACATCCTACTTCAGTGTGTTACACCGGAGTGGCACCATAGCTAAGCAGTACATCCTACCTCAATGTAGCACACAAAAGTGGCACCGTTGCTAAGAAGGACATCGTACTTCACTGTGTAACACAGTAGTCGCGCCGTGTTTGAGCAGTACAACCTTTTTATTTGTCTCACACTGTAATGGCATTGTGGCTTAGCAGTACACCCTACTTCACTGTGTTATACAGTGTTGGCGCCTTATCTTAACAGTACATCCAACTTCTCTGTATCACGCAGTAGTGGCGCCGTTTTTGAGAAGTACATCCTACTTCAGTGTGTCGCACAGTAGTGGCACCGTGTCTGAGCAGTAAATTCTATGTCAGTGTATCACAGAGCAGTGGCGCCGTACATGAGCGGTACATCCTAATTCAGGAAAACACAGTAGTGGCGCTGCGTCTGAGCAGTACATCCTACTTCAATGTATCACACAGTAGTGGCGCTGCTTCTGAGCAGTACATCCTACTTAAACTATCATACGTTAATAACGCCGTGTCTAAGCAATTTACCCAAATTCACTGTATCACACTGTAGTAGCAGTGTGCATGAGCAGTACATCGTACTTCTCTGTATCACACAGTAGTGGCTCCGCTTCTGAGCAGTACATCCTGCTTAAACTATCATACGTTAGTGACGCCGAGTCTAAATAATTTACCCAAATTCACTGTATCACACTGTAGTAGCAGCGTGCATGACCAGTACATCGTACTTCTCTGTATCACACAGTTGTGGCACCGTGCCTGAGCAGTACATATTTCTCAGTGTGTCAGACAGTAGTGGCACCGTGTCTGAGCTATACATCCTACTTCACTGTGTTCAGCAGTAGTGTCGCCGTGTCTGAGCAGTACATCCTACTTCAGTGTGTCACACTGTAGTGGCACCGCATTTGAGCACTAAATCCTACTTCAGTGTATCACACAGTAATGGCACCGTACATGAGCGGTACATACTACTTTAATGTATCACACAGTAGTGGCACCTTACCTGAGAATGTCATCTTACTTCACTGTATCACACAGCATTGGCACCGTTTCTGAACAGTATACCCTACCTCAGTGTGTCCCACAGTAGTGGCACCGTTTCTGAGCAGTACGCCCTACTTCACTGAGTCACACAGTAGTGGCACCGTGTCTGAACAGTACATCCTACCTCACTATGCACCACAGTAGTGGCACCGTGTCTGAGCAGTACATCCCACCGCACTGTGCAGCACTGTAGTGTCACGGTGTCTGAGCAGTACATCCTAATTCACTGTGTAACACAGCATTGGCACCGTGTCTGAGCAGTACATCCTACCTCAGTGTGTCCAACTTTAGTGGCACCATGTCTGAGCAGTACATCCTACTTCAGTGTGTCCCACAGAAATGACACCGTGCCGGAGCAGCACATCCTACTTCAGTGTTGCCCAAAGCAGTGGCACCGTGTCTGAGCAGTACAGCCTACCTCACTCTGTCATACACAAATGGTATCGTAGCTGAGCAGTGCATATTATCTCACTGTGTCACACAGTAGTGACACCATAGCTGAGCTGTACACCTACCCCATTGTGTCACACAGTAGTGACAATGTGGTTGAGCAGTTCATCCCACCTCACTGTGCCTCACAGTAGTGACAACATGGTTGAGCAGTACATCCCACCGCAATGTGCAGCACTGTAATGGAACTGTAGCTGAGCAGTACGTTGTGCTTCACTGTGTCACAAAGTAGTGGCATCGTGTCTGAGCAGCTCATGCTACTTGACTGTGTCACACAGTAGTGGCACGGTAGCTACGCAGTACATCCTACTTCAGTGTGTTTCACCGGAGTGGCACCATAGCTAAGCAGTACATCCTACCTCAATGTAGCTCACAGACGTGGCACCGTAGCTAAGTGGGACATCGTACTTCACTGTGTAACACAGTAGTGGCGCCGTGTCTGAGCAGTACAACCTTTTTAGTTGTGTCACACAGTAGTAGCACCGTGTCTGAGCAGTACATTATACCTCACTGTGCCCCACAGTAGTGACAAGGTGGTTAGGCAGTACATCCTTCCTCACTGTACCCCACAGTAGTTGCACCGTGTCTGAGCAGTGCATCCTACCTCGCTGTGTCACACAGTAATGGCACCGTGTCTGAGCAGTACATCCTACTTCACTCTGTCACACTGTAGTGGCGCCGTGTCTGAGCAGTACATATTTCTTCATTGTGACACGCAGTAGTGGTGCCGTATCTGAGGGGTACATCCTACTTCACTGTGTCAAACAGTAGTGGCGCCGTGTCTGAGTAGTACATAATTCTCAGTGTGTCACACAGAAGTGGCAACGTGTCTGAGCAGTATATGCTACTTCACTGTGTTAATTAGTAGTGGCACCATGTGCAGTACATCCTGCTTAACTGTGTAACACCGTAGTGGCATGGTAGCTATGCAGTACATCCTACTTCAATGCGTAACACAGTAATGGCGCCGTGTCTGAGGAGTACATTCTACCTCACTGTGTCACACAGTAGTGGCACCGTATCTAAGCAGTACATCTTACTTCATTGTGTTACACGGTAGTGGCGCCGTTTCTGAGCACTACATCATACTTCAGTGTGTCACACAGTAGTGGCACCATGCCTGAGCAGTATATCTTACTTCAGTGTGTCACACAGTAGTGGCACCGTAGCTGAGCAGTACATCCTATCTCACTGTGTCACACAGTAGCGGCACCGTAGTTAAGCAGTACATCCTACATCACTGTGTTACACAGAGGTGGCGCCTTATCGGAGCAGTACATCCTACTTCAGTGAGTCACACATTAGTGGCACCGTGTCTGAGGACTACATCCTGCTTCAGTATATCACACAGTAGTGGTACCGTGTCTGAGCATTACATCCTATTTCACTGTGTTACACAGTGGTGGCGCCGTGTGAGAACAGTACATCCTACTTTACTGTGTCACACAGTAGTGTCACCGTATCTGAGCAGGAGTAGTATATACTACCTCAATGTAACACACAGTAGTGGCATAGTGGCTAAGATGTAACTCCTACTTTACTCTGTAACACATTAGTGGCGCCGTGTCTGAGCAGCACATCCTTCTTCAGTGTGTCAAGCAGTAGTGGCACCGTTTCTGAGCAGTACATTTTACCTCAGTGTGTCAATCAGTGGTGGCACCGTGTCTGAGGAGTACATTTTACCTCACTGTGCCACACAGTAGTGAAACGTGGTTGAGCAAAACACATTCTACCTCACTGTGCTCCACAGTAGTGAAAACGTAGTTGAGCTGTACATCCTTCCTGACCGTGCCCCACAGTAGTGACAACGTTGTTGAGCAGTACGTCCTACATCACTGTCCCCCACAGTAGTGACTACGTGGTTGAGCAGTACATCCTACCTCACTGTGCAGTACAGTAGTGGCACCGTGACTGAGCAGTACATCCTACCTCACGTTGCCCGTAAAGTCAGCAGCGTCGGCGGGGCGGTGTCCCGTTGAGCGGCTTGGTTCTATATTTACGCATTTGCCCAAAAGTGTACCTCAAACCTAATGAAAATGCTAAAAAAGTAACAGCCGGAAACGGCCATTTTACTGGAATAAATTCACATAGATTGCAACTGTTTAAGTAGAAATTCTCTGCACCTGCTTCTGTGTTTTTTAATAAACTACCAATACATATACAGAAAATAAATGATTTAAAACCATTTCAAAGGGATGTGAAGAATTATTGCATTCAAGGATGTTATTATTCATTAGATGTATTTCTAAATAGTTAAATTTTGGTATTGTTACGTTCTCTGTGTAATACATTGTTACATTTTTCTAGTAGATACAACTCTGTACAGATTAGCTTAAGGACAAACGTTGTACATACGTCTACATTGTTACAGCTTGTAAAAGTAGGATTATATATAGGTGGGACTTAATGTATTTTATATGCCAATTCTTTTATACTTCAGCTTTATTTAGCAATGCCGTGGTTTCATGTAATTTTAATGGGCAGGCATATAAATGAAACTAAACGAAACTTCTGAAAGCACCGGCATTATAAGGACACCTCTAACCTAGGAAAATAAGAACATTTGGCAATCGCCTTTAAACACACACATAGGTAACGAAATAACGTTTGCAGCATCGTGTTTAAAAATCCGCAACTGCGTTACTAACAAGCCGAGGATAGCTAACAAAGGTTACAACCCATTTGTTTCCATGTTTGACGCCAAAAATATTCTGGTAGACGAGAAATTCCGCTAAATAACACAATAACAAAAAACGTTCCACGCCCTCTTGGGGGATAATGCGTCACACACTCGAAATCCCATTCTCTATCAAAACCCCCACAATGCCCAGATTTCAAGATAATCTGGCAAAGGTTTCAGCTGAGTGCCTTGTTAATATCCACTTCTAGTCCTGGACGGATGCACTCCAATGCCTCAAATTAGGGGCAGTATCACTGAGTGCATTGCTAGGATATGTCAGCTGTTCCTATGGAACTAAAACCTTCTGAAATAAATCAACAAAGGGTGTTTGATTGGGTTGACCTCTTGCTCTAATATAGGAAATATGCTATCACACACCTCAATGTCTAAGCTATTACCTCACCACCGCCGTCACTAGTGGTTGCCGTCATTGATCTTTATGCTCCAGCTTAATAGGATTTAATTTAATCGTTAAAGCAATTGTAGTAAATAAATTAATGAGTTAGGCGGGAAAATAAAGGTAATTAAATCTCTGTTTAGTACATTTTAGGTGTCAGCTGTAGATTGCTACTTGAGGTCGGAAAACGTTTACTTGAAATTCATAGATTACAGATAAAACCCTTTATCTGCATTAAGACAGCTGAAAGGTTTGCACCTAGCCCTTAGCGTAGTGCTGAAATACGCTTCTAACCACGTAATTACTCTATTGGTACGGGTAGCTTAGCCACAGCCATTCGCAGTCTGTAATAATTTAATTTTAGGTTAGACAAAGAATAGTATTAGAAGCAGTAAATGAATATATAATTTAACATTTCTTCTACTTATTCCAGTTTTCTCTTCCTGCGCTGGCAGACCTCACAGTTGTCGTTACATAGGAAGAAGGATGACATGCGTTCATGTTGGCCCGGGTTAGTACAATGTGCAGAATGCATGTATCCGGTGCACGTCTGTCTGTGCATTCAGCTAGGTGTTTCGAGACGAAGACATCATCAACTTCATCGACATCGCTAAGATCCTTCGCATCCTCTCCATCCTCCTCCATGCGATTTTCACTGAAAGAATAAAATAATTTCAAGTTAGATTTCATTTAACATGCATGTGGAGTATTACTGAATTATAGAAAAAAATATATTACTTTCATGTTCGCTCCTCGATAAACAGGACAGCTCTCTGTGCACACTTCCAATGTAGTCATCTGATCATGATGCGATGGTTGAGTACACAATAATGAATGCATTAAACCATTGTAGGTTTTGATATGGCAGTGTACATAGTGAAAATAATCTTCTCCGCTCTCGCTCCAGTAATCATTCACATCAGATGCATGATTATCACCACCATTTCGATTATCACTGAACGAACACTGAAAAAACAACAAATGATGGCTCTGGCTGCTGTCGCTCTTTATATACTATAGATACCTGTTCGGTGACGTCACGCGACCGGTGTGAATGGGTGGAATGCATGTTGAGACCTGTTATTTACCGCTCCAGGCAGAAGCCGGTTGGCTGTTTTCGAATACAAAGGAAAGGCATTGGCGAGCATGTTCTAACATGCTTTAACGACGCCGACAGAGTGGAGCCAGGCTTGTCTACATGTCGAGACTTGTTAGTGACGTCACGCTGCAGTCGCGGAGGGAGGTGAAACTTGTTATTACCGGGCAGAAGCCGACTGCTGGGTTTTTTCATTGCAAGGTGGTGGGTTGCCGGATAGGTTAAGACCAGTGAGCCAACATGTCCGCCATGCGTCCTAAGATGTTGAAGTTCCTGTATTAAACCTGGATAGGGCTGCAACAAGTGTGGGCGGTTCACAATCTTAATCACAGTGGCGTTTAATAGATGGTGTATGTATGTGTGTATGTATGTATATATGTATGTTTATGTTCGATACTCATATGCTTTATACCAAGGGGCTCGTTACTGCGAATATCACTTATATCACACCTGGGTTCGATACCAGGATTCGTTACTCATATGCTTTATACCAAAGGGCTCGTTACTGTGAATATATCGCTCATATCACTCCTGGACTCGATACCAGGGTTCGTTACTCATATGCTTTAAACCAATGGGCTCGTTACTCGTTTCAATCATTCTTTTTTATCGCCCTTATCGGCTTTAGGCACGCGACCAATGATTTAGGGAGGGGAGATCTTAAAAACCTTGGTATTCACAATACAAACGAATGCCACGCGACCAATGATTTAAGAGGTAGGTGGGGGCGATCTTAAGAGACTCGGCATTCCCAATACAAAAACGAAGCGGTATTTTTTCCTTGACACCATCCACGCCATACAACACCCTATCAAAGCCGGGGTGTATGTAAGCTCAAAGAAGTGTAATTAACCTAATCACACACGTGTAGGGCTATTATCTGTCGGAAGACCCTTGTCAATAAAAAATCTCACAGGTGGGGGGCACGCGGAGTAGCCATTCAAAGGCGGCACCGTATATAAGCTCAAAGAAGTATAATTAACCGCAATGATCATACACGTGTAAAACATTTGTCATACCGTTATCAATAAAATCTGGCAGCTGACACGCGACGCGGTATGCCACCGTCAAAGACGCGGAGGAACATCATTAACCAATTTTACCACGCATATCCATTAGACGTATCATTAGCGGCGGTCAGTAGCGTGTTACACATGTTTACATATGTATTACACGTGTTAAACACGTGTAAACACGTGTTCTCGGCATCTGATTGTGCTCTTAACTCGCCGTCTTATTCCTACTCACACCAAAAATTATACTGAACGAAAAATAGCTGTATACATGATTCGTTTATTTTTCCCAGTTTTCAAGGAGAGCTTTCTGCACACATTGCTGCTTAGGTGCTTGACTTTTCACAAACCCTTTAGCCTGAGAAATTCACATCAAACACACCCGAGTCATTTCGCCATACGGCGAATTGCTGCATTTCTTTTAAACTTTTGAGAGCATCTTGATAAGTCTTTAGCCTACACTCTTCTTTCACCTCACAACCGTATTCCTCTTCATCTTCTTCTGTCTTCTCTTCTTCTTTCCGAATTTGCGCATAGTTTTCAATTAAGGCATCTGTATCCATTGTATCTGTTTTAGTTTGCACATCACTATGTATGTTGACATATTTCATGTCATTGCAATTGAAGGAACGTTCATTATGTAGTTTTGTAACTCTTGTTGCTCATCATCATTTTCTTCACTATCAATAACTTGACCCGTTGGGAATATCGCTTTTCGTAGCACTTTGTCACTATTTCTGGTAGAAATTTCTTTACAACTTGGCTTATACAAATTACCTAATCTAGAACCAAGATGATGTGGAATCCATATTAGCGAGCAAAGACTGCAATAGCAGTTTTGGAAAATGTACTTTAACATTCTGAATGATGCCTTGGTCCAATTGTTGCGTAATACTTGTAGTGTTTGGAAGGAACCAAGCAAGTTGGACATTGGAAAGTTCGATATGTGGGTGACATGTTGCATTATACAAAAAAGCAGAACATGCCGGTTTTATCACTTCATTCTTCCATTACATGCCGTTAACCATTCTTCCATGATCTGTGACGTCATCGACGCGTTTTTCTTGGATCTTCAATCAACAGGCAGGTTCTGAAGATCAATGTTTTTTAAGCATCTTGGCTTTGCAGCCTTACCAATCACTTGGGGTTTTTCGATTTCACCTAACACAAAACCACATAAGAAAACAGCCAATCTCTCCTTGAGAAATTTTCTTCCCGAATATTTCTCTCTCCTTAAACACAATAATTTATTCGGTAACGTGCAGAAGAATAGTCCCGTCTCGTCGCCGTTTGCTATGTCTTCTGGTTCATATCATTCGATTATTGAAGGTAGTTTAGCAATCCAAGAAGCGATGGTTTCAATATTAACGTCATTCGATTCACCACAAAGTTCGTTAAAAACTATCTAATGTCTTTTTCAGAACCTCTCCAAACATCCATTAAATGCTTTGAATTCAGTCTTAACCAGTTTTTCAGCCACCTTTTTAGCATATTCCCGTAACATAGTCCCGATATACGACGATTTGCCTTAACACTAACCAACCACTCCCACACTATTTGATTAATGTCCTGGTTTTCAGTTTTCTTATGTTCTCCCTCTTTTCCCATTAGCACAATCTTCCCAGCGCTTCAGAATTTCTGTTTGCTTCTTTAGAATCTCGTAAACTTGAGTTTTGCCTACGTTAAACACGATTATGAACTGCTTTACGCTCAATTTATCACGTTCACTCTCATGCTAAGATCTAACAGAAGTGTGGTTTTCGAAGCCATGGTGACTACTGCTGAACTAAATCATCACCTATAGGTTTAGAGGTGTACTGTTAAGAGCTGTATTCTATGCTGTCTAACAAGTCATTAGAGCAGGAAATGGATAAGGAAGAGACAACAATAATCGATAATCAGCCGTGCTTATTGTTAACTTAGCTATGCAGCGAAGGATGAGTGTGACAGATTTCTCAATATTCGGACCGTCATTAGCGCACCCCCTCCTAGAGGTCAGGTAGTAGCAAAATGGTCACGTTTCAACTTAAACATTACGTACTTAGAGCAGAGAACGCAGAATTTCATAATTTTATGAAGTCTGCATTCCGGAACTAGAACGTTTCCGTTAAAAGGCGTACTTTGATTTCCGTTGTCCGCTTAAGACAGTTTCCGTTTAATAAACGGGATTTAGGTTGCTTTTCACTCCAAAATTCATGGCACCATGAAATATTTCCGTTTGACAAGGGGTTCGTTGAAGGCAGATTTTACTGTATATTTTCATGAAACCCATTGCTTATCGAACAACAATTATGTTTAGCACCAAGTAGTCCTGTTATATTTTGTCTTTCTTTGCGAAATGTTTAAATCATTGTTCAGAATTGGCATTCACAAATTTCCGTTTAAATTAGCACCCCTAACAAAAGTGACTTTTCTTGCTTTTAATGCTCTAACCATATTGTTTGAAATAGTGAAACAAAGTGCTTGCAAAGTATTTACAATATATTACAAGAATGCTTATACACCACTTACAAGAGACAATTATCTGTATGGTTTCATTGTGTTTTCGTGTACTTGTGTGCGCAGTAGAACAGCGCTTATATATACGATATTTACAGAGTTCACGAAATCATGAGCTAAAATGAATAATTGGTACGCGTTTTGAAACTAAGGCTAAATAAAATTAGCATAAAATATGCCTTAACTCAATCATATATTACTTCTTTTCTCTAGGCTCAGGATTTTACGTACGAATCTTGGAAATTCCCTCCTATTACGAAAAAGTTATCAATTCCATTTAAGGCTGTTTTGGTTATTAGAATATAGAAAGCATATAAGGCTTTCACACCGTGAAATATTATTGTATAAAATACTCTTAGAAGTATTACAACTCCACTTGAATAACAAACACGTTCATATTTGCTTCCTAAAGTTTACCCTATGTAGAGAAAAAACCTCCAGACAAAAACGTAATCCTGAAATTGGGAAGCCTAATGGTTTGAGATGCTGACTGCTGAATACAAAGCTACAGAATCATTATGAGGAGGTAAATAGAAAAAGAGCGTGCACAGTAGGGTATTTATAAGAGAGGATATGTAGTATATTAATATTAGAATTAAGATGGAAGGTTAAATAACAATTCTATGTTGTTTGAAATCTCGTTGCCCCAGAAATGAACATAAAAGTATCAAAGCATTATCTTAACAGTCTCAAAAGCTTTTTAAGCGCATTGGTGCATGAACATAACAAAATATCTGCATTGGCAGCACATATACAAGTAATACAAGT
Source organism: Deroplatys truncata (assembly GCA_030765065.1). Taxonomy (NCBI): domain Eukaryota; kingdom Metazoa; phylum Arthropoda; class Insecta; order Mantodea; family Mantidae; genus Deroplatys; species Deroplatys truncata. The sequence continues at coordinate 703,867,729 of CM060990.1, forward strand.
AGCAGGATATAATACAGCAGAACATAACGTTTGTGCGATGCAGTTCCTTTGTGAAGTGGAAAAAGCAGGTGCACATCTGCCGGAAACTTACGGCTATTCGGCCCATCTCCTACTTTCTCTTTCGCCCCCTTTAAATCCCATTTTTTCCTCATGCTGACGCTTTCATCATCTGCAGCACTCTGGTCGATCAGTCCTGACCTTGCACAAGGGAGATTCACTGTGGGTGGCAAATTTGCAACTTCGAATGAACTCTATCCACCTAACGTCGCTATAATTAGACTCCCTTGAGGGTTCAAGGGTGATGTCACGGAAGTTCATCCAGCCCAGCTAATTCAAAAATGGCTCACTTCATGCTTAGGGTTACTTGAAGGGGTGTTAACCATGTAATACACACATTCCGAGAATAAAATATTGTCGGATTTTGTCCAAATTTGTTCTTAAATGTCTATTTTGTTTGTGCTATGTGAACGTGCTCTAAGTATACATCATGTATTCTTTACGAAATGTCCTTTTGGGTATAACTGCTCTAATTTATTTGACCGGAATCTAAACATACAAGCAGCAGAAAGTACTGTTCGTAAAGAATAACACGGTTGGTAGTATAGAACAATAAATACTTTAGGAGTTAAATGTGCATCATAACTTTTAACTTGGAATTCTTTGTTTTCATACAGTGCATATATATCTGTATAAAAATATTAAGGATTTCGCGCATTCGGTCTTAAGAAGTAAACTTTCGGCCATTTTCTCAATGTGTCACACAGAATCACTTCATCATTAGCATCATCATCGTCATTCATTATTATCACCCTGAGTAGCATCAGCAGTTTAATCATGTATTTCCAAACGGTAAGCACGTACTTAACGTACCTGTAAGCACAAGTAAATTTGTTAAAAACTTGAATCAATGTTTCTAATGAAATCCTTTATTTTTTGGCTGGTATTCACATGTAGCAAGGTGGAATGATGGAAGATTTGGAAAAGAATGATACGATGAAAACGGAGAGAAGGTACAGAAAAGGAAGACCATGTGAAATCTTGATGTAGGAGATGAAAAGGTGAATGGACACAAAGAGCATTAAGGTGCAAATGCGCTTGATAGGGAGTAATGCAGGAAATACTAAACAGAAATGAAATTGCAATATATATTACAAAAAAAATTATGCATTATGTTTGATTGAAGCCAACTGCAGACTTAGAAGAAGTTCTGATAAGAAACTAAATCCTCTTTTATATTTTTTAATATTCCCTTGTTTCTTCTCGGGTTATTATTACTGTATTTTTCAGATGTGTTCCACCGCGTTGTTATGCCGCAATTAATATAACACAATACACGGAAACATGAACACAAACATCCATGGCCATGACAAGACTCAAACCCGTGACCCTCAGTTTGGCGGAGCGCCGAAGCTATACGCTCCAGCAAGCGCGGCTACGAGGGCCGGTGATTTAGAAAATGTTGAACTTGAAAAAACTCCAATAAAGAAGCATCCTAAGTTAATATCTTTTGAAACATCAGATATGCCAAACATCACCATATTTCACCTGTGTTTTATAGAACAACTTTCTGTAGGACATGCCAGTATATATCAAATTATGAAAAATATGCCCGAAAAACATTTGCGACTAAAACAAAGCTCTGAAATTCGCTTGTAGGGAAACCATATCATCTTCGTTAACATGAACTAGTTGCGAATTCCTTATTCGCTATTGCTAGACCACCAATGTGGTAAACAAAAGAATACCAAAGCGTGCAGTCATGTATCTTAGTAGACAATCTGAATGAAGCAGCTGAATGAGCGCTGAATTTTTAAGCCTTAGTTTGAAGTTTTCATCCGGTTCTACCGCATTTCCAAATATTTAATATGTCACTGCTTTGACTCCAGCAGGACAAAATTCCAACAGCTAACGACGCTGATATCTTCTAGTGCAAAACAATCAATTTCTGCAGCAGAAAATTATGTGAATAAATAGATGACGGAAAAAGTTCTGCTTGTGTAAAGTAGAGATATATTTTCTATTTACTAAGTACAGGTGCAGTACTAATTGCAATAGCCGTATTATTTGGATATTTAATGCCTTAGGTTTTCGGTTCATAAGGCAGAAGAGTTATCATCTTCAGTGGAAATACAAGGGGGAAGTTCAAAGACGAAAAATCTTATGTGTTATATTCACACGACCTTCTCTATCCACTATCGCTTAATTTCTATAGTTTTTACAAACTATGAGGTCTGTCAGTAGGGTATACAGAGGAATTCTGGCGCAGTTTTGCGTTTATTGGGAAAGGATAGGGAAAACGAGTGTGGATGCAGAGGAAAATGCGTTTATATGGGGAAGATAGGGACTACGAGGATCGATACTAGACTAGATAGAGCTACAAGGAGTGGGGATGCGCTTTATATGAGAGATACGGGGAATAAGAGGAGAAGTGTTAGACTAGACAGAGTTTGAGAAGTGGAATAGCTGTTTATATGGGAAAGATAGGGAAAACGTGAACAGATAATAGGCTACACAGATGCTGAAGCAGGGGGAATACGGATACATATACAAGAGAGATAGAGGATACGTGGAGAGGTACTAGACAATTCAGGGCTTGAAGGGTAGAGTAGGGCTTTTTATATGAAGAGACGAGGAAAACGAAGGTATATGCTAGGTTGAGAGAACCTTCAAGGAGGAAAAATGCGTTTATATGGAGAAGATAGGGGAAACGAGGAGAATTCCGAGGTAGAGCAGGGACTCCAGGAGGGAGGGATATGCTTTATACGACAGAGATATGGCATACGAGGAGAGGTGCTAGTGTAGACAGAGGTATACGCTTATATGAGGAATGTATGGAAAACGGAGACAGACGGTATTATAGACAGAAGCTGTGCCACTTTTGCGTTTATGAGGGAAAGGATAGGGAAAACGAGGGTAGATGCGCCGGTTCAAGGAGGAAAATGCGTTTATAGGGGAGAGATAGGGAATACCAGGGCTGATGCTAGGCTAGACAGATGCTAAAGGAGGGGAGGGGATACGCTTTATACGAGAGAGATAGGGAATACAAGGAAATATGCTATACTAAACAGGACTTGAAGGGTAGAATATGGCGTTTTCTATGGGGGAGATAGCGAACCGAGGAGAGGTATTAGGTTAGGAGGTTTGAATGATAGAGTAGGCGTTTATATGCGAGAAATAGGGAATACTAGGGTCGATGCTAGGCTAGACAGGGCTGAAGTAGGGGAATTCGCCTTATATGAGAGAGGTAGGGGAATATGAGGAGAAGTGTTAGGCTAGACAGGGTTTGAGGTGTGGAGTATGACTTTTTATGGGAAAGATAGGGAAAAGTGAACAGATAATAGGCTAGACAGATGCTGAAGGACGGGAATATAGGCTTATACGGGAGAGATAGGGAATACGAGGAGAAGGGCTAGACTAAACAGATGCTGACGGAGGAGAGGATACGCTTTATACGGAAGAGATAGGGAATACGAGGAGAGGTACTAGACCATACAGGACTTGAAGGGTAGAATATAGCGTTTTTATATGGGAGAGCTAGCAAACCGAGGAGAGGTATTAGGCAGGAAGGTTTGAATGACAGAGTATGCGTTTATATGGAGAGACGAGGAAAACGAAGGTAGGTGCTAGGTTGAGAGAGTCTTCAAGGAGGAAAATGCATTTATATGAGAGCGGTAGGGAATACGAGGAGAGGTGCTAGGCTAGAGAGGGTTTGAGGAGTAGAGTATACGGTTTATATGGGAGAAATTTGGAAAACGGGAGTGGTACAAGGATAGACAGGGGTTGAAGAAGGCGGAGGAATGTAGATTTATACGGTAATATAGAGAGCAATTAGATTATAAAAGATTTCTCATCCAACGTTACAACACTTTTATATACTTTTATCTAAACCTTACAAACTTTTTATATGTTCAACAGTAGTGCGCGAGACGGAGAGGGACAAACTGTATATCGGTTTACAGTGAAGTATACGTCCTAACCTATTCCCACCTTGTATGTTCTGGATCTTCTCATTGTCTATTCATTCCTATCATCATCTAACGTAACCACGTAACAAGACGTAACACAACGTAATATAACAGCATGACAAGACGTCATACTAAGTAACATAAGCACGTAACCACGCAACATCACATGACATCTCGTAACCAGAAACGTCACACGACGTAACAACACGTAGCAACTATGTAACCATGTAACAAAACGTAAGAACAACACGTAACCAGCCCATTGCTAAGGTAATCTAAGCTAATCCATCCTTCATAACGTAGACAATAAGTACGAGAACTTATCCTAGATTACCCTGACCAATCCCAAACGTTCATCTCATCTATTCCACTCAGTCATCGTCTAACCTAATCTGGCTAACCAGAGATAACCTCAACTTTCTTTTAGTGAAATTGCAATGTTTTATTCGGGCTTTATTATTCGAGAGGTTTAATTGAAAAGTTTACGCTAAAAAACCTTTATTTTAGTTCGTTGTAGGTGTCTCTCCCCTTTTTAACTAGGCTCGAGACTAGCACTAGGATTGCTCCTAATGGCAGGGTTACCACCTTCCCTTCCATCTTCTTCTTTCTTCATCAGTCGTCAGATAGTTGCATATACAGCACATGGATAACCTTCATTTTTTTTAAGATTGTAGACTCACGAGAAAATCTTCATCTCCGACTTACATTCTTTTAAGCGCTGGTTGTAATGGCGTAATGTCCATACGCATATGTCGTTATTACATCCTCAGCAATAACTCTTTTATCATCAAACGGAGTCAATGTGATTTTATTCACTTGCACTGTGGCAAGAGCATGCTCCCGAGACAGGATCAGATTCATGGGTGTTCTGATGATTTCTCCGGTTTTAAGACAGTCAGCATAACTCTCAAATGTAATGTACTGATTGATAGCACTACGTTTAATGCCTTTAATCTTTTTTATCATTGTGCCATGGATATCTAGTGCATACATCTTAGGTCGTAGTCGGACAAAGCGCTGGATGATTTTACCATTAGCCTCATCTTTAAATTTTACCAACACCTTCTTGTTTAAAGCTGAATAGCATATATGGTTGACAGGGTAATCAGCTGTATCTAGGTGCTCGAGAAAACGTAGCTTGTCCTGGTAGACATCTTCAGTCATCACACGATGAATGAACGAATCAGTAACCTGAGCTTCAGGTTTTCAGATCCATAATATGGCAACAACACATCATAATGATAGTGGTACATTAATGTCTTGGAGATATCCAACACACTCATTGCAACGTATATAGGCTTGTTGAATACGATCTGACGAGAGACCATATGTACAGAGGCTAGATTAGCAGCATATATTGTTCGATCGATAAACGTAGGCTTTGCAATTAACTTTTTCAGAGTCTTCTCATTTCTCACCAGTCGTATATCCATACGGTTACGAAAGTTTTCCATTGTTTCTCCAAACATGGCGTTGTTAAACAGTTTGTAGAGGTCACTTCTCAAAATCATTTGCAGCCTTCTGTCGTAGCCTGCTGTTAAATTCCACATACGGTTTTAACCACTGGGACTGGCGGAATTGTAGCACACGATGAATTTTTGTTAACCGTAGTCCATGATTAAGTGCTTGCTTCAAAGCCATGTAATGTACTATATACTTCTTTGGAGGTCCAAAATGAGGTATGAGTTTCTTTGTACTCGAGTCCTTAGGCTTCATACACTCAGGTAGGAATGGTAAATCATTATGCAGATCGTGAAGTTCTGTAGGATACTCGATATCGACTTCTAATATATATCCATGAGGATCATCTTCTTTTAGTCTTTCTAAGTCAATTTTTTCAGGTGATATCCACTCAAATCCACCATAAGGGAGGGCGTGACACATGGCCCACCCATATTGGTTATTAGCGTCCTCATATGTAATGAATTGGGTTGGTCTCGACGGATCATACTTGTCTATGTAAGCGTTATTAGCCTCTGCATAACGGTGGGAGACTTGACATAAACCTCCTCTTATACCGGTTTCCACCATGAGCAATTGGTCATAATCCTGTAACAGTTCCAGCTGAATTCCTATATACAGCAACATGGCGTCCCATGTAAATCCTGGAGAGGTAAAATAATGTGCTGGATCGACTTCATGCGTTTTGAGAGTTTGATTCTAAATGTCTCATAGACAGCAGCTAGAAGAAGTACATCAGATATTAAGTAGAGGTCGCTGTATTCACCCAGGTTTCTTGCATTAAACACCTCCCATACATTTCTAGCATAATCGTAGTCAGCATCACTAATTTCTTCTTCATTCAGTTTATTGTAGAAGTAGTTCTTAGGAGGCAGGCAGGTTTCGTTCAAGATGTCCCATGAAGTGACGTAATCATAGGGAAATACACCCTTACGTGTCATCAACTTCATCTTGTCTTCTCCGAAGGGTTTCAATTTTCAGGGTACGATGTTAGATTCTTCACCAGCTTATCCAAGCTTGTACTGAGAAACAGAAAACTATCTACAAACCGAAGCTTTATATCTCCTACATACTTGGAGAATGATATATAGCTTTCTTCAGAGCTAGGAATTACTTCCACCCGCTCACTTGTACATCCCAGCTCCTTAACAATGAAATGAGAGTCATACCCACTGAGGTTGTGCATGAAGACTGGAATATATTTAGGTGTTTTGCAGGCTAAATTACATTCATTATGCAGACTTCCCCGATATTCACCACTGATGTGATCATGGTCGCGTACTTTATAGTTCTCTTCAGTAAAGGTTTTTCCGCACAAGTAGCATACTGTAGAGGCGTTTAAATCCATCTGCTGTTGATCTGTAAGTTTCAGAGGCATGACGGATTTGTATATATTATTAATCTCCTTTGCAAGGAATGACAGGTATTCCATAAACTTCTGAGCAGCATCAACACCACGATATACATAGGGATGCTTAGGAAGACCAGTTTCCAGATGTTCAACGTTGGTTGAGGGTTTAACGTAAACGCAGAAACTCATGGGAATATGCTGCTGATAAGAGGATGTATATGAAGTTTCAGGATTGGGTATGCATGTATGACATGGAGCGAGAATGCTTTCAAAGTCTGCGTAGATGACGTAAGGTAGTTTCAACATCCTTTCAAAATTTTTAAACTGTACAATTGATTTCTCCTTTGTAGGCATAACTACCCATGCAACACCAAGCTGATTACAGATGGTGGCATGTTCTTGTAGTTTTTCCAGTCCACTTTGTCCATATCGATCGTCAAAATGTGTAAAACAACGCTTACAGGTATAAACACGTTCCTTACATTTGGTTTTCTGACATCGAATAAGTTTTTCAAAATTCTTTATATAAACGTAGTGATGTCTCCTACTACTGTCACTCAATAGCAGGAGGTCACAATGGTCAGCTAGTTCAATCTCAGCAACCTTTATCGGATACACCTCATGCTTCTCATCCAGACCGAAGACGTTGATAGACATCCTGTTAAGCTTCTCAAATTTAGGTATTTGAAAAAGTGGCGTAGGGTAGGAAACACAGCTGAAGTCGTACTTATCTTGGAGTAGTTCGTATTTGCTCACCCGTTGTGCATCCTTCTCAAGGAATTTAGCTAATACAGAATACATAAAGCATAGCTCATCAGTTAAATTCTGGATGTTAATGCAGGCTTTTCTTGCTTCAACAGATGACGGTAGGGGTATGTAACTACTTCCCCGTAACGGATTGTACTTGTTGATAGGAAGTCGAACTCCTTCCACAGCAAGCAAAGCCCAGTTGCTGCCCTTAAGCTGAGACTCCTCCATTTCAGTAACCATCTTCTTCATTTTCGTTTCCAACATAGAGCCCAGGTCCGTTTCTAGGAAAACAGCTTGATTCCGTGTTTTAAATGTTTTGTCACAGGTTTCTCCGACACTGTTAACAAATCTACACTCAGCTAACAGATTAATTTTCACACTTTTGTGAATACCAAGCTCTTTATGTACAGCCTGGATTATCCGCTGTTTCGCCTCATGCAGGTACATATTCAGGTCCTTAGTCCATTCACATCGTATAAAATATGATTTCAAGCGTCCATTGAATGAAGTTTCATATTCATTCATGTCACAGTCATCCATGATAGAAATTATCTCTTGCTTAGTCGGTTCTAATCTACGTTTCTTCTCAGGTCTGTTGATTTCACACGCATCTTCGTGTCGGCGACCCTTATAACTGTCTTTGAAGAGCTTTTTACCACGTAGCTCATGTCGTCTTTTATCATATCCACGGAGGATCTTCTTACAGCATTTACCACAAGAATATCCTGAGGCACTAGGAATGATATCCTTATATGAGGACTTATTCGTTTTTCTTCTTGATATAATAAGGTATTAACCTTTCTTCAAGGAAATGTACGCCTCTTTACCTTGATAACACTTTAGAAGGTCGATTATTTTCTGAGAGAACAGCGATGTTAACACCTCAGATATGATCAACAGAATGAATTTCAATTTTATTTCAAGTGGAGGAGAAAATGATTTAATCACTGACCCCAGCCCCGATGGGAGTCGGGACTGAGAGTGTGGGACTCACCAATAGTCGGCATACCCACTAAAAACTCCTCCACCGGTGGAAAAAGGAAGAAGGTATAAGTGGAATGTCGTGGCTTTTTGCGGTCCCGCATAGCACCCGCGTTAGTAAGTGAAAGATGGATGTCTCCGCCCTATGGGCTGGAGCGGGATAGGTGGTTACTAGGTTGTAGCCATGAAACCTGACTGCAACACTAGTGAAAAATGGCGTGGGTTTGGGTAAGTGTTGGAAAGGTGATTGTGTGAAATGTGTAGGTTGGCGTAGAACTTACTTCCTGTGAAGTTGCATCCTGCTGATGTACTCTTGTGAGTAGGCTGCGCTGGCCGGAGGCCTTCGGCGGTTGCTTGGGGCCTCCGGTATGGCTGTGTGCTGGAAGTAGGCCCGAAGTTGGTGCTGCTGCTCTTCCAGGGATCTGATGGCGATGTCGATTGAATCTAGGTGTTCTGTGATGGTGTCTGTTGCTGATGATGAGTTCTTGCTGGAGGTTTCGATGGTGCTGAGTCTGGAAGTGAAGGTCTCGAACTGCCCAGCTAGAAAAACTTGCTGAGCAGCTGAGGTGTCTTGAAGGTCCCTGATGAGTTCCTCCAGGGCTGTAAGCTTCGTCGTCATGTTCAGGAACTCCGCGTGGAGATCCTGAACGGCGTCGCGTAGACCCTGGACTTCCTCGATGATCGCTGCTGAAGATGATGGTGTCGGCGCTGGTGATGGAGCTGGTGTCGGCGTCCGTGAAGGTGATGGTGGCTGCGATGAAGGTGCTGGCGGTTCCGGCGTTGCCTTCCTGCGAGGATGCAGTGGGCAGAGCGCTTGGCCGGTGAAATGTGTTGACCCTCCACAGGTCGCACAGTAGCGGCGTCGGCGGCGAAGGTTGTGCTGCGTGGGTTCGATTTCCGTAGGGACGGTCACTCTGACCTTAGTTTCTCGCAGTTTTCGCTCGTCTGGCTACGAATGCCTGGGTGGTTTCTCATCTATCGCGATTTACTCTCCCTTTTATTTACATCTTTCACGTTATAATCCGATGGTCTCCCTGGTTCGATTACTGTTAGTTGTTCACTCTGACATGAGATTTTTCTCGATTTCCCTGGTCTGTAGGCGAATGTCTGGGTGGTTTCTCATCTATCACGATTTTATATTTATTTCATTCGCATCTTAACCCATGTGCTTTTAGAGTCCTTTGTTTGATTTCCCTGTCGGTCGCTCACTCTATCCTGGGATTTTTCGTGGTTTTCCCTTGTCTGCAGGCGAATGCCTGAGTGGTTTCCCAACTATCACGAGTTTCTTTCATTTTATTTGATTTACATCTTTCACGTGTGCAATCTGACGGTTTCCCTCGTTCTATTACCGTCGGTTGTTCACTCTGACATATTTTTCGTGATTTTCCCTGGTCTGTAGGCGAATGTCAGGGTGGTTTCCCATCTATCGCGATTTCCTTTCATTCTATAGAATTTGCATTTTTACGTGTGCTTTTTGGGTTCAGGAGTTCGATACCCATTGGTTGCTCACTCCGACGTCATATTTTTTATGGTTTGCCTTGGTCTGCAGGCGAATGTCTGGGTGGTTTCTCGTTGATTCCGTTTTCCTTTCCCTTTAATACTTTTTCATTTATATCTTTCACGTGTAATTCTAGAGTCCCTGGTTAGCGTCCCGTTCGACGCTCTCTCTAGCCTGGGATTTTTCGTGGTTTTCCCTGGTATGCAGGCGAATGCCTGAGAGGTGTATGCTATCTCGATTTCCTTTCATTTGCATCTTTGTGCTTCTAGGTTTCGTTGCGCAGAGGGAATACTTGCCTCTTGCTCGGTCAACGGATCGTTCATCACTTTCACGAGTCAAGCTCTCCGAATCTGTACGATTATAGCCGAATAATACATCATCCTCGTAATACGTTACCCTTTCTCTAAGCATACGAAGCTATACGGAGACGCTCGAACATCAGTGTTACACGAATTGAAATATAAGAGCTTACACGCTTCATCACCGTTTTTTTAATATTAATATTCAGTATAATTGATCAAAAAAGGTTCGTGCTTCCTCTATAAATAGAGCAAACTTGAGTATTGAACTTCATTCTGTTAATCATCTCCGAGGTTACCACATCGTTGTTCTCTAGAAAATAAGCGATCTTTTAAAGTGTTATCAAGGTAAAGAGGCTAACCTTTCCTTGAAGAAGGGTTAATACGTTGTATAATCGATCCAAAAAGGTTCGTACTTCCTCTATAAATAGAGCGACCTTTAGCATTGAAATTCATTCTGTTGATCATCTCTGAGGTGTTAACATCGCTGTTCTCTCAGAAAATAATCGACCTTCTAAAGTGTTATCAAGGTAAAACGGCGTACATTTCCTTGAAAAAAGGTTAATACCTTATTATATCAAGAAGAAAAAAGAATAAGTCCTCATATAAGGATATCATTCCTAGTGCCTCAGGATATTCTTGTGGTAAATGCTGTAAGAAGATCCTCCGTGGATATGATAAAAGACGACATGAGCTACGTGGTAAAAAGCTCTTCAAAGACAGTTATAAGGGTCGCCGACACGAAGATGCGTGTGAAATCAACAGACCTGAGAAGAAACGTAGATTAGAACCGACTAAGCAAGAGATATTTTCTATCATGGATGACTGTGACATGAATGAATATGAAACTTCATTCAATGGACGCTTGAAATCATATTTTATACGATGTGAATGGACTAAGGACCTGAATATGTACCTGCATGAGGCGAAACAGCGGATAATCCAGGCTGTACATAAAGAGCTTGGTATTCACAAAAGTGTGAAAATTAATCTGTTAGCTGAGTGTAGATTTGTTAACAGTGTCGGAGAAACCTGTGACAAAACATTTAAAACACGGAATCAAGCTGTTTTCCTAGAAACGGACCTGGGCTCTATGTTGGAAAAGAAAATGAAGAAGATGGTTACTGAAATGGAGGAGTCTCAGCTTAAGGGCAGCAACTGGGCTTTGCTTGCTGTGGAAGGAGTTCGACTTCCTATCAACAAGTACAATCCGTTACGGGGAAGTAGTTACATACCCCTACCGTCATCTGTTGAAGCAAGAAAAGCCTGCATTAACATCCAGAATTTAACTGATGAGCTATGCTTTATGTATTCTGTATTAGCTAAATTCCTTGAGAAGGATGCACAACGGGTGAGCAAATACGAACTACTCCAAGATAAGTACGACTTCAGCTGTGTTTCCTACCCTACGCCACTTTTTCAAATACCTAAATTTGAGAAGCTTAACAGGATGTCTATCAACGTCTTCGGTCTGGATGAGAAGCATGAAGTGTATCCAATAAAGGTTGCTGAGATTGAACTAGCTGACCATTGTGACCTCCTGCTATTGAGTGACAGTAGTAGGAGACATCACTACGTTTATATAAAGAATTTTGAAAAACTTATTCGATGTCAGAAAACCAAATGTAAGGAACGTGTTTATACCTGTAAGCGTTGTTTTACACATTTTGACGATCGATATGGACAAAGTGGACTGGAAAAACTACAAGAACATGCCACCATCTGTAATCAGCATGGTGTTGCAAGGGTAGTTATGCCTACAAAGGAGAAATCAATTGTACAGTTTAAAAATTTTGAAAGGATGTTGAAACTACCTTACGTCATCTACGCAGACTTTGAAAGCATTCTCGCTCCATGTCATACATGCATACCCAATCCTGAAACTTCATATACATCCCCTTATCAGCAGCATGTTCCGATAAGTTTCTGCGATTACGTTAAACCTTCAACCAACGTTGAACATCTGGAAACTGGTCTTCCTAACCATCCCTAGGTATGTCGTGGTGTTGATGCTGCTCAGAAGTTTATGGAATACCTGTCATTCCTTGCAAAGGAGATTAATAATATATACAAATCCGTCATGCCTCTGAAACTTACAGATCAACAGCAGATGGATTTAAACGCCTCTACAGTATGTTACTTGTGCGGAAAAACCTTTACTGAAGAGAACTATAAAGTACGCGACCATGATCACATCAGTGGTGAATATCGGGGAAGTCTGCATAATGAATGTAATTTAGCCTGCAAAACACCTAAATATATTCCAGTCTTCATGCACAACCTCAGTGGGTATGACTCTCATTTCATTGTTAAGGAGCTAGGATGTACAAGTGAGCGGGTGGAAGTAATTCCTAGCTCTGAAGAAAGCTATATATCATTCTCCAAGTATGTAGGAGATATAAAGCTTCGGTTTGTAGATAGTTTTCTGTTTCTCAGTACAAGCTTGGATAAGCTGGTGAAGAATCTAACATCGTACCCTGAAAATTGAAACCCTTCGGAGAAGACAAGATGAAGTTGATGACACGTAAGGGTGTATTTCCCTATGATTACGTCACTTCATGGGACATCTTGAACGAAACCTGCCTGCCTCCTAAGAACTACTTCTACAATAAACTGAATGAAGAAGAAATTAGTGATGCTGACTACGATCATGCTAGAAATGTATGGGAGCTGTTTAATGCAAGAAACCTGGGCGAGTACAGCGACCTGTACTTAATATCTGATGTACTTCTTCTAGCTGATGTCTATGAGACATTTAGAGATCAAACTCTCAAAACGCATAAAGTCGATCCAGCACATTATTTTACCTCTCCAGGACGTACATGGGACGCCATGTTGCTGTATACAGGAATTCAGCTGGAACTGTTACAGAATTATGACCAATTGCTCATGGTGGAATCCGGTATAAGAGGAGGTTTATGTCAAGTCTCCCACCGTTATGCAGAGGCTAATAACGCTTACCTAGACAAGTATGATCCGTCGAGACCAACCCAATTCATTACATATGAGGACGCTAATAACCAATATGGGTGGGCCATGTGTCACGCCCTCCCTTATGGTGGATTTGAGTGGATATCACCTGAAAAAATTGACTTAGAAAGACTAAAAGAAGATGATCCTCATGGATATATATTAGAAGTCGATATCGAGTATCCTACAGAACTTCACGATCTGCATAATGATTTAACATTCCTGCCTGAGTGTATGAAGCCTAAGGACTCGAGTACAAAGAAACTGATACCTCACCTTGGACCTCGAAAGAAGTATATAGTACATTACATGGCTTTGAAGCAAGCACTTAATCATGGACTACGGTTAACAAAAATTCATCGTGTGCTACAATTCCGCCAGTCATAGTGGTTAAAACCGTATGTGTAATTTAACAACAGGCTACGACAAAAGGCTGCAAATGATTTTGAGAAGGACCTCTACAAACTGTTTAACAACGCCATGTTTGGAGAAACAATGGAAAACTTTCGTAACCGTATGGATATACGACTGGTGAGAAATGAGAAGACTCTGGAAAAGTTAATTGCAAAGCCTACGTTTATCGATCGAACAATATATGCTGCTAATCTAGCCTCTATACATATGGTCTCTCATCAGATCGTATTCAACAAGCCTATATCATTGCAATGAGTGTGTTGGATATCTCTAAGACATTAATGTACCACTATCATTATGATGTGTTGTTGCCATATTATGGATCTGAAAACCTGAAGCTCATGTATAGGGATACTGATTCGTTCATTCATCGTGTGATGACTGAAGATGTCTACCAGGACAAGCTACGTTTTCTCGAGCACCTAGATACAGCTGATTACCCTGTCAACCATATATGCTATTCAGCTCTAAACAAGAAGGTGTTGGGAAAATTTAAAGATGAGGCTAATGGTAAAATCATCCAGCGCTTTGTCGGACTACGACCTAAGATGTATGCACTAGATATCCATGGCACAATGATAAAAAAGATTAAAGGCATTAAACGTAGTGCTATCAATCAGTACATTACATTTGAGAGTTATGCTGACTGTCTTAAAACCGGAGGAATCATCAGAACACCCATGAATCTGATCCTGTCTCGGGAGCATGCTCTTGCCACAGTGCAAGTGAATAAAATCACATTGACTCCGTTTGATGATAAAAGAGTTATTGCTGAGGATGTTATAACGACATACGCCTATGGACATTACGCCATTACAACCAGCGCTTAAAAGAATGTAAGTCGGAGTGAAGATTTTCTCGTGAGTCTACAATCTTAAAAAAATGAAGGTTATCTGTGTGCTTTGTATGCAACTATCTGACGACTGATGAAGAAAGAAGAAGATGGAAGGGAAGGTGGTAACCCTGCAATCCTAGTGCTATCCTAGGAGCAATCCTAGTGCTAGTCTCAAGCCTAGTTAAAAAGGGGAGAGACACCTACAACGAACTAAAATAAAGGTTTTTTAGCGTAAACTTTTCAATTAAACCTCTCGAATAATAAAGCCCGAATAAAACATTGCAATTTCACTAAAAGAAAGCTGAGGTTATCTCTGGTTAGCCCGATTAGGTTAGACGATGACTGAGTGGAATAGATGAGATGAACGTTTGGGATTGGTCAGGTTAATCTAGGCTAGGTTCTCGTACTTATTGTCTACGTTATGAAGGATGGATTTGCTTAGATTACCTTAGCAATGGGCTGGTTACGTGTTGTTCTTACGTTTTGTTAAGTGGTTACATAGTTGCTACGTGTTGTTACGTCGTGTGACGTTTCTGGTTACGAGATGTCACGTGATGTTGCGTGGTTACGTGCTTATGTTACTTAGTATGACGTCTTGTCATGCTGTTATATTACGTTGTGTTACGTCTTGTTACGTGGTTACGTTAGATGATGATAGGAATGAATAGACAATGAGAAGATCCAGAACATACAAGGTGGGAATAGGTTAGGACGTATACTTCACTGTAAACCGATATACAGTTTGTCCCTCTCCGTCTCGCGCACTAGTGTTTAACATATAAAAAGTTTGTAAGGTTTAGAAAAAAGTATATAAAAGTGTTGTAACGTTGGATGAGAAATGTTTTGTAATCTAATTACTCTCTATATTACCGTATAAATCTACATTCCTCCGCCTTCTTCAACCCCTGTCTATCCTTGTACCACTCCCGTTTTCCAAATTTCTCCCATATAAACCGTATACTCTACTCCTCAAACCCTCTCTAGCCTTGCACCTCTCCTCGTATTCCCTACCGCTCCCATATAAATGCATTTTCCTCCTTGAAGACTCTCTCAACCTAGCACCTACCTTCGTTTTCCTCGTCTCTCCATATAAACGCATACTCTGTCATTCAAACCTTCCTGCCTAATACCTCTCCTCGGTTTGCTAGCTCTCCCATATAAAAACGCTATATTCTACCCTTCAAGTCCTGTATGGTCTAGTACCTCTCCTCGTATTCCCTATTTCTTCCGTATAAAGCGTATCCTCTCCTCCGTCAGCATCTGTCTAGTCTAGCCCTTCTCCTCGTATTCCCTATCTCTCCCGTATAAGCCTATATTCCCGTCCTTCAGCATCTGTCTAGCCTATTATCTGTTCACTTTTCCCTATCTTTCCCATAAAAAGTCATACTCCACACCTCAAACCCTGTCTAGCCTAACACTTCTCCTCATATTCCCCTACCTCTCTCATATAAGGCGAATTCCCCTACTTCAGCCCTGTCTAGCCTAGCATCGACCCTAGTATTCCCTATTTCTCGCATATAAACGCCTACTCTATCATTCAAACCTCCTAACCTAATACCTCTCCTCGGTTCGCTATCTCCCCCATAGAAAACGCCATATTCTACCCTTCAAGTCCTGTTTAGTATAGCATATTTCCTTGTATTCCCTATCTCTCTCGTATAAAGCGTATCCCCTCCCCTCCTTTAGCATCTGTCTAGCCTAGCATCAGCCCTGGTATTCCCTATCTCTCCCCTATAAACGCATTTTCCTCCTTGAACCGGCGCATCTACCCTCGTTTTCCCTATCCTTTCCCTCATAAACGCAAAAGTGGCACAGCTTCTGTCTATAATACCGTCTGTCTCCGTTTTCCATACATTCCTCATATAAGCGTATACCTCTGTCTACACTAGCACCTCTCCTCGTATGCCCTATCTCTGTCGTATAAAGCATATCCCTCCCTCCTGGAGTCCCTGCTCTACCTCGGAATTCTCCTCGTTTCCCCTATCTTCTCCATATAAACGCATTTTTCCTCCTTGAAGGTTCTCTCAACCTAGCATATACCTTCGTTTTCCTCGTCTCTTCATATAAAGAGCCCTACTCTACCCTTCAAGCCCTGAATTGTCTAGTACCTCTCCACGTATCCTCTATCTCTCCTGTATATGTATCCGTATTCCCCTGCTTCAGCATCTGTCTAGCCTATTATCTGTTCACGTTTTCCCTATCTTTCCCATATAAACAGCTATTCCACTTCTCAAACTCTGTCTGTTCTAACACTTCTGCTCGTATTCCCCGTATCTCTCATATATAGCGCATCCCTACTCCTTCAACCTCTATCTAGCCTAGCATCGATCCTCGTAGTCCCTATCTTCCCCATATAAACGCATTTTCCTCAGCATCCACCCTCGTTTTCCCTATCCTTTCCCATATAAACGCAAAACTGCGCCAGAATCCCTCTGTATACCCTACTTCTGTCCAGAAGGAATAACCTCCGTTTTTATATAAACGTGAAGCCGGTATACATACAAAAGTTTCACTATATACACATGAAAACTACGCCTTTTCTCTGTTTTTCTACATATTCTCCTAATAGATTTAAGCAATTGTACATTTTTCAGTCTTTGAAATACACCCTGTATGAAATTCTGGCACCTGTGAACTAAGCCAACCTATCACGGCATTTTGAAGCTCTTCGTCATTGCCAAAGTGATGAGCTGCAAGCCACTTTTAAAGGTACGGGAACAGATGGAAGTCGCTAGGGGCCAAGTTGGGCTGTACGGTGAATCGTCAAATACGTCCCATTTTAACTTGACCAAAAGTTCAGTTGAGTTGTTTGATGTTCAAGGGCGAGCATTTTCATGCAAAAACGCAACACCAGAGGCCAGAAGACCACGACGCTTGTTTTGGATTGCTCTTCTTAGCGTTTTCATACTTCACTGCTATATCCTGGTGTTCAAATGTTGCTGGACCTTATAGTTGTGATCGCTGGAGCGCATAGCTTCGGGCTCCGTCACGCCGAGGATTGCGGATACGAGTCCTTTCATGGACATGGATATTTGGGTGTCTGTGTGTTGTATATGCACAGCAATAAATGCGGTAATAAAATGTAAGAAGTAAAACAGAGAAAACACGGTAACAATAAACGGGGAAAACCAGGGGATTATTCCAAAAATTATCCTCTTTCTATGACGTTACGGGAAAATACTGTTTTGTAACAACACTTCAAATCATAAAACAGGTCCTAAAAGGCAAACCAATAATATTGTTGGAAGCTCCTTTATTTCACTCCATTACGGGGGGTAGAGCACAGGACAGGGATCTAAAGCAACACATTCTCCTAACACGAGGTCCGACGGGGGGAAGCTAAAAAATGCTTTTAACACATGAAAACTACCAAATTATTAATAAATCATCATGGGTTAGCAAGGAAGGGAGCACCTACATAAATAATTCACATAGTATTAAGTTAGATGTCAAATATATTATGCCAAATAAAAGTGATACAGTTTACCTTCTTGTTCAGCGAATCGTCCTCCTAACACACGTCCTGCCAGTTCCAAGGGCAAGGCTGAAGGAGCACGCAAGCTTCTTGCTACCACAAGATAAAACCAGTTCAACTCCTCCCCTTCTACTACGTCACTACCTGCTCTCATTGCCAACCTAAGCGTTAACCATACAATGTTACTACACCACATATTACAGTATTACCAATGCCACTTCTCCCCCTGGCTACCTAAATCGACGTCCTCGTCGAAGCAAGAAGGTAAGAAGTTTACATAAATCCAAATAAATGACATACTTCACATGATAATTTACAAGTAAATTGTTAGAAAAAGTAGTATCTTGATGTTTGAAATGATATAATGGAGCAGAAATGTCTATCAAAAAGAAGTTGAGTGTCTCATTGCCTGTTAACATGTTTGTCAAAGCTGTAAAAAGAAAAAGAAAATAAAAAATAATGGAATCTTGAGTGCCACCGACGATATTTGTTAAAAAGTATCTTGCAAGTTTCTGAGTGAACCCCGCACACGCACACTGTACATTGCTGCCACTGTTAATCTATAACTACACTGTACAAATTCTTGAGGTATGTATTTGTTCATGAGTGAACCTCCAACATCTCCCATAATGAAGAAATATCAGCTGCAGAGTCCTTTCTCACTGCTGACGTAGTTTACTAATAATGAAGGTAATCACTGTCTTGGATTGCTCCCCTAAAAGTGGCGCCTTTTGCCACAAAGTGCAGGTAACAAGAACCAGGCATCAACTCTCCGTAGTTTACATTCAGCATCTGGCGTGTCTCGTTACAGCAGGGTCACTCCACAGTGGGCACTCGTGCTCTCCAAACAGCAAAGTATCACTACAACATGAATTACAAACAGGTATAACTTATGCTCCCAAAAATCATACATAAAATAAGAAAATAATTTGTCATTTAAAATAGCATCAACAAAAAAATGCCACAAATTTGGCAAAGGTTTACAAACATGTACTCTTAGTACTGAGAAAAAAATGATTACATACTGACATAAAAACTGAATTTTTCAAAGGCTTACAAGTTAAAGTTATACAATAAACGCTTAAGAATCATAGTAAAGATAGACGAAAAGGTCAAAATCCATAAATATTGTATCAATTATATACATCGTCTACACTTAATGAAACAAAATACAACATAGCAATTCATTTGGTATCCCAATATTAAATCTAACCAGCTGGTACAACCAACTGACAAAATAAATAAGTGCACTTATCATTCATACATACATAACAATGAAAAAATCATTCATAATAACCATATCCTAAATAACACAAAACACTCACTTTAATAACTACCAAAATTATTGTGAACATTACTATATGCTTCAAAATAAGTACCTTATTACATGCATTAAACTACAAATACTCATGCTTCACTCCCAATAACAGCATAAATTCTCATTCTCATTACTATCTTTACCCTATCCTTCTTATTAGCACCATCCATATAATCATCGTCATCCTAGTTCTCAACCTCATCATACACAGTAATTACAGGTGAAACATGAATTCACTGACATGTCTCATCAAAGTAGCTGCAAAATAGAGCAAAGCAAAAGTACCTAACATAGGCATAAACCGAAAAGAAAAAAAGTCACAATAGTATTTCAGGAATGACACACAAATAACATAGCATTACACTGTTGCATCCACATCTACAGCATCAAGATGAATCTGGAAAACCGATGGTTCTAAAAATTTTTGCATAAAATAAAAAAAAAATTATTCTCATTGCATTACATCTCATTGCATCTCTTTTGTGAACACATCACACACACTATACTGGGCACGTTTCAGCAACACCAATATGCAGAACATCTCTCAACTCATCACAAAGAGTTTCCAGGGACGTGCTAGCCCTCCTGAAAACTCAGAAACATTCAAACTTCAAGGGTACATTGTAGCTATCCCATCGAAGCTTACATTAACTATCACATCTCACTACCACCATCGGGGTTACTCTTTGGCACTCCCACTGAGGCAAACCTTCTATATACTATTCACAAAACCTCGCACAAATACAGAAAATTTATGCAACAACTTCCGCAAAGAAAAATCACAGCATCATAATCAGACACAAAATCAAGCCAAAGGAATGCAACAAAATAAAGCATATCATTAACAAAGTAACACTTTCACATATCATTCCTGGAAGCCAAACAAAATGAAACACACAGTACACATCAAACAAATACACTGCAGGATAAGATAACAAACCAAATAATAATCTCCATTACCCAAAACAAAATCTAAAATTTTCATGACACACAATGGCGACAAATCTTCAATTTAGCAAAGACATATAAACTTCATTTCAACATTAAGGCAAATATGATAATAAAAACAGCATATACAGCACACTAACACGTACCTAAGTACGATGCACAAATATGAACTTTTAATATATCCACTTCACTTTCTATACAACCACACGCAACTTAATGCACAGAACACGCAAACTGTAAGAAATTTACTTCACAATGTATAATTCCTTCTGATTTCGAAATCAAGCAAGATTACACAACAGAAAGCATCACATATGCTTACATAAGGGTTGCAAGCAGGAAAAATACACCAAAAATATGGTAATGCGTAGAAAGCTAGAATAAGTGCAAAAAGGCAATGAAAGCTCTAACAAATATTCGTATTTAGCACTGAAAATAGAAATGTTAGAAACACAAGATAACACGTGGCAACAACATTGGCAACGTTCAATATACAACTCAAATTCCCAATGGTTTCAAAAATACTTCAAAACACGAGAAATCTATAATGAATATTGCAGAAAGTTTCTCATACAAAAGAATTTAAACCACGATAAGGAGAACAGTGAAGCCAAAGTTAACGACGCTCCGCCAGTACATAGACATTGTAAAAAATTCAAAGTGTACTTACAATAATACTAGAAACAAGGAACTTTTAAGGAAATACTTGTATTTGAATTTAAACCACAATAAGACAAGTTTCAAAAAGAAACCCTAACCAGCAAGCTGAAACTGGAAAGTTACCAGTTCCATTGGAACACGTGGAGAATCAAATCACGTGAACAGTATTTTCAAGGCGGAGAAAAAAATTGTACAACCCAAAGTATTAAATTATACCCGGCCTCCACCAATTTTCGGAACCTCCTTTATGTCACTCCATTACGGGGGTAGAGCACAGGACCAGGATCTAAAGCAACACATTTTCCTAACACGAGGTCCGACGGGGAGAACCTAAAAATACTTTTAACACTTTAAAACTACCAAAATATTAATAAATCATCATGGACTAGGAAGGAAGGGATCACCTACATAAATAATTTACATAGTATGAAGTCAGATTTCAAATATATTATGCCAAATAAAAGTGATACAGTTTACCTTCTTGTTCGGCGAAGTGTCATCCTAACACACGTCCTGCCAGTTCCAAGGGCAAGGCTCAAAGGGGTGCAAGCTTCGTGCTACCACAAGATAAAACCAGTTTAACCCCCCCTTCTACTACGTCACTACCTGCTCTCATTGCCAACCTAAGCGTTAACCGTACAATGTTACCATATCACATATTACAGTGTTACCAATCTCACATGCTACAGTATGACATCTTGGATATGGCTGCTGCCACAAAACCCGTGTTTGAATAAAATCGTATTTCAGTGTACTAACATTTTGCCTATCATTATCATCATGAACATAAAGAAAGGGAGATAGGAGGAAATGAGGACCATTAGGTGCGGGGGTGATAGAGAGTGAGAGAGAGAGAGAGAGAGAGAGAGAAAGAGTAAGAGAGAGAGGAAAGAGAAAAAAGGAGCAATAGACAGGGAAAAGAAATGGGGAGAGGAGTCTTAATAGGAGAGCCAGAGAAGAACAATGCGAATGGCTAAATGACAGATAAACAGAGAAAGAAGTATCTTATTATTTAATGTGATAACTTGAGCGGCGCTGGCCACTAATGATCAAAGAATGGTTATAATATTTGACGAAGTTTGAAGTAATGCAGTGTTTTTTTTCAAAGTCATTCGTTTATGCAATCAACTTGAACGATTCATTTTGCTCCCACACTGCAGCGTGCTTACTATGTAGATTTACTATAATTCACTTTCTTCTATCGCACACCGCAAAGTACTGAATACATTCATTATTGAATATATCACACATGTGCTGCATCAACATTAGCTAAGGGTGATATCAAAATCTAAAACTAAATTCCTTTTGGACCATATGAGCCTAATTCCATTGATAACAACCATTCAATTACGTAATTTAACAAGTTAATCTCATTTTACAAAATTGTTACGTAGGCATGACCATTGATATACCGATAGTGCATACTTTTTAAGGAATGGTGCGCAATTGCTTAGGTATTTCCAGACAACAAGTTATCTCACGAATTAGAGGTTAATTGAAATACCTTTGGCGTATTTAAAGTTCACTCTGTAATACTACTTGCAAAATCTTCAATTACACTTAGAATTTAAATCAGTGGCGTATTTATAAACACAGACAATTCTAATTCTGAAAATTTTATACTAGAAAACAAAAGTGTTGTATATATTTCCCACCTACATTTAAAGTGTATTCTTTCTATACCAGGTGGTCCAACCGCGCCGTATTTCAGGTGTGTAGACATCCGTTCGTGTGTTAAAACAGTTGCAGAACTCAACGGAGTAATTCAAAGCAAACGCAGGTCAGTGGGGAACTGCCGGAATAGCGAGAGCTACCTTGGTTCTAATTCCCTTGTTTATCAGCGAAGACGATTAGCGGATCGCGCTCATTGAAGAGCAGTTCCCAGGCTTACAGTGCACAGTCAGTGATGATAGACAAAAAGTGCTTTAAACAAACCGAAGGGTCTTAGAATGTTTACCGCTTCAGTTACGAGACTTTATATTCGAGTAAATATATCCGGTTTTTAGATAAAAAATAATTAAAATGTCCTAATTTGAACTAACAGTATTTAACCATAGCTATTTTGTAGATTGTGTTTACGATGTACTTGTCTAACATTACCAATTACATGCACTGAGTTACATCAAAGCATTAAAGCGCCGTAACGAAAACCATACAAACACGAGAGCACGTAATATGTATCACTGGCATTCCTTCACTTGCATTATTATTGTTATTATTGTTGTTTTGTTACGCACTATACGCATAGTAGAGTAAATCAAAACATTAAAGCACTCTAAGGAAAACCATGCCACCATGAGAGCATGTAATGTGTATCATTGGCATTTGTTCCCCCATTATGATTATAAGTGCTCTTACTGTTATCGTTATTAATAGTGTTGTTATTATTATTATTATTATTATTATTATTATTTCTGTTGTAGGTTTTGCTGACCCAGCAATACCAGTCATCTTATAATCAATGTTCTTACCTAATGACTCTCCTTTTGCTTCGACTGAAGTAAAACAGCATTTAATATCGTCATGGGCTGCGGTGCGAGGAAGACGATTTGTCATTGGGCTAATCAAACAGTGCTACCTAAGCGTGGCATGATAATATTCCTCTCTTCCCTCCGCTTTGTCAAAATGTTAAATGCCCTTTGATGGAACGCGAGTGGCATGTGTGCTAAACCAAAGTTCACCAGTTATAATCAAGCAATAGGTCCACATCTCTAACAAGGACCTTTAAATCACGTTCAATAAAACAAACAGTAGACTTAAGCGAAGCATCGGTAACGTAAAGGTATGAACTGCGTATGTACTAGTTTACTTCCTATTCTGTTTACCTTCAGCTTACGTCACAGATCTGGTACTTTAATGGTTTCATCTATAATACTCTACTGTGCATGCAGAGCGTAATGCAGTAATCAGCACCACAATGAGGTGCCAGATTAAAACAGTAACGATGGTCGTCACTGTTGATGTGGTTTACTTTATCTGCTTCATGTTGATTCTGCTACCTTGACCTCGTAGCTCGTTCTGTTGTCTCGTACGCCAGCTGCTCTAGTGGTAAGCTACGAGATCTTTCTCTCGGGGTATGCATAGGTATTGTTAAAGGATAACACCAGTTTAAATTGACCAAAAAATTTGATATGATCTAATAATTGAGGTTTTGAAGCGGGTTGCCGACCATTTTAAGAAAACGAATGAAACTGATTATGAAACGTAGCACTCGAAAGCGTAAGAACTGAATTATTATACCTGATAACTTCTGCAGTATCAAAGTTAAGGTTGAAAGTAACTGTTTCGACAATAAAACAAACTAGAAGCATAACTTGCCGTAAGCCGCTGAAATGCTTATCGGCGGGACCTTTTGCAATAGCCGCGAAATCTTACTCACACAATCGCGTCACCAGGGGCTTAAAATATCACACAAACAGCACTTACGAGTTACGGCACCAGAGTCAGTGACACTCTGATATAAGATTACGTGCGTTTATCACTTTTAGCTCCACCTTCATTATATTCCCCCACCAACGTTATTTAGGGGCAGCCAACACTTAAATTAGTAACTGTGGCTCTTAACTTTGATACCGTTGGGCTTGGTTAAAATCTCGGAAATACCTATCACTTCTTTTTTCTGAATTCTGGCTTACGCAACTGGATGCGTACTGAACTTAATTATAACTGAATTACAAGAATCTTTAAATTAACGCGTTCACTACTTCGGCTGATACTAACGACTTTCGCTAACCTGACTTCCTAATTACCTTCGTCGTTCCGGACAAACATTTCAACTTAAGATTATTACGTTATACACTGACATACAGAAATTGTTTACTGCAATTACTTCTTTATGTTGTTATCAATTATTTATTTAATTATTTATATCTTTCCGTCGATAATTACGTTACCGTGCTTAATAATAATAATAATAATAATAATAATAATAATAATAATAATAAAAGTAGGCCAAAAAATGCCAGTGATATAAGACAAGTACAGCCTAACCACAACTTAGAAAATAGCTATGAGTGGATGCTGATAGGTCAAATAAAGACATTCTAACTATTTGGCAATGTAAACAGTGAATTTATTCTCTTGAAAACAAAGTTTCTGTAATCGAAGTGAAAACATTCTAAGACCCTTTCGATTTGTTTACACTGTTTTTGTCTATAATCACTGACTATACACTCTAGTTTAAGCGTTGGAAGTGCTTCTCAATGTGCGCGATCCGCTAATCGTCTTCGCTGATAAGCAAGAGGAGAAGAACGAAGGTAGCTCTCGTTATTCCACCACTTCCCCATCGACCTGCGTTTGCTTTGAATTGCCCCTTTGAGTTCTGCAACTCTTTTAGTACACGAAGGGATATCTACGTACCCATCCGCGCGGTTGGTCTACTTGGTAGATTCCTGTCATTTTTAGAAAAAGGTCTTTTATGCGTTTTTAATATTATTTTGTATAGTTAAGTAGAAATTTGGAATTAAATTATGAATTGTCTCATGTTTGTATCTAAGATATGGAGCTTTCATACACGACTTATAAGCTCAATGCTTTCTTTAATGCTCTCATTGAGGCAATCACATTAAAGTTTAATGAAATATTAAGGTTCACAGCAGTATAGATTTTACTATATAAAAGCAATTCAGCAACTTAAAAACTTTCGACATTGCTTTCATTGAAGCAATCATAATAGTCAGCACTCACAAGAATCTCCGGTTTGGAGTCATTTTCGCCCATTATCTTCTTAAATCTTTTATATTTTACAATTTCGTAGCATTTCTCACAATAATAGTGAACCTTGGGTTGTTAACCCTGAGACCACTAACAGGGGTGAGCTCAAATGGTATAGGCACCCTAGGTACAGGCGCGAGGATGTCATAGAGAGCGATGGGGTAGCTAATGACTCGCCAGGTTCTACAAATCAGTCAACAGCTGGGCCACTTGTTAAGTTGTTAAGACCAGGAACCTCTAGCGGGCGTTAGGCGCCAGAAACATAACGTAACTAACACACCGACTTACCTGGGAGAGTTCTGGCATGTCTTGGGACAGGATGTAAAAGAATATACTATCGTGGAGTCCGGGGTTGAAGACACCGACTAGCGTGGATGTGTGTTTTTTTTAGTGTGGCAGCGAGACGACAGACAATTTACCGTTTTGACTTAGATCTCCTGTCTTCGTTGCTTCACGTTCGAATTCCAACACTTTACGACATATGATGTAACTCCCTGTCCGTCGGTTGCGCCCCGCGAAGGGACTTTGCAATACTTCCAAAGTAAGTTATTGAAATATTGTATCATTGAGCTCCTCACTTTGATGCCTAGCGATAGTCCAATTGCACTCGTTAACCTCGTTTCATCACCAATAAATGCTGTACAATATTGAGGCAGTATTTTAATGCCTAAATGATATTAGTTGTGTTTTATTATAATTAAATTCAATAACAGCCCACCTTGAAAAAAGTATGTATATAATTATTATTTATATTGTATGTAAAGTCATTGCAAATGCTTATTTTTTATTGTAAACATATTTACTAGTGATATGTAGATATTTATATACTCTAATAGTGCAAAAACTGTGAGAATAATATATTTTAGGATGTTAATAATGAGGTAATAATGTAATTTTGGTGACAATAATGTGTCTGGAGTTTTAAAAAGACTAGTTATGAAAAGATAGGTAATAACGTAATTTCGCTTACAGTTTGGAATTAGCCAATCAACAGTAAAGAAAAGTTTTAATTTGAATACTTAAATTCTATTGGACTAGATTAGCCAATAAGAGACTGGCATTACCGAAGCTATAAGATTTTTACCGTTGAATTCAGTCAGTCGCGGGCAAGATGTTATAGAGAGCAGACGTAAAAGTCGCGGGAGATGTTGTAGAGTACGGATGGTTAAAATTGTGTTATCCGTTAGAATGTATAAAGTGCTCACAGTTTTCTTTTATAAAGTGTTGTGTTTATAAATGTGCAATTATAAAGAGAAGTAAAAAGAAGTGAAACTTAAAAAGTAAATTCTGTGACGTCTTTTTAATTCTTGTCTTATCACAACCTAAAAAGAGCTTGTGTTTCTATAGTGCGACTGAAGCAGAAGAGGCAAATAACTTTAATAATATTACGTAAAACAAGCATCATCTTCACTATAAAGTTTGGCGTCCCAAGCATCAAACAACATCAAAGTGTATCTTAAAAACGTTGGGTTAAATACTTCTTCAAAGTGATTCACATACGTGGGGATTCTTACACCTCATATCCAGCATCCAGCTAAATAACTTTTTTAAAGTTGGCAACAAACATACTTCTTCAAATTACAATTGTGGGGCAAACTCCTCCAAACAACTACCATCAATTGTATCCCAACGTGGCGCTGGCTTAATGTACAAACTGCAAATTGAAGAACTAAATACTGCTTCAAATTGGCGTCCTCAACGTGGAGCTAAATAATTACATAACAGCACACTTTTTCAAATATACGTAATTTCTATTTACGTAAGCATAAATGCATCTTAAATCTGAAAATTGTAGGCACGTTATGCATAAGCAATAATGGATATTCACGATTTCATCTAAAGGATGTCTTTTACTTTGTGAAGTTTTAAAGTGCAGTGCCGCAATGGTTGCTTCAGTCTTCCAATCAGCAGTATACCAGTCTTTTCCTAGGCCTTTCACTGATCGATGTTTTCCAGAAGCTTCATGATAGTCTTCTAATTGAACAACTGTTTCCATGTTCATTAAACTTCTTTCAACCCCTCCAAGTGTTACTGGAAAAATAACTTTTATTTTCTTAATGCTTGGTGAAGTATTGGAAAACCACTAAAGGCACATTGTCAACAATGCGTTGTTGTTATTCTGCCCCGGATAGTAATCTGCGAAAAGGCGTATGACATGTACATTATTTAAATCACCAGACTCTGATTTATGTTGTAGTTTGTTAAACGCTGTAGTCGCCCCTTCACTAGAGGACCTCATTTTATGTTCTCTTCATGAGCATATCGAAACGCTTTCGTTATGTAATGCTATTTTCTCAATAGAGCGTCCAGAAACGACCGTCGAATAATATCTATATAACTGTCGAGAATAATAAGCCATTTTATCAAGCAAGAGTAGCATAGAAAATGTTTTCTACATTTCAAATAAAATGTTAAAAATGTCATGGGTGTCTTGTTTTAGAGGCTGAAAAAATCCTTTAGTACGAGTCTTATGCGATAACAATTGTGTCTTCAGTTTCTGTAACACCCCGCGTTCTTTTCCTGTTTTATTTTTTCAGTTCTTTTAGGCATGTAGAACACAAATCTGTGGGGGTGATTTAAAATTGCATTAAAATTGCTTACTGAAACTCTCCGGAAATGTGACGTTTTGCCCTTAAGTTATCAGAAACGGATTCCTGATACGTGGCCACGTTTTAGCTATGCTAAATTTGAGCCCAAATAAGTACGCTTATGTTTTCATCAGGAGTAATGTAATTCAACTGATTTGAATTATTTAATGAAAGTTTAAAGGACAGAACGTTGATACTGTATACTTTATATAGGTTATACGACATATGCGATCTACATAGACCCAGCAGGAGGGGGTGAAATGAAGAAACCACAGGAGGCAGACGGACCAAAGTTGCTAACAGTTACAGGCTCCAAGACCCGCGCCACTGCTGGAGATGTCTGGAGAGATCGACGAACGACCTGTCGTGTAAACAGCTGCCAGTGTCTAGGGAGTACTCTTTCCTTTGAGCATGTATCCGCGCCACCCTTGTGGCACCGCCATACGCCACGAAACCTAGAAGTGTACCTTAAAGATAAGAAGAAAATTGAATGAAAAGTAAATGATGGAAACGAAATCGCATTAGATGAGAAATCATCCCAGAAGTCACCAGGGAAAACGACGAATAACCCAAGGTCAGAGTGATCGGTCAACGGGAATCGGGCCGGCACTTAATATGTGACCGCGTAGTCATCTCACTCGGTTTTATTATCATAAATATCAACCTTTCTGTAGCCTCCACGGCTCTCAGTGTGAATGCAACTTCCTACTTTTCTGAAACGCTTAAAAAGCGCTTTCAACTCTATGCCTTGTTACACAAGTACTCTTAAGAATACCTTTCGGAAGAACCTGTATTCTATTTTCTGCAATACTCTCGATGAACTATTTAAATTATAGCCATTCCTACTGCGATCACCATCTTCACGGGCTGTTGTCTTGCTAGCGAATTTGTGGAAGAATACTTAGTAGGAACAGCCTACAAATCTTTTTCCATCTTGACCGCAACTTGGAAATTCAGGCAATTTTTTGGTAAATAAATAAAGAAAATAAGAAGTAGCCATAATAATAATGAATATTGATAATAAGTATAACAGCAATAATATGTGGAGAAATAGTTTAATAACAAAATATAGCAGGAAGAAATAAAATAATTGCTACAATGAAAACACTAACCTAATTTTCTTGTCTTTATTACATTTCCATTCCCCTGTTCTAACTACTGTCTTCCTTATTTTATCGGGAGACGTCTCTTCTATATTTTTCTGCAATTCATACACCCCGCTATTATTTCAGTAAGAATATACGAGGGCGGATCGAAAAGTGACACAATCATTTTTGTCTTCCTTGGTATTGCAGCTGGAATGTTGCAAATTCACGCAGATATAGATCAACGTTTTCACTACAGAGGATACTTTTGTTTCATGTGCAGCTATAGCGAGAGAAGCGTGAACTACGCAACAAAGATATAGCGCATGTTACTGTCGTCCATGTGTGAAGGAGCAGAGAGGTGTGTTCGATATTTGTGGGCCAAAGGGCATAAACCATGCCGTGTATGTGGATGATTTATGGGCCGTAGCAGTGTCTCCAGGTAGTGTGCATTCTTCCTAGAGGGCCGTGTGAACCTTAGTGATTCGCCACGCTCCGGGAGGACGGTAAAAGCTGCAACCCCGCAGAATGTCAGAGGTGAGGCGGCAATTTTGAACGACCTGCGTGTGCAGCTGCGAACCTTATCGCAACAGTTCAACATTTACTATGGTGCAGTGTACGATATTGTTCATAATACGTTAAAATTTCGTAAAGTTAGTGCTCACTGGGTGCCTAAGAATCTGTCAGACAACCACAAGGACCAGCGAATGATGACGTGCTTGGATCACCTAACGCGGTACACCGCAAAGGGCATGACTTTCTGAAAGGAATCGTCACTGGTGATGAGTCGTGAGCATGCCACTACACGACCCAAACCAAGCAGCCAAGTATGGAGTGGAAACATGGTGGTTCCGCAGTGGAGAAAAAATTCAAAGTGACTCAATCTGCTAGGAAAGTGCTTGTGACGGTGGTCTGGGATATGCATGGTGTTGTATTGGTGGACATTGGTGAACAAGAACCACTGTGAATGCTGCAGCCTACATGAAATCTTTGGTGAGGTTGCGTCGTGCCCTTTATGACAAACGCCACAACATGGATGCTGACGATGTAGAAATTCTTCATGACAATGCTCGCCCCATTTTGCGGCTACTGTTGGTCAGAAGATCACGAAATTTGTTTGGGAGGTCCTCCAGCACCCACCATACAGTCCAGACCTTGCACCGTCGGACTTTTGTCTGTGTGGTACTATGAAGAAGTTCCTGGCCGACCAACGCTTTGCGACAGATGTGGAAGTGAAATCAGCAGTCCACAGATGGCTATACTCCAAGGAAACGGACTTCTATGAGCAGGGCATATTGAAACTAGTATCACGATGGGAGAAATGTGTTGAGAAACTTGGTAACGATGTCGAAAAATATGGAAAAGGTGTATGTTCACTTGTGATTTTGTTTTTGTTGTTTTAACCCTGAAACTTTTGTAGAAAACATATTCTGCGTTACTTTTAGATTCGCCCTCGTAAATAATGTTACAATTATTGTGTTATAGCATTCACAGTGTTCTCAGAAAGACAGAAGACAGCACAGAAAGTCAGTAGCTGACAGCTACCATGAATCATTAAAGTGACTGAATTAAACATAATGGTTAATCCTCGCGTAGATTGCCATTTGTGTAGCCAACCGCATTTGGAGCTGAATGTTTTTGTAACTAAATCTCTTGTGAACGTTTTCAAAATGAACTACCCTAGTTTTCAGATTCTTCGTGATCTTTACTGTAAGAATTGTAACTTAAATTTTGGAAAAAAAAGTCGAGTTGGCTATCTCTGTAACTAAGCTACTTAAATATGCCTTTGTCTCAAATGTTATGTTCAAACAATATATCACATTTAAAAATAAATGACTAACTTAGAAATACGTTGTAAAATATAATAAAATATGCCACCTAAACTTCAGCTAATCCCTGAACTATGGACGCAAAATATGAACCTTAGGAATGTTGGATTAGCAGCACAAATGTGATTTACACGACTTTTTCTGAGAAAGAACAGAACGTTTTCGATCAGGAATGGCCAGGGCTAGGCCTATGATACTTATTAAATCTCCGGTAATATTGGTTGAAGCAGGGGAATGCGAAGGGCGACCAAATCTAATGGCGGCAGGCGGAGGGCAGCAGGTCTGAATTTCACGTTCGGGTAGAAGGTTCCATGCCCGGGAAGGAACACTTTTCCTTTCAGAGCATATCCAATGCACATGCCGCTCATTGCGACTGACTCTGCAACCCCGAAAAAAAGGAAATGAAAAAGAAGCAGAAAGATTGTAAGATAGAAACGCGCATATATCTACAGACTTAAAGACCACAAAAAAACCAGGTCAGGGCAGCCGTTCCAACGGGAATTAACCCAGGAACTCCCGAATGCCAACCTCAGGCTCTACAGCTCCAGCCTTACCAGTCGGTAAGACCAGAGATGACAGAATTAGAAATGAAGATGTTTTAGACTAGTTTGTGGACATACATAACAGAAATAAAAAGGTCGCGTAAAGAGAATAACAACCTAGAGATTTCCAAAGCTAGGACTAACTTAGCAGCCCAAAAAATAAGAGATTCAGCATGACCTGAAAGACAATGGAGCATCAAATTATGAAGAAAGGAAGATATATATATATATATATATATATATATATATATATATATATATAGATATTAGCCGAGGAACAGGTCATCGGCCTAAACCGTGATACGGCAGAAGAAGAAATTGTATCTTAATATACAAAGTTCTGTAACTAAAGAAAGTTTCATGGTGTGTTCTGAAACACCATCAGTACTCGCTTTGGAAACATGCACATCAAATGCAATTTATGAAATATGTGTGCTCATTTTCTGTTTAATTGCCATTTAGTCGTCAACGTTTCTTCCTAATTTAGTGAATAATTATTACACTCTGTCCCTGAAACATCTTGTCACAAAAAGGGTCATAATTATACTTTAAATGTCGCCTCTAACACTACGCAGATGAGCAAAATGCAGACAAGTGCACTTCTTATACGTGTAACGGATGACGTCAGCTGGTAGAAGCCGGTTGAAAACCGCCACAGCTGATGTTGCCTGCGGGAGAATCATGCACCGTGACTTCTGTATGATTAAAAACATTGGCTGTACCACTACCGGCTCTTTATGTACATACATACACGTGAATAATGAGAGTAAGACACACCCCATTTCCTTTTAGCCCAAGCCGATCAACAGACAAAGAGCAGCGTTTACCTGCTCTGAAGAACATAGCGATCTCAAGAGCTACAGATGTGATGAAAAGTGAATAGTGTAAGAAATTTCTACCAAACAACAATAGTGCTTTACGGAAATCCCTTGTCCTTCTTTTTGATTCTTCTTCTAGTACGAGGGCTTGCTTTGTTTTCAGTCTGTTTTCTGAACTCGCATCTTGTTATCAGTTTATCTCAACCTCTCCTATTTAAGTTTTCCTTTGATAGCTGTTTCCAACTCTTTTATTATAATGGTTTTGTCTGTAATTCAATATATGGTTGCAATAACATGCTATGCCACACTATTACGAAAATGAGTTATTCGACTGTATCAGTAGTCCATAGAGATGCTCTTAACAAGCAAATCTTTGCAAATATATTCTTCACAAGTTTTCAAACGGATACTCATTTCATTGAAGAACCATTTAAGGATTCTAGTTCGGGATATGAATCTTCAGAAAACTAGAAATGAACAAACAATCGTGTAAACATTTGGTTATTATTTTTAATTTTATTATAAACAGCGACACAGACTGTTATTTATGAAAGAAAATGTACTGACTATTTCATTCTATGTTATGCCATATTAAGTTATATTTTGGAGAATATCCTAATCTATAATTGAATATGAGGATAAATCTGCTATTGTTGCAAATGTGTAACACCTATTACACTACACTTCCAGAATTGTTCCGAAAACAAACATCACCGAAACCACAAAGAGGACTTGGCGTTGGGGGGGGGAAGCCAAAATGCAAGATATTCCGAACTGAGTCAACCTTACAAAACATTTCTGAAACATGTTGTGAATGGAGCTAATAAAAGCTTTCAAGAAACAAGGTAGAATATCCCACATTGGTCATCTGTGACAGAAATGCTTTCAACCTGCGCCTGTGACTGCTCGTAAGCTGTAAATGTCCATACACTATTGAATTTCATCCCTCAGGTATATGGCGAACTTGCAACTAAAATAACGCAATACCAGTTCCAAACAACGGAGAGAAAAAAGCACACACACGTAAAAATGGACTTACAGACAGTAAATGAGGACAATTATTGAAAATGATTTATTTGTTTCCTTTTGCCATAAGTAGAATATTAGACATCCCGCGCAATATTTGACTCTAAGCATTATCCACTCCGCTTTTTTAAGAAATAAAATACGTTAAGCATCGACTTCAAAATATCCGCTTAAAGCACTAAAGCTAGTACTACTACAGTAAAGCTACTCTTTCAAATGTTTTATTTTTATAAATTTATTAAATAACGGTTACTTTTAGGGTTTAGATATTTACAGTGGGTTAAAAAGGTAAATATTACATATAACACTATTCCACTGATTTGGGAAATATGTTAAACCCTCCGTGTATATCTCTGAACTTGGTTTTTTGCCATAGCATGTTATTCCAGTAATATGTTCAGTTATTACCCACTTCCACCGTTACTTAGAGTAGAACAAGCACAATGTTCGACCCGAAAGAACTATATGGATATTTCACCAAAAAGCGAACATTCCCTGCATTCGCCACGCTACAGAAAAAGCTTGTATGTTCAGTTATGAACAGTACAGCTTGAAATGCAGAAGTGTGCAAACACAAGATAGTAGGTAAATATAGAGAAAGCTGGGCCACTTTTTTGGGCATATATGGGAAAGGATAGGGAAAACGAGGCTAGATGGGGCGGTTCAAGGAGGAAAATGGGTTTATATGGGAGAGATAGGGAATACGACGACCGATACTGTGCTAGACAGGGTTGAAGGAGGGAAATACGTTTATATGGAAGAAATAGTAGAGAGGTGTTAGGCTAGACAGAGGTCGAGGAGTAGAGTATGGTTTATATGAAAGGTATAGGAAAACGAGGAGGGGTGTTAGGCCAGACAGAGTTGAAGGGTACAGCATGTCTTTTATATGAGAGAGGTAGGGAACAGGAGCAGGAGTGTTAGGCTAGACAGAGCTCGATAAGTAGAGTATGGTTTATATGAAAGGGATAGGAAAACGAGGAGGGGTGTTAGGCTAGACAGAGTTGAAGGGTAGAGCATGTCTTTTGTATGAGAGAGGTAGGGAACAGGAGCAGGGGTGTTAGGCTAGACAGAGGTCAAGAAGTAGAGTATGGTTTATATGAAAGGTATAGGAAAACGAGGAGGAATGTTAGGCTAGACAGAGTTGAAGGGTAGAGTATGTCTTTTATATGAGAGAGGTTGGGAACAGGAGGAGGGGTGTTAGGCTAGACAGAGGTTGAGGCGTAGAGTATGGTTTATATGAGAGATATAGGAAAACGAGGAGAGGTGTTAGGCTAGACAGAGTTGAAGGGTAGAGCATGTCTTTTGTATGAGAGAGGTAGGGAACAGGAGCAGGGCTGTTAGGCTAGACAGAGGTCAAGAAGTAGGGTATGGTTTATATGAAAGGTATAGGAAAACGAGGAGGAATGTTAGGCTAGACAGAGTTGAAGGGTAGAGTATGTCTTTTATATGAGAGAGGTTGGGAACAGGAGGAGGGGTGTTAGGCTAGACAGAGGTTGAGGAGTAGAGTATGGTTTATATGAGAGATATAGGAAAACGAGGAGAGGTGTTAGGCTAGACAGAGGTCAAGAAGTAGAGTATGGTTTATATGAGACGTATAGGAAAACGAGGAGAGGTATTAGGCTAGGAGGGTTTAAGTATGCGTTTATAAGGAGAGACGAGAAAACGGAGAAAGATCCTGTTAGGATACACAGGTGTTTAAAGCTAGAATGTGTTTTATATAGGTTAGATAGGAAACCAAATAGATACTCAGCTAGACAGGGGACAGGAGAGGAATGCGCTTTATGAGAGGTAGGGGATACGGGGAGTGGTGTTAGGCTAGACAGAGGTTGAGAGTAGAGTATGCGTTTATATGTATCAGAAGTATAGGAACAGGAAGAGGGGTGTTACACAAGACAGAGTTTGAGGAGTAGAGTATAGTTTATATGAGACGTATAGGAAAACGAGGAGAGGTATTAGGCTAGGAGGGTTTAAGTATGCGTTTATAAGGAGAGACGAGAAAACGGAGAGAGATCCTATGTTAGGATACACAAGTGTTTAAAGCTAGAATGTGTTTTATATAGGTTAGATAGGAAACCAAATAGATACTCAGCTAGACAGGGGACAGGAGAGGAATGCGCTTTATGAGAGGTAGGGGTTACGGGGAGTGGTGTTAGGCTAGACAGAGGTTGAGAGTAGAGTATGCGTTTATATGTATGAGAAGTATAGAAACAGGAAGAGGGGTGTTAGGCTCGACAGAGGTTGAGGAGCAGAGTATAGTTTATATGAGATGTATAGGAAAACGAGGAGAAGAGTTAGACTAGACAGAGGTAGAGGAGCAGAGTATGGTTTATATGAGAGTCATAGGTAAACGAGAGAGGTGTT
Source organism: Deroplatys truncata (assembly GCA_030765065.1). Classification (NCBI taxonomy): domain Eukaryota; kingdom Metazoa; phylum Arthropoda; class Insecta; order Mantodea; family Mantidae; genus Deroplatys; species Deroplatys truncata. The sequence goes on from CM060990.1 coordinate 703,903,616, forward strand.
AGGCTAGACAGAGCTAGAGGAGTAGAGTATGGTTTATATGAGAGGTATAGGAATAGGAGGAGAGGTGTTAGGCTAGACAGATACTAAAGGAGTAGCAATATGGGTTTATATACAGGAGAGATAGGGAATAGGAGGTGCTAGACTTGAAAGCGACTTTAGACGTGAACTTAGTGGAAAACTGTTTCATGTCAATGTTAGAACGCTAATTCTAGTCATGCCCATCACGTAACCCATTCAGGAAAAAGGTGACTCGCTCAGGGAAAAGGTGACCTGCAACGGGAAAAAATGACCAGCAAAAGGGAAAAAGGTGACCCGCAAAGGGAAAAAGGTGACCCATAAAGGGAAAAAGGTGACCCATAAAGGGAAAAACGGTGACCCTTAAACGTAAAAAGGTGACCAGCAAAGGGAAAAAGGTGATCAGCAAAGGAAAAAAGGTGACCAGCAAAGGGAAAAAGGTGACCAGCAAAGGGAAAAAGGTGACCAGGAAAGGGAAAAATGTGACCAGCAAAGGGAACAAGGTGACCAGCAAAGGGAAAAAGGTGAACAGCAAAGGGAAAAAGGTGACCAGTAAAGGGAAAAATGTGACCAGCAAAGGGAAAAAGGTGAACAGCAAAGGGAAAAATGTGACCAGCAAAGGGAAAAAGGTGACCAGCAAAGGGAAAATGGTGACCAGTAAAGGAAAAAATGTGAACTGCAACGGTAAAAGCTAACTCACTCACACTAACAGGTAAGTAATTCAGCTAGTATTTCAAGAGGCTGACTGCATCATAGCAGTGTATGATTTCACAGGTAATTCAGCTAGTATCGTAAGTATTTAGGCTAATTCATCTCGTATCACAGGAGGATAGATTCCAGAGGCTAACTGCAGCATGGCTCTGCGTGATTTCAAAGGTAATTCAGCTAGTATCGTAGATATTTAGGCTAATTCAGCTAGTATCACAGGAGGTTAGATTCCAGGGTTGGGTATAGCTTAGTGTCGTATTTCACAGGTAATTCAGAGAGTATCGTAGGTATTTAGGTTAATTCAAGTATCACAGGCATTTAGAGTAATTCAGCTAGCTTTACAGGAGGTTAGGTTCCAGGGGTCGGTTATAACATAGCTTCGTATTTCACAGATAGTTCAGGTAATATCGTAAGTATTTGAGGTAATCGACATAGCTTCACAGATATTATTGATAATTTCGATCAGAGATTTGTATCACAGCTATTTAAGGTAAATGCAGGTGATTCAGGTTGTATCAATGGTATTTGAGTCATTTTAACAGGTAATTCATCTAGTATCATTGATATTTAGGGCAAACCAGATAGTATCACAGGTGCTCGTGCTAATTTAGAACAGGAATTCGTATCAGAGTTAGTTAAGGTAATTTCACATGATTCGGGTAGTATCACAGGTATTTAAGTCATTTTAACAGGTAACTCAACTAGTATCACAGGTACTCATGGTAATATAGAGAGTAATTAGTTTATAAACATTTCTCATCCAACGTTACAACATTTTGTATACTTTTTTCTAAATCTTACAAAATTATTATATGTTAAACAGTTATTGTACGATGCGGAGAGGGATAAACTGCATATTGGTTCACAAATTGAAAACTTTTGCGTCAACATACCTTTATTTTAGTTCGTTGTAGGTGTCTCTCCCCTTTTATCTAGGCTTGAGACCAGCACTAGGATTGCTCCTAATGGCAGGGTTACCACCTTCCCTTCCATCTTCTTCTTTCTTCATCAGGCGTCTGCTAGTTGCATACACAGCACACGGATAAACTTCATTTTTAAGATTGTAGACTCACGAGAAAATCTTCATCTTCGACTTACACTCTCTTAAGCACTGTTTGTAATACTGTAATGTCCATACGCATAGGTAGTTATTCCATCCTCAGCAATAATTCTTTTATCATCAAAAGGATTCAATGCAATTTTATTCACTTGCACTGTGGTAACAGCATGCTTTCGTGATAGGATTAGTTTCATGGGCGTTCTGATGATTTCACAGGTTTTAAGACAGTCTGTATAGCTGTCAAACGAAATGTACTGCTTAATAGCGCTACGTTTTATACCTTTAATCTTTTTTATCATTGAGCCTTGAATATCTAAGGCATACGTCTTAGGACGTAGTCCAACAAAACATAGGATGATTTTGCTATTAGCCTCATCTTTAAATTTTCCCAAAACCTTCTTGTTCTGAGTAGAGTGGCATATATGATTGACAGGGTAATCAGCTGTATCGAGATGCTCAAGAAAACGTAGCTTGTCCTGGTACACATCTTCAGTTGTAACACGATGAATGAACGAATCAATGTCCATATACATAAGCTTCAGGTTTTCAGCTCCATAATAAGGCAACAACTCGTCGTAACGATAGTTATACATTAATGTGTTGGAGATGTCCAACACACTCATACCAATGTATATTGGATTGTTGAATACAATCTGACGAGAGGCCATATGTACGGCAGCTAGATTAGCAGCATATATCGTCCTGTCGATAAACGTAGGCGCTGTGATCAGCTTCTCTAGAGTTTTTTCATTGGTCACCAGTCGTATATCCATACGGTTACGCAGGTTCTCCATAGTTTTTCCAAACATGGCTTTGTTAAAGTGCTTATAGAGATCCTTCTCGAAATCATTTGCAGCTTGCTGTCGTAGCCTGTTGTTAAATTCCACATAAGGTTTCAACCACCGAGACTGTCGGAATTGTAGCACACGATGGATTTTTGTTAGTCGTAGTCCATGACTAAGAGCTTGCTTCAAAGCCATGTAATGCACTACATACTACTTTCGAGGTCCAAGATGGGGTATCAGTTTCTTTGTTGATGCTTCCAATGGTTTCATATACTCAGGCAGGAAAGGTAGATCGTTTGCGTAGATCGTGAAGTTCAGCAGGATACTCGTTGTCGACTTCTAATATGCACCCATGAGGATCATCTTCTTGTAGTGTTTCTAAGTTGATTTCTTCAGGTGACACCCAATGAAATCCACCAAAAGGAAGTGTGTGACACATTGTCCATCCATATTGGTTATTAGCGTTCTCGTATGTGATAAATTGGGTTGGTCTCGACGGATCAAACTTATCCATATACGTGTTATTAGCCTCAGCATACCGATGGGAAACTTGGCATAAACCTCCTCTTATACCTGATTCCACCATGAGTAGTTGATCATAATCTTGTAACAGCTCCAGCTTAATTCCAGTATACAGTAACATGGCGTCCCATGTAAGTCCTGGAGAGGTAAAATAATGGGCAGGATCAACTTTGTGTGTTTTAAGGGTTTGCTCTCTGAACGTCTCAAAGACATCGGCTAGGAGTAGTACATCTGAGGTTAAGTAGAGATCGCTGTACTCTCCCAGGTTTCTCACATTAAACAGCTCCCATAATTTCTAGCATGATCGTAGCCAGTATCAGTAATTTCTTCTTGATTTAATCTATTGTAGAAGGAGTCCTTAGGAGGCAAGCAGGTCTCATTCTGGGCATCCCATGACGTAACAAAATCATATGGAAATACATATTTACGGATCATCAACTTCAATTTGTCTTCTCCAAAGTACTTTAGTGTTTCAGGATATGAGGTTAGATATTTTACCAACTTATCCAAGCTTGTACTGAGGAATCGGAAGCTGTCCACAAATCGAAGCTTTATATCTCCTACATACTTGGTGAATGAGATATAGCTTTCTTCAGAGTTAGGAATTACCTCCACACGTTCACTTGTACAACCCAGCTCCTTGACAATGAAATGAGAGTCATATCCGCTAAGGTTATGCATGAGGACTGGTATATATTTAGGTATTTTACAGGCTAAATTTCATTCATTATGAAGACTTCCACGATATTCAGCGCTGATGTGATCATGGTCGCGTACTTTGTAGTTTTCTCCTGTAAAGCCTTTTCCACACAAGTAGCATGCCGTAGAAGACTCAAATACTTTTGCTGTTTATCCGTAAGTTTCAGAGGCTTAGCAGGTTTGTATATGTCATCAATCATTTTTGCAAGAGATGTCAGGTACAGCATAAACTCCTGAGCAGCATCAGCACCACGATATACATGAGGTTGCTTCGGAAGACCAGTTTCAATATGTTCAACACTGGATGATGGCTTCACATAAACACAGAAGCTCATTGGTGTGTGCTCTTGATAAGAGGTTGTATAGGAAGTTTCAGGATTGGGTATACACGTATGGAATGGAGTGAGAATACTCTCAAAATCAGCATAGATGACATAAGGTACTTTCAGCATCCTCTCAACATTTTTAAACTGAACAATTGATTTCTCCTTGGTAGGCATAACTACCCTCGCGACACCGTGTTGATTACAGATGGACATATGTTCTTGTAGTTTTTCCTGTCCACTTCGTCCGCTCTGGTCGTCAAAATGTGTAAAAACATCAAGAATAAAAATGAATAACTCAGCGTATAAGGATATTATTCCAAGCGCTACTGGATATGCATGCGGAAAATGTGGGAAGAAGTTCCTCCGAGGTTATCACAAGAGAAGACACGAGATGAGCTGCAAGAAGCTCTTTAAATGCAAACATTGTAGCTTGACCTTCAATGATGGTTATAAGGGACAGCGACACGAAGGTATATGTGAAATAAGCAGCCCTCAGAAGAAAAGAAGATTGGAGCCAACTAAACATCAGCTCTTATTAACAATGGAGGACTGTGATATGAAAGAATATGAAACTTCATTCGAAAGACGATTGAAATTGTATTTTATACGATGTGAATCACCTAAGCACCTGAATATGTATCTGCATGAGGCAAAACAACGTATAATCCAGGCTGCGCATAAAGAGCTTGGTATTCACAAGAGTGTGAAAATTAATCTGCTGGCTGAGTGTCGATTTGTTAACAGTATTGGAGAAACCTGTGACAAAACATTTAAAACAGGGAATCAGTCTGTGTTTCTAGAAACTGATCTGGACTGAACACTGGAAGCGAAATTCAAGAAATTGGTGACTGAAATGGAGGATTCTCAGCTTAAGGGTAGTAACTGGGCTTTGCTTGCAGTGGAAGGACTTCGACTTCGTATCAACAAGTACATTCCGTTGCGAGGAAGTAGCTACATACCACTACCGTCATCTGTTGAACCAAGGAAAGCATGTATAAACATTCAGAACTTTAGTGATGAGAAATGTTTCATGTACTCTATACTGGCTAAATTCGTGAGCACTAAGCCTCAACGCGTCAGCAAATACAAGCAGCTTCAAGATAAGTACGACTTCAGCTGTGTTTCCTATCCTAATCCACTTTCTCAAATATCTAAATTCGAGAAGCTTAACAAGATATCTATTAACGTTTTCGGTCCAGATGAGAAGCATGAAGTGTATCCGATAAAGGTTGCTGACATTGAACTACCTGAACACTGTGACTTGCTACTATTGAATGAGAGTAGTGGAAAACATCACTTCGTATATATAAATAATTTTGAGAAACTCGTTCGGCGTCAGAAAACTAACCATAATGGAAGGGTTTATACTTGTAAGCGCTGCTTTACACATTTTGATGACCAGAGCGGACGAAGTGGACAGGAAAAACTACAAGAACATGTGTCCATCTGTAATCAACATGGTGTTGCAAGGGTAGTTACGCCTACCAAGGAGAAATCAATTGTTCAGTTTAAAAATGTTGAGAGGATGCTGAAAGTACCTTATGTCATCTATGCTGATTTTGAGAGTATTCTCACTCCATGCCATACGTGTATACCCAATCCTGAAACTTCCTATACAACCCCTTATCAAGAGCACACACCAATGAGCTTCTGTGTTTATGTGAAGCCATCATCCAGTGTTGAACATATTGAAACTGGTCTTCCTAAGCAACCTCATGTATATCGTGGTGCTGATGCTGCTCAAAAGTTTATGCTGTACCTGACATCCCTTGCAAAAATGATTGATGACATATACAAATCTGCTAAGCCTCTGAAACTTACGGATCAACAGCAAAAGCATTTTGAGTCTTCTACGGCATGCTACTTGTGTGGAAAAGGCTTTACAGGAGAAAACTACAAAGTACGCGACCATGATCACATCAGCGGTGAATATCGTGGAAGTCTTCATAATGAATGCAATTTAGCCTGTAAAACACCTAAATATATACCAGTCCTCATGCATAACCTTAGCGGATATGACTCTCATTACATTGTCAAGGAGCTGGGTTGTACAAGTGAACGTGTGGAGGTAATTCCTAACTCTGAAGAAAGCTATATCTCATTTACCAAGTATGTAGGAGATATAAAGCTTCGATTTGTGGACAGCTTCCGATTCCTCAGTACAAGCTTGGATAAGTTGGTAAAAAATCTAACCTCATATCCTGAAACACTAAAGTACTTTGGAGAAGACAAATTGAAGTTGATGATCCGTAAATATGTATTTCCATATGATTTTGTTACGTCATGGGATGCCCTGAACGAGACCTGCTTGCCTCCTAAGGACTCCTTCTAAAATAGATTAAATCAAGATGAAATTACTGATACGATCATGCTAGAAATGTATGGGAGCTGTTTAATGTGAGAAACCTGGGAGAGTACAGCGATCTCTACTTAACCTCAGATGTACTACTCCTAGCCGATGTCTTTGAGACGTTCAGAGAGCAAACCCTTAAAACACACAAAGTTGATCCTGCCCATTATTTTACCTCTCCAGGACTTACATGGGACGCCATGTTACTGCATACTGGAATTAAGCTGGAGGTGTTACAAGATTATGATCAACTACTCATGGTGGAATCAGCTATAAGAGGAGGTTTATGCCAAGTTTCCCATCGGTATGCTGAGGCTAATAACACGTATATGGATAAGTTTGATCCGTCGTGACCAACCCAATTTATCACATACGAGGACGCAAATAACCAATATGGGTGGGCAATATGTCACGCCCTTCCTTTTGGTGGATTTCGGTGGGTGTCACCTGAAGAAATCAACTTAGAAACACTACAAGAAGATGATCCTCATGGGTGCATATTAGAAGTCGACATCGAGTATCCTGCTGAACTTCACGATCTACACAACGATCTACCTTTCCTGCCTGAGTGTATGAAACCATTGGAAGCATCTACAAAGAAACTGATACCCCATCTTGGACCTCGAAAGAAGTATGTAGTGCATTACATGACTTTGAAGCAAGCTCTTAGTCATGGACTACGACTAACAAAAATCCATCGTGTGCTACAATTCCGACAGTCTCGGTGGTTGAAACCTTATGTGGAATTTAACAACAGGCTACGACAGCAAACTGCAAATGATTTCGAGAAGGATCTCTATAAACACTTTAACAACGCCATGTTTGGAAAAACTATGGAGAACCTGCGTAACCGTATGGATATACGACTGGTGACCAATGAAAAAACTCTAGAGAAGCTGATCGCCAAGCCTACGTTTATCGACAGGACGATATATGCTGCTAATTTAGCTGCCGTACATATGGCCTCTCGTCAGATTGTATTCAACAAGCCTATATACATTGGTATGAGTGTGTTGGACATCTCCAAGACATTAATGTATCACTATCATTACGACGTGTTGTTGCCTTATTATGGAGCTGAAAACTTGAAGCTTATGTATATGGACACTGATTCGTTCATTCATCGTGTTACAACCGAAGATGTGTACCAGGACAAGCTACGTTTTCTTGAGCATCTCGATACAGCTGATTACCCTGTCAATCATATATGCCACTCTACTCAGAACAAGAAGGTATTGGGAAAATTTAAAGCTGAGGCAAATAGCAAAATCATCCTACGCTTGTTGGACTACGCCCTAAGATGTATGCCTTAGATATTCAAGGCTCAATGATAAAAAAGATTAAAGATATAAAACGTAGCGCTATTAAGCAGTACATTTCGTTTGACAGCTATACAGACTGTCTTAAAACCTGTGAAATCATCAGAACGCCCATGAATCTAATCCTATCACGAAAGCATGCTGTTACCACAGTGCAAGTGAATAAAATTGCATTGAATCCCTTTGATGATAAAATAATTATTGATGAGGATGGAATAACTACCTATGCGTATGGACATTACAGTATTACAAACAGTGCTTAAGTGAGTGTAAGTCGAAGATGAAGATTTTCTTGTGAGTCTACAATCTTAAAAATGAAGTTTATCCGTGTGCTGTGTATGCAACTAGCAGACGCCTGATGAAGAAAGAAGAAGATGGAAGGGAAGGTGGTAACCCTGCCATTAGGAGCAATCCTAGTGCTAGTCTCAAGCCTAGATAAAAGGGGAGAGACACCTACAACGAACTAAAATAAAGGTATGTTGACGCAAAAGTTTTCAATTTGTGAACCAATATGCAGTTTATCCCTCTCCGCATCCTACAATAACTGTTTAACATATAATAAGTTTGTAAGATTTAGAAAAAAGTATATAAATTGTTGTAACGTTAGATGAGAAATGTTTATAAACTAATTACTCTGTATATTACCATGAGTACCTGTGATACTACCCGAATCATATGAAATTATTTTAACTAGCTCTGATACGAATTCCTGTTCTAAATTAGCACGAGCACCTGTGATACTATCTGGTTTGCCCTAAATATCAATGATACTAGATGAATTACCTGTTAAAATGACTCAAATACCATTGATACAACCTGAATCACCTGCATTTACCTTAATAGCTGTGATACAAATCTCTGATCGAAATTATCAATAATATCTGTGAAGCTATGTCGATTACCTCACATACTTACGATATTACCTAAACTATCTGTGAAATACGAAGCTATGTTATAACCGACCCCTGGAACCTACCCTCCTGTAATGCTAGCTGAATTAGTCTAAATGCCTGTGATACTTGAATTAACGTAAATACCTACGATACTCTCTGAATTACCTGTGAAATACGACACTAAGCTATACCCAACCCTGGAATCTAACCTCCTGTGATACTAGCTGAATTAGCCTAAATACCTACGATACTAGCTGAACTACCTGTGAAATCATGCAGAGCCATGATGCAGGTAGCCTCTGGAATCTATCCTCCTGTGATACTAGATGAATTAGCCTAAATACCTACGATACTAGCTGAATTACCTGTGAAATCATACACTGCTATGATGCAGTCAGCCTCTTGAAATACTAGCTGAATTACTTACCAGTTAGTGTGAGTGGGTTAGCTTTTCCCGTTGCAGTTCACATTTTTTCCTTTACTGGTCACCTTTTTTCCTTTTGTTGGTCACCTTTTTCCCTTTGCTGGTCACATTTTTCCCTTTGCTGGTCACCTTTTCCCTTTGCTTGTCACCTTTTTCACTTTGCTGGTCACCTTTTTCCCTTTGCTGCTCACATTTTTTCCTTTTCTGGTCAACATTTCCCTTTGCTGGTCACATTTTTCCCTTTCCTGGTCACCTTTTTCCCTTTGCTGGTCGCTTTTTTCCCTTTGCTGGTCACCTTTTTCCCTTTTCTGGTCACCTTTTTCACTTTGCTGGTCACCTTTTTCCCTTTGGTTGTCACATTGTTCCCTTTACTGGTCACCTTTTTCCCTTTGCTGGTCACATTTCTCCCTTTCCTGGTCACCTTTTCCCTTTGCTTGTCACATTTTTCCCTTTCCTGGTCACCTTTTTCCCTTTGCTGATTGCCTTTTTCCCTTTGCTGGTCAAATTTTTCCCTTTGCTGATCACCTTTTTCCCTTTGCTGGTCACCTTTTTCCGTTTAATGGTCACCTTTTTCCCTTTATGGGTCAGCTTTTTTCCCTTTATGGGTCACCTTTTTCCCTTTGCGGGTCACCTTTTTCCCTTTTGCTGGTCACCTTTTTCCCGTTGCAGGTCACCTTTTCCCGAGCAGTCACCTTTTTCCCTGAGCGAGTCACCTTTTCCCTGAATGGGTTACGTGATGGGCATGTCTAGAATTAGCGTTCTAACATTGACATGAAACAGTTTTCCACTAAGTTCACGTCTAAAGTCGCTTTCAAGTCTAGCACCTCCTATTCCCTATCTCTCCTGTATATAAACCCATATTGATACTCCTTTAGTATCTGTCTAGCCTAACACCTCTCCTCCTGTTCCTATACCTCTCATATAAACCATACTCTACTCCTCTAGCTCTGTCTAGCCTAACACCTCTCTCGTTTACCTATGACTCTCATATAAACCATACTCTCCTCCTCGACCTCTGTCTAGCCTAACTCTTCTCCTCGTTTTCCTATACATCTCATATAAACTATACTCTACTCCTCAACCTCTGTCTAGCCTAACACCCCTCTTCCTGTTCCTATACTTCTCATACATATAAACGCATACTCTACTCTCAACCTCTGTCTAGCCTAACAGCACTCCCCGTATCCCCTACCTCTCATAAAGCGCATTCCTCTCCTGTTCCCTGTCTAGCTGAGTATCTATTTGGTTTCCTATCTAACCTATATAAAACACATTCTAGCTTTAAACACCTGTGTATCCTAACATAGGATCTCTCTCCGTTTTCTCGTCTCTCCTTATAAACGCATACTTAAACCCTCCTAGCCTAATAGCTCTCCTCGTTTTCCTATACGTCTCATATAAACTATACTCTACTCCTCAAACTCTGTCTTGTGTAACACCCCTCTTCCTGTTCCTATACTTCTGATACATATAAACGCATACTCTACTCTCAACCTCTGTCTAGCCTAACACCACTCCCCGTATCCCCTACCTCTCATAAAGCGCATTCCTCTCCTGTCCCCTGTCTAGCTGAGTATCTATTTGGTTTCCTATCTAACCTATATAAAACACATTCTAGCTTTAAACACCTGTGTATCCTAACATAGGATCTCTCTCCGTTTTCTCGTCTCTCCTTATAAACGCATACTTAAACCCTCCCAGCCTAATACCTCTCCTCGTTTTCCTATACGTCTCATATAAACCATACTCTACTTCTTGATCTCTGTCTAGCCTAACACCTCTCCTCGTTTTCCTATATCTCTCATATAAACCATACTCTACTCCTCAACCTCTGTCTAGCCTAACACCCCTCCTCCTGTTCCCAACCTCTCTCATATAAAAGACATACTCTACCCTTCAACTCTGTCTGGCCTAACAGTCCTCCTCGTTTTCCTATACCTTTCATATAAACCATACTCTACCTCTTGACCTCTGTCTAGCCTAACACCGCCCTCCTGTTCCCTACCTCTCTTATATAAAAGACATGCTCTACCCTTCAACTCTGTCTAGCCTAACACCCCTCCTCGTTTTCCTATCCCTTTCATATAAACCATACTCTACTTCTCGAGCTCTGTCTAGCCTAACACCCCTGCTCCTGTTTCCTACCTCTCTCATATAAAAGACATGCTCTACCCTTCAACTCTGTCTGGCCTAACACCCCTCCTCGTTTTCCTATACCTTTCATATAAACCATACTCTACTCCTCGACCTCTGTCTAGCCTAACACCTCTCTACTATTTCTTCCATATAAACGTATTTCCCTGCTTCAACCCTGTCTAGCATAGTATCGGTCGTCGTATTCCTTATCTCTCCCATATAAACCCATTTTTCTCCTTGAACCGCCCCATCTAGCCTCGTTTTCCCTATCCTTTCCCATATATGCCCAAAAAGTGGCCGAGCTCTCTCTATATTTACCTACTCAAGATGACAGAAGTTAAGTGCGGGTTATGTGTCCTCTGAGTGCACTGGTACGAAAAGACCAAGTTCTGTCATGTCATAAACGAAGCGCTGAATTTTTTCAAATTAGTTTCTTGCTTTTAAAGTAATTTATAATGAATATGCTAAAATTAAACATATAAAGACTCAGTTTTTATAACCCTATATACTCATTTGAGTTACACAACCATTATACTATATTTTCATAATCTTCTTATGATACCATTCAATTCAACTTAATCCATTAGTGGGAATTCTCCAAACTGAATAAAAGTTTCAAGGAAATGTTCTTAAATTAGCGTTTACAAAATTTCATGCTTTTTACACATATTTTCCTTTAAAAATGTCCATAAATTATACTATTTACCATTTCCTTTTCTATGTACACAGTTTTTGGGTATAAAATCTATGTGTGTATGTATGTATGTATGTATGTATGTATGTATATATGTGTGTGCGTTTCATTTGTGTGTATATGTGTATGTGCTTATGAATGCACTGTGTACGTATGCGCCTAAGTATGTGTGTAGGTAGGTGAGTATGTATATAAGTTTATAAGTTAGTAAGAAGGTAAGTAGTAAAAGAATGACGACTGAAAATCATTTAATATTAATTATATCATATCCTACCATATGTCACCTACCGACAATGAAAGGATTGAGATAAAGGTTGCATTTGGAATACAGCTTCGGGTTACAATTTTCTAAGGAATTCAATGATATGATCATTTTTGTTCCATACTGTATTAAAACCACCTGCTATTAATGAAAATGTTGAAACGTTAAAATTCTTTGATACATGCTATTGGTGACATAGTTTCGGTTAAATGGGTCATATAATGCTTGATTTCGTGGTATAATTCGCTACTGCGTTTAATCATAAGGTCCAAATGCCTTATCGCATATTGCCTTAATATTGATTAAAATTGTTGTTAAGGTTAATACAATTTAGTAATTTTAAACTCCAGATGGTTCATACGGGACATGTTTTCGGGTTTCAGTTTGTATAGCAATGGAATAGTCCGGATTTAAATATCTTATCGCTGCAGTATATAGACGAGAGAGGTTCGAGCACACACTAGAACACGTTTATATGGAAAGAGATAGGAATACGCGGAGAGATGCTGGGGTTCAAGGATAGAAAATTCATTTGTATGGAAAGAAGTGTAATACGAGAGAGTTACTAAGTAGGGTAGCCGCAGAAGGTGTTCTAGTGTAGTCCTGGGAACAATTTAGAGTTCATTGGAGATGGATGGATAGGGTTATACCCTCATGCACGAATGGTGTAGGGTATGCTCTTCAACGTATCTGCTGTACGACATATGTACAATGTGTAACGTGTTTTCCTCCGTGGTATAGTGTTTACCATGCTAGACACTAGTTCCCGAGGTGGCGGGTTCAAACCCGGTGGAGCGCGATGGTTTTCTTCGGGGTAAAAATCTTAAGCATGGCTTTCTTCGGAAGGAAATTAAAGCCGGTGACCCGTGTCGTAGATATACGGTAAGTGAAAGAAGCTCAAGCCCGATAAAGAGACCTCTCAGCAAAATTAACGGTCCTTCACAACCAGTATGGGATTGGACGCTAGGGACCACAGCAACTAAAGAGCGTCCATAAATAGAATTCAATTTATTTATTTATTTATTTATTTATATGTTTATGTGTAACGTAAGAACTTAATCTACCTAACATAGACTATCCTCTCATATATTCCAATATAACATCACTAGCCTTGCCTAATCTAAACCGCCCTCTAATAATCTATTCCATCTGGTCATCATCCAACCTACCTCATACCAATCATTCTAACCAAACATACCCCACCGTATCATCATCTGCTCCGTTCTATCCTCATCTGGATATCTGATACCAGCCATTCTAACCTAACCTAAAACGTCCTCTTAACGTGTGTTCCGTCCCGTCGTCACCTAACCTCATGCCAACCATAGTAATCTAGATCATCCCTTATCATCTGCTCTATCCAGGCATTGCCTACCCTAATCTAGCACCCAATATCCTGACCTAAGCTGAGCTATAAAGCACCAACCTAATTGATCCTAACAAAACTAGTTTAACCTAGAGTAACCTCTCATGGTATAAATGAAAAGCTTCTTGGCATATACGCATCCATACAACAACTAAACGGTATCTTAAATCATTAAATTTTGGATCGCTTTTATAATCGTTTGGAGGTATTTTGAAGGTATTTTGAGCCTTTTAAAGGCATTGCACCTACTTTTTCAGGCTTGAAGACACTGGAGTTAGGTGTTAACCTCGAAGTATACTGGCACAACGAGGATATAAGGTTTTCTTTCGAGTGGAGTAGAAACTTCTGTTAGGCACTTCAACCTCGATGCGAGTCAGAATTGAGAGTGTGGGACTGCCAATAGTCGCCCATACCCAAAAAAGCTCCTCTACAGAAAGAAAAAAGAAAGAACGAAAGAGAAAGGAGTAAATGGAGATAGCACGCTCCCGCATATCACTCGCGTTAGTACGTGAAAACTGCTGCGCTGCAGCTCTATGGACAGGAGGGAGTGAAGGATAAATACTATGTCACAGCCATGAAACTTGACTGCAGCCTAGAAGCTCAATGGGGACAATAGGATGAGGTTTCGGTGTTGACAGTAGGGATGATGGAGTGTTAGATGACTGTGTAGTCCGAAAACGTCGTCAAAAATCGGCCGCGTCCGCTACACTTCGGAGTAGCTCATTGGGTTGTTGGGAGGTCTTCGGCGAGAGCTGAGAGTCTCCGGTAGAGCAGAAGTGTTCCCTTTGTAAGCCCTGTGATCTGAGCGTGCAGTCTATGAAATCTAGGGACTGCTGTGTCGTGTCTGAAATGGAGTGATGAGTCTTGAATGAATAGTCATGGAGGTCTGTACTTCATAAAAGTAGTCCTCCAGGGCCGTCAGCTCCGCCGACAGGTTCAGTACCTCAGCATGAATATCCTCTACCGCGTCGCGTAGGCCCTGGACTTTCTTGTTCATTATGATGCTCGGCGCTGGTGATGATTTTGTCGGTTGCGGTGGTTGTGGGGTCGTCTGTGGCGGCGTAGTTTGATCAGCCAGCTTCAGCAATGTCTTCCTGCGGGGATCCTAGAGGCAGAGCGCCTGCCCGGTGTAAGGAGACAACCGTTCATATGTGGCGCAGTAGCGGCGTCGCGACGGAGATCGTGTTCCTCACATGATGATGTGGTGCAAGATGTGCCCTGTCATAGCACTTTAGCTCGGCATTGCAGGTTGCCTCGCTTTGCCCGTAAGCATAGCAGCGGCGGTAAGGAACTACTCTGTCCTGTCGATTGGCCTCCATGCACAACTGCCTCCCTAATAAAGGAAAGCTAGACGCCAAGCCAGCCTCCAGGTAGGCGAGGCTGGCTAACTTCACTCGAGCAAGCGACGTTGGGACCCGGGCAGAGACGACCCTGCTGGTCTTCAATGCAGAGGGCCACTGCTGTTGCGAGGCGACAGGTAGAAAACGTGCCGGCAGGTTCCGGGGCACTCCAGCAATCACGATGCTAAAGCGGCCGTGTTGAGGTGGCGGCTGATGCACGGCCACGAGCAGTGCGGAATTATTCGTGTGGTGTGGCGGCGACTGCAGCTGCTGCCGGCAAAGCAGTGACCGAGGCGAAAGTGCTCTCGGGTAGCAACGGCTGAGTCCCCTATCCGTCGGCGGAGGCCGGGGGAGAGGTAGCGTTTGTTGAGGCTCTCTTCCTCCTTGTCATATCGAAGAGAGTAGATATTATCGTGTTTAAGGGCGCTCAAATGTTGTCATTAGCGACGAGATGTGAGATATAAGCTCGAAGGAGTCCTACTTACATCAAAGGTATGGATCTCTCAAACAATACCATATTTCTCATCTGATGTAACGTTCCTCATATTTTCCTGATAAACGTTAACACACACATTTTAAGTATTTGGAGGTTTTAAGATAATATCTATATTGAACGTATTCCTTATAGTCGACTTTTTTCTAGGTTTCTATGTACCTTCAATTGAATCGCGCAATGTACTAAGCAATGAAATGGTGATTAAGTGTCTAAAACGTAAGTGTTCCATTAACATATCAATACTTTTTAAATTATATCTAACGTGATCGTAGATACAAGCAGTTAATTTGACTCTAAAACATCTCCATAAAAACCGGTTTGTTGTATCATTAATTTCAGTGTCTCCGCATTTATTAACCTACACTTTATGACATCACACCTAGACACAGGACGTCCGGCTGTATCATGCACGCTGAAACCCGTCTTAAAGCTACCTCTATATGACGTCACACCCAAACGGAGATAAGTTCTCTGAAACACTTGACAATTGGGTACATTTAAAGGCTGTCAGTGCCACCACCGCTGCCACCCACACCACCACCAGCACACCGCGGGTACCATCTCAAACATCATTACGTTCATTGACCATAAGTTTAAGTATAAACAATACCAACAGACTATAAGCATAACGCACACTACAGCAAAGTTAACACTATCTGTATCACCGCAATACTTATGAAGTAGGTACTTGAAAGGTGCCACGGACGATTTTCTTCCCTTCTTTAGTTCAGTTCAGTCATATCCTTATTGTTTCACGTTTCATTCTTTCTCATTGTTTTTCGGTATTTCCTTCATTCTCCATAGTATCAGTACACAATATGATTTCCGTAGATATTTAATCCACAGTTGTCACATAGGACCGTTACATTTCACTCCAATCCTGCGTAAAGGGATTTTTCCAGAGTTACACAGATTTTAAGCTTCTAGAATCAAGTCAGGTAATGTTTTTGCTATGAATGTGTCTATCAGTTTAATTCGCCTCAATAGTAACTACAATTTAGACTTTATTCCACTCGGCTAATACCAGTAGTTTTGAGAGTATCTGAAATAGCACTTTCGGGACTCCATCCTTGAACTCTTAGACAATCATTATCATTATAACGACATTTCAGAACTAGAACGTCTGTTCACTTTTTATTTGACGTGTTTATCTGAATTATTTCAGACGTTAGTAATTTTTTAAGCAAATTGCATCGACTCAGTATTCATAGCCAGGACACTCGGAAGAGTTGTCTTTTTCAATCTGAATTTTATATCTTAAGCGCAGCTATATCCACTTTACATAATCAATCTAAAAGGTATATCCTAGGGTGCAGTGGAAAATTAATGAAGTCATTGAAAATCGTCTTTCGAAACAAGGTCATTTGAACTTTAACATTATTAATAACATATAACTAACATTATAAATAATTATCTTCCTTGTGTCCTTAGTTCGAATACCGATTCGATGGAATTTGCTTATAAAGGTACTAACTCCTGAGCTAATTTCGATAAGGACGTCAAGTAAAAAGTAAACAGTTATTGTGGTCTTGAGATGTGGTTATAATTATAACTGACTAAGAAATCTCGAATGGAGACTAGAAGTTGCGATTTCATATACCTTCAAAACTGTCGGTCTTAGACGGGTGAAATAAAGCTTAAATTGTAGCTACAGTTAACGCAAATTAAATTACTGGATAATGTTATAGATAAACCATTACTTGGTTCCATTATAGAAGCTTAAATTTTGTATTAATCTGGGAAATTATCTTACTCGGAATTAAAGTGAAATGTAATGGTTATCTGTGATTACTGAGGATTAACCATCTACAGAGTCCCATATTGTGCTATGATTGTATGGAGAATGAAGGAAAAATGGAAAGAAAGGATAGAAAAAACTGAAAACATGAAATAATAGGATATATGAATGAATTGACTTTAAACATGGGCGAAAATCGTCTACGTTACCTTTTTTTACCTATTTCTAAAATATTGTGGAGATTCAGGTGGTGTTATCCTTACTGTACTGAAAATTAAATTGAGTTTTATTTATGGACGCTCTTTAACTGCTGTGGTCCTTAGCGTCCCATTCTACACTGGGCGTGAAATACCAGTAATTTTACTCAGAGGCCTCTTTATCAGACTTGAGGTTGTTTTATTTGCCTTAAATGTAGAAAACGGGACCACTAACTACGCTTACGTTTCGAAGAAAGCCATGCTATGGATTCTTACGCCCGAAAAAATCCACCGCTCTCTGCTGGGCTTGAGCCCACAACAACGTGTACCAGAGGCTAGCATGGTAACCACTACGCCACGGAGGACGATTTGTTGAACTATATGATATGTTGATAGCCGTTTGGTCTTCCTTATGGCTATGATCAATGACGATAATGATGGTAGGAATGGTGGCAATGATGGTGAGGGCGGTAGTGATTGCTTTTAATGGATGCTTCTGTCAAATGAGTGCGTGAGAGGACGTGTCTATAATTGTATTGTCATATAGAGAAACATTTGAGACCAGTTTCAACGTGTGTGATAAGCCAGACGTCTTGTTTCTGTTTGGGTGTGGTGTCATGTAGTGGAGGTCAATACAACCAGATTCACTTAAATTAATGACATGCAACACACCGGTCTTTTATGGAAAGTTTTTCAGTCGAATTATCTCCTGTACCTGCGGTCTTGTTATACAACGTTAAAAAAGGTATCGATGTGATAGCGCAATATCTGATTTTTGGACATTTAATCACCATGTCTACAATCACCACTGACTGCTTCTGAAAGCGCAGCTACAGCACCACAGCATCATAACAACCGCTACTGGGTGGTTGTTTGTGGATTTCCCCAAAACCTCCCAGCGCGCTGCCACTTAACTGAACATGCGCAGTGTCCGCTCTATCCACGCCAGCAACAGACACCGCAACCAACACAAGCAGAGAGGGCACCGCTGGCCAAAAACACAGCACCACAGGACTATGACAAACACCAGTAACTTCCAGGCACTCCAAAAGTAATTCAGGACCTCAACTCTGAATTTCTGAATATACCGGGGGTACTTTTGACCCTGGAGGAGCTGCTCCGATGCCAAGACACACCACTACAGCTATCTGAACCACTACCATCCATCGCAGTAGTAGTCCAGGTCCTCCAGACTACAGTACCTTCATCCTCACGGTAGCTCCACCATTTCACAGCCTCATTTCAACAGAAGTTGGAATGATCGACACCTCATTAAAGGTCCTGGACGAAACAACCAATCACATCAGAAAACAGACAGCCAGTCTCATTAATGAACCAGCGCTCCCTTCTGCAGCAAAAAGAAGCGCACTCGCACACTTATCTTCAACTTATAGATCTACATGATTCAACGCACCTTCTCTGAGCGGCGTTCAGGGCCATAGTCATGGTTGCAGCCTATTACCACCACTCTATCCACTCCCTTCCCCTGGAGGCTACATTCCGCATTGTAAGAATAACGCAGGCTTTCATGCGGAGTTGCACAATATGTTACCTTTAAAAAATAAAGAAAATTCCATCAACATAGTCACGGTCTGGCAGACGTCTAGGAAGGTCCTTCGAGGAACAGCAGCGAGCCTCGCCGAGACTAGTTGAGTGACCGCGAGCCAACGACCAAAGAAGTTGGCGTCAATGCTGAGGCATAGCGCCAAGGACTTACAAGGACTGTGACTACTCAACAGTCTAACTGTGTTGAAAAGCACGTCCGCTGCTAATAGTCCTTTGAATGGAAATTTAAGGCGCCTTCGGATAGGACCTCTGCTTCTTAGCGCCATAAAGTTGTTCTTTCTATCTCCCTATCTTACCTCTTCTCCAATCTGCTAGATTTTAAACTCCCCTTTAGGGGGTTTATTATTCTGTGCGTACCCTACCTTCGACCTTTCTTATGGCTAAACGTAAGCTCAATAAGCATTCTCCTTCGGAAATGCGAGTCACGAGGCCAGCGGTAGTCAAGACTAAGCTACTTTTGGGCCTTTCTCCCCTTCTACTCCTTGACCTCCCTCCGGATCTCCTCCTCCTTCACCCCCTGCTTCCGCTCCTTCTCCGCCAAATCCTTCTGGCATAGGTAACGGCTCTGCTGCGACCCTATACATTTCCTTATTTATCTCTCCAATCCGTTTCGCTGCCCTAAGCACCCGTCATCCACCTTCCCGTTCATCATCTTCCTTTTCCAGCCACCTACCACACCACATACTTCCTCCCCATCCGGTCCCTATATTCCTAGCCCATCCTCTCCCGGCCCTGGCCTCCTTCCTACTCGTCCTCAACCTGCCTCTTCTCTCCTCCCTATGCATGCTTCCTCCTCCAAATCCCATCCGAACCCCAAAACATTCCCCCCCCCCGTTCTCCTTCTTCCGCTCTCAAAATATAGCTACAGGACTCCAGGCTCCTATCTACATATCTAAATACAATGTGACTTTGTTTCAGGCGCTACGGGACTTCGACACCCTGCACCTCAATGAGGTCTGTCATTTCCAGGTCCCCGTATCGTGGGACTTCCTGGTGCGCACCATGTCTGTGAGCGACCACGTGCTTTTGAGTAGTACCTTTCTGCGGGAGCGCAGGATCCACTTCGGACTGACGACGACAGAACAGTCCGTCCGTGCTGTGGTGAATCACGTACAGTATGAGGCCGCAGAAGTTCATTAATTCTGAGTTGCATGCCGCACAGTTTTTAGTGCTGCGTGTTGCGCCACTCAGGCGCTACAACTCGGCTCGAACACCTCTTCCGCTTGACCTGGTGGAATTAGGAACGGACAATGGCTGTGATTGGCTATGCTAATTGAGTAATAAAAGCATTAGGAAACTACGACAAAGAAAATAACAAGCACAAAATACCCCTGTCCCTATTTGATCGAATGTTATCAGAAGATCGCACAGATGAAATACAGCACTTCCTCGACAATCCTCTACAATTATGATAAAGACACTGACATAGGACCACCACTCACTATATCCCATCATTAACCTTTTTGCTTCTTCTTAACCTTTGTTTGAGACCTAGCCTCTTGTAAAGACCAGCCACTGCTGAGGCGGTCTGGGAGAAACAGGCCTCCCTCTTGATCCATGTGCGCACAGAGCGACGTGCCGCTGCAATATAGAGTCGGTCACGCAGACTACATTGGCATCTTCACAGACATCGTGTCCGACGAAAGACAGACAGCAGGGTCAACGAAAAGACGGGCGTCTGTACACTACAGACAAACACGCATCACTTACGAAGAACGGCACAGGAAGCAGAAACACATGCTAATACATCAATGCTTTACATTATCATTAAGTAATACACTTAAGCGTTTAATTTATTAGAATAATAGCCCAAGAACCATTTAGCTTAAGTTAAAATGTTATGACTAGCAGAAAATCTCTGCGCATACTTACAACAATTAGAAAGTGAGAAATTAAATACTCACAACACTAATTCATGTTCTCCCACCCTATTGTTCAGGTTTCATGGACAATCCCAGCAATTAACCAACGACGCGCTCGCATGCAATGCATGCCAGAAAATAAGCTAGGCGCATACCAATCGGGGTGCTATGCGGGACCCGGCAAGGGCATGAATGCACGCACTTACACAAAAATACACAACTAACACGTGGAGGATTTTTTTAGTAGGTTGGGTATTCCGCGTCGGAGCGTCGAACCTCGCATACCCCCAGCCATTGCACAGCAGCTGGGGTGGAATGCAATAATACATTTTCCCCCCAAGGAGAAAACAGCAACAATGCCAACGACCAGCAACATAACACGACACTCCACCCGCATTTCCCTTCTAGCCTATAGGCTACAGTCAGGGCAATATTGTCATAGTTGTAGTATAGTGTTCATCATTCACTCTATTCCACATATAAAGTGGGAGCTTTGAACTACTAAAAGGAGTGCTATGCGGCACCGCGTCACGTTTAATTTCTTTATTTTCCTTTCTTCATCTGTTCTTCCAATGAAGGAACCTTTTAGTGGGTAATGCCACATACTGACGAGCCAACACTCTTAGTCTCCTACTCCCATCGTGGCTGATGTTAACACGTAAATGTGTTTTTCTGTTCCAATCGAAAAAATGTTATATCTTCATTGCACCAGTTTACTTGGAGGTGAAAAGGTCAGATCGGCTCTCTAATGTGTCCATATGTTGTGAAGCCTGAGAAGTGTGTGTCTTTTAAATAAGTAATACCATGTCATTTCATCAAGTGCAGAGATGTATAACGCTACATACCAGGAACTCATTCTAAGTGCTACTGGATATAGCTGTAGCAAATGTGGAAGGAGGTTTCTACGAGGTTATGATAAAAGACGACATGAAATGGTTTGTAAGCGACTCTGCAGGCGCAAACATTGTAATGCATTCTTCAGTGGTGGCTATGAGGATGAACGTCATAAAGATTTGTGTAAATGAAGCATATTTAAGAAGAAAATGAAGACAAGCCTACCAGATACTAGCTTCAGACAATAATGGATGAGTGTGACATCAAGGATTACGAGACAGCGTTCGAAGGGCGATTGAAATTTCATTTCATTGGATGTTATTTATCAAAGGAAATGAATATATAACTACAGGAAATAAAGCAGTGAATAATTCAAGCCGCTTAGAGGGAACTGGCTATTCACAAGAATGTGAAAACTAATTTAGTGTTTTAATGCTTAATGTGAGCGCTGTTGTAGAAACAACCATTAAAAAACTTAAAACACGAAATAATCCTGTATTTCCGCAATCCAATCTGCACACCATGTTGGAGGGAAAATTCAAGAAATTCACAACGAAATGGAGGAGTCACAGATTAAAAGAGGTAATTGGGTCTTGCTTACTGTGAAAGCAGTTCGACGCCGTATCAAAAATACAATACCTTTCGAAGAAGCAGCAATATAATATCCTTTGAATCTAAAGTGGCGTCTATAGACACACAAAACCACCGTGATGAGAAATGCTTTATCTATACTGTTGTCGCCAAATTCACACAAAAGAAACTGCAACGAGTTAGAAAATACAAGGAAACCAAAGCTAAATACGATTTCTCGCGTGTTTCGTTTCCTATGACATTGGCTGAAATCTGGAATTTTGAGAAGAGGAATAAGAGGTCTGTAAATGTGTTTGAACTCAGTGAGAAACAAGAAGTGTTTCCTATAGGGGTTGTTGATGAAGAACTGCACGACCATCATGACCCTTGTTTGAGTAATGCTCCTGGACTACATCAGCATGTTTATATACAGAGTTTTTAGTAGCTTATTCGATGTCAGAAAATAAAATATAATGCCTGAGTGTATATGTACAAGCGCTACTTCAGGCATGTTGACAGTTGGTATGGAGGAAGGGGACTACACGAACTACAAAAACATAGCACTACATGTAAGCAGCATGATTTTGCAACGATAATTATGCCAGCAAAGGCAACTCTATCGTTTAATTAAAAATATAAAGAGGATGCTGAAGCTTTATGACGTTATCTATGCGCAGTTTAAGAGCATTCTCTTCGTTGCTCTGCAAATCCTGAAGCTTTCTATATAAGTAAAGACCAGAAACATTTGTCGATAAGTTTTGCGTTCACGTCAAACCGTCATCCAGCGTTGAACGTCCAGAAACTGATCTTCATACTCAGGCTTATGTATATCGCGGCTAACATGCCGCTAAACAGTTTGCAACGAAGTTGTTTTAGGATACCATATAACCATAAAATACAGTACGAGATGAATTAGATTGAAAATTATATATACATATATATATATATGATAAATGATTTGGTGGATAAAAAAGACACCATTAATAAACAGTATAATTGCACGAACAAAATAAAGCGGACTAAAACAGATCCGGATTGATTACTCCAGAGTATTAAGAAATACCTGCGCTATGAAATCTTAAACATTCTCATAGCTCTACCCCCCACCCAAAGGCCAAATTTTGTGGATACGTGTTTGACGTACACTGGGTTCCGAACCAGTCGCTTCCCTATCACCCCCTGTGCCACGTGTTCATCGACTGTGCCACGTCTTTCCATTACTTCTTCGTTGTAGTTGTTATTAATCCTCTTCCTCTTCTAGTTTTCTTCTGATTCTTAGTTTTTACGATCTTGGGTTTATTAACTCCTGTCTCACCAGGAGGGATATTTTCTGTCTCCGTGGTTCCTTCCCACGAGTTCAACGCGGCTTCCGACATATGTGCTCTACGTGGGTCTCAGGCACGAAGGTCGGGCGGACACCCCGCACTGCCCTGCGCGTAACTTTAGATGCGGAGCCCCTCCACGCCGTCATGCGCACTCACGAAGCTCTCTGGGGGTCCGGCTTGTGTTAGTTCTCCGACAGCCGAGTGTCGCTGGATTAGTATCACGGGCCGGACGTATTACCGCTGAAGGAACCTCGGTGCAAACAAGCACAACTCCCCTGAATCCGTGTTTGCACCTTGATAGCATCGCATCATAAAGTAGCGAGCCATGGATGGTTAATCCCGTGGTAGGGGCCTAAAGCCAGGGTGTTTGCGGTGATTGGCTTACACATATGGACCAGGAGTGGATACTGGGGGCAGCCCTTCTGAAGTACGCCTTGAGATCGGTCTTAGGAGGGTTCTCACGACAACACGAAACCGTGAAGGTGTGGTGTCTCTTTTTTTAACCCTCGAATGGCTGCCCAATTCCGATGGTACCGGATAGGGGTCTATTCATCATGTATCCGGGCAAAACAATTTTCATCGACTATTTCTTGGTTGTGATCGTAGCAAGTGATGGTAAAACGTTTAAGGACCTTAGCCCTTTTTACATCAAGCGTCAGAAGGATCTCATCTGTGGCCAGATATAGAACGTGAGAGACTTACACAATGTACGTTATTGATCGAGACGAATAATGCATAGCAGTACCAGACAATTTTGAAAGCGGGTTTGTTGGGCTCCTATCCCATCTGGTTAGCCCCACACCAATCCTTAGACTCTATTAGAGGGCTTGTCATTACCTCCTGGCAGGAGATCTCTTCAACGGTGAAATAGTCACTTGCCTCTCCGATCAACGTGTCTGCCAGGCGTAGCGGCTATCTCGCAAAAGGACGGTCAAGAATGCCCATTGCGCACCGCGTTTCTCACTTTCAAATGTACCGTGTTACCGGAGTATATTTTTTTGTAAATACGAACGTACCGTAGTACAGCCCATATATCCCAAACACCATCACATGCCTGTTTTCTGTACCAGAGGTTCGGGCATACTACTTGCTCGTGTATTCATCCTGCTGTTTGTGAACGATGTGGCCTACTTGGCCATGACGGCGCGGCCTGTGTCTGAGACCCTAGTTGTGTTAACTGTGCAGGAAGTCATCCATCTAGCTCGCGACAGTGTTCGAGGTTTTCGGACGAAAGGTGTATACAGGAGCTGCACGTTAAGGAGCGCCTCACATTTCCTGAACTACGGCGGCAGTTTGCGCAACTTCAATCTGCAAACACCCCTGGATATTCATCCACCGCCCGGCGCTCTCCTGTTACCACTGTTGGCCTACCAAGCGCGACCGTTATCCATGCTTCGACACCAACCGAGTGGCCAGCGAGTACCTCTCCCTCGTCTCGAGTTGACCCTGCGCCACAGTCTTCGTCTTCAGCTGTGTTACATCAGCCTCCAAGCCGTCTACCAGGGTTCGCTCATCAGCGTCGTCTGCTGAGGCTATTCATTCTCGACCTAACATAGACTAAGTTGTTGCACTTCCTCGGTGAAGTATCGGTCCCGCTAGACGAGCCGCAGGGGCTCTTCGTTTCACGCGTATCGGAGGGTTCGCCAGAGGATGGGCATTTTACCTTCGTCGGTCCAAAAATCGTCAGGGAGAAAAAAACTCAAGCGGACACCTTAACCCCTTCTTGCAAAGGAAATCTTCGGTGTAACATTTTCGGGCTCCGGATGCACCTTTCGGACGTACAGTGTTTAGTTTCCCAACGTTCTCCCTCAATTATCTGTCTTTAGAAAACGCCTTTGTATATTACTCAAACTTTGCATCTTCGGGTCTTCTCCTGCTTTAGGCATGACTCCGTTGTTGCACAGCGTGCCCATCGGTGGGGTTGCTGTTTTGGTGGCGCATAATATTTATGACACCAACATACCGCTGCGCACAGCATTGTCGGCTGTGGCTGTGCGTTTCCAATTAGAGGGCGTCTGTTTCTCTGTTTGCAGCGTATATGTACCACCGCTCAGTGTCGTGTAAGCGCACCAACTTCGCGCGCTTTTGGAACAGATTCCGCCACCGTTACTTCTCGGTGGTGATTTTATGGCCAAACATTCTCACTGGGGTTCCGACACTGACGATGCTCGTGGAAGCCTTATAGCAGACGTTTGTGATACTTCCGGCTTACTTTTGTTAAATACATTCCTATCCTTTGCCTATGGCACCCACGCAGTCTTTGATATTTCTTTTTGCAGCCGGATATTACTTCCCCTCGTTGATTGAACGGTGTTTTCGGATCTTTATGGCAGTCATCATCAACCCAATGCCATTCGCTTATTCGGTCAACATCCTCACCCTCACGAAATCCTCCCTGGTGCCCTGCGTGTTTTTCAGTTATATCCTAGCGAGGATAATTTCGTTGCCTTTAAGCGTTCTCGGGCTAGGGCACGTTTTGTGCTTCGGAATGCAAAACGCAAGTCTTGGAAGTCCTAGGTCTCTTTTCTTTTCTGTCGTAGATCTGCACAGCAAATGTGGACTGCAGTTCGGCGTATGTATGGCAGGTGTTGCCGGGCGATCATTCCCAGTCTTGCCGTAAACCGTACCACTTATAGGAGCGAACCGGATATAGCCGAACCGCTTGCCAGCTCTTTCACTAATTTTAGCCAAACGGATACTTACGACAGCTCTTTTTTGTCCATAAAACTCTGCGGAGCGGTTGGTCCTTGATTATAACAGTGTCTTTAGTGAGTCGTACAACGCACCTTTTACCGTTGTTGAGCTGGCGCTTTCTCTGTCTGTCGCCAAGGTTTCTTCCCTGGTCCCGATGACATCCACCGCAAAAATGGTACTTCATCTTCCTCCTGAGGCGATTTTATTGTTACTGTGGATATATAAGTGCAATATGGCGTCGGCAGGAATTCCCGTCCTCGTGGCGGGGGGTATTGTTCCTATCCTTCGACCTGGTAAATACCTGTCGCTTTCCTCTAGCTATCGGCCTATTTCTGTTACGAGTGTTGTCTGTAAGACCTTTTAAAGCATGATTAACGTTTCTTTGGTGTAATGGCTCGAGAAGAATAACTCTCCTCTGCAATGTTCAGGATAAGTTTCTCTTGAAGAAGCATATCGTGGGTGTCTTCTTTGAACTACAGAAGGTGTATGACACTGCTTAACGCTATGGTATACTCCGTACGCTGAATGGTTACCGTTTGCGCTGCCATCTGACTGTCTTTCTCCCCAACTTTTTACTGCTTTGAAGTTTTTGTGTCCGCATTGAAAACACGCTGTTCCAAGAGCGAATACAGGAGAACGGTGTACTGCAGGGATCTATTCTTAGCGTTATTCTATTTGCCGTAGCCATAAACGGCATCCCTAGTGTTCTTCGTAGCGACCTTCCGATGTCTCTATATGTTGACGAATTTGCTATACACTATCGTTCTTATAGTCTCGATCACATCGAGCGTCAACTGCAGCTGCCAATAACATCGCCTGCAACCTGGGCGTTTCGCAACGGCTTTCGCTTTTTATCTACGAAAGCACTGTCTTCACTCATCGCCTTGGTGGATATATCCTTCTCCTGATCTTCACTTGCTCGGCACACATTTGCCGTTTGTTCCGCACCTCAAATTCTTGGGTGTTTAGCTCGACAGCAAACTTACCTGCTAGTGCCATATTCGCTGGCTTCGTGCTTCCAGTGATCGCTTTCTTCGGGTAAGAGGGGCTTTATCTGGTGCATCTTAGGGCGACGATCGCACCGTGATATTGCGATTTTACCGCTCCGTATTTCGGTCCAAACTGGATTATCACAGTTTTATCTACGGCGCTGCGTCCACCTCTAAACGCCGCCTCTTAGACACTGCTCATCATGCTCGACTCCGTCTTGCCACTGGGGCTTTCCGCAGTATTCAGGTCGAATGTCTATACACTGACTATGACGAACTCCTATTGTCTCTTTAACACTCGTTCTTACTCTTTTCTTGTGTTGTAAGGTTGGCGGCTCCTCCAGGTCACCCTAATTTTAAATTTGTTTTACATGAGGATCTTGCTCTTCGTTATCTGCGGAATAGTACTTCTTCCCGCCCCAACGGTAAACGGTTTCGCGACCTTCTCGTTTGTCGTGACCTCCGACAGCCTCCTGTGGAGCGGTTAACTTTTGGGCGTTGTCCTCCATGGCAACTCCGGCGTGCCCGGTTTGACCTAGCACTTTTGGAAAAATGCGCGCTCCTCTACCTCACTGTCGGTGTTTCGTGAACTTTTCGCCATCTTCTCAGAAGTTAATGTAAATACTCGTCGGTGATTACTGATGGTTTTCAGGTGGGTGGGACTATAGGTTGCGTTTTCGTCCTTAATGGTACGATTCACCGGTGTCGCCTCTTGGACGTTAGTTCCGTTTTTACCGCCGAGCACTGTGCCGTGTTTTATTTCCTACTTTGTATTTCTAATTTAGGTCCAGTGTATTTTCTTATCTGCTCCGACTCTTTGAGCGCCCTTCAGGCCTTGCAACAGTTTCTTGGCTTCTCCACCCTCGTCGTGAAAATTCAGACTCTCGTCTCTCAGTTACTTTGTCGAGGATACCAGTTAGTTTTTACGTGGACCCAGCCCATGTGGGATTTGCCGGCCCACGTGGACCCGCGTCCATGTGGGCATTGCCGGCAATGAGGAGACAAATGCGGCTGCAAAGTCCGCCTGCCACTTGCCAGAGCTTTCCACAGCGAATGTGCCTTAAATAGATGTCTTGCGGTACTTCCGACGTAATATGTTTTTAGGTTGGCAAGGCTTATGGGAGGAGTTGGGCTGCACACAACTGAACACTACTAGGGACACCGTCCAACCCTGGTCCACTTCATGCAGGAAATCACGGCAATCGGAAGTTATTCTCACTCGTCAACGCCTGGTTCATACCCACGCCACTCAGGGACATCTTTTGCGCGGTAACCGGTCCTGTTTTTCCGTCATGAAGTGTGAGCCTCTCCGTCTCGCATATTTTACTTACTTGTCCGGGATACGCACGTGGGTGTCGGTCCGTTGGCCTAGGTTATACACTGCGTTCTATTTTAAGTGATGATCCCGTGCCTGTCGATCAGGTACAGTGGTTTGTTTTAGCTATTGGATTTCATACGCAGGTGTAAGTTGCCTTATTTCGTTTTATCTTCTTTATCTTCTGTTTTAAATTTCTATGCCTGTGCCTATATGCTATTTTAGCTTCCATTTTATCTTTTCAACGCATTACTTTTAGGCTTTTATGATTTTAAGTTCTGACCTCGGGCCGTAAAGGCCTAGATGCCGACGGGCCCTTAAACTCCACTCACTCATTCACTCATTCATAGCTCTACCGACACCAGAGGACGACAGCGAGGTGCAGATGTCGAAGGATAGCGAGAAAGCCAAGCATTTTAAACCGACTACTCATCCCTTCCTGTCCCGACTGCCTCCTCACAACAATTACAGAAACATATCGCCAGCTTCATAAATGGCTCCCCAAACAGTAGCTCGAATCCTAATCCTATATCACGGATTGTGCGCAATCACACCCAGACGACTTTGGCGACATACTGCGATGACGCAATGAACATCGGAGGCGAAACCAGCACAGCGCAGACAGCCCAGGAAGCAGCGACGTCGGAGCCAGATTTTCGTTGCAGCAAGTCAGAAATCCGCATTAAGGCAACAGCCATCCCCTGCAATGATCCCAAAACCAGCAATTCCGTGAGTGATTAGTGTAAGTGTTGCGCAGAACGAGATATACCCGACGGATCAACACATTGCCGCACCAGACGCAGCAATGACTACGTAGATTTTCTGTGTACTATAGTTGCACTACACTGTTATGTTTTGAGGTCTCGTATGTTTGTTTTGACTAAAACATTTATATATGTGTAGATTAGATGCTTCTTAGAAATCGCAAATTTGTATGTAAAACACCAATAGAATCCATGATTCCGAAACGAAAATTATCTCGGATGATAGTATTAAAGTTACGCAAGGTGATACTAGCATACAAAGGAGTAGCCAAAAACAGAGTGCTTGGAGGGGGATAATAATCAGGTACTTGCAGAATCCGGACCGATCCTGACCACCCGCCGATAGGCGCGGTCCCACCAGCAACTTAGGACAGCAACCACGTCCATCAACATCGGATAACTTAAGCCATTAACAGCCAAATGCAGAGCGCTGAAACATAGGCCTAGAACAATTGCTTCAGCAGCAGAAAAACTCAGTGCGTCTCTGATAGAAGGGCTCCCGAATCCACCCCAGAGGAATGCGTGTGGTGTGACGCATTATACAGGAAACGATAACGATAATGGTGATAATAGAGTTACGGGAATAACTGAAATAGGCCGGAACATGGATCAGGATGATACGATGGGAGCAGGACATGTTAGAAAGATCTCACATAATAACGCAAACACTGTGCAGGAGAAAACGGATGCTATGCGTTTGCCATGAACATTTTGAATGAAATTTATTTGTTGACCATCGACTGGGATGTAACAGTATCGGGGCGTAGCAAACACTATTTGGCCATTTAAAAATGACGGATCCGAATATTCAAACTTTTCCAGTTCGAAATCTTTTTTGCGTTCTAGCCGTTGGCTGATCGAAACAAAAATAATCCAGCAAGTACTGATTACTGGTTTTATTGGTAGCCGAAAGATAGAATTTGTTTGTTTTGTAATAAATCGTTTAGTCGTAGACCTGATTATTGATAACGATTTATAACAGCATTCCGTGCAATTATTGATTATGGAAGTACACAGCTAATGCTTACAATAGCCCACACAACAGTAGTCCAATTCACATAACCCGCATGCAAAGACAATGCGCAGTTAACGGATCAAAAAGGCCTTGTAAACTCAAAAGATTTTTTCGTAGAGTATATGTGTACCGGGGAAAGTGCCAGAATAATGAGAACTGTTGCGCAACAAAACCAGGAGCTACATGAAGCTAGTAGCGCTTTGCCGCTACAATTAGCTGAGGATTCTGGAGAGGAGCCTATACTGTGTTTAGCACGGGAGTGGAAAGAGGCAATGTTTACGTTTGCGAGGGGGCAATGCCTCCTCAAGTAGATAGTTGGCAGGCGTCTATATTGACTAAGATAAGGGAGAACGTACGGTCGGTAGTTTACCTGACCAATACGCAAAAGGAAGAGTTGCATAGAATTGAAACAAAACTCAGAAGTGTCTTATCGGAAAAGGCCGAATTATGCAATGTTATAAATAGTCGTTTGAAGTCAAAGATATCGCGCCATTTAAATACAAGTGTCGAATTATCGCCATTGATCTTAAAGAAGCAGTAAACAAGAAAATACAGCTGATTTTAGACTGGCATATAATCGAACTCGCTGAGTTCCGTTCTATTAATCCCCTCGTTTCCCGAAAACAAAACCGAACAATTCACCTTACGATTGATGCCAGGCTACTAAATCAGTATATTGTACCCGACATATTCCGTACACGAATGTGGAGGAAGTTTTGGCCGAAATTGGCAGGCAAAAATATTACAGCACTCTGGACCTAAAAATACTTAATTACAAATTGAGTTGCATCCGAGGGGGCGCACTGGTTTCCCTCATGATGGGAAAGTGTATCAATTTTGACCCTGTGCCTCTGCGTTACATATAATTTCGAGCGATTTCTTACACGCAATTTATGCTGTTTTAGGGACGCAAACTGAAAGCTACGTATCTCAGTACGTTTACGATCTATTAGTACACAATCAAGACATTAACCTACATCTCCAACATCTTGACACAGTACTAGGAAAGCTAGCGGAAAGTGGTTTAAGCCTGGACTGGGAAAAATGTTAGTTTTTGCTACTACAGTGAAATTCCTAGGGTACGTAATTTCAGGGGAAACCGTGTCACCGGTACCCGAACGCATTGAGACCATGTTCAAATTATCACGGCCAAAGAGCCCCAAAGAAACCAAAAAACTTCTGGGTGTAGTGGGCTACCAAAGCCGATTTCTGGTTAATTATGCAAAGGAAGCAACATCTTTGCGCGCCTTGTTGGCCAAGAAAACAAAGTGGAGCTGGTCTGAAGTATAGAATAGCGCATTTCAACGTCTGAATTACTTATTTAGCGAGTCAATATTGTTGAAGCGTCCGCAGATAGATTTGCCATAACACTTTTATACAGGCCCGACTTGCGTCACTTTTTTATACTTTTTTAAAGTTCCCTTGCTGTTACCCAGTTTATGCTCCTGTGTTTTACTGTTTTCGTTACCGCTTACTACCGCAACACATATACACACACAAACAACCATTCCCATGGCGTGACTCCAACCCGCGACCCTAAGCTTGGCGGATAGTCGGATTTATACACTCCAGCGACCACGGCTATGAGGGCCGGTGAAGCTTTTGCGGATGTACTGCCTCAAAGGTCTGAAAATCGCTAAATAGGTATAATCGCCACCGCCTCCAGTTCCACAACTTGAGCAGAAGCCATCACGGAACAGGAAATTGGAGCTCTTTATTCTCTCTCCAAAAGTTCAGCATTATGTATGCAACAGGCCAATTATGATATTTATAGACCACATAAACCTGTCTTTCATTAAGTTTTGGAAGATGACCAGTAACAAAATCTACAGATACATTCATGAAAATATGTCGTATCAGGCTAAAATAAGACATACCAAGCCACTTGAATATCTTTAGTGACATGCTTTCCAGGCTAAAACTTGGCGAAAATCTACCTGAAACCCAGGGGGGCACTCACAAGGAAGTTAGTGTCTTGAAGTTGCATCTGAGTTTAAAGAAACTTTAGCGGATCAGATTAAAATGTTGCAGGAACACCAGCGTAAGGATGTTAAATTAGCGGGAATTTTCGAGACAGCATCTCCAATAGACAATAACAATACCTGAAAATTTAGAACATTAAAGGGCGTATTGTACAAACTGTAAGGAATAAAATGGCCTACGTGGTATGCCCATGTTCCAACAGCCTTAGAAGGGCTCGTTATTAAAGGATTTCATTACTCTCTAACACACGCTGGAGTAGAACAAACCTACTTGGTAGTAAATGTACATTTATATATCCCAAGGATGGGCCGTAAAGCGCGAACGTTCATTTCTACTTGTACTACGTGCCAGAAAGTCAAACTCTTGAACTTCCGTTTTGACACACCCTCGGAAGCAATACTGTAGGAAGAATTCTGAAATTGTTCGCAGTGGACGCCCATGGTCCGATGCCACAATCTAGAGCTATAGTAAAATATATTTTTTGCCATGGTTGAT
Organism: Deroplatys truncata; assembly: GCA_030765065.1. Classification (NCBI taxonomy): domain Eukaryota; kingdom Metazoa; phylum Arthropoda; class Insecta; order Mantodea; family Mantidae; genus Deroplatys; species Deroplatys truncata. The sequence continues at coordinate 703,936,358 of CM060990.1, forward strand.
GTTATGTCAAAATATGTTAAACTGTATCCTCTAAAACAAGGCCCATCAGCGCCATCTGCTCAGGCACAATCGTTGAGTACTACATGCCTAACTACGGAAAGATGTGTGCGATTTTAGCGGACAACGCATCCATTCATCAACGGGGAGAAATTTATAGAGAACCTCCATGCAGCTGTAACAAAGTTGTATCACATCAGTTATTATCACCCACAGTCAAATTTCTGCGAACGGACCATGCGTGACCTTGGTATTTATTTTCATGTCCTCTCCAACACCAAACCACGAATTACGCCAATTACATCCCATATATAGAAGCGGTATTCAACCACAGTTTAAATTGCGATACTGGATGCGCGCCTATAAAATTACATTTGGAAATGGGCCCAACAATATTATTCCCGGCATTCCCAGACCTTTGCACACTGTTAATTTTAACGAGGCAACAGGTGTGATGATATGGGGGTTAACTGTTAACTAAACAGCTAAGGTCATCAGCGCCGCTAAAACGTATAAAATTCAAAATCCAGAAACTAAAATATGGGAAACAAACCGACTTGATCTAAACAATAAAAACCATATCAAAGTCTAAAAACCACCACACTAAAAACATGGTAAATCAGACTCTAAAAGTTTAAACTACGTGTCAGGAACTGTAGATGTCAAGGGACTAGAGTGCTATATGTCCCCAGGGGAGAACAGCCCCCCATTAAAACGAACAATATAAAATCTCAAAACCAAAAGACGCTCAGCGCATTAAATGCGTCGACTAAAACCACTGTCACTGATAAAACGTGAAAGACGTTCTACAATATGCATGTCGTCTGCCAAAATTTTGCCTATGCCAGCAGGTTGAGACACATGAACGCGCAATTGAGCTAAAACCTGACACTCTGTTAAAATGTGACACGCGATTAAGTCGCATCACACTGCTCACAGTGTTGCGGGGTCACCTCTGAGCAGGTATCTATGACTAAAAAGTCAATTTCCGATGCGTAAACGAGCTAAAATTACCTCTTCCCGACTGGAAGAACGAGAAGAGGTACTCCAGATTAACGGGAGAGGTTTAAACTCCCTCAACTTATTCCCCCGGAGAACCGTTCACTCATCGCGCCAAAGCGAGAGGATGAGGTGTCGTAAAATAACGTAAGAATCTGAGGCGGGAACAACACAGCTAAAACATCTGAATGATAAAAGCGCCGATTTGGCAGCGGCGTCGGCAGACTCGTTACCTGAGGTGTCCACATGACCCGGAATCCAGACGAAGGAGACGCTGGTGCCAGAAACACCGAGTAAGTGGAGGAGAACATGTATGCACTGTACGAGTGGGTAGTAATTGTTCAGCGCGTTAATACTCTGAAGGGTGCTCAGGGAGTCTGTGCAAAGAACACAGTGCCGTAAGTCGTGCCGCTAGACGTAAAAAAGTGACTGACAAATACTAAAACGTTCGGCAGTAAAAATCGAACATTGCCCTCCTAAACGAAAGGTAAAACTATGTTGACTGAAGACAAAGCCTCACCCTTCTCCAACATCAGTCTTAGACCCATCAGTATATATAAAATGAAAGTCCCCGAATTGCGCCTAAATTTCTAAAGACGCTGATCAAAGGACTGAAGAACGGGTCTCATTCTTCGGCGTCGACGTTAACCGTAGGTGACGTTGGGGCTCAGCGCGCAACCAAGGAGGAAAACGCATTTCCCCTCTGGGAAGGGCCGGCGCTGGCGTAACGTCCAAATGCCGAAGAAGCTGTCGAAATCGAACCCCTGGAGGGAGCAATGCAGAGGAGCTAACTAAATATTGCCGATCAAGAGAACCTTCGGAAAATAAGTCCAAGGCCGGGTGGTCAGGCAAGCTTGAGAGTCAACATGCATGTGTACGTAAAATGCCGCTCCTCCAACAAGTGTCATAAGCTTTCTCCAGGCCAAAAAACACAGCCACTGTTTGACACTCTCTCAGAAATCCATTCATAATATGCGTTCACAGAGACACCATATTGTCGACGGTAGAGCGATGGCGACGAAATCCGCACTGAGCGTTCTATAGACGTTTCTAGGACTCAAGCCAGCATGTCAACCGCCCGTTGATCATGCGCTCCATCACCTTGCAAATGCAACTGGTGAGGGAGACAGTGCGGTAGCTGGAAGGTAGTTGGCGATCCTTCCCAGGCTTAAGTATAGGGACGATGGTGGCTTCGCGCCAAACTGAAGGAGAAACGCCGTCTTGCCAAATACGGTTATAGACCTGTAAGAGAAAGAGCTTACTGTCGACTAAATGGTGCGTTAACATCAGGACATGAATGCCGTCCGGCCCAGGAGCGCAGTGCCTAGATAAAAGGAGTGCGACTCTAGCTCCCTCGTTGTGAAAAGCTCATTATAACACTCCTGAGTAGGAGTCCGAAAACTATAGATCACGGAATCCAGCCGGTCTTTCAGAATGCGAAAGCCGGCAGAATAATGGTCAGAACTGGAAACCGCCTCAAAGGCAGCACCCAGAGTGTTAACAACGACAGCCGGATCCACTATGTTGGCATTGGAAATCTGAAGGCCAGACACAGTACAATGTGACACTTTACCGGAGAACCTACGAAATTTATCCCAAAAAATAGAGGAAGGCGTGAAGCGAATAAAAGGCTCGATAAAAAGAGTCCAAGATGCCTTCTTGCTATCCTGAATAATGCGACGAGCGCTGGCGCGCGATTGTTTAAAAGTAACCAAATTATCAAGCGTAGGGTGTCGCCGAGACACCCTAAGCGCAGCTCTATGGGAACGAACGGCGTTCCGACATTCCTCGGTTCACCACGAAACAGGAATACGCCGAGGGTGGGAGGACGAACGCGGAATTGTGCGTTCGGCGGCAGATAGGATCGTAGACGTAAGGTGCTGCACCATTTGGTTAACGTCAGGGAAGGACCGGTCCACAAAAGACATGAGGCTAGAATACAGTCTCTAGTCGGCTTTGCTGAATTTCCAGGTAGGTACTCTGGAATGCTGGACGTGGTGAGAGAGAAGAGGAACGATGGAGGGGTAATGATATCTGGAGTAGGTGTCAGCGACGACCTTCCACTGCAGACGACAAGCAAGCTGGATGGAGCAAACGGCAAGGTCCAATTGAGAGAATATACCGTAACAATCAGAAAGAAAAGTAGGCTCACCTGTATTGAGGATAGAGAGGGCGAACTGAGCAAAAAGATCGGAAAGTAGCGTTCCCCTTGCACAAGTCCTTGGCTAACCCCACAGGGGGTGATGGGCATTAAAATCTCCCAACAGAAGAAATGGTGTTGGGAGAGCAGACAGGAGATCTCGAAGGTCCGCGTTAGCGAGGGGAGACGATGGAGGTGAATAGACGGTGCAAAGAGAAAAGAAAAATCCGCGTAATTGAACCTTAAAGCAACAGCTTGCAAGTCGGACGTAAGTGTGAGAGACTGAAAATGAACGTCGTCACGCACTAATAGCATGACACATCCATGAGCATATGTACCCTCATCCGGTGCAAGATCGTAACGAACCGGAGTATACCCTCGGAGATCAAAAGGATCGTGAGGGCGAATCTTGGTCTCTTGCAAACACACGACCATAGGTGAATAGGAACGCAATAACAGCTGCAGTTCCGCCCTATGCGATTGTACACTACGTAAAATCCAGTTCAGGATAGCCATGTATAAAAGGAGTAAAGGTCTACTTAGAAGGGCGGCTCAAAATAACCTTTTGCTTAACCTGGGGGCTCGGGCTTTTGGTATGGAGTTGGTCAGACTACATAGGCTCCTCGAAGTGTGTGCCCAGGTGCTCAGTGCCAGAAACCGATTCAAGCGCCGAGAATCGGTTCTGGGTGGCAATGGGTAAAGGGGGCCGCTGAGCGCGGCTTGTCCCAGGAGCATCCTGGGACTGCGACCTCCAAGGAAGGGAAGGTGAGCTTTTCTTACCGCGCGCACGCGGAGGGTCTTTAAGAAAATCTTCCTTACGAGGTTTCTGCTTGGACTTTTTATTAGTGCCTTGTGACTTTAGTACCTTAGGACCAGCTTTAGATGGCTTAATGACTGTGCCAGAGATAGATGGCCGGACGGAAGTTACGGTCAAGGCAGTCATGGTCCAGATCTGTGTTTCGGCTTCCCTCCGTGGTACCGGCGAGGCAACAACAGAGCTTAACGTACCCGAACGCAGAAGCGTAGTTTGGCGCGCATGGAAACGCCTCCGGGCTTCAGCGAGTGAGAGTTTTTCCTTTACCCGGATCTCCTGGATCGCCTTATCGACCAAGTACCGCGGACAGTCGGCAAATGACGCAGAATGGGACCCTTTGCAATTAACGCAGACGGGGGCTGATGAACAGGTACCATCGTGTGAGGTTTGACTACAAGAGGCACAGATGTAAACGGCACTCTTACAAGAGACTTGCGTATGCCCAAAATGTTGGCATTTAAAACAACGCAGAGGTATAGAAACATAGGGCCTCACCGCAATTCCTTCACACTCACTGAAATACTCGTGGGCAGATCGACGCCATCGAAAGTGATAAACAGGGTACTATTGGGTACAAAAGCTCCTTCGCGTTTAGCCTGTACTCGATGAACTGCCGTTACCTTTTGGTCGGAAAATATTCGACCAGTTCATCGTCCGACATACCATCGAGGCTATGGGTGGTGACGACGCCTCGAAAGGAATTTAAGGTGCGGTGCTTCTCAACATGGATGGGGTAACCGTGGGGAAGCGTGGCGCGCAACAAAGACTTACTTTGTGCATTGGATTTGCTTTGTACTAACAATGAACCATTACGAAGGCGAGTGCAGGAATGAATCGGACCAGCAATTGAGTCAATACCTTTCTGGATAATAAAAGGGTTCACCTTCTCGAAAGTTTGACCTTTCTCTGTTCGCGTAATGACTAAGCAACAACCAGATGTCGGTGGTGCTACTTCTGTTGCCAAGATTTTTCGGCGCTTGTTCGAAATGATTGAGAAAGAGGGCTCCATAGCGAAGGAAATCCTTCACCATTGCAACCGTCTCCGAACTCGAGCGCTAACTTCCCGGGCGTTACTCCGGCTTGGGTGAGTGGCCTATCTATACCAGTCTCACCCCAGGGTAACACCTCCCAGAACATAGACAGAGGGACCCAATAGCCGTGGGAAGTCAGCAGCTTATGGAATGCCCCCCCGCGGGACTGCAGTTGAACAGCGGATACGAACACACACCCTACATGACGACCCCGGGTGGTGGGGATGACGCCATTATCCACTCACCCAGCTGCGTACCCAGTGCGCGGGTATCCGTCAGGCTGTGTCCACGGAGGATTAAAAGAAAGAAAAATGCGTAAATAAACCAAAAAGTGTGTCGGCGTTTCGTACGAAAGGTAGGCCGGCGAGGAAGAAAAAAACATGTGCAAATGGTCGTGGTTTGAAATGGTCGGAAATAGACTAGACAAGAAAAAACGATGGTGACAGGCGGTATGGAACGAAATGCAAAGAACGCACGAGAGCCTACCTTATGTCTCCCGGTCACGAGGGCGATCCCACCTCGACCGGACGAGGGTGGAGGGATGACAATGTAGGTGAGTGGCTCGGGACCCCGGGTTCGCCAAACCTATACTCACATAAAGTGAGCCCCTGGGGAGGCAACAGGGATTGAAATAGAATTTAAAGGGCTTAGGGAAAAGGCGGAAAAAAGGAACGAAAAGAAAAAGAGATATCTGCAGACGTAGACACCTGAAATATGCGAAAAGGTGCTTGTGAAGAACTTTAATAAATCCTCGCTTCTAAAGAGAGAATATCGGCGAATGCACAGGTTTAAAAAGGCCCATACACCATCATACACAAGCTAGGTGATAGGGTTTACCGGCTGTAAGACTCGACAGGGAGTAAAATTATTGATAAATAAAACCTCGCTTTAATGAGACCGTTCAGGGAGCTCCCAATTGTTCACCAGAACCATAATAACATTGCTACGGTGTGTGCGCAAGCTGACAAGGTTGTTCCTGCTTAAACGGGAAGAAAATAATGCATACGTATAGGAATAGCCAATAGGCAGTAGAACAAATTGGAAAGGGTAACGTTTCTTCATAGAGGGGCGAATTTGTATTATTTTCAAGGTTGCCCTAGGGGTTTCTTGAATTTGTTTGCACAATAGTGGTCTTACAAGTGAAATGAGAAAAATGACACAGGTTACAGGCACCGTAGAGGAGTCTTAAATTCAAAGACAGACATGGGACCTTTCCTTTTTCTTTCTTTTTTGTGGGGGGGGGTTATTTATGGACGCTCTTTTAACTGCAGTGTTCCTTAGCGTCCCATTATATATTGGGCGTGAAAGACCGTTAAATTTTCTCAGAGGCCTCTTTTTCAGACTAGAGGTTCTTTCATGTGGCGTAAATCTACCACAAGGAACCACCGGCTTTACTTCCCTTCCGAAGGAAGTCATGCTAAGGATTTTTACGCCCGAAAAATTCATCGCTGTCCGCCTGGTTTGAACCCACACCTCGGGAACTAGAGGCCAACATGAAAACCACTACACCACGGAGGACGACGCATTGGTTGCCGCCTCAAACAAACGAAAGAATTAAGAAAAAGGGTCGTACCCAGGTATAAAGCTGTTACCTGCGCGAGCTCTAAGCGTACACTAAGCCACCGCCAGAATAAATGGTCTTAGGATACTAAGCTTGGTTAAATGAAGGTTGTAAAACGTAAGTATGTATGAACATGTATGCGCAAGAAGTGAAGTGAAGTGCTCAGTGTAACAGTCACACGCGTGTGACCGGGTGCTAACCGGCTTTGCTTGGTCGACATATAAAAAGGGGGCCACAAAATTCTGCTTGAAATGACAGACTATATAAACAATACAAGGTGAAGAACTGAATACCGTAAAGTCAGAAGCACCAACCAGTTGGCCAAATATATAATTAGGGTATTGTTGTTATTATTATTGTTAGTATCCATATTATATCATATGAATGTGTGTATAAAGTTACTTTAGTTTTCAGTGGCACATTATTATGTCCGTATCGTGCATTTCCTCTCATGTAGCATAATTTGTCAGATAACACAACTCATTTCATGTGCTTCGTTTGCAGATTTCAAAATTTATTGTGCATTTTTAGTGTAACACAACTCAAAGAAGACATTCATAACGAAACAACAAGTGATTTGACTCAACTATATCTAATCAGTGTATTATTATAGGAGTTTGCAGGTAGCAAAGTTGCTACAGTTTTCAGAGGTATATTACTGTGTCCCTTTTCCTAAAATTTAACTTCTGTGGTGTAGTTGGGTAATATGATGTATGTTACGTATTGTTTGCACTGTTCAAGGATTTGTTGTGCATTTTTTACATGACTAAAAATAATGCTCCAATGTAATAGAAAAAGCACGAAACGCTCACCACCTACCATCTCTAATGCAGAACGCAATGATTGCTCAAACATTTATATGGGATGTCGTGAGAATCCTCCATCAGCCTTTTAGTCCGATGCAGAATTCATCAAGAGAGCTTATGTAGCCGTACATTCAGTATGAGATGAATCAGATTGAAGATTAGATAAATAATAAATAATTCGGTAAACATTGAATAATACGATAGCGAACACGAGCACATGCACTTCTCAGGTAAGAAAACTTACAAATCGAGAAGGCGACCATTGTAATGGACGGGATACGACGGTCCTGGTCATAAAAGAACTGTAATGTGGGTTTCAAGGTGATATGCCGTCAGGGCAAAAATGCAACATCCTTTGTTAACCTGAGGTACGTGCTTCGAAATAAGAACGAGGATTACGCACTGTCCAAAATTACGTGTTACAACATAATTAGAACAACGCAGCGTGTGAACATTCCGCAGTTGAAAACTTTCTAGACTTAAAAGCGGGGCGTGGCCAAATGTTCGCTTTGCCCAATAGAATAAAATACTATACATAAAACCACGAATCAAAGCAAGATTACATATCATGTGTCACTAGTAACTGTGAAACAGTCGCATGATCAAGAAAAGTAGGGAGGAATTCTAAGGTGGCTGTTTCTGAAAATTCACAGACGAATCCCTCTACGTTTTGACTTCTCAGGGTACATTTCTGAATCGAACCCCTCGAGTGACGTACACGATGTGTGTACGCGAGTAGCTTTGCCCCATGCCATATCATCTGGAATTAGAAATTAGAAGCTTTTCCGCGGGATAGCGAAACATTCCTCATCATGTGTTCCGTGATAAACGTAGTTACGCGCCACATAGCTTTGGGCTAATGGTGCTGCTGAGTTACGGAGATAAACCAAAAACTCGTATTAAACATGTAGATGATGGGCCAGTTGGATGTCGTGACTCGATAAATTCATGTAAATATACTTACACAAACAAAATATACCGAATAAAGACAGATCCAGATTTATTATTCTACAATATTAGGAAATTCCACACCTGAGAAATCTTAAACACTCTAATAGCTCTACCGATACCAGAAGACAACAGGGACGTCGCAGAGGACGAAGGACAGCGAGAAAGCCAGGCATTTTATACCAACTTCGCATCCTTTCCCTTCCCGACCGCCCACTCACAGCAACTACCGCCAGCTTCAACCAAAGTGTAAACGTGCTGGATGGGTGCTTTTAAAACATGAATATTCACAATTTTGCATTATTTAAACTAAATATTGTTGGAATTTTATGCAAATGTTTAATTTTTACACCTGAAGAATAAAATATTTTCAACTCTTTAGCAGATAAAGAGACGTGTTCCCTAGTTATCACATTCGTGCACTTATAAGGAATGCATTAGCATAAATAGGAGTACACTTTGACGGTTACGTAGTCACTAATTAACACAAAACCTATTAAAAGAGCTGTGATTTATTGTTACCGTTGAGGAAGTAAACTCTCGGTATGGAGAGTATTGCAGGTGTGTTTCCTCTCCAGAGCTAATAGCTCGAATGAACAGAACACCTCGCAGAACGAGTATTCACTCTACTACCCCGTACATTCATGTGGCTGTTGCGACATGCATATTGGGATTACACAGGAGGATCCCTTTAAAACGATCTTTATGCGTTTTTTAGGTAAGTAACAAAACCTTTTACCCAGAAGGTTACTGAAAAAGTACCTTAAAAAGCGTTCTAAATAGGAAATGTTGTATCCCTTTGCTATGTTTAAATTTTTTTAATGTGATGTCCAAAGCCTTTTAAAAAATAATAGCTTTGGAATTAAAAGAAGACTATACATCATTTTCCGTTTAGCATGTTTTCTTAACTACAAGTGGGTAGTGAAATGGGCTTCGGTATGGCAGGAAGAGCTGAAAACCACAGAAGTACGCTCAAGTTGACGCTGACCTCTGACTCATCAGCTGTGGTGTTCCTGGCAGTTGCTTCAATGGACTCAGAGTCCTGGGTTCGTTGGTTGGATGGCAGGGATTTGGGGTTTGATTCGGTAGAGCTGAGGTTCTTGTTTTTCAGGGGTGGTGACACTGCCTTGATGATATTAATAATACTGCCGGAGAAGTTTGGGTTATATCTTTATTTTGTTACGTAGATTCCTATCTGGTCAACCCGCCACCTTCGTCGTCGAAGCCACGGTTATTCTTATCACTTTCGAAGTCGCTACTTATGTGTTTCTCCGACTAGCCCTCGAATTGCCTAGATTTCATAACTTTATTTTTACACTATCAACTTTCTGATTATTTTCTTCTAATTTCGTTTCGTCGACGTCCTCGTGGTTAATTTGTACCGGAATGTGCCTCGGCCACTGTCATGGTTAGTTTGTCCCCGACTGTCTCGGCGTGTCTTTCCTCCTTCACGCCTTTTGCCAAACAGTGGAATTTTCCCCTCTCCCTTTCTTAAGTTTCGTTCTGTTTTAAGTTCAAAACGTATCATGTGATGCCTACGCGATCTTTCGATTGGCTATAATTTTTGTTTCATGATTTTTTTTGTTATTGGCTACCCCCACGTGACAACTTTCACATCTGCTTCTCACAGCTTATTTTGAGTTTTAAAATCTTCTCCCGAACATTCTTAGATCGTAGATAAGGCACATCTACTTCCTCACCCTTTTAAGCCTTGAAAACCGTTGTAAACCCTGTCCGAGCCAAAAGTATAAAGGCGAGACTTCCGGTATGCAGGTTCGTTGACCATCGCAGGTAAAATACCTCTGCTTCGAGGAAGCAAACTTTATTTCTCTGCCTTTCCTCCAAAACCCATTCCTAACATGAATTCAGCACATTTTCGTCGCTATGTTCGATCGTATATTATTATTATTATTATTATTATTATTATTATTATTATTATTATTATTATTATTATTATTTCTCCTGGGTCTCGATAACCAGCTTCATATGCCCTGACGGTAAACTTATCATCGGACCTTTAGGTTGGATGATGGGTTTATCGTTAATGTCCCATCTAAGCTAATCTAAAGTCCCTCTCTCCCTCTATTCCTTTCATTTATCATTTTATTTATTTATTCATTCATTTATTTAGTCAGTGGCTTACGACGATTTGATGCGAGCCCACCGTTACACATTTATTCTGTTCACAATACATTTCAATCACTGTACACAATACAATTACAAATTTACACAAGTATTTTCACCAAGTAAAAGAAAAACAATCTACATAATATCTGGCCGTCAACAACCAGGCTACAAAACATTTACATTTAAGAAATCTGTTTATACACACAATACATTCTTCAAACAATATTTTTTTTTTTTAATTACACATCTTAGTTCCATCTTTCTCTCTCTCTCTCTCTCTCTCTCTCTCTGTCTCTCTTGCACATTACCTACAATACTGTTTTTCTTGAAGCTATTAGCAGCCTCCACACTCAAGACACCTTTTGATACCTTTTTTTTGCCAGGTATACATTCTGTCCGGTTTTCTTACTCTATGTCATTAACATCGTGAATGTCAAGCACACTGTTTTAACAGGACATTGCTATCCCAAAGCTACCAATTTGTTTGTAAACAATGTTCGCATATATGACTTTCCTTACTCGTGTTCCGAGTGCGTTTGTACATTTTCCCTATCCGACTCTACTAAATTTCCTTGATCCTGCTTGAATGGACGAATCAATGATAGATGGTACCTACCGATTATTTTCCCGGTCCTTAACTGTTGGAGTTGAAATACCCTGTCCCCGAAGGTTTGTGATATCCGATAAGGACCTTTCCAACACATATGCATACGTCTGTATTCCTTCTTTACTAGCGAAGATTTGTCAAAATTCCTCACTAGTACGAGGTCACCTGCTGCCGGAGTCCAGGTACGTGTGTATCTCTTGGCCTTCTGTCTCCTTTTCTCTGCTTTGGCTTTTAATTTCTCAACGGCGTTCTTAATCCTTTCCGCGTCCGATTCCACGATAGTTTCAATCGCTCGTGGTACACCCGGAATAATACTATTTGGTTCATTCCCTGTGTGTAGTTGCAGTGGCGTGTATCCATGGTTACAGTTGAGACTGTTATTGAATACATTCTCGATGTATTCAATGTATCCGGGCCAACTAGTATGTTTCTGACTCGCTAAAATCCGTAACGCAATACTCAGGTCCCGCATCTGTCTTTCGCAAGGGTTTGAACTTGGGTGATAAGCGCTAATATTGTACACTTTTATGCCTGCTTCGAGTAGTCTTTCCCGAAATATCCTTCCCTTATGTGCCGGTGCATTGTCCACCAAGATCGCCGCCATTTTTCCATAATTTGGTACGTAGTGATCAACTATTTTGCTCGCGCAGATAGCGCTGGTCAGCTTCTTGACTGGGTATAGCTTCACAAATTTGCTCATCACGTCGACTAATACAAAAACATATTTTAATCCTGTTCTTCCGGTGGGCATGGGGCCGTGGCCATCGGCCGTGATTAACTGCAGAGGGAGATCCCTCAGAATCGTCTGTGGTGGTAAATCATATCGGACGTTCAGCGGCTTAGCTTTCTGACACATTGCACAATTTGCAACAAAAGCCCTCAACTTCTTACCAAGCCTTGGAATATAAAAGTGCCCATTAATGACCAGGTTTGTCTTCTCCACTCCGGCATGTATGAGTGCGCGATGATATGCATCCATAACTAATTCTTCCAATACAGCAGGTACGAACACTCGCCATGTCGGCCTTTCTCTTCCACACAGTTTATATATCACATCGTTTAGAATGCCGTACTTCCCCGTGTTTTGTTTACTGATCGGCGTGGCTATCTTCATTATTTCGGCTATCTTCTCATCTGCCCTTTGGAGCTGAGGCAGCCTCTTCATTTCGTCTGCTAAGCGTTTGTTTAACGTTAGGTCTAGTTTCATCACGCAAACCTCTCTTTGTGTATTTCCCTGCGTTTCGGGGAACTGCCCCCCTCTCTTTAGTCTGGACAACATGTCACTGAACGTATTCAAGCGCCCTGGTATGTGGCGGATTTCTATATTGTAAGCCATTATCTCGTGTATGTATCGAGAAATTTTGCTGCTCGTTAATTTACAGTTCTTGATGAATGACAAACTTATATGGTCTGTGAATACGATAATCTGCCTGTTGTACACAAAGTGTTTAAATTTTTGCAGGGCAAAGAAGATGGCCCCTATTTCTTGCTGGCTAACGCAAGCGGTTCTTTCGGCTTTTGTTAATGCTCTGGAAGCTGTAGCTATTACATGTAATTCCTTGTTTTCGTCAACTTGGGCTAGTACACACCCGTAAGCAATTGACGAGGCGTCAGAATAAATATGATAAGGAAGGTCCATACGCGGGCGTTTTAACAGTATCGATTCACTGAACAGCTGCTTTAGCCTGTTAAATGCATTTTCCTCGGCTTCGGTCCACCTCCATTTCCTGTTCTTTTCTAGTAACGCTCGTAATGGGGCAGTATGCTCGGCGTATCTGATTACAAACCGACTTTGATAACCAAGTACACCTAGGAACTTTCGCACCTGCTTCGGGTTCTTGGGGGGGGGAATTTTCTGAATTGCTTCCACGCGCTCGGGGTCAGGCGAGATGGTTTCTCCAGAAATTATATAACCTAAGAATTTCACTGATGTAGCGAAGAAAACGCATTTATCCCAGTTTAATGTCAAACCACTGTTTGCAAGTCTTCCAAGAACTTCGTCAAGGTGTTGGAGGTGTGACTCTATGTCTAAATCATGTATTAGGATGTCGTCCACATATTGTGACACATACCCTTCAGTTTGTGTGCCTAAAATCTGGTGTAATGCCCGGAGTAGTGCACCACCGCTAACATTTATTCCAAAGGGACAGCGCGTAAAATTATACAAACATCCAGAATGATAGAAGGCCGTATATTTGCGCAAGTGAGGGGCCAGTTTGATTTGCAGGTATGAATTTGTCAAATCCAACGAAGTAAACCATTTTTGTCGCCCGATACTTGCTAAGATTTGCTCTACATTCTGCGTGCAGAACCTGTCGGGACGGATAAACTTGTTTACATGTCGGCCATCGATAGTTAGCCGAACGCTCCCATTTCTCTTACGTACTATACATAATGCATTTACATACACCGAGTCTGACAGTTCAATAATGTTCTCTCGTAGCAGTTCTTGGATTTTCTCGTCTACCGCACTTCGCAATTCGAGTGGGATTCCCCTACACTTATGTTTGAAAGGCGTGACGTCAGATATTTCAAATGTATATTCATAGTCATGGTATACTCCTGTCCTTGGGGTGAACACATCTTTGTGTTTTACAAGAATGTTGTAAAAGTCTTCTTTCTGTTGGTGGTTTAAGCATGCTATTGATGCTACATATTCGTGTATACCTGATAGGGACATGTTTTGTTTACCCACTACCTGCGAGTCGTCCGGTCTCTCACCGAAATAAACATTTCCATTTTCTGTGTTTAACTCACAATACTGAGGTGCTTGACCTACCTCTGACTCATCAGCTGACTGCAGTGGCGTGCCGTTAAGATCTCTCCCTTCGCACAGTTGTTGCGTAAAAATTCTTACCACGTTAATGCCTCCCCCAATGTGCAAATATTCAATAAAAAATTGTTCTTGTTGTATTTGCTCTTCTATCTCGGTTAGTACCGTGTATTCCATACTCGGGGTTTGAATGAACGGTATTCTTCTTAGCGATCCGTCTACTGTAAGCGTCAATAGCGCTCGTCCATAGTCAATAGTGGCTTGGAATGCATTTAGCACGTCGCTTCCCATCAGTATGTCTACTACCAGTTTGTCTATTACTAAACACAATATTTCAAGTTCAACATCCCCTATGCAAGCATTAATCATGACCTGCTGCGATATCTTTTGTTTCGCGCGGCCTACAGCCATTATGCAGTATGCGTTCTTTACGGGTAGTGTCTGTAAGTTCTTATTCTTTTCACTGAGGTGATTGAATAGTGCTTTACTGCACGCCGAGATCATGGCTCCACTGTCTATTGTTACCAAGTACGTCTCATTTCCGATTACTGCCGCTACTCTCGGAGATTCTGTTATTTCCTGTGTTTGACTTATCTCCGTGTATCCGAATTCCTTGTCATGCCGGTTTCGGCTGATATTGTGGCCTACGCTATTTGCTTCTGTATTTTTGTTTTCGTTCCCTGTGTAATGCGAGAACCTGCTCGCATTCTCTGAGGTTGAGCCTGGGAACGCTACGACTCTTCCTGTCTCTAGTTTTCCGGCCGTCGTGGCCACGATCCTTGACTGGGGCCTCTCCCTTGGCCTATGCTTTGTCCTGCCATTGCCCCGCTTAGGTGACCTATCGCGTCATCCATTTCGCGGTGGACATTTTGCGGCTGTCGTGTCTGTGATGGGTACCCGCTCGGCGCCAAAGCGTGACTGTACGTCGGCATGCTTAAAAGTTCGTGGTTCTCATCCCTACGGGGTGGGGTCGCTGGCCGGCTTGGAGGTGTTCTTGGCCTGTTCGGGGGTGTCCTTGGCCTGCCCGGGGTGTTTCCATGTCGGTTCGGGGGAGTTTCTGGGCGGTTCGGAGGCGTTCTTGGCCTATCCGCTGTTCCACCGTGGAGGTTATTTCCCCGGTGTTGCCTACTATTCGCCGGGTACCTGGAGAATCTCATGTACTGAACGGGATACTCCTCATGTTGCCTCGGTGGCCTACCCGTGCCCGTTTGGTTCCAGGGCCTATAGCTTCTCTCCCGATTTCTTGCAAATGGCTCTTGATAACGCTGTCGGACTGTGGAGTAGTTGTTCAACGCACCTTGTGCCCTCGTCCCATCATTACGATGCGAATTTATCCGATCAATGTGTCTGCCTTCAGTCCTGATTCTGGGCCTATCTTCTTCCCGCGTTCCGTACCCCTGCAGAGCGGTAAGTAGTTCAATAGCTTCGCTCAGCGTCCTCGGACGTGCTACCACGAGGTGATGACGTATAACGTCTGGGAAGTGTCGTGTCAGGAGGGATACAAATTCACCTTCGGGCATCGGTGGGTCCAGGAGTTGGCTTAATTGGCCGAGTCGCAAGAAGTAGTCAACCATCGACTCACGCTTCTCTTCCCTGTATCGGCCATTATTTATTTCTGCGCGCACCCTGTACTGTGCAACGCCACTCCAATATTTTTCCAAAAATGCAGACCTAAAATGTTCATATTGTGCATGCTCGCCTACCGTCAATCGAAACCAACTCAGGGACGGGCCTATCAAGCTCCTTTTTATAATTACCATTTTGAAACGGTCGGGAATTCCCCTAAGCGCGAAATAAGATTCGAGGTCATTAATGAACTGCTTCGCATTATCGACTTCACTGTTGAACTTGGGGATTGGTAGTTCATTCAAAAATTGTATAGGTATATTGCATTGTTGCAGGGGCCCTACGGTGCTTGACATTTCACTTGCCGGGTGCGGTGAGGCCGAAGGAGTGCAGGCAGGTTCGTTCGACCTCGGTTCGCTACTCGGGTTGTTACACTGGAACGACGAAAGCGCGGAAACCTGAGAGGTAATTCGCGCGTCCGTGGCTCCTTGAGATCGCGGTTCGATTTGTTCTACCGCGTCCCTGCGAGCATTGACGGTCTGTGTCAGCTCCTCCCTTAATTTGTCAACCCCTGCTTCAAGTGCCTGTTGCTTGTTCTGTAATGCTATACAGACTGTCATTGCTTCTTCCCTTGCCTTATCACTAATTGTACATATTAAGTTTTCATTGTTTACAACTTGTTGGGCCCTGATGGCGTCTATTTCCACGACAAGTTCCTTCCTTACTACCTCTACACTAGTCTGTGTTGCTTTTAGTTCGTTTCTTATGTATTCTACATCCTCGTAGATTACATTTTGACTTGCTCTAATTTCTGACAAGACACCCTGTATTTTATTTTCTAAGCCCTGACTGATTTCCTTATGTTGGATGCTTAATTGTGAGGCTATCTGCTGCTGCAATGTTTGTTCCTGTATTGTTAATCGTTGAGTCAGTGTTTGCCCAAGTGTTTGCTCTTGTTCTGAAAATCGTTGAGTCAGTGTTTGCCCAAGTGTTTGCTCTTGTTCTGATAATCGTTGAGTCAGTGTTTGCCCAAATGTTTGCTCTTGTTCTGTTATCTTAGTGTTTAGGAGGCTCAATTGAGCCAACATTTGTTGCAGCATTTCGCTCGTGTTAAGTGATCCGGTAACTTGGTGTTCTAATGTTTCGTTATCTCCATTTTCTACACCTACCCGCGTGCTATTGTTACTGAAAATTTCCCCTTGTTCATTGCTATTACCTTCCATAACGTTGCCGGTTAATTTCTTGCTTCTTAACAGCATTTACAAACATACATACCCCAATTTACTTATATCTATTGCATATACACTCCCTTCCAAAATTTCATTAACTTATGTATCATGCAGTTAACACTTACTCGGTGCTGGGTTGAGCTGCTGCGAAGTGTTGTAGTAGTTCACAAAACACTTCACTACACTTACACACTTTTTTGGACACTGATGATGTCTGCGCTGAATGTCTGCTTCCTCGTTGTAATGGAGCGGCGTCGATGTCGCTTGTTGCCCCACGTCTATCGGTACACTCTGCTGCTGGTGGTTGCTGATGTCGTCATCGGCGTCGTCTTCCTTCCGTTGTCGGTTCTCCGGGTGCGTTATCCGTTGGCAGTATTTCGAGCCCCAACGTAGTGGGCGCCAAATGACGCTGACCTCTGACTCATCAGCTGTGGTGTTCCTGGCAGTTGCTTCAATGGACTCAGAGTCCTGGGTTCGTTGGTTGGATGGCAGGGATTTGGGGTTTGATTCGGTAGAGCTGAGGTTCTTGTTTTTCAGGGGTGGTGACACTGCCTTGATGATATTAATAATACTGCCGGAGAAGTTTGGGTTATATCTTTATTTTGTTACGTAGATTCCTATCTGGTCAACCCGCCACCTTCGTCGTCGAAGCCACGGTTATTCTTATCACTTTCGAAGTCGCTACTTATGTGTTTCTCCGACTAGCCCTCGAATTGCCTAGATTTCATAACTTTATTTTTACACTATCAACTTTCTGATTATTTTCTTCTAATTTCGTTTCGTCGACGTCCTCGTGGTTAATTTGTACCGGAATGTGCCTCGGCCACTGTCATGGTTAGTTTGTCCCCGACTGTCTCGGCGTGTCTTTCCTCCTTCACGCCTTTTGCCAAACAGTGGAATTTTCCCCTCTCCCTTTCTTAAGTTTCGTTCTGTTTTAAGTTCAAAACGTATCATGTGATGCCTACGCGATCTTTCGATTGGCTATAATTTTTGTTTCATGATTTTTTTTTGTTATTGGCTACCCCCACGTGACAACTTTCACATCTGCTTCTCACAGCTTATTTTGAGTTTTAAAATCTTCTCCCGAACATTCTTAGATCGTAGATAAGGCACATCTACTTCCTCACCCTTTTAAGCCTTGAAAACCGTTGTAAACCCTGTCCGAGCCAAAAGTATAAAGGCGAGACTTCCGGTATGCAGGTTCGTTGACCATCGCAGGTAAAATACCTCTGCTTCGAGGAAGCAAACTTTATTTCTCTGCCTTTCCTCCAAAACCCATTCCTAACATGAATTCAGCACATTTTCGTCGCTATGTTCGATCGTATATTATTATTATTATTATTATTATTATTATTATTATTATTATTATTATTATTATTATTATTATTATTATTTCTCCTGGGTCTCGATAACCAGCTTCAAAGTCTCATTTGAAGAAGGCGGACTAGTTTAGCAGAACATTTTAAATGAACAGCGCCACTACTGCCGTCCTTTCCCACTAGCATTTATAGGAAAGTTCAGTGAACACAACACGTGCAGCGTGTTGCTGTGTGCTTCTAAAATTAATTGTCGTTGACAAACATGGACTTCAAATTTCCTCACAATCTAATTATTCTTTGTTTCATTACAGTTGGATCGTTGTCAGAAAAATCAAATCTACCTTTACAAAATAAGTTCCACAGCTCATAAAGGATTCCATCGCATTGTCATCACGGTTTTACTGTACCCTCACCGTCGAGGTTGTTGTGAACTGTAAATGTTTACTTCTCGTCCTAAGGCAAACAGTATCCGGAAAGTGTCCGAAGTTAATCTTTAGGTGCCCAAATGTCTGTGACCAAAAATCCATTTCCTGCACCAAGTACTGATTCGCAATACGACAATAATAATTACATGAATCAATTTGTTCCAGGACGTAAATACTTTCGCCGTGAGAATTAAGAATGCAAGGTTTATAAATGCGTGAACAATTATAAAATAATAATTTTAATCCATGCATTGTGACAATATACATCATATTGATGCTCTTAGTTTGAATGCTTGTGCAATAAAATATATAGGAAATACCTTTGGGAAAACTAGCGTACCATACATTGTATATTTGGCTACAATTTGTAAACAAGGAAAGGGTACCAATACAACATAATTACCCTATCAGAAGAAGGAGTGCAGAACTATTTGCATATGGCTATAAACTGGACAACAGCTTAGACATTTAAACGAGAACTTCCATCAGCCACATGGAGACAAAGGTTAGAGTGAATGTCGCCATCGATCGGCAATAAGAAACCGATATTAAGACGACGGTCGTGTAGCATGAAAACACAAAGTTTAGGGGCATTAAGAGAATAATAAACAGAAATATATGAATTTTCGTCTTCATTTCTATGTGTTTATTAGATTAGGAGTATATTTTAATTTTACGACAAAATAGAATGAAACACTGCCTTAACTGTGCGTCGCTGTTGAGACCATGTGTAGATAGTTGGCAATGCTACCCTTCGGCAGTTCGGCCATATTTTAGGGGAGATAAAGTGTCCTACCGATCCAGTGGCTATAATTATGCTCAAGTAACAGAGGAGGCCATGGTGATAGTATGTTGGGCTTCATTGGTCAGTATCAACATAAACAGCTGCGTTCCTCTGTGAGTTACTTTTTATGCACATAAGTACACATCCACTGACGTCATAAATACCAGGTTGCGATTGCTCTGCAGCACTCCCAACAGGACAGTTCAAAGTCGAAGAGGCCAGACGTTTTCTCATACGGAAAGTAAAAGTCCAAGGATTAATAATTTAAAGCTCTTTATGAAATTAATTCTAAAAACTAACGGTCAGAAATTTTGAGCTGTTCTTTAGGTACACAGGTAACAAATACGTCAACAAGCGTTACAATTTGAAACATATTCGTTATTAGTTTATTGACTCAACAAGAAACCCAATTAGTAGTATAACAACGGACCCGGTTGTCCTAAAAACTTATTTCAGCAAACATGTGGTGATAGTTAATCCTGGATTTCAAATGAATGGTAGGCGAAAGGTGACCTTGAATTTATCAGAGAAGCTGCCAAAATCTGCAACCCATACTTATGCTCTGTTTGCTGAGTTTCCCCAGGCACTTTGTTTCTTTGGCTTTCTTCCGATTTCTTGCATCTGATGATACTGATTTGTCCATTACTTCGCTAACTCGTCATAGGCGCAAACTCTTAAATATGAAATTTCTTAATATTTGACAGTTAATTACCTTTTTAGGATTTTAGAAACATAGCATCAAACATTAAGCGTTTCTGAATAGCACTATGAATAGTCATCTTATGTCCTTAATGCCTACTGTCGCGAATTCGTCTCATACCAGTTTCATGTAGTTCTGGAAGCGTATGCATTTAGAATACCGGTGACGAGTGGTGCACTTTTTTCAAATACCAGAAGGAATTTAGATCCTCTACGATAGAAGGACTTTATAGACAGAATGTCTGGAAATGAGGAATAAAATGGTAGTGTAACGAGCTGTAATAACATCTGTAGCCCCAGTGCACACACAAATGTCGAAGGGGTCCTTCTATAAACGAAATAAGACAAATCTTAAAAGTATTAAATAGGAGAACATTCAGGTTCATATTCTATTGTTTAATATATCTAATCCTATCAATCAAGTAAAGACCTCTTATGTCTGATATTGTGAACAAACTTCTCAAAATTAGGTTCATCATATTAATTATAGCTTACTCCTTCATGATGGATTAAATGTAGGCACTAAAGGGTTAACAACCTCGAAATACACGTTAAGAGGGTCTGAGATTAACTCTAAGATGTAGTTAATATTATATTTGAAACTATTACCCATTTTTTCAATGCTATCTTGAAAATAAATGTTCACAGCTGGAAGCCAATCTTAGGTCCCCATTCCTGCACTGTAATATTAATTTAGAGCCATTATTAAGGTTCTTAGGATATTATTTTATATTTGGAGTAATATTTAAATATAAAAAAATATTTTCTGTACATCATGAGGCTCCAAATAGAAACACACGGAAGCTTAATAGTATCCACGTACTCGGAACTTTCCCTCCGTGTTCTCTCTTAAGACGCCATAATGCAGTCCCATTGTATAAATAACATTTCAAGACCTCAAGGGTCTTTGAAAGCTGCTGGAGTCACCAGACGTTACAGAAGTTAAAGCTGGCATTTTCAGCAAATAAATAGCTTTTTATTACTTCAACTTCCGCCTTGTGAGTTTGTGGCAAGCTGCGGCGCAACTGTCTCCTCCAAGATTTTTTATGGTTTAACTCACGTCGTCAGTTGTTATGGGTCTTTGTCTTACGTGTATTTTCCAAAAGTACCCTATTATTATCTCAAAGGAAAACCTGCATATAGAACTCCTTAAATTGTATGAGTATCACTGATATACTTTTAAATTATCAGTAAAACTTCTGCATCTTCGGGGTCAAATTATTCAGAATTAAAATGGAAAACTCCAAACATTCCTTGTATATTGTATTTGAACTTGATGAAATATTTTAATAACCTATGTCACAAATAGTTATGTTATAATAATTACAGTTATAAACAGTTATTTATACATCATTAGGACAGATTAAATTGGGTTAAATTACATAATTGACAAATGTTTATAAATTCTTATTACTACAGGTTGATGTACCTCCTACATTTTTCTCAGTGGACTTTGTTTATCCTCTAACTTTGTTTCTACTGTAGATTTATTTCTCAGATATTTATTAAAACAGTCTATACATTTTTGCTTTTGGTGCTCTTAGACATCCTCAATGTAAATACTTAAGTATGCGCAATGGATAGATGAAATAGCTATTAAAACAGCAAAGAAACTTTATTTTGTAAATAAAGTTTATTTTTGTTTGGCCTTCCTATCATAATTCCTCTGTCAGATTCTGAAATAGTAAATTTCTACCTTTTCAAATTCTTAAAAACTTAGATTCTTACAAAGTATAGGGAAACACTAATAAATGGTTTAGTGAACATTGCTTTGATACAAACAAGAACTGATAGGTAATACTGTGTTGAGCTGTGACAAAATAATTGGTTACTTTAATAGTCAAATAAGATATACCGGGTGTAACAAAAATGTACGGCACAAATTGCAGGACACGTTCCTCACACGTAGACGAAGAAGTTATGTTATACGAATATGGGTCTGGAAACGCTTTGTTACCATGTTACAGCTCATTTACTCCAACTCATTAAACATGGGAAACACACAGTAATAGAACGTGCCAGCATACCACATGCAGCTCATTCTCACAGGAGATATTCAACATGCCATCCTTGAGCATTGCTACATGCATCAATCCTCCGCCATAGTGAATCCCGGATGCGCTGATGTATCCCTGGGGTATTGCGTATAGTTTCACAGCTTCCATAATAGGCGCCCGGAGTCTCTCAATATCTGGTACTGGGGTTCGATACACAAGAACTTTGAAATGCCCTCACAAATAAAAGTCCAGTAGGTTTAGGTCCCGAAAGCGTGGAGGCCAGGCAGTTGATCCACCTCTACCTATCAATTTGTCAATTATTCTGTTATTTTGAAGCCGACGCACATTAACACTAAACTTAAGTGGTGCTCCATCGTGCATGAAGTAAATGTTTTGTCGCACAGATAAAGGCACATCTGCTAACAGAACAGGTAGAACATTCTCTACGAAATTATGGTAACTTTGTCCGTTGAGCCTGGGTGGAAGAACGTGAGGCCCTACCAAACAATCACCCACAATGCCGGCCCAAAAATTGACAGAAAATCTTTGTTGATGACTTGCTTCAACGCTTGCGTGAGGAGTGACGTCAGCCCATACATGCCGATTGTGATAATTTACAAACTGATCTCGCTGAAACGACGCCTCGTCTGTGAATAGCACCGTTGCACTAAAATTAGGGTTGACACCTTGTTACATAAACCATTCGCAGAAGCATACCCATGCAGGAAAATCAGCTGGTGATAGTGCCTGCACACGCTGTAAATGGTATAGATACAGCCTGACCTCATGTAACACTCGCCTGACATGTCGTCAACATTCATTGTTGCAGCTACTTGTCTTGTACTGACATTGGGTCGTCGTGAGCTGCCTAAAGAATTGCCGCCTCCCGTTGCGGTGTCCTGTCCTTCTAGGCATCCCAGGTCGCGAGTATCAGGTCCCTAAGACGACGACCAATGGCTTCAATCTTTTTACTGTAGGGGCACCTTCGTCCTGGAAATCTCTCCCGGTACAAAGGTTGAGCGCAAGCGCCATTTCCTTCTGCTAATCCATACATCAAAGGGCATCTGCCATGTCTGCATTTGTGTACACTGCCATTGGACGTGCTAGGTGAGCAATCAACTCTACTGGTGCCCAGTAACCCGTGTGCTTACCAAGGTCGTACTGCTCAATGGAAAAGTTGATGTTACATATAAACAAGCAATAAGCAATGACGTAAGTCGCATAGCAACAGGGACATGCAAAACCAAACACTGGCAGTGCTCCTACGATAATGACAACGTAACCAGACGCAACCAAGAGTGCATGTTCTCCATGATTCTAGCGTTCTGCTCGTGTGTGATTCCCATGATTAATGAGGTAGAGAAAATGAGTTGTAACATAGAAACAAAGATTTTCCAAACCCATGTTCATATAACATAATTTTTTCGTCTACGTGTGAGAAATGTGTCCTGAAATTTGTGCCGTACATTTTTGTTACATCCTGTATTTGTCAAAATGTGCAGTCACCTTTCAAGTTGTAAATAAGATAGTGAAACGAAAATTATCAAAACGTTTTGTGAAATTTCAGTTCTGCCCAAGGTTAACTCCTTTTATAACATTTAGGAAGTATTAGTGAACATTTTAATCGCATATCAGCAAAGAAAGTTTCAAGTTCTGAAGATGTACTAGAGCAAACAGAAACACCGACCTTTTTTCCACATTTCAAACGCAGCTTCATAAGAGAGTTGTCATGAGGGAGAAAACCATCTTCAGACAATCGCCCTCCGGAGGTTCATTACACCTGTAGCTTGTAGCTATTGTAATTCTTACAGTTGCAGCATGCAAAGAGGATATATTAGGCCAGTGGCTCTGAAGCTCTTAAAATTCTCAAGACAGGAATATCTCAAAACGCCAGCAAAATTTTAAGGTAAATACAAACAATTCTCATAAATGTTGCTTCATGCTTTTTCCAGGAATTCGAATCGCTGTGTGCAGTATTGATGGATCGAAGGAGTCGGAGTCATTTCAAAGGAACGCTTCTTCCTTCGGAAGCGTGAGTTAACCATTCCACTTTTCGGAAGTAGCACTTCGTTACTTCCAACCACTTCCAACTCCGCCGGAGTACTTCCACAACGTTTCACTTCCACTGCTCCACTCCGCCAAAGTACTTCCAAAACAGTTTTACCTTCACTCTGCCGAGTACTTCCAAGGCATTTACTTCCAACTCCGCCGGAGTTACTTCCATAACAATTTTACTTCCACTCCGCCGGAGTACTTCCAAGACATTTACTTCCAACTTCGTGGGAGTTACTCCGACAGCAATTTTATTTCCACTCCGTCGGAGTTACTTCCACAACAATTTTATTTCCACTCCGCCGGAGTACTTCCAACACCGTCGGAGTTACTTCCACTCCGCTGGAGTACTTCCAAGACATTTACTTCCAACTACATCGCAGTTGCTTCCACTTCCACACTTTCAGTTGTATAGTTCCATCAATTCCATTGCCATTCCAACGACTAATGCGTATTGCTTTATGCGTATAATTTAGAAGTCACCATGACGTTGGATATCGTTTCCTTTATAGTAAATGAAATGACATTAATTCAGCCGGCGTCACCTTGTAATTTGTTAAAAAGGTTTAAATAAATTGTCAATAATTCTGACTGAAGTACTGATGAATTATATTTTGTGTAATTTATAGAAAATTGAGGTTAAATGTCCTGCTGAATAATACGACAAATGCAATGAACATTGCGATTGAACGTTAATACAGAATTCCAAAATTATGCATAAGCTTGTCGTTTTTTCTGAAAAATTAAATTGGGTTTTATTTATGGACGCTCTTTAACTGCTATGGTCCTTAGCTCCCATTCTATACTGGGAGTGAAATACGGGAAATTTTCCTGAGAGGCCTCTTTATAAGGATTGAGGTTCTTTTACGTGTTTTAAGTCCATGACATAGGATTACTGGTTTTACTTCCCTTCTAATGTGTTTTCTGATGTAATGGTTTAATGCCAATTGTGCTTTTATAATAAAAGCCAATTTTTAATTATATTTCATCTGCTCGTACTTTCCACGTGATGTAGCAGTGATATAACTAAGGGAATATTGCAATAAGTTGAACGTTACTTACGGAATTCAAAAAATTACAGAAGCTTGGTTATTTGTGATATAATCGTTTAATGCCAATTATGAATTTATAATAAAATCCCAACTTTTAGTTACATTTCCATCGACTACTTTACACGTTATGTAGCAGTGACATCATAACGGAATATTGCAGTAGATCTGTAGGAAAATATTGCATTTCAACCACCTAAATCAATATTTTATGTTGACTGCGAGTTTAGCCTTAAAATTGGTGGAAGAGTCCTTTATGTAAGTACCACAGACTCTGCATAATTTCCCATGAAGAAATATATTTTTCATTTGTTAAATTCCCACTGCAAGCAAAATAACTTCGTGAAACCAGAAAACTCTTAAAGCATAATGAGCGATACAAAGCTAGAATAGCATTTAATCAGAAACTTCCTTAGTCACATAATCTCATTTTAAATCAGCTGAAGCTGATAAATGTTACTTTTAGTTTCGCCAAACTCTTTTCGGTTCAAAATGTTGGTACTTTACATTCATCATTTTCCTTATCCGCTTCGTTGTTGGCTACCCGACATGATGTAGGTTAGTAGACGTCAACAGCCAAATAGCTGTTATTTCTGCATATGAAGGCAAAATGCAATTGAGTTTTATTTATGGACGCTCTTTAACTGCTGTGATTCGTAGCGTCCCATTCTATATTGGGCGTGAAAGACCGGTAATTTTGCTCAGAGGCCTCTTTATCAGGCTTGAGGTTCTTTTACGTGCCGTAAATCTACGACACGGGACCACCGGCTTTACTTCCCTTCCGAAGGAAGCCATGCTAAGAATTTTTACGCCCGAAAAAATTCATTGCCCTCCGCCGGGTTTGAACCCGCGACCTGCATATGAAGGCGTAGCTAAGACGAACTGTTTATAAGTTACATCATTCCGTATCTGCTGACCTGGAGTTTTTCATAAAGTTTGAGTAATACCTTTAGAATTGCCTACTAAATTTCCTAATTTTATCCCATAGACTTGGGGTTTAGAGTGGTAAATAAAATATAAACAAATTGGAACAGCATGCCGTTTTAGGTGAGGTTTGTTATCTCCGTCATTATTGAGTAAAATCCGGTAACAGTTCAGCCTTATTTGTTTTCCTTCTGGCTTTAATTATTGGCAATTTCTATGCCTGGTAATTATCGTATTTACATGCCATGCTTATTTCGCTGTTTGCAAATAAACTCTGTCATTTATAATACATCCAAAGCGTTTAGCAGACATGCTAAAACTCAAATCAGAGATGTTGGGAGGGAATGTGAACATCATCCACAAAGGCAATTTATCCATTTTACACAACGTAATGGGAAATTGAAGAAGAGTTCGGAACATTAATTACGTTACATTATTTTTAACTGTAGTCCTTAGAATTTTAGCATTTGTTGCATCTCTCATCGACTTTATCAGAGGTAAGTATTAGTGCCAGTTAGTGGCGTCACGACCTACTTTCAAATTTGCGTTCAGTTTAGAGCGAAATGTTAGCTAGGTCTCATTGCTTTCCTTGCTGTTACTTCTGAGCACGAAAAAAAAGTTGGACTATCGCGGCATTTAAAACCTTCCATGTCTTTCTGATGCAGCTTCTGCTCGTTAATCTAATGAAGCTTGAACATGCCGTTGATGTAAGAAATGAAACACAAACCAAAACACTGTAAAGTGTTGCTTATAAATGTAATAGGCAAACCAAATAGCATTTCACAATGACAGTCCATAATTCGATTTACATTTAACAATGGCGCGAGAAAAGCAAATCTGTGTGGTGTCTGCGACATAGTCAACTCGAGAACCATACCTAGTACTACTTTCCAATATATTTTATTGCCGACTACTCCTAAAAATTAAATTGGCTTAAATGAAAGTCTGCGGACTCATGTTGTGGTAACGTGCACACAAACACCTTTAAGAGGTCTTTCTTTATATTTTGGAGGTCCTCTAAAGTACATGATTTCATTTGCATATAGCATTATGTGCCCGAAATCTTTCAAAGTAGCGTTGTCAGAGCTGTCGATACTATTATGTCCTAAAACCGCAAAAGCCCAACAAAATCTAATACCATGAAACCGTTTTGAAAATTACAACAGTTTTCCTTTATCGTCTCATGATGATCAGAAGTGATGGTCAGAAGCCAAAATTAATGACGGCATCTTACACCAGAAAAGGGAATTATTATCTAAAAGGAGAATTTGAAAACATAACATACTTATTTCGTTAACAAATCCTGTGTTCCGAGCTTAACTGTGAACTTTCTATTTCGCATAAAAGCTTCTTCACATTGAAAGGGGATATATCATACATATTATACATTGTACATATGAAAGGGGAACCATACACAGAAGAATTGTATAGCAATAATTTAATTCACTGAATGTTAAAACATTCAGCATGTAACTTTGTGCAGAGCTATTTATAAGCAACGGGCGCGCTAGCTACTGGAATGGGAATTCCTGGAACTCATAACGGCCGTGCTTGGCACAGAGTGGTACGACGCTACATGATGGCGCTGAAGCGCAAGGTTCTGAAACCTCATATTTTCATACATGGTTGGGTAACGCGGCCTGAGGGCCAATGGGAAGCATCGTTACATTTTCAAACGTAGAGGACGGCGTGGGTAAGCCGCACTATATAAGACCAGATTTTGCCGAGGGGGCACTCTTACATATTACCAGTTCAGCGCAACAAGAAGTCACGCCGAAGCAAGGTGCTACAGATGCACGTGGGTGCATATAAGGGTGGGGATGCGTGTGAAGATAGATAGGCTCCTGATAAATATTCAAGTGGTGGGATGAAGTAAATGGGAAAAGCTAGCCACCCATATCTATTTGAACGAGGAAATAAACATCAGTTATAAAGGGAAAACTTACAGTGTATTTTTTAACTTGCCTCAGCCACTAGAACCTGAGATTAACGAAACTTAGCAATTAGGTAGGAATACTCCTACCGACGAGCATCACTAGCCGAGGAAGAAGAACACTACAAGAGTACGCTGCAAGAGTCAACCAACCATTTCCCGCTACAAATGGCGCCAACGTGGTTTCACTAAATGAGGCATCACCACGTGGTCAAGTAGTCCACACACACCAGCACCGAGAGAGTCACCACCCACGCACCGAGACCTTCCAGAACTTCCAGACCTTCAATTCTACACTGAGTAAAGTACCAAAGTATAATTTATATATCAGGCTCAATTGTTGAAATTTAACATTGCATGTTGCTCAGAAACAACAAAATTGTAACCATGGCTAAAAAATCCAACGCTAACACACATGTAGAGGGAGAAGCCAGTGCTCCACCTCTGGGCCAGCAAAATATTCACATTTTACCTGAGCCACATCCTCTTGTAACACAAACCACGTCAGCAGAGTCCACAATTATGGTAGGAGATTCTGGACGCAGCTCTGTCAGTTTAATGCAGATGCTGCAGTCTTTGTTAACATCAATACTGATTGACGCAAACAAACAATTAGAAACGAAAATCACAGCAAGTAGTCAACAATTACAGGAACAGTTACAAGATAAACTCACAGCAAATAGCCAACAATTACAAGAACAGTTACAAGATAAAATCATAGCAAATAGCAATCAACAATTAAATACTGTACAGGAAATGTTAGAGCAGATCAGTTTAGAGCAGGAAAACATAAAATCAGAGGTTGCAACATTAAAACAAGAATTGCTTGTAAATAAAGGCGAAATAGCCACTTTGTCAGAATTTGTCACTGCTCAGGTAGACACATTAACAGCTCAGAACGAGGCCATTCAAAACCAGTTAGGGCAGGTAAAAGACACCTTAGCAAACAACCACCTTGGCATTAGCGGCAAGGGTAGATTCCGAACTAAAAGCGGTTAAGACAGTTGTAAATTCATCCCAAATAGCCAATTCATTTGAAATTAATGAACTCAGAATTGTGGTCCAAACAATGAATACAGTGCATGACAAAGACATGATTGAATTGAGGAATAATGTAGAACGATTAGAACACAAACTTACTGCAAATCCAAGCTCACTTAGTGAATGCCAAAGATCGACGGACCCCGGCAGCACTTTATTGTTACCGGGCGAGGCCACCAACAATGTACATAATTTATGTAACCAGGATGTGCATGCTAGAAGTGTAACACCTTCGGTCACCTGCTCTCATTCTAACAGTAGTCTTAATTCACACTTGCTTAATGAGTTATCACCTTCAATATTTGATGAGGTTAAAGGGAATCACCCTAAAGAGTTTATTAGCGAATTGGAGCAATATTTTCGACTTAAAGCCACTCCAGACGAAATTAAGTTAATTGCTGTGCGTAAATGTTTAAAACGGCGTGCACTAAACTGACTGCGTCTCACGTTGGGGGATTCTTTATCGCACAGGAATTCAAACAAGCTTTCCTACTTCGTTACTGGGGACCAACAGAAGTGAACAATGTAAGGTTACAGCTCAACAATGGCCTCTACAATCAGAACATTCACGGTAGCTTGATCGACTACGTTCTAAAATTGGCGCAGAAGAGCAAACAAATAGAGCCGTCACTGTCAGACACGGAAGTAATTGCCCTACTCATAAACCACTTTGATCCGCAAATCAGAAACGGTTTAATTGTTGCACAACCGCAAAAAATTTCCAAAATGCTGGAGCTCATCACAACTTTCGACCAGAGGCCCAGTACAAGCACCAGTGGCACACACCGAGGAGCAACTACACGCAAGATGGCCGTCAGTCACCGCCATTTTCGGGGACCGGGGCAAGAGCCCCGCCATACAACCATGGACGGCACCCGACGTCACTAAGTGTAAGGAATAGATTTCAGCCACCAAGATATGAGAGGAGACAGCAACCATACCAACCCAACAGACAACAAAGGCCACAGGGAAGAGCAGCAAATATAAATAACATTCACTAATCAGGACGGAGCCATTATTATTCAGAGAGCCGCAACAATGGAGACAGAAACTCGACCGATAGAAATGTGCACCCAGGAAACCGTGATGGACGCCGGAGGTATTCAAATGGTTCAGGCAGACACAGTCCGGTACCTTCACATGTCATTGAGAACACAAGCATCGGGAGAAGATGGGGATCAAACCCGGAATTAAACAATGGACAGCCTAACGACAGCAAAAATCGGAATCAGGGAAACCAAGCACAGGTGTTTGAAGGGGTCAGGTAAACACCTTAAATACCACGGACAGAACAAAACCGTCAAACTCAGGGCCCATTGCCTCTATTAAAAAATGCAACGATGACATGGACCACAACAATGCCAGCAAGAGCTCAGGAAATCAGAACAACAATGAATGGCCAAGAATTACGGTGGACATAATGGATATCACTACAACGGTACTATTAGACACTGGAGCAAATATTTCTGTATGCTCGGAAGATTATTTTCAACAATTGCTAAATAGAAAAATTAAAATAATGTCGTTACCCATCAAAAATGTGTATTGTACTGTGGCAATTTCAATAAAGGGCAGAACGCGTAAAGCACCAAGCCATGCTTTCCGTTAAATTAGGAAACAAAATCTTTAATGTCATTTTCCTAATAGTACCACAGCTCCAATTATTATCCACAAGGAAACATGTCGGAGCGCATTCTAAGGGACATCACTGGGTATTTCAGAATTTTGAACCACAAACGCCACATAGGATGGCATGACCACTGCAAGAACATTGAGTTCATCATAAATAATTCGGTGAACGCTACTACAGGCTACACACCGGTTCAACTACAATTTGGAAGAAAACCGGAACCCACACTCAAGAACACGCCGGAAACCATACCAAAGAACCTGGAGGAAACACCGCTGGAACAATGCCGGAAAGCCCTGGAAAGGATACGAAAAAAGGCAGACCAGAGGAAAAGATCAGCCAAAAGCCATAGGAAAAAGTGGACACCACAACTTGGGGCCCTCGTACTCGTCAGAAATAAAAAGAAATCCTCAGCCTGGAGCAAGGAGTATCACCGAATGCATCTACTGTACAGAGGGCCAGCGGAGATAACAGCTCAGTTTGGTCCACACACTTATCAGTTAAAGGGTTTAGATGACAACAAAATTTGGGGTGCTTATCATCGGCAACTTTTAAAGCCGCTCAAAACCTAACCAAGTTGTTCCAACTCGCTAAACTTTCATAAAAACAATTCTCATAAATTGTATGTATATAATAGGAATACTTTGTGTATATTTATATATTTATGTATTATGCCATTGATCATTTTGACCAGTCTACGTTTTATGTTAAAGTAATAAATTTACCACGGGCGAGTGAAAAGAATTTGAAAATACGAATAAGATGAAATTTAAGCGAACAGTTACGCTCATTTACGTATACCAATAACTTAGATTTTTGCAGATAATAATAATAATAATAATAATAATAATAATAATAATAATAATAATAATAATAATAATATGTGAATTTAAATATTTGTAATTTGTAAATTAATTTTGATATTCCAAGCATAAGGGCTCATTTCAATAATTTGTATGTCTGAAGCGGTCAAGTAGGAAAACAGTAAATTTAATGCGTTGTGATAAAGTCTGTAACATCCAACAAAAACAAATAATGAATTTAAATTCGAAAGTTCATTGTAAGTGATTAAAAATTTTCTTTCGTTTGTTACACTTATGATGTATTGTTCATGTCACCTCAGAGAGCAGGAACCACGACTGACACTTTAGCATCGTAATTAGCTAAACATTAATTAGCGATAAGCAAGGCACACAATATGCGTGTGAAGTGGACTAGAAATACAGGCAAACTAAGGGCTAGTGGAAGTGAATCAGTGCAAAAGAGAGCAAAAAAAAGTTTTCGGTAAAGTAGGAACAGAAAACTATAATGAAACTACTTCCGAAAACGAAGAGCAAAAAGTGCATTTTTTTTCTTTTCTTGTGCAACTTACACCACACACAAACAAACACCAGTCGTGCTGGACATTAAAAAAAAGAAGAAAAATAATAATGTGAAGATACTTCGAATTACAGCACAAAAAATTTATCAATGTCTTAATTATTGTACATTACTTCTTTTCATGTTAGCTTTAAGCAGTTTATTTGTACATTATCTGTTTACTGTGTTTTTTTCGGGGACATTCATCTATGTTCCGAAAATGTCCATGTTGGAATTTTAGCAACATAGCTGCGGGGCATTTGAAAGGGGATATATCATACATATTGTACATTGTACATATGAAAGGGGAACCATACACATAATAATTGTATAGCAATAATTTAATTCACTGAATGTTAAAACATTCAACATGTAACCTTGTACAGAGCTATTTATAAGCAACGGGCGCGCTAGCTACTGGAATGGGAATTCCTGGAACTCATAACGACCGTGCCTGGCACAGAGTGGTACGACGCTACATGATGGCGCTGAAGCGCAAGGTTCTGAAACCTCATATTTTCATACATGGTTGGGTAACGCGGCCTGAGGGCCAACGGGAAGCATCGTTACATTTTCAAACGTAGAGGACGGCGTGGGTAAGCCGCCCTATATAAGACCAGATTTTGCCGAGGGGGCACTCTTACATATTACCAGTTCAGCGCAACAAGAAGTCACGCCGAAGCAAGGTGCTACAGATGCACGTGGGTGCATATAAGGGTGGGGATGCGTGTGAAGATAGATAGGCTCCTGATAAATATTCAAGTGGTGGGATGAAGTAAATGGGAAAAGCGAGCCGCCCATATCTATTTGAACGAGGAAATAAACATCAGTTATAAAGGGAAAACTTACAGTGTATTTTTTAACTTGCCTCAGCCACTAGAACCTGAGATTAACGAAACTTAGCAATTAGGTAGGAATACTCCTACCGACGAGCATCACTAGCCGAGGAAGAAGAACACTACAAGAGTACGCTGCAAGAGTCAACCAACCATTTCCCGCTACAACATGCTCGTAACAGATTAATACCTCACAAAGAAGATTCCTTTTTGTGCATCTGATGCTTTAGGTTACGAAAACAGTATAATTAATCCAACACTAACTCACAACTGTTAACATTGGATTTCAACTTCTTTGGATGTTGCAGGCAGAAGCAAATTACGTGTCTGATCGCTGAATGTGGCAAAAGAAGAGTCATGACTCCGCAGTTAATTTATTGCACCACTGTGTAGACTTCTACCGGCATATGGATGGACGGTCGGGCGAACGACCCGGCGGTTGGATAGGTGGATGGACGGACGGGCGGGTGAATGCATGAATGGATGGATAGACGGACGGACAGACGAATGGATGAATGGATGGGCGGACGGTGGGACGGACGGACGGGCGGGCGGTGGTTGGATGGATGGATGAATGAATGTATGGACGGGCGGACGGACGGACGGACTGGCGGGCGGTTGGATCGATGGATAGACAGACGGACAAACGATCGAGCGGGCGGATGGATGGTTGAATGGTTGGACGGAAGGACGGGCGGGAGGGCGGTTGATGGATGGATAGACGGATGGACAGACGAATGGGCGGACGGATGGATGGATGAGTGGTTGGACGGAAGGAACGGGCGGGCGGACGGTTGATGGATGGATAGACGGATGGACAGACGAATGGGCGGACGGATGGATGGATGAGTGGTTGGACGGAAGGAACGGGCGGGCGGACGGTTGATGGATGGATAGACGGATGGACAGACGAGTGGGCGGACGGATGGTTGGATGGATGGATGGATGGATGAGTGGTTGGACGGAATGACGTACGGGCGGGCGGTAGATGGATGGATAGACGGATGGACAGACGAGTGGGTGGACGGATGGTTGGATGGATGGATGGATGGGTGGATGGACGGAAGGACGGGCAGGTGGATGAATGGATGGATAGATGACGGACAGACGAACGGGCGGGAGTATAGATAGATGGACGGTGGGACGGGTGGACGGTTGGATGAATGGATGGAAGGCTGGGCGGATCAGATTCGACTGTTCACCGTTTATAAAACCAGACTAATGCCTACTTGACAAATATGATCTAATAACATTTGAACTATTGTGATTAAAGCCATAAAATTGAAGTTTGCGTGCAAGAATCTCATGGCATATATCCTTAAACGCTTTAGAGAAATAAAAAACTGACTACAGACAATATTATCCTTTTCCATTTGTTAAAACTTTTTTTCAGGAGTGAGATTATAGTATCAATTATGCTGTGATTAGTTCTGAAGCTAAACTAACCTTCCGAGAAAAGCGAATATCCTTTGAGATAACCGCTTAATTGTTTATTAACGAGAATCTAAAAAGCTTCCATAAATAGGTAAAATACACAGAGGTCTATAATTACTAATTTCTGATTTAACACCTTTCTTATATATATATAGGTATTACCTTTGCAGTCTTAAAGACTTTAGGAAAGTAACTCAAATCAGGACAGCAATTACTAACATGAATAAAAGGTTCGCAAATGAATACCAATGGTATTTTAAGAATATTACTTATGCCATAGATGTCCACCCATGTATTCTTTTTAATTCCAATTATTGTCGCATAAGCATCTTCAACACTAACATGTTTAGATTGGAATGTATTGGTAGGATTGACAGTGTCATTTAATAACTGAGCTGCCTTTACATTGGTGGAAGGTATTTTGTTTAATATTTATAAATTTTATTTATAAAATACCCATTAAATTCGTAAGTATTCAGATTTGGTACAATCTTATTTGATTTTGATTTGGTATTCAGAATTTATGATACCAGAGACCAATTAACTTGATTTTTGCTCTTGGAATTTATAAATAAAAATTATTAATTATTACCTTTTTGCTAGATTAAGCAGTTGTTCTATTAGCACATAATATTTAAGCTTGTATGCAGAATTTCTATAATGGTACACAACATCATAATAAGACATACCATTTATTTTCATAGCTTGGAGCTCATTGGTATACCATTTTTGTGAATGGGGTTTTGCCATTTAAACCCTAATAGCTGCCAGTGGGAAAGATATGTTTATAGTATCAACTAACTTGCAATGAAAATAATTTACCTGATCCTTTATATGCTGCAATTTATACATCTCAATCCTGTTAATATAAAATAATGTGAAATAATATCGTTAATATGCATTATTAACTTATATACAGAATCGGAATTTAAAAGTTCTGCTTTCTGTTTAGTGTCATAACTGAGACGGTCATGATCAGACAGAGAAGTTCTAATAAGGTAATTCTCCTTCTGAAAAGAGGTCCTAAAATTATCAACGTGTTTCCCAGCCCTATTGGGCAAATTAGCAGTCATTTTCAGTTCATAACCTTGCAAAAAACTTGTAATGTATGTCATATTCTTAGAGTGTGACATAACATCAGTGTTAAAGTACGAGGTTAAGATATTATATATATATATATATATATATATATATATATATATATATATCAATTTTGTTTGTACAGCACAAGTTAAAACATTTATTCAAGCTATCTATAAATTCAGTAATACTATTAGCATTGCTATTTGGTGCTTCATACACACAAATGCATAAATCATTTAAGCAATTAATAAAAGTAGTAGAAATTTCAAATACAGAATGAGTAGCTAAATGTGTAACATCAATAATTTTTGTACTATGCAGACGATCCCTTATGTGTATTGCTAAGCTTCCATGTTTTATATTTATTCTGCAATAATAGTTAGTTATACAGTAAACAGGTACATATCCTGATTATATTAAGTTCCTTTTCATTTAGGCAATGTTCTACTATACACAGAATATCCACATGCGAATTATATCAAAGTTTAGAAATGTACCCTATTTTGATTGAGATGCATTGGACATTCCAGTAAATAAACTTCAAATTGTACTCATCCCGCTTTGCATTTGCTAGCTTGCTCTAGGTTGTGTTTACTATCTGGATGGCTCAGTTGGTTAGGCGCTGGTCTTTTAATGCCAAGCTCGCGGGTTCAAACCCGGCTAAGTCGGTGGTATTTAAGTGCCTCCTGTAAGAGATTTACTAGCATGTAAAAGAACTGCGGTGGTAAACTCTGGCACACTGGCGGGGCTGGTATGATCCTGGCAATTGGCAGCATCGTTAAAAGATGTTTGTGTGTGTGTGTATATATATATATATATATATATATATATATATATATATATGCAATAACTCTGTTTTTTTTAAAAAAGGTAATGTTTGCACCCAGAGGACTTTTGGTGAAATCTAATACCTTATTTAATTTTCCATATTTACTGTCATTTTAAACGAAGTGTATGAATCTGGAAACGTGGATTTCAAAGCCTCAGAAATAGCTTCGGAAGCATTGGAATTCACGTACCTACCTCTGAAACGTATTCACAATTGTGGTTGGGTCAAGTCGGGAAGTGAACTCACTTGGCTTTTTAGACATTGCTTTAATACTCGTATAACGTGCATTTTGCTTATCACTAACAGTAATTTTTGTGGTGTATTTTTCTTACTTCGTTTTGTAACAGCACACCAATTGTCCTGTTATACTAGCTTTTTACCAGAATTTCTAGCACTTGCTTCCATTTTCACCTTCAATTACCTTACTCGAATTAGTAAAATCACCAGATCTTACCGACTTTTTCACAAATGAGGCGTTATTGGCTTGACAAGCTTTTAATCCAGTTTTTTGCCACAACCATCTGCGTTTACAGGATGCCATTATCACGTTTTGTTATTTTCCCTGAAATTAAAAACTGCTCTTGGTTGGCAATTAATGCTATTTGATGTAATAGCATTCGAAGCTTTTCCATAAGCTCGTCCATTATACAGTTTTTTGCTCAATAACATAACTCACTATAAGCAAGTACATTTTATTATCGGCATCACCAATTTTCACTAATGCACTTTAAAAAAACCGACTCACTTTCCTTTTCATCATGTGTTTCGTCTACACCGTCACAGCACACCACATTACTTAATATTGTAGCACAGTATTACGATAATCATTATCACAGATACTGCACTTTAATACATTTCTTAATTTTGTTTTGTAGCTTGCAGTAAGAATCAATCGAAGCACCACTTCCACTTGCCCACTTAAGGAGGAATACTTTATAAATTGGCGGAACTTGCACACATGACCATCCTTCACGAAGGCCAAGCTGTGCAAGTCTGAATACTGAACTGGGTCGCCATCTTTATTCAGCGTTGCTTAGTGATATATCATATCTACTAATGTAGCACCTAAGCTATCGTTGCTAAAGCATTTATCATGTGGTTAGCTTCGTGGAGTTAAAATAGTAATTGCTACCATTCTCAGAAGCTGCATGTTGCTATTATGATTGAAGCAACTCTGGTTTAAACACGTTATTCCGAGCGGGATGCCTCAGGCGGTATTGTCCTTGGCCCGCATTCGGGAGGTCGGGGGTTTGATTCTCGCGGCCGGCCTTCCTGACACATGGATTTTTCGGGGTTTCCCCGCTTCGCTAGGCGAATACTGTGAAGATTCATTACTTCCCCGAATTTCCTGTCCCTCCATTTTACCTCCATTCTCATTTCACTTCACCTTTCATCTACTTGGTCTGTTTTAGGGTTGAAAGTGTCGGTGAGAGTCTCGGCGTTGCATGACAGGTGAAAAGGATGCTGTATGTAACACTTCGTTCCCCAGAATGTAGGCGGTAATCGAGTCCCGGCCCCCCAATGAAATATGCAAGCCTGCAGGGGAAGGGGAGTTTCAATCTGTAAGTGGTAGGAACCCTGCCCTCTGCCTCCTGGTCCGGCCACACTCTGTTTCCTCTCATCTCACCCCTACCTCCTGGGGGCACACTCACAAAGGATCTTGTAGGTCGAGGTGTCAAGTCCTACTCCTACTAAACGGGTTATTCAGTCGATGATCAAGGCGACCTTTGGAAAGCACTAAGTGATCAGAAACATTTTGTTTAATGACCAATAATTGAATTACTACTATCCGGGCTTGTGGATACCGACGTTTCGCCAAGCACAAGGCTCCGGCCGTGAAATCCTCGGTATGTACATTTTGTTTAATGACCAATAATTGAATTACTACTATCCGGGCTTGTGGATACCAACGTTTCGCCAAGCACAAGGCTCCGGCCGTGAAATCCTCGGTATGTACATTTTGTTTAATGGACGTATAGGCTACATATATCATCACACTGACGCTACATGAAACGATAATTAGTTGTTTTTGATTTGCGGTCTCTGAAAGGGAATTATTATGCAATGTTACTTTTGGATTACACAGGAACTCCTTTGAATGGCTGCGAATTACTAAGAAAACCTAACACGTAGCATTCATACAATGTTGCAAGATCATAAAGCCGAATGCTCTGCCATAACCTTTTCCTTGCAGCACCAGTTTAACCACCCATTCATTAAGGTGCACAACCTGATAAATAATACCCTAAGTTGTAAATAAAAGTTGAGACACTCCGTAATTAGCGGATACATTCTCGGGCCGCCCACGATCAACAATAGCTGCTTTGCTGACCGTGTGAGTACCATAATCTGTTATTAATGTTGAGCTTTGCTTGGACAGTCGTTACTCCTGAGTATAAGCAAGTTGCAGGCTTTTAGTGTTTCAATGATATGTTTGTTCACTTCCCGAGTAGAGATGCTTGTAATCTGCCCAAGCCTTATCATTAGGACCCTGTCTACAACCCTTTTCATTTGTTCTGTGCTGCATTAAATACAGCTATTTAATGTAATGATCCTCTTTAAGCACCTTATTCGGCAAATTATGAATTTTTATTTACGCCACAATAAAGTAGAACTCCCAGGTTTATTTAGCAAGGAAAAATAAACAAAGCTTCACAACTCCGTGGATTAAAAAACTGGGGATAAATTAAATCATTATAGCAAACACTTGTTAATATAAACCATGTGCTCAAAAATGTTTAACGATACTGGAAAATATTATTACAGAGTAACAGATTAAAAGTTATGCATGGTTTACTCACCCAAATTCTGAGCGTAGAGGATGTTCGATGTAGCGAACATGTTGGATTCGCGCAAAATATATTAAGGCTTCAGTTGAACTGAGTTTATACATCAGCAGAGGTGCAGTTCATTTTTATTAGCATCAGATCCTGTTTGTCTACATTTTTACATTAAGTCACGTACCTCACATAATTTTCACAGTCATTCTAAGCCGCAGAAATGAAAATAATTTCAGTTCCTCCCCGTAAGAAAACCTTGTAATTTTTCTCAGCTGAACGGATGCGCTATTCTTTATTTCTTAAACTACAACCTTTAGTTAAAATTAAAATATGTTCATCTACAATATAAACAATGGGAATGGTATGATGCGTGTAGCCTGGTGAAACTTCAGTCTTTCGCTGTTAACGTGTAATGAGGTTTCCTTTATTTCGTCAAATACTTTACGAAAGTAAGGGTTTCATTAATATTTTAGACGGAAGTTCTTTGCTTTTTGAAACCAATCAGAATCTGTTGGAAAGGAAACGCGGATTCCCGGGATAAGATAGAAATGGTTACCTTAAAATTATGTTCATAACTTCAATTAAAGAAAAACAGCTAACGCCATTGCTTTCCTCCCTTCGAACGAAGAACCTTTATTCAAATGTTTTTTTCTCAAGGTATTGTTTCCAAGAAAAGCAGCTGGGGAGGTTTTTAAAATCATGTGATATAGGTATATGGTGTATAAATTTTTATTATTTAAGCGTTCAAACACAAGCATGTAAGCCACATGGACAAAGTACATTCCAAATTTTTTTGAAAGCTTTTGTGAAACCTGGATCTTAAATTTGCATTGCATTTATGAAATGGATTGCTTCTCGCAGAGCCTATTCAACCCACTCTTGAAGTGTATTCTTCTGTAACATATTTAGGAGTTTAGGAAAATATGTATGCATAAAGATGGTCAGGACTACAATACGAATCCAAGAAACATGCTCGAATAGTGTTAAAGTGGCTTATTGATATGAAGGGCTAGATGTCGCAAATAAAGGCAGATGGTTGTAAAACTCACTAGAAAAGAGTTACTTAAAAGAGCTGAGGATAAAGCGTTTTAAACAGGGCGCGGGGTAGCGCAGTGTCTTTGCTTCCGGCTCTCGTAATGAGGGGCTGGGTTTCGATTCCGGGCTCTGGGGTGGAGATTTTAAGTGGGCCCTATTCTTCATCTTGGTCTTACTCATGTGAGGAATCCCAAAGGCCAAACACCGTTCGCAACCCACGATAAAAGCCGTAGGTCCTCTCATTCCAGCGCCATCCTCATCATCACTCTATTGGATGTAATGTATTCCGCCCGCTGGGTGTAGTTACCTCAGAAATGGGTCTAGTCATCGTTTGATGAAATGAGGTATCCCCGGAAGTCATATTCCATATGGGGACGACGTCTGTAAACAGTTTGCAACACTTTAAGTCTCTTTTTCTCTCTCTCTCTCTCTTTTCAGCAGTAACACTCATCTCCTTCTGGAGAATGATAAGTTTTAATTTGAATGTTTACAAATTGAATCTACTTATACAGAGAGATTGTTTTTCTGTGGCCCTGGACGCGGTAAAGCTCACGAAACTTCTCGCTCTTCACACCCTTTGCCAAGACTTGTCGCAACTCGCACGATCATTTCAAGCTTAGCCGTGTGAGCGCGCAGGACTTCCAATTAGTTGATCGCTATTTGGGTCAGCATGTTGTGAACCTTTGAAAACACAAATCGGATTAGTTAAATATAATGCAGTTGAGTTGCAGAAGCTCGGTGTGAGTTTACGTAAAAGTCACAAAAGTCGACGAACATAGAAATTGTAATACAATGGCTGTTTATATACTTAACATATATAAAGACCAAAATACACATATATACATTGATAAATATAAGTATACACACAGGTTATACATAAAAATGGTATTACCCAACTAGGTCTATAATTTGGAAACAGCCTCTATCTCTCCCCATTTGAACAGAGGTTTCACTACTGAGTACTTTAGCCTTTCAGGAAATACATCTTATTACAAATATTCTATTTACAAATGAAAAAGGGGAGTGCTCATTTCCCTCTTAATGTTTATAATGTTCCAATTAAACGAATTACAAGTATAGGAATTGTTTTATTTTTTCGATAATATTACTGGTCTGTAATGAATTAGTGACACTTGGCTAGAATTCAGTAAATTTGTTGGGAAATGATGAACATTTATTTGCGCTTGGTTTAGAGATTAGATACATAGACGAAGAAACGGTTTTGCTTCTCTTAAGTACATTAAAAAGTCGAATCGGAAAAGGTCAGGGATTGCTTCAAAGAAAATTCCCAAATTTGCCCATCAATTTTAAGAGGATAATGTATGGATTGGTAGAGAAATAATAATTACCCATCAGTTGGAGTGTAAAAATTTACGAGAAAACGGCACGTTTTAACGGAAGAAAATTAAATGGAATTGGTGCTTCTTAGATGCAAGCTCAAGAAGTTCATTAAACTGCTTGTCACTACAGCTGAGTACGTAGAATACTTATCCTGGTAATGCCATCAGCTGACTTTGAAAATATAATTAATTATTGCAGATGGTTTCAGCAGGCCGTTCATGAGGACATCTCGATCCGATTTAATTTCCCATACCGACGAGGCTTTGTTCTACCTCAGCGGGAATTTACCGCCCAGAACAGTCGTTACTGGTGTACCAAAAATCCGAATGCAACATTCATAGACCTTCTCCATGACTCAAAAATTGGAGTCTGGTGTGCTATCAATGCACACAGAATTACGGGTGCAATATTTTTTTACAAAACAGTAAACTCGGCACGATACACAAGACTGATATTGACCATATTTTTTGCCGAATTCACAGAAAAATGGCGCAATCACGCGTGTTTTGTGCAAGATGACGTCACTGCTCATAACGCAGGTGCTACTGTAGGTGAGATTTGTTCAGTACTTCCCGATCGGATAGTGGCCTCCTAGATCTCCATATACGAATCCTTGTAATTTTTTACTTTGGGGAACTCTGAGAGACAGAGTGTAAGCAAATAATCCTCAAACAATAGACAAACTAAAAGACAACACCACAACGGTAATTAAGAACCTCTCACTTCAACAGCTCGGTCGGGGTTCCAGAAACAGCTTCAGAGGATATCAGGCGGCCATCATTTCGACAGGATTTTGCAATTAAAAATAGGTGCACTTTCATTTTTCTAGCACAAATCAGAGAACAAACTAACCGGAAATTGCTGCAACGCAATAGCAGAGGAAGGTCGTGCTGGCAGCGGAGTCTTGTGCCACACCAAAATGACCTACCGTTACGTTTACAAATGTATATAACGGAACTGGCCCCCTAAGGGCCTACTACGGTATGTACGGGATTGACGCTCCCGGGGTCCCGAGCCGTACTCTCGATTGGTTTCCTCTAAGAGGTGAGAGGGCTTTTACCAAACACCCAATAAACTTTGATCAACAAGTGTGTTTCACAAGTTATCAGTTACCTCTCTGAACACAGTATGACGGATACCGCTGTGCCGGCGGAGGAGGAGAGTCGCAGAGGGTGACTGGGTAATGCGTAATTCCCAGCCCCTGAGTATCATATAGGACTGTGTTCGTATCCGTTGATTAACGTCAGTCCCGGGGAGGGGCCATTGCATGAGCTGTTACACTCCTGAACGCGATTGGGTCCCTCTATATGTTAATTGGGAGGTGAGGCCCTAAGGTGAGCAAGGTCCAGGCTAGAACTCTCACCTAAGCTGGGGTGGCGACCAGAATGTGAGCATGCCATCGGAGACATTTGCAATGGTGAAGGATTTTTTCGCCATGGAAGAATCCAAAACAACAAAATATAAACAAGTGAATAGAAAATAAGTAGTCGAGTGTTGTGGTCCTCGCTACTTAGTAATTAATAGAACAGAGGAAGTTAAGAAGTTTACATCAGTGAACCCTTTTATAGTGCAGAAGGGTCTCGATAAAATAGATGGTCCTGTGAAGTGTGCATCAGAAGTCGAAATGATACGCTCTTCGTTTGAAGAAAATTCAGCATCCCAGACAGCGACTATCTTGAAAGGCAACGTTTTAGGAAGCTATGCTATTACAGGTGAGATGCACAAGACTTTAAACTCCTCGCGCGGTGTTGTAAACACCCGTGCATTGGACGGCATGTCCAATAAGGACATTTACGAGAATCTAGAAGATCAAGGTGTGACATCTGTATATCGGTTCAACGGAGACAAGGAGGTGAATTTGGGCCTACTCGTACCCTGTTTCTTACGTTTAATCGGGTAGAACTACCTCAAAGGATTGAGGCAGGATATGAAGCCATTGAAGATAGCTCATATATCCCCAACCCGCTTAGATGCTATAAGTCAGCGCTTTGGTCATACAAGTGATTTCTCTTTCGGTGAAGCAACCTGTGTTAATTGTTCAGGATTCTCACACTAGGAATATGTATATCAGCTCCAACATGCGTTAACTGCAGTGGTGAACATCCATCTAGTTCCCGAGAATGCCCCGTTTTACAGATGAAAGGGCGATCCAGGAGATCCGGGTTAGGGAGAAGATTTCCTTCTCGGAGGCCCGGAAACTCATACGTGTCCGCCAACCCTCTGTCCAGAAGTCCGGTACCTATAGCTCAGTTGCAGCTAAACCGGTACCGATTCGGGAAATCGCAACTCAAACCAGCGATGTTAACGTGGCCACAATTTCGGAAAAGACTCCCATACTCACATCTTGTCCAAAGCTTACGAAATCCGCATCTACATCTGCAACAACATCTGCGAAGATCCCTTCAGTTAATTCAACAGCAACACCATCGACTTCAAGCAATAAGACTGACAAGCCCGTAACCTATGATGCACCACGGATAAAGTTCAATACCAGCTATAACCGAACTGAACTACCTGAAGGAAACTGTAAAGTCTGTACACGGAACATCCAAGGTAAAGAAAAATCACAAACATCTCCTCGGAGATCCTCTTCTGAGAAATCTTCTGGGAAGCACTCGGATCAGCGATCAACATCTTCGCTGTTATTCAACTTCCAATCGATTCGAGGTTCTCTAACCGAGGCTTTCTATTGGAAAGAGGTCCTCCCCGTGGAGGGATGGGGCAGGAGGATTATGCCCACACTGCCAGAACGACAGTGAAAAAAGGCAGGATAAATCCTCCGTTAAAGGTGTTAGCCCGACAACAAAGAAAAAGGGAAAATTGATTCAACCAACGCCTTCCACAACGTAGTAAACTTCTACGATTAATAACTTATCCCGTTGTAATTATAATGGTTATCCTACGATGGAATATCTGTGGAATTAGAACACATCGACCTAAGCTTGAAAATTTGCTCAACAAGTATAAGCCTTTGGTCGTGTGTTTACAAGAGACTAAACTCCGTCCGCAAGACAGCTTTCAACTTAGATGATATACCCTAGCACGATGTGATCTCACACCGGAAGAGGATATTCCTGCGCACGGAGGCACTATGATGTTCATCAGAGATGATATATTTATCGAATATGTATCCATACAGTCTGACATCCAGTCAGTGGCTGCAAGGATTAAACTGTTACCATCCGATTTACCAT
Source organism: Deroplatys truncata (assembly GCA_030765065.1). NCBI lineage: Eukaryota > Metazoa > Arthropoda > Insecta > Mantodea > Mantidae > Deroplatys > Deroplatys truncata. The sequence goes on from CM060990.1 coordinate 703,980,700, forward strand.
CTGTAACATTTATCTGCCTCCATCCGAGGACCTCTCTCTCTCATGGATTTAGAAGATCTAGTCTCTCAGTTACCAACGCCTATTCTGTTGGTGGGAGATGTTAATGCCCATCACCCTCTTTGTGGCTCACCTCCGGCTTGTGCGAGAGGTAAATTAGTTGCTGATTTTTGGACAATAATAACCTACAACTTCTGAACACCTGAGAGCCTACATTTCACTCAGACTCCTACAACACTTTTTCACACCTTGATGCTGCAGTTTGTTCACCACAGTTAGCAGTTTCCTTTCAATGGAATGTCATCGCTGATTTACACTCTAGTGACCACTTTCCATGGGTTATTAGTCTCTTAACACAAGATATATGTTCCACATGCCTACCTAGATGGCGCTTAGATCAAGCCAACTGGAATCTTTACTCCCAGTTAGCTGTGTTTAATTACAATGAGCAGGACTGTGTGGATATTTCAAACCAACATCTCACAGAGAAGACTATCTCTGCCGCTGAGCAAGCTATTCCGCGGTCCAATGCCAATACTCGTTGATTTCCAGTCCCTTGGTGAACGGAAGAGTGCCGAAATGCCATTTCCGCTTGCAAGCTTGGTCTTAGGGTTTTCGAGCGTCTCCCCACACTGTATAACCCAACTGAATACAAGAAAATATACGTGCACGCTTACCATTGTTCATTCAGGGGTTTATGAAGAACCGCGTTTTCCGTGTAAGGGTCGGCTCGGTTTTTTCGAACCTTTTTGTTCAGATGAACATCTCTAAATGTGTTCCTTCAGGGGCATCGTCATGCTCATTCGTAGACGACTTTGTCGTTTATTGTACTTCTCTGCGTACGCTGTTTTTGGAACGCCGTATGCAGCAAAGCTTAGATAATCTCCAAGATTGGAGTTCTAAAAACGGCTTTCGTTTCTCAACTGAGAAGTCAATCTGCGTGAACTTCTGGCGCCGTAGGAGACGATTAACACTTTCGCTCCGATTCGGCCCAGATTTACCACCATTCGCAGATTCAACGAGATTCCTGTGGTTGACGTTTGATAGGAAGCTTAGCTCGTCATCGCATATAGCACAGTTGAAAGCGCGATGTGACCGTTCTCTGAATATCTTGCGGATATTAAATGGCAAATCTTGTAGAGTAGATCGGACTATTTTACTGCGACTGTATCGAGCACTGGTCCGATCAAAAATAGTTTATGGGTGTATTATTTATTTCTCAGCACGATCATCTGTGCTGAGAAGATTAGATGCAGTCCATAACCGGGTCATTCGAGTGGCTATTGGTGATTTTCCACTAGCACAGGTATGAAACTTTACGCCAAATCTGCAGAACCTTCTCTGCGTTAATGGCGTGAAATCCTCTTGGGAAATTATGACTGTGCACTTAAATGTATGCCTCAAAATCCAACATTCGCTACGTTTCTTCACGAACGTTATAGAAATAGCTCCGTCAATCCAAGGCCTGCAGGTTTTCCTTTCCGGTAGCTTCTAAGAAAGTAGGACACTGAAATGCCTAGCATGTTTGCTAAGTAGGAGAGGATGTTCCTCCCTTGGTTATGTGCGACATCTCGCGTAGATCTGAGGATGACGGTATACCGGAAATCTACGATACCTACGTTTAGTATTCGTACCCGTTTTTTAGAATTTCTGTCCGGTTACAGTGACCGAATTTTGATCTACACCGATGGATCTAAGAGCATCAACGGTGTTGGATGTGCTTATGTTCATGGAACCGAACCCTATACATTCGGTTTTCATGATAGCACATCCATTTATAGTGCAGATCTGTATGGCATATCCCGAGCTATTTTGCTGTGCGCCGTTGAAAATTGGGAGACTGTCTCATTTTGGGTGATTCCCTAAGTGCATTTCACAGCCTTCGCGAGCTGTACAACTACCATCCCATTCTTCAGCAAATCGAGGATACCCTCCATGTTTTATACGCTTGTGGCGTTCATGTGGCGTGTGCTTGGATGTCTGGTCACGTTGACTTGCCGGGGAATGAACTTGCGAATTTGGTAGCTTAGGCGGCAACCACAGAACCCAGTGTTACAATACCTCGGGTACGTAGGAAGAGTTTAGGCTTGTTGGGCGGAGAGCGGTGCTGTCGTGCTGGCACGAAGAGTGGTTAGCTCTCCGCGGAAATAAGCTTAGGGTAGTTAAGAACATTTCGAAAAACTGGGTAACTTCCTCTCGCGTATCTCGTCTTGAGGAGGTGATTTTGGTTCGGTTGCGTATTGGTCACTGCAATTTTACGTACCCGTTTACCCTTTTCAAGGGTGACCCTGCTCCTATTTGTCCGCTTTATGGCGAGGATCTGTCGGTACGTCACGTGTTGCTAAACTGTATTGCTCTAGCACATCATCGGGACTCTCTGCAACTGCCGGCCAGTCTTGCGGAAGTCTTAGCGGATGACAAGAAAGCGGTTGATAGAATTTTTAATTTTGTGTCAAAGGTAAATTTCCAAATGCGGATTTAGTCTTCTTAATAGCAAGTTTGTCATACTCATTGGTTTAGTTGTATGTATTTATTTATAAATTGTGCTATGTTTTTATACTGATATTTATCTCTGGCTTTTGCTATGATTTCTATATTAATATTTAACTCTGGCTTTTGCTTTGATTTTATCTTCATGTTTATCTCTGGCCTTTGCCATGATATATTCTACTGATCTTTATCACTGGCCTTTGCCATGAACCGTTTTACAAGTGCCCTAATGACCTAGCAGTTGAGCGCCCTTAAACAAAACTAGCAAAAAAACAAACGGAACTGATACGATTGTGACTGGATTTCTGGAAACGCAGTACAAAAATTATTGCATAATGAAACCTGTGATTTGTATATTCATTAAGACAGGAGCTAATCAGTCTGACCTTTAAACCACTAGTCACTCTCAGTTTTCACCTCAGACTTAAATCTCTGACAAGCTGTTCTTTCAAATTTGTCTAGTTATACATAGTAGGCATAATAATGTGATATGAGAATCATTCTCATGAAGACTACATTAATCAAAAATATCAATTACTAATTTAAGTTTTATGAAAGTGTAGGAGAGGTTTAGAAGTTTTGTGAATAGCAGAAGATGAGTGAGCTTAATAAAAACTATAACATTAGCTTAAGAATAATAAAGCTACTTATTTGATCTTTGGTGTCTACTTGCAGAAATAACGTAAAAACATTGATGCTGAGGTAAAAACATCCCCAAAATGCTCTAAAGTTAATAATGAATTAAATTTCTCTTAATTACTTGTATTTATAACTTCTTTCTAATACATGAATGCCTCCCTTGAAATTTAAATGCATGGAACATCCCTAGCTATTTGAGTAAAATCCAAAAACAAATTCAAGCAACATTGTGATTAGGCATCCAGCATCAACAATATTTAGGAACCAATAAGGAAAAATAATTAAAAATGTGCCTTTTCTTTACATTGACCGAATCTCCTAATAATACTCGCGGGGTAACGGTGTTAATCGTTTATACGCGTGGATGCTGCACCTGGTGCATGTTTATCCGGAGCCCGTACATTCACCAGCTGGACTGGGATGAGGTGGAGAGAGTTTTTCCTCCAAGTTCGCCGTAGCGATGTATGAGATTCCTGTCATACCCATCCGCTTTCCACTTCACGAGAGGTCCAGGCATCGTAACCTAACCGACACTCATTCCAGTTACATCGTGAGCAATTACTGCAACAAGGAACACTTTTTACCCAGCCTAAGAGTAACAGAACGGTTTTCAACTAAAAACCAGCTGTAATGTTGTAACTATAGTGACGTATATCGAACTAAGTTAAAGCTATTGCTCATAAAGTAATTTTGAAGGGATTTCAAAGACGCAAAACTTTAATGCTTACATTTCTTCAAACAAAATTAATGAAGGGGAGATTAAAGGTTCCAGCCCGCTGACGTTAAATCTGCTAAATTCACAATTGTTTATTTCAGAAACAGTTTAAGATATCGTACTGAAATGTTTCGGAATGTAGACAAATGGCTTCTAGGCTTACTAATCTAGATGAAATTAATAAAAGAAAACTTATAAATATTAGATATATTCAACCCAACAACATTGTTACAATAATTGAAGAGGTATTTAATCTTGTTATCCAATACGTCTGTTTATTAAGGAATATGGAAGTTTTATCTCAATTATACCATACTTTGATAAGCGTTTATCAGTATTATTTTTTTTAAATAACCAACCAATTATTAACACCAGTTATTAATATCAAGGTAGATACACAAAAGCGCTTATACGTTGTTTTTATCACCATAAAATTTAATTTAGCTGTCTTCAATAGTTTCTGAGAAAACGGTATGTTTGTACCAAAATGTCCTGAGGAAAAGCCGTTCATAGTAAAAATGCAGAAAACCAAATCGTACTTATTTGCAAAGAAATAAACCACATGGCCTAAACCGTCAGAAGCTGCCATACTTAACACTAGTGTCAATCTGTGGAATAAAACTTCCCCTAAAGGATTGCCTAAGGTTTACCTGTCTACTTGAAAGTGTGTACGAATTGATTTTTTTCTGTCAAGCGCTGTGTGTGTGTGTGTGTGTGTGTGTGAAATTAAGGGGGGTTTACAAACTGTTATGCTTCACAGAAAAAACAAACTTTTTAAGTTTTCCCCACTTAGACATCCGTTAAATCATGTAGGACTTTGGCAAATCTCAGAATGCATTACTTGTCATGATATGAAGCTCAGAATTGAGGGTGCAGAGACACAGATTAACTTCTCTTAATTACAACAAAACTACAGTTATAGATTAAATAATACGCACTATGAGGTTTTGGCATTTAATATTCAGCACAAGAACTTACTTTTGCTATTGAGTTTTCTGCTTATGTGCCTTTAATATGTTATATTTATTGGAGCTGTAAGGAAACTTTAACAAATTTGTCTTTAATCAGGGTTTACTAAACATTGAATTTTCCTAAATATATGTATCATCGGACTAAAGATTGGTGAATCAGTTGCTTTGAAAGTTTCAGTGCTGTTTCTGAGGAAGAAAACTAAGCTTCTAATGCAGTATTATCCAATAATGTTTAATACAACGCTAATTATGGATCTGGTGTAAATATGTAATAATGAGGTGCTTACAACTTAGATTTAAGATTTAAGTTCTGTACTATGTCATAATTCTGCTTCAGCATCCAGAAAATGTAGGCTTAAGAAAATTTGCACTCATCTCGTTTTTCAGCATAAAAGTTTTATGATTAGCCTAAAGAGGGCCCAGGCGAATAGATGGCAGAAAGCTTGATAATGAAACCGTGCGTACCTCGGCTGCAATCTCGTCAAGTTGTAATAAATAACCAGCAGCAGAAAAGCCTAATATCGATTTATCTCAAACTTGGCTAAATTTAATTGCTGCATAAATCCTTCCAGCCCCTAAACCTTAGCTCTTTCTCGAAAACTCCAATTTCAGTACCTTGGAATCATAGCGAAAATAACTTGGCCAATGGGAGAATTACGCTTGTCTTTGTTACTGGAAAACTAGATTAAACTGAAGTTATGCAGTTTTACATTGCCATTTGGAATACGTAATACATCAAATTTTTAACATTTTGAATAGGTTTCTGTTATTATATATATGAAGCACAACCTCGACGTTCGATAGGATGTCTCCGAGTTTCGTGCGGAAATATCTTTGAGAAGAAACAAGCTGAATGTTCCAAGCTTCCAGAAGTTGAAGTTGAATTTTACTTCAATGTATTAGAAATAAGATATAAAAGGCAATACTATACGAGAGTTGTTGATCTGCGCTTCTATTCTCATTTTCATACGGTGTAACAACGTTTTAAATTTTGTGTTCAACGGTTTAAACCTTATTTCGGTTCTATTTATTATCTGTTAACAATATTGTGAAGTCGAAATGAACTGAATGATTCTCCTTCACACAAAACAAATACATGGTGTGCTCATGGTCGCCTACTCTGAATATGATATTTACTTAACCGCTGTTCATTTGTGGATAATCTTGCAAGCTCTACTGGATGCTGAATTGCTACTATTTAGTTTCTGTGAATCCAGGCGGGACAAAAATTATACAATGCAAAGAGAATTGTGTATATATGTTCGAAGCTTGTTTTAATATAATTTATGCCGCTTCTTGGACCTGTCCAACATCACCATTCACAAATTCTGGTAGCTGTAATCTAGGCAGCGAGAAGAAAATGTGTGCATCCAGCGCGCTGTAACCTTCGGTTTTTATTAATATTTGTTTTCAGCATGGAATACGTTATTTCGTTCATGTGGATATAGGAACATTTAGAACTCGTATATGAAGAATAATTAGAATATAAAGTAATGTATGAAGCAAGTTCTTTATCATCTTCATCGTCATTCATCACGGATTAGACTGTTGTGTACGCTTTCCATGTCTAGTCACCCGTAACAATGAGGGAAAACAAACCATCTCCAACTTGTCTACAGCGCTCCAAAGACTGTCCTGCACTACGCATTCGTTGCTCTTTGTGCTGACGGGTGAGTGGTTTTAGCACCTATTTCACACAAAGTTACCGATCCCAAGCTATTCAGTGACAATCCTGTAAAGTGAGATTCGAGCAACATTTAGGAATTCATCGGCCAAACCACCTGTCGTCAAACGCCGATCACTTCGAGGTTTTTGGTTCACTTGCTCAACGGTGTCGTCGGTCCAAATACTGGGTCTACCCTCCGCAGTTCATCCTGCACATTTGTGCGTCATTTCGAAGTTCTTGACACCAGTTTAGAACCTGTTTGTCACTCATTATGTCCAGTCCATATACGAGGTATAACTCACGATGGATGTCCGCATCTAATGATAATTTTGCCAACAAAAATCTAATTACACGGCGCACTTCACAACCGGCGGGATCTACGATTGTCGCGGCCATTGAGACCTGCTCTCACCGACTGGCAAACGCCTACTGCGTCACACCAAAACTGTGCTAGGTTCCTCAAGAGTCGGTAGCCAGGGATGCAGCCGTGGAACGTCATTCATGTGTACCATCCGTTAAATATTGTTCACCGAGCCTTAGTTTTTGAATACGCCTCGTATGAGTAGCATTATTCCTCATCGCAATCATTTATTGTTGACTGTAAATCATCCAGTGATATTCGAGATGGCTAGTGATGTGTCACAATATTTACCTACAATAATTTCTTTCTTTTGGCCAGTTCTAACTATTTTCATTTTTTGTCTGTTTTATGACTGTATTTTTCAGAATCTTTTGATTGGGGCTTGGTCCACATCCCCACCATTACAGAAGGAGGAGTTGGAGCCAGCCGTTTGTGAACTCCGTATAGAGCGTTGCTTGGCAGTACGTCCTTAGCATAGTTGATGATGGCTCCCCTACCTATGTTTGATCCTGTAGTTCGTATGTCTGTAGCTGTATTGTAGTTTGCTTGTAGATTGATTTAACACAAATTGTTTTCTCTGAAAATGAAAATTTTAAATTCTTGGTACCAGTTTCTCAATGTGTTTTGGTTCTTACTTGTATTAATTCTCACAGTAATACCATTTCTATGTTCAGTTTTCATTGTAACGCATCAAGAGCCTTAAATTTCATTGTCATGTTAAAATCTTCAAGATTTTGTCATTAAATTTCTGTCTGGGTGTCCCTAATTTAAATGTATTAATGAATAGCTGTTAGTCATCCAATAATTGAGCGCTCAAATCAATGTATTATATATTGCAAGGACTTGCTTTTGATTTAAGTTTTATTAGTTTTGTGTGTCACCTGCCTTTTGTGTGTGTAATATTTGCTTTGTGTACTTTTTCTTGTCCATTGTGACCCTGATGCTTCCCCAAATCTTGTTCCAGTCTACCAGTAGCCCCAGGAAACGCTCCCCTCCACAGAAGAGGACAGCCCCAGATCGTCCGGAGAATGGTGGTTCTTCCCCCGGCCGCACCCGCACAGGTCTTTCAGCTCCACATCACCATCTTCGACGGCAGGCTACGAGAGTGTACTCCCTTTTGGTTTTGTCTGTGCCGAAAGGGTCGTCGGTCACAGACCAACTCTGCAGATATCCAGCTACTTCACTGTGTTTCGCCGTGGTGATTGATTGGTACAGACTATGCGTGCTATAAGTGTCTTCCATCTTTTCTTCGGCGGGTGTGGCTAAGTGGTGGCAAAAGTTACCGAACAAAGCAGTTTTCTGCTCGATTCCCAAATAGCATCTCATAATAGACAGTGTTCATGCAAAAGAGTATTTGCGAGCTGGGGGTTCCTGCGGGACTACTTCATCGTTAAAACAGAGTCATTATCCCTGTGGGGATTCATCAGGGCGTTTTGAAATGTTTGTATATTCAACTTTGTATGTTCATATTTTATTTGTTTTTATTTTTATTTTCTTTCTCTTTTCAGTGGGGACGCCTCATTATTGTTGTGGGTGGAGATCTGACGTGTATGTGTGTGTATTGTATCACGCCAGACACATTAATGCGTCGTTGGCAACAGTATTGTTAGGGTAATTCTTTCGGCTTGGGCGTTACGCGTTACTTTCTTTGTGTGTTGTATATTAGCGTCACTTCAGGTCGAGTGTTGAGTCTGGAAGGATGTGTGTGAATCGTGTGAATGTAACCTCGTGAGTGTAGCGTCTCCCCTCAATTTCTTCATTTTTAACTTTTGTGTTGATGTAGGGGCACCGTGTTTATACTGAAGAAACCACAGGTAATGTCATTTGTGTGAAATTCTCTGTATTTTGTGGTAACTATTCCATGTCTGCTCTGGAACGTGTATTTTGAGATTCTGCTCCTCCTTTTACCTCTGATGCTATGCCTCCCAATGTATATGCTGGGGTAAGTAACATTTAATATCCAGCTGCAACCCTTTTGGCCTCACCCCGGTATATAATAATATGTTCACGGAAGATCTTTTTATGATTGCTGGATGCAAGGATCAGATTGGTCTTGGAGTTAAAGGAATATGGGTTTTTCATCTCCTCGGATATAAACCCTCTAGGTAGCAGTTCAGTTTTAATCCAGACATGCTTCTTTTCAGGATTTCTTTCATTTCTGCAATCACAAGATCCTTACATTCGTTTAAAATCGCTCTGGGGTTGAGTGTTTCTAACGCATTAGCTATTCGTTAAAAATATAACACCTGAACGCAGTATCAATGACCTTGCATTCGGGACCCTGCTAATTATTAGCTCCAACTTCCAGCCGTTTGTTAATGAGAGGGTCGTCCTGTGATATTTCAGATGTTGACTGGCTGCAGCAGGATGTGGAGGCTGATGCTGCAGCGGTGATATCGCTGAACTTTCACCTCAGGTTCCACCGAAGTGAACGACTGATGGTCGGCACATGGTTGACGGGCTGCTGATGAGGTGGAGGCTGATGCTGTAGCCGCCATGTTGCGTGTCTCTGACCTCAATCTCCGCCGATATGTATGACTGGTAATCAGCACCCAGTCACTGATGTCCCTGTTGGATTAAGAATAGTAATGATAACATTAATACTGTTACTGAAGTTAATGATGGTTGCTGGAATGACAAATAATAATGAAAATAGGTTATTTTTGTATAACAGAACATTCTACGAATAACATAAGCAAATCCGTACTGTTTGGAGATGTATCCATTTCCTAAGGTGTTATCGATCTGCTGCTACTGCTGCTTGATGTAGGGGCCGTTGCTGCAGCGGTCATATCGCTGTGTTCTGGCATCTATCCTCCACCGAAATGTGTGGTGACTGGAATGCAGTCGAATATGTTCCTCCTGGAATAACAATAATAATAATGCAAATATGTAATTTTGTAGAATAAAATGCAGTGCAAATATTGTAAGCAAATCCATACCATTCAGAGACGGATCCTCTACATCCATACAGTCCGGAGGAGGAATATAGGTGGCTGCGACAGCCCTGATCTCACGTTAATCCTACTTCAAGGTCGGAAGCCTCGCCGACAAGCGGTGACACATCTGGAATAATAATAGTAATAAGAATAATTATGAAATAATAAGATTAGTAATAATAATACTAATGATAATAATAATTGTAATATGAAGAAGAAAAAGACAAAATTAATTACTTCACCACAATAGAATACGTTGTCAATAATGTATAAAGATACTTGCCATTTTGAGATATGTTGTCGACATTCATCTCGATTGCATTAAGGCAATATAAGTCTGTTCCAAGGTAGAAAGACTCGCCAGTAATGAATGACTCCATGTCTGAAAATATAATAATGGGCTATATTATAGTATCTGCAATAATATTTTACTAAGTATAGATATTATAAAAAGCAAAAATATCACCTCTATTCACACGTGTCAGATTTGTATGCTGAGGACACCCTGGAAGATGTGGCTTGAATTTTAAAGCCTCATTATCCAGGCCACGTTTCCTGAAAACGCTCGAGGATTGAACCGCGTTCTGCCTAGAGGAAGTCCATAAGTCTGTTAGCGGTTGAAAGTTAGCCTGATTATAGGCTTCAACAGTGGTTTTTCCATGATGCTGTAAGAATAAGTAATTTCTGGATTATGTTTTTTATTTAAATCCATATCATGTTTTGTTTATATTAATACAAGAGAAATTGTTTTAAATTGAGTTCAAACATTTGGTTCATTATAGAGATACGCTAATGCATTATATATTATATGACAGGCCTTTTTAAATATTTTACGTGACAAATGAAATGTACATATTCAATTTTCTGGAAATAGTTTGTAAATGATGAGCGTTAGATGAGACCGTTGTGAATCGAAAACGGTGTCTGCTGAAAACGCAAAATTGATTTCAAATATATTTTTCGGTATAAGGCATTACTGAGATATCCGTTATTAATGATTCAAAATTATTCGTTTCTCGGTCATTCTCTTAAAGACCTGTCATAATCCAACTGTTTTTCGCTGTTGTATGGAAACAGTATGAACTTTTAAGCTTTAAAAATGTAAGTACCACTGCTCTCTTTGAATATACAACGAAATGTGTAATGTAGTTACTTCTTCACAGGTTTATTTGAATTAAACGTAGAAGATAGAAGATATGTTTCGTATGAATACCTTGTGTACTCATTAATAAACGATAGTGAGTAGAAAAAGCCGCGTGAATGTATCACCTAACATTTAGAAATAGCTTAAGCATTAAATTCCCTTTACATTTGGTTAATCCAATGTATTTCCTACTCATTCGTTTTTGCATTGTAGTAGTCGTTTTTATGAGAGCGTATTTATGTTGAAATAATTTCCAATAGTTTGTACAATTAATAAGAAGCAGCAAAACACCCAGTGTTTTTATTAGGTGTCGATCGTGATAAGTTTACTTTTAATAATGAATACACGCACACATATTAACCGGTTTATCACATGTAGATAGAACTCGTTTTATTCGAAACAAATGTTTTTGAAGATGTCAAATTAAATTGTGTTTTTATTTATGGACGCTCTTTAACTGTTGTGGTCCTTAGCGTTCCATTCTGTATTGGGCGTGAAAGACCGGTAATTTTGCTCAAATGCCTCTTTATCAGGCTTGAGGTTCTTTTACGTGCCGTAAATCTATGACGCGGGACCACCGGCTTTACTTCCCTTCCGAAGGAAGCCATGCTAAGGAATTTTACGCCCATCCCCCTCCGCCAGGTTTGAGCCCGCGACCTTAGAAATTAGTGGCTAGCATGGTAGCCACTACACCACGGAGGACGACTTTGAAGATGTCGCGTATGTATACACCTATGTATACAGGGTGACCATTTAAGTTGAGATTGTACAACATCTTCAAAACTAAGCGTTGTAGAAAGAAGTGTCTTGCGTAGAAGTTTTTTGATTATATGGGGCAAGGTAAATGCCATTAGTCGTGCTTGGTTTGGAGGACGTTATGATAGTCATTTTAGGGTCAATTTAATTTTTTAAAATAGGAACCTACTATTAGGGTAAAATTAAATTAAAATATAGGAAGAAACGACATATTCATAAATTAATAATTAAGGAATTACCTGAAATACGTAGTTATGTTGGACTGCAGTGGATGTGTGTGCTGGTAGTGTCGGTATAGGTTCATAGGTGTCACCGGCTTCTACTCTCTCTCTCTCTCTCTCTCTCTCTCTCTCTCTCTCTGTCTAGCAAGCGGTGGGAGCACTGGAGCTTCCAGTAGGGCGCGCATCCATTTCAGTGAAAGCATTGGTGGAGTTCGGAGCTACGTCGCCATTCTTGGCCAAATAATTTGCGTTCGTGTGTTGGGGGAAGTGTATATACGATGCGTGAAATATGAAATGTTTTTATGATGACATTGCGGTACACTTTCTAAATGTCAATTTTATGACTCTTCCTTCAGACTACGTGTCTAGCTTGATGCAGAAACTTCTTAGTCAAGTTATTCCGGGGATGATCGATCTTTATTAATCAAGACTCAAAACTGGGGACTTCAGATACCAGCATGTATATTTTAATCACGTTATGCAGTGCTATAGATACAAGAGCTATTGTATTTTATAAGAATTAAACACGTTTTTTGCATATCGTTTAGCTGTCGGTATAGCGCACTTCCTCTCTGATACATTCTATGGACGATAAATTATGAAATCCTATCGTTAACTTTAATATCTGAGACCAAGCGATCATCAAGCTAAGATTTCACTCCCTATGTACAAAAACTCCTAGATCCTCGAGGCTATTTTTGTTCGATTCTTCGCGCGAGATAGTTTGATGCAATTCCATCCACAATCTCAGATCTCGTTGAAATGTGTATGAGTAGCCTGGTCAGAGGTGTCAACCTTTTTTCTTTACTTTCTCTTGTCGACATGTAAATGACACAATCAGGTCGACTTACACTACTAGAGTGTCGGTTACTATGAACTTAATTATGCTAGGAGATTCAATGACACGAAGGCTTTTATTCCCACTCAACCTTTAAACCGAGTCAGCAGCATGCAATATTAACATTACTTTACCTGATTGGAAACGTTAACAATAGAATACTTATATTAACGCCAATAGATTTAGGGGTAAAAATGAGTCGAAATTGACACCCGGATAGAAGTTCCAGAGTCGTTTTTTGTGAATCGTGTATATATCCAACCCTTTCGAATAATTTCATTCTCGGTGCACCCTAATTGCGCGAGGCACGTAGGAACCTGGATTTTTCTGTTCGCATTCGTAAGAGAACTCTCAATTAACTTAAGATACTTTCCGTGTAGATTTTATCTTGCTTCCGGGAATAATAATACACTTAGCAGGTCAGAAGAATAAAACCGGGAAGTAGGATCACAGCCAACGGCTCTCGGAAGGTGTGTCGTTACGTCATAGGCACTCGTGGGTGTATAGCGTGGGTGTGGATGACATCCCAGCGCATTATGTACTCAAAATGGATTAGAGTTTGTAGTTTCCTAATAGTAGCACTAAAACACACTGACGTAAAATTGTGTGACGCAGCGAACATTGCCCAAGAACATTGGGAGGTCTGCGCCGAGCGGTCGGAGTAAACAAAGATAACGGCCAGCTGCCAGCGTAAACACCGAGAGCGTTATCGGCAGATAACCGGAGGGTTCTCAAAGCTTCCTCGCCCCCTCCTACTGAAAATATGTCGCAACAGTTCTAGAACATTCGAGAACCTTGTGCAAAGATTCCACTGACTATATAGGAGTAGTAATAAAAGACCGGTTCACGGACGAAGAGATGCCGAAAACTGAAAAGATGTCATGTGATATCCCTTTGTTCTACGTCGCCGACCACGCTCCCTTCTTTGTGTCAGCGCTAATAAACGTGCCATGTAGCTATCAGATTTGATTGAAAAGGGTTTGACAAGGGTCGTGCATGTGTCACCCTTTGTTCCACGTCCCTGGCCACGCCCCTTCCTTTGTGCGCTACTGAGGCCGCTGGCAGAAAACGGCGACAATGAGCTATTGTTCTCGTCGCTAATGGAGCCACAAAGGAAGATGTCGTCTACTGATAAGTGTGTAATCCAATTTACTTTGTAATGTGATATCCCTTTGCACCGACGCCGCCGGTTACGCCCCCTCTTTGTGGCCTGATCTGAATTCTGCCCGGCAGAGAAGTGGGACAATGGGCTATTGTTCTTGTACAGGACAATGGTTATTGCTCTCCTCGCTAATAGAGGTCTCTTTGAGGGCTACTGATACCGGCAGTCAGAGACCGCCCAAACAATGGACTATTGTTCAACAGATGAGGTGTGAAAACACTTAACACTCCAGGACGAAAAAAGGGCCGAGAAGTGCGACAATGGGGGTATTATTCTTGTCGCGTGCTTCCACCGCCTACGCAAATCGATGGAAGAGGTAAAGTTCTAAATATATGTGTCAATCAGGTAATATTCGTCCATGCATAACATCATCTAAAGTTATTGAAAAAATCAAGGATTTATAGTGTTAACATCTTGGTATCAGGCCCCTAAAGGGCTGGACGTAGGCAGTCGATCGAAGTACCCCACCGTCACTCTATTTGATTGATTAATGTAATTAAACGCTCCTCGTCGATCGATGAATACAATTATTTCAATTAGATATTTTTTTATTGTTACAGTATAAAGACTACCCCACTCACCCCGAAAATCTTTCTTTTACAACTTAACTAGGTGATTATTAAGCGCGTATAATTGTTACGTCTAATTTTGCTTTGAGGGAAAACTTTATTTGGACTTATAAGTATATTACATTACTTACGAATTAAAAAAATGCATGACCAAAAGACAGGGTTAGCGAAAACAGCTAACTCAAAAAAATACGCGAGACACTAACGAGTGATTCTTTTCCGGATAAACCGAACGCATGCTGCCTCTCTTACCAGCGCTCTCACGCGTAATGCAGCGGTTCCTGCCTCTGCTTCTCTGTTACATCAGGCATCCCCCACCAGACGCCAGCCAGTTCATCGCTGCTCTCTGGTGGGCACTGAGGGATGGTTCACTCTACTCGTCCGCTTCTGGTCTGGGAGGAACTAGACGGAAGTAGCCATTTTAGGTATTTAACACGCGAAGGCGGCCATGATGTGTCTTTAATATTCCAAGAAAATAAGTAGTGTAGATCATTTAAAAGGGTGATAGGGAACTTCGAGCTTCAATATTTTCTTCTAAGGTTTGTTTACACGTAGGGTTGGCCCTAAAAAAATTAAATAATGAAACACGTACTAACATTATAGTTAAATAATACATGCAGTGTGTTATTTATAAATAAATAAATAAGTAATGAAACATGGTGAGTACCCTAAACAGTCAGGACATCAAAACTTTCCTTTTGTTGTTCTTTTAATTAACGCCGGTTAAAGAGCGATCATAAATAAAACTCAATTTGTTCTATTCGCGCAATAAAATGAGAAGACGCTTGTAACAGATCAGTGATTGCTTAGACATTTAACGTCTAAAGATGCGCTTCAAGATTTTTTTAAATATTTAGACATAGAGTTGACTCTGAAAAATAAAACAATAAAGAATGAAATACAACTAACATTATGGCTAAATAATACATGATTACGTTATTTATAAATAAATAATTAAATATGGTTCGCTCCCTAAACAGTCAGGACAACAAAACATTCCCTTTGCTGTTCTTTTAATTAACACAGGTTAAATACCGATCATAAATAAAGACTCCTTTTTTATTCCCGCAACAAAAATGAAAAGCCACCTATAACAGATCCGTGGTTGTTTATACACGCAATGTCTAAAGCGGTATTGAACGCCAGCCAGAAATAGAACGCTTAACTCGAGCTAAAAATACAGGAGCTCTCAAAACATGCATTCCCGTTTTAGAAATACATAGGAATCGAGAAAAGGTGTACAGAACACAGGTAGGGTCTTCAAAGCATATTCTCCTTAAAGATGTGTTTAGTAGTCTAGCAGAGAGGTGGATCCAATATGAGGACTTCAAATATAAATTTGATATTCGTTTTAAAATCCTTTTCTAAAGACGCACACCAGTGGTCTTTAAGAAATTCGACAATAAGTTATTTAGTTGTACACCCCTTGAAAAACATGTTGTATATCACAGGGTAAACCAGGTCTTAGGAAGTCCGCTTTTAAAAGGAAATCATAAATGCACGTCTTACGACAATAATGGAAGGGCTCCTAACATCATGCTTTGAGGAGAAATAGCATCGCCATATACCAGTGAATTCTTCAAATATAACACTTGAGTGGGTTTTTAGCACTACCGTATTCAAAGAGTAGTCCCAGCCTTATACGCGTAGGACAATTTTCCCTACAGACATATTAGCTCCAGGACTTTGAAATTCCCCATGAATAAAAATTAGAAGATTCATACACCGCTCCAGGAAAATTATATCAAGAGAAACAATACTTTATGTTGCATTATTTTTACACTAAAATTATAGTTAAATAATGCATGCAATACATGATTTATAAATAAATAATGAAATATGGAGAGCACACTCAGGACAACAAAGCATTCCTTTTGTTGTTCTTTTAATTAACACCGGTTAAAGAGCGATCATAAATAAAACCCAATAGAAAATATATGACACTCTAGGTAAAACACAGAGAACCTTCATGCATGCAGTTCTTGAAAAGTAAAATAACACGAGTGAGGACATTAAAACAGCCGATGGTGCAGTGAAGGAGTCGTCGATAAAGTACCCCATCCACGCACGCAAGCTCACACACTCTCTCTCTATCTCTTTCATTAAGCTAGCACATCGCTGCAGTAATATAATAACCGAATCATTCATACGGTATGTCGGAGACGCCAACTATTTATATAGTGGTTTACACATACCTTGCAAAATATGTTGTATACGTCTGAAGAGGAGTAAACCAGGGTCCGCTCAGGAAATTCCAGTTTCGAGATCTTCAGCACGTCTTTTTTCCAGCTTAATGGATGGGTTCCTAACAGCATACTTTTGGAGAGATAACAGCTCCAATATACCAGTGAATGCTTTAAATATAACACTTGGGTGGGTTTTTAGCAATACATGCATTCAAACAATAGCCCGCGCGGTATATAGGTAGGAGGATGTTCCCTACAGACATATTAGCTCCACACTTTGGAAATTCAGCATATCTGAAAATTACATGATCCCTAAATCGCTCCATGAAGAATTATATCAAGAGAAACAATACTTTCTTTTTTCGTTATTTTTACAATAGAATTATAGTTCGGTGATACAAGCAATACACTATTTATAAATAAATAAATTAATAATGAAATATGAGCCTGCCTAAACTAACAGGGGTAACAAACCAGAAATTTAAAAGGCAATGTATGTTTGTATATAATACCTGTGGAACAGGTGTATAAAGGTTTAGACAGGGACGTTTGACATACAAGGGCTTTCCTCATGTCTTAAAATTACAGGATCCACACATCGCCCCAAGGTGATAATAAATAAATATATAGCAAGCTTTCCTGAGGGGTAACGTGTCTACTTCACATTCGAGAGGTCCAGAGTTCGAATCTCGTTTGGGTGAGTTACCGGACAAGGGCAAGCCCTCCCATTAAGCGTCTTTATAAGTGCAGGTGAATATTGCTTGTTTTTTTTAAAAATGATTTCTCATTTGCCTGAAAAGACCATACTTATAGGGAAATACCTCTCCGCATAGTTGATGCTGTAAATCTTCTAACTTGCAAAGTCGCATTTTATTTATAGACTTGTCAAATATAAGAATTTCTTGTATGATACCATTAATTAAACGATACCAATTATGGGATGTTAAACAAAAAATATGATTTGGAGGGGCTAATAAGAAGAATATAGTATTTAGAATTAGAATGGGAGAAAGAGTTCATCTTAAGCACCTCTTCGTTTCTAGAATATTCTCTTAAATATATTTAACAGGTACAACCCAGAGCCTGTTGGGGAGATGTCTTTTGTGTCAGAACAGGCTTCATAGTTTGACCTTGAAGAAAGAAGATCCGTAACTAGGGTCGTCTGTAATCAATATATTCCTCTAAGACGGCTACGCAACTAAGGTCATTTGCGTGTAACACACTAACTAATCGACCGGAATGGTTTAGGCGGTAACGTCTATGGTTCGCATTCGGAGGTTGTGAGTCTAATTCCCAGCAGCTCGCAATCCTAACCCAGGGTTTTTTCCGGGTTTTCCCGGTCGCTAGGCGAATACTGCGAAGGTTCATTACATCCCCGAATTCGACCTCACTTCCGTTTCACCTACATTCTCATTTTACTTATCCTTTCACCTCCGCGGTTATGACCCGTTATATTTAATACTGAACACCAGACTCAAGCGATACAGATGCTTTATGAACAAAGAAACGTAGATGTATATTGCATGTGGCTAAAAGGATAGGAATGGCTAGTGTTTAAAGGATGTATTTTCACACACTAAAAGTGATATATAGGAAGACCCTCAAAACATGCATTTTCCTAGAAGACACGGTGTGCAGGTCCTGTATATAGAGCGCTGTGCTTAAACATCCATAGAAGGAAGGGGATTGTCATTCAAGTGTATAACATCAGATATTTTCTTTAAGTGACACTGAGGCAAACCCGTTTTAAGGGTTCGATTATAGATGAGTGAGATAGTTAATGAATGATAGCCTTATTAACTTGGATAAAAGGTGTTTAAACAATGTTTTGATAAAAACTACTTCAAGATAACGTGTGACGAAACATTCGAGAGGTCGCCTATTCGATTTCCGGTGACCACCCTGTCGAACTTTAGGATTTTTCGCGGATTTTCATTGGTTGACAAAGGGGAATGTCAGAGTGGTGTATGCTGCCACAATTTCCTTTCCCTTTTATTCTATTTCATTCGCATCTTTCACGTGTTCATCTAGATTTCGTTGCTTGTGGTCAATGCTTGCTCAAAGGATACTTGTATCTTCCTCGTTTGACGGATCGTTGATCACCCTTACTATGTATGTCGTGTCTCCTCACACACACGCACGCATACACACACCCAATCATTCACAAACAGACATAAATGCCTGTGATCAACTCTGGAAGCACCCGAACATGTACGAAGGTCTACGAAAATATAGATACACGCGTTCACTTCCGCTAGGCACCCGAGCCTGCACGAACAAACACGAATATCAGCGAACAATACGCACATTCTCGCAATACCTCAAACGCTCATTCTAAGCTTCCGAACCTATACAAAATTCTACGAATACAAAGATACACGCGTTCACTTCCACCAAGCACCCGAACCTGCACGAAGACGCACGATCACACCCGAACAATACATGTATCCTCACAATATTTCGCTCACTCACTCTAAGCATCCGAACCTGTACGGAGACGTCCGAACACGTTGATATACATGCTCACACACCCTAAAACTTTGTTCAAGCACTTAAAGCTAAACGAAGATCTATGAATACGTACCATCACACATAAACATCTCTGAGCGCCTCTCTAAATACTCGAATATGCACGAAGACCAACACATGCCCTTACCAGAACCCATAATCAGATCGGAATGACAGGTTTTAATGTAGTTATTTATTTAAAACCGTAACAAGAACACATCACATCTAAACAGTGTCTTAGATAGGAACCTTCTCTTTAAGGCACGCTATGTATGCCATTCGCTTGTTTAGGCTCAACAGAAGTTCCAAACGTACATATCGGAAAACATTTTGGGCAATTTAGGGTACTCTTGAAGTTAAGTTAATTTTATCGAGGATTCTCTTAAAGGAACGCATGGCACGTAACATGTATCGGATTTGTTTCTTATGTATGCTTACAATTGCGAGTTCGCGAATTCACATGCACGTATCCGACAATCAATTAAGTTGTTCACGGTTTTGCTTAGGCCCTTGATAAATACCTGGTTATAAACTCAATAAGCTGACCCAGAGTCTGATGGGGAGATGTCTTTTTCCGGAATGGGCTACATAGTTCAAACTTGAAAAAGAAGGTCCATAACTAGGACCATCTGTAATCAAAGTAGTGCTCTAAGACGACGCAAAAAATAAGGTCGTTTTGTGAGTAGCACACAAACTAATCGAGTGGAATGGCTCAGGTGGTAACGTCTGTGGTCTGCATTCGGAATCTAGAGTTCAATCCCAGCACTACACCCCTGGCCCGTGAGTTTATTCAGGGTTTTCCCGGTCGCTAGGCGTATGCTGTGAATGTTCGTTACATCTCTGAATTTTTCCTCCCTCCGTTTCACGTACATCCTCAATTTTACTTCATCTTTCATCTCCTTGGTTGTTTCAGGGTTGAAAGTGTTCGGAGGGGTAAGTCCCGGCATACGCACATTAGGGGAAAAGGATGCTCCCGGTAACTTTCATCCACGGAATGAGGGTGGTCTCCAAATCCTGGACCTCTCAAGAGATTTGTAAGCCTGCATTCCGCGAGAGGTGGGAATATTTTAATCCGTGAAAGGTACAGGCACTGTCCTCTACCCTGTAGATGTTCCCTGTCTCCACCTACCTGGTCCCTCCCACCCGTGAAATGAAACGCCCCGGCAATGTCTGCATAATGTATTTTATATAGTAGAGGTTTTTGTTAACTATCGTCGAAATTCGTTAACGCCATTATCATGTCTGTTCGTGCTATAAGTTTAGATGTTTCAGCTCAGTAATAATTTCCCATTCTATTCCGATTTTCAAATGTAGAAAGTATCGAATGATCACCATAGGGATCCGTCAAATCGTTAAACACACGACTTCCACTATATTCTGATTCCTCACACGCAGGAGAAAGAAGAGTAGGTCTGAGGTATATTTATGAACTCTCGCCATGTGGAAACGTTAAACTAGTAAACTCATGATTTCCGCTGTATTCTGATTTCTAGCCCGCAAGAGACTCAAGTGTAGGACTGAGAGTCGATTCAGTATAACATTTCCCTCTGTGCATCTAAAGGCTTGTCAAAGAACGATTCTTTAAAATCCGTCCGCATATACAGCACTTAACTACTCGTCTTCCTCCGAGTGTAAGGTGTGAAATATTGAGTATCTCGTAAGTCGGTTGCATCGATTTTCTCTCATAATAGCTCATGTTCAAAACTCTAAAAGAAATTAAATAAATACGTGAATGCTAACGCTCGAAGGAATCAAAAGCGAATGAAGGAATTCATACCACGCAACTATTAATATATCTGAATGAGAGTGAAGAAGGGGAGCCTAGGCATATGCATAAGAGGGAAATAAGGATGCTCTCTGAAAACATTCATCATGCAGTCAGTGATTGGTCTCGTGGTGTACGGGTGTAGACTTGGGGTTGGTTGGAACAGACTCTTCGTTAAAATCTTTAAAAGGTAGTGACCCCGAAATTTGCCTGCCATGCTCCCTGGACCGTCCTAACTGCGTAACATCACGTTACACCATCACGTAACCTGGAACCTGCAGTCTGTTCCAACCAACCTCAACTCTACACCCGTACATCCTGAGACCCATCACTGTCTGGATGACGAACGTTTGCAAAGAGCATCCTTATTTCTCTCTTATATGCCTAGGTTCCCCTCCATCACCCTCATTGGAGATATATACATAGTTGCGTGTTATGAATTCATTCATTCGCTTTTGATTTCTTCGAGGGTTAACATTCACGTATTCATTTATCTTCTTTTAGAGTTTCAACATGAGCTATTATGGGAGAAAATCGATGCAAGCGACTTATGAGATACTTAATATTTCACCATTCACACTCGGAGGAAGACAAGTGGTTAAGTGCTATATATGCGGACAGATTTTAAAGAATTGTTCTTTATCAAGACTATAGATGCATAGAGGAAAATGTTATTCTGAATCGACTCTTAGTCCTACCCTTGAGTCTTCTGCGTGTGAGGAATCGGAATATAGTGGAAGTCATGTGTTTACTAATTTGACGGATTCCTATGGTGATCATTCAGTGCTTTCTACACTTGAAAATCCGAATAGACTGGGAAATTATAAGTGAGTTGATAGCATCTAAAGTTATAGCATAGCAGACACGATAATGGCGTTAATGAAGTTCGACGATAGTTAACAAACACCTCTACTATATAAAATATATTATGCAGACATTGCTGGGGTGTTTAATTTCACGGGTGGGAGGGGCGACGTGAGTGCAGACAGGGAACATCTACAGGGTAGAGGGCACGGGCCCTACCTTTCACGGCTTAAAATTTCCCACCACTCGAGGACTGCAGGCTTACACATCTCCTGAGGTGTCCAGGATTCGGAGACCACCCTCATTCAGTGGATGAAAGTTACATAGAGCATCCTATTCCCCTACTGTGCGTATGCCGCGACTTACCCCTCCGACACCTTCAACCCTGAAACAACCAAGGAGATGAAAGATGAAATAAAATTGAGGATGTACGTGAAGCGGAGGGAGGAAAAATTCAGAGATGTAACGAACCTCACAGCATTCGCCTAGCAACCTGCAAAACCCTGTAAAAACCTCACGGGGCAGCGGTGTATTTTGCTGGGATTGAACTCTCTATCCGGAATGCAGACCACAGACGTTACCACCTGAGTCATACCACTCGATTAACTTGTGTGTTACACACAAATAAACTGATTTGTGGAGTTATCTTAGAGCACTATTTGAATTACAGATGGTCCTAGTTATGGACCTTCTTTCTGCAGCATTAATCTATGAAGCCGATTCCGGCAAAAAAATCTCTCCATCAGGCTCTGGGTCAACCTATTGAAAATATAGCTTGGTTTTATCAAGCGCCTGAGCAAAACGGTGAACAAATTAGTTGATTGTCGGATACGTGCATGTGATGTCGCGAACTCGCAATTGTAAGCACATATAAGAAGCAAATCCGATAAATGTTACCTGTCATGAGTAGCTTTAGGAGAATCCTCGATAAAATTATCTTAACTTTAAGAGTACCCTAAATTGCCTACAAATGTTTTTATGTGTAAGTTTAGAACCTCTATTATTCCTAAACAAGCGAATAGAATACATAGCGTACCTTAAAGGGAAAGTTACTATCTAAGACACTGTTTAGATGTGATGTGTTCTTGTTATGGTTTTAAATAAATAACTACATTAAAGCCTGTCATTCCGATCCCATTATCGGTTCTGGTAAGAGCATGTCTGTAGGTCTGCGTGCATGTTCGAGTATTTAGACAGGCGCTCAGAAATATTTATGTGTGATGGTACGTATTCATAGACCTTCCTATACCTTCGTGTGCTTGAACGAAGTTTTAGAATGTGTGAGCATGTATATCAACGTGTTTGGACGTCTCCGTTCAGGTTCGGATGTTTAGAGTGAGTGAGCCAAGTATTGTCAGGATGCATGTATTGTTCGGGTATGATCGTGCGTCTTCGTGCAGGTTCGGGTGCTTGATGGAAGTGAACGCGTGGATCTATGTATTCGTATACCTTAGTGCAGGTTCGAGCTTTTACTGTTGATCAGAGGTATTTATGTCTGTCTATGCATGATTGGGTGTGTGTGTGCGTGAGTGTGTATGTGACGAGACACGAGCTAGTTAGTGAGGGTGATGGACGATCCAACATCCGTGCAAGGGACAAGTATCCTATGAGCAAACATTCACCATACGCAACAACTTAAAAGCACAAGTGAATGATGCGAATGAAATAGAATGAAAGGGAAAGGAAATCGTGGTAGCATACACCTCTCCGACATCCGCCTTTGTCAACCAAGAAAAATCCACGAAAAATGCTAAAGTCAGACAGGGTGGTCACTGGGAATCGAACCGGCGACATCTCTAATGCAAACGTTAAACGTTACCGCGAAGTAGCTTTTATGGAAACATGGTTTAAACACCTTTTACCCAAGATAAATAAGGCTATCATTCATCAAGTATTTCATTCATCTATAAAGGAACCCGTAAAACGGGTTTGTCTCAGTGTCACTTAAAGAAAATATCTGATGTTATAAACTCAAATGACACTTCCCTTTCTTATACGGTTGTTTAAGCACAGCGCTCTATATACAGAACCTACACACCGTGTCTTCTAGGAAAATGCATGTGTTGAGGGTCTTCCTGTATGTCACCTTTAGTGTGTGAAAATACATGCTTTAAGCACCAGCCATTCCTATCCTTTTAGCCACATGCAATATACATCTGCGTTTTTTATTCATAAATTATCTGTATCGCTTGAGTTCGAGTGTTGAGTATTAATTAATACTGGTCAGAACTTAGGAGGTGATTGGAGGAGTAACATGAAAATGTAGGTGAAACGGAAGGGAGGAAAAATTTGGGGGTGTAATTAACCTTCGCAGCATTCACCTAGCGACCGGGAAAGCCCGCAAATACCCTTGGGTCAGGAGTGCCAGCTGCTGGGAGTTAGACTCACAACCTCCGAATGCGAACCATAGACGTTACCGCCTGAACCATTCCGGTCGATTAGTTAGTGTGTTACACAAAATTGTTCTTAGTTGCGTAGTCGTTTTAGAGGACTATCTTGATTACAGACGACACTAGTTACTGATCTTCTTTCTTCAAGGTCAAACTATGAATCCTGTTCCGACTCAAAGACATCTCCCCATCAGGCTCTGGGTTTCCCCTATTCAATATATTTAAAAGAATATCCTAGAAATGAAGAGATGCTTAAGATGAATTCTCTCTCCCATTTTAATTCTAAATGCAATATTCTTTTTATCACCCCCCTCCAACCCATATTTATTTATTTAACATCCCATAAAAAGAATCAGTTTATTATCGGTATTATATAAGAAATTCTTGTATTTGTCAGGTATATAAATAAAATGCGACTAAGGAAGTTAGAAAATTTATAGCATCATCTATGCCGAGAGGTTTTTCGCTATAAGTATGGTCGTTTCAGGCAAATGAGAAATAATTTAATAACATGCAATGTACACCTGCACTTATAAAGACGCTTAATTGAGGCTTTGCCCTTGTCTGGTAAATCACCTAACCTATATTCGAACTCTGGATCCCTCGAATGTGAAGTAGACACGCTACCCCTCAGAGAAGGTTACTATTTATTTATTATCACCGTTGTGCGACGTGTTGATCCTGTAATTTTTGGACATGAGGAAAACCCTTGTATGTCAAATGTCCCTGTCTAAACCTGTATACACCGGTTCAATCAGTTATTATAGACAAACATATATTGGCTTTTAAACTTCTGGTTTGTCACTCCTGTCATTTTTGGGGAGGCTCATATTTCATTATTTATAAAAAACTTATTGCATGTATCATTTAACTATAATTTTATTGTAAAAATGACGAAACAATAAAGGTTTGTTTCACTTGATGTAATCGTTCCTGGAGCAATGTAGGGATCTTGTAATTTTAGACTTGTGGAATTTCCTGAGTGTGGCATTAATATATATGCAGGGAAAATCCTCCTGCCTATATAACGAGTGAGCTATTGATTGAATGCAGGTATTGCTAAAGACACACGCAAGTGTTATATTTGAAGCATTCACTGGTATATGGGAGATGATATCTCTCCTCAAGTATGCTGTTAGGAATCCATCCATTGAACTGTAAAGACGTGCTGAAGAGCTCGAAAATGGCATTTCCCGAGCGGACCCTGGTTTACCCCTCTTTAGGGGTATAAACATATTTTGCAAGGGATGTGTAAACCACTATATGAATAGTTGGCGTCTCGGACATACCGTATGAAGGAATCGGTAATTATATTACTGAAGCGATGTGCTAGGGTAAATGAGAGGGAGAGAGTGTGTGTGTTTGCGTGGGTGGAGTACTTTATCGACGACTCTTTTACTGCACCATCGGCTGTTGTAATGTCCCTACTCATGGTATTTTGCTTTTCGAAGACTGTATGCATGTAGGTTCTCTGTATTTTACCTAGAGTGTCATATATTTTCTAATGAGTTTTATTTATGATCGCTCTTTAACCGGTGTTAATTAAAAGAACAAGAAAGGGAATGTTTTGTTGTCCTGAGTGTATAGGGTGCTTTCCATATTTCATATTTATTTATTTATAAATGACGTATTGCATGCATTATTTAACTATAACTTTAGTGTAAAAATAATGAAAAAGAAAGTATTGTTTCTCTTGATATAATTTTCCTGGAGCGTTGCAGGAATCCTCTAATTTCTAGACATGGGGAATTTCAGAGTGCTGGAGCTAATACGTCTGTAGGGAAAATCCTTCTGCGCGTATAAGCCTGGGACCATTCTTTGAATACGTGTATTGCTAAAAACCCACTCAAGTGTTATATCTGAAGCATTCACTGATATATGGCGATGCTATCTCTCCTCAAAGCATGCTGTTAGGGGCCCTTCCATTATAGTTGTAACACGTGCATCTATGATTACCTTTTAAAAGCGGAATTTCCCAAGACCTGGTTTACCCAGGGATATACAACATGTTTTGCAAGGGGTGCAGAACTGAATAACTCATTTTCGAATTTCTTGAAGCCCGTTTGAGTGCGTGTTTAGAAAAAGGTTTTAAAACGAATATAAAATTTATATTTGAAGTTCTCCCAATGTTTCGACCTCTCTGCTAGTACTCAACACATCTTTTAAGAGGTATGTTTTGAAGTCCCCGCCCTATGTTGTTTACACCTTTTTGCGATACTTATACTTACATATTTCTAAGAGAGGAAGGCATGTTCTGATAGCTCATGTATTTTTCAGTTCGAATTTAGAGTTACATTTCCCACTGGTATTCAGTACTGCTTTAGACATTGCATGCGTAAACAATCCGGGGTCTGTTACAGGTGGATTTTCATTTTTGTTGCGGGAATAAAACATGGAATTTTTATTTATGATCGCTCCTTAACTTATATTAATTAAAAGAACAGCAAGGGAATGTTTTGTTGTCCTGTCTGCTTAGGGAGCTAACCATATTTCAGTAGGTATTTATTTATTCATAAGTAACGCATTGCATGTATTATTTAACTATAATGCTAGACCTTATTTCATTATTTACTTTTTTATTTTTCAGAGTCAACCCTACGTGGAAACAACCCTTAGAAAAATACTGAAGCGCGGCTTTAGACATTGCATGTTTAAGCAATCACGGTTCTGTTACAGGCGTCTTTTCATTTTTTTGCGCCAATAAAAAAAACTGAGTTTTATTTATGATCGCTCTTTAACTGGCATTAAGTAAAAACAACATAGGGAACGTTTTGTTGTCCTGACTGTTTAGGGTACTCTACATATTTCATTATTTGTTTGTTTATAAATAACGTATTGCATGGATTATATAACTATAATGTTAGTCCGTATTTCATTAGTTATTTCTTTATTTTGCAGAGCCAACCCCATGTGTAATCAAATCTGAGAAGAAAATCTTGAAGCACAAAGTTCCTTATCACCCTTTGAAATGATCCACGCTCCTTATTTTTTTGTATACTAAAGACATATCATGGCCACCTTCGCGTGTTAAATACCTAAAATGGCGACTTCCGTCTAGTGCCTCCCAGGCCGGCAGCAGACGATTAGAGTGAACCTTCCCCCTGTGTACGCCAGAGAGCAGCGATGAACTGGCTGGCGTCTGGTGGGGGATGCCTGATATAACAGAGAGGCACAGGCAGGATCAGCTGCATTACGCGCGAGAGCGCTGGCAAGACAGGGAACATGCGCTCGCTTTTTCCGGAAAAAATCACTCGTTAGCGTGTCGCGTATTTTTTTGAGTTAGCTATTTACGCTAACCCTGTCTTTTAGTCATACATGCTTTTAATTTGCCTAAGCGATGAAATATTCTTATAAGTCCAAATAAAATTTTCCCTCAAAGCAAAATCAGTCGTAATAATTATACGCGCGTAATAATCACGTAGTTAAGTTTTAGACTAAAGATTCGCGGGGTGAGCGGGGTACTCTTTACACTGTAGCAAAAAAATACTTAATCGAAATAATTGTATTCATCGATCGACGAGTAGCGTTTAATTACATTAATCAATAAAATACAGTGACGGTGGGGGTACTTCGATCGACTGCATGCGTGCAGCCCTTTGGATGCGTGATACCGGAACGTGAACAGAATAAATCCTTTATTTTTTGTCAATAACGTTAAATGGTTTATATATGGACGAACATTACCTGATTGATTGACACAGATATTTAGAACTTTACTTCTTTCATCGATTTGCGGGGGCGGTGGCATTTGGACAGAGAGGTTTGGAACCTAATCAGGAGCGTAGTCAATTTCACTAAAATACGATGGGCTGTCAAGTCGTTTGGACCATATAAATCGGCAGGCCCTGATTTAATCATTCCTGCATTTCTACAATATGGTATTGATTCAGTTCAATCCCCACTTTGTGGTATTTTTAGAGTTTGCCTAGCCTATGGATATATACCCATGGCTTGAAGGCAAACAAAGGTGGTGTTTATACCTAAACCAGGGCGACCTAGTTACGCCCAGGCCAAGGCTTATCGCCCTATATGTTTTAATGGAACATACATTAAACAAGTACCAATTTGCCTATCAAATAGGGAAATCAACGGAAGCAGCACTTCATCAAGTGGTCTCGACTATTGAGAAGCCGCTTAATACCAGAGAAATAGCCATTGGTGCTTTTCTTGATATTGAAGGTGCGTTTGACACGACATCTTGTGATGTCGTGTCGAACGCCCTCAATGGACACGATGTACCTTCACTTCTTTGTGAGTGGATACGTTTTGTCTTACAACATAGGAAGATAACCATGAATCCATGTGGGGAGACGCTGGATGTGTCCACGGAGAGGGGCTGCCCGCAGGGGGGTGTTTTATCACCTCTGCTATGGAACCTTGTAGTGGACACACTTCTTTGCGCACTCAATAGTGATGGTTACTTCACAGTTGGTTTTGCAGATGTTATTGCAATAATCATAAGAGGGAAATTTCCTCACACAGTTTCTCAAGTGCTACAAATGGCGCTTAAGAAAGTGGAAGCTTGGTGCAAGATGAATAATATAACTGTTAATCCAAGCAAAACAGTAGTGGTACCCTTCATCAGGAGAAGGGGGCCTGATTTAACCAGACTCTCTCTCTCTTTGGTGAAGTAGTGCCCTATTCAACACAAGTTAAATATCTTGGGCTTGTTTTAGACAAGAAATTAACTTGGAAACATCACATGGAATTATGTATTACCAAAGCCTACAGAGTCTTTTGGACATGTAGAGGTATGCTTGGTAAGACATGGGGTCTGAAACCTAGCATAGTGTATTGGATATACACTGCCATGGTGAGACCTATATTCTCTTATGCCGTACTGATGTGGTGGCCTAGAGTTAATTTAAAGGTGTGCAGAAGGGAACTCTGTAAATTATAGAGGACCTTCTGCATTTCAATTATGGGAGCCTTCAAAACTACTCCAACTGCGGCAATGGAGATGCTGATTGGCCTCACACCTCTCCACATATGGATGAAGGCAGAAGCCATGATCGCGTATCACCGTATTTGTCGCCAAACCAAAGTGTCTAATACTGGACGTATTAATCATCTCAAGCTTCCTTGGGATAAGAATGTACAAGATACTCAACATGGGGACTGACATTCTTGAAACAAGATTCAAGTTTGATTTGAAATTTACGCTATCCTATCCACAGCGGAGTGAATGGGAAAGACTGGTAAAACCTCATAATAACAAAGGCCCAATCTGGTATACTGATGGCTCTAGTACCAAATTAGTCTTGGTACCTTAGCTACAGTTTTCCAGGCTGAGGTTTATGCAATCCTAGCCAGTGCCATGGAAAGCATTAAAAGGAGATATAAGAATAGAAGTGTTCTTATCCTCTCAGACAGTCAAGCTGCTCTTAAAGCACTTGAATCACCATCAATAAAATCAAAGTTCGTCTCAGAATGCCGGAAATCCTTAATGACACTGGCTGAACACAATTAGGTTCAACTTATGTGGGTGCCAGGACAAATAGGTATACCAGGCAATGGGAAAGCAGATGAAGCAGCCAAGATTGACAGTGAAATCCCATTTTTTGGTCCGGAGCCTGTACTGGGAGTGTCCTACACACCAGTGAAACAGGGTATTAAGTGCTGGGCCCAAGCAGAACACAAAAACTACTGGAACTCCATTGAGGGTTGCAGACATTCCAAGTTGTTCATTACAGACCTGGATAACAGCCGGGCAAAATACTTACGCGGTCTTAGTGGAAGAAGACTTGCATGGGCAACAGGATTCATTACAGGACACTGTGCCCTAAAGTTTAATCTATGCATAATGGGATTGTTTAACAACCCTATCTGTAGTAGATGTCTAGAAGGAGATGAGACTGTTACTCATCTACTATGTGATTGCCCTGCTCTTGCGAATCAAAGAGCAAGTCCTTTTCGCAGTCACTTTCCAAAGATAGATGAACTATCGAAAGCCTCAGTTAGCAGTTTGGTTAAGTTCATATCGAGCAACAGACTACTTAACTGATGAAAGGGGTGATGCGCAATAGATCTTAAGGTCGCAGTGCTTGGGCATAAAACCCACCCCTACTCAAACTAGAACTAGAACTAGGGGGCGGTTGCAGCACGCGACGAGAATAATACCACCATTGTCCCACTTCTAGGCCCTCCGGCATCTATTTGCGAGCTGGAGTGTTAAGTGTTTTCACACCTACTCCTTTGAACAGTAGCCCATTGTTTGGCGGTCTCCGGCTGCCGATATCAGTAGCCCTCAAAGAGAGCACCATTAGTGACGAGAACATTACCCTATTGTCCTGTACAAGGACAATAGCCCATTGTCCCACTTCTGTGCCGGGCGGCTTTCAGACCAGGCCATAAACAGAGGGGTGTGACCGGCGGCGAGTGGTACAAAGGGATAACACATTGCAAAGTTAATTGGATTACACACTTATCAAAAGGCGGCATCTTCCTTTGTGGTCCCATTAGGTTCGAGAGCAATAGTCCATTGTCCCCGTTTTCTGCCAGTAACTTCAGTAGCGCAAATAGGAAGGGGACTAGCGGCGTGGAACAAACGGTTACATATGCATGACCCTTGCCAATCAATCCTGACAGCTACATGACACATCCATTAGTGGTGACACAAAGAAGGTGAGCGTGGTCGGCGACGTTGAACAAAGGGATATCACATTACATCTTATCAGTTGTCGGCATCTCTTGGTCCCTGAACCGGCCTTTTTACTACTTATAAAGGAGCGCTCTCGCGGGAGTCAATCAGTGCGCGTTTAGTTGTGAGTAGAGTTGGTGAGTGAGTCAGTATGCAAGCGAGTTAACGAGTACCTCTCTGGTGCGACACCAAGAGCTGTTCTACGAGCGAGTTTGTGACGACAGTTGTGGCTTGCCACGAGTGCTACTGCAGAGCGACGGGTCTTGGAGATCTTGTGTTCGACTCCCGAGTGAAGTGAACCGTACGGTGTGAAGAGGCTACGTCACGAAGTAAATGAGGTGACGGAGAATTGAACTATTTCACCTTAGTGTTAGCGTGAATGAAGTGAACTCGTTGAAGTTGAACTAGATAGGAGCTTAGAATAGTGACAGTGAGAACTAAGAGAAGTGAGTTGATAAACTGGACGAAGTCACCATAGTTTATATCTTATCGATGCGATAGAGGAAGGAGCACGCATGGATGTCAATTACCCTCACTCTAGCTACTCGTAAAAGTTTGTGCTACTTAAATTGGCGCCTTTCACTGAGGGATTTAAAATGTCTAGTTGCTCACCTTGTGATTTACGGTGCTGAATGCTTCCCTGTTCGTCACAGTCTACTTTTTTGCAATACTCAATATGTGGGGTCCCTCGTCACTACGTTAAATATTTCCGCGGCGACAGTTGGTTTCAAATCCTGTCCGTGCCGTAAAACAAATTGGAATGCGACCTCATTTAGTTGAGGGATCAGCAAAGGAAGACCAAACGATTCTCCAATACTCGCAGTCGTCAATTTCGCTTAGCAAACCTGCCTTCTTGGTTGCACTCTCTTTTTGTGGTTGTGTTTCTGGATCTCATTTAGTTTGGTAGAAATGTTAATAATACTCTGTATCATAGAAAGCTACGGTCATACCTGTGCTTCTACTTTGATTTTGGAATATTCATTTTGGACTATTTTCCCCGCAAAATCTGTAAAAAGTTCGTAACACGTGGTTTCATAAAGTGTATTTATAGCACGAATAACATTCCTCACTAGTGAGCATATAAGGACCCTAAGGCTTGAATGCCTACTGGTTGAACCTCAGGTTATGCACTTTTATATTTTTCTGTTATTTTTTGTAGTTATAGTGTTTACACTGATTCTGTCACGCATTTTCCTATGTATATTAATTTGAAAGTCCTCCATATGTGTTTAACTTCCTGAGAGTGTTAAAACATTTTTCAAACGATACAGAAGTTATGATCTTTTTGCATTAGTTATAAATAATAAGTTTTGAAATTTTGAAAAGTTCCGAGACCAACTATGGCGACAACACTCGATCTCCCGCGAAAACCCAGGCAGCAGATTATTCCTGGTTACCAATTTTCTAGTAACCTGGTGGCCCCTTTGTACTATTCTTATTCACGCTAATAGGATAATAATTATCTGGAAATAAAATCACACCATAATTTGAACTCCCTTCACTGATCTATGTTTACAACACAGTCTGCGTTTTGCGTACGACTACTACTAAACCTCCGTTCGCTCTTGTAGATAGTGTGCTGAGAAATAATGTTAAAGCTTATCTCGAATTCGAAGAACAAAACTATATTTAAAGTTCAGCTCACTAATACTCTTGGAAGGGATGACACCAGCAGCATGCTGGAATTTCCTTCGCCTTTGACAAACAGTTGAGCAGCGTTTTCAGTGAATCATTCAAAGGACCATGTTGGAGGATATGACGGGAAATAATAGGTAGTATTTTACATCACTGAAGTTAATGGAGAAATCTGGCATCATCCAATCGAACATAGCTTTTCCAGAGGAAGGCATGGACAAACAACAAACCAAGGGTTTATTGTGCAGCTTAATACGGAAAAATAGACAATTTTTTAGTAGTTTCAAAAAACGATATTGCCGAGTGACTAATGCTCTGTGATGCTGTTGAAGCGAATGAATATTTCTTACTCATCAAAGCCTTTTTTTTATGTTACTGGCTTAACCTAAACGAGAATGTAGCATTGGTTCACGTAAAACTCCAGCTCTGTGATTTTGTGTGTGTTGATAATTTAGCTTATATAGTCAGTTTTTCTCTAAAAGTAAAAGAGTATATTTGTTATTTCTGTAAATAAATACTTAAACTTAGGTTTGGATAAATTATTATTTAGGTTGTTTATACATATGAGATGCCTGTTTTCGAAAACAAAAGAATCATAATCCTCCAATAATTCAAAATTGGATTAAATCTAGTAGAGGTTTTTAAATCTTTCACGTGTACCCCTTTGGCGGATATTACAATTACAGACCTCTAGGATTTGTAGATTAGACATAATAGATAACGTTTTCAGCTCATTTTATTTTCGTGCTTTTTTTTCTTCTTTTCTCAGCTGGAACACTCTGGCTAGGAAAAAGGTATAGGCACAAAAGATATGCCAGCTTATTGCATGGGGATTAACGAAATAAGACAAAGCCGATTCTTTAATATTCACCGTTGTCAGTTTTCGGGTTTTGCGAACAATGGACTACATGTAAAAATGAAATCAGAACAATGCAAGGGAAAAGGGTACCAAACGTAGACACTTGGGTATATATTATAGATATGTTAACGAAGATCAATGCGATATAGTCCTAGGTTGGCAAATCATAAAATACAAAAGCGAGCAACGGTTAAAGATAAGGAGGATTGCCAATTGTTTCAAATTTTCATGTTTAAATTTTTCTAACATCGTTTGTCTTCTTATATACTTCTGTTGTTCTTGAAACATGTAAAGTAAGATAATTGTTTCCGCCATGTCCCTAGAATCCTAAATTCTCCAGTTTTGAGACAAACTCGGCTTTAGCTTCTCAACCGATTTTGTATTTTTTCACCTCGTAACAAAATGAGAGCCAGGCCCTAACTAGCATATCTGACATTTTTAATGCACATTAAAAGCAAGACTTTCAGAATTCTGAGATGGCATTTGCAGTAAGGGAAAGTGCACTTCAAAGGAGCCCAGTTTCAAAGGCGCATCTCTTCTCTGTGTGTGAACTCAAGTTCCAGAGCTCCGTTATGCTTCAAACTTAGTTATTAAACACGCACCTACCGGCGTTCGTCAGAGAGCTTCTATACAATTTCCTATTACTTATGCGTTTAACAGCCCTATCATGTATTACGCATTTTCAATGTGATATATGAAACCAGGCCTAAACTTGTTACCTATTGTTTTAGTTTTGTAAATCCAAAAACTCTAAGTGGAAGCAGATTTGTAGTGTGGTTTGTTTAAACTTATTGCACAACACGAAGGCTAGTAGGTAAACCGTTGGACTTTCAAACTGCGAATAAGAAATCGCTTCTCCATAGGTGAGCTTTTATTCTCTGAAAGATGTCAAATACTGACAACATCAAGGACTATATGCTAATCTACTGTCATTCGTCGTAGCAGAGATACAAGTACGTAAATTTCACCAATGCGTTTTTCCGATTGTATACAGTTGATATCACGAGCATTCTTTTAAATAACAAACTATGAAAGAAACAAAAACAAACATCAGATGAATTGTAGAACTTCAATCAACAGTTCACCTTAAGCTAAAATGTCAAAAATTGGAAAACTATTGCATTTCTACGTAATATTAACTTACCTTCAATAAGTTTACAAAGAACGGTTTCCAGTAAGAGATGTATCAACATTTTAATTGCTGTTCTTCAGCATGCATATTTTCAAACCTGCTGACAATATCAGAAATATTTTCATATACCTTTTGTCATGCTATTTGACGCTGACAATGTGACAAAATAAACCATGTATTCTGTCTTAATAATTCATGGTTTCATACTACTTTAGAATTGAAAGCTAGTATGTTGGATATAAACGTCGGGAACGAGGTTTCAATTGAGTGGTACGGAGATTTTACACCCTAAAATAGCAAAGTGTATTTTCTCCCCTAATTATGATTAAACATCAAAAGGAGAAATCAAATATTACATACATTAGAATGTCCAAAAATGAAAACTAAGAAGTGTACATTTGGCAGATGGTATTTATGAAGTGTTAGAGGGGAGAGAGTGGGTTTCTTCTCTGGTTAATATCTTCCAGAGCTTCTACTGACGACAGACACGTGCATGTCTGCAGCGTTACCGACCAACAGTATTGCCTGTCAAGAAGCTACATTAGCGACTAACAGGAAGTTTATACAATTCCGTCCCTTTTTGTGTTTCATCACCTCAGTCTTGTATTTCCAGCTGCATATGTTTGTACGTTTGCAAGCCGACCATACTTCTATAGATCATATCAATGCGTTCTGCCTGAAAACTATTTATTTCTGCAAACATATTAAAAGAAACTTAACTAAATGATTTATTATTATTATTATTTTTATTATTATTATTAAAGGTGCACGTTTTCAATCAGTCTTTAGGTTTATAACGAAGTTTAAGACGGTTGTAATGCTACTATGAACTCCCTATAAGGATTAGAAACAAATACTTGCCATTTCAAAATTAATTATTAGTATTTGAAGATTTAACACGGCTATCATCAACTTTCGGACGTTCAGCTTGGAAGAAGTCTAGAGTAATCATACTTAATCATTCATCTGGGTGAGAATAAGATAACTTATGAAAAAAATACACGATGTATAATCAATGATGGCGCGCATACAATACTGGAAGTAAGGTTCCCATTATATAGATGACCGCAAACGAACTTTTGGTGGTAATTGTTAATTCATGGTAATGAGCCATAGCTGACTACATTGTTGGTAAGTATTGCACGACTTTCTACCCAGGTACCAAAAGCAGGCGAAGGTTTGTTCTTGAAGGTGTTTCGTCTCCTAACCGGTATTTCACTTCATCTCCCTTTCTGCTTCTTCCATGGGTTTGTTCAAAAAAATGTACTATTACCCTGCTCAGCAGGTTTATTTAGTTCTCTTAAACCTGTCCAAAGTGTTTAATCAAGAACTCTGATGCTTAGCCCTTCTTCAATCCAGCTAATTTTGAAGATAGTGCAAATTATAAAACAAAAATAAAGTACACAGGTATTGGGGAATAAACTCTGTATAGTATAATGAACTAATTAATTTCTTACGGAGCATTCTCAAAATTGGAAAGCAGATGGCGGTATTACACAAGCTTTAAAGCCATTTATCGTTAAATTTCCTTATATATTGCACTAGAATCCTTAAATAACTATTTTAGCACTCTTCACTAAAATTGAAAAATTCTGTTGTAGTATCAAAGGAATAACTCTGGAGTGAATGCCTCAAGCAATTTAATTCTGTGTATAAATCCATAGATTATAATCGAAAAAAAAAGAATTGATTTCTTTTTCTCGCATTGCTGTAACTAATGGTTTTCCAAAATCTAGTTCTTTTATGTAATTGTCATTGAGATTCTTTTTAAGCGAGAGACGACGAACTTTATTGATATGTTAATTATAATATACTCTGGTAAGACATGGTGAGATTATCAAGGCATTGTTGCTGCCATCGGGACTGTAACCTGATGGAAACTACGAAGGTCCAAAGGAAGCAGGAACGAGGTGAGTTTGCCAGTTTTAGTTAAGAAACGTCTTGAATCCAGAACACCTACATAAATATCACAGTTAGGTTGATGGTTGTTTTGGAGTCGAATACTTCGAAGTGCAACAGCGAGTAAAGTGAGTGCGGCGAGGTTTGATGGCGCCAAGTGGAGTGGTCCTTAGCTGGAATCCAGGAACTGCGAAAAATCTGAACAAAGATCTGTGATACGAGAAGTAAACCCTCGAATATAGGTAGCTCATCTAAATTTTCATTTGTACCAATGTAAGTATTTACGCGACTGATATTTTCAGGCTCTTAACAAACAGTGTGAAGCAAGTTCTGTTTTGAAATTCAAACTTGGAGGAAGGATGGAATAAGCTTTTAAATCGCTTTCTGTTGTTTTTTTCTTCTTTCAGAAATAAACTCCACACTTCGCGAATACATACCAAATTTAAAGTGTTTCTTTCAGATGCAAAGCCACTTAAGGTACTACTATTATCATAAAAACGCTTTTTTTGCAATGGTCTAAAATATTCCTTTGTATGCGAATCAACATAACATCTTAGGCGAAAGTAAAGACGAAATAATTGTGATCGAGGAACTAGTATAAAGAGATGAGGGTTACTGATATTTGTCTCTTCAGCAGAAGAAAAAACACAGTACAACATCTGTCTAAAGAACACAGGGTAAACAAGATGTTTAGTTGGTGGATACGTGTTGAATTATTAGCCTTTGCTCCTCGGCAATCTGGAAGACAGAATATATTACCTTATGAGGAAGACATTAAACTACCACAACCACCACCACCACCAATAATAATAATAATAGTAATAATAATAACTGGGCTAATAGCAAAGAAAACTTTGGATAACTTGAACCATTATATCATTGCAGCAAATTTCAACTTGCATTTACGAGGTGAAATTGTCTTAAAAAACAAAATATGTATCTATTTCGTTTCTCTTCGGTTTAGTTACTTAACAAAGTTTTACATTAATTTCAATTATTTTATACGTGCTTTCTGAATTCGTTTTTAAACACGTAACAACTTCGCATGTTTGCTTCCATATTTTGTTACATCATTTGCATTTAGTATCATCGGATGAATATCGCGCCGCATAATGCTATTTCAGAGACAAACACAGTTCTGCAGTTCAGCAAAAAAAAGCGTCCCGAATTAAATAAAACCACTATAAAAAATTCTAAGGTAATTTTAACCGTACGATTATTACGCAGAGAGGAATATTAGCATATCCTTGAAACATATGGTAGAGGATGATTATGCTTATATCCGTAGAGGTCCTTGAGAAGTGTTCAAATTGATATTTTAAAGTAAGAATAGTCCTCGAATTAACGATTAAAGAGTAAAATAGTCATAAAGGAAATGTTTACATTGTAACAGTACCAAAAATTCTGTTAAAATTATAAAATTAAATTCAGAAGAAAATGCTATGGTATTAGTTCAAACATGAATTATAAATTCGATAGTATTAGCGACCTCCTACAATAATCTACAGGTTACAAAACCCCATACAATAACGTTATGGCTCCTTTAACCAAGAGAATAAAACATTATGTTTCAATATTGGATAAAACAATAGAAAACAGACCGTTCCAATCCTAAGAACCTCTTATAATTATTATGCCTCATTTATTCTGCTTTTTTCCATTTTGCAAACAAAAAAGTATTTCATATTTTCTTAATACTCACTGAATTTAATATGGTCATTGCCTGTCACGGCTGTGTTATTAGTAAAATATAATGTTTTCCGGCTCTGCAGGCCGTGGTCGAACAATAACATTATTAAAACTTGACGTTTCGTCCTTAGCTGTGGAGGATATCCTTATAAGAGTAGACTGGTAGCAACGTCTGACGACTGCCTCTTAATTCTCTTTTGTCTAAGGAGAAGGTTTAGAAAGGATAGGGGCGGAAACACTCCCGTGCAGCTGCGAAAGGCAGCAAGGTGTAAATGAATTGGTCCAACGGGACCCAGACACGGCCGAAGCCCTGTCTGGTGCCGTGGGGAACTACATCTAGCAATCCTTCAAAACTCACTTCACAGTTTCGAATACAACAACCAGACACTGAACTGACGGAGTGATCTTTGCGGACTTGCACTGACGACCATACAGAACAGAAACGCCGAACTTCACGATTGCATCACAACGTCGCTAAACACACCAACTTCTCCGAACACTGTACCTATTGCTGAGACACACCGCCCGACGTCCTTTGTCCCAAACTTCAGGAGATCGCCATTATATCATCATAACATATGGCTATCTCCTCCGACCACTGCACCTGATACTAACATTGGTCACTCGCCTTCCATCGCTGCACCTCAGGATACCACCAACATGACACAGCTGGACCCGATCGCCGCTACCTAACACTTGCCGCACGTTAACCTCCATCTGATCGCTGTCGCCAGTCATCTTGACGAACTGGGCCTTGCCCAGAGGTTCCAAATAGAGTTCGATACTGAATATTTGGCGTCTTCACAGTACAAAGTGCGTTTACGGGCATGACGCTGAATTCCTGCCGGCATTTTGAGACCGACACTTATGCACATCTGCACAGTCAATTGTTTTTCAATAAAGTTACTTGCTTCCTCAGGCCTCGTCTTTGGGTCAGGTCCCTTACCAGGACTTCGGAATAGCAGGTACCTGCCATACTAATTTTCCGCTCCTGCCCCATGGACAGCAGCAACCATTCCCTGCATGGGTGCGAATTGCGAGGGTGCTCATGCGGACTCTCCTCCCATTTCGTTTCGATCTTCCTTCTATCCGCGGTTGTACTTTAGGATAAAAAATGTATGAATCCACAGTCGCCAGACGCTTCTGCCACTCATCTCTTCTGTGGATATCTTCCACAGCTAAGGACAAACTCAAGTTTTAACAATGTTATTATTGACCACAGCCTACAAACCCGGAAAACATGCTATATTTCACTGTATTAACATATCCATACCATAATTTTCTATACGGTATTAAGCGTTATTATTTTTAAACGATGAGATGTATAGATCTGTGGGAAGAGATATACTTTCATGTTTATTCAATAAAATGGTAGTATTAATTAGTGCCTCAAACAAACAACTGAAATGAGGTGAAACTTTGCATACATATTTCTTCAATTGTCAATAAGCTATGTGCAAAAAATCAAGTGTCTAGCTTCAATTTATTATAAGAACCACCTTTTGCATTTCAGCGCCCGTTTAAGTTATTCCAAAAAAACATTTTAATATACTGGTATAAACCAATTAAAGATTTAAGGAATGAGCTGCACTAAAACCTAAGAATAATTATAAAGAACCTTTGGAATAGCGAAACAATTACAACGCCTTAGTTTCAAACGATAACCTTCGAGAATAAGGCAAGGCTCCAACTCCTTTGAAATACATTGGGAACATCTCAGGCCATAACTTGCACCGGTAACAGCTACGTAACCCAAAGTACCGCCAGGAGTCACACAATCGGTTAAACCAAAGTTTCATTAGCGCAAGTGGGTACACATTGTGGAATAAAATAACAACTCACAACTGAGCAATTGAAGACGCCCATAAATTGACAACGCACAAAAACACCAAAATATCTGAAAAAATGAGGTAATTACAGAATGTTAGCCGACAGATGAAATTAATATTTGAGTGTCAAATAAAGCCAAATGAAGAAACCCACCAATGGAAACAATACTGGAGATAAACATCAACAAGCAAGTTACATAATATCTCTGTTACTCCGACATCAATTACCCTATAAAATTCCTTACCAGGAGAGATCAAGTTGTAATTACTCGTTTACGAATAGGACATACCACTATAACCCACAGTCGCCTACTAACTTAAGATCCCCTGTCTTTCTGTATTAACAGTTCAACATTTACTTACAGATTGGCCTTGCAGGGAATGAACAACACTAAGGCGTCCCTGGCTGCTTTAGGAACGCTGTAGGAAATTCCAGCAGGAGTAATAAGTTATATGCACACCATTAATATGTACAAAAATTGTAACATGAGATAGTATATGTATCAAGTGTAAAAGTCATATCACATGTTAAAAATAGCTACAGTTCTGCATGTAGTTGCGATATGACCTCCCGGTTAAAGTGACCTGAATCAATAAATAAAAAATGAATAAAGCTTTAAAAGAAATTTGAACCAAGAGATCTAAGAACAGTAAAGAACTTCCATTGAAGGTGTTCATAAATTGACCAAAAACTATTATATTTTCTGGACAAAAGCAAATGTAAATAATTCTTCTTAAATATATCGTTGAAGATGTTGATTTCCTTAGTAATACAACCAGTGGAGATGCTATCTCACAAACTGTATAAATAAACAATAGCGTATTGTGATTACTTTACAGTTTCGTTTCTTCTCCAGAACGTGGAATATAAAATTACGAAACATCTTATGTATTACAGTCACACAACTTTCTCTACCTACTACGATTTTTTTCTTTAACATCCATAAACTATTACTAGAAAAGCTTATTTTACTATCCAATTCGGGTTTATCGAGATAACCGCTTGTACATTTCGTTGTAAGCAGAAGAGGGTAACAGGAAGCGAAGTGATAGGCAAACACATGACTATATGCTGGCCTTTAAATTCCGTACCATCCAGAAAACTTCAAGGCATTAAACAATTCAAAGCAATAAGAACGGATATCTTCGTAATGGTGATGCCACAGAAAAGGTTATCTGAAATAAATTTATTGTTTTACACAAATTGGCTTTTTTGTGTGGTAAGCTTTTCTCTATGTCTTATGGGTTACCAGTTATACAATATTATACTAAACTTCTAACCAAGGGGACTACACAAGCTACTCCCAGAGAATTCAAGATATGCATTTTATTTTTCATGTAAATGTCTTAAATTAGCGATGGCATTTCGATACCGTCGATACCCCAATACTCTGATACTCAATGGTATCGAAGTACGTTTAGTGCTTTAGATATAAACCTTCGATACTTTTTGGATATTTTATAATTTTTATTGAAAGTTTTTCTTCATGCTAGATAAGGAATGAAAGGAGGCGACACTTTACGTTATTGCCTCGCACATTTTTCCAAACAGTTGCTGCACTATAGTTATTGATAGGCCTTGGCTGCGTTTCCTGTGGGTGAATCGATGCATTATTCCATAGACCCTTGTGTCTAAACGAGAACATGCTAAACAATGGGGGAAGGAGTAGAGGTATTCTTGTAGCACGCAGCGCTATCTGAGTTGTGAATGAAGCTGATTTAACTGATGCAATAACTGCAGTAGCCTGGCTTGGTGACTCACTCTCAGCCATTACATTTATCAACTCCGATGACTAAAATCTATGAATCCAGCAGAAAAGAATCAGAACTTAAGACGTGAGATAATACAGCGCTTGGTAATATTTATTTCCTTCCATCCGTTAGTTTGCGTTTAAGTGTCAAGTCGAACATTTGTATTAAACATATACATATATGCTAATGTTCGAGGGTGGGTAGTAGAGAGGCTTGATCCACCAACTTACCATGCTTCAGAGTGTTATATGGCTAATTGTAATTACTTATTACCCGATTATGGTGTAACAAACACATTATTTTTAGTTATTTGAGTTTAATGTAAAATATATATTAGTTTGCATTTCCAAGATTGCAGAATAAAAAGGAACTGCTAGTATTTACTTATATATGCAAAGAAAACCATTTAAAAGAAAATTTTCAGCACAGAATATAGTTATATAAAAAATCAAAGGAAAGTCATTATTATTATCATCACTATTAGCCTTGACTAGCAATAGGAGATATATAACCTGCGGCATTATCAAAATAAAAAACAAATTGCTGCCAATTGCAGAACGTTAAACAGGATCAATTTCGGAATTAGATACAATATAAAGTTGGTTACATGTGTTTATACACAGAAAACCACTAATAGGAACAGAATTCAGTGAACTATTTTATAAAGTGAGTATCGAGTATCGGTGCTCAAAACCAGTATGTGTATGGAGTATCGAAAACCGAAAAGTAGTGGCGTCTTAAATATATGACATTTTATATATTAAAATCGTTACAGTTATTTCTAAGAAAGTAAAAAAGTTGCAAATGTTTCCATGTAAAGTGTATTTTGGGTCGGGGGATTTTCTTGAAAATCTTTGCGTCGGCTCTTTGGAAGACAGCAAACAAAAACCAAGCTGTATCTGGAATTTCGCCTTTGAGTTATTCCGTTCACAGCCCCTCTCCCCACTTGCCTTTTCAATCAGGGGGTCTCACAACTTGTATTTTCTTTGAAATTTTGACATTAATTTTTTTGATGAAATGCAATACTTTGGTCTAATTACTAGATATTTAGTGGAGAAGGTAAAAGATAGGAAAAAAAAGAAACGAATTTTGTTACTTCAAGTGCAGCAGGGAAACGATACCAACAGGTACATGTTCTGTCGTTTTCGCCAGTGTACCCCATATCTCATCCCATCACAAAGGTACAGTGATCCCTCGCCTGAGACCGCATTTCAGTTCATCAGTAA
Source organism: Deroplatys truncata (assembly GCA_030765065.1). NCBI lineage: Eukaryota > Metazoa > Arthropoda > Insecta > Mantodea > Mantidae > Deroplatys > Deroplatys truncata. Next base: position 704,023,482 of record CM060990.1, read on the forward strand.
GGTTTTCTAGTTGAGAAACGAATTATAAAATAGGGTGCTCGTTCATTATTTACTGTAAAGCAACTGTGCATACAGCCCTGAAAATGATTGAACTGGAAGCATTATATGTTAGAATTGTCTTACTATACAGAACTATAAGCACAAGCTACTGAAGACCTTTGATCATAAAATGCATCTACAACGCTCACTCTGACTACCAATTATGGGTATGAAAAATGTGGTAACGTTGAGTAAACGCATTTGAATTTTGCGTTTCTTACAATTTTGGAAACATCCAAGACCTGAACCACAATGAGATTCTGTTCGAGACCTAAAGAAACTCGTGCAACAGACAAATTGTAATTCAGCAAGTAATGTACCAAAATTGAGATCATGTTGCCGAGATAAGGGACAAATCTGTAGTATTGATTCGTTTCAGTGACTAATGAGTTTGTTATTCATTTTGATAAATATAATGTGCGATAAAGGTTTTAGTTAATGGCGATGACCAGCTTTAGTACAGTATAGTTGGACAAAATTAGTAAGCTAACGACAACTGTTACTGATTTTCAGATAATTTCTAAATGCCGCAATTTCTGCTTTTCATTAACAATACGAATAAAATGTTGTATGATATACGTTTTGCAATATTTTATTGAATACTCGTTTTAATTTCATATTTTGATAGAATAAGTTATGATAATTGTACCGAAAATGAGCATTAGAGTTCAAAAAGATAAGTAATCTTGTGGGTCACTCTGACATAAAAATCCTTGTTGAATACTGTATTGGCTTTGTTCGTATTCTCCAAAAATTTTACATGTCACGATGTTTACACTTGTTTTCTCATAACGTTTCTGATATTGCTGTAAAGTCGGCCACAAAACACAAACACATCAGTAAGTGGTTCCCAGCGTTTCTTTCAAACACATAAATGTATCACTTACAAAGAACACTATTGTTATATAATAAGGTACATACTTCAGCGAACTTTCTGAAGTAAACTACATCGTCAAGAGAAGGATAACACTTATAACAACATACAGTTTTCGCCTTAAGCTGTCAACAAATGCGGCACCGATGTGCTGTGTGCAAGTCAAAATTGAAAAGTAGGGCTTGGACTTCCCTGAATTCAAAACGGCCAGTCAGTAAAGAAAGAAGCCAATTAGCGTTATGCTCTCAGGAAATACAGTGACCTGGAGATGACCTCTATCTGAATTGCATTCAGCTTGCTCTTACGCGGCTAACAATGATATTAAATTCTCACGGAGATAGGCATCGTCGTACATGAGGCCTATTATTGCTGTTTTCGGCCAACTTGGTCACGATCTCATGTCCGTTATAGTACAGTGTGATAAACGTTGTCCTTTGTAGGACGGGGTTAAACTATAACGACAGTACTCGTAAATAGAATATATAGGGGGCAGCTGGCATAGAAATGCGTTTACATGGGAAAAGATAGGGAAAACGAGGGTAGATGCGACGGTTCAAGGAGGAAAATGCGTTTAAATGGAGAAGATAGGGTAAACGAGGAGAGATCCAAGGTAGAGCAGGTGCAGAAGGAGGGGAACGCCCTTTATATGAGAGGGGTGGGGAATGCGAGGAGAAGTGTTAGGCTAGACAGAGTTTGAGGTGTGGAGTATGCGTTTATATGGGAAAGATAGGGAAAACATGAACAGATAATAGGCTAGATAGATGCGGAAGGAGGAAGGGATACGCTTTATACGGGAGAGATAGGGAATACGAGGAGAGGTGCTAGTCTAGACAGAAGTTGAGGAGTACAGTATGCGTTTATATGGGGAATATATGGGAAACGCGGAGAGATGATAAGCTAGACAGATACTGAAGGAGGGCGAATGTAGGTTTATACAGGTGAGGTAGGAAACCAAGCAGAAATGCTAGGCTAGACAGATGCTGAAGGATACGCTTTATACGGAAGAGATATGGGGAAACGTGGAGACAGAGATAAAGATAGACAGAGATAAAGGAGGAAGAGGTTTAGGTCATAAAGACATCGCTAATTAAAGTCTACAAATGTTTTAATACCCTTTGGCGGTATTTTCTCGACACTGAAGGTGAAATCTCCCGGCGATAAAGTTCTAAATATCTGTGTCAATCAATCATTATCTAACGTAGTGGAAAAAAGTCAACGGTTTATACTGCTAACAAAGGCTATATTGCGTTCTAACGGCCCGGTATCACGATCCTAGAGGGCTGAACGCAGGTATTTGATTGAAGTACCCCCCACCCCACGTATTTTGATTGATTAATATAATTAAACGCGGGCCGTCAATCGATGAATACAATTATTCCAATTAAGTATTTCTATTGTTACAGTATAAAGAGTAATTCTGCTGGTATCGTATATACACTATGTGATCAAAAGTATCCGAACACCCCAAAAAATATACGCTTTTCATCTTAGGTGCATTGTGCTGCCACCTACTGCCTGGTACTCATCCGCGACCTCAGTAGTCATTAGACAACGTGAAACAGCAGAACGGGACGCTCCGTGGAACTCACGGACTTCGAAAGTGGTCAGGTGATAAGGTTTCACTTGTGTCAGAAGTCTGTACGCGAGATTTCCAAACACCTTGTGACGGAATTATTTGTTATATTTATTTATTGAGCCCCACGTTTGGGAGCCAATTTGTAATGGTTTAGTTATAATGTTATTTGTGTTTACTCAACATGGTGAAGCCATCTTGTGACGTGATTCATTTGTTAGGCTTGTTAGCTCCATCTGGTGTTAGCAATTTGCGGCAGTATTAGTGTTCGTTTGAAAGAATGCTACTGTTATTTTATTTAATTTTGGTTCTCTGTCCTCCGGCTAGCTATGATCTTTTGGTCAAGCACTTCTCTTTATACAGGTTGTGGAAACGGAAAGGAACATTTTATCCAAAAATAACACTGATAAAGAAATTTGTTTTACACTTTTATTGTCGAACACATTAACTATCACATTTACACATTGATCTTGACCCTCGCCAAACTGAAACTGTTATAATAACCTCATTACTGATAATTCTTAATTCGCGTACTTCAACTTTTTTGTATAATTAACTTTATAACACTTGAGATTTTTCATAACTCTGTTACGCGTAACCTGCAAATTGATATCCGACGTGTGCCGTACAAATACTTTCGACGAACTGACTGACTGAAGGCGACGTGTACTTTACAAATATTTTCGATGAACTGACGGGAATGCGACGTGTAGTGTACAAAGAATTTTGATGAACTGACTGGGTCTTTACCTCTAACCTACCTTTTATACACCTACACACCGATATGCCTAAAGATTATAACTGAGCTGCAATTGGCTAATAAAACGCGCCAACATTAGCGTCTATTTTTATATCCAATGAAAATTATGAATACATATGCTCTAGGGAAATGTTTCAGAAGATTCTAAAAGAAAAACGCGCCAACATTACGTAACTTCCTCGTTTCCAATAATGATAAACAGTTCACCCCCTCCTGGCATTATTGCACGCTATTATTGTCAGTTTCAGTAAGGCAGTATAAACTTACTTCCCAACAATAATTACAGTCAACAAACATCTCAAATCAATGTCACATAATAATGCATATTCATACTATAATCACTCTTTACATTTAAATAATTTGTGATACCAATTACTGCATCATATGCCCCACTAGAAACATAATTATGAATATTTACAACTTGTTTGGAAATTTTATAATTGGGTTTTTAGTCTCCTAAATCTTGGAACTCACACTATTTATCACTTTCACTTAACACTTCACACGCATTTAACACATGACATATGTTTTTCCTTTATCTCGCCACTATTTACTGGCTCTGGTCTAATGTGTTTAGACATTAATCTGACATCACAATTTTTTTATAGCAAATACTATACGCTGAGTTATTTAGTTACTTTTACAAAATTATTTACTTTCTTATATTGTTGACAACAATTTGTGCATTTAAGACTTTTTGTAATTACTATACATATTTACCAATATATTCACCCTTTACACAAATATATTTACATCTCTTAAATCTAAGTACTGTTTCTCATTTTCTGTTTGCTACATAAGTATTTGTTTTAATTATTTTACCCCATTTTTGTTATTTTGTACTGTATATTCACAATACTCTTGGAGTTATATCTACGTAATTTATTTTAATATAACATAATGCTTTATTTCAAATGCTGTTATAGTTACTAATAAAATGTTATTTTCCTTTTAAAAATTTAGTTATGTCCAAAATTTATTTTGCCTTTCTTATGACATATATAAATAGTTAACCCTCTTACAATCCAATACATTGCTCTGCAAGTCATCTTTAACTATCCAGCATTTACTTTACAACTCATTGCTATTCACCCTCCTGGATCAAATTGTCTGTGGCTAAACATTACTCGTAGCCGTATCCTAACCTTCAAAAATTTGTTCATGAATAACCTCTTAAAGGATTCAAATGATATTTCACCACCTGTTACATTTTGAAACCAATCTAAAGTTTTCTGAACTACACATCTTTTAACAATTGTCATTTTCAATTCTTCTGGTATCTTTGTAATTTGAGAGTACTCTGACAAGTCTGTAATAATCTGTACTGGATTGGAGTTTTCAATTTGAACATCTTGGTGTTTGTTAGTTTCAGAAGTTAGCTTTTGATTATTTACAGGCAAAACTTTAACTTCTTCGTACAATTTATTTCTTTGCATTACTAACTCCTTATGTATTTCTGATATTTCCCCTCTGAAATTAACTTGCGCCTGATTCACATCTACATTCATAACCTCTTTCATCTCTCTTATCTCACTTGAAATGTTACTCATTCTACTACATAACTCTGTACATTCTACATCAACATGTTCACTTTTAGTATTAACCTCACTTTTTTGTTACCTATTTCCCTACTCATATCTGACATTTTTTTTGAAACTTCTCCTATCTCACTTACTATCACTTCCTGACTTTCATCTCTCATTTTTGGCATACTACTATCTAGCTTCATAACTTTCTTTTCAATTTCTTCCCTGCTTTGATCTAATTTTTGCTCTAATATCTCATTTCTCTGAGTTAGTTGTTGTTCTAAGCTCCTACCAATATCTTCCGTTAATTCCCTATAACTCTTTTCCATGTTCTTAATTAGTTTATGTTCCAATTTCTCATAACTCTTATTAATATCTTCCCTGTTTTGATCTAAGCTCTTTTCTAATTTTTCACCAAAATTTCTCAACATATCCATAATCATACTAGCATCAAAATTTACATTTCCTGGTGTTCTATTCTCACTTTCTGCATTAACATTTCCTCCCTCAAGTACTACATTGTTTGAGCTATTTTCTGTAACCTGTATTGAATTACAGCTAACTGTTACACTATACCCTTCCATCATTGTTTCTTCTGTATTATTAGTGGACATAGTTTTCTTTATCCTACCACTCCTCAAGTACATTTAAATGTTACAATTTTGTTTTCTAAAAAAAATTACTATACTCTGACATTTGTGATGCTGTCTGTTGCTGTTACTTTGATGTCCAGCTTCCTGCCCCTCTCTCCTAGGTTTGTATGTCGCTTCTGCGTCGTATCATGATGAATCTACGTCGTTTTGGTGTTCTGTATTTGAATTCCCCTGTTGCCTTTTAATCTCTGAATTACGATGTCCAATCATCCGCGTAGTCTGTCGTCTCTTTTGTTGTTTCTGGAATCTGCGTCTTGTAGTTCAGTTCACTTCTCCATTCGCTCCACGTCCTGGTTCCTTCACCCCTTCCTGGTTATTCACTCCTTTCCTGGTTACTCTGCCCCACGTTCTGGGTGCCAATTTGTAGTAACATTATGGTTGTTTTGTTATTTGTTAGCCCCACGTTGGGAGCCAATTTGTGGTGGTATTATTTGTGACATTATTTATTTATTGAGCCCCACGTTTGGGAGCCAATTTGTGACGGTATTACTTATAATGTTTGTGTATATGTGTTTACTCCACGTGTTGAAGCCATCTTGTGACGTGATTCATTTGTTAGGTTGTTAGCTCCATCTGGTGTTAGCAATTTGCGGCAGTATTAGTGTTCGTTTGAAAGAATACTACTGTTATTTTATTTAATTTTGGTTCTCTGTCCTCCGGCTAGCTATGATCTTTTGGTCAAGCACTTCTCTTTATACAGGTTGTGTAAACGGAAAGGAATCTTTTATCCAAAGATAACACTGATGAAGAAATTTGTTTTACACTTTTATTGTCGAACACATTAACTATCACATTTACACATTGATCTTGACCCTCGCCAAACTGAAACTGTTATAATAACCTCATTACTGATAATTCTTAATTCGCGTACTTCAACTTTTTTGTATAATTAACTTTATAACACTTGAGATTTTTCATAACTCTGTTACGCGTAACCTGCAAATTGATATCCGACGTGTGCCGTACAAATACTTTCGACGAACTGACTGACTGAAGGCGACGTGTACTTTACAAATATTTTCGATGAACTGACGGGAATGCGACGTGTAGTGTACAAAGAATTTTGATGAACTGGCTGGGTCTTTACCTCTAACTTACCTTTTATACACCTACACACCGATATGCCTAAAGATTATAACTGAGCTGCAATTGGCTAATAAAACGCGCCAACATTAGCGTCTATTTTTATATCCAACGAAAATTATGAATACATATGCTCTAGGGAAATGTTCCAGAAGATTCTAAAAGAAAAACGCGCCAACATTACGTAACTTCCTCGTTTCCAATAATTATAAACAGCTTACCCCTTCGCTGCATTATTGCACGCTATTATTATGAGTTTCAGTAAGGCAGTATAAACTTACTTCCCAACAATAATTACAGTCAACAAACATCTCAAATCAATGTCACATAATAATGCATATTCATACTATAATCACTCTTTACATTTAAATAATTTGTGATACAAATTACTGCATCAACCTAAACATCCCTAGGTCCACTGTTTCTGATGTGATAGTGAAGTGGAAAAGTGAAGGGACATGTACAGCACAAAAGCGTACAGGTCGACCTCGTCTGCTGACTGACAGAGACCACAGACATTTGAAGTGGGTCGTAAAGGGTAATAGGTAGACATCTATCCAGACCATCACACAGGAATTCCAAACTGCATCAGGATCCACTCCAAGTACTATGACGGTTAGGCGTGAGGTGAGAAACCTTGGATTCCATGGTCGAGCGGCTGCTCATAAGCCACATATCACGCAGGAAAATGCCAAACGACGCCTCGCTTGGTGTAAGGAGCGTCAACATTACACGATTGAACCGTGGCAAAACGTTGTGTGGAGTGACGAATCACGGTACACAATGTGGTGATCCGATGACAGGGTGTGGGTATGGCGAATGCAGAGTTAACGTCATCTACCAGCGTGTGGTACCAAAAGTGAAATTCGGAGGTGGTGGTGTTATGGCGTGCTCATGTTTTTGCTGGAGGGGCTTGCACCCCTTGTTGTTTTGCGTGAAAATATCACAGCGCAGACCTACATTGGTATTTTAAGCACCTTCTTGCTTCCCACTGTTGAAGAGCAATTCGGGGATGGCGATTGCATCTTTCAACACGATCGAGCAACCTGTTCATGCTGCAGGGGCTGTGGCGGAGTGGTTACACGACAATAACATCCCTGTAATGGTCTGGCCTGCACAGAGCCCTGACTTGAATCCTATAGAACACCTTTGCGATGTTTTGGAATGACGACTTCCTACCAGGCCTCACCGACCTACAGTGATATCTCTCCTCACTTCCGCACTCCGTGAAGAATGGGCTGCCATACCCCAAGAAACCTTCCAGCAACTGATTGAAGGTTTGCCTGCAAGATTGAACGCTGTCATCAAGGCTAAGGGTGGGCCAACACCATATTGACCTCCAGCACTACCGACGCAAGGGGCCACGAACTTGTACGTCATTTTCAGCCAGCTGTCCGGATACTTTTGATCACGCAGTGCATGTAAGGTAAACCGGTTAATGTCACAAGTGTTCATGGTAATTCAGAGCTGCGATTCGTACCAGAGTTGTTTAATGTAATTTTGCATAATTCGGGTAGTATGTCGTGTATTTAGTTTAGTCGATTTATCAGGTAATTGAGAAAGCGTCACAGGTATTCATGCACATATAGAGAGTAATTAGATTATAAACATTTCTCATCCAACGCTACAACACTTTCATATACTTTTTTCTAAATCTTACAAACTTTTTTTTATGCTAAACAGTTAGTGTGCGAGACGGAGAGGGATAAACTGCATATTGGATTACTGTGAAGATATATAGAAGTATTCTAAACTAACCCCACATCGAACGCTCTAACCTATCCCTACCTTGACCTCTCATTGTTTATTCAGCCCTATCATCATCTAAACTAACCAATATAACAAGATGTAACACCACGTAACATAAACACGTAATCAACGTATCAAGACGTAACCAGCTAACGTAACACTGTAACAAGACCTAACACAGCGTAACATAGCCACGTAACCAGCAAATGTAACCACGTAACAAGACGTAATACCACATAACACAGCCACGTAACACAGCGTAACATAACCACGTAACAAGACGTCACACTATGTAACATAAGCACGTAACCATGTGGCAAGACGTAACACTGCGTATCATAACCACGTAACCATACGTAACACTACGTAGCATAACCACGTGGTAAGACGTAACCAACGTAACATCACGTAACATAAGGCTGTAAGCACGTAACAAGACGTAACAACCATGTAACCACGTATCGTAACTACGTATCGTAAACACATAACATGACTACCACCCTGTGACATGACGTAACCAGAAACGTATCAAGACGTAACACCACGTAATCTCCATAACCAGAGATAAGTTTCTTTTAGCGAATTTGCGGCGTTTTATTCGGATTTTATTATTTGAGAGTCTTAATTGAAAAGCTTTAAATCAACATACCTTTCTTTAAGTTCGTTGTAGGCGTCTCCCCCTTTATCTAGGCTTGAGACTAGTACTAGGGTTGCTCCAAATGGCAGGGTTAACGCCTCCCCTTCCATCTTCTTATTCTTCTTTATTCATCAGGTGTCTGATACACATTACATGGACAAACTTCCATTTTTTTAAATTGCTGACTCACGGAAAAAATTTTCATTCTCGACTTACATACTCTTATGCGCTGTTTGTAATGCTTTAATGCCCATATGCTATGTCGTTGCTCCATCCTCGGCAATAACTTTTTTTTCATCCAACGGAGTCAATGTGATTTAATTCACTTTCACTGCGCTAGGAGCATGCTCCCGGGACAGGTTCAGATTCATGGGCGTACTGATCATATCACGGGTTTTAAGACAGTCTATACATCGGTCAAATGTAATGTACTGCTTAATAGAACCACATTCTATGCCTTTAATTTTTTTAACATCGAGCCTTGAATTTCTAAGGCGTACATCTTAGATCGTAGTCCAACAAAGCGTAGAATGATTTTGCTATTAGCCTCATCTTTAAATTTTTCCAACACCTTTGTGTTCTGAGTGGAGTGACATATGTTGTTAACAGGGTAATCAACTGTATCCAGGTTTTCGAGAAAACGAGGCTTGTCCTGGTGCACATCTTCAGTTGTCACACGATGAATGAATGAATCAGTGTCCATATACACAAGCTTTAGGTTTTCAGCCCCATAAAATGGCAACAACATATCATAATGATAGTGATGCTTTAATGTTTTGGAGATGTCCACCACACCCATACCGATGTATATAGGCTTGTTGAACACGATCCTTCGCAAGGCAATATGGGCAGCAGCTAGATTAGTAGCATATGTCATCCTATCGCTTAGCAATCAACATTTCCAGGATCTTCTCATTTGTAGACAGTCGTAAATCCATACGACTATGCAGGTTCTCCATACTTTTTCCAAACATGGCGTTGTTAAAGTGTTTGGAGAGGTCCTTCTCAAAGTCATTTGCAGGCTGTTGTCGTAGACTATTGTTAAATTCCACATAAGGTTTTAACCACTGCAACTGTCGGAATTATAGCACACGAAGGATTTTTGTTAGCCGTAGTCAATGATTAAGAACCTGATTCAAAGTCATGTAATGTGCTACATACTTCTTTCTAGGTCCAAGATGGGATAGAAATTTCTTTTTACTCGAGTCCTTAGGCGTTATACACTCGAGCGGGGAAGGTAGACCGTTGCGTAGATCGTGAAGTTCCGCAGGATACTCGATGTCAACTTCAAATATGTATCCATGAGTCATTTTCTTGTAGACTTTCTAAGTCAATTTTTTCAGGTGACACACTCAAATCCACCATAAGGGAGGGCGTGGCACAAGGCCCAACCATATTGGTTATTGGCGTCCTCATATGTAATAAATTGGCTTTATTTCCACGGATCATACTTCTCCATGTAAGTGTTGTTTGCTTCGGAATACCGGTGGGAAACTTGACATAAACCTCCTCTTATACCGGATTCTATCATGAGTAATTGATCATAATACTGTAACAATTCCAGCTGAATTCCTGTATACGGCAACATGGCGTCCCATGTAAGTCCTGGAGAGGTGAAATAATGAGCAGTATCGACTCTGTTTGTTTTGAGGTTTTGATTTCTAAATGTGTCAAAGACATCAGCTGGATGAAGCACATCAAAGATTAAGTAGAGGTCGCTGCACCCGCCCAGGTTTCTCACATTAAACAGGTCCCATACATTTCTAGCATAACTGTAGTCAGTATCACTAATTTCTTCTTCATTTAACCTATTGTAGAGGGAGTCCCTGGGTGGCAAGTAGGTTTCGATTAAAACATCCCATGAAGTGACGTAATCATTGGGAAAGACCGCCTTACGAGTCATCAACCTCAAATTGTCTTCTCCGAAGTGCTCAGTGTTTCAGCATACGACTTCAGATTTTTCACTAGCTTATCCAAGTTTGTACTGAGCAATCGAAAGCTATCCACAAACCGAAGCTTTATGCCTCCCATACTTGGGGAATGATATATAGCTCTCTTCAGAGCTAGGAATTACTTCCACGCACTCATTTGTACATCCCAGCTCCTTAACAATGAAGTGTGAGTCATACCCACTGAGATTGTGCATAAAGACTAGAATATATTGAGGTGTTTTGCAGGCTAAATTACATTCATTATGTAGCCTTGCACGATATTCACCACTGATGTGATCATGCTCGAGTACTTTGTAGTTCTCTTCAGTAAAGGTTTTTCCACACAAGTAGAATACTGTAGAGGATTTGAAATCCTTCTGCTGTTGATCTGTAAGTTTCAGAGGCATGGTAGATATGTATACATTATTAGTTTCCTTTGAAAGGGATGTCATGTATTCCATAAACCTCTGAGCAGCATCAAAACCACGATATAAATAGGTGCTTAGACCAGTTTCCAGATCCTCAACGTCGGATGACTGTTTTACATAAACGCAGAAACTCATAGGTAAATGGTGATCATAAGGAGCTGTATATGAAATTTCAGGTTTGGGGAGGCATGTGTGACATGGTCCGAGAATGCTTTCAAAGTCTGCGAGGATGACGTAAGGTAGATTCAACATCCTTTCAAAATTTTTACATTGAACAATGGATTTCTGCTTTGTAGACATAACTACCCTTGCAATATCATGTTTATTACAGATGGTAGCATGTTCTTGTAGTTTTTCCAGTCTACTTTGTCCATATTGGTCATCAAATTGTGTAAAACAACGCTTACCGGTATAAATATGTTCTTTATGCCCAGTCTTCTGACGTCAAATAAGCTTTTCAAAATATATATACGTACTGATGTTTTCCACTACATTCACTCAATTGGAGGTCACGTAGTTCCGGTAGTTCAGCCTCAGCAACCTTTCTTGGACACACTTTATGCTTCACAACCAGGCCGAAGACGTTGATAAACATGGTGTTAAGCTTCTCAAACTTACATATTTGACAAGGTGGAGTGGGGTAGGAAATACAGCTGAAGCCATATTTATTTTGAAGTGTTCATATTTGTTCACGCGTTGTGCATTCTTCTCAACTAATTTGGCTAATACAGAATACATGAAGCACTGCTCATCAGTATAATTCTGGATGTTAATGCAGGCATTCCTTCAACAGATAGCGGCAGGGGTATGCAGCTATTTCCCCGTAACGGATTGTACGTATTAATACGAAGGCAAAATACTTCCACAGCAAGCAGAGCCCAATTGCTACCCTTAAGTTGTGAATCCTCCATTTTAGTAACTAATTTCTTCATTTTTGTTGTAACATAGAGTCCAGATCCGTTTCTAGGAAAACAGCTTGATTCCGGGTTTTAAGTGTTTTGTCGCAGTTTTCTTCGATACTGTTAACAAATCTGCTCTCAGCCAGCATATTAATTTTCACACTCTTGTGAATACCAAGCTCTTTATGTATAGCCTGGATTATCCGCTGTTTTGCCTCATACAGATACATATTCAGGCCCTTAGTTGATTTGTATGGTATAAAATACGATTTCAAGCGTTCATCGAATAATGTTTCATATTCTTTCAGGTCACAGTCATCCATTGTAGGTAATAGCTCCTGTTTAGTACAATCTAGTCTACGTTTCTTCACATGCACGCTTATTTCACATGCATCTCCGTGTCACCGACAATTATAACGGTTTTTGATGGTGTCATTACAATATTTACGTTTGAAGAGCTTCTTACAGCGTAGCTCATGCCTTCTTTTATCATACTCTTCTTTTATCATGTTTTTCCATATTTACCACAAGAATATCCTGATGCAGTAGAAATTATATCCTTATATGAGGACTTATTCATCTTTACTTTGATGTAATAACCTATTAATCCTTCTTCAAGGAAACGTACACCTCTTCACCTTGATAACACTTTAGAAAGCCGATTATTTTCTGAGGGAACAACGATGTTGATACCTCGGAGATAATTAGCAGAATGAAGTCCAATGCCGGAGATCAACCTATTTATAGAGGAGGCACGAACCTTTTTAGATCAATTATATACTGAATTTTAATACTAAGACAGTCATTAAGCGTCTAAGCTCTTATGTTTCAGCACGCGTTACGCAGATTTTCGGGTGTATCCGTAGGTCTTCACGCATGTTCCTGTGCTTGTTGGAAGGGAATATGTATATCAATGTATTCGTAGACCTTCATGCAGGTTCGGATGCTTAGATTGAGCGAGTGAAGTATTGTGAGGACGCATGCATTGTTCAGTGATGATCGTAAGTCTTCGTGCAAGTTCGGGTGTTAGACGAGCTGATCAAAGATAGTTATGTCTGTTTATGCATGATTGGTGGTGTGTGTGCTCGCGTATGTGTGAGGAGACACGGACTAGCTAGTAATGGCAATGAGCGATCCGTCAACCGAGCAAGGGACAAGTGTCTTTTACGTAAGCATTCGTCATACGCCACGAAACCTAGAAGCACACGTGAAAGATGCGAATGAAATAGAATGAAAGGGAAAGGAAATCTTGGTAGCATATACCACTCCGACATTCGCCTGCAGACCAGTGAAAAGCACGAAAAATCCGAGGCCAAAGTGAGCAACCTACGGGAATCGGTCCCCGAACCCTAGAAGCACACGTGATAGATTTGAGTGAAATAGAATGAAAGGGAAAGGAAGTCGTGGTAGTTGAGAAACTACTAGCATTCACCGCAGACCAGCAAAACAACGAAAAATCCGAGGCCAGAGTGAGCGACCGACGGGAATCGAACCCCGAACCTAAGAAGCACACGCGAAAGATGGAAATGAAATAGAATAAAAGGGAAAGTAAATCGTGGTAACATACACCACTCCGGCATTCGCCTTTGCCAACCAGGGAAAACTGCGAAATAATCCGGGCTAGAGTGACCGAACGACGGAATCACACCCGGAACCCTAGAAGCACACGTAACAGATGCAACTGAAATAGAATGAAAGGGAAAGGAAATCGTGGTAGACGAGACACTACTAGCATTCGGCTGTCGACCAGCGAAAACCGAGAGATACTTAAGGTCAGAGTGACCGGCCCTACGAGAATCGAACCCGGGACCTCTAAATTCAAACCACAGTCGTTACCACCTTAACGAAGCCGCAAAACAGGTTTACCCCATACCATTTCCACTAATGCTTTACGCGCAATAACTTTCGCCATATGACGTCACACCCGGAGACCGGCTGTCTAGTCGCAGCCCTACATGTTTAAGTACGTTTCATTACTACCTGTCACACCAAAAGAGAAGTATTCTCGCACGACCATTCATACAGATGTTTTCATTCAATATCTACCATCGTCAAAGCCAACACCGCAGCCTCATAAACCAAAGTTAACAGCATTTGTATTAACATAATACTTTAGAAATGGCGCAGAATGTTTTTTCCCCTTATTTAATTAAATTCATGTATATACCCTATTATTTAATGTTTCCAATCTTTTTCAATTCATCCTTTCCATCTCCCTTACATTCCCTCAAAGAATCTGTACACAATATCACATTTTTATACCCCTAATACCCATTTATCACAGACAACCGCTACATTTGACTGCAATAACGAACAAAGCAATTTTTCCAGAGTTACTCCGATTTTAAGCTTGGAGATTCGTATTAGGGATGCTTTAATAAATTTATTGTATTTTTAGCTCAAGTGTCTAAACATTTTAAAGTTTCCAATCCCTGGTATTTGCATTTAGTTTAAGATTGTCATAGTTCATTTTAAGGCTACCTTTGTTAAAGATAATGTCTTGCAATCCATTGCCTTAAGGTAGTCAAATACCCCCGCTAAACCTGAATACATCTGTTCCATCAGGTATTATAGCCATACAGCACCTTTTATATGCCTTTAAAAATCAAGTGAATCGCGCGTTTAAGACCCATCATGGCCCCTTCGCGTATTTAAACACCATCATGGCGATATTCAGGTTTTATCGCACAGACAGGAAGCGGACGAGTAGAACGCACCTTCCTTCAGCGGCCGCCAGAGTGCTGAAAAGAAGTGGGAAGGAACTGGTTAGCGCGGGAAGGAAGGCTACCTTTACGACCTGGCTGCAGATTCGAGGGTACATCATTATGCGGGAGACCGCCGAGGGCGGAGCATTACGACGTGCTTCCGAAAAATGCCGCTTTAAAAATACGTCACCGTCTTGCGTATTTTTTGAGATAGCTATTTACGCTAACAAGGCCTTTTAGTCATTCGTTCTTAATTTATCTAAGAGATGTAATATTCCTCAGGACGACAGGAACCCAAATATACGTAACAAAGGAACTAGCTTATAATATAAATGTAATGACGTATCGATGCCAGGACGGTAGTCACCTAAATATACATTACAAGGAAACTAGCTCATGATATAAATGTAATGACGTATCGATGTCAGGACGATATGTGCCCAGGAGCCATTACAAAGAAACTAACTAATTATATAAATGTATTGGTGTTTATTCGATGTCTTTATCTTAATTATTTTTGATGTTATTCGAAGATGAATTTATATTCATGTCACTGGAATCAACCCAGGACCTCCTGGAACAATACGTCAATGACGCGCCACATTTCAAGCATATAATCACTTTTTACCGCACAGCGCTTTCTGTTTTCATTCAGGAGATATAAGCATTTAACTATAGTAATGGTAGTTTTTTTGTGACAGACCGCCAATTAAAAAATCTGCGATGGATTTAAATAACTCACAGTATAGTACCTATAGGGGATTTGAAGCGACAAAGACCGTCGATTGATCGTGAAATCAGAAGACAAGTGGTTTCACACCTCTGATTTGTTTGCTATTCTGGCACCGCCGTTAACAATGGGAACAATGGCCTATTATCCACGTACGAGGACAATGAGCTATTAACCTGTGTGGCCTACTTCTAACGCCGCCGGGGAGTAAATTTTGGCCTGCCTGTGGTGAAAATGTCATATACCGGTAAATAGTGATTGTCGGAGGTTAACTCTAATGTGTTGTTTGAGATCGGGCCTGGAGCCGGTGCTCCACGCCGTCACAGACCGAAAGATTTAGGTGTATTTTCCTTCACATCCCCCGGATGACAGACTGACACCGACGGTTCCGAAAGGGGTACCATTCCATAATGGCTCCTCTGCGCTCAAACGTTTCTCCTTACGTACTTTTGTGATGCGGCTGAAAAGTGACAGCAAAAATATGAAGCACCTGAGTCGCTTTTATATTCAAGGGGATATTGATCGAATCTGTGATATAGTGAAGAATGCTACATGGTGTAGAGATGGAAGTTTGCTTATTCAGAACCGTTTCCGCTGCGCACGTTCTTTCTTACCTATGAAGCAACCGTGCTACCGCCGTTCATCTTATGCGAGTATGAGTACGCAGCGGTTCGTCCCTATGTTCTTAAGGCCATGCCTAGTTGTGGCTGCCAGGAATTCGGCCACACGCAACAGGTTACGCTGGCTCACCATTTTGCCCTCGTTTTGAAAGCGACACTCACGACGGTTCAACGTGTGCTTAGGCCTCCACCTGTGAAAACTGTGGAGGTGCACACCCCTCGAAATCTAAGGAAAACCCAAACTTTTTGGAGGAAAAGGCAATAGAGGAGCATCGAGTGAAAGAACACCTGATCTTTCCAGAAGCGAGGAAGCGATATCAGGAACTCCACCATACATTCACCTTAAGGTATTCCATTCCCGTCCACCTCGCTGTTCGGAAACAAGACGCCGTTGTGCATACCTATCCCGCGCTCGCCTTCTAAAGTTTCCATTGGGGTCCGTCAAAACTGATATCTCCTCCGATCAGGTATATCCCTCACTGTTTACTGTTCAAACAATAGACGCTTTCACGTCACCAGCTTCGACCTTATGATCCACTACTGCTCTGCCTCTGGAGCATACCAGTCGCTATTCTCCCATTCGTCGTACCAAGAGTCGCTTTCGCTCTCGCTCCAGGACTCACACCACCTGCTCCGATTTCGTTAGCACCGATGGTGGCATGGAGGACTTTGAGACTACTGGTCATTCTCGAAAAACATGATGCCCAACTAGAAAGAGAAAACTGATGCTCAACCGACCCACACCGACTATTAAATTGCCAGGCCTTTTCTTTCCCTACCACCATGCACTTCCTCCCAGTTTCAAGATTTCTGGCCCTCAAAATGCCTTTCAGTGGAATATCCGTGGTCTCTGTGCACAATGAGCAGAGTTGGAAATGATACTGTACACTCACTCACCTCTATTTGCCCGCAGGAGCTTACAACTGCAGGTACGGGTTTGGCGCACCCGTGGTTCCGAGCCACCTTGAATTTCTTTGTGTGGGCTCCTCCATGTGGTGAGGGAGTCAGCCAAAAGTCAACATACGTTTTGGCCGTGTGTGGAGACCCGTGTTCCTGGAAAGGGATATCCTGATCTGTTTAGGTTTGCGTATCTGAGCCTGCTTTGTTCTGTTTTACAGTTTTCAGGGAGGATGCGAATTCCCAATACACCACTTTGGTTTCTGATTCACTTAAACTGGCGGCTAGAAGCTAACCAAACCTTAGTCAATCGGCCGGGACTAGGTATTCAACCAAACCCCAGGGTGAGTGGGATTGTGCGCCCGCTATATCCCGTGTGTAAGTCTGTCATCCCAGTAACATGACACATTGTTGGGATTCGTGGTGTTTGTAGAGCCATGCGGGACGCAATTTTGTGAATATCTTTCATGGTTAACACGCCAAATACCTAATAACCACCTTTGAAGGGAAAAGAAGTATTTGAATCAAGTGGTACTCACAACTTAGTGATTTCAAGAACTCAGGAAGTTCAGAAATTTACTACGGTGAATCCCTTTAATATACAAAAGTGTCTGGATAGCATTGCTGGTACTGTTAAATCCTGTGTACGATCTCGTAATGTCACGCTCCTGGTGAAAGCACTTTCAGAATGCCAGGAAGCGAAAATCCTTAAAGCTAAACACCTAGACCGCTGTCCAGGCCGTGTTGAGCTGTGCAGGACCTTGAACTCCCCGTGCGCTGTGATGAGCACTCCTGCATTGGACGGTATGTCCAAGGAGAAGATTCAGAAAGATTTAGTTGATCAACGAGTTACAGCTGTATATCACGTCCAGCGCAAGGACAGAGGTGCATTCGTGCCCAATCGTACACTGTTCATTACCTTTGATCGGGTAGATCTCCCTCAAAGTATTAACACAGGGTATGAGGATATTGTTGTCAGGCCGTATATCCCTAACCCGCTGCGATGGTAGAAATGTAAGGGCTTTGGACACACCAGTGACGTCTGTAATGGCATCTCCGTCTGCGTTAACTTGGTATGATTTCACATGATGGCGAATGCGCATCCATTCCGACGTGGGTTAACTGCAGCGGTGAACGTCGATCGAGTTCCCGAGATTGCCCCCCGTTTTGTAGAGGAACGTCTGAACAAAGAGATCCGGGTCAGGAAAAAGGTGTCCTCGGAAATCCGGAAAATTGTGCGCATTCACAACCCACTATCTCGCGGTCCGGTACGTATAGCTCCATTGAAACTAACCCGGTACCGTGTTGGGAAATCGTAACGCAGACCAGCGATATAAGCGGAGCAAACATTTCAGATAAGATTTTGTCGCCCGCTCCCTTCCAAAGCCCTGACATCAACACCTCCGTCATCATTTGCCAGGCCTGTAACCGCACCTTGCTCATGTCCAATCGTATTCTCAAGCGTTAACTTCTTCAACTAAGCTGGGAAAGGCCGTTACCAGCACTGCTTCACCAGCAAAGTTCAAGACCCACTATACCATATCCGCCTTCCTGAAGGACACTGCACAAACTGTGCCTGGATGGTCAAAGGGGAAGAAAAATCTACATCCCTCTTCCCGTAGATCGTGTTCTGCGGTTTCAACTGGGACGGACTCGGATCGGCGATCTACATCTACGCTGACCTCTACTTCCAATAGGTTCGAGTTTCTCGAACAGAAATTTTCCATTGGAAAGGGTTCCTTCCCCGTGGATGCTGCATGGGGTTTCTTCCGCTACTGCTAGACCGCCTTTGCAGAAGCGGCAGAATCAAACATATTCTCTAAAGGTGCTGACTCCCAGCCTAAGAAAAGGGGTTAGGTTCATACGTCCACCGAATTTGTCGTAGCAACCTTTACCGATTGTGAGCTTCTGCTTTAATTACAATAGCTATCCGAAACTGGAGCATACGTCGTATTCGATCCTATCGACCTGAGCTTGAACTGTTGCTCTACCGTTATGAGCCTTTTGTCGTTTCTTTGCAAGAGAATAAACTCCGTCCGCAAGATACGTTTAAATTTTGACGGTATCGCTCAGCACGGTGCGATCTTTCACCGGAGGATGGTATTCCTGCGCACGGGGGCACGATACTACTCATCAGAGATGACATATTCGTGGAATCTGTATTCATTCATTCTGATAACCAGGCAGTTGCTGTATAGATTCACCTGCCCTCCCTCCGATCTACCAGCTGTACACTTTATTTTCCACCATCTGCCGATCTCTCGCGCACTGATTTAGCCATTCTAGTTTCCCAGCTGCCAACACCTCTTCTGTTAGAGGGAGACGTCAATGCCTATCATCCTCTTTGTGGCTCACCTCGGTCTTATGCGAGAAGCACATTAATTGTCGACTTTATAAATGGTTTAACCTAGCTCTTTTGAACACTGGCGAGCCTACCTTTCTTTCAGATTCCTTCAACACTTCTTTACATATTGGTATTGCAGCTTCTTCACTGCAATTAGCAGTTTCTTTTCGCTGGACTGTTTGATTTACACTCTAGTAACTAATTTCCTTGTGTTTTTAGTGTCTTATCTGCAGGTGTATGCTCCACCCGTTTGCCTAGTTGGCGTTTTGATTGAGATAATCGAATCCTTTACTCTCAGTTGTCGGCGTTTAAATATAATGAACAAAACTCTCTGAATGTTGTGAACCAACATCTCACGGAGACGACTCTTTCTGCTGCAGAACACTCTATTCCTCGGTCGACTGCCCACCTCCGTCGATTTCCGTACCTTGGTGGATGGATGAATGTCGAAAGGTCATTTGTGCTCGCAGGCGTTCTTTTCGAACTTTTCTGCGTCGCCCAACACTGGTGAACCTGAACCAGCAACAGAAACTGCGTGCTTAGTGTAGGCAAATTCTTAAGGATAGCAAAAGGACCTCCTGGAGCCACATTGTAACTTCTTTCAATTGCCACACACCTTACTCTGACGTCTGGGATAAATTCAGGTGTGTAATCGGCAAATCAAACCACCTGCCTTTCGCTGGTCTTCACACATCCGCAGGATCTATTGTTGTTCCCTTAGACGCGGCTAATACTTTGGACCGGGCCTTCGTTCAAGTATACAGCTCCAATAACTATTAGCCCAAGCTCCTTATCGTTAAGCATTAAGCCTAATCACCCGGCTACTCGTTTCGTTCTGGTAATCTTAAAGATTATCTTCGCCTTTTCACCATGGCGGAATTGGTACACGCTCTATCAAATTCGCGCTTCTTAGCGACAGGATCCGATAGTATCCATGTACGTATGTTGCAGCAGCTCCCTTTTGAGGGAAACGCATTCCTGCTCCATGTCTATAATCGAGTTTGGGTTGATGACACGTTTCCAGATGCGTGGCGGGAGGCCACCATCATACCCATTTTGAAACCTGGAAAGGACCGTTATATTCCGTCCAGCTACCGATCTATTTCCCTCAAAAGTTGCGTTTGCAAGGCGTGGAACGCATTATCAATGGACGGTTGGTATTGTGGGTGGAAACTCACAACCTTCTGACCAGTACGCAGTGCGGTATTCGACGACGCCGTTCAACCCTAGACCACCTTGTGTCACTATAGACGAAGATCATGAAGGGTTTCCTGAAGAATTCTCAAACCGTTGCAATTTTTTGACCTTAAGAAGGCTTATGATACGTGTTGGTGGGCAGAGATACCGCGTTCCTTACACGCCTGGAACATCCGTGGATGTTTACCACTCTTCCTTCCGGGGTTTACGATGGACCGCGTTTTCCAGGTGAGGATCGGCTCGGTTTTTGGAACCTTTTTATTCAAGTGAATTGCGTGCCCCAGTACTTGGTGTTAAGCTTTACACTGTTCACTACGGTAATTAATTCGATATTGGAATGTGTTTCTTCCAGGGGTATCACCATGTTAGTTCGTACACGAATTTGCTGTTTATTGTGCTTATCAGCGTACATCCTTTTTGGGACACTGCCTGCAGCAATGTTTGGACAAATTTGAAGTTTGCAGTCCTAGAAACGGCGTTCGTTACCCC
Organism: Deroplatys truncata; assembly: GCA_030765065.1. Lineage (NCBI taxonomy): Eukaryota > Metazoa > Arthropoda > Insecta > Mantodea > Mantidae > Deroplatys > Deroplatys truncata. Next base: position 704,044,616 of record CM060990.1, read on the forward strand.
ACTGAGAAGTCTATGTGTTAAATTTCGGCGCCTCAGGACAAAACTTCCACCTTCGCTCCGATTCGGTCCGGATTTACGGCCCTTCGAAAGTGAGGCACGATTCTTGTGATTGACGTTTGATAAGAAGCTTAGCTTGTAGTCGCATATAGCAGAGTTGAAAGCATGATGTGATCGTTTGCTGAATCCCTTGCGGGTATTAAATAGCACATCTGGGCGAGCGGATTGGAGAGTTTTGCTGCGACTAGTCCAATTCAAGGTAGACTATGAATGCATAGCTTATTCACCAGGAAGTCCATCTACGCTGACAAAATCAGTCGCAGTCCATAACAGTGCTATTAAAATAGCTATTGGTGTGTTTCCAAATAGTCCAGTTCTGAGAATTTACGCCGTATCGTACATCCTTACTGCGATGTGGGCGTGATGTTCTGCTACGAAATTATGGCTGTGTGCTCAAAGGTATATCAACCATCCAGCGATCGCTTCCTGTTTCCATAGAGCTCTGGACGAACGTTATAACAGCCGCTCCATTTATCCAAGGCTTTTATGCGAGGGTATTGAAATGTGTGGCATTGTTCCTAAAGTGGAGAGGGTGTTTCCTCCTTGGTTACGTGCGACATCTCGCGTAGATCTTCGGATGACAGATTACAGGTAGTATACGTTTCCTACGTCTAATATCCGCACTTGCTGTTTAGAATTTCTGTCTGGTTACCATGACTGTATTTTCGTTTACACCGACGCTCTAAGAGCTCCAACGGAGTTGTATGTGCTTATGTTCATGGGACCTGAATCCATACCTTTGGTTTTTCTGGTAGCATATCTGTTTATATTCCAGAGCTGTATGTGCCATATACTGAACAATTTTGTATGTGCGCCATCGATAATTGGAAGCTTGTCTCATTTTGAGTGAATCCGTAAGTGAACTTCAGAGTCTTCGTGAGCTGTACAACTACCACCTTATTGTTCAGCAAATCCAGGATACCATTCATGTTTTATACGCTTCTGGCGTTAACGTGGAGTGTGCTTGGCTACCTGATGGCATTGGCTTGCTGGGGAATGAACTGTGGATTTGCCAGCAAAAGCGGCTACCACCGAACCCAGTGTTGTCATATCTCGCGTGGCATTGGAAGACTTTCGGCTTGTTGTGCGGAGAGCGGACCTCCCGTGCTGACACGAGGATTTCTCTGATCTCCGCGGCAAAAACTTAGAGTAGTGGAGGTTCTTCCGATTCCCTGGGTTACTCCTTGTGTGTCTCGTCGTGACGAGATTATTTTGGATAGTTTGCGTATTAACCACTTCAATTTTACTCAAGCCGCGAGTACTTTTAAAGGTGTTTGCCCCGTGTGCGGAGAGTATCTATCGGTCCGCCACATGTGTGGGAGTGCAGTTTTCTTGAAAATCTTCGGAACTCTCTGTAACTGCCGGCCATTCTTGAGGAGGTCTTGGCGCATAATACTCACGCGGTTGATAAGGTTTCTCAGTTTGTGTCAGAGATAAATTCTCAATTGTGTTTTAATCGTATTGATCTCTGGTGCTGATAGCCCATTGTTTTTTTTATATCTTGCTATTTATCTCTGACTTTGACTATAACTTTATTTTCATTCATATCGCTGGCGTTTGCTGTGATTTTTAACTTTTATCTTTATTCCTTGCTTTTCCGTAATCTTGTTGAGATGGGCGCTTATTTTCCAGTGGTTGAGCACCTTAAAATAATAATCATCATCCGTTATGTCCCGTTCTCACTCCAGAGTAGGCGGGCTCTTCCGGCTGACGTGTATCGGAGGTATCGCCAGAGAATGGGGGTTTACTGTTGTCGGTGCGAATTCCGTAAAGGTGAGGAAGAAGCTCAAGCGGACGTCTTAACCTTCTCCTCCAATAGAAATACCCTATTGGAGCGTTAATGAGTTGGCACGCCTTCCGCATATACACTGTTTAGTTTCCCAACGTTCTCCCTCAATTGTCTGTCTTTAGAAAAACCCATTGGTAGATTACTAACGCTTTATATCTCCGGATATTTCCCTCCATAAGTATGACTCTGTTTTGAACATGGTGTCACCTTCGTGCTTCTTATTCTGGTGCCGTATAACATTTGTGCTACTTTTACTACTTTTTTGGTGATTTGTATACCGAAACTCTCTAAAGTTCCGAAACTGACGATGGTAGTGGATGATTCATAGCGGACGTTTGTGATATATCTGGCTTAGTTTTGTTAAATACTGCTGTCCATACTTTCTTATCGTCTACCTACGACGCTTACTCAGGCTTGGATATTTCCTTATGCAGCTCGGCATTACACTCTCTCCTTGATTGGTCGGTGCTTTCGGACCGTTTTAGTAGTGATTATTTTCCCATTGTCATTCACATAACCGGCCACCATCATCCACGTTTACAGACTCCTCCCTGGATTATTTCTAAGGCTTAGTGGGGGATGTATCGTTTCCTCATTCAGCACACCGATAATGGTTTTGCCACCATAGATGAAATGGTAGAGCAATTTACTTGTTCTCTCTTGCTCACAGCGGATTCCAGCATTCCTCGAGGTTTTTCTGCCCCATGTCACGTTCCTGTCCCTTGGTGGACCGCGGAATGCCGCTTGGCACTCAAAGCGCGCAGGCGTACTCTGCGTGTTCTTCACTCGCAACCTACTGGGGAGAACGTCCTTGGTTTAAAGAGTATTTGGTCTAGGGAAAGTTTTAGGCTTCGCAATGCGAAATGAAAATCTAGGGAATCCTATGTACTTTTCCTTTTCCAGCGCAGTTCTGAGCACCTGGAGTGGACCGATATTTGGCATATGTATGGCAAATGTCGCAAGGCGATCATTTTTTGTCTTGCTGTAAACAGCATAACTGATACCAGCGAACCGGATATAGCCGTAGCCTTGCCAAGTCATTCGCTGCTTCTAGCCAAACGGATAGTTATGACAACACCCTTCTGCCTATCAAAGCCTCTGCGGAGCTTTTGGTCCTTGATTTTCACAATGACTGTAGTGAGTCGTACAATGCACCGTTTACTGTTGCCGACCTACCGCATTCTCTGTCTTTCGCCAAGGATTCTTTCCATGGTCCCAATTACATACACCGACAAATGCTGCTTCATCTTCCGCCTGAGGCCATTTCCCTCTTAATCGAGATATACAAACGCATTTGGCGTCTGCAGGTTTTCCCATCCTCGTGGCGGGCAGATATTGTCATTCCTATCCTTCGACCCGGTAAAGACTTGTCGCTTTCGTCTAGTTACCGGCCTATTTGTCTGACGAGGTTTGTGTGTAGACCTTTGAACGCATGATTAACGTTCAGTTTGTGTGGTGCCTCGAGACAAGTAACCTCTCTGGTTCAAGAGTGAATTTCCAAATGCGGATTTAATCCTCTTAATTGCAGCTGTTTCATACTGGTGAGTTTATTTTTATTTATTTATCTCTGGATTTTGCATTTCTTTTAATTCAGTTTTTTTCTCTGGCCTTTGCCATGATATTTTGTACTGATCTTTATCTTTGGCCTTTGCCATAATCCGTTTTATAAGGGCGCTAATGACCTAGCAGTTGAGCGTTCTTAAGCAAAACCAAAAATTTCTCTGCAATGTTCAGTGCGGATTTCATCACCATCGCTCTAGTTTCGAGCAACTTACAGGCCTTAAGGCTTATGCCCAAAGTGCATTTCGCCTGGGGCAGCATGATTTGGTTGTATTCCTTTATCTGAAGAGGGCATATGACACTGCTTGTTTCTATGGTATTGTCCGTACGCTTGGTGGTTACGGTTTGCGCGATCATCTAGCTACCTTTCACTCTAAACTTTTACTTTTCCGCATTGGAAGCACGCTATTGTAAGAGCGGATCCAGGAAAATGGTGTACCACGGAGTCGATTTTTAGCGTTACTCTCTTTGTCGCAGCCATTAACGGCGTCCACAGCGTTTTTCATAGCGAACTTCCGATGTATCTGTATGTTGACTACTTTGATATATATTATCATTCTTATAGTCTCGAGCACATCAAGCGTCAACTACAGCTGGTCCTAACATCGCTTGCAGCTTGGGCGCTATGCAAAGGCTTTCGCTTTTCCCCTACGAAGTGTATTCACTTTCATCGCTTTCGTGATGAACATCCTTCTACTGATTTTCACTTGCTCGGCATACCCCTGCAATTTGTTCCGCACCTGCAGCTTTTGGGTATTTACCTCCACGGTAAATTTACCTGCGAGAGCTATATTGGGGCATATTGGGGCGGCTTTCGCACGGTGATGTTGCAGTTGTACCGCACCATTGTTCGGTCCAAATTGGACTATTGCAGCTTCATATACGGAGCCGTGATCGCCCTTTAGACACTGTTCATCATGCTGGTATCCGTCTGGCTAGTAGGGCTTTCCGCACTAGTCGTGTCAAATGTCTACACACTGACTCTGGCAAACCCTAATAGTCCATTGGACGCTCATTTGTACTCCGTTCTTATATTGCAAGGTTGGCGGCTCACCCAGATCACCTTGATTTAGCTCTGCTGTGTACCCCGATCTGGCTAGACGTTATCTGTAGAATAGCCTTTCTTCCCGCCTCAGTGGTATACGGTTTCCCGACCTTCTCGTTGCACGTGACTTCCGACTGCCTCCTGTGTAGCGGTCCCCTTTCGGATGTGGTCCTCCTTGGCAACTCCTGCGCGTCCGGTTTCACCTAGCTCTTTCGGACAATGCGCGCTCCTCTACCCCACAATCGCTGTTTTATGAACTTTTCGCCGAGCTTCTGGGAAGTTAACGTAACTACACTCACGTGTTTACCGAAAGTTCCCAGGTGGGTAGTTCTAAATATTGCGGTTTCGTTCTTTAGGGTGAGACTCAGCGGTATTGCCTCTTGGACTTCAGTTACTTTTTACCGGCGAGCTCTGTGCCATATTTTATTTCCTACTTTTTTCTCCACTTAAGTTTCAAGGTTTTTGCTTATATGCTTCGAATTTTTTAGTGTCCTTCAAGCCTTGTAACACTTTGTTATCTCCTCCACCCTCTTCTTGGAAATTTAGACATTCGACTTCCAGTTTGCTCTGTCGCGGATACAGTTAGTTTTTACATACACCCCCGGACATGTGGACATTACCGACATAGAAGAGGCAGATGTGCTGATAAGCCCGTCTACCGTTTTTCGGAGTTTTCCCCATTGATTGTGTGTTATAGAGATGTCCAGCGGTACTTCCTACGCAATATGTTTTTGGCCTGGCAATAGTCATGGGAAGCGTTAGCTGGCACGCAACTGACGACTATTAAGGCCACCGTGCAAACCTGGCCCATTTCTTACAGGAAAATACGGAGTTTGGAAGTTATTCTGACTCGTCTACACCTGGGTTACACCCGTGCTACTCTTGGGCATCTTTTCCTCGTTGACCCGTCCCCTATTTGTCCCACATACGACGTGCGCCTCTCTGTATGACATGTTCTTCGTACTTGTCCGTGATACTCTCATGAGCGCGTATCCTTTGGCCTAGGTTCTACGCTGCGTCCTGTTTTAGGCGGCGACCGCGGGGCTGTCGATCAGGCACTGCGGTTTCCTTTAACTATTGGGTTTCATGCGCAGGTCTAAGTTGCCTGATTTGCTTTTATCTTCTGTTTGCAACCTTCTAGTCTTATGCCTATATACTGCTTTAGCTTTCTGTTTACCTTTTTAACTTACGACTTGTAGGTTTTTGTGGTTTTAATTTTTGACCTGGGGACCTAATGACCTATTTGCTGACAGGTCTCTAAACCTCACTCACTCATTCACTCACTCACTGACAGACTTACTCATCCACTTTTTATATACGCCACTTTTATGCCCTGTTTTCTTCAGTGCCAAATTCCGCTTCACGCTTTCCTTCAGTAACCTTATCATCTTGCAGCAATTCTTGTGTTTTCATATTTTTACTAGTCTTCTTTTAGGATTTTTACTAGCCTCACAATGCCGCCATTGCTCGTAGAAGTCACTACACGACCTTTTCCATGCTTCTTCCTTTTCTCTCAACGCTGCGGAAGAATTTGTTTTGCTAACCTCTAATTTGGCGTTTTACATTTTTGTCAAACTAATTAATAATTCTACATGTTTGTTTGAAAAGTGATGAAATCGCTTTGAAGCAATGGTATTTTGTTAGCCACTTTCACCATTTTTCAACGAACTAGCTTCAAATCGATTGTTTAAGTTCATCAAGTTTATTACAAATATATAGGAAATGAGAGAAGGGCTTGGTTTAACTTAGCGGAAACATTACAATACGGAACCTACAGTTAAATTCTGTGTTGGGACTAACTTAATCTCTAGTTAAAGTTCTGTTTATAACACCAGGATTTGGAATTGCTAATCAAAGCTGGAGAATTTTTTCCTACGCTGTCGCTGGCTGCAATTCTACCTGCTAATAGAACAATGTATCCGCTACAGTTATCAATGTAACATCTGTGCTACCACATAACCACAATCCCGTAACCAAAACAACTTGAAATCACTTTAAGCTTCATAAATTCAGTAAACAAAGCTTAAATTAGAATATACATGCATAATTTTAAAGACTTATGAATAAGGAAGGTTATCTCTTACATTATAAAACCTTAACCAGTGTATGTAAAAATGCTAATAATATGACCTATAAGTAAGTTATTTGGATACAGTGACAGCACCGGCTCGTGAAATACGCATATACCTTCAAGTACTGTTCACCACCTTAAACATTTATGTGAAATACGAATGATTGCTTGTACCAAAAAATCAATTTTCCTCTGAAGTGAAGTTCGGTTATTACCGTTTCTCCCGAGCCTGTTTTCCCTTACGGAGGTATAAATGATACAAAATATGAAACCGTTATGCTTGCTACTGTTCCCTTGGTTAGGGGACTGATTTTTTGTGTTTAAACTTTGAACTTCGTTTTTCTAAGCTTTCTTTTAATGTATTTGCTTATTTTGTAACACAAAAACAATTTATGGATCTATAAGATACCCCAAATTGTTTATATTTTCTTGCTTGGCTTATTTTATATGAGCTCTAGAAAGCATTACAGTGATAAATGCACACCGATACCTCAGGGCAATAGTGATATATTTCTGAAAAGCATTTTAACGCATATAAAGATTCAAATATGCAAGGGTAAACATGTTGTTTCCAACTCTGATGTCATTATATTTATTTAAGCTTCTAATGAATGTGAAAATATTTCTGCATGAGTAGAAAGACTATTTGTTCTACTCTAAAAAGCAACATTAGGAAAATTAATCCTTCTATTATATGTCATAGTGAATATTGTGTTAATAAAGTGTTAATATTGTACAATTGTAGAAACCAATTAGTATATCTCAAATAATACACGAAAGCATATTTGAAATCCTTATATTTTTAGTTAGATTACGGTGCAGAATCTAGCTCATACGAGGCGTCATCAAAAAGTTTCCGGAATGGCTTCACAACAATGCTGACGGTGAGATTTCTTTAATTCTTACCCAGATTGTACATGCAGCACCCCTTCCCCATAAAAATGAGAGGTCACGTGACTTCCTGTGGCCATGCAGTGACGAGGTAGACGCTCTGAAGTGAACACGTGTTTTGCTTGTGCTGCGATTTTTCCGCTTAGCAAAAATATCAGATTACGAAGAACAAAAATGAACATCAAATTTTATTTTAAACTCGGTAAGATGGCAACACAAACCTATAAAATGTTAAGAACAGCTTATTGGGAGGAAGATATGGGCACAACTCAAGCATTTGAGTGATTTTTGAGATTTAAAAGTGGTGTGACATCAGTTAAAGATGCAGATCGAACGGGGCGGCCCTGTTCCAGCAAAACTGATGAAAACATTAACTAGGTGAGGGAAATGGTCTTAAATGATAGGCGTATTACAATAAGAGAACCTTCTGACACATTTGGACTCTCCTTTGGAAGTATTGTAAGCATTTTGAAAGACAATTGGAACATGGGAAGAATTGCTGCGAAGTTCCTGCCCCGCCTGCTTTCAAATGACCAAAAGGAAAGCCGTGTGATTACCTGCACAGATCTTAAACAACAGCTAAAAATGACCCACAGTTTATGGAGAGAATTATTACTGATGATTAAACATGGATTTATGGGTACGATCCACAAACGAAGCCACAATCTTCATAATAGAAGAGTCCTTTATCTCCCGCCCAAAAAAGACCAGACAAGTTCGATCCAAAGTGAAGTCAATGATGATTGTATTTTTTGACATTAAAGGCATTCTAAATAAGGAATTTGTGCCACAGGGTCAAACAGTGTTCTACAAACTATTACTGCAAAGATTAAGGGAGAACTTGCGACTCAAACGGCCGGAGAAAGGGAGGAGTGGTGACCGGTTCCTGCATCATGACAATGCGCCCACGTACAAAGCCCTTTCTGTTCGCCAATTTCTGGATAAAAATAGGATGAATACTGTTCCCCATCCCGCCTGTACTTTAGATTTGGCACCAGCGTATGTTTTTCTTTTCTCGCGACTTAAAATGCGGCTCCGAAGACACCGTTTTGAGTACATTGCCGTCATCCATCCCGAATCGCAGAAGGCTCTGAACATGTTGAAAAAGAGGACTTCTAGAGGTGATTCCAGTAGTGGCAGAAGCGGTGGGACATGTGTATCAACTCCCAAGGAAGCTACCTCGAGGGTGACAGTGCAGATTAGCCAAAACACATTGTTGTGTAGTATTTAGGACGTCATTCCGGAAACTTTTTGATTACACCTCGTATAGCTTCTGAGAAAATGTTACTCGTAAATCCTATACTTCAGCATTTGTTACACAGATCATTTCTCATACCTTTAGCAATTTAGACTTGTCCACAATGACCCTAGAAGGGTAACTAAAACGCAAACGAGCGAGAAGCAAAGAAGCATGCAAGAGTTTGGTACACAACAGCCCGGTAAAGAGAACGGGACGCATATCGATGATCACAACGACCACAACGTGCAAAGTGGATTTTGCGCATTGGAATTCCATTTTTTAAATGAAACAATGAAATTCTTCACCTCTTTCCCATTCAGGCAACATAATGCGGGTTGTCAAACATCAAAATTCGATAAAGCTAACATTATCTAAATGCACATCAATTATTATTTCGGATTTGTCTAGCCATATAAAGCTTTCATTGCTTTATTATTGGCGTACATCAAGTTATTTGGTTTTTTTTTGTTAATTTCTGCCGGTTTATACTATTGTTTCTGAGGAAATAACCAGTTCTGAGTTGCATGTAAACAAACTCCAGAAGACCCTTTCACCAGAACCACAAATGCTGAATGCATCCCCGGGTGCCAGAATCAGGTTTAGGGCTCTCATATGCTAGAATTTCTGCCATTTTAATGTCTCTAAATTGCGACTAGAGAGAGCTCTAGCGGCATGTTTCATGTTAAAGCCGCCTATGATAATCTCTAAGTGAAAGAGTCTAGTATGTACAATACTGTATTAAATTAGTACGGCATATACTGCGAAAACCCACTCTATTAACCAAAAAGCACTAACGTATCGCAAAAGTTACACTTGAGTCACTTGGCACACAAAAGAAATACAACACAAGTGATTCGTCGAACCAAATCGCAACCAAAATGCTGAACTGCACCACTCACAATTAAACAGCACTGTTCACTTGTTCTGTCCACTTTTCACCACGTCACTTCTAACAGCACTGAACTCAACTATTGACTCCTTGCAACACTAGCTCACGTTCCAGAACAGTAGTCCCTTATTTAGGTGCCGCATACAAGCTGAACATTCTAAAAAAGGAACCCTCGGGAACATGCTGAAGCGAACGCTTTAGAACAGGTAAGCGGTAAATAAGAAGGATTTTCTTTCACGCGACCTAGTGTTCTATTCCTTCCGCGCTGGCTCTTATTCGACGGTTCGTCGCAGGCCCTGCCCAGTATCGGATCCAGAGGCACTACCACATCAGGCACGCGGTCATACAGCTCCCTCCTTAGGGCTGCATTTCTTAGCGGGCTTGACGGTCCAGGTTTACACGAGAATCTTCTCTCGGGACAGCCTATGGATGCGATAGACTACATCACTGATCCTCTTCACACGCGGTACGGACATTGCCATGATTGCTTGTGCGTGGGACAACGCCCCTTCATCTGGGTAGGGGGATATACTACAACAAACACCTTGCTGGAATCCATGGCTGTTGGACTGGCGATCGTAGCGAGCCTCCGTTCGGACGCTCGCTAACTTGATGTGTACACGGATCATCTGTGCAAGTTCCGAAGACAGTTCTCGAGGTTCCTCACGTTGTCGATTGCTGAATGTTACGCTCCAGGTTCTCCAAAACATGAAATCGCATGGAAGACTCAGCTTTGTGCCGAAGACTAAGCTGGCGGGTATCAAACCGGTGTTGTCGTGGGTCGACGCGACACTCTGGATTCCAATCCCTTTGGTAATTATCCAAGACTTTCCTCATTTGCTTCACTAGGGTATTGATGTACGGATAGAGCATGCCCCGGGCGGAGTGGGTTCTACCTCGTCGTGACCAAGAGTCACAAGGCAGCCTCTTGTGCCTGTTTTTACATTTCGTTCCATGTCGCACACACGTCATTAGTTCCATATTTTCTAGTCTTCGTTTTCAAACGATTCGCACCACGTCCATTCGCAGTGTTATATCTTTTAATTCCTGGTTGCCTTCCTTGCAAGCGGAACGCCCACATATTATCAGACGAATGTGTTTAACTCTGTTTGTTTCTTTTCTGCCTCTTCTTTTCCTCTTCTGTGGATACAATCTGAGGGATACCCGGGCACTGGGTGCTCAGCTGAGTGCGTGGGTAGTAATTTCATTGCTAACACCCGGTGTCGTCATGTAGAGTATGTGTCTGTATCCGCTGTTCACCGCAGTCTCGCAGAGAAGTCATTGCCTGCGCTGTAGACTCCCCATGGTCATTCTGATCTTGTCCTACGAGGTGTGGTCCTGAGGTGAGATAAATAGTGATAGGCTGCTTACCCAAACCGTGATAACGCTCGGGGAGTCAGATCCCGTCTTCGGAGGCGGTTGCAATTGGCTGAGGAATTCATTCGTCATGGTAAACCCTTCCTACAGTATTTCTACTAAGCGCCGTAGAGTTTTTGAAAAGGCAGTAACGCCGCTGTCATCTGGCTGTTACTTGGATATTACCCGTACTTAGGAGGGGCAGTCGTTCGCGAAGGTGAAACCTTTTATTATTCAGAAGTGTCTCGACTCAATTGCCGGTGCGGTTCAATCCTTCAGTCAGTTTCCTAATTGTTCCTTGTTGGTACAGAGGAAATCCAATTTCTAGACTAAGACCTTGTTGCGAGCCGCACTTCTCCTCGGGTATCGTATCCTTGTGGAGAAGCACCGCACTTTAAGCTTCTGCAGAAACGTCAATTCCTATAGCCTTGACGGTATGTCAAACGAAGGAGTCGTCCAGTACTTTACGACCAAGGAGTTACGGCCGTACATAGGGTGCATGCTGAACGGGACGTTGTGTTGATACACATCCGTACTTTTTTCTTACTTTTGATGGCATAGAACTGCCCACGAGTATAGCTGCAGGATACGAACCCATTGCTGTGAGGTCCTACATACCCAGGCCTCTACGTTGTTTCAGATGCCAACGCTTTGGACATAAGCGTGTTTCCTGTAAGAGCGCAGTTCCTATCTGTGCCTCATGCGGTCTGAGCTCACACGATGGTAACTATTCATCACCTCCCGTCTATATGAAGTATAAAGAGTCCCATACTGCACCGTATTCTACATATCCACGGTGCTTGGACGAGAAAGGATCCAGCAGCTTCAGGTCACGGAGAAACTTTCCTTCTCTGAGCCCCGGAGGCGTTACCAATCACGTCAGCCAACGCTTCTGAAATCGGGCACCTTTAGTTCCGTTGTTGTCCCGCCGGTCCAACGGAAGGATGCCGCAACACAGACCTGGATCATGACCACCACGAACGATGCTACTACGCGGCCGTCCATTTCTTGCACTAGCTCCAAGACGGCCTAACCTCGTGCATGAAGGCATAAAATGCCAAAGCCCCGAAAAGCAGTTCAAGCAGAAATATTGAAAGAAAGATTTTCTTAAAGACCCTCCTCAGTGTACGTGATCTATCAAGAATTCATTATATTCTCCGAGATCACATTCCCAGGATGTCCGTGGGACGAGCTGCGTTCTGAGGCATTCTTCACTCGTTGCCATATAGAACCGATTTTGGGCGCTTGAATCGGTTTTTGGCATTGAGTGCAAGGAGACTCCCCTCCCAGGTGCCTATGGTGACTAACCAACTCGGCAACCAATGGCCGAGCCCCACTGTTAAGAAAAAGGTTAGTCTGAGTCGCCCTTCTAAATAGCAAGTTTATTGTTTGTAATCACGGCTATCCTGACATGGAATTTACGTTATGTGTGATGGCATATGGTGGAAATACAACTTTTGCTGCGTTTACATTTACGCACGGTAGTATGTTGGCGAGAAACTAAGCTTCACCCTCAATAGCCTTTTAATCTACGGCAGTATACCTCGGTGCACTTTGATCTTGCGCTGGTAGAAGGTAGTCCTTCTCATGGCGGTATCATGATATTAGTCCGTAAAGACGTTTGATATCAGCTTATCACGCTTTTATCTGACTTGCAAGCCGTTGCCATTCGACTAAATCCCCCGGTTTTTTCTTTTCCATTTCCTCCGTTGAATTTTCTCCGTCGTTTCCCCTTTCTTGTACACAGATTCGGGATTTCACTGTCCAATCTCCCAACACTGTTTCTTCTGTTGGGAGATTTTAATGCACAACACTCACTGTGTGGTTCGCGAAGGGCCTGCGCAAGGGCAGCGCTTCCTTCTGAACTTATCGATTAATCCATCCTCTCCATTCTCAACACCGGTGAACCTACATTTGTTTCGGATTCTTCCGAAACCTTATCGTACTTGGACCTAGCCCTTTGTTCCTCAAAGCTTGCCTCTAGTCTGCAGTGGAACGTTGTCTCTGACACCTACTCAAGTGAACATTTCCTTTCCGTCCTTTCTTTGCTGTCTCACTACCTCCAACATTCCAGGGCACCTACATGGAAATTAAATAAAGGTAGCTGGGGGCTCTATACCAATCTCATAGTTTTTGAAAACCAACATTTCGTTGACGTCGCCCAAGTGTTGCAGCAGTTTACCTCTAAAATTATTTCTGCCGCCGAATGCGCAATTCCATCTTCGTCCTCATAACCTCTACGCATTGCGGTTCCATGGCAGACCGCAGAATTTCGGGACGCCGTTCATGCCCGTAGAACTGCCTTTCAGGTGTTTCGACGCCACCCTAATTTTGGCCATCTGGTTTCTTCTAAACAAGCGCGCGCCACGGCTCCACGCATTATTCGGGATACCAGGAAGGCGTCTTCGACTTGCTTTGTGGAGTCTTTTAAATACTTCACACCTTCTTATGTAGCCTGAAATAAACTTCGCCGCTTCCCTGGTGAAGTGTCTCACTGTACTGTGTCTGACCTTCAGGTTAGCAATGTCAGCATAGTGGAACAAACTGCCGTTGCTAGCACTCTAGGTGCTGTCTTTGCGGCAGTTTTCAGTTCCGAACACTATTTCGCCACATTTCGCACTATAAAAGAGCAAGTGGACCCAGAGGCATCAATGTTCTATCTGCTAACAAGGAGTGTTACATTGCGCTTTTTATTCTGAGGGAGTTGGAGCAAGCCCTTCCTTTGTCTAAGCACTCCGCTTCTGGGCCGGACAATGTTCATGTTCTACTGTTGCAGTACCATTCGGCAGACAGTAAACGCTTTCTATCGCAAGGCCATATACGTATTTGGCAGGTCGGCCAGCTTCTTTTATTATGACGCAAAGCTACGACGTAGCTATACTTAAGCCCGAGAAAGATCGACAACTGCCCAATCTTCCACACCAGCTGCATTGCCAAGGTGATGGAGCGCATGATCAATGGGCGGTTGACATGGTGGCTCGAGTCTCAGAACCATTTTTCAAACGCTCAGTGCAGGTTTCGACGCAATCGTTCCACGGTCGACCATTTGTTGTCCTAGTCCACACATCTTATGGATCGATTTCTGCGCACGTGTCAAACTGTAGCTTTGTTTTTGACCTGCACAAGACATGCAAAACTTGCTGGATGGGAGGCATTCTAGGTAACCTACATGCATGGAATGTTCGTTGTCGTCTCTCCGTATTCATTCGGGAGTTCATGACAGATCGAGTCTTTCGAGTACGTGTGGGCTCCGTCCGATCTCGTGCTTTACTTGAGGGAATGGTGTACCGCAGGGCTCTGTCCTCAGTGTAACTTTTACCATTGCAATCAATTCTATTCTGCATTGTATTCAATAAGGGATTTTGTCGTCTCTGACCGTAGATAATTTTTACATTTAATGCAGTACTCGGTGGACCTGTCCCTTAGAATCCTGTTTGAGTGCTGTATCGAACCATGACTATGCTTGGAGTATCGAAAACGACTTTTACTTTTCTGCTGAGAAGACCGTCTGTGTGAATTTCTGGAGCCGGAAAACCTTTTCATTGCCCTCCCTACATCTTGGTCCGGATTCGTCTTCCGGTCGCAGACGAGGCAAGTCTTTTAGGATTGATGTTTGATCGCAAGCTGAATTTTAATTCGCATATTTCCTTTTCAAATCCAAGTGCGGCCATTCTATAAATCTTTTGCATGTTTTAAGTCGCACATCCTGGGAGCTGGTTCCTCTTTACTTCTACGCCTTTAACCTCATTGGTTCGTTTGAAAGTTGATAAGAGGTGTTGCACATTTCTCGACAAGTCCATAAGAGTCGCTACAGGGGCCTTTCTTACTAGCCCTGTACCCAGTATTTATACTAAAGCTGCAGAACCTCCGCTATCCTTTAGGCGTGAGATGCATTTGTGAAGCTGGTTCACTCGATCGGCATTATTTATCTAGCTCCTCTGCACTACTCCCTGCAGGGTTTATACTTCGATAGCTTCTTTGGAAATTGGACGTAGCGCTTGTGGCAACATTTCCCAGTGGAGAAACCCGTTTGCTTCCCTGGCTGCGCGCTGACGCCCTCAGCCACTTTGGGCTAAACTCAATGCCAAAGAATATAACCCCTTCTTTAGTAGTACCTAGATCCGCCTTTATACAACTCCAGACGCAATTCAGGTATTTCCATTTTATCAATACTAATGGGTCTGTTACTGATCGTGGTATAAGGTGTGTTTTTTCTTGTTGGACGACAGAGTTTGACATATCGTTTACCGCGGGAATTTTCTATTTTTTCCTCACAACGTTTTGGTATTTATCAACACATTTAATACCTTCAGCGGCTTAGCTTACGTTACTGTGTTCTCTGCACAGACTATCTGAGCTCACTTCAGAGCGTTAACGGGTTGTACAATTACCACCCGCTCGTACAGCTCATACATGATCTATCTACTCGCTCGGCATTTCTGGCATCAGCGTCTCCTTTTGTGTCTCCGGCAACGAGTGTGCCGATGCCGCTGCCAAATCGGCAACTTCATCCTAGCACATGTTATAATTCTATTGTTCCGTCTACTGATTTGTGTGTAATTTTACGTCACTGCATCCTCCCGCGTTGGCACGATGAATGAGCAGCCCTTAGAGGGGGCAACCTGTAGGAGGTTAAACCTCATCCGGTTGCCTGGGACACCTCTTCTCGTACTTCTCGTAAGGTAATTTTAACACGACTACGGAAAAGATATTGCCCTTTTAGTCGCAGACACTTGCTTAGTGGTGAAACTGCACCACTGTGTGGGCAGTATGCGGCACCCTTAACGGTGCGTCACATTTTAGCAGAGCGCCAGTGTTTAGATCCTTTGCACGTCGATGTATTCCAGCGATTTGGTATATTCAACGATTTGGCAGATGACAGGTATTCTGTAGAACGTCTTTTAAGTTTTATTCGTGAAACTGGTTTTAGTGGGGGCATTAATAGCCGGTGCATCTTTTAGTTTTGTGAATTTATATTGTTGGTTTTCCGGGTTTATGTGTCCCTCCAAGTGCTTGGCATGCTTTTATCTTGGCTTCTACAGTCCCTGGCACATATTTTTCATCAGTTAGTGTTTTATGTTTCTCGGATTTGTCTTCCGCGTTGTCCGTTGTGGATTTTAGCTTTATGTGTTGTAATGGATCTAATAACCATTGCTGTTTTCGCCATGAAACCCAACTCATCGTCGTCATCATCATCATCATCCTCATCATCGGCCGTGCCATCTACTGCGGGTGAAGAGGAGTTGTACGCGTCCTGTGCACTCCAAGTTTGTCTAGTGCTCTTCATGTTAGACTTGAAAATTGTGCCCCGTTTGCTGTGTAATTCTAGCAGTACACGAGGTCGAAATAAAATTTATTCCACTAGACAGTCCTGATCCTCTTGATCTCCAGTTTATAAATGGCGTACATTTCCGGTCATTTGGTGAAGTAATCCATGACCACCAAAAATACCTATTACCCCTTTCGGACACAGGGAACAATCTAATTATATCGATGGTGACGTGCTGGAATGGGCTCCCATATTTTACATCATTTTCGGTAGTGTAGTAGTTATCATGCTAGCCTCTATTTCACGAGGTCGTGGGTGCAATCTCAGCGGAGGGTCGTAAAACCTTTTTGGGGTGTAAAAATCCTTAGTATGTCTTTCTTCGGAAGCGAAGTAAAGTCGCTTGGTCCCGTGTCGTAGGTTTACGGCACGTGAAAAACCCTCGGGCTTGATAAAGAGGTCTCGTAGGAAAATTACCCATCTTTCGTGCCCAATATAGAATGGTACGCTAAGGATTGGAGCAGCTGAAGAGCGTCCATAAATAAAACTCGACATCATTTTCCTACGTTCTGCTGCTGCAGGCGATCTCGGCTCCTAGTGTGTGAGTCGCAACTTGCCGAATATAGATGACTTTGGCGGCACCAACCATCAGCGTCCGTCCGTAGTCTTATCCAACAGTACTTCAGTCAGAGTTTGCCAATGTTTCGACTGGGTCTAAGAGGTCCTCCCAAAGTCCTAAGGTGTACTTCCACCAGGACATCGGGCACCTTACTTCGAGGTAGGATCAATTGCTTCTTTCGAATCTTACCGACATGTAAATTCCATATTCCGAAAAACACAAATTTCATGATCTTCATTGGGTCTCATTGAGTGCAGTAGGGCTTATACACACTACTCCTGGATACAACGTCCTCCCGGCTAGGCTAATTCCGGCCTCCATCATTCTCTGTAGCGATTTGCTCCTGCTCCTCCACCCGAGTGCACTGGCCGCACTCTTCCGGCAGGATCTTCTTCACGTGGCATATGCATTGGAGTGGCTCTTTCCTCTCTTATGCTTTGATGTGAAATTGAATTCCTGGAGACTCTGGACCCAAAGGGTTGTATCGCCCTCGAAGTTAAATATCTAGCTCAGGGCGCCGAGCTTAGTTCTGAGGTGGACCTTCTGACCGAACTGATAGCTATGAAAGCCTTCCATTGCCTTCACAACCTCCAGATACTGCCATCGGGTTACGCAGTGCTTATTTTCCACTTAAAGAGCGTCCTGCTTTAGTACCCTATTACACGCTCCTACCCATCTTGGACATGGGATAGTACACCTCCAACACCACTGTAGCTCGCATCGGTGTCCACGATAAAATCGCTGACCCATTGTGGAAAACGCAAAACCAGCCCACTGCAGAGCGCTGAATGAAGTCCCTGGAGTGCGCCCTCGGTCTCTTCAGTCCACATATAAGGCTGATGTTTCTCCGTTAGATGGCTTTGGGGCTACAAGACGTTGGAGAAATCTTTGACGACCCGGTGGTAGTAGCTACATAGTTCCAGAAAACTGCGGAACTCTCATTTATCTTTCTCACATCTTGAGCCCTCACCGGGTTTGTAGCCATCCGATTTCTTGAGACTATATGGCCCAAGTAGTTAACCTCTTTGCAGAATGGTTGTCACTTCGCGTTTGGTTTCTTGTAGTCTCCGTAATACCTGGGTAAGGTTCTCTAGATAATCCTCTAAAGTGAGACAATAATGTTGTCCAAGCACAGCAGGCATACGTCGTAGCTCAATTCCCTTATCATGGATTCCATCGGGCACTGGAAAGTGGCTGGCGCGGTGCATAGGCCAAAGGGCATAACTGTATACTATCAATGCCCTTGCCATGTCGAGAATGTGGTCTTTTGCTTGACTGCGGGTTCCAGAGTTTCTTGGCATTATCACGATTTCAGGTACAAGTTCGAGAACCACTGGGCACCAGAGGGTTTTTCCACTGAATCGTCAATTCGGGGTAGAAGAAAACAGCCTTCTTGGGTGCAGCGCACAGCTTCCTGTGGTCCGCGCAGAAGAGTAGCTCGCCGTTCTTCGTCTTCATCAAGACCAGAAAGGAAGAATACGGCTGTCAGACTGTTCGATGTTTCCTGTGCATCTCATGTCCTCTAGAATGTCTTGTACCTGCATTTGCTTTAACCGATGAACACGTATTGTTGGTTGGCGATAAGCCGGGTATCTTTAGTGCCAATGTGGTAAAGTACTCGGGTGGCTTGGCCATAATCGATGTCCCCTTAGCTGAAAGCGGACTGGTTTTGCCTACGGAGATACCAGATCTTAATTTGTGCCGCGATCAGATGGTTGGCCACAAATTCAACAAGTCTTCCAGCCGGGGTCAAAAAGCTTCAGAGGATCCTGATACCTCGAGGCCGTCGCACGATGATGCACTCGCAGCTTGCTCGCTTTCCCCTTACTCCGTTCTGGGCTGTATTGTCCTGATCGTTGTTCCAAGGATTCAGCAGTCCCATTAGTACTTCCTTCCGGAAAAACAACAATGCGTTTGTAACGCACAAAGCTTCGCTTCTTTCGGGCACAACCTCAACCTCCGTCAGAATCACGCTTGAGGCAGTATTTTTAACACTTAAATGATTTCAGTCTACTTATATAATATATACATTCAATAACAGACCTTAAAACATATGTTTATGTAACAATATATAAAAAGTGTATATTGCAGTCAGTGTATATGTTTATATTATTGTATACATGTTCAATAATGTTATTTGAATGTATAACGTAATTTAATAATGTAGGAGCAGTGAGAATAATGGGTTAAAAGTTGCTAACAATGAGGTAAGAATTAGTTAACCTTGAGGCAATAATGAAATTAGAAGGTTTAATAATGCTACTAGTCATTCTTGGAGCAACAATAATGTACTTTCTGGACAGTTCATAAAATAACCATTCAACAACCAGAAACACCTTTAGTTAAATGAAGGTATTCTATTGGATTAGGAATAGCCAATCAGAAACTGAAATATAGCAAAATTTTCAAATTCAGAGTTCAGTTGCTTGTAGACAGAGCTCATAACTGGACGGGTTGCTTGTAGACAGCACTCATAATTGGACGCGTTCGTTGTAGACAGCGCTCATAACTGGACGCGTTGATTGTAGACAGTGTTCCTAACGGGACGCGAGATGCGTCCTCGAGAAATTTAATACGTATTCGTGTGAGACGAAAATAGTTTACGTGTTAAAAAGTGCAAGTAATAAAAGAAATCTCACAGCTCTCTCTCTATATATCAGTGAAGTGTTATTTAAATCGTGTCAAGCATTAATGAAGGGAGTGAAGTAAAATTATAATCTGTGTAAGCCTACATTCTTCAGTCGTACCACAACCCTGCAAAGAGAAACATGTCTCTAACAATAATAATGCCGCAGCCGAGGCAAACATAAATATAATATTGAAAGAAACATTCAAATTACAAGGTTAATGTTTTTAAACATTTTTTGGGCAAAGGTCACCGGAAAAACATTTGGGGCGAAGGCTACTGGAAAGCGGGTATTATACGTGCGGTTGCAACGAACTTCAAGTTCGGCTCCCAACAGTCGAAATATAATACAACTCCTACTTCAAATTGACTCCCAAAACGTGAGGCAAATAACAACGTAAAAATAACACTACAACCTACTTCAAATTGGCTCCCAAAACGTGGGGAAAATGACAACGTAAGAATAACAATGCAAGAAACTATCAAACTGCAAATTGGCGTCCAACGTGTGGCTCGAAGGGACAAGAATTAGCAAAAGAAAAGCTGAAAATAAGAGATCAACGAACATCAGAGAACTTCAGAAAACTCCAGAGAACAGCAGAGAACTTCAGAAAACTCCAGATAACATCGGAGAGCTTCAGAAAGCTTCAGAAAACTACAGTGAACTACAGAATCAACAACATCATTCAAGGACAGCAATAATTCTTTCTGGAGTACGGGGCACGCAGTCAACAATGCAACAACAATCTACGTGGGAACACCGAGTATAAAGGTTTACTAACACCAGAGAAAAGGTCAGAAAATTCCAACATTATATATTTATATAATTATCAAAGTAGTTACTAAGATATTTATTAAGATAATTTCATGCTGTTAAGAAGCGGTAAATTAAAATTGAGCGATTCCAAACCAGAAATAGCAAAAGAAATTATACAAAATAAAATGGAACCAGAAACCAATGAAAATATGGTAGTAGGAGAGGATAGGTCAGCCATTAATGATTACAATGTAACTTTACAATCAGAGCTAGATGAAACAAATAGGCTAAATGTAGAACAACAATCATTTGTAAATTCACAGGTAGGCATAGAAAGAGATAGCAGTAGTATGTAAGGCCAATAACCGTTACATATGTTAGTGCAGGGAACAACAAAATAAAAAAACCCTCACACATCTAGCGAACAAGAGCAAGAAAATTTATCACAACAAAATTTTATGTGCCTTCTAAAAGCAATAACTGAAATGAGAATAGAATTTAATAATAATCTAACTGAAAATAATAATAAGATAACTAAAGTTATAACTGATAAGATAAATAATAAGATAGATGAAATGAAAGTAGGGTTAAGTAATATGTTAACTGAAACCAGTAAAGAGTTAAATAATAAGCTGAATGAAACTAGCACAGGGTTAAATAAGGTACAAGAAACTAGTCAGGAAACTGAAGAAATGGAAAATACAAATGCAAATCTTGTCCAAATACAAATAGATCTAACAGTACCAAAGGTAAATGCAAATGTAAACAGTCTGTGGCACAAGACGAAAAAAAAAGAAAATAAAGTATCTGGAACATAAAAGGGGAAGGCAATGTAATTAAAAAAATGTATAATAATATCTTTACTAAAAGTAACAAATTGTCAATATAACAAAAGAGAGTTTAGATAAAAATATGTAATAAAAGAAAATCCATTGTTAGTAAGAAAACACAATAAATCTGAATAGCAACTGCATTTATATTGAATAAGGTATAAATTGTTAGAAATTGTAAGAAAATAATAGAAATGCTTAAGAAATAAGTTGTAAGGAAAGGGTAACAAGTGTTAATATGCTTAATGAAATGTTAAATGTCTAGCAAATAAAATGCTTAACCCTAGAGAGGTGGCGCATGCACATCTTACATTAGTGGTGGCGCGGGGTCACTCACGACCCCAGGAATAAAACGATTGTTGTAAATGGACCGAATTAATACATTTATCTAATTATTGCTTATATATACCGAGTAATACATTATGTATTAAAATAACTGTTGGTTGTAGAAATCTACTTTAAAAAATAAAACAAAAACTTTGAATTGACAGTTCCTTGCAATTTGTACTGATGCGCAGCACAAAAAATATATTTAAATGTTCACTTTACTCATAATCATAAAGTATCACAGTTAATGTGGTTTTTTTTCATCTCGACAGTAAGAACATATGTTGATAGTCATTTATAATTCACACACAGCTCCTACACATGACTACACTATGGTCTTTGCACATCTGCTGCTTGCATTTTACACATGAAAGTTTTGTCTTTCTGTCTGCATTCTCGGACACACATTACACCTCATTCTTTTCTTCACTGGCAATTCCTGTTCTTGATTTTCTGGTTGTGCTGCATTTACAAAATGCCGTATTTTCTCAAGCAATAATTCTATAGGAGATTTTGCATTTTTAGCTGCAGATTTAACACCTGGTAAGTGAGTCACTATCTTGTGGGAGCGGGTACGTTAATTTTGAGGAGGCTGAACCATTTTCCATGCCGTAACTCGATCTTCTCCTGCACTTTGCTCACTTTCACTATTTGAACTCAGTATTTCATCTTCGGTTTCCTGCCTTCACCACCTAATGCTTCCTCTTCTTCCACTTCCCTTATTAGGGCTAATAACCTTGCCTGATGTTCCTCATAACACATATTGATATAAAAACAGCACTACGTTTAAGACTAAAAAATACGTAAATATTATAACCACAACTTCTCAAAGGTTCAGCTGAAAATACTGTCACTACAAACATAATATGCAGACGAGACACATCAGGCAACGGGAGAGGTGGCGTGGGGTATTTCCTGTCCTCATTTCAGCCGAAGAACACAAATAGCCTATATTCTAGGAATGTATGACCTGTATTTCAATGCTAATGACCTCTAACAAAAGTTAAGGAATGCAGCGAAAGGTAAGGGAAAGGCAGGGTTCAGGTATCCGAAATCATTATATATAACTTGCAAATAAAACTGACTGGGGTCAGAAAATACCCGCGCCACCTCTCTAGGGTTAATAGTGGCTGTGTTAGTCAACAAACAAACTTCACTCAGGTCACTGAACACCAGATCATTGACCTTACACCAGGTCATTGACCTTAAAAGTGTTGAGCAAGTGGAAGAACAAAATATAAAGTATTCTGATATACACGAGTGTAGTGAAAAACCAGTGAGAGTTAAATAAAAGTGACAGTGAAAAATAGGAAGTGTAATAATAAAAAAGTTTGTATTTCTTTATTTCAGGAGACTTTCCGAAAGTATTTAAAAATTTAAAAAGAACAAAACAAAAAGAACAATTTTTAAATATTTCTAAAAGGGGAAAACTTGAGGCAGTATTTTTAACACTTAAATGATGTCAGTCTAATTATATAATATATAAATTCAATAACAACCCGCCTAAAAGCAATGTGTGTATGTAACAACACATAAAAAATGTATATTACAGTCATTGTATATGTTTATATTATTGTTTACATGTTCAATAATGCTATGTGAATGTATTACGTAATTTAATAATGTAGGAGCTGTGAGAATAATAGGTTAAAAGTTGCTAACAATGTGGTAAGAATGAGGTAACCCTGAGGCAATAATGAATTTAGAAGGTTCAAGAATGCTACTACTCATTCTTGGTGCAACAATAAGGTAATTTTTGTGAAAGTTTATAAAATAGCCAATGAACAACCGGAAAAAGCTTTAGTTAAATGAACGTATTGTATTGGATTAGGAATAGCCAAACAGAAACTGAAATATAGCAAAGTTTTCGAATTCAGAGTTCAGTTGCTTGTAGACAGAGCTCATAACTGGACGCGTTGTTTGTAGACAGAGCTCATAACTGGACGGGTTGCTTGTAGACAGCACTCATAATTGGACGCGTTCGTTGTAGATAGCGCTCATAACTGGACGCGTTGATTGTAGACAGTGTTCCTAACCGGACGCGAGATGCGTCCTCGAGAAATTTAATACGTATTCGTGTGAGACGAAAATAGTTTACGTGTTAAAAAGTGCAAGTAATAAAAACAAATCTCACAGCTCTCTCTCTCTCTCTCTCTCTCTCTCTATCAGTGAAGTGTTAATTAAATCGTGTCAAGCATTAATAAAAGGAGTGAAGTAAAATTATAATCTGTGTAAGCCTACATTCTTCAGTCGTACCACAACCCTGCAAAGAGAAACATGTCTCTAACAATAATAATGCCGCAGCCGAGGCAAACATAAATATAATATTTAAAGAAACAGTCAAACTACAAAGTTATTATTTTGAAACATTTTGTTTAGCAAAGGCCACCGGAAAAAAACATTTGGGGCGAAGGCTACCGGAAAGCGGGTACTATACGTGCGGTTGCAACGAACTTCAAGTTCGGCTCCCAACAGTCGAAATATAATACAACTCCTACATCAAATTGGCTCCCAAAACGTGGGTCAAATAGCAACGTAAAAATTACAATACAACCTACTTCAAATTGGCTCCCAAAACGTTGGGCAAATAACAACGTAAGCATAACAATACAACAAACTATCCAACTACGCCCTGCAGATCTCCGAGTGTTCTTTGGAGCTCCGGAGCGTCATCTCGTCTCGATCGAATCTTAACACCCTCCCACGGATGTCGATCGTCGCCTCGTGGCTCCTAAGAACACCCAGTACCAGTATCATACCTTCAACCTCACCACAACGAACATACACACCTTTACGATGCTCCCACATAGGGCCACCTCCAGCAGGGCCTCCTTCTCAACAGGCAAGTTATCGTCCGACGCGATCAGTAGTTGGTTAGGCCTTTTCGGTTTCCTCGACGGCAGGTCCTTCACCACTTCAGGTCTAATTACGGTCACGTCTGAACCTGTGTCGGCCAGTACCCGGCGTAGCTTCCCTTTTACCCAGTCGTCTACGACGAGGCTGTAATGCGTTCTTAAGCCCAATATATGAAGCATCAGTAGAGGGGTAGTGAACGGTCCCGACGTGCTCCTCCACGTACTTACTCATTTCCCACCTGCTCATTGACTTGATGTGAATAGCCATTTAATAAATGTCCTGGCTGGCCACACCCTCAATGCACAAGCTTTAAAATCTTCGTCGACATGTTTGGATTGATCTTCTGTCCCCGCCGTATTGTCCTGGCCCTCGAGATAGGCACCTCTACAACCTTGGTCGCTTCCATCCTCAAAGCGGCCGTTAGTGCTTTGTGGATGGTCTTGTAATTGCCGAACAACAGGCACTCTTTTATCTCGGCGTTACTCACAACATCGACAAAGCAATAGGCACCATCCTGGTATACCAAAAAATTGGCGGGAGGTCCACCAAAGTTTATTCACTAGTTGTTCAACTGCCAGGAAGACACCCTGTAACGTCTCCCCTGGATGTTGCAGCTTTGACTTGAATTGACTGCTATAGTATGAGGCCAACGGAAGGTTTCTGAACCGGTTCTTGAGGAACTTCTAGATACCTCCGGACAACGCCGACGTTGGAATCGCATTCAGAATTTGTGCTGCCGGTCCCAGGACACTGGATATTAGTTGCGTGGCCTCCTCCTCTGCTGACCATCAGTTGTGGGCAGCGACAGCGGTGAATTGTCGGCGAAAGACATTGAAAGTTGTTTTTTCGTTGTATTTGGGTGGCTTGGCGCGCACAGTTGTTGTGTCGCCCCCAGGCTTCCGACCTTCAAGTCCTTAAGTCTCCCGCTAAGCATTTCTTCTATCATGCTTCAGTTCCTTGGCGCTGCTGTAGACTCTTCGTTCCAGGACACTAAGCCGTTGACCGAAGTCCCAGGGCGTCAACGCGTTGGCCAAGGTCCTTTACCTTTCCGCCTAGCCGCTGCATTACCTTTCTCCACGCCGGCCAGTGGTTTGTGAATTCTGTCCGACAGCTCCGTCATCATTTTAGACATTTATATCTTCCTTTGTGTCTGCATATCCACTGCGGAATTTTTTGTTGTTATTTCACTTCCTATCTTAATCATTCCAGGATTTGTTTCTTCATTTCACTCACCATACCGGATTTCCGTCTCAATCTTTTCCATTTTGGCTAATTATGTTTTAAACATTTGCTCAATTGTGGCTTTGAAATCCAACTCCTAACACCAATTTAACAAATGAGAAAACAAATTGCTGCGAAAACACACTTTATTTAACTCTAAGCACTCGTTACCCAAACGTTGCACTTGAGTCACTTTGGCGCGCAGTGGAAACGCAATAACTGATCCATCAAACCAATTCGCAACCGAGCTGCTAAGCTGAATGACTCACAATTATACTGCACTGTGCACTTGCTCTGTCCACTTTTCACTTCATCTAACAGGACTGCTCAACTCTGGATTCAATTCAACATTAGCTGATGTTCTGGCAGAGTGGCCCCTTACATAGTTCCCGCCTGCAAAACCGAATCGTCTAATAAAGTATCCCACGAGTACACGCCAAAACCAACGCTCCAGAACAGGAAACGACCAACAAAGAGACTTTATTCCATGCTGCCTATTGTTCTATTGTTTCCACGCTCGCTATTGTTCCGACGGCACGTCGTAGTTCCGTCTAGATATCTGGCCGGGGCACAACATGGCTCTAATTTGCCTATCCGGGGATGAGAACGAGAAGGTTAAAGCTTGCCCAAGTTTCTTCCCTGTTCCGGGGCCCAGGAACACTTCCCGTTAATTGTGAACGCTCACATTATATATGTTTTACTCGTTCTGGTTATCGTTCTCGGTTATTGTAAATCAGTTTTTGGTTATATTTGTTAGAACACAAAAGTTCATATTTATCAAAATTAGTTATTAAAAAAAATGTTGGTCTGTGATTTTTCCTGCTTTGTTATTTGTAGGCTTTTGAAATTGGGAACCGATGGCTTTCAGGTTAACCAGCTCATTAGTGGAGTGCACGTGTCCTTGTTTGTAGGACTCACACGTGTTGCTCCCCTAGCTTACACGCAGTTACTTTGCAGTATGAAATAGTTAATCGGATGTGAATGTTGCCAGAAGATTCCTGTAATATTGCATTTGTTTTCGTTCCGTGTTTTGCGCCTATTAAGGTATGATGTATAGTACTCCCAAGGAATAGTATTGATGGCGTTCTGTTAATGGAAGCTTTCAAGAAGAGGTGCGCTATAACAACAAGGAGGTTTCAAACTCAAACAAGGAAACAGTGTTGCCGAAAATGAAGGTGAATGCAATACTTATTGCATATTCCCCAAATATGTTGGCAGTATTCTGCAATGCTTATATCCAAGTACATTTGAAAGTAACGCCTGTATCAAATCACACTTGATATTGTGTTTTGCGATGTTTTATACAAGTTTTAAAAGTTTCCGCTAAATTACATTTAAACTACTATACTTGAAGTAACGTGGATCCACCTTATATGTCGTCCTCCGTGGTGTAGTGGTTACCATGCTAGCCTCTTATTCCCGAGGTCGCGGGTTCAAACCCGGCGGAGGGCGACGATTATTTTGGGTGTAAAAATCCTTAGCATGGCTTTCTCTTGGAAGAGAAGTAAAGCCGGTGGTCCCATGTCGTAGATTTACGGCACGTAAAAGAACCTCAAGTCGGTCTTTCACGCTTAATATAAAATGGGACGCTGAGGACCACAGCAGTTAAACAGCGTCCGTAAATGAAACTCAATTTAATTTAATTTCCAACTTACATAAATGAAATAACCTACAGTTTTCATTTACTAAGAGCTCTCCTTTCTAGTAAGTGTTTGTAGTTCGAAGAGTCAGTTGCAATAATGTGATTAACTAAGCATTCATACATGAATAGCCATATCAGTTTTGACTGACACGTACATTCGCTCAGTAAAAGCCACACTTTATTCAAAGGGTATCGGAAATTGTCTATTAGCTACACAAATTTCTCTATGGTACAACGATAGCAGGAAGACGCATCTCTTTGATTGTCAGGTTTTAAGAACATAAGAATAGAAAGGACTCCGACATGTGCGGCTGTTACATGTGAAATGAATAAACTGGGCACCAATACACTAAGGATCAGCTCTTCGGCTCTGTATTGATTATAGAAACTGTGTTTGTTCGGCAAACATCAAAGTATATTGGTAGAAGGACTTCACTACACCAAGCTTTCCTATTTCACAGAAGAGTTGTCCTTCGCAATGATTTTACTGCGTGTTAGTTTCACCTGTTTAACAGTCAATTATCGACCCTTGTCTATGGCACATGTTCCTCAATCGATGATTACGTATGTCCAAATGTCATATTTAGATAAAATAATACCCTCGCACTATTCTCAGCGACATTTGGACTGAGAAACAATGTTATTTTCGCTATCAGGCTAAACAAAAAATAGTTATCTACTAGAATACGAACCCAGCTCTCCAGGTGTAGTGAATATAGAATTACATTGACATGCAGTGGAGTTCCTTTAATGACCGGTGTTAAGCATCCTAATTGTTGCTTTATTGTACATATAAAATCTAAGAAGGTTTAGAAAACTGTAAGCATATGAGACCGCTTGTCGCCTAAGAAAACTCGTCGGTAATGCATGTCTGTGATTCCATTGTGCATTATTATGCATGTTTCTAAGCATAGAAGGAAATAAGAATGTCACAAATAGATCGCTAACAGAAATTGTCTTTCTAATGCATTTAATAAGATAGCTTGCGACGTATTTGCATTTCCAGGGTTTCTTTAAAATTGTCCTCGCCACGTTCACTTTAGAATAAGAAGAGAATAAGGCATAGAAGTGGAAGCAATCATAATGCTCCCTAAACCTTTCGGAAACCCAGCAGGGAACTGAGAGTAATCGCATTATGAAAACAATGATAGTCCTCTCATTGAGCTCGAAAAATGAGCATACGGTAGAGTAGCATGTTTTATTGTTCTAGAAAGCAAACCAATGTTAAATATAATTGGATGTTTCGCTAAGGGATTTGCAGCTGCCTGGGGATTAGAGAACAGCGTCATATATTTTTCAAAGTGTAATACGATTCATGTTGCACAGCAGATTAAAGCAAAATTCAGGGAGAGATTAAAATGTGCGAATTAGCTTGGTTTGCATGAGTGTAGAGGATTTTCGGAAACATTTGGATTGAGATGATTTAGTGTTAAGCTTAGCTTTTATTCATTTGACGCTGGAGAAGTAAATATTTTTGTTGCAAGAACCTTATCTTACCTTTTCCAGCGCTATATATCATTTGCCGTAATACCTCCTTCATATTCAACATAATAATCACCAGAGAAGTTTGAATGATTTCAGCTGTTACGTTAAGGCATGCGAATGTATCTTCAAGTAAACGTTTACATCAGAATATAATAAGTCACATAAAATGCCTTGATAATACCACGACCAGGGCGGATAAGTTTAACCAGCACTATCAAGTTTTGGAGCATCTCTTCATAGCATCAAGAGCACTAGAGAGGTCTGAAGTCTAAAACGAAATGGAAATACCATGTGTTGTTAAATTACCGTAAATAAATAGCATTTTGTCTGAAATATAAGATTTTACTCTCTAAATGTATGATGGATGGACGGATAAATCCTGTGGCCCTGCCAGCCCGACTACCACCCACACGGCAGAGGTGTGCTGTCATCCAATCGAAACCTGGAGGTAATCATGGCCAGCAGTCCCAGCCGGAAAGTTGGCTTACCAGACAAGGATCTCTGCTTATCGCATCTTCTCACTTCCCTCACATTCCTGAGTGGGCACCGATCCTATACGCGGGGCTAAAAATCCGCAACCCCAAGAGGGATCGAACCTGGGCACATTCCGTAGCCGGAAACGAGAAGGAAGGATGGACGGAATGGACGGACGGACGGACTGATGAAATAGGTAGGTGGGAGAGTGGTTAGATAGGTCGGTAGTTAAGTATTTGTATCTTCTGTAGATTACGAGCCGTAAGATAAATCATAAATTTACAACTTAAAATGAATTTTAAACAAATCAGAACTAATGAAAATTAGCATTTTGGCTAAAATACTTTTAAGATTACATTTAAAATACATAAACTTAGTTGTAGATCAAGTATTATTTAGCAAGGAAGTGAAAAATTTCAGTTGGTATACCTTAGGACATATATTACATTTCGCACAGCGGTGCGTAGGAATGTTTAAATTAGTCTCACACAGGTATCATAGTAAGAAAGTCAATGGTGGTAAAAAAAAGATACACTGTTAATAAATATCTAACAAAAAACATTTCAGATAAACCATCCTTATATAGTCAATATATTAAAACTAATAAAATATTAGGATTCTGTGATATAATACCCGCAATGTATCATATAACACGTTTTTGGGCAATAAATATCTCCTGAGTCATAGATGCTGACCCCAGAACCCAAGGACTTATGCAATTCGAAATTCCACATGCGCGAAGTAAAATAGTGTTGTAGCTTTAAATTTAAGACGGGATCTCAAAACGCATAATAAGAACAAACTTTTTAAATTAGTTCAATACAATTGTGTCGCCAAGATAGATGTTCATAAAAATAATTCCTAAAAACTTAGTGTTCAGAAGACAACGTAAATTCTGACCAAATATGTTAACACTCAAATATTCAAGATTCCTTTACTGAATCATATGAAAATGAACAAAGCCTATTTTGTTAAAACTGAAATAAGGCATATAATTAAACCAGCTTTTGGGATCTTTTAGTAAATTATAACATTTAACTTCCGAATATATCTTATCACAATCACTTCAGCATACATAGTTAAAAGTAAATCTCCAGTTGACAAGGTAAGGAATTGAAAACAACAGAACAAATAACAAAGGACCAAGAATGGAGCTATGGTAACACAAACAATAACATTAACAATATTCGAATTATAAACCTTTCAAAAAGATTGTTGAGTTGTATTGTTAATATGAAGATACCGAACTTCATTGTTGAGGTACAGCAAGAATGAAGTTCACCAAGTTAAAACTACACCATATACACTGTAATTTTCCAACTTAGCAAATAGAAAACCATGCTTAACACAATCGACCGTCGTGCTAGGATTACAATAGATTCCAATACAGCATTCGCCAGAATCTAAACAGAGTAAAACTTCTATGAATAAATAATGAATAGCAGTGGCCGTAAAGTTACGTGATGTAAAACTGTGCTGGTTAGGATCCAGAACAAGATGTGTGTCAAGAAAATTGAGTAGTCTATCAAGCATACGTATTCAACGATTCTTGAAAGGCTATTACAGAGAGTAACGCTGTATAATTTTCAATATTGGTTTTCTTAGACTTCCTAAACACAAGAATTACTTTGTTCAATTTAAACTCACTAGGAAGTGTACCAGGCATAAAATAATTGTTAAAAACGACCTAGGAGGTTTTACAATGTACTCCCCACATGTGAGAATTATCTGAGCACAAGAAGATTTGTTTTTAAACTTTCTGAAGACTACGTTGGCATTTTTATTTTCATAAAATTCATAAACAAACAGAGAATTGCAATAACGCTTGAGACCACCTAAACTAAATTCATTACTTACATCCAAATTAGACACAACTTTAGAGGAGCATTTTTGAAAAATTTATTGAATGGATCAGTGATGTATTGCTGATGACCAGTAAATTTCTCGCATTAAAATCACTTGCTTAGTTTTCTTTATATCATAAATAATATTTAAAATCGATTTACTATCATTGGAGGCATTCATAAAATGGTATTTCTAACAAAACGTTTATGTGCATTTCGAACCGTTTTATAAATACCTTCGAAATGTGAAAACTCTTTAGTTAAATAAAACGATTGCCTCGTAAGTGCAGTAAAACCTTTAATTTCATATGTAAAATACGCATTTGCCGACTATTTATAAGGAAATGAGTGTTAATATTAATTTGAGTGTTTACTATCCGCCATAGAAGATAATATTCAATGTGTTATTTTTAATTAATTTTTTAAAACTAAAATTTTTAGAATGTGTTCATTTATGTATTTTGCAATAAATACCAGATTTTGTAAGAAATCATTTCCTTAATTCATTTAAGCACGCTTTCTTGCCATTTATATGTGGCCCAGTCATTAGTTTCCATTTTACTACTAGAGTGCATCTTTGTTACTGTACATAGTATAATATTGTATCCGCTTTTAAATCAGAGAATGTGTTATTGTAATATTCCTCTGCTATTATGTTAGTTACATTCTTTGCTAAAAGACTGAACAAATTACTGATCGTGGTGCACCTCTATTATTACTATTATTATTAGTAGTAGTAGTACTAGTAGTACCACCAGCAGCAAAAGTATTATATTACAATCATCTTCAACATAATTATTATTATTAATAGCCCTGCAATTTGACAATGCGTCTAACTGCCATTTTTGGCCTTTCTATTTAAAATTCAACAGACATCTGTATTAAGAATATGCACATATATATTTAACATCTCTGCTGGCACATTATTTCACCAGATAGACAAAAGCTATACTTTCAGGCTATTCAGCCAATGAGAACCTGTCACAACTCCGTTGTGCCAGTGAAGAACACTGAAATACGGCCCTCCAGGAGCTTGCTCTATGTGAGTACGGGTTTGGCTTACCGGGGGTGACCGAGCCAGTTCTCGCCATTGTCATCCCCTCATCTCCATTTGGACTAGCCACGTTTTCTAAATGATTTTACTCTTCCTCTTCTACGGTTATTTTTATACTACGTTTAGGCTCCTTCAGTTTATTAACATCTATCTCACAAACAGGAATGTCTTCCATCTCCGCGGTTGCTGTCCCACTGTTTCAGCGCAGTTTCCAACTTGTCTGCTCTCCGGAGGTCTCAAGCAAGTTCGAGTGCACCCTCCTCACTACCCCTTTCATGCGACACTAGGTGCGGAGCCGTTCCACTGCCATGTATACTCAAGTAGCCCCTGAGGGGCCGAGTCCCCTCGGGTAGCCCGGCGACCGCACGTGGCTGGGTTGACCGGAGAGACTCGAGGTGTTACTGCTGTCTGGGACCCGATGTAATCAACCACAAGTCTCCTGAATCCGCGCTGACTCCATTGAGGCAGCGTGACCTAAAGTGGGGGGGCACTGGCTTTATTCCAGTTGTAGGGGCATAAAGTCGGGCCTGCCTTTGATTAAAATGTCATCTACCGCTAAGTAGTGACAGTCGGGGGTAACTCTTCTGAAGTATTCTTTGAGATTGGGCCTGGTGCGTGTGCTCCAGGTGGCACAGATCGGAAAATTTAGTTGTCTTTTCTTTTACATCCCCCGGATGGCAGGTTGGCGCCGACGGTTCCGGAAGGGGGCCCTTCCCATGACGGCTCCTCTGCGCTTAACCTCCTCAACACCTCGTTTTCTTGTAATACGGCTGAATTACGAATGCAAGACGACGCAGGATATGAGTCCGGTTTATATACCAAAAGAAGTCGACTGTATCTGTGGAAAAATGTAAAACGCAACGTGTTGTAGGGATGGCAGGCTCCTAATAGAAGTGACAGATGACCAACAACCGGCGAAATTATTGAACGCAACTCTCTTGAGATCCTACCCCATTAATGTGGAAAACACAGGATCATGAAGAGTAGCCGAAGCGTAGTAACAATTATCAGGTTAGACGACCTTTCCAATAGGAGATTGTGAATTGCCTGTGTGATCAGGATTACTACCTCCCATCGACTCATTGGAAAAAGGGACGATAAGCCGTTTTCTGTCCGCACGGCCTTTCTGACCTTTGAACGGACCGAATGTCACCCCCTGCATCTTCTTCGGATATGAGAGAGTCACTGTCCGACATTACATACCGAGTCCAATGCGCTGCTTCCGTTGCCGAAGTTCGGGCACACCCAACGGCGTTGTTCCGGCTTGCCTGTTTGTTCCCGCTGTGGAAGAGCCGCGCATGACTGATCGATGTGTGTACAAGAAAAGGATTAAGTTAAACCGAACCTTTGTAGACAAAGGTGCTTCATGAGTTACTTCTTGCCTGCAGGCACGCGTTTCAACCCATCTGCTTTCACGCCTTTCTGATGGTTCTCCTCCAGTGGATATACTTGGTGTGCAGGGACAACGACCTGAATTGGAGGTTCTATTACGCCGTCATACACCACTTGTCGTTTGCTTGCAGAAGACCAACTTCGTCCTCAGGATGCATTTGTTTTGCACAGATTCTCAGTGGTGCGCTACGATATAGCACCGAAGGAGTGTTCACCTGCACATAATGGAGTTACGATCTTGATTTGCGACGATGTGTTTTACGACCCTCTTCCATTTCTACACTTCCTTGCAAGCTGATTTCTGTTTCTGTCTTTCATTTTTCTATTTGCAACATTTATGTTCTGTCTTCCTCTCCCCTAGTATTGGCTGACCTCCCTCATCTAGTGTCCCAACACCCTTCACTTTACTTATTGTTGGGGGATTTTAATTATCATCATTATCTCTGGCGTCTCTCAGGACATGCGAGATGTGAGGCCTTATTTCTGACCTCGCTGATCAACTTAATCTTTACGCCCTGAACACTGGAATACCAACATTTCCCTCTGACGCATCTGGGACCATTTCTTATCTGGACTTGGGTCTCTGTTCTGCACAGCTTGCTAGTCCCTTGGTATGGAACATTATTTCCGATACGCCTTCTAGCGATCATTTCTTGTGAGTCATCAGTTTATATACGGCTGCTGTATCTTCCACTGGCATTTCTAAGTTTTCAATTCAATAAGGCAGACTGGGAAATTTATTCACGTCTTGCTTGCTTCTCTAGCTGTGAATTTCCAAATATTGACTCATGATCGTATCTGAATTCAGTGATAATGGCCGCCGCCGAATGCTCCATTCGTCAATCGTCCTCCTACCCTAGACGTCTACTGGTTCCTTGATGGAACGAAATTGTCGGAAAGAAATTCGTACACAAGGAGGTGCGCTGAGAATCTTTAGGCGGCAGCCTACTACAGAGAATTTGATGAATTATAAACAACTGCATTCGAGGGCTCCAAGGATTACTCGCAATAGAAAACAGACATCTTGATCTGATATGTGGCAATCTTTAAAGGATTTACCCTAACATCCATCATTTGGGACAAACTTAAGCGCGTGGCCGGTAAATCAAACCTCACTGCTATACCCGATCCTAGAATAGGCACTAATGATCCTACCGTTATCACAGATACCCTGGGTACGACGCTTTAAGCCAAATCTAGTGCTAAGAATTATCATCCTAGATTTCTTGCCCATAAGTTTGCGATGGAAGCGCAAGATATGTCCTTTCCCTCAGGCAACCGGGAGGACTATGACCGTCCGTTTTCGTTTCGCGAGCTGGAAATTGCCTTACCTAACTCTCGGCCTTCAGCCCTTGGTCCCGATACAGTACATGTGTTATTACTCCAGGATCTGTCTACTGATGGTAAGCGCTTTCTCCTCCAGGTATATAACCGTAATTGGCAAATTGGAACGTTTCCCTCAGTATGACGTAAACCCACCACCGTACCCATATTGAATCCTGGGAAGGATCGTTAAGCGCCTTTCATTACCGCCAGATTTCCCTAACCAGTTACGTTTGTAAGGTTATGGAATGCATAATCATCGGGCGGTAAATACGTTGGCTCGACTCTCGGAAGCCTTTAATGAACGCGCAGTGTGTTTTTCGCCGGCACCGTTCCACTTTTGACCAACTAGTTAACCTTTTGACAGCAATAATGGATGGATTTGTACATCGGTGTCATACTGTAGCCGTATTTTACAACTTAGAGAAAGCTAACCATACATGCTAGAAAACAAGCATTCTTCGTTTCTGCATCTATGGGGTTTTCATGCTCGTCTCCCTGTCTTCGTTCGGGAGTTTATGAAATACCGAGTATTACATGTACGGTGGGTTCGGATTTATCCCAGTTTTTACTCAGGAAAAACGGAGTACCTCAGAGCTCTGTGCTCAGTGTCACGCTGTTTTTGTAGCTATTAACTGTAATGCGGACTGTGTTGGGTCAGGAATTAAACCCTCGCTCTTTGTTGACGATTATTCTATTTACCTTACCTCTCGACGGACTATCCTCATAGAACGACTACTCTAGCGTTGCCTTGACAGTCTGTTCTCCTGGAGTATTACACATGGGTTTCGATATTGTGCAAAAAAGACCGTGTATGTCAATTTCTATCACCGTAAGGGATTTCCCTACCTATTCTCCGACTCTGTCCAGAAGTTTTGCCTTTCGCAACCAAGTGAAATTCCTGGGTTTACTCTTTGACCGAAAACTCTGTTAGTCATTCCACATGGCATATTTAAAGGCTCGGTGTAATGGTTTTATTTCAATGTTACTAGATTTAAACGGCACGTCTTTGGCAGCTGATCGGACTGTTCTTTTACGCCTTTATCAATTGTTAATCCGCTCAAAACTGGACTACAGTTGCATTGTGTAAAGTTCTGCGCGACCCTCCATCCTACGTCGCCTAAACACCATTCACCATCTTGGTATTCGGATATCCACAGGTGCATTTTTCACCACCTCTGTCATCAGTCTTTGTGCTGAAGCTGCCGAACCTTCATTGTGTTATCGACGTGACGTTCTTCTTTGCAGCTATGCTTGTTGCTTCTCCAGTATGCCTGAGCACTCAACGAACTGGTCATTTTTTGAGATTCTCTAGATCGTCTCTATGGGTCTCGCTCCCTGGTACTTCTTCGTCCAGGAGTGCGTTTTCGACAGTTGCTTCGGAGATTGAATGTCAAACTTTCTTCTGCAGTTCCCGGGGAGAAAGCAGCTTTCCCCCTTGGCTATGCACAGAATGTACCTTTTATCTGGGGTTAACGTCTATGCAAAATTTACGAACCACTGCTGCATCTTTCGTCTGCATTTTATTGCTCACAGACTCTAGGGGATGGTCCTTTATATACACTGATGCATCTAAGTACGATCGTGGTGTAGAATGTGCCTTTGTTGCCGGTCATTGTTGTTTTAAATTTCGTCCTTCACGGCAGTGTTGAATTTTTACACCGGATCTTTTCAGTACACTGCAGGCTCTTTTCTATGTACAGCGATATTGCATACAGCAGTGATTTTTATGTTCGGATTCTCTGAGCGCACTTCAGATCCTCCAGGTGTTGCACACTTACCATCCTATTGTGCATCGTATTCAGGATTGTCTTCACACTCTCGGCCCTGCCAACACAAATGTGTCGTTTGTGTGGCTTCCTGGAGATGCGGGCCTGCCAGGGAACGAGACGATGCTGCTGCTAAGACTGCTATTTTATCGCCCAGGTGTTTGAGCTATTTTGTTCCTTTGCGCGACTTAATTGTTTTATTACGCCATGCCATTCATTTGCGTTGGGGAGAGGAGTAGTTCATAGTACAGGGGAACAAACTGCGTGAAGTTAAGCCCATGGCTAGAACTTGGGTTACTTCTATACGCCATCTCGTCGCGAAGACATTTTAACAAGACAGAGAATTCGACATTGGCGTTTCAGCCATAGTTATTTATTAAATGATGACCCCGCACCAGATTGTATACACTGTGACGTACCTTTGTAGTCCGTAACGCTTTACTTCAGTGTCAATTTTTAGCTCCTTTACGCCGGCGTCTGTCTGTGTCAGGCCGGGTTTCCGATCTGCTTGCAGATAGTTTTACTGTTGTAGGTCGTCTTTTAGCCTTTATATCCCAAAGTGATTTTACTGTCCGAATATACATTGTCTTGTCACTTTCTTCTAACTCATAATGAGAGTTGTGGAACTTGTTTTAATAGTTTTATCCTGGTTTTTATTACGCTAGAACTCGCATTTGGCGTTCTATCGCAAGTGGTACTGGTTGCTTTTACTCTGTACCTCCTTGTTTTAAACGCTCTTTTAGTTCCTAGTTTTATCCTGATTTTATTTTTAACCATTGGCGGCTTTTAGCTTTAGTGAGGAAAGCTTATAATCTGGGCTGTTGTGCGCAGTTAAACCCCGTTTCTCTCTCTCTGTCCCGTGAATTGCGGAAACAGTGTAAACAGCTATAACAGTTATGGATTAAAAACGTTATTTTTGTCATTTGAAATATATTATTCATAAAGGGGTATACAGAATCCTTAAAAGTTTTTTTCGATAACTCTCTAGTTTTGTAGACTACAGACAACATTGACAAAACATGTTTTAAACCTTTACTTTTAAGAGAGTAACCCTAATGTTAGAGTAATGAAATAGAACCCGAATTCCATAGCGCTTTCGCACAAATTGGAGAAAGATATTCCACTGGAACTATCATAAAACGTTTTCAAAGGCGTAAAAGGTATATTGGTATACATAATGTTTCCTATACAGGTATTGCATGTTTCAGGACCTATGCCACAAACCTTGAGGTACGATAGGTCTGGCTGAGACGGACTTTATTTGTCAAGCAAAGACCATCCCCCGACGCATCGTTACGGAGTTATTCACCCTGTTTGAAGCGTATCCAGTAGGATAGGTTTTAGAGGCACAGCCAGTACACTTTGACTCCGTTTGTTTACAACCGCAATCAGGTGTCATCGCTTCCTTCTTTTCCCTTACATGTGGTTAGATTTGGCAGATATGAAACGTACAGCCCAATTTAACTCAAATGCTGTGGCAAAACAAATGGTCCCACCAAATGATCACCAATGAATCCAGTCCAGATGTTTACGGAACACTTTTGTTGGTGATGTCTAACGAACACTGAATGAGGGTTCAAAACATCCCAGATGTAGGTGTTCTTGCTGCTGAAGCATCCGTCTCGTGTAGGTAGTCCTCATCGGTAAACAAAACCTGAGCCGGAAATGCAGGATCTGCGATACTTCGTTGCACAAACCACTGGTGAAACTGAACATGAGGTGCGAAACTTATGGCCCAGTCAGTGAATATCTGGATGTGGTTGCGAGAAGCTGTTGTTTACAAACACTGAGATAACAAATATTCCCCTCTGCGGGATCTATCAGAGGTTGTCGCAGAGGTCCTGTAACATCCTGTATACATACGCCTCAATTATTTACTGATTAATATTGTTGCTTTACTTTTTTGGATATTCAGATGTGATTTA
This sequence comes from Deroplatys truncata, assembly GCA_030765065.1. Lineage (NCBI taxonomy): Eukaryota > Metazoa > Arthropoda > Insecta > Mantodea > Mantidae > Deroplatys > Deroplatys truncata. The sequence continues at coordinate 704,082,924 of CM060990.1, forward strand.
TTTTCTCCTAAAAGTAAGTTCCAATCAGAAGTACCGTTGTGTTACACTAAAATAAAAAGTTATTGTTCTCCCATCGACTTCTACCGCTAGGGTCTGTTGAACACTGAAGAGTTCTGCTGAATTTCTGTGGATGTAAGACGGTGCTCGGTAAGCGGCCCATGTGTTCAGCAGTACATTTACAAAAAACAAGGGTAGTTATGTACACGTGTATCTGTAGTTGCAGTCGCTGTCGGTAGGGTCCTCCAATTCCAGCAAGTGGTGCTCGATACACAATAGCTTGCGCCGACTCGACGCGATCAGCTCTGAGTTGTCGGCATCCTATACTCTGGCGAAGCCGCAGAAACTGTGAGGCCATCGTTGAGAGGTGCCGAATCTGCGATGCTTGTCCTTCGTAGCCGCAAGTCGCGCAATGGTTGCAGGTTGCAAGGCCTTGAGGCGAAGCAGTAGAAACTGTTGAGTTTCCTGGATGCTCTTGACTGCGTGCTGGAGGTCTTGAGTTGTGGTTGCGGAAGAAGGCCATTGGTGGTTCAATGTAGGTTGTACAGGTGAACTCTGTTGTGTGATCTGCGCAGATGGTGCTCCTTGCATGCGTGACGCAGCTGAATGTGAAGACTGTTGATGGCTGTTTTGTGGTCCTTGGGTACTGCGGGCAAGAAACCTGGCCATTGGAGTTATCACTGCTACCACAAGTAGTGTAGTAGCGGCGACGAAGTGCCAGTTTGTGTCCAGTGGAGTCGGATGTGAGTGAGGGGAAGCCGTACTATTGCAAGCGTGGTTGCGGCGTAAAGGTGGCCGCTACGTAATCGTATTGGTAGCAGCGCCGGCAAGGAGCGTGCCGGTCGATGTGAGGTGCCTCAATGTGTGCGAGTTGTCTTAAAGATTTAGGCCAGCTATGAGAATTTGCGGGTTGAGGCCAGCAGAAGCCAACGGAGCCCTGCCGCCGCTGCTGTTCTTTCGGTCAGCCCGCGGAGGCCTGTAGCGCAGCACCCTGATGTCATTGGTGTGGGGCAGGCTGTCACACAGCAACTTGCACCAACCATGATCTCCGCCGATATCGCCATTTCTGTGATGATGATGAGATAGGGTTTAAGGGCGCTCAACATCTAAGGTTATCAGCGCCCGCCATTTCTGTGTCACCTGTTCCGGACATATGCACTTTACAGGACAGCCGTAGTATCTTCTGCACCCCGGAGCAGCGAACAACACATAGGACCTTCGCCACCTCCAACTAGCACTCAGCAACGGGCCATAAATCCGACGTCGCGATATGGAAGGGCTAAACCTCTTCCAACGACTACTGGCATCATAGAAACAACACTGTAAGGACTACACAGCGCCATCTCAACAATACAGGCAGGAAAACGGCCCTCGCCTCTCAGCTGGCTTTGTTACGCCGCGCAACTTTCACACTCCTCTCGGCAGTGGAGGCCATGCAGCGAACCTCGGTCAGAGTAATCAGCGGAATGCTCGCGTCTGCCAAGGTTAATCTGGAACGAATTGAGTGCCATATCGTGGAACCATACGAACCAACAGACTGCAGCGACGACCGACCCACGTGACTGGGTGCACTTGGGGCCTCAGTCGTGGGCATTCGAGAGCTCCAAGCGCACACCAACAACTCCATCACCCAGAACTTCCAGAAAACTTCATACACACTTAAACCGTCTCCAGAAAGCTGCACCCTTATCCGCAACTTCCTTGAACCCCAGGTAATGCTACAGTGCCCTCAATCCTCTAACAGATAAACACCACAACCCAATTCTATAAAACCCAATCGCCATTAATCCTTCCCACTATCAGCAGAAATTCCTTCTAACCGTCACCTATACTCCGTAAGGAGCAGGCTGGACCTTGGCCAAGCCTGTCTCCCAGCATCCAATCGTTACTCCCTGGTGACCGCACCGCGGCCCAGTATACACCGTCACCTCAGACTGCGCGGGTGCATTTGGCGGTACCGCAGCAAACCCTCTCCTTCCTAATCTACTTGAGGAGTTTTTAGTGAAAATGGGCAACTCGTCGTCTCCGACTCCCATCGGGGCGTTGGTTAGCACTTAACAGTGTTTTACTCCTCCACTCGAAATAAAATACCGGAAGCCAAAGGAAGATCAGAAGGGTAATGCCAATATTAAACAGAGTTAGTACTGCCGCTGCACTTCCGTATATTGCTGAAGTTTATAAGGAGACCTCCCAACCCCTATTTTATTGACCGGTACACAGGTAGTCCCCTTGCAATCACAATAACAGTAAAATAGATTTTTTGGGTGCAATTAATATGCAACTCCAAGTTTACCAACAGTTTAAAAGATGCGCCTCCCCAAATAAAGTTGCCTTATCATGGGCCTTTTTTCTCCCAATTATAGTTTCCACACACCTACCGCTTTAGGAGATAAATCCACCTCCAATACCTCTGCACATTAAACGTTTGGCACTGCCTTCTCTGTAGATAGGCTAGGCGTTTCAACATCTCCTCTTTGTCATCGGAGATTTATGGTTATTAATTAGGTTGACCAGTGTTAAGTCTTTTTGCCTAGGAGAAGATTACCAGTGACAGAGCTAAATCTTTGTGCTTTTGGGTGGGATATTTCAAACGTTAAGGCTCTGTATGATGGATTAGCTCATTCTGATCGATATCGAAAATTGACTGACATCCTAAAACCCTTTGCTTACCGCTCAATGCGTCTGTAATGCGGTTTGCATTTGCGTGTCTATTGTAATAAAAAATAAGAAGATTACACGTAACCTATGTATTTAAGGAGAATACTGCACATTTTCCTGATAATACTGTCCAAAAATTATAACTGCTGAAATTGCAATGGGTTCTGTTGCGTCCAGTGATGTCATGTCGTAGATTGCTAACAAACATAAGCTCTAAGCCATTGTAATCTCCTCTCCAAAATTATTTTGTTTTCACACCAATCTCTCTTATGTACTCAGAGAGAAATGCAGTATAAAGCAAGCGTGGAACCAAAGCAGACGGCTTATTTTTCCACACAACTGACTTTTTATTGCTAAGGAATACGAGTAGGACTAGTTACGGATGGGTACTTATCACCTCGAACTACCAGATTCTGAAGTGGGAGGAGACAGAGAGAGGCCGGACCAGGAGCACAGCAGGGCAGAGTTCAGGGTCCCTACCTTTTACAAATCGAAAATCCGAGGATGGCAGCTGGTGTAACCGGCTACCCTCCCCCTGCAGGCTTGCACATCCCGCTGGGTAGTTCGGGACTCGGAGTCCTCCCCCATTTCGGGGTACGAAGCGTTACATACAGCTATCTTTGCTCCTTCCAAGCAATGCCGAGACTCCCGCCTACACTTTCAACCATGAAACAGCCAAAGCAAGTGATAGGAGAGGTGAACTGCAGATATAGGTAAACTGTAGGGACAGGAAATTCGGGGGATGTAATGAACCTTCACAAAATTCGCCTAGCGACCCAGGGATACCCCCGAAAAAACCATGGGCCAGGTAGGTCGAACGCGGGAATCGAACTAACCACCTTCCGAATGCGGCCGCAGACTTTACCGCTTGACCATTCCGCTACAGGTTTCACTCAAATTCTCATTATAATGTCAAGTCATATAAAGCCAGATTTCCCTATAACCCTCTAACCCTCACGAGTAAGAATAAGGTCATCAACATTTTCTGCACAGATGATCTGGCATTAAGCCTGCTTTTAACATAGTGGGAAATGCACATATTAACGTAAGCAGCTAAGTTGAGTCCCATACCTCAACACATAGTTTAGCGTCCTGTCATGTGCACGCTTTTGGCTAATTTGTCACGTTTTATTCTCTCTAGGCATTTATAATACTGCTTTATCTATGATACAACTACTTAACTTGTGTGCAGTAATAGGTATCAGCATGAGCGTTACAGGTGGTTTGGGGGCTGAGTGTGCAACTCATTACAAGGAAATCTGATTAAAATATCGCTCAGAACAAACTCAATATAATGTTTATGAAAACGATAACTTATGTATGAAATTAAATTTCCCTCCACATGCCCGCACACTCACTCCCTTTGTACACATCACGCCTCAGTACTTAATTCAGTTAATTGCGGCACATTAATTGAACCATTTCGATTCTTTCCAGTAATCATGTATGAGACTGAACGAAAAATTAAAATATCTTACAAATGACTGGCTTCAGCACTAGTTGCCCCTTTCTATAAGCACGCGCGCTCCTTTTAAAATTTTGCATTTCATGGATCCATTATTTCCAAAAGCCGCAATTCCCTTCCGTAACGCTGAATGCATACCGGTCGTTAGAAAGGATTCGTAAATCACCCCCCGACGCATTTTGTACCTCTTATGTTACATGCGCAATATATTACAATAGGTTTGTTGTACGTGGTAGTTCAAAACGTTTCCCATTCAAAAAGCAAGTCGGTATATATAATGAAACATCCAAGTATCCTGCTTTGTACGCCTGTTGCGTTTTTTTCTGAGCACAGCGGAAAGGGAAATCACCCTACATTTCCAGATAATTGTGTAGGAGAAACAATAGAAGCATACCAGCGCTATCTGTGCAATGGAATTATTCTGGCATATACTCATTTCGCTGTGAAGGTCATCAACTTTCCGCTTATGATGTTTCGTGCCATTAGATCGTCTGGGAAACGCCCATTATCCTCAATTACGACCAATGTAGGTGGGAATCTCTCATTCACGGTCCGTCTATCAAAGGTTTGATCAGAATGAGCATTAGATTATCAGGTTTTTGCACTTAATTTAGTGAAATGGACAACTTATATACTCACTGTCTATTCAAAGGCTCTCAATTTATTATAAATCAGAACTGCGGTGCCGCCTAGACATACTTGAGGAAAAGTAATGTGAATATTACTGTTCTAAATAAGTAAAAGAGAAAGTAAAAAAGGAAGGGAACTCTGTGTGCAGCCGCTTTATAGCACTAAAATGCATGAATTTATTTATAATATCCCTTAGTTTTGGAGTTTATCATTTATAAAGTTATTTTTCTCACTCAATCCACTATACGGTCATATATTAATCTAGAATCACTCTGTCATTATTTGCAGCTCCCTTGTCGCACTCATCTCCTCTCCAATCCTCAGCCATATCATAGTTCCATTGGTATCTGATAGTGTATTTCCACTTTCCAACTCTCGTTCTGTATCCATTTGTTTTACTATTATATTAGAATCACTCGCACTTCATACCAGAATATGTTATAGCTGGTCCCCACTCTCTCCTTGAAGAGAAATTTGTCTGCTTGCTTTCTTTCCATAGGAATAACGCATTGCCTCTATAAGCTCTAAATTTAGGAATTAGTTTACCACTCAAAAATAGCTGACGCATCCGTAGTCCACCTGCAGACGCACAAGTTATAAAGTCATATTACTCTATGAATACAAGGGAAAGAGAAACTAACATTCAGTAGAAATGATATAAGGCTGTCGTGTTGTTGCACATAAATGGTAAAAATAGATAAAGACTCTCAGAAATAATATTGGGATTCCACTAACATCTTCATAACTCTCACGTAATTTTGCTTCTCAGCGAAGACCGGTAGTTCCCTTGCCCACGACCACTCACAATGCTTGACACACCGGAACACACACGAAATGAAGTTAGAATAATATAGTAGCACAACCAAATCGTGTCATTCGGAATGTGTTTGCTTGAAAGAGAACGGTGTTTATAGGATAAATGTGCCCAGCTACTCAGACATAAAGCCCGCTGCTTATGATAGGAAGATATCTTGAAAGGTTTGAAACTTACGGTGCTACATAATTTCGAAATTTAAAACGTTGTTTATACAAAATTATTTTCAAAGCTGTTACATTCCTCTCCCTCTTTGGATTTCATACTGAGGATTCACCTTTTGATTTCATTCGCTTTTAATTAATACTAATTAAATATTAAGAAATCGTCGCTAAAATGGTAAAGCACTATAATCCTGAAATGTGTATAATTTTCAGAAAATAATTACAAAACCCGAGCCTTAACTTTGAACAAATAGTAAGGCCAACTGCACATGAATGGACGCACTTCGTATACCCTGTTTAATGGCAAAAGCAATTTAATGGACGTAAATATCAGTTAATAGTTAAGGATGGTATCAATGGTGACTAAGATAGGGTGACTACTTTTTAAATAAACTGTGATTTAAACGTCCTTTACGAAATTTATTTTTTGCACAGTTTCTCACCATTAGCTCGCTATAGTACAAAATGTTGAAGTTACAGTATCTTACATTTTAGCACCGAAGTGTGTCACGTTACAACATTTAAAACGAGGAGGTCTTACTACACAGAATATTATCAGTGAACTGACACTTTCATAGTTTATCACTTCAATAATGCAATACTTCACACAATTATGTGTTCCTGTTTGGTAGAAATAATATAAGTTTAATGCACATGTTCCCATTACACTGCAATTTTACCTATATACAAACAGAAAATATCGCAGTTATGCAAAATTCTTTTTTTTGAGCATCATGCCCAGTTGAACTGGCACTTAGTCTTTATATCCTACTTTCTGTAATTTCGCTTTTTAAACTTCTAGCTGGGAGAGTAAATTCAATGTTATAACTAAAATTTAGGATGTTATTTAGTGTAACTATCTAAGCCGTTCCTGCCACTGATAAAAATTAGGCTTTTAGATTTTAGTAAATATATGTAATTCATTTTACCTACATTTAGCTTCAGTATCCTAAGGTGCAGAATCTGCCACTAACACACCTATCTGCTGATTATACTAACCCATAGAACTCTAAAACTTTATTATAATTGAATTGAAAACAAACAGTAGGAGCATATCTCCAGATATTGAAGCTAACGTTTTGAGACTTATATCATCATTCTCTATTTGGTAGTTCATATTTATTACGCCAAAATTTATATAAGTCGTTTATTATTAAAAGCTAGCATACTCAGTCCACGTTACGGCAAGGTTTGCGAGTAATGATAACCGCCATTGATATCCTACTTTCAGAGAATGAGAGAACGACCTCACTCTAGCAGTACTGCAAAGAGAACCGAGCGAAATGGCTGGCATTCCGGAGGTCCCGGCTTCAATTCTCTTCGACAGCCCGTTATGACATTGGGTTTTACGTGGTTTTCCCTGGCGGTACGCAAACGTTGGGGTGGCACTTAATCTGCCACGATTTCCTTCTCACCATTGGCATTTCATTCTGTAAGGTATTACTCTAATTTTGGTGGCGTATTGTGGTGCTGGACAGATGGCGTATATGCTTAATCAAATGAAAAAATACTCCACACGGACAATAGAGAGTTGCTTGGTCGATTGTCCATGCATCATTCTATGTGGCACCTCCAGCATTGGAATTGGTCTTTCAGCCTGAAATTCCTAGGAAATTTCGAGAGATTCGGTGGTTATTTCATTCCATCTCTTAATCCTGGGAGTGGTAGCCACAATATATTTATGTGTTTCGCAGTAATAGGGATGTCCGCCGCCGTTGTAAAATCCATAACTATAGCCTTTTTGAGTTGTTTATTTTATCTTTTCCTTCTGGGGATGGTAGCCACAATAGATGTATGTAGTTCGCAGCACGCAATATGTCCCCCTCCGTAGTAAAATCTACACATATAGCCCCTTGTGGTTCCATGACTTCATCTCTTCCTCCTTCGAGTGGTAGCCACAAAAGACTGTGTAGGTCGCAGTGCGCGAGATAACTCCCTCCGTTTTATAACTTATACCGATAAAGCCTCTTGTGGTTCCATCACTTCATCCCTTCCTGCTGGTTGTGGTAGCCACAAAAGACTGTGTAGGTCGCAGTGCGCGAGATAACTCCCTCCGTTTTAAATCCTATACCGATAAAGCCTCTTGTGGTTCCATCACTTCATCCCTTCCTGCTGGTTGTGGTAGCCACAAAAGACTGTGTAGGTCGCAGTGGGCGAGATAACTCCCTCCGTTTTATAGCCTATACCTATAAAGCCTTTTGTGGTTCCACCACTTTATCCCTTCCTGCTGGGTGTGGTAGCCACTAAAGTCTGTGTAGGATGTGGTGCGCGAGATAACTCCCTCCGTTTTATAACCTATACCTATAAAGCCTTTTGTGGTTCCACCACTTCATCGCTTCCTGCAGGGTATGGTAGCCACCAAAGTCTGTGTAGGTTGCAGTGCGCGAGATAACTCCCTCCGTTTTATAACCTATACCTATAGCCTCTTGTGGTTCCATGACTTCATCTCTTCCTCCTTCGAGTGGTAACCAAATACTTTATGTAGGTCGCAGTGCGCGAGATAAACCGCTCCATTGTATAATCTATACCTATAACCTCTTGTGGTTCCTTTATTTTATTGTTTCCTTCGGTGTTTGGTAGACACAATAGATATGTGCAGTTTTCAGTGTGCGAGATGACCCTTTCCGTTGTATAGCCTACGCCAATATATCCTCCTGTGGTTTCTTTATTTTATATCTGTTCCTTCTAAAGGTGATAGCCAAAGTAGTCTATGTAGGTCGCAGCGAGCGAGATGACCCCATGTGTTGCCTAACGTATGCGTATATAGCCTTTTGTGGTTCCTTTATTTTATCTTTTCCTCTTTGTAGTGGTAGCCATATTAGATCTATGTAGTTGACACTGTGTGAGATCACCCCTCCGTTGTAGAATCTATAGCTGTAGGATCCTGTAGCCTCTTTATTTTAGCTTTTCCTCTTGGGTGTAGTAGCCAGAATGGATCTATGCTTTTTGCAGTGCTCGAATAGGCCACTTCCGTTGTAAAACCTAAACCTACATAACCTCTTCTGGTTCCTTCAGTTTATGTAGTTTGAAGGGCGTGAGATGTCCCCTTCCGCTGTAAAACCTATAACTAGAAGCCTGTTGTGGTTCCATTATTTTATCCTTTTCTCCTGGTGGTGGCAGCCAGATTAGATCTATGTATTTCGCCATACGCGAGATGATCCTCTCCGTTGTGTAGCCTACACCTGAAGGCTCATATGGTTTCTTCGGTTTATCCCTTTATGCTGGGTGTGGTATGTAAAATAGTCTATGTCGTACGGATTGAGCGAGAAAACCCCTTCCGTTGTATAGCTTATACCTATAAAGCCTTTTGTGATTCCATCACTTCATGCCTTCCTCCTGGGGGTGGCAGCTGCAATAGTCTAAGTAGGTCGCAGTGCGCGAGATAACTCCCTCCGTGATATAATCTATATCTATACCTCCTTTGGTTGCTTTATTTTATCTTTTCCTCAGGGGGTTGGTAGCCACGATAGATCCGTTCAGTTCGCAGTGCGTAAGATGACACCCTCCGCTGTATAATCTACACCTATATAGCCACTTGTGGTTCCTTTATTTTATTTTGTCCTCCTGGGGGTGGTAACCACAACAGTCTATGTAGATCTCATTGCCGAGGTGACCCCGCCGTTTTATACACTAGACCTATAGCCTCTTGTTGTTCCTGCACTTCATCCCTTCTTCTGGTGGTGGTAACCACAATAGCCTATATAGTTCGAGGTGCGCGAAATGGCCCCATTCGTCTTATAACCTATACTTGTGTAGTCTCCTGTGGTTCCTTCATTTTATCTTTTCTTCCTCGGGGTCGAAGCCACAATATATCTACACTGTTGGTGGTGCGCGAGATGACAACCTCCATTGTATAATCTATACCTATAGTCTCTTGTGGTTCTTTTATTGTACCTTTTCCCCCGTGGGTGGTAGCCACTGTAGACTTATGTAGTTCGCAGTTCACGAGATGTGTACCTCCTTTGTAAAATCAATGCCTATAGCCTTTTGTGGTTGTTGTATTTTATTCCTTTCATTCTGAGGGTGGTAACCACAATTGATCTATGTAGTTCGCAGTACATGAGATGACCCCCTCCGTTGCATAACCGATAACTATAGGCGTTTGTGGTTTCTTTACTTTATCCTTTTCTGCGGTGGGTGGATCGCAAAATGGTGCATGTAATACGCATTACGCAAAAAGACTCCTTACATTGTACAACCTATACCTATTTAGCCTCTTTTGGTTCCATCACTTCATTCATTCCTACTGGAGGTGGGTCCCACAATAGTCTATGTATGCCGGAGTGTACTAGATAATTCCCCCGTTGTATATTTGACATCTCTAAACTTTTGTGATTGCTTCATTTAATATTTTCATCGTGGTGGTAGCCACAATAGTCCATGTAGGTTGCAGTGGGCGACGCGAACCCCTATCTTGCATAACCTATAACTATATAGCCTGTTGTGGTTCCATTATTTTGTTTTCTTCCTAGGGGTGGTAGGCACAATAGTCTATGTAGGTCGCAGTGCGCTTTACGTCCCAGTCCGTCGTATAACCTATACCTATATCCTCCTTTGGTTCCTTCTCTTCATCCCTTCCTCCTGGGACGGGTAGGCACAATAGATTAATGTAGTTCGAAGGTCCTGAGATCACCCTTTCCGTTATATAAATTACACCTATATCCTGTTGTGTTTCCTTTAGTTCACTTATTACTCTTCGTGTATGTTTCTCGCAGTACGCAAAATGACACGTCTGCTGTATAACCTATAGCTATATATTCTCTCGTGTCTCCTTTACTACAACCCCTTTACTGGGTGTGGTAGACACAATACACTATTTAGGTCGCAGTGACCGAGATGACCCCATCCGTTGTAAAACTATACCCGTATATGCTTTGTGGGTCCTTCGCTTTGTCGCATTTGCTTGGGTGCGATAGCCACAATAGTCTATGTCAGTAGCGGTGCGCGACATGTCCCCTCATTTGTACAGCCTATACGTATATTGCCTCTTTTGGTTCCTTCACTTCATCCCTCCTGCTGGGTGTGGTAACCACAATAGTCTATGTAGGTCACACTGCGCGATATGATCCTCTCCATTGCATAATCTATACGTTTAGCCTCTTGTGGTTCCTTTATTTTATCATTTCCTCTTAGGTGTGGTAGGCACTTTAGATCTATGCAGTTCGCAGGACGTGAGATGACACACCCCGTTGTATAACCCCTAACTATAGGCATTATGTTGTTCCTTTAATTTATCCTTACCTCCTGCGGTCCTTAGCCAAAATAGATCTATGTGGTTCGCACTGTCGAAATGACAACTTCCCTTGTGTAACCTACAACTGTAAAGCTTCTTTTGGTTCTATCACTTCGCCCTTTCCTCCTGGGGGTGGTAGCCACAATAATCTGTGTAGTTTACAATGCGCAAGATGACCCCTCTGTTGTATACTTTACAGCTATATAGCCATTTGTAGTTCCTTTATTTTAACTATTCCTCCTGGGGGTGGTAGCCACAAGAGTCAATGTGGGTCGCCTTGCGGAGATCAAACCCTCCATTACATTAATTATACCTATAACCAATTGTTCCTTCACATCATGCCCTCCTACTGTGGGTGGTAACACAACAGATCTAAGTACTTCTCAGTGTGCGAGATGTCCCCTCTGTTGAAACAGCTATACTTGTACTCTTGTGCTTCCTTTACTTTATTCTTTCCTCCTAGGGGTAGCAGCTACAATAAATCTATTTGTTTCGCAGTGCTCGGGATGAACCCCACCGTTGTAAAATCTATAACTATAGCCTCTTTTGAGTTGATAATTTGTCTTTTCCTTCTGGGAATGGTAACCACAATATATGTATGTAGGTCGCAGTGTGCTTGATGTCCCCATCCGTTGCATATCCTATACCTATAACCTCTTGTGGTTCCTTCACTTCATCCCTTCCTACTGGGAGTGGTACATTCAATAGATCTATCTAGTTGGCACTGTGTGAGATCAACATTCCGTTGTATAATCTATAGATATAAGATATTGTGGCTCTTTATTTTAGCTCTTCGTCTTGGGTGTAGTAGTCAGAATAGGTCTATGCTTGTCGCAGTGCTCGAATCGACTACCTCCGTTGTATAACCTATACCTATAGAAACTCTTGTAGTTCCTTTAGTTCATACCTTTTTCCAGGGTGTGGTAGCCACAATGGTTTATGTAGTTGCAGTGCACGAGATGTCCCCCTCCGTTGTAAAATCTATAACTATAGCCGCTTTGTGGTTCTTTTATTTTAACTTTTTTCCTGGGAAGTGGTAGCCACATTAGATCTATGTAGTTCGCAGTACGCGATTTCAAACTCTCCGTTGCGTAACCTAAACCTGTAGGCTCATGGGGTTTCTTCAGTTCATCCCTTCATACTGGGTTGGTACGCAGAATAATTTATGTCGTGCGGTATGCACGAGAAAACCCCTTCCGTTGTATACCCTATACCTATAAAGCCTCTTGTGATTCCATCACTTCATGGCGTCCTGCTGGGTGTGGCAGCTAGAATAGTCTATGTGGGTCGTAATGCGCGAGATAACTCCCCTCCGTTGTATAATCTATACCTATACCTTCTTTTGGTTGCTTTAATTTATTTTTGCTCAGGGAGATGGTAGCCACAATAGATCTGTGTAGTTCGTATTTCGCAACATGACTCCCTCCGCTGTATAACCTAAACCTATATAGCCACTTGTGGTTCCTTTTTGTTAATTTTTCCTCCTGGGGGTGGTAGCCATAACAGTCCATGTAGATCGCATTGCGGATTTGACCCCTCCGTTTTATATACTATACCAATAGCCTTATTTTGTTCCTTCAATTAATCCCTTCCTCTTGCGTGTGGTAGTCACAATAGAGCTATGTAGTTCGCAGTGCGCGAGATGACAACCTCCATTGTATAATCTATATATATATTGCTTCTTGTGATTCTTTGCTTTTACCTTTTCGCCTTCTGAGTGGTAGCTACAATTGATTTATGTATCTTGCAGGTTACGATATGTGACCCTCCTTTTTAAACTCTATACGTTTAACCTCTTGTGGTTCCTTATTTTTTCATTTCCTCTCGGGTGTGGTAGACACTTAGACCAATGTGGTTCGAAGTGCGCGAAATCACCATTTCCGTTGTATATCCTAAACTATAAAGCGTCTTGTGGTTCTATCACTTCATCCCTTCCTCCTGGGGTGGTAGTCACAATAGTCTGTGTAGTTCACAGTGCGGGAGATGACCCCTCCGTTGTATACTTTACAGCTATATAGCCAATTGTAGTTCCTTTATTTTAACTTTTCCTCCTGGGAGTGGAATCCACAATAGCCTATGTAGGTCGCATTGCGGAGTTCACACCCTCCATTGCATAAACTATACGTTTAACCAATTGTCGTTCCTTCACATCAGTCCTATTGTGGGTGATAGCTACAACAGCACTATGTACTTCGCACTGTTCGAGTTGTCCCCTCCGTTGAAAAATCTATACCTATAGACTCTTGTGGTTCCTTTACTGTATCTCCTCCTGGGGGTGGTACCCACAATATATCTATGTGTTTTGCAGTAGTGGGTTTGCCCATCACCGTTGTAAATCTAAAACCACACCCTGTTTTGGGTTGTTTAATTTATATTTTCCTTCTGGGGATTGTAGCCACAAAAGATGTATTCAGTTTGCAGTACGCGAGATGTCCCCCTCCGTGGTAAAACCTACACCTATAGCCCCTTGTGGTCTCTTAAATCTATTCTTTCCTCCTGGGGTGGTAGCCACAATAGGTTTATGTCTTTCGCAGTACATGAGATGACATTCTACTTTGCATAACATATACCTATAGGCTGTTGTGGTTCCTTTACTTTGTTTTACTTCTGCGAGTGGTAGCCACACTAGATATATGTAGTTCGCAGTGCGTGTGATGACCTTCTCCGTTGTTAAATCTTTACCTGTAGGCTCTTGTGGTTCCTTCACTTCATTGCTTCCTGCTGGGGGTGGTACGCAAAATAGTCTATGTAGTACGCAGTTTGCGAGATGACACCTTCCGTTGATTAACCTATACCTATAAAACCTCTTGTGGTTCCATCAGTTCATCCCTTTCTCCTGGGTTTGGTAGCCACAATAGTCTGTGTAGGTCACAGTGCCTGAGATAACTCCCTCTAATGTATAATCTATACCTATAATCTTTGTGGTTCCAGAATTCATTTCTTCCTCCTTCGTGTAGTAGCCACAATAATCTATGTAGGTCGCAGAGCGCGAGATAACACCCCCTGTTGTATAATCTGTACATATAGCCTCTTGTGGTTCCTTTATTTTATCGTTTCTTTCGGGGTTTGGTAGCCACAATAGATCTGTGTAGTATTCAGTGCGCGAGATGACCCTTTCTGTTGTGTAACCTAAGCCAATATACTCTTCTGTGGTTTCTTTATTTAACATTTGTTTCACCTAAGGGTGGTGGCCACAATAGTCTATGTAGGTCGCAGTGAGCGAGATGACCCCATATGTTGTATAACCTATGCGTATATAGCCTCTTGTGGTTCCTTTATTTTATCTTTTCCTCCTGGTAGTGGTAGGCACAATAGTCTATGTAGGTCGCAGTGTGCTGGATGTTCCCATCCGTTGTATATCCTATACCTATAGCCCATTGTGGTTACTTCACTTCACACCTTCCTCCTGACAGTGGTAGCCAGAATAAATCGGTGTAGTGGGCACTGTGTGAGATCACCCCTCCGTTGTATAATCTATAGGATCTTGTAACCTCTTTAGTTTATCTTTTCCTCTTGAATGTAGTAGCCAGAATAGCTCTATGCTTGTCGGAGTGCTCGAACTGGCCCCTTCCGTTGAATAACCTATGCCTATATAACTTCTTGTGGTTCCTTCCGTTAATCCCCTTTTCCAGGGTGTGGTAGCCACAATGGTTTATGTAGTTTGTAGTACGTGAGATGCCCCCCTCGGTTGTAAAATCTATAACTGTAGCCACTTGTAGCTATTTTGCTTTATCTTCTTCTCCTGGTGGTGGTTGCCACATTAAATGTAGGTAGACGCTATACGTGAGATGACCCTCTCCGTTGTGTAACCTACACCTGTAGGCTCATGTGGGTTCTTCACTTCATCCCTTTATGCTGGTTTTGGTACGCAAAATAATGTATGTTGTACGGATTCGTATAACCTACAACTATATAGCCACTTGTGGTTCCTTTATTTTATTTTTTCCTCCTGGGGGTGGTAGCCACAACAGTCTATGTAGATCGCATTGCGGAGTTGACCACTCTGCTGTATATTCTATACCTATAGCCTCTTGTTGTTCCTTCACTTCATCCCGTCTTCTTGTGGTGGTAACCACAATAGCCTATATAATCCGAGGTGCGCGAGATGGCCCCTTCGTCTTATAACCTATACTTGTATAGTCTCTTGTGATATCTTCGCTTCGTTTCTTCATCCGGGGGTTGGTAGCCACAATAATATATGTAGGTCGCAGTGCGCGAGATAACGCCTCTGTTGTATTATGTATACCAATAGCCTGTTGTGGTTCCTTCATTTTATCTTTGCTTACTAGCGGTGGTAGCCAAAATATATCTATGTAGTTTGCAGTGCGCGAGAAAGCAACCTCCATTGTATAATCTCTACATATTGCCTCTTGTGGTTCATTTATTTAAGCGTTTCTCCATGTCGGTGGTAGCCACAAGGATTTATATAGTTTGCATTTCACGAGATGTACCCTCCTTTGTAAAATCTATGTTTTAAGCCTCTAGTGATTCCTTTATTTTATCATTTCCTCTTGTGTGTGGTAGGCACTATAGATCTATGGAGTTCGCAGTACGTGAGATGACCCTATCCGTTTTATATCCCCTAAGTATAGGCATTTTGTGGTTCGTTTATTTTATCTTTTTCTCCTGGGAGTGTTAGGCACAATAGTCTATGTAGGTCGCAGTGCGCTGGATGTCCCCATCCGTTGTATATCCTATACCTATAGCCTCTTGTATTTCCTTCACTTCATCCCTTCCTCCTGCGGGTGATCTCCATAATAGACTAAAGTAGTACGCAGTGCGCAAGATAACCCTGTACGTTGTATAACCGAAATATATGTAACTTCTTTTAGTTCCTTCTATACATCGCCACTTCCTGTGGGTGGTAGTCACAATAGATATATATAGATCACAGTGCGCGAGATGTCTACATCCGTTTCATAATCCATGCCTATAGCCTTTTGTGTTTCTTTATTTTATCTTTTCTTCTTTGATGTTGGTAGCCACAATAGTCTATGTCGGTCGCAGTGCAAGAAATAACACTCTCCGTTGTATAACGTATACGTATATAGCTCCTATTGATCTCTTCACTTCATACCCTCCTCCGAGGGATTGTAGCCACAATAGTCAATGTAGGTCACAATGCGCAAAATGACTCTATCCGTTGTAAAACTTACATCTATATAGCCTATTGTGGTTGCCTTATTTTACCTTTTCCGCCTCGGTGTGGTAGTCAAAATAGTAAACTAGGTCGCAGTGCGTGATATGAACCCTCGTTATGTAACCTATATCTATACGTTTTTGTGTTTCCTTCACTTCACGCCTTCCTCCTGGAGGTGGTAGCCACAATAGTCTATGCAGGTTGCAGTGTGGGAGATGGCTCCCTTCACTGTATAGTCTATACCTTTATAGCTTCTTGTGGTTCCTTCACTTCATTCCTTCTTCTGGTGGTGATAGCCAAAATAGCCTATGTAGTGAGAGGTGCGCGAGATGGCCTCCTACGTCTTATAACCCATACTTGTATAGACTCTTGTTGTGGTACCATTATTTTATCTTTCCTCCTGGAGATGGTAACCCCATTAGTCTATTACTTCGCAGTTTGCAATATGTCCCCCTTTGTTGTACAAAGTATATCTATTTAGCCTCTTGTTGATCCTTAATCTTAACTTTTTCTCCTGCTGGTGGCAGCCAATATGGATCTATGTATTTCGCAGTGCGTAGTAATTCCCCCATCCGTTATATAACCTATACGCCCTTGTGGTTCCTTCACTATACCCCTTACTCCTGGAGGTGGTAGCAACAATAATCTGTGCAGGTCGCAGTGTGGAAGATGGATCCCTACGCTGTATAGTCTATAGTTTTATAGCTTCTTGTGGTTCCTTCACTTCATTCCTTCTTCTGGTGGTGGTAGCAACAATAGCTTATATAGTCCGATGTGCGCGAGATTGCCCCCTTCGTCTTATAACCCATACTTGTATAGCTATTTTGTGGTACCTTCACTTCGTTTCTTCCTCCGGGGGATGGTAGGCACAATAATCTATGTAGGTCGCAGTGCGCGAGATGACCCCTCCGTTGTATTATCTGTACCAATAGCATCTTGTGGTTCCTTCATTTTATTTTTCTTACTAGCGGTGGTAGCCACAATATATCTATGTAGTTTGCAGTACGCGAAATGACAACCTCCATTGTATAATCTATACATATAGCCTCTTGTGGTTCTTTTATTTTACCGTTTCACCCTGTGTATGGTAGCTACAATAGATTTATCTAGTTCGAAGTTCACGAGATGTGCCGCTCCTTTGTAAAATCTATACTTTTAATCTGTTGGGTTCCTTTATTTTATCATTTCCTTTTGGGGTTGATAGGCACTTTAGATCCCAGCAGTTCGCATTACGTGAGACGACCCTTTCCGTTGTATAAGCCCTAACCATAGGCACTTTGTGGTTCCTTTATTTTATCTTTTCCTCCTGGGAGTGGTAGGCACAATAGTCTACGTAGGTCGCAGTGCGCTGGATGTCCCCATCCGTTGTATATCCTACACTTATAGCCTCTTGTGGTTCCTTTACTTCATCCCTTCCTCCTGGGAGTGGTAGCCACAATATAATTATGTAATTTGCACTGCGTGAGTTCACCCCTCCGTTGTATAATCTATAGCTATAGGATCTTGTGGCTTCTTTATTTTATCCTTCCCTTTTGGGTGTAGTAGCCGGAATAGAGCTATGCTTTTCGCAGTGCTCGAAGTGACCACCTCCGTTTTATAACCATACCTATATAACCTCTTGTGATTCCTTCAGTTCATCCCTTATTGCAGGTTGTGGTAGCCACGATAGTCTATGTAGTTTGCAGTTCGTGAGATGGCCCCCTCCGTTGTATAACCTAAGTAGTATAACTGGCACTTCAGGCCGTTCATTGACTCCTGATGAAGCCATCAGTCCCAGGGCAAGTAACACAAACAATACCATTGAAAGCCGCTAACAAGGCCGCTGTCGTGACCACGCCTAAACAGGTGTTTTTAAAACACCGCTGCGGTAGCCTTGGTCTAGGCCGTTCACTTTAGGCCGTTCATTGAGCCCCGATGACGTCATCAATGTAATACCCTGATGACGTCTTCAATGTAATACAATTGAAGGCCGCAAACAAGACCGCTGTCGGGACCTAGCCTAAACAGGTGTTTTTAAAGCACCGCTGCGGTAGCCGTGGTCTAGCTAGCACTTTAGGCCGTTCATTGAGCCTTGATGGCGTCCTCAATGTAATACCGTGAAGACGTCTTCAATTTAATACCGAAAACAAGTACACTGACGCCTAAGCAGGTGTTGTTAAAAAACGCTCATCGCGACAACACAATACAAATTATGTTTCATAAGGTACTGAAAAAGAAGATGAATAAGGAAATCGTATTTATTGGATATCAGTAAGTTATTCCTTGTTTATTGCAACTGACAATATTAAGTTTTTTGTAATAAAATGTTGCGTTACTCTGGGGAAAGTCTCTGGATATCGTTTTGATATGAAGAAGACTCACTAGAATAAAGCAAGCGTAGGTGTCGCGGTTACTTCGTGTTATCTTTTGGCTGAGCGCCTGTTATTGTTTTACTACTTTGAGTTTTGGGTTCTTTGTCCTGCGGCTAGCTATTATTCCTCAGTCGAGCATATCTCTTAAACAGGGTGTGTAAACGGAAAGGATTTATTACTTAAAGATAACACTTATAAAAGAATTTGTTTTTACACTTTTATTGCCGTCACACTTTATTCATTTTACATAATTATTCTTGATACACGCCCGACTGAAACTGTTATATGCTTTTATGTTACTATAATCACTTATTTGCTGCACATTATTAATTCGCGTATTTCACATTTATAACTAACTTTACGACGCGAGAGATTCTGTTAAACTGTGCGACGTGTAACCCGCGAATGATTCTGATGCACTGAGCGACGTCTAACCTTTGTATGATTTTGTTGGACTGCACGACGTATAACCCGCGAATGCTTCTGTTGGACTGAACGACGTATTACCCGCGAATGCTTCTGTTGGACTGAACGACGTATAATGCGTGAATGATTCTGTTGGACTGAACGACGTATTACCCCCGAATGCTTCTGTTGGACTGAACGTTACCCGACTCTGGCTTTAACTTTTTATACTCCCTCACCCCGATATGCCTGAAGATTATAATCAAGCTGCTATTGGTTAATGAAACGCGCCAACAGCGTCTATTTTTATATCCAATCAAACTTACGAACACATTTTCTCTAGGGAAAATATTCCCTCCATTTCTACAGGAAAGCGCGCTACTCTGACGTCATTTGTTTGTCTCTTATAATTGATAAACAACTCACCCCCTCGCTCATTGTTACCCGCTCCTATTGTCAGTTTCAGTGAGGCCGTGTAAACTAATTTCCTAACAATGCTTATAATTAACAAACATCTCAAATCAATGTCATACAATAATGCTTATTTACACTACAATCACTCTGGCATTTACAGTGTTGTGATATAAAATACTGCCACATAGGTCAACCGGGTCTTTGCTTCCTTGATTCAGCAAGTGCATGTATATGCAGGTAGCGCCTTTCACTTTGCATAAGCGGTAACCAGATGCAGTTCATTCCTTCTTATAATGTATAGAATGTTGCATTTTATTGTAAGATATTGACTTTGGATAGGATCAGAATAAATAAGGTAAGCTATGAGTTTAACTTATATATATATATATATTGTGACGTATGCAGAGATTGCCCGCGCATACGTCTCTCTGGTCACCGGGATTCGAGATGGCAGTTAGAGCTTGGGTGGGGGGAATTAGGAATTTTAGGTGGGGATAGGTTGTTTGGCGTCCCCGACGCTTTAGAAGCGCTGCTTGGGAGAGGCGAGTCAGTGAGTAGCAAACAAGCAGTAAAGACGTGGAACTGCCATCTCCGTGCAGGCATGCATGGCGACCTCGGCCGACAGACATGGGAGCTAATAATGTGGGGTAACGTATGTATCTTTATCTAGTAAATTCTGTACCATCCATTTTCTTTCTGTAATACTTCTGATGGTGTAAAGTTCCTTCCTTCCTTTTGAGCCATGTAGTGCCCCTTTTTACCAGTGTTTGATAATATTTCTGTACTTTCTTTAGCTGCGTCCCTCGTCGTAGCCTCGCCATGTTATAAGTTTGTTAATTTTCCGGTACTTCTGCAAGCGAGTCGCCCACTTCATTTTGAGCATTAGTTAAAAGAGGCTACGACAATATAATAAGATGTACTTCTTTACATTTTATAAATATACTGTATACATTTACAATATCTTTGAGGCAAAAATTCATACTTATTGCTAGGATAAGCGAAAATGTATATTTTTCTTACACATTAATAAGTACAAATAATGATTTAGAGCATACACAACAAAACAAATTATGTTTTGCATTAACTATTTCATCATAAATGAATCTTAATATTTAATGACTTTTCTTTGTTTAAAAGCTCAATTGTCTTCCTGTCTGTAATATAAAAGGTGGCATTGTTTGTTAGTGTCGACAGGCCAATAAAGGGCTTTAATTTCAATAGGAAAATCTATAGGAAATATTTGTTCAATTGAAAGATTGAATTCGTGTGCATTAAAAATTATATTTATAAAATTATTAGGTGTGTCTGCATGTAAAGAATTTAATTTTGCGCTTTCAAATAAAATGTTCGATGGTAAATCTTTTATTGAAGGAGGGTTCTTATTACATATTTTGCAATTGCAAATATTTGTGTTACTACAGTGAAACAAGTTTTCATATTTTGTAAGGTGGTGCTTCGGTTAGACCCCCAAGCATTTAACTTTGCTATAAGATCACAAAAATGGTGCATAAAAACAGACTGTTGTGAAATGGACCTAAAATTACAAGGTTTTTAAAGTCAAACCTAAAACTTCTAAAAAGAATATACATGAAATTAGCCCAATTGCTTTGCAGGGCTACATGCTTATTAGTATGAATATAGCTTATCTTAATCACAAACTCATGTGTTTCACATTCCAATTTCCAAAATAAAGATTTTGTAGGTAAATAAAATAGACTTAAATTTTTTGAATGGCTAAATATAAAATTAACGTTATTTGTAACGTAAATAGCATTTGGACAAAACGTGAATCTTAATACTTCTTCTTTGATTTTTTATAGAAACATATAAGGAAACACATTTAGGTTTAATATTAACACTTTCAGCCAGATAGCAAGCAAATGTGCCTCCCAGAGCACAGAAAATATTTTCTTTTGATAGCCAGTGCATAATCCAAAACAAATATTAGACCTGTATTCTGGAAAACGCAGAGGTATAAGCTCTTCAAAAAGGTCTTGTAACCAGTTTCTTTTTGTGCTAAATTATATTTGTTCGTTAATTCCCTCGTAGATTGAAAGATGAAAAATTCGATCTATAAAATTCAAAAATATAAAGAAATTACTAAACTTTTCCCCTACCACCTTAACCATTGTTCCCTCTATAGGTAATTCTTTATTCTTAACATGCTGTATTTTTGGTATACATATTTTTTCACATATCAATTGAGCAATTCTTTGATTTTGAAAAAAATGTTGCTTTTTATCTGAGTTGTTTAAAATTAATACACAAATTTCCCCTGCAAAGTCTCTATCTATACACCCTCCTCTTACTGATAAACCTAAAAGAGCTAAGCTAAACTATTCAGCAATACGAAGATAAGTATGTGTTGTGCAAATTGCAGAAATTGCTGTTGGGATTATTACGGTTTGCAGAGGTTGTATTTCATGTGCTTTAGATGAAAAAATGCCTAAACGAACGGATTCTTCAGTGCCTCCTACGGGTCTCTTAATATTAGATCTAAGTAGCTTGATCTGTAGGGTCATCTAAAAAGATAGACATACTCTTAGTTCCTCTGAAATAAAATATCATAACCGTTATTAGAAGTAAAGCCCCAAAATAAAAACGTTAACGAAAGTTTTTCATTATTAATGGCATCAACGTCCATTTCATTGAAAACGCTTATGTATTTTCTTGGAATGAATTCTTCAACGGGAACTTCAGTGCTTTTTGGAAGTTTAATAGATATCGAGGCTCCATATTTGGTGGTGACTTTTGTAGCTCCGATCACTTTATATGGAACATTCATTATTAAATCTCTAATTTTTATATATTTAATATTATTTCCTTAGTTAAACTTTGTAAGGAAATCCATTCTGTAAAGAAGATAAGTATTCCGCAATAAGCACTTGAAATAGTTATAGTTTTCCTTTAATAACAATAAACCGTGTAAAACAATTTACCTTGTTGATTGCTGAGGTGTCCAGTGGTAATGTGCTGTTTCAGTGCAACGTATGGCCTCCTTATATACAGATGCACATTCCATCAGCATCAAGGACGACAAGTGAAAGTTGCATTTTTAACTACATCTATTAGGTATATAAGGCGGGAGAGACAATCTCGTCCACCGACAGTTACTTCCACGCTGTTATCTTGATACTTCAGACTTCAGAAAATGTAATTAACAAAAATTTAACACATAATACCTTTGGAAATTAAATTAGCTTTTAGAACGCTTATATTATCTTGGTCTGTGTTTAGCATGGAAAATATTAACGTCCTAAATGAAATACACAGAGAGTATAAACGTTTCAGTGCACACAGGAGGTATTATGATATTCAGATTAAACCTGCTTCCAAAAATGAAAATCCTATCCTTTACTTTAGAAATAGCATGCAAGCTGTCTTAGATATTATTTCAAGCGGTGTGAAACCCAGTGATATGGTGGGTCTGTCAATAAGTAACTCTGCGAATTTATAAAATAAACTGATAGTACTAAGCATCCGCAGAAGCGATCAGGTATTTTTTAATGTATTAATGGCTGTTATAGAGAAAGTATGCCAATCTAACGCTAATTTTTATGCCACAGATACCTTATCCACAAAAGTAGATCACGTTGAAATGCCCTTAGGACATGGTAGAATAAAAACAAAAGGTAGACATTTGTCCACATTGGCGCACATAAATAAGTCCATCATTAGAATTAAAAACAAAACAAATTGCTTACTTCATGCTCTATTGGTAGCTATAGCTCATTTCGACAGAGAACCAAATTACGTAAGTTATAGAAAAGGTCAAAAACAGAATTATAGTCTATGAGGAATTGTGTTGCGAAAACGTAATATATGATGGGACCACAAATTCCCAAAAACGTTTAACTGTGCTATATGATGCACAGCAAAAACACTATAATGTGATTGTAAATCTCACGGGTGCCATTTCTAAAGAATATATATGCGAAGGATGCAATAAGGGAATGAACTACGATGGAGCAAATACACATAAATGCAACTATCTATACTCCGGATGTAATTCAGTTCCGCCCTACATTTTTAAGGAAGCTACATATATTGTAATAAATGCAATAGGTACTTCAGAAGTCAAAGTTGCGTACATAATCATGTGCAGAATAAGATTGGCACTCAAATAATTTGCGAATGGATGCGGCATTGTTTAATTTGTAGTCAATAGTTAAAACTAAATCATCAGTGCTATATGTCATACTGTAGAAGCTGTAAAAGTAACGAGATGGCGGGCCACTTTTGCTATATGCCAACGCTTAGCGTAAAAATACCATCATTGGAGAAGTTTTATTCGTGTTTTACGACATAGACTGTACTCAGAACACGCAAACAGGAGAAAATGCATATCTCCATCTTCCCAATTTACTCTGCTTAGAACACTATTGTTTTATTTGCGAGAAAAACAAGGATATGAGCGAAGGGTGCAGACAGTGTGGAAAGCGTAAGCATTCATTTTGGGGTAATGGTTGCATCAAACAATTTATGGAATATCTGCGCCAAAATGGACCTATTTGTGAGAAGATAATTGCAATTTTACAAAATGCCAGAGCCTTAGATCTCATGTACATCTCAGCTTATGCAATAAAACTGGAATGGGTACCGGATTTAGTAATGAATTGTGCTAAAATTTTATCCATAAAAATGAACATATAACCTTTCTGGATAGTTTTAACGTTTTACACATGAAATTGAGAAGTTTTCCGAAAGCTTTTGGAATAGAGTGTGTGACAAAAGGTCACCTTCCGCATTATTTTAATACTCCCGAAAACATGAACTATGTAGGATGTTATCCCGATACTGTCCTTTACGGTGTCGATCACATGATGCAAGACGAACGCAGATACTTTTTCGAATGGTACGAGAAAGAAACGATGGCGTTTTCGATTTTAGAATGCTGTATGGCAGATGTTGGAGTGTTGAGAGAAGTGTGTTCTATATTTAGAAATACTTTACTAGGCATCGGAAGTATTGACGTATTTCAAGAATCTATTACGATATCTTCGGCATGCAACTAAGTATTTAGAAAAATAATATTTGAAACCGAAGACTATAGGACTTATTCCTTGTTGAGGTTATAGCAAAGCCCATAAAGCATCCACAAACACTATTATGTGGCTTAGGTATGAAGAAATTAAAAGAGGGGTTTGCAGTAAACATGCAGGTAACGGTAGAGAGGTGAGAATACTCGAATTACCTAACCTCAAATTAGATGGTTTTTGTGAGGAGATGAGAGAGGTGTTTGAATTCATGGGGTATTACAACCACGGCCATACGTGTCTTACAAATAGAGATGTGCCCGTCGTAGACACGCGAACAGGGACCCTTGCATATAGATACGAGCTGACGATAAGTCAAGTAGATAAAATTGTGTCGGCAGGTTACGTCTGTCACGTCATGTGGAAGTGTGAATTTGAGGGCATTTTAAAATAACATCCAGCCCTATACAATGATCCCGTCGTGTAAAACGTCCCTCTCATTCTTAGAGATTCCCTCTACGGAGGTAGAACGGAGGCACTGAAAAGCTATTGCAAAACCGATGAACATACTGGCAAGTATTACGACGTAATGTCCTGTATCCACATATGTAAATATTTTAAGTTTCCCGTAGGTCATGCCATAATTCACATTCGCGAAGTTTGCGCCGATATTTCGGAAATGCTTAAAAATAGCGGGTTAAAAGTATAGAGTTTCGGCAAAAATAGAGGTCTTATTATCCTCTCTTGCCCTTTATATGTCGCCAAAAGTTAATATTTGGTCTTTGCTACATCTGTGCGAAGGAGGAGAATGACGGCGAATGTAGTCACGTCGGCGATCTAATCGGTACTTGGACCGTAGACGAGGTACGAAAAGCCGTTGAAATGGGTTACGAAGTGAGAGAAATTATTGCTTCATGAGTACAAAATGGAACAGTATGATAAAGATGAAAATAAGGGAGGGCTCTTTGTAGATTGCACTAATAGTTTTTTAAAATTAAAAGCAGAGACCAGTGGGTATCCCTCTTGGGTGAAGAGCGATGAGCACAAGGACAAATACTGCCGTACTGACTGGACATTTGTCTCTAATACAGCGCTATACACTGCAAAAATCAGTTTTAGTTTCTCAGCGCTACATAGACACCTACTGCTTCAAGAAAAAGGCGTCAAGGAAGAAGCGGAGAAAAAGGGATGCGTACGAGAAGCAGATCAAATGTAAATCCAGTGGCTGCCGCCGCCCTCTGTATCTACCGCCGCAGCCGCCGCCACCCCGGACCTCTTCTTCTCCTCGGGTCAAAAAGAGGCTCGTCGTCCTTCCAGAAACGATCTACGAGAAGTAGAAAGAAGAAGATGAAGAAGAGGTAGAAAAGGAATAAGAAGCGTTTGACGAAGAAGAAGTAAGGCCTCTGCCATTACCGGCCCACGAGAAAGAAGAAGTAGAAAGGTTTACAAATAGAATGCACAGTCCTAGGGTAACGGAGACCGTATTCGGCATTTAAAAGGATAGAGACGGCAAGTTTAAAATTGGCGATTCCATTATTCGTATAGAAGACAACAATTTGTATGTAAAGGATAGGTATTATATGGGAACTCGGGGTCTCTGGGAATTGCTAACTAGGAAGAAAGTAGGTCTCTCGAAAGTCACCTCTTCGTACAAGAGTAAATATAGACAAATTCTTCTTTTAACCAACGGGCACTTACAAAATAACGAAGTCTTTAATCAGATGAAATCGAACAGAGGTACTAAATATAAACAAATAATTGCCTAGTTGTTTCTTTCCAAGGTGTGAACGGATTATTAGCAATGAATACGAAGTATTTCTACGATCCCGAACAAGCTTTGGCTTTTTCCACCGTGCAGAAACTTGCATCTCTTACGGGAAATAGGCGTAAAACGGAGAGTTGGCTTCTCCAGCAAGATGCCTACACTTTGCACAATTCTGGGAGAAGAAAATTTCAGAGGAACCACTACACGGTGAATAATGTTAGCGATGTGTGGGAATTCGACTTGGCTGATTTTAATAGCCTCAGAAAGTATAACGATGGAGTTCAGTATCTTCTTACGTGTGTAGAATGTATTTCCAGATTTTCACGTGTAAAACCCATAAAACAAAAAAATAGTACGAAAAATGCAAAGGCTTTTGAAGCCATCTTAGATTCCGTTCCCCTCGCAGTTAGATCCGACAGGGGAAAAGAATCTGCATTTCAGAAGCTTTTAAAAGAGAAGAACATTGGGCATCAAGTTTGCAGAAACCCCGATGTAAAGTGCGCCATGATCGAGAGATTTATTCGTAATATTAAGTTTCAAATATACAAGTATTTCACTTACAGGAACTCGTACAGATATACAGACGATCTTGATACATTTGTTCGAGCATATAATCGCACCTCCATTGCTCAATAGGAGGGGTTCCAACCAAAGTAAATGAGAAAAACGTGTTACTAATGTAGAAAACCCTAGAGCGAAAACGAACCCACATTATGTCCGGAACGATCAAGTTCGGCGAAGGACAAACCGTTGGAATAAACAAAGAGAAGATGAAATTTGCCAAAGGCTACGAAAAAATGTCTCAACGGAGATTTTCAAAATTGTAAAGTTAATAAAACGTTCCCCGCAACCCGTGTACGAACTAAACGATTTAAACGGAACTCCCATAGAAGGACAATTATACAGTTACGAACTAACTCCGGTAAAAATGAACAAATCCACTTTGCACAAAATAGATAAAATACTAAAAACGAGGCTGAGGAATTGCAGAACACAGCATCTCGTCCGCTGGAAAGGATATGGTCCCGACTTTGACAGCTGGATCGATGCATCATGGATTTGATTTACGTAACAGTGTTGAGCAATTCTAGCGTCGATTTGTATCCCGAGAATTTGCATGCTAGTTTTCGTAACGATTTAGCACAACCGGTCAATCTTCAGAGAGATAAGTGGGTTGTAGGTCTGGCAGCCCTTTCCTATTCCTAAGGTTACTAATCCATAGATGAGAACATACTTAACGAAGCCGGAGAACTGACCAAAAATGTCGTCATAACAAGAACTGTTAAAATGGTGTTTGAAAAAAATGTAGTTTAAGAACTTTCAGGAGCTGTACATCGCTAAAGAATCAGGTAACGGACGATGAACATCGGGAATTGCTCCTATCAGAGCTGCAGGGTTACTTCATCTCTCATCAGAGGGAGATAAAAGAATGGGTCCCAACACATTCCATTTCCCAAAAACCAAGTGAAAAAGCTAACAGTATTCATTTAAAGATCACTAAAAAAAGTAGAAGGTAAAACGGAAACAGTTTTTAATGGAAAAATATATTTCCCGCCAGAATATATTATGGTATAGGCGATCTTGCGGACACCATAAAACATTCTCTGCCAAATCCTGATATCTATGAAATTGTTAATCAAAACATGCTCACAGAAGTAACTTACGATATGAAAAACCTTTTCCTTAGATCGCACAGGAAAAGCTCCTTTGAGTTTATTTCCGGAACCGAACCCATCGTTCTTTACTGCAATCTCATCGAAACGCAGTTGCGCGGTAAATCCTACGTTAGGTGTATAAGAATTATTCAGCTTCCCTCGTACACTAGTCATCACAAGTTTGAAATCATATTTTACGTTCCGGTAGAACTTAATCATTTTCGAACCGTAGCTATTGAAATTGTTAACAAGTTTGGCGATCTGGCTGGCTTCAGCAGTAGCGTTATGCCTACCATTACTGTGCTGCACTTTAAAGAAGTTAAGTAATTTTTTGTTGTATTTTCAGATGGCCGCCAACATCGAGCCTTTCAAGGATTTTATAATCCAGAGAGAAAGGTTATTTTAAAGGAAATGCTCGCACCGGAGGTCGAGACGGAGCAGGTAGTGATCCACTTCCTGTTTCGTCAACCCAACATTCCCCAGAATGTTTGGCCTTTAAAATAGAGGCCAACAAATTGTTGGCTAACAAACAAGTTTTGTGGTATCCCATGGTGTTCGAGCTACATGAAATTTGATCTCGACACTATGGGAAATCTAAAGGGAACATTCTTTGTGAAGGGGAGAACATATTAAAAAGTAATGCAGCCCTACGTTAAACTTAATCCTTACAATATAGAAAGCTTAGGGTGCAAATAGAAAATTGCTGATTTAGTCACTGCCCCTGCTTGCCGTTGGTATTGGTTTAACTCCGTCAGGTGTGTCAGATCAGAGGCACTAGGCATAGCCAAATGGGTGAACGAAATCCGTTGGGAATTTAATATTTAGTTCCAATGATATTCTTTAAGCGGGTCAATATAAATTAACTCCTAAGTTTAAAATCCATGCATTTTACAATGGATCCGCTTACAGCGTACTATGTAAACCAGAGTGGAGGGCGCCTCGGTCAGTACATCGGACCGCTGTACGTAGGAAGCCCATACGTACAGCAAGGTAGAGTCATAGATAACGTTTTGGGTAGTCTATTTAGAATTGTTAAGTCCATCCTCCTATCCGGGGCAAACTCTTTGGGCAGGGAAGTCCTCACCGCAGGTGCAAACAACATGACCGAAATTTCTGCACAACAGGAAGGTACCAAGTTCAAAGATATTGTAATCAAACGAGGCACGGAAAGCACAAGAATGTTAGTTGGTAGGTTACAACAAGGAAAGAGTAAGAGAATGAGATCAACTCCATCTAAAGCCAAAAAAGCTACAGACATTTTTGATTAAATACAGCGTACAGCACGTCGCCACCAGCATATGCTCCCGCGATAGCTCCATGATCGCCTGCACAAAATCCGAATTTGACATCTTTACAAAAAAGCAAATTCAGTCGGCAGTATTAGTAAACCTTACTACCCTAATCAAACCCATTGCCCCAGTAGATCAATCCGTATTGGAATTTGCAATTCGTGGAGATAAGGAACACTATGTCGATTTAAATGTTTATTTGATGGTAAAAGGAAAATTTGTAAAGCCTGCTGGTTCCAGCTTAGCACCAGCAGATAAAACGTGGGTGTTAACAATTTATTGCACTCCTTGTTTAGTCAATTAAGCGGTTCCCTAAATGGAACATCCATCACTCCTTCCGAAGATCTTAATCATTATCGTAGCTATTTAGAAACTTTATTAACGTACGGTCACGATGCATCGAAAAGCCATCTTACTAACGCGTTTTTGTACACCGACACGGCTCTTTACGGCCTCTCCGGCGTCGATGCTTCGAAAAACGGTACGTTGAAAGCCGGAGATTCTAATCACGTATGGAAGGAACGTCATCATAGGAGCAATGCGTCTAAAGAAATAGTCATGTTTGGTAGATTACAAGGGGAGATTTTCAATTTACCCAATTTGTTACTACCAGGACTTACACTTCAAATCAAGTTGACTAAAGCGAAGGACTCGTTTTATATATTGAGTGAAAGCGTGGATCTACATGCTAGATTTCAATTTCTAGATGCCACTCTACACGTGAAAAAGATAAAACCAGCTCTTAGCCTCTTGATGACCCTTATGAATGCTTTAGAAATAGTAAATCCAAGATATGATATAACGCTAGTCGATGTCAGATCCTTCACTTTCGCAGCAGGACAGAGTACCATCGCTATAGATAACGCTGCATTAGGTCCGCTACCGAAGAGGATGCTCGTAGGTATGGCAGAAAATACAAAATTTTCGGGAACTCACACCACAAACTCTTTCAATTTTAAGCAATTCCATTTGGAATATTTTGCGATTTACGTTAACGGACAGCAAATTCTGGCAGAAGGTCTTCATATCGATACCTCTAGCGAAAATGTTCAATGTTACCAAACGCTCTTTTCCGACTCTGGCATCCATCACATCGACAGCGGAATTCAAATCAGACTGGACATGTATATAATGGGTTATTTCCTAGTGCGTTTCGATTTAACGCCAGGCAGCGCCGCTTCAGAAGGTCACGTTTCTCTATTAAATAACGGAAATATGAAAATGGAGCTCAGATTTAAAATCAAGTTGACACAAGCCATCACGTGTACCATGTACTGCGAGTACGAAAATTCTATTCAGATAGACAAAGATCTGAGAGTGCACCCAGATTATATTATATGAACACCTTACAGATAGAAGAAACTTTGCGAGGCATTCTAAATTTTGCAGGCGTTTTTGCATCGGTCATGCTGCCCACAGAATTTATTATACCGTCTACGTTCGTAATAAGTTTAGATCCTCACAATCTATCTCGTTCACACTGGATAGCTGTAACTCAAAATTCAATTTCTGTTACATGATAATTTGATTCGTGCGGCCTCCCTCCCTTTATAAAATCCTTGAAAGACTTCATGCCATTTCACCTCGTAATTAATCATCGCCAACATCTGTGGCCAGTACGCATGCCTCTATACCCTCTACGTCTGCAGCAGAATACACCATGAACGAATCATAGCCCTGTTCAACTTTGCCGATCAAGATCGTCAGGCCAGGGAAATGTTCCACAGAGAATTTCCCGTCTGGCAGTGCAACAAGGGACAGCGATGCCTACCGAGTATAAAGGTAAGTAGCTTGATTATTTTTCGTCAGTCTTTGTGCAAGATGGAAGATCTTGTCGTGGATATACAGCGCTTAGGGGAAACGGCAAAAAATTAATCATAAAGGAATTCGCGATCATTTGAAAAGGGATTGTTCAAACCTTTCATTTTGCAAGCCCATATCTTTGGAATAGTAAATGGGATGCGCTTAACACAGAAAGTAAAAATGGAATGCATTTTAACGATGGTTACGTTCCTTACAACATGCTAAAAACCGCACTGCAAGAGGTAGTGGCGTGGAACATCTCTCTCTTTGCTTATGACGAGGATAAATGGGAAGTTCTTTTCGCATTCTGCGATAGAACGTTTATCAATTTAAGAAAAGAATTAAGTTGCCCCAAGCCAGAAAATGTTTATCATCAGTTGCACTGCGGATTTCCTTGTCACAAGCTCTCAAACACTCACTATGCATGCAAGCAAGCTCACGACATGTTCAATTAGTTAAAACATCATAAGCTTAAAAAACTTAACACCGGATGACCTGCTGATAGCCTTAACAGACATGATGCTTCTTTTGTTTCAGCTGTAGAGCAGTCGACGAGATGAGCTCAAGAGTTAAGCAGATCAGAATGCCAATGCGCCGCGTGACACTTCCGGAAACCGTGCTGCATCGCAGGACCTACTCTCTCAACAAACATCACTCCAGATACATCAGCCTGGGATTTTTCAAAAGAAGAAGTTATGAAGCTCACGTGGAAATTGGAGGAGTAAAGCAGGGAAGAGTCGTCCTCTGGTCCCACTACTGCGCGACTCTGCTGAATCACCTACCTAAACTTGCCAATCATCTCTGCAAAGGGCAGTCGTACAAATGCATCGAGGAACAGTTTCGCCTCAAATTTATAAATGTGAATATTACCAGGATACAATGCGAAGACTCACACGTCATCCTTTGTTTAGATTATGTAAACTTTCTATTGTGCAATGCAAATGTATGGCAACATCAACTTGCAAAATGTCTTAGTCACAACAGATGTAAAAGACTATGATAAAAGTGCTTCGGGTAGTAGCACTTATGTACTTCCAAAAGAAAATGCTCAACAACTGTATCTTATAAGAATTAATAAAAAACAGAACACGCATTCACATCTTTTATTTTCTAAGTTTTTCGCTTTACATCGGAATATAGGGAAAATCTCCTCCCATTCTTAATTATACCTAGAAAAATCAGCAACAATTAATATAAACAAGGAAAAGATGTGTTGTCGCGGCCAAGGCCAACGTAACGTTCCTGCAATTAATCAATAATTTACTCAACGATTTTTATTTCAATCTAGATAGTGTGACATGCTCTGGGATAATGATAAATTCAAATTGTGTTATCGCGACCAGCGTTTCGGCGTTGTCGCTGCAGCGGCCTTTAATGGTATTACATGCCAATAAAGTGCTGGCCAAATCAAGGCCGAAGCAGCGGGTTTTAAAAACACCTGTTTAGGGGTGGTCGCGGCAGCGGCTTTGTTTGCGGCCTTCAATGGTATTGCTTGTGTTACATGCCCTGGGATGATGAAGTCATTGGGGGTAATGGACGGCCTAAAGTGCCAGTTATACTACTAACCTATACCTATATAGCCTGTTGTGGTTGCTTCACTTCATCCATGCGTGCTGGGGGTGGTAGCCACAATAGTCTATGTAGCTCACAGTGCGCGAGATGACCCCGCCGTTGTATAAACTACACTTATATATCCTCCTGTGGTTCCTTTATTTTATCTATTCCTCCTGGGAGTGGTAGCGACAATAGTCTATGTAGGTTGCAGGGCGCTAAATGTCCCCATCCGTTGTATATCCTATACATACAGCCTCTTGTGGTTCAATCACCTCATCCCTTCTTGGTGGGAGCGGTAGTCCCAATAGATCTATGTAGTTAGCACTGCGTGAGAATACGCCTCCGATGTATAATCTATAGCTTTAGCATATTGTGACTTCTTTATTTTATCTTTTCCTCTTGGCTGTAGTAGCCCGAATAGATCTGTGTTTTTTCGCATGCTCAAAATGACCATCTCCGTTATATAACATATACCTATATAACATTTTGTGGTTCTATCACTTCATCCCTTTTTCCTGGGTGTGGTAGCCACAATAGTCTATGTACTTCGCAGATCGCCTGAAGATCTCCTCCATTGCATAACCTAAACCTATATAACCTTTAGTGGTTTCTTCAATACATTACTTCCTCCTACGGGTGGTAATCACAATAGATCTATGTAGTTCGCAGTGCGATAGATGTCCCCCTCCGTTGTATAATCTTTACCTCTAGACCCTTGTGGTTCCTTTACTTTATCTTTTCTTCCTAGTTGTGGTAGCCAAAATGGATCTATGTATTTTGCAGTGCTCGGGAATCGCCCTCTGTTGTGAAACCTATACCTATAGGTTCTTGTGATTCTTTTGTTTTAACTTTTCCCCTTGGGGATGATAGCCACAATAGATGCACGTAGTTCGCAGTGCGTGAGATAACCCCCTCCGTTATATAAACTACACCTATAGGCTCTTGTATGGTCTACACATATATAGCCTCCTGTGGTTCATTCACTTCATCCCTTCCTGGTGTGAGCGGTAGCCCCAATTGATTTATGTAGTTCACACTGCGTGAGAATACCCCCTCCGAAGTATAATCTATAGATATAGCATCTTGTGGCTTCTTTATTTTCTCTTTTCCTCTTGGCTGTAGTAGCCCGAATAGATCTATGTTTTTAGCAGTGCTCTAAATGACCACTTCCATTATATAACGTATACCTATATAACATTTTGTGGTTCTATCACTTCATCGCTTCCTCCTGGGTGTGGTAGCTGCAATACTCTATTTAGAACTCAGTGCGCGAGGTGACCACATCCTTTGTATAAACTATACCTATAAAGCCCCTTATGGTATCTTTATTTTATTTTTATCTAATGGGTGTGGTTGCTACAATAGTCTATAGCTTCGCAGGTCGCAAGATGTACCCCTTTTTTGTATAACGTATACCTGTATAGCTTATTGTGGTTGCTTAATTTCATCTTTTCCTCCTGCGGTTAGTAGCCACAATATGTCTATTTATCTTTCGGTGCTTGAGATGACCCCCTCCGTTATAAAAATAGTACCTATGGTGTCTTGTGTTTCCTACACTTCATCCATTCCTCCTGGAAGTGGTAGCCACAATAGTCTATGTAGGTCGCAGTACGGGAGATCATGCCCTCGGTTGTTTAACATATACCTATAGGCTCCTGTGGTTCCATCACTTCATCCCTTCTTCTGGTGGTGGCAGCCACAATAGTCTACATATAACGAGGTGAGCGAGGTGGCCCACTTCGTTGTATTACCTATACTTGTAAAACCCCATATGGTTACTTCACTTCATACCTTCCTCCTGGATGTGGTAGCCACATAGTGTATGTAGGTCGCATTACGGAGGTGACACCCTCCATTGCATAAACTATACCTATAACCTGTTGTAGCTCCTTTATTTTATCTTTTCCTCTTGCGGGTGGTAACCACAATAGTCTATGCAGTTCGCAGTGCGTGAGGTGACTCCCTCCGTTATAAAACCTATACCTATAGGTTCTTGTGGTTTCTTCATTTCATCCCTTCCTCCTGGTAGTGGTAGCCACAATAATCTGTGTAGGTCACGGTGTGGGAAATGATCCCCTCCGTTATGTAACTTATACCTATAGGTTCTTGTGGTTCCTTCACTTCATCCCTTCCTCCCTGTTTGGTAGACACAATATTCTATATAAATCGCTGTACTCGAAATGGCCCCCTCCGTTGTATTACCTATACGTGTATGCCTTTCTGTGGTTTATTCACTTCATCCCTTCTTGCTGAGATGTTAGCCACAATTGTCTATTCAGTTCGCAGTGCACGAGATGACATCCTCTGTTGTATTACCTATACTTATAGCACCCTGTCGTATCTTTTGTCTTTTCTTCTAACGGTGGTAGCCACAATATTTCTTTGTATTCGCAGTGCGCGAGATGACACCCTTCGTTGTATAATCTATACCTGTAGACTCCTGTGGTTCTTTTGTTTTAACTTTATACTCTGGGGATGGTAGTCACAATACTTCTAAGTAGTTCGCTGTGCACGAGATGACCCTCCGTTGTAAAATCTATACCTACAGATCCTTGTGGTTCCTTTACTTTATCTTTTCCTCCTAGTGGTGGTAGGCACAATGGATCTATGTCTTTTACATGCTCGGAATGTCCCCATCTGTTGTTAAAACTTATACTTATAGCTTCTTGTGATTCTTTTATTTTATCTTTTTCTCCTGGGGATGATAGCCACAATAGATTATTTCGCAGTGCGTGAGGTGACCTCCTCCGTTATATAAGCTATACCTATAGGCTCTTGTGGTTCCTTCAGTTCAACCCTTTCTCCTGAAGGTGGTAGCCACAATAGTCTATGTAGGTCATAGTGCGGGAGATGACTTGCTCCGTTGTGTAGCCTATACCTATATAGCCTCTTGTGGTTCATTTGCTTCATCCCTTCCTCCTGGGGTGGTAGCCACAATACTCTATGTAGATCTCAGTGCGCGAGATGACCACATCTTTTGTATAACCTATACCTATAAAGCCTCTTGTGGTACCCTTATTTTATTTTTTCCTCCTGGATGTGGTTTTCAACAATAGTCTATAGCTTCGCAGGTCGCAAGATGTACTCCTTGGTTGTATAACGTATACCTGTATAGCTTCTTGTGGTTCCTTAATTTTATCTTTTCCACCGGCGGGTAGACCCACAATATACCTGTAGCTTGCAGTGCGTGAGATGACTCCCTCCGTTATATAATTAATACCTATAGTCTCTTGTCACTCCATCACTGCAGCCCTTCCTCCTGGAAGTGGTAGCCACAATAGTCTATGTAGGTCGCATTAAGGCAGATCTCCCCTTCGGTAGTATAACGTATACCTATAGGCTCCTGTGGTTCCTTTACTTTATCTTTTTCTTCTGTGTGTCGTAGCCACAATAGATTATGTAGTCCGTAGTGCGTGTTAAGACTCTCTCCGTTGTATAACCTTTACCTTTAGGCTCTTGTGGTTTCTTTACTTGATCCCTTCCTGCTGGAGGTGTACGTAAAATAGTCTATGTAGTACGCAGTTTGCGAGATGACCGCTTCCGTTGTATAACCTATACGAATAAAGCCTCCTGTGGTTCCATCACTTCGTCCCTTCATCCTGGGTGTGGTAGCCACAGAAGTCTGTGTAGGTCGCAGTGCGCGAGATAACTCCCTCTGTTGTATAATTTATACATTGAGGCAGAATTTTTATTACTTAAATGATTTCAGTCTAATTATATAATATATAAATTCAGTAACAGACCGCCTTAAGGCAATCTGTGTATAAAATAGCAAATATATATATAACAGTCATTGTATTAATTTTTATATTATTGTGTACATGTTTAATAATGTTATGTGTATATATTACGTAATTTAATAATGTAGGAGCTGCGAGAATATAGGTCAAAAGTTGTTAACAATGAGGTAACAATGAGGTAACCTTGAAGCAATAATGAATTGCAAAGTTTAATAATGCTACTAGTAATTCTTGGAGCAACAATAATGTAATTTAGGACAGTTTATAAATAGGCAATCAACAACCAGAAAAAGCTTAGGTTAAATAAAAGTATTCTATTGGAGTAGAATTACCCAATCAGAAACTGAAATAGAGCAAATTGTACAAATTTAGAAGTCGGTTGCTTGTGGACAGTGTTCCTAACTGGACGCGAGACGCGTCTTCGAGAAGTTTAGTACGTATTCAGTGTGAGACGAAAATTCATTACGGCGAATATTATAAAGTTTACGTGTTAAAAAGTGCAAGTAATTAATAAATAATCTCACAGATCTCTATATCTGTGAAGTGTTATTTAATCGTGTGAAGGATTAATAAAAGGAGAGAAGTACAAAATTAACGTCCTTCAACCTATAGCATCATATGGTTCCATGACTTCATCCCTTCCTTATGCGGGTAGTAGCCGCAATAGTCTATGTAGGTCGCAGTGCGCGAGATAACTCCCTCCGTTTTATAACCTATACCCATACGTTTTGTGATTCTGTTATTTTATCGTTTCCTCCGGGGTTTGTAGCCTACAATATATCAGTGTAGCTTGCATTGCGCGAGAAGATAGTCCCCCGTTGTGTAGCCTAAACCAATATAGCTTCTTGTGGTTTCTTTATTTTATATTTTCCTCCTAAGTGTTGTAGCCACAACAGTGTATGTATGTCACTGTGAGCGAGATGACCCCATTTGTTGTATAGCCTACGCCTATATGGCCTCTTGTGGTTCCTTTATTTTATCTTTTCCTCCTGGGAGTAATAGCCACAATAGTCTATGTATGCCATAGTGAGCGAGATGACCCCATTTGTTGTATAGCCTAGGCATATATGGCCTCTTGTGGTTCCTTCACTTCATCCCTTCCCCCTGAGGGTTGCAGCCACGATAGTCTATGTAGATCGCAGTAAGCGATGACCCCGCTATTGTATAATCTATACCTATGTAGCCTCTTGGGGTTACTTTATTTTGTCTTTTCCTTCTGGGTGTGGTAGACACAATAGCCTATTAGGTCGCAGTTCGTGAGATGTCCCACTTTGTTGTATAACGTATAGCTATATAACCTCTCGTGGTTCCTTTATTTTATCTTTTCCTCTTGCGGGCTGTAACTACAATAGTCTATGTAGTTCGCAGTGCGTGAGATGAACCCCTTTGTTATGTAACCTATACCTATAGGCTACTGAGGATCCTTCATTTTATCCCTTCCTTCTGGCCGTGGTAGCCACAATAGTCTATGTAGGTCACAGTGCCGGAGATAACCCCTCAGTTGTATAGCGTATACCTATAGGCTCTTGTGGTTCCTTCGCTTAATCCCTTCCTCCCTGTTTGGTAGCCGCAATAGTCTAGAGGGCCCCCTCCATTGTATTACCCATACCTGTATAGCCTCCTGTTGTTCCTTCATTTCATCCCTTCTTCCGTGTGGTGCTACCCACAATTGTCTATGCAGGTCGCAGTGCGTGAGCTGACCCACACCATTATATAACCAATACTTATAGTCTCTTGTGGTTGCTTCACTTCATCCCTTACTCCTGCAAGTGATAGCCACAATAGTCTATGTAAGTCGCATTAAGGGAGATCACCGTCTAGGTTGTATAACGTATACACATAGGCTCTTGTGGTTCACTCACTTTATGTTTCTTTTCCTGCGGGTGGTAGCCACAATATATATGTAGTTCGTAGTGTGCGAGATAACCCTCACCGCTGTATAATTCCTACCTCTAGGCTCTCGTGGTTCCTTCACTTCATCCCTTCCTGCTGGGGGTGGTAGGCAAATAGTCTATGTTGTATGCAGTGCGCGAAACGGCCCCTTTCGTTGTGTACCCTACACATATATAGCCACTTGTAGTTACTCTATTTTATGTTTTTCTCCACGGGGTGGTAGCCAAAATAGTCTATGTACGTCGCAATGTGCGAGATGACCTCTGTTATATAACCTATGCCTATATAACCTCTTGTTGTTCCTTTATTTTATCTTTTCCACCTGCGAGTGGTAGCCACAATAGCCTATGTAGATCATAGTGCGTGAGTAGTTCCCCTTTGTTGTACAACGTATATAGCCTGTTGTAGTTGCCTTATTTGATCTTTTCCTTCTGAGGTTGTTAGCCACAATAGTTTATGTAGTCGGAATGCACTAAATTTTGCCCTTCGTTGTGTAACCTATGCCAATAATATAAATGCAATGTATTC
The DNA here is from genome assembly GCA_030765065.1 of Deroplatys truncata. Taxonomy (NCBI): domain Eukaryota; kingdom Metazoa; phylum Arthropoda; class Insecta; order Mantodea; family Mantidae; genus Deroplatys; species Deroplatys truncata. The sequence goes on from CM060990.1 coordinate 704,121,398, forward strand.
ATAAGTCACACATGGTTGGTAGAATGTGTAAGTTGAATTGTTATTTAGTACCGTCGAATACACAAATAATGAATTTTCTTCGTCGAGTATTGCAGAAAGTAGAAGAAGTGCCAGTGCACTTTTACGCGTCTTACATAGGAGGTTATGACCCAAGACTCTCCAAGATTTGCATGAAACCCGGAGGCTGGAAAAGTCAATGATAACGGTCATCAAGAGAGACAGAACTGGCGCCGGTAATGGTTCGGTTGCAGCCACATTGTGCACGACAATGTGGGCGTATTCATTCGATGTAGCACATTATTAGTATGCGGCTCGGCAATGTACCCATTCTTAGCTCCCATCCTGCTGTATTTTTTCATCCAAGCTCCTATAATTTATTATAATTACAAGGCCGGTTCTTGCTTTGTGATATATATTGTTTATTGCAACACAAAATGAGAGCTAATATCTGGTATACATCCGGGTTAAAACGGAAGCGCTTTTCTGTACCGCGGGTGTATAAGTATTCAACTATAATATATTCATGAATATGTAATTTAAGGAAGCAAGGGTATACAAGATGTTATCCTTTATATCACAGCACTCCTCTTGAAACATTAACAAGGTAACTCAGCATTTACATGTAATTAAAGTCTAGAGTATCACTTCTTTTGGTGTTGCGTGGCACCTATTCCAAGAACTTGTCGGATAATTTCTGCCATGAATTTGAAGCTTCTTTTCTGGTTTCCTACCCATTGGACCCTCGGGGTCGGGAAAAACGATATCATTTGATACTGGTATGCAGATATGGACACTTCGGGGTTATGTTCTGCGCTTAGCTATGCATGACATTGCATCTGATATAGAATTTCTCTATGAGTAACACATTTTCCATATTCAGTTCATAAATTACCTTTAATTGTATTCTAATAATTGCATTCCTCCTAACATTTATTCATAAATACGTGTTATAGCGAGAACAACAGTGCTGCAGGAAACTATCTTATATAGATTTTGGTTCTTTGGGAAAGGTTCCACTGATTTGGAAAACCGGATTTTTAGGGAGTTATCTGGATATAGAGATAGAAGTCCTAGTGAATAGAGCCATTTGCATTTAAATAACATGTTACGAAGAAATGTTTCTACAACCGTCAGGTGCTCAAACGTTAGGGTACAGATTTGGAATCAGGAGGGAGGTGGTTTTTCCCAGGTGATAGGATATTCTCTGCCCAGGCGTTTCTTTGTAAGATTCCACTTACTGAACAGCCTAGTTTATAGCTCACATATTCTTTTTTCTTCCAAAACAAATGCCGATTTTCCTCAGCTTACACAATTTTATCATCTTTAGACCATTGATATTTTAATTCCTCTACCGGCGAAGTAAAAGCTCTTTGCAAAACATTATTACACCACGTGGAAGGGGTATAAAAGTCATCCTCAGAGGTGATTCATGGAAGAAATACGAAAGAAAACTTGTATTACGTTTTAGTCCGTAGAGACTTAATAAAAAGTTTCCGCTTTTTTTCGTTGCATTCGGAAAGTCGTTGAAGAACAGCAAATAATATACTTTTTGTCTTCAATTACTTGCATAGGCGTACCGTTTTGTCAAAGTTTAGAATTCTTTTTCCAACATTAATATAATTTTCGTTTAGGTTAGGACGTAAATGATTTACTCAATTTTATCGTAATTTCGTTAACGTGTTAAATAAATCTGTCCATTTTAAAACTGTTTTCAGCGAATATTTAAACACCTGAACTACTTTTAATCTGGTAATTACAAGGTACTGTTCCTATACTGAATTTTATATTAAGTACATATTACTAATAAGCAAATTTATATACTGAAATATCCGTTTTCTTTCTTGTTTCATTCAAAATTATGCACCTGTGTTTCGGTTTTAGGCGTTTTCATTACACAATAAGCATTTCACAGAAAATACCCATCAAAATATCTTGATAATTAAACACTTTTAACTGATTCTTGTTGTTTTAATAACTCAATGACCAGCACTGGAGACAGAGTGTGACTTCTGCTCTGCGACGACTAGCCTGTAAAAGCTCCCTCTTTAGAAACGTCTCTGCATTTCAAGGACGTTTTCTACAAATATGCGATAGATTATATGTGCCAATAAACTTTGTCATTGTACTCATACAGATCTATACAGGCTTTAAAGGATATCCATACATTGCCATTCGGTACTGAAGGCCTCAGTCAGATTGATTATTACAAATCTTACGTTTCATAGGACATTAGTCCTTGCATTCACTATAGTTTATAGTATATAATTTTGTTATGACTAGTTTGTTTTATTGATTTTTATATAAATTAAATATACCATCTTGCGCATATATTATTAGCATATGTATGATTTAACATTCTTCTGAGGTGATTCATTTTCATTAATTCCTGAATTGGTTTAAAAATACAGAGTTATTATGCCTGATACTAACGATTAGTGTTGTTTCTAAAAACTTCATACCCGGCAAAAGTGATCTAATATGATTATATATACAGAGACAAATAAATTATAATACTCCTCTACACCCTGAGTGCTTATTTTAGCAGAAAATGATAGACTTACTTTTCTATTCATCGCAGCGTAATTCACATCCTGAACTATTAAAGCAAGTCTTATTGATACATATGTTAGTACAGCAACTAATTCACATTTGTTTTATTATACTCGATTCTTATTTAAGCACGTCGTTTCGCCACAATTTAGAGTTTTTGCCTGTAGAAGTTGCAATGGGCGCAAATGTTATGATTGGTTTGGTTTCGTTTAAGGGCGTTCAACTTCTAGGTCATTAGCACACTTCTAAAACAGATCATGGCAAAGGCCAGAGATAAAGATCAGTAGAAAATTACCATTGGCAAAGGCCGGAGATAAAGCTGAATAAAATGAATAAATATATAAATAAAATCAAAGCAAAAGCCAGAGAAAAATATCAATATAAAATCATAGCAAAAGCCAGAGATAAATATCAATATAAAAATACAGCACAAGTCATTCATAAATATGTAAAACTAAACCGATCAGTATAAAACACCTTCCATTAAGATGACTAAATCCGGGAATAACTCAAAATGAGATAGTCTCCCAATTTTCGACGGCGAACGTGCAAAATGGCTCGGTATATGCCATACAGCTCTGCACTACAAATGGATATGCAATCATGAAAACCGAATGTATAGGGTTCGGTTCCATGAACATAAGTACATCCAACACCGTTAGTGCTATTGGATCCATCGTTGTAGATCATAATTTGATTACTTTAACCAGACATAAATTCTAAAAAAACAGGTGCAGATACAAAAAGTAGGCATCGTAGACTTCCGGTATATTGCCATCCCAGGATCTAAGTGAGCTGTCGCACATAACCAAGGGGGAAACACCCTCTCGCCCTTAGCAAGCATGTTAGGCATTTCAATGTCGTGCTTTCTTAGAAGCTCCCGGAAACGAACACCCGCAGCCATTCGATTAATGGAGGTATTCCTATAACTTTCGTCCAGCGCAGGGTGCAAAAAGGAAGCGAACGTAGGATGTTGGGGCATACATTTAAGCACACAGCCATAATTTCCCAAGAGGATTTCACGCCGATAACGCAGACGTTTCTGCAGATTCGGCGTAAAAACTCATAACTGGGCTAGCGGGAAAAGCACCAATAGCCACCCGAATGTCCCGGTTATGCACTGCGTCTAATATCCTCAGCACAGATGGTCGTGCTGAGGAATAAATGATACACCCATAGTCTATTTTTGATCGGAGCAGTGAGCGATAAAGTCGCAGCAAGATAGTCCGATCCGCCTCCCAAGTTCTGCCATTTAAGATCCGCAAAATATTCAGAGAACGGTCACATCGCGCTTTCAACTGTGCTATATGCGATGACCAGCTAAGTTTCCTATCAAATGTCAACCCCAGGAATCCCGTCGAATCTGCGAATAGTAATAAATCTGGACCGAATCGCAGCGAAGGTGGTAATCGTCTCACGGCGCCAGAAGTTTACGCAGATTGACTTCTCCTTTGAGAAACGAAAACCCTTTTTAGAACTCCAATCTTGGAGATTATCTAAACATTGCTGCATACAGCGTTGCAAAACCGGGGTACGCAGAGAAGCACAATGAACGGCAAAGTCGTCTACGAATAAGCATGAAGATATCCCCGGAGGAACACATTCACAGATAGAATTAATTGCTATAGCAAACAGTGTAACGCTTAGTACCGATCCCTGAGGTACTACGTTCATCTGAACAAAAAGGTTCGAAAAAACCGAACCGACTCTTACTCGGAAAACGCGATCCTTCATAAATCCTGAAAGAACAGTAGTAAGCGTGCACGTATATTCCAGGCCTCTAGGGAAAGTAGTATCCCTGCACGCCAACACGTATCGTAAGCCTTCCCGAGGTCAAAAAATGTCGCAACGGTTTGACAAGTTTTCATGAATCCGTTCATGATCTCTGTCGACAATGACACAAAGTGGTCCATTGCTCAACGGCGCCTCCGAAAACCGCACTGGGTGTTGGTCAGTAGGCTGTGAGTTTCCAACCACCATCCCAACCGCCCATTGATCATGCGTTCCATCACCTGCCGAACGCAACTGGTGAGGGAAATAGGACGGTAGCTGGACGGGAGATGACGGTCATTTCCAGCTTTCGAAATGGGTATGACAGTGGCCTTCCGGCACTTTTCTGGCAACAACCCAAACACGATTATAGACCTCGAGTGGAAAAAGCCTTACTTTAAGGAGAGAATTGTTGCAGCATTTGTACGTGTATACGACCAGGTCCTGGTGCTGATAGTCACGAAAATGAAAGCGCGTGTTCTAACTCCGCCATGGTGGAGAGGCGATTGTAATATTCAAGATTTCCTAAACGAAATAGGAAACCTTGAGTTTCAACGTAAGTCTTGACAGGAAGGAACTCGGGCGAATAGTTATCTGAGCTAGACACTTGAGCGAAAGCACAGCCAAATGTGTTAGCCACGTCAAATGCATCAACAACAGCTCCTGCAGCAGTTTTAAGACCGGCAATCCGCATGTAGGTCGATTTTCCGGCCACACGCCTTAACTTATCCCAAACGACAGACGAAGGTGAATGTCGATTAAATGAAGCTACAGACTTGCTCCATGATGTCTTTTTGCTATCCTTTATAGTATATTTAGACTTGGCACGCATTTTCTTGTATTCAATTACGTTATCCAATGTGGGTCGACGCTGGAAAACCGTAAAATCACGCCAGCCAGCACGAATTGCATTTCGGCACTCTCTCGTCCACCAAGGAACTGGAAATACACTAGGATTGGCGGTCGACCATGGAATAGCTTGCTCAGCAGCAGAAATAATCTCTCTGTGAGATGATGGACCAAAACATCCACACAGTTGTGTTCTTTATAATTAAACACAGCAAACTGGGAGTAAAGATTCCAGTTGGCTTGACCAAAGGGCCATCTAGGTAGGCGAGTGGAACATATATCTTGTGTTAACAGAACAATAGAACATGAAAAGTGGTCACTAGAGTGTAAATCAGAGATGACATTCCATTGAAAGGAAACTGACAACTGTGGTGAACAAACTGCAATATCAAGGTGTAAAAATGTGTTGTAGGAGTCTGAGAGGAACGTAGGCCCTCTGGTGTTCAGAACAGCTAGGTTATTATTGTCGGAAAAATCAGCAATTTATTTCCCTATCACACAAGCCTGAGGTGAGCCCCAAGGAGGGTGATGGAAATTAACGTCTACCTCCAACAGAATAGGCGTTGGTAACTGAGAGACTATATTTTCTAAATCCATGAGCGAGAGATCATCGGATGCAGGTAGGTAAAAGTTACATATGATAAATTGGATGGATGGCAATTTAATCCTTACAGCCACTGATTGAATGTCAGTCTGTATGGATACAAATTCCAGAAATATATCATCTCTGATGAGCATAGTGCCCCCGTACGCATACGTTGTGGAAAGCGGTGGTCGAATAAATTTTCCCTTTTCCTTTGGTGTCGGGCTAACACCTTTAACCGAAGATTTATCCTGCCTCTTTTTCGCTGTCGTTCTGGCAGTGTGGGCAGAATCCCCCTGCTCCATCTCTTCCACGGGGGAGGACCCCTTTCCAATAGAAAATCTCGGTTCGACAACCTCGAACCGATTGGAAGTTGAGATCGGCGAAGATAGTGACCGCCGATCTGAGTCATTCCCGGAAGGTTCCTCAGAGGAGGATCTCCGAGGAGATGCTCGTGGACCTTTTTTACCCTTAGGTGTACTGGGTGCAGAGTATTGCTTTCCTTTAGGAAGTCGGTTTTCACATATCTGGTCCTGAATTTCACTGGTGATGCATTATGTATTACAGGCTTGCCGGTCCTATTATTTGAGGTCGATGATCCTTCTGGTGATTTAAATGGTGTGATCTTTCCAGTAACGGACTTGCCAGATATTGATGGCGTCGTCGGTGTCGATTTTGAAAGCTTTGGTTGTATTCTGTCAGCGAGAATCTTTTCTGAGAAAGTAGCGCCCATTTATATCGCTGGTATATGCTGCGATTTCCATACTCGGTACCGGTTTAGCTGCAACTGATCTGTAGGTACCGGACATCGGGACAGAGGACTGGCGGATGCGCAAGAGTTTCCGGGCTTCCGAGAAGGACACCTTCTCCCTAACCCGGATATCTTGGATTGCTGTTTCTTCTGTAAACGGGGGCATTCCTTGGAACTTGATGCATATTCTCCACTGTAGTTAACGTACGTTGGAGCTGATGTACATGCTCCATCGTGATAGATGTCTCCGCAGTTAACGCCCAAAGCTCTGACACCTATCATCTCAGCGGTTTCATTATATATGGCCTAACTTCAATGACTTCATACCCTGCCTTAACCCTTTGAGGGAGATCTACCCGATCAAAGGTAAAGAACAGGTTACGAATAGGCAATAATTTACCTCCTTCTTTCCGCCGGACACGATACACCGATGTTACGCCTTGCTCTTCCAGATTTTCTTGAATCTCCTCATTGCTCATACTATCTAATGCACGGGTGTTTACCACATCGCACGAGGAGTTCAATGTCCTGCGCATCTCGACCTTAACTGGATAAATGCCTAACATGTTGCTTTTAAATATTTTCGCCGCCTGGGTTTCTGAATGCGCTTCAACCAGGAACGTGCCATTACGGGATCTAATGCACGACTTAACTGCACCAGCAAATTTATCGAGGCCGTTTTGAACTACAAAAGGGTTCACCAATGTAAATTTTCTTCCTTTCTCTGTTCTATTAATTACCAAGCAGCGAGGGCCACAAGAATCGACTACTTCTTTTCCACTAACCTTGGTGTTTGTTTTGGATTTTTTGTATCCATAGGGATAAGCTCCTCCACCATTACAAATGTCTCCGATGGCATGCTCACATCCTGGGCGCCACCCCAGCTTAGGTTAGAGTAATGGCCTGGACCTTGCTCACCTTAGGGTCTCACCTCCCAATACATAGATAAAGGGACCCAATCGCCTTCAGGAGTGTAACAGCTCATGTAATGGCCCCTCCCCGAAACTGACCTTTACCAGCGGATACGAACACAGTCGTACATGATACTCAGGGGATGGCAGTTACGCATTACCCAGTCACTCCTTACGACTCCCCTCCATAGTCTGCCGCAGCGGTATCCGTCAGATTGTGTTCAGGGAGGTAACTAGAAATTAGTCAAACATGTTTGTGGACCACAGTTGATTGGGTGTTTGGCATAAGCCCTCTCACCTCTTAGAGGAACCCAATTGAGAGTGTGGTTTGGGACCTCAAGAGCGCAAATCCCGTACTTACGGTAGTAGGCACTTGGGGGGGGCAAAATTATGGTATCGTTTATTAACAGTTTAAATACGATGCTCTACTTTGCTTTAATGCGTTTCCATAAACTATTTGCAAAACACATATTACGCTTTATAAGGTATCATTGAATGCTTGATACACACTTGAAATTTTTATTTCTGATATTTATAAAGCATTCTACATATAAGATAGTATCTATTAAGTGTATAGCGAGCAAATTCCTTAAGCAAAGAATTTATTTTCTTTTATTGCTTCATTCAAACTTAAACACATATATTTCGGTTTTATTTCCTTTCATTAAACAATATTAATATTGATCCAGTAATACGGCAATAACTCCACAGATATCGTCAAACGAGCGCACAATGTGCACTGCGGCGCCTCTGACATTAGCCGTTGAGTGTATCTTCCCACACACCTACAAGGGATGCATGCTGTTACCAAAGGGATCTGCGTTTCAAGGTATTTTTGTAAAGAATTATGGAAGAATATAAATCATAACACGCCAACCATATCTAATGTTGGAATATCGTAAACTTAAAAGCGCGTGGATCACCTCTGAACGCACCATCGGTGTTATTGTTGGTTTCTGCCTGCTTTTTGCATTGAGAATATCAACCACTATCCTTATTTAATTTCATATGACTTAACACTGATTACATGTATGAAAAGTTCTCCTTCCTTTATTCATGGTGTGCGCTTGGTGCAACTTTTGTACTTCTGTCAGTTTATGTAACGAACGAACGTATTCAGTTCCTTTCATACCTTTACTCTCGTTTTAATGGTAAAGCGCTATGTCTGTCAGGGTAAGATGTGTGTATTCACTTTCTCCACCTTATGGAGACCTTTATGGGACTCAACCACCAGAAAGAAGTCAAATTATAACAATAGTTTGTTTATATCTATAAAATTCTTTGTACTCCCCTGAGCAAAGATACCTTGCTTCATTTATAAAGCTTTCCAGGCATAAAGATGATTCTATTTGTACATAACACTAAGTTAATTAATTCATTTTTATTTATCTCATTTTTATCTGCAATTTGTGAAAGCATTAATTTCTTTTTCTATTTGGCCAATATTCTCAGAGCTTATTTAGCATACCGAACTGAAACTTTTAAGGGCTATTGAGCATACCATGCTTAAGTTCTGGAGGTAAACTAAACAACATACGAGGGTGTATCAATGAGTAACAGGACTAATTCAACTGTATTTAAATAAACCGCCCTGGAGCGCAACGCCTGTTAGCGGCGGAAGGGTATATCACTCTTAGATTAATCCGCGCCAAAACCCATCAGAGGCCTGAACTGTGGGTACGGGTTTGCGCACCATGTGTCCCGAGCCACCTTGACTTCCTTGGCGTGGGCTCTTCCTTGTGGTGTTGGAGACAGTCAAAACGCCCACCCACGTGTCGGCCGTGCGCGCAGACCCGTATCGGGATAAAGGAATATCCTGTTTTTTTTAGGGATGCGTGTCTTCTGAGCCTGGTTTGTTCTGCTCACGTTTTTCGGTTAGGATGCGCATTTCCAATACACAGCTTTGGTTTCTGCTTCACTTAAACCGGAGGCTAGGGATTAACGCACTTGTAGCCAATCGGGCAGGACCAGGTATTTACACAACTCCAGGGTGAGTGGGAAGGCTCACCCGCTATAGGTCCAGTGTAACCCTGACATCCCAGTGGGATGACCCCTTGTTGTGCTCCGTGGTGCTCGGGGAGCACTGGGGAATGAAATTAATATAATATTTTATTGGCTAATATAAGACCAAAACGAAAACAAACAAGTTGAAAACGTCAAAGAGGTACATGCAGTCTCACCCGCTCCTTCCCTGTTGATTACCCGGTTTGAAGAGGCTCAGTACTATCTGAAGGTCAACACATTTACTATTGAGCCGGGTCTTGATAAAATATGCGGTCCTGTTAAGTCTTGTACACGCTTAGGAAAGGTTTTCTTCTTGTTGAGACCTACAAACAACTGTCACGCAGGTGGACAAGTTTTAAAGGCGAAACTCATCCACGAATATTTATTCCGTGTCCAGAAGCACCGCACTCTAAACTCCTCAAAGGATGTCATTACCACACAGTTGTTAGATGGTATGTCAGAAGAAGAGATCCAGGTTTATCTGTCGGAGCAGGGTGTAACCTCTGTTTATCGTGTGCGAGAAAAGCGTGGTGGTGTCCCGGTGCCTACCCGTACGCTTTTCTTTACATTTGATCTGATCGATTTCCCACAAATAAATTAAGGCCGGCTACGAAGTCATTAACATTCGGCCGTTTATTCTACGCCCTCTACGTTGTTTTCTGTGCCAGCGGTACGGCCACACTAAATATTCTTGTAAGCATTCCATTCCAGTTTGTGTCAGCAGTAGTAAGGACGCCCACGACGGAGCTTGTGCATCTGTCCCTTGCTGTGTGAACTGCCGCAATGCCCATCCAATGTCTTCCCGCAACTTTCGACGTTTTTTTTTTGGAGGAGACGGCCATTCGGAAGCTGCGAGTGAAAGAACACCTATCTTTTGCGGAAGCCCTCAGAATCCGCCTTGATCGACAGCCTTCTATTCCGAAATGTGGTACTTTTAGCTTAGTGGTTTCCCACCAGGTACCAAAACGGGACGTGAGTAATGAAACTTCTCCTATAGCCTCCATTGCAGTAACTTCTTCTAGCATTACAGCACAATCTTCCAAGTCAGCCAGCTCCACAACCATTCATGTTACTTTGGAAACCCGAAAATTTAAAACACAACCTGAGCGCACCGATCCTCTTAAGGACCCTCAAGCCTGTACCAGTGAACGCTCTACATTCAAAGCCAGTGCTCCTTCTCCTCCTAGGCGTTCACGCTCTCAGGATGCTAGAGGGCGTAGTCCAGAGGGTTTCTCCTCCTCCCGTGCCCACAGGCAGCCATTTTGTAGCACTATCTTCCGTTTACGGCGAAACTGAGTCTACTTCCTTCCGAAGAGCCAATGATGCAAGAAACAACTACTTCCAAAAGCCCTGATCCCACGCGGAACTAGAACGGCAAGTTGAGGCGGTCACCGCCAGTGAAGTGGCCTCTTTAAGCAGCTTATTCCATTTGCTCTCGATGCCCATCCTTCTGTGGAATGCACGTGGCATACGCGCTCATAAAACCTAACTACAGTTTCTAACCAAATTGCTATCTCTGTGGATTTTGTGTTTACAGGAGGGCAGATTTCGTCGGTAGAACAGCTTTACATTTCCTGGTTTCATTTCATTGCGCTTTAACCTACCATCGGAACCTGATACTCCTGCATATGGTGGTGTCATGCTCCTCATTCGTGACGGCATATTTTACCAACCCGTGGTACTTACCACCACTCTGCAAGGTGTTGCTGTTACCCTGAATTTACCTGGCCTTCCTTTTACCCTTTTTCCGTGTATCTACCTCCTTGTTCTCCCTTCGCTGTTACACATTTTGCGGATCTAGTATCTCAACCGCATTACCTTTTTTTGAGAGACCTTAATTACCACCACACTCTTTGGGGCTAACCTCGGGCTTGTGCATGTGGGGCCCATGTTGCTGAGTTTTTCATACAGAACAACCTTTCGTTTTTAAACACTGGTGAAGCTACTTTTGCTTGCGATTATACAGGCTCTTTCTGTCATCTGAGCGCATCTGTTTGCTCAGCACAGCTAGCACATCGTTTTCACTAGAGCGTCGTCTCTGACACCTTTTCAGCAATCATTTTCCTTGCCTTGTCAATTTGCTTTCAGACTCTGTCCCATCGTAATGTTTATCCACTCTAGCAATTCACAGAGCGAACCGGAATCACTATTTCAGCTTAGCTGCCTTCGTCGACTGCCTGTTCGAGGATGTTGACCAGACGGTAGATCACCTTACTTCGGCCATTCTTTCCGCTGCCGAACGTGTTTACTGATAACCTGATAAATCAGGAACTCCGGGCAGCAGACCGTGCATCGGGGACTGGCCTTCGTGTATTTCGGCGCTACCCTACGCTTCAAAGTCCAATAACTTTCCAGAAACTGCGCGCCAGGGCTCGCCGACTCATACAGGCAAGTAAGAGGACATCCTGGATCATTTTGTAGAGTCCTTTAATTACTTCACTCCATATTCTGTCGATTGAGACAAGATTCTTCGCGTGGTTGGCAAAGTATCACAGTTCACCCTTCCTGATTTTAGAATTAATAATGTAGCCATTGTTTATTCTAGATATGTTCCTGACACTCTGCGCACTCCTTCTGTAGGAGCTTACAGATCATCTCGTTACCACCAAGAAGATTTGTCTATCAACAGCCGGGTTGAATATTATGAACTTTTACTTCCCTCTTCTAACCGTTAGTGTTATAACGCCCATTTCACTATGCTGGACCTAGAGCAGGCCCTGGCGTTCTTCAGGCTCTCAACTTCAGGGTCGAATGGTGTTCAACTCTTAATGGTGCAGCACCTTTCTTCGGCTGGTAAAAGTTTTCTCTTGCAGGTCTGTAACCGCATCAAGCGAAGCGCTACTTTCCCTTTAGCTTGGCATAAGAACAACCATCGTACGATTCTTTAAACCTGCCAAGGATCGCTATATATCTCCCAGTTATCGTCCGAACTCTCTTATCAGTTGCATATGCAAGGTGATGGAGCGCACGATCCACGGGCGATTGACATGGAGGCTTGAATCTGAAGATCTACTCTCTAACATCCAGTGTGGTTTTCGTTGCTTCTGTTCAACGATCGACCACTTTGTCTCTTGTTATCTACGCACATCATGGACGCCTTTCTGCGAAAAGATCAGACGGTTGCTGTCTTCTTTGAATTCGAGGAAGCGTATAACACTTGCTGGAGGCACGCTATTCCTCATACCCTCGATTACTGGGGCATTCGTGGTCGCCTGCCACTTTTTATTCCAGTTTATTAACGATAGGGTCTTTGGCGTATACGTGGGTTTGGATTTGACTCATGTTTTTACTTAAAGGAACGGAGTACCGCAGGGCACCGTCCTCAACTTCACGCTATTTGCTATTGCTATCAATCCTATTGTCAATTGTGTTCACCTAGTGTTTCGTCTTCATTGTTCGTGGACCGTCTCCCTATTTACTACAGATTTCGGTGCACCTGTCTCTTAAAACGCCGCCTCTACCTGTGTCTTGACCGCCTCTTCACTTGAAATGTTGAAAACGGCCTTAAGTTCTTCGCCGAGAAAACAGTCTGCGTTAACTTCTGGCGCTGTAAAGCATTTATTTTGCCTTCTCTACGTCTCGGTCCAGATGTTCTTCCCTTTGCAGAAGAAATGAAATTTGTGGAATTTATTTTTCACAGTAAACCTAGCTGGTCTTCCTATATATCATACTTAAAGGCAGGCTGTGAACGTTCCCTTAATGTTTTACGCGTTTTAAGTGGCACATCCTGGGGAGCTGATCGTAATGTTCCTTTAAGCCTGTATCGCTCTCTAGCCCGTTCAAAGCTTGATTACAGCTGCATTGTGTATTCCTGTGATCTACCGCCTATATTTAATTGTCTCAGTCCTATACATCACCGTGGTATCCAGTTGAGTATTGGCGCTTTTCCAACGAGCCCAGTTATAAGCCTGAGTACGGCAGCTAGTGAACCCCCACTATCTTATCGCCGCGATGTTCTTCTTTGTAGTTATACCTGGAGATACTCTAGTGTGCCTGGACATTCGTCTTTTACTCAGCTTTTCAACGATTAATTGGAGCGTGAATACTCGTCGAACTCCCTGGCCTTACTTCTGCTTGGCTGTTAGTTTTCGCTTACTCCTTCGGCTGCTGGACGTCACCTTACCGGCGACATTTCCCAAGGAGAAACACATATTTACCTATAGGCCAAATCCGAGGCTAACGTCAATCTGGAGCTACTCTCCTTGCGGAAGTTGACGACGCTAGCTTCTGTGATTTGGTACTGTTTAGAAATTAAACGTTGTTTGTACACAGCGGCTTTATGTACACTGATGGCTTGAAAGACTCTCGGGGAGTAAGATGTGCTTTTATTAATTAAGATGTGCTATTATTAATCGCTGCGACAGTTTTTACATTTCGGCTTTTACCGCAGTGCTCGATTTTTACTGCTTATCTGCTTGGTATTTACCGGGCTATTTTATACATCCGGAGCCAAGGCTCGCAGCAGTGGGTTATTTGCTCTGATTCTCTGAGTGTCCTTCTGAGCATCAGGTTGCTGTACAGTTACCACCCTCTCGTACAGCGTGTCCAAGTTTTCCTTCAACCACTCGCCGATATTGGCGATAGTGTGTCCCTTATGTGGGTCTGGGCATTTATCTCCAGATGTTTTAGCTTTTGTGTTCCTTCTGATGATTTTAGCGCATTTTTAAGTGGTTTTATACCTTCACCCTGGAGGGCTGATGGGGCTGGTCTTCAGGGGAACAAAGCCCCTCCCTGTCACCTGGAATAGCTTCTCGCGCGCCTTTCGTCGCGAAGAAGTCACTTTAACCAGATTGAGTATCGGGCACTGCGTTTTAGTTATGGTCACTTGTTATCTTTGGACCCTGGTACTTTCTGTGTTCATTGTCCTGAGTCGTTGACGATGCGACATGTTTTACTTAAGTACCAACTTTTATCTCAGTTGGGCTAGTCAACGACACTGTTTGAGGTGCTGGCAGACGCTTCATGTGCTGTGGAACGTGTATTGCATTTTGTTAGTCACAGTGGTATGTTCGGCTGGGTTTGATGACCTAATGTTATCCTTTTGTTTTATTTTTAGGTTTTACCGCTGCTGAATTTTGGTTTTTATGTGTTAGCTTGTGGCTCTTAGCCCTTTTTGCTCTACGTTTCGCAGTTGTCACTATTTTAGAGAAGTTTAAATTGTTTCGTTTTAAGCTTCCGCATTAGTAACATTACTTTTGCTCGTTGATTTAGTTTTGCTTGGGTGTTACTGACCACTTCAGTTGTGCGCCCTAAAACCCCACTAGTACTACTATCCGCGCCAAAACAAACCCGCGGGTCCGGTTCACCGTGGTACGACAAGGTAGCAATGAGCGCAGGAAGGTGCTCCCATGCTAACAATCTAAATTTCTTAATAAATTTATATTTAAGTGGTGTAATATTCTATACAAATACACAAGAGTTTAATTAATTCTGATTTATACCGTTAAACAGAGCTACAAAACCCAACATGGAATTCGTATGTGTCACCTGATCTGAGTATGCGCATAATATTATTTCAGCCTGAAACCACAGTTTCTGTTTAGTATGATAGAGGACGGTGAATTTTCTCTCACGTCTTTGTGGACTTACATAAACTTATATAAAGCCGGGAAAAGCCTCTTCTTCTAGACTGTTCAGTTGCTGTCGAACACAAGAATTCTTCAATCTCTCGCTACGTAGTAGCACTCGCTACATATCACAACAGTCGTCACCAACTCGCTCAAAGAATCGCACTTGATGTTGCAGCAAAAACACGCTCACCAACTTGCTTGCTCACACACTGACCGAATCAAATTACTCCTCTTGAGAGAACGCTGGCTTATATAGCCAATGCAATCTTCCACAGAAGATTCTATAACTATCCGAACACACGCTCTGGAGGCCGGGGGAAAGAAACTTCCAGAAGATTCTGGTTATCTGTTGATAGCGCTTCTGATGTTTTCGCCGGGCGAGAGCGTGATTTATCAATGTTTATTTCCCACTGCTTGGCACCGACCTCCCGATAATCTTGGGTCATAGCCGCTGTGCGAAGATATCTAAAACAAATCGATTGTGTTTGCTGATGATAGCTCTGTATGTTTCTGTGTGAGATTTCTTTAACACTAATCAACTGATGAATAACACTTATGAAGAAATCTTTATATGATTTTAAACTATACGAAGATAAAACCCAAAAAATAGTATTTAGTTTGAAAAATTAACAGCAGGAGGGGATATGCTTTTAATAAAGCTACTTGGATATTTTTGGATTACAAGCTTAATTATTCAACTCATAATAAGTATGCTAGTACTATATTGTCATGTGCGATTTATTTGCTGTGTCAAACGAAACAGCCATATGTAAAGTATATTTAAAGCATGCATATTATGTGTTTTTCAAAATATTTTGCTTCATGGTATTCATATCTTGGGTAATGAGACTGGAGTTGTCAAAATATTAATTTTACAGAAAAGGCACATCTTATAATAGCAAACTCAGTACTCGATGCCCATTGTAAGCCAATATTGGTTGAAGAGACCATATCGACTGTTGTTAATCTATATATATATATATGTATACAAATGTGCAATATAATACATGTTATATGTTAATCAATATGTGTATCTTCACTCCCACTGTTAACCATATTTTGTGGAATTGAACATTTTAACTTTGTCATCAATGTTTATTTTGGACCGTTCACTCTCTGTGAAGAGAAATATCTTGAGTTATTCATTATGTGTAAGTATTTATAGCTACTCGAAATTGCTCCAGCATTTATGTGCATAAAAATAAGTTTTTCAAGATTAAAAATAGTTTTTAAGCTGTGTCCTTAAACTTATTCAACATTGTGACGTAACGCTGGCGATGATGTCATCAACGCCCTCATCAGACGTCACTTATTGGATGGGGGACGTAGCACTGGATTGCCTCGAGAGGTATGGTAGCTGGAAGGTGAGGCAGTATTTTATATCACAACACTGTGAATGCCAGAGTGATTGTAGTGTAAATTAACATTATTGTATGACAATGGTTTTAGATGTTTATTAGCTATAGGCATTGTTAGGAAATATGTTTACACGGCCTCACTGAAACTGACAATAGGAGTGGGTAACAATGAAGCGATGGGGTGAGTTATTTATCACTTAGAAGAGACAAACAAATGACGTCAGGGTAGCGTGCCTTTCTTTAGAAATGGAGAGAATATCTTCCCTAGAGCATATGTGTTTGTAATTATGATTGGCTTACAAAACACACGCTAATGTTGGCGCGATTTGGTAACCAATAGCAGCTCTATTATAATGTTTAGGCATATCTGGGTGAGGGAGTATAAATTCTTGAGCCAAAAGCAAGTAACGCGCAGTACTACAGAATCATTCACGAGGTAAACGTCGCGCAGTTCAAAAGAATCATTCACGAGGTACACATTACGCAGTTCTCAGCAATCTCTCGCGAGTTACACATCAAGCAGCTCTACAGAATCATTCAGGAGGTAAACGTCGCGCAGTTCAAAAGAATCATTCACGAGGTACACATCGCGCAGTTCTAAGCAATCTCTCGCGAGGTACACATTACGCAATTCTACAGAATCTCTTGCGTCGTCAAGCTAGTTACAAAATCTGAAGTACGCGACAACTATTACGACAGTAATTACATTCGGAAATATATAAAAGTTTCAGTCAGGCGTATTTAAAGATTACAGATGTGAACTACTTATTAAGTGTGATGGTAATAAAAGTGTGAAAACAAATTCTTTTGTCAGTGTTATCTTTTAGTAACAACTCCTTTCCGTTTACACGCCCTGCTCAGAGATATTTGCTCGACTGAGTAATAATAGCTAGCCGGAGGACAAAGAACCCAAAATTCAAAATAGTAAAACAATAACAGGCTCTCAGCAAATAAGATAACACGAAGGGATTGCTGCGACATAGCGTAATGAAAGGGTGAAATTATAAAGCATGTAATTTCTATTTCCAAACTTTGTAATATTTAATCTATCTAATATAAACTAAACTACATTTCAAAAAGAAAGATAAAACAGCCTGTGGGTTAACTGTGTGGCATAGGAAGACCGGTGGTGCACCTTTGTCACGCCTAGCGCCAAGTCTAGGTCGCAAATTAACATTAAATAAATTTAAGGAATTGACCAGCAGAGAGTCCCGCTAGGCCAGTGGTTGGTCGACAGAGTACCGTCAAAAGCCCAAAATTTAAGCACCCGACAATATACTGATTAGTTTCTAGCTTATAACTGACGTAAGCGTATGTCAGCAGAAATTACGTAGTTCACCCACGTGTGGACATGAAGTGATCTTTTAACCTAAGCCGCGTGTCATCTAATCTCTGATTACTTAAACATTTGGAAATTAATGCTCAAGAAAGCTAAAGTACATTTACAAGAGCTGCTTGAAGTTTGTCCCCAATATCTCAAACTTTATAAAATCATATTTATCACAATCTGTTAAAATAGAATTATAAATGTTATAATGTTTTACCAAATAATGTTAAAGATCTTTCGTTCTGCATATTAAGAGAAACAGTAAAATCCGCATTGTTGTCATAACCTTTTTACAGTCTCAATGAATTTTATTACAGCAGATTGTTTTAATGCTTTATGTAGCATATGTGTGATTCTAATTTTTTTTGTTGCTATACAATTTGTTATTGTCATGGCAAATGAACAGATATATCTATGTGTCGGTTTTAAGCAGCTTGCGTAAGATAAACATTTCTCTTAAAGATGCCAACAGCGGGCACCAGAACCATCAGAATCCAAGTCCTTATAATCATGTTCTTGTCCAGCAAAACGTTAGTTTGACTAAGAGTAAAGCTTGGTTTTACAATTTAGCTATTGACATGTTCAACAGCTTACCTGTAGCTACCCATATCGTAGGTAGATATAAGTGTGCAATGAACAATTGACTTTTTTAAACCCATTTTATTATATTGATGAATATTGTTTCGCAAATTTTAGCATGGTGTTTTAATTTGTATACTTGAATTTTATCCATACCACTAAATTGGTGCTGATAGTGCTAAACAAAACAAATTGAAAAGAAGAAATAAGAAAAATTGAAATTGAACTCCTGGAAGACGCAATAGTTGGGAGTCTAACAGGGCCATCTAGTGCAACTAAAAATTTCTCCACAGACTGTGATTTGGAATTTTGTAGATACTGTAGTAATCCGCTCCTTGTTTCCTGGCCACATACCTGAATATTCAGCTTCACAACGTTTTTCCATTACGCAGTTTTAATACTAGAAGTATGATTGTGTCATTTTTTTCTGTCTTTTATCATACATAATTATAATAATTATTGTTCCAAAATCCTCCGTTGCAGTCTGTTCTTGTCAATGATTTTTCATGTCTGTTAAACACATCTGCAGCCAAAACTGAGGTCCAGTGCTGAGGTAATATTGACAGAGTTGACTATGTGTATAATTCGGATTTTAATAGGCATATACTTAATGTTTACGACAATTTAAGTCTTATGATTGTCATAGTAGACTGGTGATGTAGTGAAAGAAGGTTTAATTTCAACTTATATAAAATCAATTACACAATAACTAAGGGTTTGTTTTTTCTTAAATATTTTCTTGTTTTGTTTGAGTATATTAAGTTCAGGTGGGCGTATTACTTATATTTGGGAAGTTCTTTAAAATGAATCACACTTCTTCTTCTTCTTCTACTACTTCTATTTTAACTCATTATTCGCCACTTTGTAAGACTTCCACCCGAAAGGGCTTACAAGCCAATGCCTTGGTTTAGTAACCTGGCAATGAGCAAGCAAACTCTGTATCACAGCATATCCAGGAGGGTGATCAGCCCAATTTCTTGGGTCAGTAGTCTTTCGAGGAGCAAGCAAATTCCGTATCATAGTTTATCCAGTAGAAGTGATCAGCTCAAAGTCTTGGGTCAGCAGTCTGCCGAGGACAACAAAACGCTGTATCATAGCTTATCCAGTAGGGGTGATCAGCTCAAAGTCTTGGGTCAGTAGTCTGCCGAGGACAACAAAACGCTGTATCATAACTTATCCAGTAGGGGTGATCAGCTCAAAGTCTTGGGTCAGCAGTCTGCCGAGGAAAACAAATCGCTGTATCATAGGTTATCCAGTAGGGGTGATCAGCTCAACGTCTTGGGTCAGTAGACTGTCGAGGGGCAAGCAATCTCTGTCTCATGGCATATCCAGGAGGGTGATCAGCCCAACGTCTTGGGTCAGTAGACTGTCGAGGGGCAAGCAATCTCTGTCTCATAGCATATTCAGAATGGGTGTACAGCCCAACCTTTGTATCAGCAGTTTCCCGAGGAGCAAGTAAACTCTGTATCGTAGCATATCCAGTATGGGTGATCAGCTCAACTTCTTGGGTCAGTAGTCTGTCGAGGGGCAAGCAAACTCTGCACCATAGCATATCCATTATGGGTTTACAGCCCAACGTCTTGTATCAGTATTCTGCCGAGGAGCAAGCAAACTCTGTTTCATAGTATATCCAGTATGGGTGTACAGCCCAACGTCTTGTATCATTAGCCTTCCGAGGAGCAAGCCAACTCTGTATCATGATTTCCAGGTTGTGTGATCAGCCCAATGCCTGGTATGGCGGTGAAGAAGATGGAAATGAAATGTAGTGATGAAAGGGATGATAAGAAAATTTGCAGATATAATTATCCAACCCATCCTAGCGACAGCGGAAACTTGCGAATAAACCTTCGGTCAAATTGGTCGGTCCCTTTGTGCCAGCGACCGTCCGAATGCGGGCCACAGACCTTACCACCTGATACATCCCGCCCAATTTAAAGGCGCTACTTGACTTAAATCGAATTTAGAAAACCCTTTGCTTTTTGCGCCCAAATAATTAAGGTATCTTTATATTTCTCATTTCGCAACTGTTTCTCTTCTAATGCGCACCCTATTGAAATATAAACAAATTGCGTATGTGTATTTAATTTACCTTAAATTTTATTCTATGAATAACAGTTTAACGCTATTTATAAACTTATGTGTTTTGCTGTGCTTTGCGAATATAAATAACAATCATTGGATGATATTATGAAATATCACTGCGAAAAGGGAGTGGTATATAATTGGGGGAAACTATGAAAACACATCACAAAACCGAGTTCCTTCTATTCTGTAGTGCGGCAAAAGAATATTTAAGGGTCTCTTGCTAATACCTTCGTTATTATATCAAATACGGCATCTTATTCATTAAAATTTATTTTGAAAATCATATCTGAACCATTGATGAATTTAACAAGATTTTGAAAGCGCGTTTAAAAATGCGGTATCAATCATATATTTAGTTTGGAAGTAAAGGAATTTGCAACACCCCGAAATTTGTCTAAAGATATTGCTCATACGATAGCAAAATAAATAGTGAAAAGCTAAGCGTTTATATTAAATCCATGAGACTGCGATTCATAAAGAACTCAATGTGTCAGGCAATGTTAACTTTTTGGGTTAATTTCATTACAAAACTTTAACAATTAAATGAAGATAGGCAAGAAAAATAACAGTTTCAAATGATAAGGGTAATCAACGATTTTGATTACGTTGCAGGTCAGTAATAATAGGAATATTCAATTAAATACTGTGATATATGCGGAGTATAATAGCAGCAAAAAGCAGAACTGGTGGATAACCTAGATTCGTAACTCTGAAAGCAACATGTCACAAACACACCATCTTATTTCTTATTAGATCTGCATCCCTTAAAGCGAATTGTTCATTCGTGATCTTCACGGATGAAGAGTAACAATTTAATTTCTGGAGTTAATGTGTTTATATCACTTTCCTTTTACGGACAAAACTGTCGCTCTTATTTCAGACACTGCTTAAGGCCCATGATTGTCGTCCTCGGTGGTCTAGAGTACCATCCAGCCTCTAGTTTCCGAGGTCGAGAGTTTAAACCCAGTGGAGTTCGATGAAATCTCTCGGGCGTAAAAATCCTTCGGAAGGGAAGTAAAGCCGGTGGTCCCGTGTCGTAAATTTGCGGCACGTAAAAGAACCTCAAGCTTGATAAAGAGGCCTCTGAGAAAAATTTTCAGTCTTTCATGCCCAATATAGAATGGAACGCAAAGGACCACATCAGTTAAAGAGCGTCCATATACAATAGAGTTAATTCAGTTTCTTTGTCTCGACATTGGTATCCCAAATAGCTTCAATATCCGGTTTTCTGTAAATTTCTGACCTAGTTTGATTAGAATACTTTTTTCCACAGTTCTGCGGAGCTTCATCAGAAGAGTTATATGAATGCCAAAGTAGATTACTAACATTACAACAAGTCTGGAAAGGTAGAATCAGATGACTGAAAAATTCAATGCCATAGCCGGGATTTGAACCACGGATCTCCCGTGGGAGATCCGTGGTTCAAATCCCGGCTATGGCATTGAATTTTTCAGTCATCTGATTCTACCTTTCCAACCCTGTCCAACACACGGCTTGTGTGAAAGAACAATTAATTCCATTACAACAAGTCTGTTCATTATTGTAAGGTGATGAGTGGAGACGTGCAGTGCTGGGACCAGGATGTAGAGCATCCACATAGCGACCTGACGTACTATCTTTGTAATGCATTAAATTTATTTGCTCTGGACTCTCACATAACATAGTATTTGTCGTAATACTACACAACTAGCTATAATGGAATGTAATCATGTTGAGTTCACCCAAAATTTCTAAAATATATCTTTTGTTTCTCGTGCCTAAAAAACTTCAATTTCCTTGGTTGTCGAGACCTTCTAGCATGCAGATATAGTGCTTCCTTACATTCACTGTAAGCTAATGTAAACATTTGCAATGCATGAGTGAAGTAAATTTCTTAACATGGTAATGGTCTTCAAGATTTATACAGACATGCCTTTGAATGTCGGTATTTAAAGTAAGATGTTATTGATTTCGTTAGGAATGATTGACAATTGAGATAGGCATATTCCCTGTTATGTTTGCAGTAATTGCAATTAATATCTTATAAAGCATTCAGTTATTAAATTTCAATCGTATTATAGGGTTTGTAAGACAGCGGGAGGAATTACAACGCTATTCAAAATAAATAAATAAATAAATAAGCATGTAATTTACCGCTCTCAAGGAGGAGCTTCATCAGAAAGAGGTTTCATTATTTTGTATAATTTTATATTAATGGGCACAGGTTACATAAACAATGACGTTCCCTAAAATAATTATACGCTGCTTGGAACTCGATCCACAATTCTCCACCACTACTGATCAGCAGCAATACCCTTTAACGAGAACAGCTATTCTAAGCACAGAAGTATCGTTTTGGTGTTTATGCATACGTTTGTAAGCAAAGCATTTAACACTGGAATCATTCATATTTATGGCCCACTACTTAATAAAAACACAATAACCACATATTTTCTACAGCTGTACTGAAATTGAATTTGCAATATTTGCCGATTTGTTTGCAATTATTGCTGAAATATTCCTTATGAGAACTACTAGGTAAGCTGATGGTGCCGCCTTGCATAACAAGGGAAGCATATGACAAATTTCATTCTCATATCATCTATGCAAAAACACCTGATATTTAGATAACCCTTTGCGCAGGTCGCATTGGAGTTGACCATTTACTTTTGTGAAAGATTAGTACATACCGTATGGGGTCACTAAGGTTTTTGGTTCGTGCTTCGAAGGCATTCAAAAATAAATTTAAGCACCAAACGTAAACTTTTGCATCACTGAAAAGTACTTTAAGTAATAAAATGGTCAAATTATATTAAACACAATTGAAAGAATAATAATTTTCACTGTTCCCCTTTATCTGATTATTACATATATATGAATGCAATATTGGAAACTTGTATTTATTAAATTGAAAGTTCAATTTTTATAACTGGATTATATAAAAGCCTTTTATAGTAAATTTCAAATAGAATTCCAGTTTCTAGCTTATATGCTTGAAATTTTGAGCAAAGCTTCAATCAGCATACACTAAAAACGTTATATGCATTTTTTAAAAATATTCATATTCTGAAATATTTTCCTATTATACCTAGTATTCATAAAAGCATTGATTTAAACAGGCATATTTTTGTTATTATAGTAAGAACTTACAGCTCCCTCACATTGTTTTGTTTATTGCTGTATGTAAGCATGTTCAATGAATTCTTTCGGAAGTTCTATTATTAGTGGTTAAGCAACTTTTAATACATAATTACTCAGTTTCCAATTCTAAAATTATATATTTGCATGTCATGTATTGGAGGACAGTTGGGAAATATATTTTAAAAACATAGGTTTCAGAACTTTAAAATTATCAGGGCCACTAGTAATCTAAATAATCAAAATAGTATCCAGTGAAAACATTCATGTACAGATTGTATAGCAAGTTCACTGGAAAAGTTTTAACCCTATAGGGTACAACATTTAAGAGAGAATATAACTACAGAATAAAAAATGAAGTTTTGGAAATATCTGTAAAGATACGGACGGATCCTTAAAATATTTTTCCTGATTGTCGTTTAGATTTTTATATGGCAGTTTTGAACAAGCTTAAAGCTGAAAATAGCTGAATATTGTGATAACAACCTTAAGACATTTGTACTCCTTTTAGGTATCTCTTCCGGTAGAGTAAGGACTAGAATAAGATATAGTGAATCACTTACAAGTCACAGCAAGTCTTTATTGGCCGTAACATAAGTCTTGTCTAACGTTGTGTTCCAGGTAAGACCCGAAGCCTTGTTTTATAAAATCAACAGTGTAGTTAGGAAAATGAGTGAATGAGGTGTTGAAGGTGTATACATGTACTTAGCACCTGCGTCTCCAGCCGGCTTTGACTGATGACGAAGAAGATGCAAGAGGCGATGCGGAGTTTACGACAACGTGCGTGAGGCCGGCGGTATCATGTCTACTTATGCCGTTAACTGCGATGGACTACGTTTAACCGCCCCGAGGTACCCATCGGGCTTTCGAAGCTTCTGGAAGATCTGTTTAGTCGTGGGTCAGACTATTCTGGTACCCGGAACTTTTCCTGTTAATGTGGCGGCTTTCCTTTGTCCGCATACCAAGCAAATACAACTTTGTCCAGTCCAGAAGTATCACATACTGTTAGCGCATCTCCGCCGATTCATGGAGCCCTTACGTTACAAATCCGTTCCTTAGTTATGCAGTCCTTAGTAGTATTATACACATTTCATACATCATAAGTAATCTATGTACAATTGAAACTAATTGCTTCATAAACATATAAAATATTATTTCATAAGCCTATACAACATCTCCATGTCATATATACCATGACAGAATATCAAAAATGAGAATTAGTTTTCTCAGAATAAACTGTCCCTAGCTAACTTTATTTCACCCAAATGTTAAACAGTGGACTTGAAGATAGTGATTAAGTGCAATCGGCTCGCATTTAGTGTCTCAACTACCCTTTCACACCAAAAAACATCTAAATTGGCAGGAGATATTATATTACTTTTTCTGCCACTTCTTTAAATCTAAAAGCCTGTAATTTAACCTCTACTGATTATGAAAAAGTGTTGAAATGTTAAATGCCTATACCGATATTTAATTACTAATAATTTATCAAAAAGTTATGTATAAAGGCTGTTCCGTAAGAAAAAAATAAAACTAAATTTAAATAAATACACAGTTTACGACGAAAATTTTACTAAGGATTAACAATGTTCTTGAAAAATCATTCTTGAAGCTCCAATTGCCATTAGGCAAGCGTACTCCTATACAATCATTTGAGAAGATTGTTTTAAAGACTGAAGAACTAGCTTAGTAAAGTATACTTTATTTGTAACCGGTATGTGACTGATGCACTCTTAACACTGGTAAACGATGGAAAATATCTTTCATAGGTATCACGTATAAGTTAGTAATGACAATAAAATATTTTGCACAACATTCATGATTCCTTTAGCGTTATAAAGCAACTCGATGGGAACGTGTTAATTGTCAACCTATTTCTTATTTATTCGTCTCCGAATGCTTCTGGAAAACATTTCTGTATGTAGAACATTTGCCGTGCGTAAGAGACCGACAGTCGGTATGGCAGGCCAAGGACCTTGGCGAGTTGTAGCACCACAGGATTTTCTCATAAAGAACATTAGGGTAACTTTTCTGTTCCCTGTCTTCATTTAACGGTTCACATATATTTCCTGTGTGCACCAATCCTCTGGAGACCTTTCAACTTCTAGTGCTGCATACGACTCCTCCACACATTAGTAATAACATGTTCCATTGTTGACAGTAAAAGTTCCATATTTGACGATTTTATGCGGTGCTCTGCCACCTAGCTTCATCTGTTTCACTTCTGTGGAAATTTTATCACATTCCGCATCGCTAGTAAACAGCGTGCATAACAACAGTGTAGGGTCGCAAGACTGTAGTACACCACATTTAAATTCTGAGTTGCACTCAAAGTATTTATTTTACGAAATAGGTTGCTGAAGAAAAATCCATAACTTAACTGTCCTGATATCACCGAATATCCGATGAATGTCCCGTACAACTTATTTTCAACGATCTGCTGCTCAAGAAATATATACACATTGCAATATTTCATTCAGGGGCGCCAGGTATCGCTGTGGTTGCGTTTGCAACTCTCGTTATGAGGGTCCAGGGTCCTATTCCTGACTCTGGGGTGGCAATTATAAGTCGTCGTATCCGCGCCTTCAACTCGAACTTGCTCTGAAGCATCTCTAAGGCCCGAATTGGTTCGAAGTTCACGGTAAAAGTTGTGGGTCCTCTCGTTTCACCGCCATCCTTATCATCACCCTACCATCGGAGGTAATGGACTCCTCGGTTGGCTGACTTCACCTTAGAAATTGGTACAGTCATCGCTTGATGGGATGAGGTAACCCCAAAGGTCATAGGCCACATATGGGGAGGGTTAGAAACGACGACAATATTTCATTCAGTGTGCCACGTAGAATTACCTCTTACGAGCATGTTATAGACGTCTAAATCTCTTCCATCTAGTATAGCATCAGCATTCATCAATCTTTGGTAACTAAAATATAATAGAACAGTTCAAAAGGGAAAGTAAGGAATTGGAGGCTACAAGAAAGGAACTTATAAGCTACTAAATTGGGAAGACGTAAGCATGAAATAATGTTCCACAACTAAAAGTAGATTAGAGGTCAATGTTAATCACTTGTCTCAAAGCTTAAACAAATGGAAATAACTATTAGAAGAGAAAGTAACAAACTGTAATGTGACACACATAAACAATGGATGAATGATGTTGGTCGTGATTATTCACATGAATGAGCAGCTCAATTTCTGGACACTGCCTTGTATCTGTATGCTTTACATTTTCTTCGCATATTTGATAACAAATAAATATATTACATAATCAATAGGTACCATATACTGAACTAAAATGACTTAAATTATTATTGGGAGATTGCATGTGAAATACAACCTCATACGCTACTCCACTGTCCTCTAACTTCTCCTCTTCTAAAAAATATGTTACCCTTTAATTTACCTTAAATTGGGGTTTATGTTGTATTTCTTATGTTTTTTATGCTGTGCAAGCTTCGTTATTTATTTTTCTTTTACCACAAATTAACCTTGCTAATAGCACCGAACTTGTTTCATTTAAAGCATCCGTTACTTGCCCATTGTTTGAACAGATTAGGAAAACAAAGCCGTAATTAAGGGTTAAATTCCCAACCTGGTACGGCTACGTGCTTCGTTTGTAAAATACTCTTACCCTCTTGAATCCTCTGTAGAGTAGATCATGTTCCGAAAAGATAATCAAAATAAAAAAGGTTTTCTCGAGAGCAAACAGAAGTTAGCATCCCAAAGGTCAAGCTTCTTGTTTCTCTCCTTCATCATTTTATAAGCGTTCTGAGGAACCTCAAGGGAGACAAGCAAAGTATTCACGATATCACGAGTTTGAGTTATTTATGCCGCTATTGCTTTTTCAGTGGTAAGAGCGAGACTGCTGAAAGAAAAATAATCAGATGCCGTAGGAACATGCGTCTAGAAAAGAGATTACTGCGTGTCTCGGTAGCTCAGATGGTAAACGTGACTGACTTGAGGCGGTTCAAATCCATTTTGGCTTTAGCGGAGAAAGTAGCAATGAAAATGAAGCATTGTATTATGCACGAAAAGCCCTGGAGTATCCACACAGTCGGTAACATCTATAATTTTATGCGGCTTACATTGAGTCTGTTGCTCAAGTGTTCTCGGTTTGAACCCCTTCATATAATCTAGAGGATTTATATTCATGTAATTTTCCTTTTAAGGAATTCCTTATTTTATGATCGCATCACGTTTCTGTCACAATAAAATAAAATTGACGAAATACAATTCAGAGCTATTTAATGACACACAAAGGTAAAATCTTCAAAAAGTTTACACTTTTTATGATCATGAAAGACTGTAAACACTTTTTAAATGTAATAATAATATACATACCATTCTAAGGATTCTTAACACTATAACACATAGTTATGTGCACGTATTTGTCACGTTTCTAGGGATTTCGAGAAAAGCTGTCAAGAAGAATATGTTACAAGGGTATTCCCACTGGGTTTATAAGCAATGATTCTCTCTTACGAGAATACATAATGATAGCGTAACATAGAAAGAAGAATGCGCAATTATGGCACAAATAAATAGTGAGACTGAAGGAATCCATTCTACTATACGATTGCTGTATCAAAACGGTTTCAGTGAACACCTTCGCATTAACTGCAAACTATTGTGCAGCTCGTGACCTCTGAAAATCTACACCCAATCCTTATAACAACGGGATGAGTAGATTTTTGACAGGCGTCAGGAAGGTGTTTAGATCGCACATGAGCATCAGGGAAGCCGTAGCCGATTTATCATTCAGCAACACTTTCCTTTATAGAACAACTGAAGTACAGAGATAGCACACATAAAAATTTCAGTTATTTCAAGTTAGCAGAATTTGACTTTCAGATCAGACTTACCTAATGCCATGCGATTATACATTGTCAGTTACAGCAGCTGGATTTATTTCGCCAAGTTTTTTGATCAGTTTAAAGTACCTTCATCAGTGGTGGCCGCATTAACTGTCACATATTTACATTTTGGAATGGTGTGATACTCAGCAACAACACCTGGATTTCATCCCTCAAGGTCTGTGGTCCGATGAAGATATCTTCATCTATACTAGGGGCATAAACCGGCGCTACATTACATATTGCGCCGTCTGTAACAACACCCGGATTTTATCCGCTAAGTACATTGGTCTGCTGATACTAGCTTCTAGACTTCTGGCAGCATAAACCGGCACAGCATTACGTATTACAATGAGGTGATATGCTGCCTGCAACAACAGCCGTATTTCATTCGCCAAGTTGTTTGATAGCAAGAAAGTACCCCCATTAACACTGGCGGCATATATCCCCACAGCATTATCCCTTGCAGTGTGATGATAGGCTCTCTACAACAACAGCCGGAATTAATACAAGTTCTTTGGTCAGATGAACATAATGTGTGACGTATACGGGTGCTTTATGTATGAATATAATGTATAACTTATACTTATATGTAGGAAACCGTTCTTTAGAAATTTGCAATGAGAGCCATTTTGTAATTATATATAATTGCAAGTGAGGTAAAAATCCTTGAGGCCTCAAAGACTATCCAAGAGGTACATATATTTTGTCCCTTACCCAAGGAACAATTATATAGCTTGTTACACGGCAATAGATGTTATAGGTTACACAGCGGCGAGGGACACCTCGCATAGTATGTGCTACATAGATCTATTTTTGCAACCACTTCGAAGGAGGAGGTAATGAAGTGAAGAATCACAGGAGGCTACAGGTCGCAGGCCGAATGACAAAAGATACGTGCGGAAGCTCCAAACAGTTTCAAGCTCGAAGACACATGCCAGTGCTGGAGCTACCTAGAGAGTGCTATGAACTGCCCGTCGACCAAGCAGCCCTAAAATTTACACGGGGAATACTCCTTCCTTTGAACAAGAATCCGCGCTTTCTGTCCAGTAACGCCATACGCCACGAAACCAAGAAGCACACCTGAAAGATGAAAAGGGAACACGATGAAAGCGAAATAATGGAACAAAATCGTGGTAGATGAGAAATCACCTCAGCATTCACTTACCTACCAGGGAAAATCATGAAAAACAGAACTCTCAGGACGAAGCATTAGGTCAGGGTGTTCAATTTTTTAGCCAGATGTTTGGATTTCGTATGGGTATGTATGTTTCTATAAGAAAACATGTACCATTGTTCTATACTATTCTCGAATATTCCATTTTGTATACTTGTGTAACTGTCTTACTGTTTTTCATGTTCTTTACTGGTAAAAGTCTCCACCTTCATTATTTGTCTTCAGAATTGTATTAGTAGTCCCAAAAGCGGTAAGTGATTGTGAGCACTCCGTAAGAGATCTACAGGACACTACCTCAACTGTTTTATTAAATTTTCTTCCTATCTCTTTACTGTAATTAGTAGTTGAAACCACCCAAGCACCTTTGTTCAATTTGAGTGCGGCTTACATCAATCTCCTAACCAACAACTATCCCTAACAACTCAGTGTTAATGCTATCTATCCAGGCAGCTGAGACCATTTCATGGTGACAGCTCGGTGGGATAGAGAAGATCTAATTCCCTGCTTTAATAACTTCAAAAGCTGACCAAGCCTGCAGGACTTGGTTGTGAACCGATGTCGGACCAACCGTTCCTCGAAAAGATAGCGCTCTGGAGGAATCCACAAGGGCCCGTGGTATCGATTCATCATCTAGTGGAGCCAAGTCAATGGAGTGGAGGCCACTACAAGCAACCGTTGCAAAGCGCGAGCGATGACTTTGGTGTTAAGCCTGGGACAATTACGAGCGATAATTCTACCCCGAGGGGAGCCAAATAAGCCATCACGGGAAGCCAAACTATGTATCTCCATCCATGGTACATATGTGTATAATGTTTCTCGTATCAGGTTAGTCCATCAACCATGGTAGAGACTAGTGAGAGTGATTATATTTCAGCTCTTGAAGCGTTTAAATTCATTCCTAGAGCTTTTGAAGGCCATCCTAAATATTTGCGTGAGTTAATTCAGGGAGCTGAAGCCGCGAATAAAGCAGCAGATCCAAATAAACAACAACTTACCTTAGAGTTCGTTGTGTCCAGGATTACTGAAGATACGAAGTTACATATTTCCATCCAGGATGGAAAGAGACACGCGGACACACGTTAGAGCTTCTCCCAGAGAGAGCTTTTCAACAAGATGTACACTAGAGTACGACACTGGTGTTTTGTTTACATCCAAACTAGGCATTGGAGGAACTGTAGCTCAGTGGGACTTGCGCGAGCCTAGGATAGAAGTTAGAATTAGTTTGGAAAAATTGAAAGCTATACATTGCTCTAGATATACTGAAGGTGGCTTACAGCTAATAGTAGAACCTTTTAAAGGAACTTTCATTGCAGATCTTAAAGATGAGGAAATTAAATACACAGTGTTAGCTAAAGGGGAGGAGAGTTGTTGAGTTGTAAGCTCTAAAAGAAGAAGCAGGAGAACCTATTATGCTATAATATTAGGATGCTTCTGATATTACTGCAAAATATATTGGCTTTGAAATAAATAAGCCTTAGGTAAGTTCAAATCCATAGCCTTGTTTTTTTAATAATAACTGACTAAATAAACTACGAGTTAAATGTAGCTCGGAATGCAAATTTTCACCACTGCAAATATAACGAGCGTTCTAACATTTGTTTAATGCATGCAAATAACCAAAGTATGAACAATGATCGTATTAAAATGCATGGACTTGGTGACAATTAACAAAAGAGTAGAGAAAGCAGAGAGATGTCTAGTGACCTTTCGCAAAATAATAGCGATGCTCAGAGTTCGGTGAAGTACCGACAAATAACGTAACACGTACAGGGATACATATTTGCCCTAACACCAATCGATAATACAGTATCTTCTTCTAGAATCATTTTCTGAAGCGAACAATGATTCTCCTATAAGATTTATTGAGCATTACAGCAATGTTTCCGGATAAGGAACGTCCCTGAAACTATTAAAATGTTTGTCGCAATAAATGCTTAGACTTGAAAACACTTGATTGGATTAACATTGCCATGGAACCGGAAGAGAATTCCATCCACTTTCAACACATTTTTATGAACCGATTTTGGAATGCGTCCAAACAACAGCGCATCAGAGACAGAATGTGATATTGTCAATATAACTCGAGAAAATGCCTCAATGACAGACTACCTTTAACAGAATTCACCATTTATCAAACATTTAAGACCACAGATCTAAGGACAAAGTTCTATAAATCTGATTCACAACCATTCCTGCTTAGAATAACAATTATCTGTTAATGGCAAAGCCGAGATCCGTAATTGAACTCGTGGACCTCATCTCCACCTTAGAAAACTAAGAGATAGAACCTTAAGTACCATGGGATGACGACAGGACAAATAGCAACTCGCAGGACTAGAATAATTAACGCGCCGAGGCGCCACTACTATGGCAGGGATACACAACATGTGTGAGATATCAACGTCCGGTACCGATCTTCGAGACACCAGATAGGCGAAGTTATAATCCAAATTTTAAAAGTATCGGTCAAGAAAATATAAACATGTTTAGAGTGTGGTTCGACAGAAGTATCGTGGGCGTGGTTAGAGAACGAAATACAGACATTCCTGGGAACGCAAGCCAAACCCGAGGAGATACTATTCACATTCTGAAGATGAGAACTCCCTGAGATCTATGGAAAACGAAGATAATGCGCGGAGACAAAGTCGTGAAACCAGGCACGAGTTTCGCCTATAATAGATGCACGAAATACAACCATTTCGGAAAACTAGGAAGTGACTTCACGTATAGAGAAGACATGAAGGTCACTCAGTCAAGTATTTGCGAAAATGAAACATCATAATTACTACTGGAGAAATCAAAATCAATCAGCTGGAACAATTAGCATTGGACACCCCATTTATTAGCATAAATATAAGTAGTAACACCTATGTTGCGGCAGTCGATTCTGGAGTTTCTGCTAGTGTATGCTAACTTAATTTATCTAAAATTTAACTCAGAGCAGTTACAAAATTATGAGCCTCTCTAACACCAATTTGATATGGAGAGTAACTATCGAGAGAGCCACACAACTGATAAGAAAATAATGCCTTCTAAATTTTAGCGTTGAAGGAGAGAAATTCGAAGCCATGTTCTTAGTGTCAGCACATTGAATAGCGACATTATTTTGGAATGTGCTTTATTTTAAGAGTATAAGGTGCATATTGATTTCAAGAAAAGGGTTTTAAAATTGACAGTGGAACTTAAAGTCGTCACGACAAAATGTATTGAAGAAAACCCCGATACTTTAGATATGACGTCCCTAGAAAGAGAAACAATGAATACCCAGCTGTTTGTGCAGACAGTTAATGTAGATAATAACACGTGCGTGCATAAATTGGTCAGTCCAATTCATAATGTGTATACGGATGTACCAGAACCTGTTATTGAGGACAACAGCACTCACAATACCAAGAGTGAACGCATAGCTGCTGAAAGTAAACATAACAAAATCTTTACCAGATGCGATCAGGCACAACATTTAACGCAAGAGCAGTTAGCTGTATTAAAAGAAATGCTCATTAAAAATTCAAAAACATTCTCAGAAAAAACAAGAAAATGTACAGTGCAAACTCAAAAATTTGAAGTTGAAGGTATAAAACCGTTTTTTCATAAATACAACAACCTCCCGATTGGCTTAAGAGAACAGGTAGATTCTGTTATACCAGATATGATATGCCAAGACGTAATGGAAGAGGGCAATTTTACTTAAATATCTGTATTATGTTGGACTAGTAAACAAGGCAGTCTAATCATGTTAACAGCTACCCTAGACGCATGCCAGTTAAATATCTTTACGAAATCTGATCATTTCCAAAAAGGTGTTAACCAAATAATGTCCAAACCTTCCAAAGGAAATTACACTTCATCTATAGATTTAACATAGCTATTGGTAGATTCCATTGGATGATAGTGTAAGAGACTTTTATCTTCAAAGGGAACGTATACCGGTACCAACGTGTGACCTTTGGTATAAAGAACTCCTCGAATGGGTTTCTTCGTGCACTAAATGAAGTATTCAAAGACACAGTTCATGATTACCTAATTAATTATATATACGACTTTCTAATAACTTCTGAAGATTTTGAACAATACATTCAGATTTTACTTTTAAAGGCTTTAAGAATGCGGATGTTCTGTGAACTTAAAGTAATCGAACTTTTGTGATACAGGTTAGTCTTCTAGGATTTTTTATCGACGAAAGAGGAATGCGATCTGACTCGAAACGAATAGTATCTGTACAGAAAATTCCAGCGCCTGTAACATAAAACAACTTAGAAGGTTTTTCAGAATTTGGAAGTATGTAAGCCTATTTATATCCTAGGATTCCCAAGAAGTTACACCATTACAAGCCTTGTTGCAGAAAAATGTTAAATGGAAATGGGACGATGGACTGCAGAAGTGTTATGAACAGATACAACTAATATTTGAAAACCATTTTATTGGGGCGACCACAACGGATGGCAATATATTATACATGTCGACGCATCGACAAGAGGATATAAATCAATTTTAGGCCAAAAGGCACAGAACACAAATTCCACGTGATAAGCACAGCTTCCTGAAGTATAAGCACAATGGAGCGCAACTCAAGTGTTTTCGAACTAGAACTTGCAGAAATATATGGTGCAGTCAGCAGATTTTGGACTTACATTTATTTGCAGCATATTAAAGTGTACTCAGATCAAATTAGCCTCAAGTTCGTCAAACGTTGCAAGGTGACTTCATGAAAACTTTCTCGTTACGTACATGCTATTCCCAGTTAATATCTGGAAATAATTGATATTCCTGGAAAAGATAATAAATTTGGTGATCTTTTATCAAGACTGAACTTCCATAGGAGAATCCCGGAAAACATTGATAAGCCTACAAGATAAGTAAATACACTTCGTATCAACATAAAACTGAGTAAGAAATTGGAAGCGACGGTGAAGAAGTTTTCGCAGTTAGAGAGTGTGTTACATTAGGTAATTATTTTTATTAAGTTCCGCCAATGAGCAATGATACAAATGTCTGCATTGCGACACACGACGATCTTTTATACCAAGACATGGACGGGAAAACAAATGATGGGGGGTAATAATACCCAGAAATCTCGAGATGGAAATGTTTGGCGAATTTCATTCAAAATTACTACATTCGGGAACCAATAAAATCATAAATGCAATCTTAAACCTCCACATCTTAAAAGCAAGAGAGAAAGAGGAATTATACGTCATGTTGTGAAATTTGTGAAATGTAAGCTAAGTACGTAGAACTACTGCTGCAACAGAACTTCTATCAATCGTGACAAGCCTCTACAGCTTATATGTATCGATATCCACGGAGAGCTACCCCAAACCGCTTTTGGGTATAAATGCATCATTGTCTTCTACGGCATATTCTATAAATATATATGACGATATGCCCAATAAAGAAGGTAATACTAAGACCTTTTCCAGAATACTACTCCAAGAATATGCAACATAAGAAGGTGAAACTCAGGCAATTTTAACAGACAATGCGACAGTTTTCAAAGGAAAGAATTTCGAAAAACCAGTTCAAGAAACGGGTACAAAACATTACTTTGGCTCGAAATATTACTCTCAGAGCAACCAGAGAGAGAGAGAGAGAGAGAGAGAGAGAGGGCCATAAAAGAAATCGGGGTTTATTTAAGAACCTTATCTCACAAGAAGTATTCTACTTGATTGAAATATCTAAAACGTATTACAACAATCACTATTGAAACAAAATAATATATTTCGGGTTTCAAACCTTTGGAGATGATGAAAGGAACAGCAATGAAAACCACTGAAACCACCATTTGGCCGATTATAACCATTGATAAGAAACTGAAAATAGTAGAAGAAATGTACACATTAACAAAGCAAACGAAGGAAATATCTGCTAAAAGAAAGAAAGATCGCTATCTACAAAAGCAGAAAGGAAAATTTTGGATTATTAAATCGGAGGATCTTATATTAAGGAATATAATCTTATCGAATAAAGTTAAGAAGGAAAACCAGCGATTTATGTTACATTTTAAGGGACCATACGTCGTCATCAAATTGTATTCTACATACGCGTATGAGTTGAGCATATTCACACTAAGATGCATATTGTAAAAATATACATAAGAAATTTAAACAGAACGCAGCAGTGTAGATGGCAAATACAGATCAATTTCAGGAGAATGAAAGAGAACATTCCGACTAGGAGAACAAAGAAGAATGAGAAAATCATAAGGGACCAAATGGAGGGAAATTCTAGAAGAAAAGAAGAAAGAGAGAATGCTACAGAATTACGAAAGAGATGTACTATTTATGTTCATAGAACAATTCAAACCGAAATTGAAATTGTGTTCTTTTTATGAGCGCTCTTTAATTACTATGGTCGTTAGCGTCCCATTCTATATTGGGCGTGAAAGACAAGTAATTTTGCTCAGAGGCCTCTTTATCAGGCTTGAGGTTCTTTTACGTGCTGTGAATCTACGACACGGGACCACCGGCTTTACTTCCCTTCCGAAGGAAGCCATGCTAAGGATTTTTACGCCCGAAAAAAATCCATTGCCCTCCGCCGGGTTTGACCCCGCGACCTCGGGAACTAGAGGCTAGCTTGGTAAACACTACACCACGGCGGACGACATTTAAACCGATCACATGTATATGCCACTAATGTAAATAGTACTAATTAAGAATGTCTTAGTTACATATATTTGCAGCATATAAGGAAATGTCACGTTATATATTCTGTTTTATTTTGAAATGTTCAAATAATATATAGACGGACTTCAAATTAAGAAGAAAACATTAACCGTATTAAAATCACTTATGGGTAAGCATAACACTTTAATATGTTTACAATGTTTTATTATGGATTATGTAACCTTGTGTATTAGAGTGACATACGGTTTTTATTATCAATGTATGTAAAGCATGTACTCATCCATGCACATTTCAGCGGATAAAAAGCCCTTTTTGAGTGTGAAGTGAAATTTCTGTGAATCATGTATTCCATTGAGGTGAAAGTGAAAACCTAGGTCAAGTAGGAGCATAAAGAAACTTCCGAACGGATGTGCCAACATGAGGAAAGAAGACCCATAAACCAGTTTGCAAACGAAGTTCATTCGACTAAGAGGAATGACAGACAGGATAACAAACCTCCAACTGTCAATATTTGTAAACAAATGGTGGTACTGAGAGGGAATGTTATGAATTACCTTCAACTGCTCATATTTCTTAAGGTTTTGAAGCCAATCATAAGGGGCATATGAGGTGGTACATTAGCCGCTCATAATTATATGTAAATGTTTATTGTCACATTCTATTCTAATATTTATCATGCTTTGTAAACCATGTAGATTATTTAATTGTTAATTATAAGAAAGTTTTATATTTTTGTAACCCATACTGTTAAGGAAACTTCCAACCATTTCAAGTATGCTTTTCGGCGCAGTTATTAAGAGAAGGCTGTTTTGCGACAGGCCTTTATTAAAAAGCACTATCGCAATATATGCGGGCAAGAAACACTCAAACTTTCACTCCCGGTTTTCACAAAGAAATACGCAATTAGGGGCTTTTTCTATTATACTCAACCATGTGTCAGAGAATCGAGAAATAAAATTTAAAGACTTAGTGCCCAAAAACTTCCCTCAGCTGCAAAACCCGTCGAAAAAGAATCAATGGGAAAATAGGAATCAAATAAGTGGGCTAAGAAGGAATTCCATATAACGTCACTGTCACAAAGCAAACTAGTCAGATATCACATTACCACAGAGGCACACTCCGCGCCTGACGTGAGAAGAAATTTGCACCGGAATGCATAGTATGGTTTATATGTGGGTTTCAACGATTTAGTGCGCATTATTAAGTTGTCAATTGATTTATAGTTAATTAGAGATAAAATTGACAGCAATTTATTGGATAATATGACTATTCTACATTATATTCTATATTAGTGTGGAAGTTTCCTAGTAGAACCTAAAAATTGTTATAAAGTGCACCCCCTAGGGACTCACTTTCTGTGAGTACGAGTTTGGTGTGCCCGGGGTCCCAAGTCACTCTCCAGCATATCACCCCCTCCGCCCTCATCTACTATTTGTTCCTCGTTTGTTAATGATCCTCTTCCTCTTCTAGGTTCATTCTGATTCTTAGTTTTTACGGTGTTGGTTTTCTTAACTCCTGTCTCGCCAGCAGGAATCTTTTCTGTCTCCGTAGTTCTTTCCCACGTTTTAAGCGCGGCTTCCGACTCGTGTGTTCTACGGGGGTCTCAGGGGCGAAGGTCGGGCGGAAACCTCGCACTGCCTCTGTGTGTAATCTTAGGTGCGGAGCCCGTCAACGCCGTCATGTACACCCACGTAGCTCTCTGGGGGCTCGGCGTGTGTTAATTCTCTGGCGACCGAGTGTCGCCGGATTTGTATCACAGGCCAGATGTATTACTGCTGACGGAACCCCGGTGTAATCAACCAAAAGTCCCCTAAATTCGCGTCTGTGTCTTTCTCGCAGCGCGGCCTAGAATGGGAGCCATGGACGGTTATTCCCATGGAAGGGGCTTCAAGCCGGGGTAGGTGTGGTGAATGGCTTACACATATGGATCAGCAGTGGGGATTGGGTAGTAGTCTTTCTTAAGTACGCCTTGAGATCGGTCTTGGAAGGGTTCCCACGACGGCGCAGATCGTGAAGTTGTGGTGTCTCGTTTTTAACACTCTGATGGCTGGCTGACGCCGACGGTTCCGGATGGGGTCTATTCATCACGTATCCGCTTAAAACCCTTATCATTGACTCTTTTTTGGTTGTGATCTAAGCAAGTGATAGTAAAACGTTTAAGTGTCTTAGCCCTTTTTACATCAAACGTGAGGTGGGTCGCATCTGTGGCCAGCTAAAGAACGCGAAGCGACTTTGAAACGGTATGTTGTTGATCGAGACGAATAATTACGAGATGTCCCAGAAACTGATGAAGTCGAGTTTGCTGGACTCCTATCCCATCCGGGTAGCCACACAAATCGCTAAACTCTTGTAGGAGGTTGTCACCACCTCCTGTCTGGACGATTTTTCCAACGAAGAAATAATTACTTGCCTCTCCGATCAACGTGTATGTCAGGCGTACCGGTTATCTCGCAAGAAGAAAGGTCAGGAATACCCGTTACAGACCGTGCTTCTCACCTTCAAAGGTGCCGTGTTACCGGAGTATATTTTTGTGACTACGAACGTGCCGCCATACGGCCATATATCTCGAACCCAATGTGCCGATTTCGGTGATGAGGTTGAGGCATACTAACGGCTCGTGTACCCATCCTGCTATTTGTGAGCGGTGTGCCTACCTGCCTATGACGCCGCGGTCTCCGTTCGAGGACCTAGTTGTATTAACTGTGGAGGATGTCATCCGTCTAGCTCGCAACAGTGTTAGAAGTCCTTGGGCGCAAAGTGCATACAGGAGCTGCGCGTTAAGGAACTCCTCACCTCTCCTGAAGCACGGCGGCGCTTTGCGCAAATTTAACCTGCAACCACCACTGAAAATTCATTCGATGTCCGCCGCTGTCCT
The DNA here is from genome assembly GCA_030765065.1 of Deroplatys truncata. NCBI lineage: Eukaryota > Metazoa > Arthropoda > Insecta > Mantodea > Mantidae > Deroplatys > Deroplatys truncata. The sequence continues at coordinate 704,160,380 of CM060990.1, forward strand.
GTTGACACTGTTGGCTTACGTCTCATGCCCGTTGTACATCCTTCAACACAAACGGGGTTGACAGCGAGTACCCCTCCATTGTCTCGCGTTGACAATACGGCACAGTTTTGGTCTTCAGCAGTGTCCTCATGAGCCTCCAAACCGTCTACGAGCGCTCGCTCATCAGCGTGGTCTGCTGAGGTTGTTCGTTCTCGACCTCAACCTAGACTGAGTAGTCGCACTTCCTCTATGAAATCCCGGTTCCGCTCCACGAGCTGCAGGGAATCTGTCGGCTCCAGGGCATCGGAGTGTTTATCTGAGGATGGGAATTTTACAGTCGTCGGTCCGAAATCCGTCAAGGTAAGGAAGAATTTGAAGCGAACTCCTTAACTTTTTCTTTCAATGGAAAACCTCCCATGGAACATTAAGGGTTCCAAGCACGCCATCTGGATATACAGGTTTAGTTTCCCAACATTTTCCCTCAATCGTCTGTTTTCAAGAAACCCATTTGCAGCCTACTTGCGCTTTCATTTTTCGGCGCTTTTCCTGTTTTAGGCATGACTCTGTTGTTGGACAGTGTACCAGCGGTGGGTTGCTATTTTGGTGGCGAATAATATTTGTGCCACGCTGCGCACAACATTGTCGGCTGTGCCTGTACATGTCCAATTGGAGGACGTCTGATTCTCTGTTTGTAAGATCTATCTATCACCGCTTAGTGTCTTTCAAGCGCACGAACCTGGGCGCTTTTGGCAGAGATTCCCCACCGCTACTTTCAATTGGTGATCTGAATGCCAAAAATTCTCTCTGGGGTTCCTACAAAGACGATGCTTGTGGATGCCTTGAAGCACACGTTTGTGATACGTCCGCTTTACTTTTGTTAAATACTGGTGTCCCTACCTTCTTATATTCTGCCTATGACACCCACTCTGTCTTGGATCTTTCTTTCTGCAGCCCGACATTATTTTCTCTCCTTGATTGGTCGGTGCTTTCGGAACTTCATGGCATTGATCATTACCTCATTGCCACTCGTTTATCCGGTCACCAGCTTCTATCTTCATGATATCCTCCCTGGATTATTTCTAAGGCTGACAGGGGGATGTTTCGTTCCCTCATTAATCTCACAGATAACTGTTTTGCAACGGAAGATGCAATGGTGGAGTATTTTACTTGTTCTCTCTTACTCCCAGCGGATTCCAGCATTCCTCGAGGTTCTTGCGCCCCACGTCACGTTCCTGTCCCTTTGTGAACCACGGAATGCTGTTTGGCTGTGAAAGAGCGCAGGCGTGTCTTTCAGTTACATACTACTGAGGAAAATATCGTTGCTCCTAACATTTTCGTGCTAGGGCACGTTTGGTGCTTCCCAATGCCAAACGCAAGTCTTGGGAAACTTATGTCTCTTCCCTATCCCGTGGAAGTTCTGCACAGCAATTGTGAACTGCAATTCGGCGCATTAATGGCATGTGCCGCCTGACGATCATTCCCAGTCTTGCCGTAAGCCGCACCACATATACGAGCGAACCAGATATAGCCGAAGCCCTTACCAGCTCTTTCGCTGCTTTTAACCACACGGCTAGATATGATAGACCCTTTTAGTCCATCAAAGCCTCTGTGGAGCAGTTGGTCGTAGATTTTAAAAGTGACTGTAGTGAGTCCTACAACGAACCGTTTACCGTTACCGAGGTAGCGCGTTCTCTGTCTGTCGCCAAGGATACTTTTCCTGGTCTCGATGACATCCACCAACAAATGCTCCTTCCTCTTCCGTTTGGTGCGATTTCATTATTACTCTGTATATAAAACCGCATCTGGCGTCTATAGGATTTCCCGTCCTTGTGGGGGCGGGTAATAGCATTCCTATCTCTGCACGCGGTAAAAGCCTGTCGCTACCCTCTAACTACCGACCTATTTGTCTGACGAGTGTCGTTTGTAAGACCTTTGAACGCATGATTAACGTTTATTTGGTGTAGTGGCTCGAGAGGAATAACCTCCTCTGCAATGTTCAGTGCGAGTTTTGTCGTACTCACTCTAGCGTTGACAACCTGACAGCCTAGAGACTTATTTGCAATATGCAATTTTCCTAAAGCAGCATGTCGTGGGTGTCTTCTTTAATCTACAGAAGGCGTATAACACTGCTTGGCGCTATGGTATTCTCCGTACTTTGCATGGTTACGGCTTGCGTGGTAATCTAGCTGTCTTTATTTCTAACTTATTACACCTTCGCCGTTTTCGTGTCCGCATTGTAAACACGCTGTCCCAAGGGCGGATCGAGGAGAATGGTGTATCCCAGTAGTCGATTCTTAACCCTCCGTCAGTTGCTAGGGGCCTGAGAGACCCCTGGCATTATATAAATGTTATAATTTCCGAACGAACGCACCTATGCAATTGCCTGACTGGGACATCTATCATTACACCTTGCGCGATTATTTGCTGCAGCGATAACCTTATCTGTTTATTTGTTTGGCTGGAGGAATGAATAATCAGCAGTTACGTGTCGCACAGGTCAACCAGGCCCCGCGCGCCTGCTCTAGTTACATATTGTTGACAGATTTGTTTCTCATTAGCTTTTGTACAATATTGCTCAACTATTGCAAGGAACTGTTACTGCTTCGTCATGAATACGAGTAAAAGGTACTATCTACAAGATCCGAATGATTTGGAAGAAGTACATCCCCTAGTTTGCGATGATGATGCCTTGCCCGTGGATGACAACTTATATGAATAAGATGACTCTGATTCAGAAGATAAATTTGAAACGAGATCTTTAGATTCAGAAACTGACCATGAAGATGAAGAGGAAGACGATGAAAGCAGCTTGTGTGATAACATGTATTTTATAGGTAACATCATATGCGTATCATAGTAATTCTTCTTTTTCTTCTTCTTATTATTATTGACAATACATACTGTTGTTATTCACAGGAAGAGATGGAACAAAATGAAAAAAAAACACCTTTGAAAATAACACAGACAAGGGCTCACAATATATTGACCAAACTTCCTGATGTGGTAGGAGCTGCCAAAAATGCGAAAACGGAAATTGATTGTTGGAACCTTTTTGTTACCGAAGATATAGTTGATTTGGTTGTTGAAAGCTCAAATACTTACATTAGCAGTGTGCAGCACAAATTTGATTGTGAAAGAGACAGCAGACCTACAGATGTAATAGAAATAAAAGTTTTCCTAGGCTTATTGTACCTGGCAGGAATTTTTCGTGGTGGACGCCAGAATATTCACGAGTTTTGGAGAACCGATGACCTTGGAATTCCTCTATTCCGAATGGCTATGTCCGAAAAACGATTCAGTTTTCTAATACGCTGTATTCGCTTTGATGACAAAAGCTCAAGACTGGAGCGACGAAGATTGGATAAATTGGCTGCTGTTAGAGAAATGTTTACATTGTTTCTGAACAACTGTCAGGACCATTATTATCTTGGACAAAATGTCACTGTCGACGAACAGTTGCTGGCATTTCGTGGTCGATGTGCTTTTAGACAATATATACCATCCAAGCCAAACAATTATGGCATAAAGGTATTCTGTTTGAGTGATGCAAAACTGTTTTATACAACTAACATGGAGATTTATTGTAGACAGCAGCCGGACGGACCATATTTGCAAACTAACTCGGCAGAGGCTGTAGTGCTGAGAGTAACTGAACCAATCTCTGGCACTGGACGAAACGTTACTGCAGATAATTGGTTTACCAGTGTATCGCTGGTGAATGGATTGCGCAAAAGACAACTTTCTTTCGCCGGTACAGTGCGAAAGAACAAAAAAGAATTACCCACTAATTTCACTTCTCCAAAAGATCGCAGTCAATACGAAAGCGTATTTGACTTCACATAAAATGAAACGCTTGTTTCATACGTTCCAAAAAAGGGTAAAACAGTAGTTTTGCTCTCAAATCTACATGTTTCATCCACACAGTTATCAGAAGGTGCTGAGAAAAAGTCTGAAATAATCCTGCATTACAACGACACTAAATGTGGAGTTGATGCAGTAGATAAATTGTGTGCTACATATAATGTAGCCAGAATAACGAGAAGGTGGCCCATGGTAATTTTTGACCATATCTTGAACATTGCAGGTATTAATTCTAGGGTTATCTTCCTTGGAAACCAAAATAAATATTCTACAAGGCAGGACTATTGAAATCACTATCTTTAGCTTTACCGTTGCAACAGCTACAAAGGAGAGCAACAGCATAAAATCTATCCGATGATTTGAAAGGACTTTTGAAATAATATAAACCTGAAGAATCCGGCGTAGATGAATTGTCAAATTTACCACTATGCACATTGAAAAGGAACCGATGTGAACCCAGCAACAAAGACAAAATGAACTGCAAAACTAAATATGTGTTTGAGCAAATATGCTAAAATTATTTGCGATAGTTGCTTAGTCGGAGAAAACACGGGTGAAATAGTAGATGACTCTGAGCAACTGAACATTTGAAATTACAAGTTGTATGTATTCCTGGAAATGGCAATGTATTTTTATACTTACTGTAATACAGTTTATAACGTATATTTACACATATTTTAGCTTCTATTTTTATGTTGTAAGATAATACCTATTAATGAAAGCCTTGTACGCTTAATCTAAATAAAGGTACAAACAGGAAAAAAAAGAAAATAAACGAAAGAAAACAAAAATACAAACAATAACAACAAAAATATTGCGCGGGTCTACTAGGCCCCGCGCGACTAACGGCGTTCTACCAAAGCGCGCGCCTGACGGAGGGTTAACGTCACTCTCTTTGCCGTAATCATTAACGGCATCCCTAGTGTTGTTCGTAGCGATCTTCCGATGTCTCTATATGTTGACGACTTTGCTATAGATTATCGTTCTTATAGTTTTGATCTCATCGAGCGTCAACTGCAGATGGCCATAACATTTCTTGTAAACTGGGTGCTTCGCAACGACTTTCGCTTTTCACCCACGAAACCACAGTGTCTTCACTTTCATCGCCTTCGGGGTGTACATCCTCCTCCTGATCTCTACTTGCACGGCACGCCCCTGCCGTTTGTTCGGCACTTCAAGTTCGTGGGGTCTACCTCGACAGCAAACTCAACTGGGAGTACCATATTTTCCGGCTTCGTGCTGTTTTGTTTGTTTTGTTTAAGGGCGCTCAACTGCTAGGTCCTTAGCGCCCTTGAAAAACGGATCATGGTAATGGCCAAAGATAAAGATCAGTAACAAATTTAATATAAAAAGCCAGAGATAAAACTGAATAAAAAATCAAAGCAAAAGCCAGAGATAAATATTAATATAAAACATAGCACAAGTAATGCATAAATATAAATGTATAAACAACAGATCAATATGTCGTGCTTCGTGCAATCGCTCTCTTGGTGTACTAAAGGTTTTACTGGAGCATCTTGGGGCGGCGATCGCAGCGTGATGTTGCGATTGTATCACTCCTCGGTTCGGTCCAAACTTGATTATAGCAGTTTTATTTACGGCGCTTCGACCGCCTCTAAACTCCGCCACTTAGACACTGTTCATCATGCTGGTATCCGTCTTGCTGCTAGGGCTTTGAGCACTAGTCGTGTCGAATGTCGATACGCTGACTCTGGCGAACCCCCATTGTCTATTCGAAGCTCGTGTAAACTCATTTGCTATGTTGCAAGGCCGGCAGTTCATCCAGGTCACCTTTGTTTTAACTCTGTTTTAGACCCGGATCTCGCTCTTTGTTATCTGCGGAATTGTACTAATCCCGCACCAGCGGTATCCGGTTTCGAAACCTTCTCCCTTCATGTGGTCTCCAACTGCCTCCTGTGGAGCGATTCTCTTTCGGACGTTGTCCTCCGTGGCAACTCCAGCGGGCCCGGTTTCACCCAGGACCTTCGGACCGTCTGTGTTTTGACAACTTTTCGCGGAGCTTCAGGGAAATTGCCGGAACTACACCCCAGTGTTTACTAATGGTTCTCGGGTGGTGCTACAGGTTGCGGTTTCGTCCTTATCGACGCAACTCACCGGTATCGCCTCCTGGACGTCAGTTCCGTTTTTACCGCCGAGCTCTCTGTCATTTTTATTTCCTACATTTTATCTTAACTTTAGATCCAATGTGTTTTCTTATCTCCTCCGACACTTTGAGCGCCCTTCAAGCCATGCAACAGTTCCTCGGCTCCTCCACCCTCGTCGTGAAAATTCACAAGGTCGTTCCAAACTTGCTTTGTCGCGGATACCAGTTATTTTTTAAATGGATCCCCGGCCGCGTGGGCATTGCCGGCAATGAAGAGGCATGAGGGGCTGCAAAGTCCGCCTGCTATTTGTCGGAGTTTTTCATAACGACTGTGGCTTACAGAGATGTCCAGCAGTAATTCCCGCGTAATATGTTTCTGACCTGGTAAGAGTCATTCAACGCGTTGAGTGACACACAACTACAGACTATTAGACACACTGTCGAACCCTGCCCTGCATCAAGCAGGGAAAGTGTCATATATAGAGGGATTCTGGGCAACTTTTTGCGTTTATATGGGAACGGATAGGAAAAACGAGGCTAGATGCAGTGGTTCGCGGAAGAAAATGCGTTTATATGGGAGAGACAGGAACAACGAGGTCGATACTAGGTTAGCCAGGGGTTGAAGGAGTGAGAATGCGCTTTATATGAGAGAGTTGGGGGAGATACGAGGAGAAGTGCTAGGCTAGAAGGAGTTTGAGGTGCGGAGTATACGTTTATATGCGAAAGATAGGGAAAACGTGAACAGATGATAGGCTAGACAGATGCTGAAGGAGGGGGAATACGGACTTATATACAGGAGGTAGAGAGTACGAAGAGACGTACTACACTATACAGGGCTTGAAGAATAGAATATGGCTTTTTATATGGAAGAGCTAGCAAAACGAGGAGAACTATTAGGCAGGAAGGTTTTAATGACAGAGTATGCGTTCATATGGAAAGACGAGGAAAACGAGGATAGATGCTAGTTTGAGAGGTCCTTCAAGGAGGAAAATGCACTTATATGAGAGTGGTAGGAAATACGAGGAGAGGTACTAGTCTAGACAGAGGTTGAGGAGCAGAGTAAGCGTTTATATGGGAAAATATGGGAAACCAGTAGATGCTAGGCTGAGAGAGTATTCAAGAAGCAAATGCGCTTATATGAGAGAGATAGGGAAAACGAGAAAAAATCTGAGGTAGAGAAGGGGCTGAAGGAGGGAAACACCCCTTATATGGTGGAGGTAGGGAATACGAGGAGAGGTAGTAGGTTAGACAGAGGTTGAGAAGTAGGGTGTACGTTTATGTGGAGAAAGATATGGAAAACGTGGAGACATCCTGTGCTAGGAGAGAGTTGAAGAAGGAGCAGTGCGCTTTATATGTGAGAGTCGGACTCTACGAGAAGATCAAATGGTCTAGACAGAGGTTGAGGAGTAGAGTATGCATTTATATGGGAAAATATGGAAAACGGGGATAGATGCTAGCCTATGTAGAGGCTGAAGGAGGGGAATGTAGGTTTATTAAGGTGAGGTAGGAAATTTAGGAGAGATGCTAGGCTAGACAGATGCTGAAGGAGAGAGGGACACGCTTTATACGGAAGATATAGGGAGAAACGTGGAGCGATGCTAGGATAGACATAGTAAAAGCAGAATGTGTTTTATGGGAGAGACAGATAGCAAACCGAGGAGAAGTATTAGGTTAGGGGTGTTTGAAAGGTATAGTATGCGTTTACATGGAGAGACAAGGAAAACGAGGATAGATGCTAGGTTGAGAGAACCTTCAAGCAGGAAAATGCATTTATATGAGTGTGGTAGGGAATATGAGGAGAGGTGCTAATCTAGACAGAGGTTGAGGAGTAGAGTAGGCGTTTATATGGGAAAACATGGAAAACGAGCAGAGATGCAAGGATAGACAGAGGTTGAAGGAGGGAAATGTAGGTTTATACAGGTGAGGTAGGGGGAGATGTTAGGATAGACAGAGTTAGAGCAGGAAGAGGTTTATACCGCAAAGACACCACCAATTAAAGTTTACAAATGTTTTCACACCCTTTGACGGAATATTCTCGACACTGTGTGGTAAAGTCCCACGCGCTGAAGTTCTAAAATATCTGTGTCAGGTAAGGTTTGTCCATGCATAACATCATTTAGACTCATTGGCTTCAACATTTATACTGCTAACGTTCTGGCATTGTGCCTCTAAAGGGCTGGACGCAGACCCTCGATCGAAGTATCCCCACCGCATGTATTTTGATTGATATATGTAATTAAGCGTATATGTAGGGTAAAACGGGTAGTATAAAAAGTGTTCATGGTAATTCAGTGCATTTATTCGTACCACAGCTATTTAATGCAATTTTCATATGATTCGGGTAGAATGTGCGGTATTTAAGACATTTTACAGGTAATTCATATAGCTTCACAGGTGTTCATGGTAACATAGAGGGTAATTAGATTATAAACATTTCTCATCCAATGCTACAACAACTTTATATACTTTTGTCTAAATCTTAGAAATTTTTATATGTTAAACAGTTAGTGCGCGAGACGGAGGGGGGATAAACTGTATATCGGTTTACAGTGAAGGTATATAGAAGTATACGCCATAACCTATCCCTACCTTGTATGCTCTGAATCATTTTCTCATTACCTATTTAATCCTTTCATCCTCTCACCTAGCCAACGTAACAAGACGTAATTCCACGTAGGCTTGTAACAAGACATAACCGCGGACAAGACGTAACACCTCGTAACATAAGCACGTAATCACATGACAAGACGTTACACTACGTAAAATAAGCACATAACCACGTATCACCACGTGACATGGCGTAACCAGAAACATAACACTACGTAACAACACGTGGCAACCATGTAACCACGTAACAAAACGTAAGAACAACACGTAACAAACCCATTGCTAAGGCAATCAAAGATATCTCACCCTTCATAACTCAGTATGCGAGCCTAGCCTAGCTTAACATAACCAATCCCAGACAATCCTCTCATCATCTATTCTACTGTCATCGTCTAACCTAATCTGGCTAACCAGAGATATCCTTGACTTTATTTTAGTGAACTTGCGATGTTTTATTCAGGATTTATTATCTGAGAGTCTTAACTGAAACGTTTTGAGTCAAAATACCTTTATTTTAGTTCGTTGTAGGTGTATCTCCCCTTTATCTAGACTTGAGACTAGCGCTATGATTGCTTCTAATGGTAGGGTTAACACCTTTGTTTCCACCTATTTATTATTCTTATTCCTTCATCAGACGTCTACTAGTTGCATACACAGCACACGGATAAACTTCGTTTTTTTAAGATTGTAGACTAACGAGAAAATCTTCATCTTCGACTTACATTCTTTTAAACATTGTTTGTAATACGATAATGTCCATACGAGAATGTAGTTATTTCATCCTCAGCAATTGCTCTTTTATCATGGTATTCAGTTAATGTAATTTTATTCACTTGCACTGTGGCAAGAGCATGATCCCGGGATAGGATAGAGATTCACGGGCGCTCTTACGATTTCTCTGGTTTTAAGACAGTCAGTATAACTCTCGAATGTGACGTACTGCTTAATAGCACTACGTTTTAAGTCTTTAATATTTTTTATCATTGAGCCGTGAATATCTAGTGCATACATCTTAGGTCGTAGTCCGACAACGCGCTGGATGATTTTACCATTAGCCTCATCTTTAAATTTTCCCAACACCTTCTTGTTTAGAGCTGAATAGCCCATATGGCTTGTAGAATAATTAGGTGTGTCTAGGTGCTCGAAAAAACGTAGCTTGTCCAGTTCTCACTCGATAAATGAGTGAGTGTGTCAATATACATAAACTTCAGGTTTACAGCTCCATAATACGGTAACAAAACATCATATTGATAGTGGTACATTAATGTCTTGAAGATGTCCGAAACACTCATTCCAATGTATATAGGCTTGCTGATCACAATCTGTTGCGAGGCCATGTGGACAGCAGCTATAGTAGCAGCATATATCGTCCTATCGATAAACGTAGGCTTAGCGATCAGCTTTTCCAGGATCTTCTCGAGTGTAACCAGTCGTATATCTATACGATTACGCAGGTTCTCCATAGTTTTACCGAACATAGCGTTGTTGAACAGTTTGTACAGATCCTTCTCAAAATCACTTGCCGCCTGTTGTCGTAGTCTGTTGTTAAATTCCACATAAGGTTTTAAGCACTGTGACTGTGGGAATTGTAGCACACGATGAATTTTAGCTAGCCGTAGTCCATGATTAAGAGCTTGCTTTAAAGCCATGTAATGTACTACATACTTCTATCGAGGTCCAAGTTGGGGTATTAGCTTCTTTTGTAGTTGAGTCATTAGGCTTTATACACTCGGGCAGGAAAGGCAGGTCGTTTTGTAGATGGTGAAGTTCTGCAGGACATTTGATGTCAACTTCTAATATGTATCCATGAGGATCATCTTCTTGTAGTCTTTCTAGTCGATTTTTTCAGGTGATACCCACTTAAATCCTCCATAATTGAGGGCGTGGCATATGGCCCAACCATATTGGTTATTCGCGTCTTCATATGTAATAAATTGGTTTGGTTTCGACTAATCATACTTTTCCATATAGGCGTTGTTTGCTTCGGCATACCGATGGGAAACCTAGCATAAACCTCCTTTTATGCCGGATTCCACCATGACTAATTGGTCGTAATCCTGTAACAATTCCAGCTGAATTGCAGTATACCGCAACATGGCGTCCCATGTAAGCCCTGGAGAGGTGAAATAATGGGTAGGATCGACTTTGAGGATCTTGATCTCTAAATGCCTCAAAGACATCAGCTGGAAGAAGTATATCAGAGATTAAGTAGAGGTCGCTGTACTCGCCAAGATTTCTTACATTAAACGGCTCACACACATTTCTAGCATGATCGTAGTTAGCATCACTAATTTCTTCTTCATTTAATCTATTGTAGAAGGCGTCCTTAGGAGGCAGGCAGCCAGGCTTCGTTCAAAACTGAAGTGACGTAATCATAGGGAAATACTCCTTTACGGGTCATCAACTTCATGTTGTCTTCTCCGAAGTGTTTCAGTGTTTCAGGATACGACGTTAGACTTTTCACTAACTTATCCAAACTTGTACTGAGAAACCGAAAGCTAGCCACAAACCGAAGCTTTCTCTCTCCGACATACTTGGCGAATGATATATAGCTTTCTTCAGAGCTAGGAATTACTTCCACCCGCTCACTTCTGCATACCAGCTCCTTAACAATAAAGTGTGAGGCATACCCACTGATATTGTGCATGAAGACTGGAGTATATTTAGATGTTTTTCAGGCTAAATTACATTCATTACGTAGACTTCCACGAAATATACCACTAATGTGATCATGGTCGCATACTTTATAGTACTCTTCAGTAAAGGTTTTTCCACACAAGTAGCATACTGTAGAGCAGTTGAAATCCGTCTGCTGTTGATCTGTAAGTTTCAGAGGTATGACAGATTTGTATATATTGTTAATTTCCTTTGCAACGAACGACAGGTATTCCATAAACTTCTGAGCAGCATCACCACCACGATATACACAGGGATGCTTAGGAAGACCAGTTTCCATATGTTCAACGTCGAATGACGGTTTAACGTAGACTCCGAAACTCATAGGTACATGTGTCTGATAAGCGGTTGTATATGAAGTTTCAGGATTGGGTATACATGTGTGACATGAAGCGAGAATGCTTTCAAAATCTGCGTAGATGACGTAAAGTAGTTTCAACATCCTTTCAAAAATTTTTAAGCTGTACAATTGATTTCTCCATTGTAGGCATAACTACCCTTGCAACACCATACTGATTGCAGATGGCGGCATGTTCTAGTAGGTTTTCCAGCCCACTTTGTCCGTCTTGATCATTAAATGTGTAAAACAACGCTTGCAGGTATAAACACGTCCATTATACATAGATTCCTGACGTCGAATAAGTTTTTCAAAATTCTTCATATAAACGTAGTGATGTTTTCCACTACTGTCACTCAATAGTAGGAGGTCACGGTGTTCAGGTAGTTCAGTCTCCGCGATCTTTAGAGGATTCACTTAATGCTGCTCATCCAAGCAGAAGACGTTGATAGGCATTATGTTAGGCTTCTCAAATTTAGGTATATGAGAAGGTGGCGAAAGGTAGGAAACGTAGCTGAAGTCGTATTAATTTTGGAGTTATTCGTATTTGCTCACAGGTTGTGGATTCTTCTCAACGAATTTGGCTAATAGAGAATACATAAAGCATTGCTCGTTAGTTAAATTTTGGATGTTAATGCAGGCTTCTTTAGCTCCAACAGATGGTGGCAGGGGTATGTAGCTACTTCCTCGTAACGCATTGTACTTGTTAATACGAAGGCAAACCAGTTACACAGCAAGCAGAGCCCAGTTGCTACCCTTAATTTGTGATTCCTCCATTTCAGTAACCAACTTCTACATTTTCGTTTCTAGCATAGTCTAGATCCGTTTCTAGGAAAACACCTTGATTCTGGGTTTTAAATGTTTTGTCGCAGATTTCTTCGACACTGTTAACGAATCGGCACTCACCCAGCAGATTAATTTTCACACTCTTGTGAATAGCAAGCTCTTTATGTACAGCCTGGATTATCCGCTGTCTCGCCTCATGCAGGTACATATTCAGGTCCTTAGTTGATTCACAACGTATAAAATATGATTTCAAGCGTCCATTGAATGAAGTTTCATATTCTTTCATGTCACAGTCATCCATTGTAGATAATAATTCTTGTTTAGTAGGTTCTAATCTACGTTTCTTCTCAGGCTGTTTATTTCGCACGCATCTTCCTGTCACGAAACTTATAACTGTATTTGAAGGTTACATTACAATATTTATATTTGACGAGCTTCTTACAACGTAGCTCATGCCTTCTTTTCTCATAACCGCGGAAGAATTTCTTGCCGCATTTACCACAAGAATATCCTGATGCACTAGGAATGATATCCTTATATGAGGACTTATTCATCTTTCTTCTTGGTATAATAACATATTAAACTTTCTTCATGGAAATGTACACCTCCTCACCTTCACAACACTTCAGAAGGCCGGTTATTTTCTGAGAGTGCAGCGATGTTGATACCTCAGAGTTAATTATCAGAACGAAGTCCAATGCCCGATTTCGCCCTATTTATAGGCGAGGCACGAACTTTTTAGATCAATTATATATTGAATTTTTATACTAAAACAGTGATTAAGCGTATAAGCTCTTATATTTCAATTCGTGTTACACTAATATACGGGTGTATCCGCGGGTCTTCGCGCATGTTCGGTTACTTGGTTGAAGTGAACGCGTCTCTCTTTGTATTCATAGGTCTTCGGACGGATTTGGGTGCTTGACTCGTGAGGGTGATGAACGATCCGTTAACCGAGCAAGCGGCAAGTATCTTTTGAGCAAGCATTCACCATGTGCCGCCAATCCTAGAAGCAGAAAGATGCGATTGAAATGAAAGACGAAAATGAAATAGAATGAAAGGAAATCGTTATAGAATGCGCCATTCAGGCATTAGTGTGCAGACAGCGAAAACCACATAAAAACCGAGACCAGAGTGAGCGAACGATGGGAATCGAACCAGGGACTGTATAAGCACACGTGAAAGATGCGGAAGAAATATACTGAACGGAAATCGTGGTATCATACACCACTCAGGCATTCGCCTGCAGACCAGAGAAAACCACGAAAGATTCGAGTTCAGAGTGAGCGACCAACGGAAATCGAACCAGGGATCCTAGAAGCACACGTGAAAGATGCGAAATAAATAGGAGGAATGGAAATCGCGGTAGCATACACCACTAAGGCATTTGCATGCAGACCAGGGAAAAGCACGAAAAATCCGGGGTCTATGAAAGCGACCGACGGAAAATCAGACCAGGGACCCTAGAATAATACGTGAAAGATGTAAATGAAGTAGAATGAAAGGTAATCGCGGTAGCGTACGCCACTCAGGCATTTACCTGCAGACCAGGGAAAACCACGAAAAACCCGAGGTCAGAGTGAGAGACCGCCGGGAAGTCGAACCAGGGGCCCTAGAAGCATACGTGAAAGATGCAAACGAAATAGAATGAAAGGAGATCGTGATAGATGAGAAACCACTTAGGAATTCGCCTGCTGACCAGGGAAAACCACGAAAAACCGAGGTCAGAGTGAGAGACCGCCGGGAAGTCGAACCAGGGGCCCTAGAAGCATACGTGAAAGATGCAAACGAAATAGAATGAAAGGAGATCGTGATAGATGAGAAACCACTTAGGAATTCGCCTGCTGACCAGGGAAAACTACGAAAAATCCGAGGTCAGCCTGAGCGACCGACGGTAAATGAACCAGAGACGCTAGAAGCACACTGAAAGATGCGAAAGAAATAAAATGAAAGGAAATCATGATAGCGTACACCACGGAGACATTCGCCTAACAGCCAGGAAAACCACGAAAAATCCGAGGTCAGAGTGAGTCAACGACCGACGGATATCGAACCAGGGACCCTAGAAACACGTGAGAAAAATGCGAAAGAAATAGAATGAAAGGAAATTGTGATAGATTAGAAACCACTCTGGCATTCGCCTACCAGCCAGGGAAAACCACGAAAAACCCGAGGTCACAGTGAGTGACCGACCGATGAAATCGAACCGCTGAACCCTAGAAGCACACGTGAAAGATGCAAATGAAATAGAATTAAAGGGAAAGAAAATCGGAATCGATGAGAAACTACTAGCAGAGAACCTACGGCGAGAACCTACGGTCAGAGCGACCGTCCTTACAAGAATGGAATCCGAAACCTCCGAATGCAAGCCACAGACGTTAAGAAGTTTTTCTCCCCTTATTTAATTAAATTCATGTATATACCCAATATTTCATGGTTCCATTTCTTTATCAATATCTTCTTTCCATCTTCCCTTTATTGCCCCATAGAATCAGTATACAATATGACATTCTTATAGGCTTAATGTCCATTTATCAGAGAAAACCCCGCTTAATACGCAGTTATCACAGAAAACGGCTACATTGAACCGCAACCACGAGCAAGGTACTGTTTTCCAGTTACTCGGATTTTAAGCTTGCAGAATCGTATAAGAAAATTCATTGTAATTTTAGCTCAAAGTGTGTACACTTTTTTAAAGTCACTAATCCCTGCTATTAGCATTTAGTCTAAAGACTGTCATATTTCATTTTTAAGGTCGCCTTTGTTAAAGATAATGTCTTGCAATCAATTATTAAATTTCTTTTAAAATCAAGTCAAGCGCGCGTTTAACGCATATAATGGCCGCCTTCATATGTTAAATACCCAAGATGCCGACTTCAGCCTTTTACATTAGCAAGCCGGATGCGGACCAGTAGACCGCACCTTCCCTTAGAGGCCGACAGAGTGCTTGAAAGAAGCCAGTGGAAGGCAGTGACAGGTCGGGGGGGAGGAGTGGGGAGGAAGATTACCGTTACGACCCAACTTCCATTCCGAGGGTACAGAGTTGTGCGAAGGACCGCTACCTAGGGCGGAGCTATAGGCCAAGCGTCCCGAAAAATGTCGCTTTAAGGCTTGTCAGCGTCTTGCGTGTATTTTTGAGTTAGTTATTTACGCTAAATTCACCTTTTAGTAATGCATTCTTAAGTCATCTAAGAGATGTAATATTCGTCAGGACGACAGGTAGTCAAATAGGCCTTACAAGGAAATTAGCTTATGATACAAATGCAATGACGTATTGATGTCAGGACGCCAGTCGTCTAAATATACATTACAGAGAAACTAACTAATTATATTAATGTAATGACGTATCGATGCCAGGAGGACAGATGCCCAAATATACATTAACAGAAACTAGCTTATGATATAAACGTTTATTCGAAGTCTTTATCGTAATTACTTTTGACGTTATTCGAAGATGAAATTGTATTCATGTCACTGGATTCAACCCAAGACCACCAGGTCAACTTGGAACTACAGTCAATGATGCGCCACATTCCAAGGATATAATCACCCGTTACCGCATATCGCTATCTCTTTTCATTCAGGAGATATAAGCATTTAACGGTAATAATAGACTTTTTTGTAACAGACCGCCAATTAAAGTGAGTGTGTTGGACATCTCCAAGACATTAATGTACCACTGTCACTATGATGTGTTGTTACCGTATTATAGAGCTGAAAACCTAAAACTTATGTATATGGATACTGATTCATTCATGGAGTGAGAACTGAAGATGTGTATCAGTACAAGCTACGTTTTCTCGAACACCTAGATACAGCCGATTATCCTACATGACATATATGCTATTTAGCCCTAAACAAAAATTTGTTGGGACAATTTAAATATGAGGCTAATGGTAAAATCATCCAGCGCGTTGTAGGACTACGACCTAAGATGTATGCACTAGATATTCACGGATCAATAATAAAAACATTAAAGACATAAAACGTAGTGCTATTAAGCAGTACTTCACATTTGAGAGTTATACTGACTGTCTTAAAACCAGAGAAATCGTAAGAGCGCCCATGAATCTGATCCTGTCCCGGGAGCACGCTCCTGCCACAGTACAAGTGAATAAAATTACATTGACTAATACGATGATAAAAGAGTTATTGCTGAGGATGGAATAACTACATGTGTGTATGAAAATTATCGTATTACAAACAGTGCTTAAAAGAATGTAAGTCGAAGATGAAGATTTTCTCGTGAGTCTACAATCCTAAAAAATCTAAGTTTATCCGTGTGCTGTGTATGCAACTCGCACACGCCTGATGAAGAAAGAATAATAATAAAAAAATGGAAGGGAAGGTGTTAACCCTGTCATTAGAAGCAATCCTAGTGCTAGTCTCACGCCTATATGAAGGGGAGAGGCACCTACAACGAACTAAAATAAAGGCATGTTGATGCAAAACCTTTCAATTAAGACTCGCAAAGAATAAAACCTGAATAAAATATCGCAGATTCACTAAAAGAATGTCACGAATATTTCTGGTTAGCCAGATTAGGTTAGACGATGACTGAGTAGAATAGATGATGAGATGATGGTCTGGGATTGGTTAGGTTAAGCTAGCCTAGGCTCGCGTACTGATTGTCTAAGTTATAAAGGATGGGTTATCATAGATTGCCTTAGCAATGGGTTTGTTACGTGTTGTTCTTACGCTTTGTTACGTGGTTACATGGTTGCTACGTGTTGTTACGTCGTGTTACGTTTCTGCTTACCTCATGTCACGTGTTGTTAAGTGGTTACGGGATTATGTTACGTGGTGTTACGTTGGTTACGTCTTGTCACGTGGTTCATGCTTATATTACGTAGTGTGAAGTTTGTCACGTGGTTATGTGCTTATGTTACGTTGTGTTACACTGTTATGTTACATGGTGTTATGTCTTGTCACGTGGTTACGTCTTGTTACGTTGGCTAGGTTAGAGGATGATAGGATTGAATAGATAATGAGAAAATGGTCCAGAGCATACAAGGTAGGGATAGGTTATGGGTTATACTTCTATATACCTTCACTGTAAACCGATATACAGTTTATCCCCCCTCCGTCTCGCGCACTAACTGTTTAACATATAAAAAGTTTGTAAGATTTAGAAAAAAGTATATACAGATGTTGTAGCTTTGGATGAGAAATGTTTATAATGTAATTATCCTCTCTATTACCATGAACACCTGTGACGCTATCTGAATTACCCGTTAAAATGTCTTAAATGCCCTAAATTCTACCCGAATCATATGAAAATTACATTAAATAGCTCTGGTACAAATCACTGCACTGAATTACCATTAACACTTGTGATACTGCTGGTTTACCCTACATATACACTTAATTACATTAATTAAACAAAATACATGCGGTGGGGATACTTCGATCGAAGGTCTGCGTCCAGCCCTTTAGAGGCACAATGCCAGGACGTTAGCAGTATAAATGTTGAAGTCAATGAGTCTAAATGATATTATGCATGGACGAATATTACATGACACAGATATTTTAGAACTTTAGCGCGGGGGACTTCACCCCTTAGTGTCGAGAAAGCACCGCCAAGGTGTGTGAAAACATTTGTGAACTTTAATTGGCGGTGTGTTGCGGTATAAAACTCTTCTTCCCTTAAATCTGTCTATCCTAACATCTCTCAACGTTTCCCCTATCTCTTCCTTATAAAGCGTATCCCTCTCTCCTTCAGCATCTGTCTAGCCTAGGACTTCTCCTAGGTTTCCTACCTCACCTGTATAAACATACATTCCCCTCCTTCAACCTCTGTCTATTCTTGCATCTCTGCCCTTTTTCCATATTTCCCATATAAACGCATAATCTACTCCTCAACCTCTGTCTAGACTAGTACCTCTCCTCGTATTCCCTACCACTCTCATATAAATGCATTTTCCTGCTTGAAGGGTCTCTCAACCTAGCACCTATCCTCGTTTTCCTTGTCTCTACATGTAAACGCATACTCTAACATTCAAACTCCTCTAACCTAATACCTCTCCTCGGTTTGCTGTCTCTCTCTCTCCCATAAAACACATTCTGCCTTTAACTATGTCTATGCTAGCATCTCTCCTCGTTTCTCTCTATCTCTTCCGTATAAAGCGTATCCCTCTCTACTTCAGCACCTGTCTAGTCTAGCATCTCTCCTAGGTTTCCTACCTCACCTGTATAAACCTACAATCCCCCTTCTTCAGCCTCTGTCTAGCCTTGCATCTCTCCCCGTTTTTCATATTTTCCCATTTAGACGCATACTTACTCCTCAACCTCAGTGTAGACTAGCTTTACTTCTCGTATTTTCCGCCTCTCACATATAAAGGGCATTGCTCCTCATCAACTCTCTCCTAGCAGAGGATCTCTCCACGTTTTCCATATCTTCCTCCAAATAAACGTATACCCTACTCCTCAACCTCTGTCTAATCTACTACCTCTCTTTGTATTCCCTACCTCTATCATATAAAGGGCGTTTCCCTCCTTCAACCACTGCTCTACCTCAGATCTCTCCTCTTTTCCTATCTCTCCCATATAAACGCATTTTCCTCTTTGAAGATCCTCTCAGCCTAGCATCTAGCTTCGTTTTCCTCGCCTCTCCATATAAACGCATACTCTGTCATTAAAACCTTCCTGCCTAATACCTCTCCTTGGTTTGCTAGCTCTCCCATTAAAAAACCATATCCCCCTCCTTCAGCATCTGTAGAGCCTATCATCTGTTCACATTTTGCCTATCTTTCTCATATAAACGTATACTCCGCACCTCAAACTCCTTCTAGCCTAGCACTTCTTCTGGTATCTCCCACCTCTCTCATATAAAGCGCATCCCCACTCCTTCAACCCCTGTCTAACCTAGCATCGACCATCGTTGTCCCTAGCTCTCCCATATAAACGCATTTTCCTCCGTGATCCGCCGCATCCAGCCTTGTTTTCCCTATCCTTTCCCATATAAACGCAAAAAGGTGGCCCAGAATCCCTCTATATATACTACTAGGGAATCACGGCGATTCGAAGTCATTCTGACTGGTCTACGTTTGGGCCATACCCACGCCACTCATGGACATGTTTTGCCCGGTGACCCACCCCCGTTTGCCCGACGTGCGTCGTGCGCCTCTCCGTCGCACATATTTTACTTCATTGTCCGCGATTCGCCCGTGAGCGCCAGTTCTTTGGCCTAAGTCCTACCCTGCGTTTTGTTTTAGGCGACGACCCCGTGGTTGTCGATCAGGCGCTTCGGTTTGTTTTAATTACTGGATTTCATACGCAGATGTAAGATGCTTTTATCTTCATCTTCTGTTTTTAAACTTCTAGACCTGAGATGTATAGCGTTTTAGCTACCTTTTTACCTTTTCAACGTATGACTTTAAGTTCTTATGGTTTTAAGTTTTGACGTCGGGCCATAATGACCTAGTTCTCGATGGGCGCTTAAATCCCACTCACTCGCTATAAAGTGCAAATTTCTTAGTACTCTCTAAACAAGTGTTTATATCACAAACAATTTAGCGGAGACAATAAGAATACCTCTCTTAAATAGATTACCTTGTGTGTAATTATTTAATAATATTTATGGTTGTATAACCGCCGTACTGCATCGCCGTGAAACTCATGTTATGCCCACCTGAACTCCCGAGGCCATCATCTAATTTATTACAGTAGAATAAGCTACAAGTATCATCCACCGCTGACAGGACCCAGGAGGAGATAACCAGAGAGTTGGCGAGAGCAGCAATTGATCTTCAAATGTAATCTAAAGCTAATTATAGAAGATCTACAGTAATGCACAGTTGTTCCTCATCACCCAGACAGTCTTGATGCTAAACATATGTATAGTTCCTAACACATTGATTACTTTATCTTCAATTGGGTACACTTATAGGGATACTGTTATAAAATTTGGAATATTAGGTGAAACAATTTCTAAATTATCGCCTTTGAACAAAGGTTAAATGAATTTGTAAATGCTTCAAACGATGCAGCTTTCAATTTTTGCAATGAAACTTAATATTTATAGCTAGGGTTTTGTGAGTGTCGAAATGAACTATAAATATATATAATAAAAATAATGTGGACATATTTGGAAGAACAAATAGTTTATACCTAACAGGTTTCTGGTGGTGTATATTTGGGAGTTTGCGTGTTAAGTTTGTCAGTAATAAATTAAAAATAGCATCACAAGGAACATTTTAACTACCGACAAATTTTTAAATGTTCAAAACGGGGAAACATTGCTTTAAAGCTGGAGGAAGCAATATTAATCCCTGGAAATACCTATTTATTGTCATATGACGGGCATAATTTTGCATAAATTATAAAAATATCTATATCAAGACGTTCTTGATATAGTCATGAATAGTAAGTGGCAGAAACACGAAAATTGATATTTTTAAACTTTCTTGTCATGTTTACCGATCGATTGCCACAATTTTCACTTAAATTAGGATGTTTTAAGGTTACAAGAATATATTTTTGTAAATAAATCACTTCTTCTTAAGTTCCTTTGTTTATAATACTTATTCACAAGTTTTAGGGTACTTCTTACTCAGTGCATCAAATATTATCATTTCATGCGTAAATATTGACCTGTGAATTGAGACTGCCGCCAGCGTCATCATTCAACTTCTGCTCTGGACGTTCAAATCATACATCCGAATCTTTGCTTACCATCTGTGCCAGAAGCTTACTTTGATCACAATAAATTTTTAAAGCACCAATATCCTAATGCACGTGCGCCATGGCGATCCCGAACTAAGTGTATACCGGAAGAAAAAAGACGATAGCAGGCTATTTGTTGTCCTACGAGGTGTAGTGGTTACCGCTGGCATCTAGTTACCGAAGTCGCGGGTTCAAACCGCGAGGAGGGCGATGGACTTTTTCGGGCGTAAAAATCCTTAGCGTGGCTTCCTTCGGAAGGGAAGTAAAGCCCGTGGTCCTGTGTCGTATATTTATAGTACGTAAAAGAACCTCAAGCCTGATAAAGACACCTCTGAGCAAAATTTCTGGTCTTTCACGCCCAATATAAAATGTGACGCTAAGGACCACAGCAGCCAAAGAGCGTCCATAAATATATTATTATTATTATTATTATTATTATTATTATTACAGTAGTAGGGAATTGACAGTTCTGTATCACTTAATATGCAGGAATTTCTATTCATATGCAAATGAACTCCCCACCTCCTCTCCCCCACCCCCACCCCCAGCTCCTTGGTAGTTTTTGTTGCAGCTGCGGTCGTAAATCTTGTTGAGTACAATGGAAGCTTGACAGTTAAGCAATTAAGGCTGTCAATCAACTGTCAAAACGAACAAAGGGGTCATAAATTTAAGGTTCTGTAATAAAGGTGAAATGTTTTTCCTACCCATTCCACATCCGGCCACTTCTGCACCTGTGTCAGTTACCCACTCCACTCCTATTCTTTCTCGAACACGTGGCATACTCATTCCACTAGCTTTTAACAAAAGAACAATGCTTACCCTTCAGCTGTCAAAATGAACAAAGCCCATGATGAATTAGGGTCGTGACAAAGAGAACCTAAGCCAGTTAACAGAGAAACAAGTTCTATTGTCCCGTGCAATCCTTTATTTCTCATTCCACTGCCCCATAACAAAGCCGGTCCCTTTCTATTGTCCGGAGCAATACTACTTTAGAAAGACCATCTGGCATTTCTCATTCCACAACCCTATAACAAACCCGGTTCCTTTCCATTGTGTAACAGATTCTATTGTGTGCCTTTCTATTGTCCCGGGCAAGACTACTTTAGAAAGACCCCTGCGTCGTTCCCATTCCACTGACTCATAACAAAGCCTGACCCTTTCCATTGTTCGAGCACCTGGTAGCTTAACAAAAGAATCTGAAGGTTGCCTTATACTCGTAATGTCTTTGTTCGCGTGAAAGAGAGAGAAGCTTGTTTACCAACTCTGTGTAACAACGTCAGAGTCGGCCATCATTATTTTTGCCCTGAGGAACTGTTCTTTCCGATGTTTTACGAGATCCTACGAATATATCCGAGCATAGTTAAACAAGCTCTCTGTTTATGCAGTTGACTTTTCAATCGCGATATAAAAATGTATTTAACCTTTGTCATTACATACATTAAACCTCTGCGTGGATATCCATAGATCGGTGCTCGATTCTTACTGTAAACAAAAGTTTATTGCTAATGAGAAATTGATATTATATCATTACCTTAATTAATAAAAGTGCGTTCAGAGGATTGTAGCTCGAATCTTACGAAGGAAACTCTAACGCGTAATAACTATTAAACTATGCACGGGCAGATTAAAAATGTATTTATCAAATATAATTTATTTTTTTATATATCATTACCCTAATTAACGAAAGGGTGTTCAGAGGGTTCTAGCTCGAATCTTACGCAGCGAAACTCTAATGCGCAATAACTATTAAACTATCCACGGCCAGATTATAATGTATTTAACAAATATAGTTTAATTTTTATATATCATTACAATAATTAATAAAAAGGGTGTTCAGAGTGTCCTAGATCGAATCTGCGAAACTCTAATGCTCAATAACTATTAAACTATGCACGGCTGCATTAAAATGTATTTAACAAATATAATTTAATTAATGAACCGGTATTCAGAGGGTTCTAGATCGAATCTGCGAAACTCTAATGCATAATAAATATAAAACTATGTGAGTATTGGACGGTCAGATTAAAACGTGTTTAACAAATATAATTTAATTTATTCAACATTACAATGTTTAACGAGCTGTATTGTTAGGAACCAGAGGCCCCTAGTTTGAATATTACCCTGCGAAACGCTATAATAACTATTAAAATATTGAAGCAGGGGGCGATCGGTTTAAAATTGCATTTAACAAATATAATTATTTATATTAAACCCTGATGCATACTTAGATATCCCGATGCCTAGTCAACATTCTTTCTTCTTCTCCTCTCTTTTTCTTTCTATCTATCTCTTTCTTTCTCCACGACTTGTACACATTCAGGCGTTCGCATGTACACGAGCACCTGTACACACATCAGCAAACATACACTGGTGCACGCATGCACATACACACGCAAACACGTACATGTAAGTACACACATGCACACACATACACGCAAGCACATACACACACGCACATACATACAACAGTACACACACACATACATACACCAGTACACACACGCATTCACGCACCTCATGCGTATACATACATACACGAGTGCTCTTACACTCACACATACATATACATGGACACACACACGAATACACACACATAAACGCACATACACTCACGTACATACATACACCGTTACACTTGCACATACGCACACGACCACACACACACACGTGCAAGCACATATGCCTGTTCACTTACACCCCAACAGCACCAACCCACACACGCACACACCAACTCACGCGCATGTCCTGAATGAAAAGAGACAAAATGATGCAATAAAAACTAATTTAGCTCGGGATGCGACGCGTCATTTACGAATTGTTCAAAACTGGTCTGGATACATGGGTTCGAATCCTAGGAGGGCTTACAAATTCATCTTCTAATAACTCCAAAACTAATTAAAGTAAAGACAGAAAATAAACTTTATTACTTTTATGCCATCAGTTCCTTTCTTGTGCACGTATATTAGAGTCCAGGTGTCATGGGTTCGATCCTTAATTTGAAAATTTCAATTATCTCAGAAACTAGCAGGGATTAAGTTGCGGACCCAAGCACGATTTTTAGTTCCTATGATGAACAGTTAATGCTTTATATAATTTCCAATCAGCTGTCCCTAGCAATATCCCGATCTTTCAGTGACTTCCTTAATTTTCCCCTGTGCTCTAGAATATATCACTTAGATCGATGCTGTAACTGCATACACGTCTTTTAAACACATCAAACTAATATTATAAATAATTTTGTTTCTGGCGTTCTGAGTTCGAATACCGATTCAATGAAGTTTACTTATAACTTTAATAACATAGTAAATAATTAAGACAACGACACCAAATAAATCTATTACGTTTATGTCATCAGATAATATCTTCCGGGCGTATATTAGGGTACCTGACGTCCAGGGTTCGATCCTTAAGTTTAAATCTCAATTATCGCAGAAACTATTAGAGATAGAGCTGTAGACGAAAGCATGTTTGATAGCTCATACAATGAACAATTAATGCTGTACATAATTTTCAATAAGTTGCCCCTAGTTCGAATCCCGATCTTTCAATGAATTCACTGATTTTCCTCTGTACTCTAGAATACATCACTTAGATTGATGCTTTAACTGTATGCAGCTTTGTGTAACGACATTATGGATGTACTCTGTGAGAGAGAGAGCGAGAGAGAGAGAGAGGGCGAGAGGAAGTGAAACAAGTAGGGATAGAAGTGCTGAGAGCCTCTGCGCATGCGCAGCAAGAGATGATGTCATTGGCTGCAATAATCATGTGATCTGTAAGCACCACAGCCATGATGACGTGCCGGCATCGCCTGGAGGGGGTTTAGATCCCTATATAAACAGATATCTGCCCATGTTAGAACTGTTGTGTACTTATTAACTTTACATTTAAGTTTTAAAGAGCTTTAAAAGCAACGTGAGCTGCAGCCGTCTACACATTCAGCACATATCAAAACGTGACAATGCAAGGTGAGTTTTACATAACTATACAAAATCACTGTTGACTTTTACAATACATTTAATTTTGTTTAAACGTTACAGTACATGAAAGACGATTCTTTGCAAAGAGCATCATATTTTCTAATCTGTGCTTAACATTCACATGGATTTCACTGCATACTATTCTCCAGTTCACATGATTTTCGCCACACATTCTTCTTACGTAAA
This sequence comes from Deroplatys truncata, assembly GCA_030765065.1. Lineage (NCBI taxonomy): Eukaryota > Metazoa > Arthropoda > Insecta > Mantodea > Mantidae > Deroplatys > Deroplatys truncata. The sequence continues at coordinate 704,185,557 of CM060990.1, forward strand.
CATTCATACGATTTTCCCCCTCATTCTTTGTTTCACTATGCACTCACATGATTCCTCTACTCATTCTTTGTTCCCCTGCAGGTTCATGCTTTGTTAACATTCACACGACTTTCTCTGCACATTCTTTGCTTCCATTAACATTCACACGATCTTCGCTACACATTCTTCTTACATAAACATTCATACGATTTTCCCCACTCATTCTTTGTTTCACTATACCTTCGCACACGATTTCCTCTACTCATTCTTCGGTTCTCTGCTGGCTCATCTTCAATGAACATTCACATGATTTTCTGTACTTATTCTTTGTTTCCCTACACATTCATACGATTTTTACTGCACATTCTTCTATTAATATCCACACGATTTTCTCTATTCGTTCTTTGTTTCTCTACACATTCATAGGCATACTTACAAAACATACACACACCCTAGTTCTAATATAAAGTAGTGTATAACTTGTTCTTCAACTTGAATAATATAGTGAAAATAATAATTCATGACAATGTCTGTTACAGATTGTTTAGCTGATAGACTTAACAAGATGGTTGAAGAGCGTAGTTTCCTACCGACTCGTCGAGTTCAAGATCTCGAAATAGGTCTTAACTATGAGATAAAGTCCTTAAAGAGAGTTCAAACTAGATATGGTACCAGGATCGTATCTTCGCTGGAGGATTGTCAAGTGTTCTTACCAGAGCGCTATAATTCGTTAACCGATCAAGAGATTGCAGAAATACCTGGGAACGTATACCTCCAGTATAACGGCATGGCAGAGACGGGGAAATTTAAGACATGTAAATTGTCTTTTTTACATGCAAAGAAGGTGCGTAGAAGTCTCAAACTTAAGTATTAAATGTTCTCCTACTTCACAATGAATAATTCATAAATAAAACAACTGACTCATTGATATTACATATAAAGATACAAAAGATGCATACTATAGAATTTTATAAAAAATTTACGAAATCACAATATCACATGATTTGAGTTTAATTATATCTAGCGCATTGAAATAACTCTAAATATCCGAATGTTTATACAAATCTTTGTGCTTCCTTTTACATGTGCCATATGCTTCATTTTTCATGTATCATAACAAAAAATGTAATTCTTTTCAGGTTGCCTTTACTTGACCAAGATAGTTTTCTCAGACTTTCATTGTGCAATATTTCAGGGTGTGCAATAAGAGGAAGAAGAAGAGGAATAGCCTGCTGCCATGCAAAGGATGCTGACGCTATTGGAAGGTGGAATAAGCACCATCGGCACCTACAAGAAACATTTCGGCAAGAAACGGGTGCTGAGACATCTACATCACCGAAACACATTAAGACAGGATCCTTATATAACATTACAGGGTATACGATGACAAAATACGGCCAATTTTGTATACAATTCAATGCATAGCTGAGAGTTAGCTCGAGCGAGTCTCCCTATATTCACTGAAATTAAGCATTGTGAGCAATAATTTAAGTGACTGTGAAAATACTTTAAGTAATGGTGAAATTTGTATCCTAAAAGACTTCAGCCCTGTATACATTAACAGCATTAAGACTGTTTGCCACGCTGGAATACAAATTATGAAAATAAAAAGACTTTCATTTAAATAATAAAGAAATTTGCATAACCTGCTGTTACAAGTGTAATGACATATTAAGAAACAATGAGTCGGATGAGAAAGTGATGGAAATGTAAGATAAATAATAACAATAAAAAGAATTAAGGTATGCTTTTACATAGTGTTTTTATTCATTAAAAATCCTTGCATTCCTAATGAAAAATAAATCATTATAATGATTAGTTTAAGTTATGTCACAATTATCAAAAAGAGAACCGTCTTTAGATGCATTACTCGATCTTAAGTCAGAGCACCAAAAATGACAAATCACGGCTTCTCCATTTAAATGTGGTGTCACTATTCAGGTAAATTCCTGTAACACACAGCAGGTTGAGCATGCAGATCCATGGTCCTAAATGGGAAACAGAGTCTTATCCAGCTTAACAGTCTTGAGGACCTCAGCATCAGAAAGTCGAATCACAGGCCTTCTCCACTCGATGAGTACAGGTTTAACAACAGCATTCTCTTCACCCTGAGACGGTGTAAAGTATATAAATGTTCAACTTGACAAGGGATTCTAAACTCGTTGTTAGAGTGCAGAACTGATGTATTATATGGTGAAAACACATGTTCCTCTTCTTAGTGACCTTGTCGTCGAATCTCGGTGTCATTGAGCTGTCGGTAACATTGAAGATGTCCCATGATTATAGGATTCTGAAGCCCAATAACTGTAGGAACTGCTGATTGCGTGATGTTAACCTGATGGGCGTCAAGGGCAGAGCATGATGTGTGCGTCGAATCATTCCATTATTATATCCTCGACGTCGTTGACTTCTTCTAAAATCTATAGGCATTATGCTTATATCCTTGTTTCTGGCAATGATATTGCTGTTATGCTCCCCTGTTTGCTCTATGAAGCGGATGTTTATGAACAACAGGTAAAATTTGATTTGATGGTTCCTGTGAAATACGGTATCCAAGCGTAACAGATGGCAATACTGGTAGATGGAGTGTCCACTTTTACTATAGAGAAAGGAGACTGATGCAATTCTGCGCTAAATTCGTATGATGCTCAACCTAAATATATTCACTAGGAAATCAGATTCAGACAGCTGATTAGATGGAATAACTTTGTCACTGAAGGGCCACAGAACGTTCCTATAGAACAATCACTGGAAAAAAATCAAGAGTGAAAGGACATTTTAATGACATTACTTTATTTTTTTATTATTATTATTCACTGATCTAATAAAGAAGACATTCGCATCCTAATATGCGGAATCTTCCTAATATGAGGAATCTTTCTAAGACTTTCCTGGTTTCAAGGTTCTGCAGATGCTAATCACGCTATAAAACCACCCAGCTTTAAATTCTGAATAATGTCGCTAATCGCATAGGAAAAGTCATTTTTATCGGCTGTATGAAGCGTCATGAGTACCCTTAGCATGTTTACCAAATCATTTCGATCGGTGTAGCGGTATAGCATCTCCTCTGTATTCGCTTTGGATATATCTTCTAATCTAGGTGAGTTGACACTAGTATGCTTGCTTTCATTGGTGTGTTTATTCAGAGCTTGCTCATTCAAAGAAACTGCTCTCATTGTTTCATCAGTGGTAGCTCTTGACATTAATACAGGATCACTTGAACTGGTTCCAAGTACGGTACATCTTGAATCCCGCTCTTCGGAACTTGAGAAGATTTCAGGATCTCGTTTGGGTGTTGTCGTCAATGCACAGCTGGTCATCGCTTTACAGCATCTTCTCCCATGTTGCTTAAGCCTTGAAATTGTCCTGTTTTTTAAAGTTCTATTACATATGCAGCACTTAACAAAGCGATTACTCCCCCCTTGGGGAACATACGAAAAATCAAGATTCTCATAAATTGACTGTAATTGTCCGTCTTTGTGAGTGTTCATGCTCAAGCAGAATATATAAACTAGTCAACGTATACTTTAGATGTTGAATTCGTATACGATAACACGAGACTGAGCTATTTTTTCAACATTTATGTATTTATATATGTTCTCAGGATTTGATGCATATAAACAGCCATGTCCGAATTAGACTAAGCAAAATATTGTAGCATTCACATATAATAGTTGTAATTCCGTTAATTATAGCTATCTCATTAAGCACAAGCAGATTCAAGTGGCTAGAAATGGATTCATAGAGGTAAGAGTACAAGTTTTCTTGATAGCACAGAGAATGCGAGAGTTGAGTGAGATACTGGTCTTTTTGCCTTTGCTGGTCACCTTTTTCCCTTTGCTGGTCACCTTTTTCCCTTTGCTGGTTCACATTTTTCCCTTTGCTGGTCACATTTTTCCCTTTGCTGGTCACCTTTTTCCCTTTGCTGGTCACATTTTTCCCTTTGCTGGTCACCTTTTTCCCTTTCCTGGGCACCTTTTTCCCTTTGCTGGTCACATTTTTCCGTTTACTGGTCACCTTTTTCCCTTTGCTGGTCACGTTTTTCCCTTTGCTGGTCACCTTTTTCCCTTTACTGGTCACCTTATTTCCCTTTGCTGGTCACATTTTTCCCTTTACTGGTCACCTTTTTCCCTTTGCTGGTCACATTTTTCCCTTTGCTGGTCACCTTTTACCCTTTGCTGGTCACGTTTTTCCCTTTGCTGTCACCTTTTTCCCTTTACTGGTCACCTTTTTTCCCTTTGCTGGTCACATTTTTCCCTTTACTAGTCACCTTTTTCCCTTTGCTGGTCACATTTTCCCTTTGATGGTCACCTTTTTCCCTTTGCTGGTCACGTTTTTCCCTTTGCTGGTCACCTTTTTCCCTTTGCTGGTCACCTTTTTCCCTTTGCTGGTCACATTTTTCCCTTTGCTGGTCACCTTTTCCCTTTGCTGGTCACCCTTTTCCCTTTGCTGGTCACGTTTTTCCTTTTGCTGGTCACCTTTTTCCCTTTTCTGGTCACCTTTTACCCTTTGCTATTCACGTTTTCCCTTTGCTGGTCACCTTTTTCCCTTTGCTGGTCACCTTTTTCTCTTTGCTGGTCACATTTTTCCCTTTGCTGGTCACGTTTTTCCCTTTGCTGGTCACGTTTTTCCCTTTACTGGTCACCTTTTTCCCTTTGCTGGTCACGTTTTTCCCTTTGCTGGTCACCTTTTTCCCTTTTCTGGTCACCTTTTTCCCTTTGCTGGTCACATTTTTCCCTTTGCTGGTCACCTTTTTCCCTTTGCTGGTCACGTTTTTCCCTTTGCTGGTCACCTTTTTCCCTTTGCTGATCACATTTTTCCCTTTGCTGGTCACCCTTTTTTCTTTGCTGGTCACGTTTTTCCCTTTGCTGGTCACGTTTTTCCCTTTGCTGGTAACATTTTTCCCTTTGCTGGTCACCTTTTTCCCTTTGTTGGTCACGTTTTTCCCTTTGCTGGTCACGTTTTTCCCTTTGCTGGTAACATTTTTCCCTTTGCTGGTCACCTTTTCCCTGAATGGGTTACGTGATGGGCACGTCAAGAACATTGACATGAAACAGTTTTCCACTAAGTTCACGTCTAAAGTCGCTTTCAAAGTCTAACATATGAATAGGCTGTGAGCATTCTAGTTGCATCCGCTCTAGCTTGACAATTAAAATAAAATAAATCGCTCATAATGTATATACGCTAATGAGAAAGTATAAAAGAACTATCCCGAATAAAATCGATTAGTATAACGTGAGAGCTAAGGTGGTTAAGCTCGGTAGAGGTTTCGGTTTAATTAACTCTCTCACTAGCCTGCAACCGTTGAAGTACATTTACCTGGTTACATATACTGAGGAACTGGGGTAAAGCTAGAGAAAAATTAAAGAGAGGAGACCCTGGAATCATCCGTTAGACGAATCGTGTAATCTTAGCGACAATGCCTACGCTCAGCATAAGGTCTCTGCTTCGAGAAACATTGCTGACAAGATCTGGCTGAAACGACTTGGAAAAGCGTGCAAACATCTGATGTTACATTAGGTGAAAAAGTTGGCAGCGTGACTAGAAACAGCAATTATGAAGGGAAAGGTAGCTCCAGGTGCAGGAACCACGAAGAAGAAACGAGGAGGATTTCTACCTCTCATACAAATTATTGCAGCTCTAGGCGCTGCTGCTGGAGGTGCAGCCCAAATTGCCTCAGGAGTAAATAAGAAAAAGGCAGCAGATAAACAACTTGCCGAAATGATGAGGCATAAGAGAGAAATTGAGAGAAAGGTATCTGTTGGCGGCGGGTCCAAAAAGAAGAAACGAGGAGGATTTCTACCGCTCATACCAATTATTGCAGCACTAGGAGCCGCCGCTGGAGGTGTATCACAAATTGCTACAGCTGTAAATAAGAAAAAAGCTGCGGATAAACAACTTGCTGAAATGATGAGACGTAACAGAGAACTTAGAGCAAGAGGGAGAGGTTTTCGAGTGAAGAAGAATAAGGGAAGAAACACCGAAACGAAGAGGAGACAGTGCCTGAAAGGGAATTCAAAAAGCTCAGGCAGAGGGCTATACTTGTCCCGGAAAAAGCATTGAGTAACATAGACCTTGCCTTGTATGCCCGACGTTTAAAAATTCCTCATATTAGGATGCGAATGTCTTCTTTATTAGATCAGTGAATAATAATAATAATAATAATAATAATAATAATAATAATAATAATAATAATAATAATAATAACAATAAAGTAATGTCATTAAAATGTCCTTTCACTCTTGATTTTTTTCCAGTGATTGTTCTATAGGAACGTTCTGTGGCCCTTCAGTGACCAAGTTATTCCATCTAATCAGCTGTCTGAATCTGATTTCCTAGTGAATATATTTAGGTTGAGCATCATACGAATTTAGCGCAGAATTGCATCAGTCTCCTTTCTCTATAGTAAAAGTGGACACTCCATCTACCAGTATTGCCATCTGTTACGCTTGGATACCGTATTTCAAAGGAACCATCAAATCAAATTTTACCTGTTGTTCATAAACATCCGCTTCATAGAGCAAACAGGGGAGCATACCAGCAATATCATTGCCAGAAACAAGGATATAAGCATAATGCCTATAGATTTTAGAAGAAGTCAACGACGTCGAGGATATAATAATGGAATGATTCGACGCACACATCATGCTCTGCCCTTGACGCCCATCAGGTTAACATCACGCAATCAGCAGTTCCTACAGTTATTGGGCTTCAGAATCCTATAATTATGGGACATCTTGAATGTTACCGACACATCAATGACACCGAGATTCGACGACAAGGTCACTAAGAAGAGGAACATGTGTTTTCACCATATAATACATCAGTTCTGGGCTCTAACAACGAGTTTAGAATCCCCTGTCAAGTTGAACATTTATATACTTTACACCGTCTCAGGGTGAAGAGAATGCTGTTGTTAAACCTGTACTCATTGAGTGGAGAAGCCCTGTGATTCGACTTTCTGATGCTGAGGTCCTCAAGACTGTTAAGCTGGATAAGAATCTGTTTCACCATTTAGGACCATGGATCTGCATACTCAACCTGCTGTGTGTTACAGGTATTTACCTGAATAGTGACACCACATCTAAATGGAGAAGCCGTGATTTGTCATTTTTGGTGCTCTGACTTAAGATCGAGTAATGCATCTAAAGACGGTTCTCTTTTTGATCATTGTGACATAACTTAAACTAAACATTATAATGATTTATTTTTCATTAGGAATGCAAGGATTTTTAATGAATAAAAACACTATGTAAAAGCATACCTTAATTCTTTTTATTGTTATTATTTATCTTACATTTCCATCACTTTCTCATCCGACTCATTGTTTCTTAATATGTCATTACACTTGTAACAGCAGGTTATGCAAATTTCTTTATTATTTAAATGAAAGTCTTTTTATTTTCATAATTTGTATTCCAGCGTGGGAAACAGCCTTAATGCTGTTAATGTATACAGGGCTCAAGTCTTTTAGGATACAAATTTCACCATTACTTAAAGTATTTTCACAGTCACTTAAATTATTGCTCACAATGCTTAATTTCAGTGAATATAGGGAGACTCGCTCGAGCTAACTCTCAGCTATGCATTGAATTGTATACAAAATTGGCCGTATTTTTTCATCGTATACCCTGTAATGTTATATAAGGATCCTGTCTTAATGTGTTTCGGTGATGTAGATGTCTCAGCACCCGTTTCTTGCCGAAATGTTTCTTGTAGGTGCCGATGGTGCATATTCCACCCTCCAATAGCGTCAGCATCTTTGCATGGAAGCAGGCTATTCCTCTTCGTCTTCCACTTATTGCACACCCTGAAATATTGCACAATGAAAGTCTAAGAAAACTATCTTGGTCAAGTAAAGGCAACCTGAAAAGAATTACATTTTTTGTTATGATACATGAAAAATGAAGCATATGGCACATGTAAAAAGAAGCACAAAGATTTGTATAAACATTGGGATATTTAGAGTTATTTCAATGCGCTAGATATAATTAAATTCAAAGCATGTGATATTGTGATTTCGTAAATTTTTTATAAAATTCTATAGTATGCATCTTTTGTATCTTAATATGTAATATCAATGAGTCAGTTGTTTTATTTATGAATTTTTCATTGTGAAATAGGAGAACATACAATACTTAAGTTTGAGACTTCTACGCACCTTCTTTGCATGTAAAAAGACAATTTACATGTCTTAAATTTTCCCGTCTCTGCCATGCCGTTATACTGGAGGTATACGTTCCCAGGTATTTCTGCAATCTCTTGATCGGTTAACGAATTATAGCGCTCTGGTAAGAACACTTGACAATCCTCCAGCCAAGATACGATCCTGGTACCATATCTAGTTTGAACTCCCTTTAAGGACTTTATCTCATAGTTAAGACCTATTTCGAGATCTTGAACTCGACGAGTCGGTAGAAAACTACGCTCTTCAACCATCTTGTTAAGTCTATCAGCTAAACAATCTGTAACAGACATTGTCATGAATTATTATTTTCAATACATTATTCAAGTTGAAGAACAAGTTATACACTTCTTTATATTAGAACTAGGGTGTGTGTATGTTTTGTAAGGATGCCTATGAATGTGTAGAGAAACAAAGAACGAATAGAGAAAATCGGGCGAATATTAATAGAAGAATGTGCAGCAAAAATCGTAGGAATGTGTAGAGAAACAAAGAATAAGTACAGAAAATCATGTGAATGTTCATTGAAGATGAGCCAGCAGAGAACCGAAGAATGAGTAGAGGAAATCGTGTGCGAAGGTATAGTGAAACAAAGAATGAGTGGGGAAAATCGTATGAATGTTTATGTAAGAAGAATGTGTAGCGAAGATCGTGTGAATGTTGATTGAAGCAAAGAATGTGCAGAAAAAGTCGTGTGAATGTTAACAAAGCATGAACCTGCAGGGGAACAAAAATGAGTAGGGGAAATCATGTGAGTGTATAGTGAAACAAACAATGAGGGGAAAATCGTATGAATGTTTACGTAAGAAGAATGTGTGGCGGAAATCATGTGAACTGGAGAAGAGTATGCAGTGAAATCCATGTGAATGTAAAGCACAGATTAGAAAATATGATGCTCTTTGCAAAGAATCGTCTTTCATGTACTGTAACATTTAAACAAAATTAAATGTATTGTAAAGGCCAACAGTGATTTTTTATAGGTATGTAAAACTCACCTTGTATTGTCACGTTTTGATATGTGCTGAATGTGTAGACGGCCTGCAGCTCACGTTGCTTTTAAAGCTCTTTAAAACTTAAATGTAAAGTTAATAAGTACACAACATTTCTAACATGGGCAGATATCTGTTTATATAGGGATCTAGACCCCCTCCAGGCGTTGCCGGCACGTCATCATGGCTGTGATGCTTACACATCACATGATTATTGCAGCCAATGACATCATCTCTTGCTGCGCATGCGCAGAGGCTCTCAGCACTTCTATCCCTACTTGTTTCACTTCCTCTCGCTCTCTCTCTCTCTCGCTCTCTCTCTCTCACAGAGTACATCCATAATGTCGTTACACAAAGCTGCATACAGTTAAAGCATCAATCTAAGTGATGTATTCTAGAGTACAGAGGAAAATCAGTGAATTCATTGAAAGATCGGGATTCGAACTAGGGGTAACTGATTGAAAATTATATACAGCATTAATTGTTCATTGTATGAGCTATCAAACATGCTTTCGTCTACAGCTCTATCTCTGCTAGTTTCTGCGATAATTGAGATTTAAACTTAAGGATCGAACCCTGGACGTCAGGTGCCCTAATATACGCCCGCAAGATATTATCTGATGACATAAACGTAATAGGTTTATTTGGTGTCTTTGTCTTAATTATTTACTATGTTATTAAAGTTATAAGTAAACTTCATTGAATCGGTATTCGAACTCAGAACGCCAGAAACAAAATTATTTATAATATTAGTTTGATGTGTTTAAAAGACGTGTATGCAGTTACAGCATCGATCTAAGTGATATATTCTAGAGCACAGGGGAAAATTAAGGAAGTCACTGAAAGATCGGGATTCGAGCTAGGGACAGCTGATTGGAAATTATATAAAGCATTAACTGTTCATCATAGGAACTAAAAATCGTGCTTGGGTCCGCACCTTAATCCCTGCTAATTTCTGAGATAATTGAGATTTTAAAATTAAGGATCGAACCCATGACACCTGGACTCTAAGATACATGCACAAGAAAGAAACTAATGGCATAAAAGTAATAAAGTTTATTTACTGTCTTTATTCTAATTAGTTTTGAGGTTATTAGAAGATGAATTTGTAATCCCTCCTAGGATTCGAACCCATGTATCCAGACCAGTTTCGAACAATTCGTAAATGACGCGTCGCATCCCGAGCTATAATTAGTTTTTATTGCATCATTTTGTCTCTTTTCATTCAGGACATGCGCGTGAGTTGGTGTGTGCGTGTGTGGGTTGGTGCTGTTGGGGTGTAAGTGAACAGGCATATGTGCTTGCACGTGTGTGTGTGTGTGGTCGTGTGCGTATGTGCAAGTGTAACGGTGTATGTATGTATGTACGTGAGTGTGTGTGCGTGTATGTGTGTGTATTCGTGTGTGTCCATGTATATGTATGTGTGAGTGTAAGAGCACTGGGGTATGTATGTATACGCATGAGGTGCGTGAATGCGTGTGTGTACTGGTGTATGTATGTGTGTGTGTACTGTTGTATGTATGTGCGTGTGTGTATGTGCTTGCGTGTATGTGTGTGCATGTGTGTACTTACATGTACGTGTGTGCGTCTGTGTGCATGCGTGCACCAGTGTATGTTTGCTGATGTGTGTACAAGTGCTCGTGTATATGCGAACGCCTGAATGTGTACAAGTCGTGGAGAAAGAAAGAGATAGATAGAAAGAAAAAGAGAGGAGAAGAAGAAAGAATGTTGTCTAGGCATCGGGATATTTAAGTATGCATCAGGGTTTAATATAAATAATTATATTTGTGAAATGCAATTTTAATCCGACCTCCTCCTGCTTCAATATTTTAATAGTTATTATAGCGTTTCGCAGGGTAAGATTCAAACTAGGGGCCTCTGGTTCCTAACAATACAGCTCGTTAAACATTGTAATGTTGTATAAATTAAATTATATTTGTTAAACACGTTTTAATCTGACCGCCCAATACTCACATAGTTTAATATTTATTAAGCATTAGAGTTTCGCAGATTCAATCTAGAACACTCTGAACACCGTTTCATTAATTAAATTATATTTGTTAAATACATTTTAATATAGCCGTGCATAGTTTAATAGTTATTGAGCATTAGAGTTTCGCAGATTCGATCTAGGACACTCTGAACACCCTTTTTATTAATTATTGTAATGATATATAAAAATTAAATTATATTTGTTAAATACATTTTAATCTGGCCGTGCATAGTTTAGTAGTTATTGCGCATTAGAGTTTCGCTGCGTAAGATTCGAGCTAGAACCCTCTGAACACCCTTTCGTTAATTAGGGTAATGATATATAAAAAAATTAATTATATTTGATAAATACACTTTTAATCTGCCCGTATTTGGTTTAATAGTTATTACGCGTTAGAGTTTCACTTGGTAAGATTCGAGCTACAATCCTCTGAACGCACTTTTATTAATTAAGGTAATGATATAATAATATTAATTTCTCATTAGCAATAAACTTTTGTTTACAGTAAGAATCGAGCATCGATCTATGGATATCCACGCAGAGGTTTAATGTATGTAATACAAAGGTTAAATACATTTTTATATCGCGATTGAAAAGTCAACTGCATAAACAGAGAGCTTGTTTAACTATGCTCGGACATATTCGTAGGATCTCGTAAAACATCGGAGAGAACAGTCCCTCAGGGCAAAAATAATGATGGCCGACTCTGACGTTGTTACACAGAGTTGGTAAACAAGCTTCTCTCTCTTTCACGCGAACAAAGACATTACGAGTATAAGGCAACCTTCAGATTCTTTTGTTAAGCTACCAGGTGCTCGAACAATGGAAAGGGTCAGGCTTTGTTATGAGTCAGTGGAATGGGAACGACGCAGGGGTCTTTCTAAAGTAGTCTTGCCCGGGACAATAGAAAGGCACACAATAGAATCTGTTACACAATGGAAAGGAACCGGCTTTGCTATAGGGTTGTGGAATGAGAAATGCCAGATGGTCTTTCTAAAGTAGTATTGCTCCGGACAATAGAAAGGGACCGACTTTGTTATGGGGCAGTGGAATGAGAAATAAAGGATTGCACGGGACAATAGAACTTGTTTCTCTGTTAACTGGCTTAGGTTCTCTTTGTCACGACCCTAATTCATCATGGGCTTTGTTCATTTTGACAGCTGAAGGGTAAGCATTGTTCTTTTTTTAAAAGCTAGTGAAATGAGTATGCCACGTGTTCGAGAAAGAATAGGAGTGGAGTGGGTAACTGACACAGGTGCAGAAGTGGCCGGATGTGGAATGGGTAGGAAAAACATCTCGCCTTTATTACAGAACCTTAAATTTATGACCCCTTTGTTCGTTTTGACAGTTGATTGACAGCCTTAATTGCTTAACTGTCAAGCTTCCATTGTACTCAACAAGATTTACGACCGCAGCTGCAACTAAAACTACCAAGGAGCTGGGGGTGGGGGTGGGGGAGAGGAGTTGGGGAGCTCATTTGCATATGAATAGAAATTCCTGCATATTAAGTGATACAGAACTGTCAATTCCCTACTACTTATTACTATTATTATTATTATCATTATTATTATTGTTATTATTATTATTATTATTATTATTATTATTATTATTATTATTATTATTATTATTTGCTCATACCTTTCAATTCGTTCAAATTTCCTTAAAATCTCTATTTTGATGTGTGAATTGTTGTTGATAAAGAGTGAATATAATGTGAGAATAAATATTTACATATAATTATGAGGGACTAAAGTACCGTCTAAGGCATTCGCCGATTCGTCACTTTAATATAACAGACAAGTAATAAATATTCTTTGCCAAATGCATTGCGGTCATTGTGATCGTCATTCTGTTATCTAATTATTTCCTCGAGATGCTCCAGAGACTATTTTTCGCAACTATTGTACAATGCTATGGTAAAAGAAATTGAATTGTATTAGTGTTGTGTGAATGAAAGGTTTAATAGGTTTCTACTGAAACACTGACATATGATAAAGTTGGCAACAAAAATATTTGGAGTAAGATTGATAACTTTGCTATTATACGGACTGATGCGAGTAACTAACTATTCATGAGCCCCCGTAATGGCATTTCCCTCCAGTTAATAACTTACAGTTCGTCACGCTATCGTGTATAGAGGAATGTACACCTCTAAAGGCTAAATATGCAAACAAACGGGCTACCATGTGTGAAAAGTGTAGTTTGGATTGCAACAGAACTTTACTAAGTCATTTAAATAATTGGAACAGACTCATGCATATGATATACGTGGGATATGTTAAATTATTTTGAAACAGGGGCCCTAAGGTCCTGCAGTAGGTTTTCGAGCACTTCATATTATTCGGTATACTTTTAGATGACACACCTCATCTGTGCAATTTGCTTCTTCAGTTTCTGTCGCACAAATAATAATGGTTAATGAGGAGGAGGAAGAACATAGAAGAAACCGTCGACTGGCTTCAATAATCTGTCGGTAATTCATATGCTAAAATGTGGTATTTCTATTTTTAGAATTCCTTCTTGCTATTTTCGGAAACATTAAAACTGTTCCTCGTTTTTGTTTTGGCATTTTTGAATTTGTCAGATGTCTAAAGTTTTTCTGAGAAGGCCATAAAGCACACATATACCCTATTGTAACTTATTTGAAAATACAAAACGTGTTATGGTAAACATTTCCCTCTAAATTCGCGCTTTCGGTCTTTGAGCTTAATTTTTGCAATTTAGAGCAATGAATTGTGCGTTTTAGTGACGAATTGCAATTTCAGTAAGGCTGATTTTATTTAAGAGACAATGTGCCTGTCCCGTGCCAATGCTCATGCTAAAACCTCAGGAAACAGGCAGGATCTTACGTGGTAGGTGGCCGTGTGTATATCACACCTATTTTCCATAATAACCCCAGACCTTGCTCCGTGCTTTGTTTATTTCTTTATTTCCCGTGTTTTATCTCCATTTCTCCTGGGCCCCATTGTTTATTTCTGTCCATTTTACTGCCAGCTTCAACCACAGTACTAAAACAGTAATTTGTTTATGCGTGAGCACTCCATACACAGCAGCCCGAGACGTGCAACTTGAGAGGGAGTGAATGATAATGTAATCACCTTAGCTTGAATATATTATGTAGCAACATCTATACCTACACTTATTAATCTCAAGACTTCAGGGGTGCATTATTTTAAGGGTCGTGTGTGAGTGTACGTATTCAAGTGTATTCAATTTCGGTGGTGCGATATTGTTTGTAGCTCTACGTTTTGGCGCCATGCAGGAGCGAGATAGGTCCCTATACAGAGGCTTGCATTAATCCTGAATAGTGCCTATGTTTTTATTTAATGACTAAAAAGCGTATACTTCATTGTAACAAAGATTAACATTTCGTGAACTTCAGACGACTTCTCTTCAGGATGATCTCATCTCTCCTATACTTTCCTATATAACAACGCAAACGTTCAGAAAAAAATTGAATGTGTTGCACTCACATGAATTTCTCTAAAATAGTTTTACAAACGCTTGTTCTCCATCTATTTCATGTTAATCGAGATAAACAATTGCAGAAACTATCTTATTAATAATTTTCTTGTAGCTGGAAGGGGAATATGGTAGGCTTTAAGCGATAGTCAAATCTTTTAAGAGCTGGTTGCTATGTGGAGCATTCCATTCTCTTTGCATGTCCAACACATAAAAGAAACGAATAAAGAATTTCCATTTGAAAAAGTATAAGTATTAGAAAATTCAAACAAATAACAAGGAATATCTCGGAAATGGTCCACTCGAAGAAGAAAAAAAGTATATGACATAAATTATGTGCTTTAACGAGATCTATATGTTTTGTGTACAAAAGCGTCATTTACGGTTTACCAGTTATGCAAAAGCCATTCAAAATGAACAGGACTTTTGGGGGCATTCCCATAAAATTAAGATATACATTTCATTTGTCATGAAAATATCTTAAGCATATGATATTTTAATCAAAATCCTTAGAGCCACTTTGGAGATTATCAAAATTTTCAATAAGTGTTCCGTGTAAAGGCTGGTCTGGGGTGAGCGATTTTCTTGAAAATCTTCGTGTCGCATCTTTGAAAGATACTGAACCTAAATCCAAATTTGGTATTTGTCCGACTTTTCGTTTTAGCCATGCACCTCACAAACACACATCCATAGAGATGCTTTTTTTTATTCAGGGGTCTGAAAACATGTATTTCCGGTGAAATCTCGGTATCGAATTTTTGGGTGGAATGCAATACCTCCTCTACTTAGTATACGTAGTAGAGAAAACATAAAATGCTATTGGAACATAATCGTTGCAAATATGGAGTTTGGAACCTTGGAGCGTCTGATTCAGCTAATCCTTCAGAAAACCAGAGAACCGAAAGTAACGTATTGAAGTACTGCTTAATTCCTAAAAAGGATTAATTACGTTTCTTACTGATCTTTGGCAAATGGTTCGACTACAGCACAGTCCGTACTATTGACTGTCCAAACCATTCAGTATAGGCTTACTCAAGCCTCGAGGAAGAATATATGTTGAAAAGTTAATTTCAATTGAGCTCCGGTAAAGAAGCATCAATTTTTCTTTTCTAAATATGTATTGAAAGAAGAAAACAACACTATTTCTCTGTTATAGTCATAATATGCACCTATAGTAATATATACGTTTTTATAGAATAGGTTTCTAAATTCGCCATACTTCCAAGGCCTTATGCTCGAAGCTCAGCTGGATGTCTTCATTACTGGGAACTACGCGTATGCTTTTGTAAAATGGTAAGAATATAGAATGTGATGAAATATTCTTGATACTTAATTATTATTTGTGAAATCACATGAAAAGCAAAGGCAACAATGAAGCGAATACCCGGGGAATAAGAAAGATAATGAAGAAACTGAAAATATCTCAAGGAGAAAATTAAATTAAAGTGAGTTTTATTTATGGACGCTCTTTGACTACTATGGTTCTTAGCATCCCATTCCATTTTGGGCGTGAAAGACCGGAAATGTTTGCTCAGAGGCCTCTTTATCAGGATTGAGGTTCTTTTGCGTGCCGTAAATCTACGACACGGGACCACCGGCTTTACTTCCCTTCTGAAGGAAGCCATGCTAAGGATTTTTACGCCCGAAAAAATTCATCGCCCTCCACCGGGTTTGAACCCGTGACCTGGAGAACTGAAAGCTAGCACGGTACCCTAGACCACGGAGGACGACATTTCAAGGAGAGCGAGGACAGCTGCAGGTCTCAAAATAAATCTGGTATAAACTGATGATACATTTATTGCTTCCTCACATTGCAGCACTTTAATAAATGTTACTCCAAAGCTGTTTGTTGACTGAAAAATGAGTAATTGGATTGAAAATCTTATAGAAACTAATGGTTTGGGTGTCTTGATGCTATTTTCTATATTATTATGTTCTCTTCATCCGTTCTTTTAAACAGGATAGGTACTTAAGTTTCCTTCCACAAGACTACTTTAGAAATGTAAATTCCCTTAAATGAGGACGGCACATATTTTTCAAGATTACTTATTGGAAATTTATTTGTAATGTTTTAAGAATATGAGTTATACGGTCTCTACTGATAAGAATTTTCGCCTCTAATTTATCAAATTCAACAATGAAGACATCCACACTAAATTTGGACGAATAAATAATCCCTGGTAATACTGAAGCAGTTATTATGTAACTCACCAAGATAGCGGCGTGTGGATATTTTCAGTGAGGAGCGCATCCTCTTGCCAATCCCACGAGGAAGCACATACAATAAAACAGGCAGTGAAACCTTGCATAACAACCAAGGGTCCGAATAGCAATATTTCCTTTGTATTGGAGAATACCTTACCCGGCTACGAAAAGAACTTTTATTTAACAGTCATCTGCGCTTCCTTTGTGAGTATCCACATCTCACAAGCCTGTGCAGTGATTCAACACACGAATAGTTAAAAATTCGTACGTCTCACAAATTCTGGCAAACATATTTCCAAGGTAGACAGTGTGCACATACCTTGGCTTGCAAGCTGCCGGTCTTCCGTAGCGGGGTATTGGCAGTTAAACGCATAGGTACCCAGAAATGTGTATAACATTAATCCACATAATGAATATTTCCCAGTTCGCTTTTAACAAAACAGTATCTACTGTTACTTTCATTTGGCCTCCATCCTAAGCACCAATATATGCAAAAAAATTATATTTGATTTATATCCAAACAGGATAGGCGATTCAATTTAATACCTACATCAGCTTCACCTTGAGCATGTGCTTAAAACTCTTCTGAAATTAATCTTCATGAAAGTCACATAAACCAAGGCAGACTTTCAGCAAACAATGCAATATATATCTTAATATGGCCTAGTTAGAATAACCTAGAGGGCTTTATACTTCACCCATCATAACTAATTATTTTTAACTAAAACATTTTTTAAGAAATCACACTATTACGTTTCGAGAAAAATTGCTAGCAGGGGTTTATGTTGGAGCAAAGGACTCTGGGCTCCTTCGTTATCCTAACTCTCAATATACCATCTCTTGTTTTGTGCACTTATAATTATCTTTTGATCGAAACATGTCTCACTTTTCGATCCTCACAACTGAATGCTCTTGTGCCCACCCTTTGACGAGCCCTTTCCCTTACGGAATCAGAGAACTTCAGACAACAACACAGTCTAAGAGCAGGTTAAATTAAAAGGCATCAACTTCCACTTCGCGTGTTTCATTTTCATTTTTTAGCTTAAAATAAACTGAGAGTAGCTGATATTAAAGCTCCTAACGGTAAAAAAATAATAGTTTTGCTATTATATTTGTTTACTCTTCATCTTCCTTGTTATACTTCTGTTCTTTATTTTCTTTGTTTAGTTTTTTACGTTATTGTGGTCTAAATATGAGCGTTACATGAGTTTTATAATTATTATGGATTATTTTGTACGAAATGAGATTGTAGCATACTCTCTTCGGGCATAATTCAGATGAAATAGCTCCATTGGAATCTGAAGTTTCAGTTTCTCGGGGTCTCGGACTTTATCATATTCATCAACAGAATGTGATTCGTTCTCACTCTCCTGCCATTGTAGAAAGTCATTAGGAACCTACAATATAATACTTTTACTCTAGTTTCCTATTCATTCATTTTTGTTGTGAAGATAAAACCTTCGAATGAATTTACCTGATAGGAATTCATTATAGCTGATGTTGCATTGTATTTCAAATAGAAGTACCACCGATTTTATAATGGTTTTTGCCGTAACAAATTATTATCACCGCAAGATTATGATGGTTATTATTATTATTGTCGTCCTACATAGTCTAGGCCTATCATGCTAACCTCTGGGTCCGAGGTCGCGGATCTAAACCCGGCAGAGGACGATGGACCTTTCGGGATCGATGGATCCGTGGCATGGGTTCCTTCAGAAGGAAAGTAAAGCCGGTGGTACCGTGACGTAGATTTACTGCACCTAAAAGAACCTCAAGTCTCATAAAGAGGCCTTTCAGCAAAATTTCTAGCCTTTCATACCCAGTATAGAATGCAACGTTAAGGACCACAGCAGTTAAAGAGCGTCAATAAATAAAACCCTGTTGTTATTATTATTATTATTATTATTATTATTATTATTATTATTATTTCTATGCTTTCATTGAATAACGCAAAATTTACTTTCCGATAAGACATCCATTTCTTATGATGCTGAAGCACACAGGAGGACGTCAGCTGAAGTGCTCTGTAGAATAGCAAGCTCTTCATTTCGTAATTCATTCTCTCGCCATAGCAGAAAGTCAGTAAGTACCTAAAATAGTGCAGTGTTACATAATTTTCTAGGTATATTTTAAAATATTTTCTTCAAACGAAATTACGGTTTACTATACTTCATACTCCGGTATATTTTAATTATTATTATAATAAGAAACTTATTGATATTATTATAGTTATTTCATTCAACACACAACTCTAAGGTTACTTAAAAACAGTGTAAGTAATCCACGAAAAGAAAATTCGGCACTGGATAAGCTCATTCTACTTACTCACACACGATCAGCTCTATCAGTCAATGGGGAACTCGGGAGACCACAAAGACGCTCTTCATTTCGTAATTCAGTTTACTGTCTGAAGAAACTGAAATCGAACAGTCACAATGGTGATTCTTCCTTTTAAATAGTGTGAATTGGACTATTGAATAGACTCGTCTAGAACACATTACACTGATCAACGCAGGCCATGACCTTAAATCTTTTACCGTTTGTTTAACAATTACTCAATCAACAAAGGGCACACAATTCCTTAAAATCCCTTCAAGCCATACTCAATAACCAACCTTATCTACATTACAAAGGAGCAGGGTCAGCCGCAAAGAAACGTTTCAGAAAATGGGTTTCTTTGACTGTTAACTCGGCAACACTATAGTTGGTGACAGATAACCGTAAGTTGAGATATGATTATTTGATACTAAACATATTTACCAATTATGTGGATACGGCCCATGATCTTTGAAATATAAGTCGTTTAACAGAAAGAAAGATTCATTCTGATTTGGTTAAAGAACTATCTCAAAAATGTATTTCTTCAGATACGTTCGTTTGACACTAAGGCGTTTATACAGTTATTCGTGGACCTTCTTTTCAATTTGATATGCTTTTACTCGGGACTTGTGCTTTAAGTTTACCGAGTAACCTCCAACTGACTTAAATTATATAAACTTCCACACATTTCACTCAATGAGGTGAAACTAACATGGTATATGTTACTTCTTAGCCCCTACATTTAAATTCCGAAATGTGGCATGTCTGAGAGATATTCCAATTTTAGTTCTCGGGAAGATGTTGCCTGTAGAGATGAAACATGAATGATGCTAAACTAGGCATATTTACATTTTCTGAGTATTCTCAATAAGGTGTTATATGTACGTTCCTTGAATTTCAATATATTGGCATTTAGTATTTTACTATTTAAGATATAGAATTTCCTAAGATAAGCATAAATTTGTGCAAAACTCTAGTTTTGGCAGAAACATTCTCCTTTTCCCTAGAACCACTCTGAATTACTTTAGAATTCTTCACTATCCTATAGTAGATCAACAGAAATTAGCATAATGAACAGCGAAAGGCGAAATTATTGAAATTCAAATATAACATTTTCTCAGAACTATATTTATTTTATTATCCCATATTCACAAGCATTTGTTATAGCATGGAAATGAAAGTAAAAATGTTTAAATTACAACTGTTTTATTCGACCACGATGTAATACGTTAACTAATGTGGCATAAATGTACTTCTAATAAAGAACTATTATTCATTAAGCTACTGTAACTATCGATTTTCAACTAAGCATATCCGATAACTGCTATTTTCGTTCGCTCAAAAATTTGGAAGCTCTGAAAGCAGCAATCTAAAGTCGTAGGCAAGATATAATTTTCACTCCGCTTAAGAACTGCATACATTTGGTAGCTTCACCAGAGCACTGTAGACGGCCGTTTTCAGGCCTGGGTGCGTCTAATAAAGCAATAATCAACTAACAACTTCATCCATCACCCCAGAGCATTAAACGAAACATAAAAACTTGGAGGGGAGTAAAACGAATTAAATAGAAAAAGACTCGTGTTGGCTGAGTCTCATAACTCATAAGCAAAACAAACTTTAAGAGGGATCTATATAATGTAGTTTTAATTTTTATAGTCACTCCTTCCTCTTCGGCAGACGAATAAAAAAATGATGGTGGGAATGTGACGTTATCCTTCCCCAAGTGTAGGAGCTTGAAAGCCTCATAAAATTTAATATCGTGAAGAGCTGCAGTGTCTTGGGTCAGGTGACAGTAGACAATTTCTTCCGCTCGTAACGACATATATTTCTTTATATTGATACTTTCTGTTCTGGTTGCAAAACTGTTCCTGACATTGTCTAAATTAGTGCTTGAATTCAAATAAAATGTATCTAATGTATTCCATTGTCCAACAGCTCCTCAAACTTCAAGAACATTAACTTCTGTAAGTGCAACTGCATCACTGATTCAATTTCAGGATTAAATGAATATTAACTTATCAGGTCTTCTATTGACTTCAGTTAATCTATTTTGAAATTGAAAATTGGGCAGTGTTGAAATATAATTATTTAAAACCGCCAGAACCCGCAGCTCTGATCGCATTATTGCATAAATGTGGAGATTGTACTCTGTTCCTCTCCAATCACCTTCCCACCGTCTTTCCTTCCCTACTTTTCCCCTCTTCCCCTCTTTTCTCGGACCATCAACGCCTATTCCCTATCTACCTCACTGTTTCTGCCTTTGCAATCCACTGCATCTTATTCAACACTCCCCTTGTCTCTCTCTTTCTCTGGGTAACTTTTAAATTCGGTTCCGAAACGTTTTTCTTTTTTTCGGGTTTTTGAATTAAATTAAAACTCAAGTGAAAAGTTAAGCATTAAACAAACCTATACCCTTTCTGATACTTGCAAGTATACTATTTATTGTGGTCATTTCCCGGTAATTTCATTTCACTTATTGGCTTTAGCATGGAAGCGTACAAAGTACTTGAATTAACTCCTTAAGGGGTAAAGTACAGTTTTCGGGTTAAAAAACTGAGATTATATATTTCTTTATAGAATAAACTTCATTCTTTAATAAGCAGAACAGCTGTAAGAACTGTATCCATCAACTTCAAAGGATTTCAAGAACCCTTTTACGTGACGTCAATCAAAACTTATGCATGTTTTTGTACATTTTTCGTAATTTTAATTTTGGGCACAACTGCCATCGCAATTCAGAAGTTCTTTGAGATATTTGCATGAAATATATCACAATAGGTTTTTATATAAGCGACACGCTCTAGGCTTCCCCTTGACAAACAGTGTTCACTTTTTAAAGATTATAGATTTAAGTCGTGTAAACATTATATATGAAATGAAGGATTATACTATATTTTTAATAATTGGTGGAATTGTCAACAAGCCTTACAATTAGTTCACTTCTTTAGCGCCATAGCTTCTGTCTATGCACATTTTTAGGACAAATACATAGACTGTTTAAAACTCCGAGTATTATTTCAGGAAGGATAATAATCGTACATAAAGAATACAAAATTATTGTTTAAATTACATTTGTAGGTTTGAGCTAACACTATTTGAATATTAAACCAATAGAAATTTCATCTGTCCCCTTCAGTGGGTAAATACATTTCTACACTAAGGGAAACACAATGGGCTATATTAACTGCACAGTGCTGTAGTTTTAGCTTACCAATAAATGAAAAGTAAGACTTGCTACTGCGAATGCTATGTAATAACCCGAATAGGTTTTATTCGCTATATTTGGATATGTTGCATCTTTGCATTGTTTCAGTAACAGAGTGCCAGTGACCCACTGCATGCGCCACATGTTCTGTCGGACCTCTAAACTAGTTAGACTCTGGATGAAAGCGTGTCCGTTGTAACACACTTTGGCACTCTGGATTTGAATTCCTTCACTTGTAGAGTCATATCAAACTGCTACGGTATGAATTCGCAACATTCGGCTTTAAGGGACTACGGACAGAATAATTAGTTGGTGATGAGGATATCACATGCGGTAAAAGTTAGGAAAGCGGGAACGAAAAGGAAACCCAGGCGTGAGAGCAAGAAACAAATGTACAATAAGTTGCCTTCTGGTATTGTAAATTGAGTAATAAGGAGGAATGGAAAATCCAGAGAAAGCAGAGTATATTTTCAATAAATAGAGAAGCAGCGTGCAAAGGAAATACTTCACACTCAACACCATTGGTAGTATTTACTCCGGAGCATCAGGAAAGGAAAGTTCCAGGAGCAAGAGGGACAAACAATTGACACAATTTGTAGTCTGGGTTCTGGAGACCAAGTCTCGATTGTTTCTACACGTACATTTCTCGGCGGGAAAGATTTATTGGAATCCCTGGTGGAGTCCAGTCACGCGCTAGAGCCGTGTCGGATGCGACACGGCGTGACTAGCTTCCCAGCTCACAGACTTCCGGAATCATCGCAACGATTGCCGGAAGTGCAGTAACAATACAAAATGGTAAGCAATTTGTCCCGGGAATTTATATTTGTTTCCATCTGTTTGTACATTCGTTTTCCATGTTTTCTTCTAGGTGTACATATATTTTTGATTACGTCTTTTGCAACATTTCTACTCATTCTCAGGGAATTTCATTTATTGTGCAGGGAGGTTCACTACTGAAATACAAACTCTTGCAGTTATGTTATGCGTTAGAACTATTCACTATTATTATGGATCACATTAACACTAAATGTGGACACAATTTATGTGTTTTGTTTACCATAAGAACAAAGATTATATAAAGAGAAAAGCAGAGATAGAGTAAAAAAAATGGGAAACAAAATGAACCTCTAGGAAGTATTGATCACAACACTTCCTCTACTCATCATTTATTGACATTCTACGAGCTATTCAAATAAGAACTTACATTCGTGATGGGTTTATATCAAACATATGACATCTGATAAAAATAGCTAAGAAGGGTAAAGTAGGAATGCAAGCGTACTACCCTATACAAATTTACTTTTATAGAATATAATGTGTTGAAAATTAACTCTCTTGGTGGGTTATGTTTACAGTAATACTGTGACGCAGCGGCTAATGCCCAAGGTTACCGGGAGGTCGGCGCCGAGCGGTCGGCGGAAGCAAGATAACTGGCTCTCACCACCCTGAACACCGGGCGCGCTATCGGGAGATAACTAGAACCTTCTGGAAGCTATTTCTCCCCCTCCTCATGAACCGAAATAGTTATAGAACATTCGAGAATCTTGTGGAAAGATTCCACTGACTACATAACCGAGTGCTTTCGCGGGTAGTGGAGTTAGTGCGAGTAGAGTGCGAATTGAATGTGAGTGGAATTTTGTCGGTGAGCGAGCGAGTTGGCAGGTGAGTTTTCCATGAGGCTCAAGAGCGATTCTCCGAGCGAGTTGGTGACGGCTCTCGTGAAGTGCAACGAGTATTAGTGCTGAGCGACGGGCAATGGAGGTCTTGTGTTCGACTCTCGAGTAAAGTGTAGCGTCAGGCGTGAAGAGTCTGCGTCACGAAAGAAGTGAAGTGACGGAGATTTGAACTATTCATTAATGAAGTAATAGTGTAAACGAAGTGAAATCCCAGTGAAAATGAACTACAGAAAAATTAAACAGTGACAGTGATAAACAAGTGACAGTTTGTGAAAACGGAACAGTCACAATACACACCACACACGGTGTACTTTTCATTTGTCAGGGCTGATGCCGACCGGATCTTTTTTATTCCAAGGATAACTATACTTTCGAAACACACACGATTATCCTCATTGGGTTTTATGGGGAAAACATACACATATAATTAAAGCACGTGAAAAAATTAAACCGTTTGTGCACAAATAGGTATAATTACGAAGTAAAGCTGTAACCTTCCCTTTACCTATAAATAGTAGTGCGAAGCCACCACTTTATTAATCTGTCGCAATGGATACAGAGGCTTAAGGGAGAAGCATTTAATTATTTATTTATTTTATTTATGGACGCTCTTTATCTACTATGGTTCTTGGTGTACCATTCCATATTGGGCGTGAAAGACCGGTAATTTTGCTCAGGGACCTCTTTATCAGGATTGAGGTTCAGGATTGCCGTAAATCTACGACACGGGACCACCGGCTTTACTTCCCTTCCAGAGGAAGCCATGCTAAGGATCAATCACCCGCCGCTGGGTTTGAACCCGCGACCTTGGGAACTAGAGGCTAGCACGGTACCACTAGTCCACGGAGGAAGAAGCAGGAATGATCGCTACTATAGTTGGAAAAGGCTATGGAATGCAACCCAAGAAGATCATCTCGTTGAACTAATTAGTTGTTTTGTTTGTTAACGATTCTGTCAATTGTTAGCACCATATCAGCGCCGCCGTTGTGCTGGAATCTCGTTGGAGGACGCAATATTGCAAAGGAGCGTATTTAGCCAGAAAACGACAGAACAGCTGTTAACATGTTTCTACACCGGCATAGGATGCTACACTAATTGATGCATCTACTCAGCAGTGCAAGAAACTTGAGCGCCCGTGTGAACTTCTTGGGATAGCAGAACACAGATCTTTGTCGCCTTAAGAAGCTAAGTGGTAATGTCATCATAGGCTGCTATCACTAATTGAGGACCGAAATTCTCAAAGTTGTTAAGCGATAAAACATTACATATGCGTTGTCATTGGTTGCTATATCAAACTGCAGTATTCTTATCGGACTCATTGCCACATTAAGCGCCTGTATATAATATCGAGCTAAAACCTATAAGTTAATATTTAAATCTGAAATTAAGAAAACTGGTAATCTCAAATTTGGATTTCCTCTGAAATGTGTTGTGTCACTGAACTCACAAACACACATTTTCAAATAATAATAATAATAATAATAATAATAATAATAAAATAATAATAATAACGTAATTAAAATGCCTTTGTGAAATCAATATAATTTTGGCACTAATAAACATTGAGCCATGCTAAAACCAGACTCGCCAACATTAGCAATGTCAACTTCTATCTCATAGTGATATTATCAATGAAGTGGTTCACGCATTTCAAGAGACCGTGACTGTTTGAGTTAACACCAATGCCATTTATTGCCATCAGTTTCAACAAGAAAATAACGAATATAGCGCTGTTGAGAGGAGAATAGCTCTGGCATAAACCACCTTTCTGAATAAACATCTCAACTTTGTAGATTTTAGCACATTGGGAAATTCAGCTCTCACCATTGAGAATTCCGGTCCTCAATCCATTAACAGATGCTCGCAAGGTAACTTGCATTGCACCCTGCAAAATATTGTAATTACCAATGGGAAAATGTCCTCTATTTAAATGCGAAAACCTTCTTGTACATCAGTCATCGTCCTATGGAGGTATTTCGTCCAACTGCGTTGATGAGGTTTCAGGCGCAATACGAGATATCGAGACGACATAGTGGATGTATCTCCGGTCGCTGTTGGAAGTGGGTACCTTAATTAGGGGGAGGCTGTGTATGGCAAATGAAGAGAATCCTAGATACCAAACATATGTTCGCATCTGTAACCACTGGTATATTGCAAGCAGGAAGTGTGATGTGTTTACAGCAGGTATATAAATTTCACTGAAATTTTACAGTATATTTCACCATCATTTTTTTATCTAATGCACTGTTTTACTCCAAAAATATTTTGGGTTTGTCTATGAATTTCGGTGATTTTTGCTATCAGTTGACTTTACAGAACCACAGAGTTATACTTATTACGAATTTGTGACACAACTGTTGTGTCCTTTGTGAATGCAAATGTTGAGACAGGTTGAAATTTCTTTTTCCAAAAATTTTGGTGGAATTGAATAATTGTTCCTACACATTGTTGCAATTACAGTTATATTTATCTTCAATACGATTTCTCCAAATTCATGAGAGGTAAACAGTCATTACAGGTAGTGTTAGCCTTTTCAACCTTTAAGGAAAATACAATACAATTGTTAGGCCTTGTTCTTTTCAGGCAAACTACTCAGTGTTTTTCCAATATATGGCTGAATATTGCATATATAACTCGTATTATTGTCACAAACTGCACAGAGTTTCATCCTATTAGTAGTAGGAGAATAAGAGAGCTGGAACACTTAATATGCAGGAATGTGCAATTAATATGCTAATTAGTCCCCACTCCTCCCTCCGTTCCCCCGGAGCTCCTTGGGACTTCCAGGTGCAGCTGAGGGTCATAAATCTTGTTGAGTTTAATGGAAGCTTGACAGTTAAGCAATTAAGGGTATCCTTCACCTGTCAAAACGAACAAAGGGGGTCGTAAATTTATGGCTCTGTAACAAAGGCAAGATGTATTTCCTACCCATTCCACATCCGGCCACTTCTGCACCTGCAGCAGCCTACCCAAGAGGCTATCCATCAATGTCAAAATGAACAAAGAGCTTGCTGGACAAAGGAATAGATTCTATTGTATTCTCTTTCTATTGTCCGGGACAAGCCTTCTTTAGAAGGACCATCTGGCATTTCCCCTCCCACTAGCTTTTAACAAAAGAACAATGCTTGCCCTTCAACTGTCAAAATGAACAAAGACCATGATAAATTAGGGTCGTGACAAAAGAGAACCTGAAGCCCGTTAACAAAGAAACAAGTTCTATTGTATTCTCTTTCTATTGTCCGGGGCAAGCCTTCTTTAGAAAGACCATCTGGCATTTCTCAATCCACTGCCCTATAACAAAGCCGGTCCCTTTCCATTGTTCGAGCACTGCATGCTTGACAAAAGAATCTGAGGGAGGCTTTATGCTCGCCTTGTCTTTGTTTGCGTGAAAGAGAGAGACACACTTCAACAACGCCAGAGTCAGCCATCATGGTTTTTGCCCTGAGGAGCTGTTCTCTCCGATGTTTTACGAGATCCTACGAATATATCCGAGCATAGTTAACAAGTATTCTGTTTGGCTCATTTCAAGCAGCGACTCTGAAAAAGCGCTTAATATATATTACATTACATGCACTAAACCTCTGAGTATATTGAATATCCATAGATCGATGTACGATTCTTACTGCAATGAAACGTTTATTGCTAATGAGAAATTGATGATTGATATTATTATATCATTACCCTAATTAATAAAAGGGTGCTCAGAGGGTTCTAGATCGAATCTTACCCAGCGCAAGTCTAATGCGTAATAACTATTAAACAATGCAAGGTCAGATTAAAATGTATTTAACACCGGTGTATACTTAGGTATCCAAATTGATGCTTTGCTAAGGTACAACATTATTATATCATTACATTGATTAATGAAAGGGTGTTCAGAGGGTGCTAGCTCGAATCTGCGAAACTCTAATGCTTAATAAATATTTAACTAAGGGAGTATGGGCGGTTAGATTGAAACGTGTTTAACAAATACAATTTAATTTATATGACATTACAATGTTTAACGAGCTGTAATCTTAGGAACCCAGAGGCCCCTAGTTCGAATCTTACCCAGCGAAACGCTATAATAACTATTAAACTATTGAGACAGGGGCGGTCGGATAAAAATTGCATTTAACAAATATAATTTTTTATATTAAACACTGATGCATACTTGGATATCCCGATGCCGAGACACCATTCTTTCTTCTTCTCTCTTTTTCTTTCTATCTATCTCTTTCTTTCTTCTCGACTTGCACACATCCAATCGTTCACATATACACGAGCACTGGTACATACATCAGCAAACATACACCAGTACACGCACACACGCACATGCAAGCACATACACACACGCAGTCACACACACGCGCGCATTCACACACCTCATGCGTATACCTGTTCACTTACACATGCCAACACAAGCCCACCCACATACACACACGTACACAACCACACACATGCACATACACACATATAAATGTTCACTTACACACACCAACACATCCCACGTACACACACGCACGCAAGCACATACACAGACGCACACGACCACACACACACACGCAAGCACATACACACACGCGCATACACAACACACAGCACATGTACATACACACATATACATGTTCACTTACACAAACCAACCCACCCACGTACACACACGCACGCACACACCAATGCACATACATATACCTGTTCACTTACACACACCAACCCACACACGTACACACACGCACGCACACACACATACACTCACGCATACGCCCTGAATGAAAAGAGATAAAATGATGCAATAAAAACTAATTATAACCTTGGATGCGACGCGTCATTTACGATTTCTTCGAAACTGGCCTGGATGCATAGGTTCGAATCCTAGGAGTGATTAAATTTTCATCTTCTAATAACTCCAAAACTAATTAAGATAAAGACGCCAAATAAACCTATTACGTTTATGTCACTAGGTCGTATCTTGTGGATGTATATTAGGGTGCCATGCGTCATGGGTTCGACCCTTAATTTTAAAACCTCAGTTATCTCAGAAACTAGCAGGGATAAAGATGCGGACCAAAGCATGATTGGTAGCTCCTATGATGGACAATCAATACCTGTATTTAATTTCCAATCAGTTGTCCCTAGCTCGAATCCCGATCTTTCAGTGACTTCCTTAATTTTCCTCTGTACTCTAGAATTTATCACTTAGATCAATGTTGTAACTGCATACAGGTCTTTTAAACATGACAAACTAATATTATAAATAATTTTGTTTCCGCTGTTCTGAGTACGAATACTGATTCAGTGAAATTTACTTATAAATTTAATAACATAGTAAATAATTAAGATAAAGGCACCTAATAAACCTTATTATGTTTATGTCATCAGGTAGTATCTTGCGGGTGTATATTCGGATACCTTACGTCCAGGGTTCGATCCTTAAGTTTAAATCTCAGTTATCCCAGAAACTAGCTGAGATAGAGCTGTGGACGAAAGCATGTTTGTTAGCTCCTATAATGAGTAATTAATGCTGTATATAATTTCCAATCAGTTTCCCCTAGTTCGAATCCCGATCTTTCAATGACTTCCTTAATTTTCCTCTGTACACTAGAATTTATCACTTAGATTGATGCTGTAACTGCATATAGCTTTGTGTAAAGACATTATAGATGTACTCTGAGAGAGAGCAAGTGAAACAAAGAGGGATAGAAGTGCTAAGAGCCTCTGCGCATGCACAGCTATGATGGTAATTCCAATGGTGTAATAATCGTACGAAGATCGTATGAATGTTAATAGAAGCAAAGAATGCGCAGAGAAAGTCGTGTGAATGTTCATGGAAGATGAAGCTGGAGAGAAACAAAGAATTAGTAGAGGAAACCGTGTGAGTGTATAGTGAAACACAGAATGATTGGAGAAAGTGGTATGAATGTTTATGTAAGAAAAATGTGTAGCGAAAATCGTATGGATGTGTTGAGAAACAAAGAATGAATAGAGAAAATGTATGAATGTAAAGCACAAATTAGAAAATATGATGCACTTGCAAGGAATCGTCTTCCATGTACTGTAACGTTTAAACAAAATTAAATGTATTGTAAAAGTCAGAACTGATGTATAGTTATGTAAAAAACTCACCTTGCATTGTTACGTGTTGATATGTGCTGTAAGTGTAGATGGACTGCACCTCACGTTCCTTTTAAAGTTCTTTGAAACTTAAATGTAAAGTTAATAAGTACACAGCAGTTCCAACATGTGCAGATATCTGTTTATATAGGGATCTAAAGGCGATGACAGCACGTCATCATGGCAGTGATGCTTATACATCACGTGATTATTACACCATTGGAATTAACATCACTTGCTGTGCATGCGCAGAGGCTCTTAGCACTTCTATCCCTCTTTGTTTCACTTCCTCTCTCTCTCAGAGTACATCTATAATGTCTTTACACAAAGCTGTATGCAGTTACAGCATCAATCTAAGTGATAAATTCTAGTGTACAGAGGAAAATTAAGGAAGTCATTGAAAGATCGGGATTCGAACTAGGGGAAACTGATTGGAAATTATACACAGCATTAATTATTCATTGTAGGAGCTAACAAACATGCTTTCGTCCACAGCTCTATCTCAGCTAGTTTCTGGGATAATTGAGATTTAAACTTAAGGATCGAACCCTGGACGTCAGGTATCCGAATATACACCCGCAAGATAATACCTGATGAAATAAACATAATAAGGTTTATTAGGTACCTTAATCTTAATTATTTACTATGTTATTAAATATATAAGCAAATTTCACTGACTCAGTATTCGAACTCAGAACACCGGAAACAAAGTTATTTATAATATTAGTTTGTCATGTTTAAAAGACCTGTATGCAGTTACAACATTGATCTAAGTGATATATTCTAGAGTATAGAGGAAAATTAAGGAAGTCACTGAAAGATCTGGATTCGAGCTAGGGACAACTGATTGGAAATTATATACAGGCATTGATTATCCATCATAGGAGCTACCAATCATGCTTTGGTCCGCACCTTTATCCCTGCTAGTTTCTGAGATAACTGAGGTTTTAAAATTAAGGGTCGAACCCATGACGCATGGCACCCTAATATACATCCACAAGATACGACCTAGTGACATAAACGTAATAGGTTTATTTGGCGTCTTTATCTTAATTAGTTTTGGAGTTATTAGAAGATGAAGATTTAATCACTCCTAGGATTCGAACCTATGCATCCAGGCCAGTTTCGAAGAATTCGTAAATGACGCGTCGCATCCAAGGTTATAATTAGTTTTTATTGCATCATTTTATCTCTTTTCATTCAGGGCGTATGCGTGAGTGTATGTGTGTGTGCGTGCGTGTGTGTACGTGTGTGGGTTGGTGTGTGTAAGTGAACAGGTATATGAGCATTGGTGTGTGCGTGTGTGTACGTGGGTGTGTTGGTCTGTGTAAGTGAACATGTATATGTGTGTATGTACATGTGCGTGTGTGGTTGTGTATGCGTGTGTGTGTATGTGCTTGCGTGTGTGTGTGTGGTCGTGTGCGTATGTGTATGTGCTTGCGTGCGTGTGTGTACGTGGGATGTGTTGGTGTGTGTAAGTGAACATGTACATGTGTGTATGTGCATGTGTGTGTGGTTGTGTTTGTGTGTATGTGGGTGGGCTTGTGTTGGCATGTGTAAGTGAACAGGTATACGTATGAGGTGTGTAAATGCGTGTGTGTGTGACTGCGTGTGTGTATGTGCTTGCATGTGCGTGTGTGCGTGTACTGGTGTATGTTTGCTGATGTATGTACAAGTGCTCGTGTATATGTGAACGATTGGATGTGTGCAAGTCGAGCAGAAAGAAAGAGATGGATAGAAAGCAAAAGAGAGAAGATGAAAGAATGGTGTCTAGGCATCGGGATATCTAAGTATGCATCAGGGTTTAATATAAAAAATTATATTTATTAAATGCAACTTTAATCCGACCGCCCCTGCCTCAATAATTTAATAGTTATTATAGCGTTTCGCTGGGTAAGATTCGAACTAGGGGCCTCCGGTTCCTAAGATTACAGCTCGTTAAACATTATAATGTCATATAAATTAAATTATATTTGTTAAACACGTTTCAATCTAACCGCCCATACTCCCATAGTTAAATATTTATTAAGCATTAGAGTTTCGCAGATTCGAGCTAGCACCCTCTGAACACCCTTTCATTAATCAGTGTAATGATATAATAATGTTTTACCTTAGCAAAATATCAATTTGGATACCTAAGTATACACCGGTGTTTAATATAAATAATTATATTTGTTAAATACATTTTAATCTTACGTTGCATAGTTTAATAGTTATTACGCATTAGACTTGCGCTGGGTAAGATTCGATCTAGAACCCTCTGAGCACCCTTTTATTAATTAGGGTAATGATATAATGATATCAATCATCAATTTCTCATTAGCAATAAACGTTTCATTGCAGTAAGAATCGAACACCGATCTATGGATATTCAAGTATACTCAGAGGTTTAGAGCATGTAATGAAATATATATTAAGCGGTTTTTCAGAGTCGCTGCTTGAAATGAGCCAAACACAATACTTGTTAACTATGCTCGGATATATTCGTAGGATCTCGTAAAACATCGGAGAGAACAGCCCCTCAGGGCAAAAACCATGATGGCTGACTCTGACGTTGTTGAAGTGTGTTTCTCTCTTTCACGCAAACAAAGATAGGGCGAGCATAAAACCTCCCTCAGATTCTTTTGTCAAGCATGCAGTGTTCGAACATTGGAAAGGGACCGGCTTTGTTATAAGGCAGTGGTTTGAGAAATGCCAGATGGTCTTTCTAAAGAAGGCTTGCCCCGGACAATAGAGAGAGAATATAATAGAACTTGTTTCTTTGTTAACGGGCTTCAGGTTCTCTTTTGTCACGACCCTAATTTATCATGGTCTTTGTTCATTTTGACAGTTGAAGGGCAAGCATTGTTCTTTTGTTAAAAGCTAGTGGGAGGGGAAATGGCAGATAGTCCCTCTAAAGAAGGCTTGTCCCGGACAATCGAAAGAGAATACAATAGAATCTATTCCTTTGTCCAGCAAGCTGTTGACATTGATGGATAGCCTCTTGGGTGGGCTGCTGCAGGTTCAAAAGTGATCGGATGTGCAATGGGTAGGATAAACATCTCGCCTTTTTTACAAAGCCATAAATTTACGACCCCCTTTGTTCGTTTTGACAGGTGATGGATACCCTTAATTGCTTAACTGTCAAGCTTCCATTATACTCAACAAGATTTATGACCCTCAGCTGCACCTGGAAGTCCCAAGGAGCTCCGGGGGTAAGGGGGAGGAGGGGGTGGGGCTAATTAGCATCTTAATTGCACTTTCCTGCTGATTAAGTGGTCCAGCCCTCTTATTCTCCTACTACTCCTATGTTTTGTTGCTTTTATGATGATGCTAATGGTGAAATGTTGACCTCATATATGTCCGCATGGAGTCACTTGCGGCCCCTTTGTGTAGCTTAGACTGACCATTTAATCAAAGCCGATGGTCCCAATAAAACGGACCATGTCCTAGATATGTCCTTCTAAGAAAAAGGGAGGTTTTAAGTTTCCCTTCCGCAATTCCTACATAATCGATCTTGTAAGATGTCTACGCAGTGTGTTTAATGCCCGTAAGGTAGTCAACGAAGCCTCTGAGCTTAGATCTGGTTTGATTCAATATACTCTTGCTCCCTTAACTGCTGGCGGCGAAATGAACTCATGGAGTACCTGGTAGTAGGTTGTTCCAATATTCAAGATGAGCCCTACAGGTTAGTTGGGTTATCTCATACTTGATACTCGGGGAAGACACGCCATAAAGAAGCCTCGGGTCCTATAAATTTAACCCTCCGTCAGTCGCTAGGGTCCTGAGAGTCCCCTGGCATTTTATAAATGTCATAATTTTCGAACGAACGCACCTACGCAATTGCCTGACTGGGACATCTAACATTACACCTTGCGCGATTATTTGCTGCAGCGAGAACCTTATCTGTTTATTTGTTTGGCTGGAGGAATGAATAATCAGCAGTTACGTGTCGCACAGGTCAACCAGGCCCCGCGCTCCTGCTCTCGTTACGTGTTCTCATTAGCTTTTGTGCAATATTGCTTTACTATTGCAAGGAGCTGTTACTGCTTCGTCATGAATACGAGTAAAAGGTACGATCTACAAAATCCGAATGATTTGGAAGAAGTACATCGCCTACTTTGCGATGATGATGCCTTGCCCGTGGATGACATATGAATAAGATGACTCTGATTTAGAAGATAAACTCGAAACGAGATCTTTAGATTCAGAAACTGATCATGAAGATGAAGAGGAAGAAGATGAAAGCAGCTTGTGTGATAACATGTATTTTATAGGTAACATCATATGCGTATCATAATAATTCTTCTTATTATTATTATTACTATTATTATTATTATTATTATTATTATTATTATTATTATTGACAATACATTCTGTTGTATTCACAGGAAGAGATGGAACAAAATGAAAAAAACACCTTTGAATATAACACAGGCAAGGGCTCACAATATATTGACCAAACTTCCTGGTGTGTTCGGAGCTGCCAAAAATGCGAAAACGGAAATTGATTGTTGGAAACCTTTTTGTTACCGAAGATATAGTTAGTTGATTTGATTGTTGAAAGCTCAAGTACTTACATTAGCAGTGTGCAGCACAAATTTGATTGTGAAAGAGACAGCAGATCTACAGATGTAATAGAAATAAAAGCTTTCCTAGGCTTATTGTACCTGGCAGGAATATTTCGTGGTGGACGCAAGAATATTCACGAGTTTTGGAGAACCAATGACCTTGGAATTCCTCTATTCCGATTGGCTATGTCCGAAAAACGTTTCAGTTTTCTAATACGCTGTATTTGCTTTGATGACAAAAGCTCAAGACTGGAGCGACGAAGATTGGATGAATTGGCTGTTGTTAGAGAAACGTTTACATTGTTTCTGAACAACTGTCAGAACCATTATTCTCTTGGACAAAATGTCACTGTCGACTAACAGTTGCCGGCGTTTCATGGTCGATGTGCTTTTAGACAATATATACCATCCAAGCCAAACATGTATGGCATAAAGATATTCTGTTTGAGTGATGCAAAACTGTTTTATACAACTAACATGGATATTTATTGTGGACAGCAGCCGGACGGACCATATTTGCAAACTAACTCGGCAGAGGCTGTAGTGCTGAGACTAACTGAACCAATCTCCGGCACTGGACGAAACGTTACTGCAGATAATTGGTTTACCAGTGTATCGCTGGTGAATGAATTGCGCAAAAGATAACTTTCTTTCGTCGGTACAGTGCGAAAGAACAAAAAAGAGTTACCCACTAATTTCACTTCTCCAAAAGATCGCATACAGTACGAAAGCATATTTGGCTTCACAAAAAATGAAACACTTGTTTCATATGTTCCAAAAAAGGGTAAAACAGTAGTTTTGCTCTCAAGTCTACATGTTTTATCTACACAGTTATAAGAAGGCGCTGAGAAAAAGCCTGAAATAATCCTGCATTACAACGACACTAAATGTGGAGTTGATGCAGTAGATAAATTGTGTGCTACATACATTGTAGCCAGAACAACGAGAAGGTGGCCCATGGTAATTTTTGGCCATATCTTGAACATTGCAGGTATTAATTCTAGGGTTATCTTCCTTGGAAACCGAAATAAATATTCTACAAGGCAGGAGTATTTGAAATCACTATCTTTAGCTTTACCGTTGCAACAGCTACAAAGGAGAGCAACAGCATCAAATCTATCCGATGATTTGAAAGGACTTTTGACGAAATATAAACCTGAAGAATCCGGCGTAGTATAATTGTCAAATTCACCACTATGCACATTGAAAAGGAAACGATGTGAACCCAGCAACAAAGACAAAATGAACTGCAAAACTAAATATCCTTGTGGAAAATGCAACACCCCCTTTGCGTTTGAGCAAACATGCTAAAGTTATTTGCGATAGTTGCTTAGTCGGGAAAAACACGGGTGAAATAGTAGATGATTCTGAGTAACTGAACATTTGAAATTACAAGTTGTATGTATACCTGGACGTGGCAATGTATTTCTTTATACTTACTGTAATACAATTTATAACGTATATGTACTCATATTTTAGCTTGTATTTTTATGTTGTAAGATAATACCTATTAATGAAAGCCTTGTACGCTTAACCTAAATAAAGGTAAAAACAGGGAAAAAAAATAAACGAAAGAAAACAAAAATACAAACAATAACAACAAAAATATAGCCGGGTCTACTAGGCCCGCGCGACTAACGGCGTTCTACCAAAGCGCGCGCCTGACGGAGGGTTAAGCTACGAGCTCCTTTTTGCGAACATGTCCGCCAACTCGTTACTTCTAATAGCAGCGTGTCTGGGGTCTAACAGGACATCTGACATAGATTCGATCCAAAATTCTTTAGTATTGCCAGAATAATTTGAATGTGGTTTTAAGCGTCTTATGAGATTTATGAGATTTTAAAGTTGCCTAGCTATCCGAGCAGACATTCACTTCAACCCGTTTGTCTAGCATATTTATGATATACAATACACAGAATTGTGTATATCTCAGCCTTCAAAATAGCGATGTACCTTACCAGGGTAAAGGTAAGCCTGGTTCTAAGGCCACAGATCCCAATGCCGATCCTATCCCCCAAACGGGAGCAATCAGTAAACCACCATTGGCTCGCAGTCTTCAGGGGAGGTGCTTTCTTGGCTCCCTCTCGTTGCTTTTGCCGACTGTTCTTGCTTCTGGCTCCGATTTGTTAGGCATATATAGGCAAAATTGGCGGCTGCCATAAATGCACTGCCAAGTATGAAGCAAACTAAACTGAATTGGATCACTTAGTTGTGAGCATTACAATTGTGCTTGAATTTCTTTCTTCCCCACCTAGCAAAACGCATTTTGTTGCTGACAGTAATGAGCACATATGAGATGTATTGTTTCTTTAATTATTCCACAAAAAGTGATAATATACATAAGACAAAAATGACGCGATCATCTTACGAGGTTAACAAATATTGCACCAACGTTATTAATAATAATAATAATAATAATAATAATAATAATAATAATAATAATGCTAAGCGTAAATACATCATTATTATTCCTGACTTTGTTTAATAACTGATATTTCCTGCATCAATACTATCTCTATTCTGAGGCTTATCAAGATATTCTCTCAGTCGTCCTCGGGTACGTGGAGCGTAGAGATAAATTAATAATATCCTGAATAATAGGAGAACCAATACGCCATAGCCGTATTGGGAAATTATGCGGAGGGCTTAGGATGACGCAGTATCGCCGTAGAATTACATGCAAGAAATATTCTGTTCCATGAATTCAATAACAAATATAACTAATTTTAAGATAGCATTTGAAGTGGCTATTAATAAATCCAACAAAAAGAGAAACAAATACAATTCAATTTTATCTATCATGCATTGCTACGAAATACTGTAAGAAATGAGAATACCAGTTACTGCAAAACACGCTTATCACTTAGGCACCTGGTGTAGCACAGAGTTTACGCTTGAGTCGCTTTTGGCACACACTTGGAACACAACACAATTGATCCGTCGAATCCAATCGCAACTGAACTACTGTGTCACAACTCACAACTGAACCGCACTGGAGGTGTTCTCCTTCGATGTTCAATTTTCATCTGGTAACTTATTAACTTACTGAACTGACCACGGGCAAGAGCAGCCGTCATATATAGGTCTCGCATACAAAGCGGTTTGTTCTAGAAAGGGGCGCTACTCTAAAATGCCGAAAGGGATGTTCTGGAACAAGGATGGGGCACCAATGGGCTATTGTTTCATACTGGCTGTTATTCCGAGGACCGGTGAAGCTCCCACCCAGGTGCTGGGCCGGGAGGCACTTACCGGTAGCCCACAGGTACCCTCGCGCGCGCGGTCAAAATACCAGAATTAAACTCACACTGTGTGCTAGAATTGCAATTTTTTTATCAGTTTTACTTCAAACCAATTTTACACTTAGTTCCTGACTTGACCTGACACTCCTTTTAATAAAGGGACGGTCCAGCTGTGAATTTTGAATTGCATACTGGATCTAAGGCTGTGTTGATTTCAGCTTCATAGTGGACAAACGGACAGCAAACCAAACGTCGCTAAATAAGACAAAATGACATGAGAGGAACTGTACGATATCGCTAAATATCACTGCACAGCAATAGGTATCAAGTGCATAACTTAGTGCCATCTAAACACAGATATACGAAGTTTTTCCAATTAGAACATCTTCGGAAAAGTCAACAAATTTTAACAGAAAAGCCCTAAAGGTGCAGCATATTTCATATAGTTTGGCAAACAAGTTAATATCTATCGTGACCTTTTTTGAAATCAATATATTTGGAGGAAAAGTCGTTAGAGCCATTATTCAGAAGCTTAAGGTATATTTGTTCCCATTAAAGCATAAATTGGATGTTGTTAACTTATGTAAGCTCATTTTCTGATCCTCACTATGTGCTGAAACTAAAGACTGAATTTGTTATTAAAAGACATTTCGCTGTTCAGCCAAGTAATGTTGCTTCTTGGTCGAGATTAAAATCGCAATAAGGTTTCGCTTTGTGCTACAAGAAGTGATTTTTAAATCGTTGGCATCAAATCTTGAAGGAAGCCTAGTGTGATAGGTGGACACGTAAGAGAATTACATTCTTCCTAACATAAGTACATCTGTGAATATCATACAGTTATATGAGTAAAATCCTAAAGAGGACTACGTTGACCTGACATAACAAATGTTTTGGCACTATATAATCGCAGAGTCAG
Source organism: Deroplatys truncata (assembly GCA_030765065.1). Classification (NCBI taxonomy): domain Eukaryota; kingdom Metazoa; phylum Arthropoda; class Insecta; order Mantodea; family Mantidae; genus Deroplatys; species Deroplatys truncata. Next base: position 704,224,371 of record CM060990.1, read on the forward strand.
AGATTTAGACCTCTGAATTTCTTACAAATGTTCAAAACTCTGTTTCGTATAAAGTTGAAATTTTTGGTATTTTATGGACGTCTTGGTATGATTTCTAATTTCTGTAAGGGATTTCACGTCTAAAATTGAAAAAATAAAAAGAATACTAACGTCAATAATAAATCTATGTAAGATATGAGTTGTGTAGAACCTGAGAAAGTGTTCATGCGATAAGAACATCGTTTTCGTTTTTCCTCTTTGGTATGTAAATATTTCGCTATGAGAAAATCCAATGTTAATTGCCTTTTCTGAAGTTTTTCTCCTGTATTTCCGTCTTCGTAATTTTGTCATTGCTTTGTATGCCCATGCTCACACACACATTTAATCAGACACCAACTCCCAAGTCCACGGCGGGACCCGACACCAAGCGCCAGTAGTGATATATAGGGATTAGCCGGTTGGATTAACGATAATCCCGACACCAGGGGAGATTAAGCGCTAGTGTCGCGTTAATCCGCATAAAGGCGGGAAAAAGTAGTAAAATTGAATATGGCGGACCAAGATGGCGGCAAAGCGCAAGGCGGAAAAGCTCTTGTGACGCGTTAATCCGTTAAAAAGGCGGGAAAAAGTAGTAAAATTGAAGATGGCTGACCAAGATGGCGGCAAAGCGCAAGGCGGGAAAGCGCTTGTGACGCGTTAATCCGCCAAAAAGGCGGGAAAAAGTAGTAAATGACAAGATGGCGGCTGGCGCTAGTGTCGTTAATCCGCCAAAAAGGCGGAAAAAAGTACGAATTTTGAAGATGGCGGACCAAGATGGCGGCAAAGCGCAAGGCGGGAAAGCGCTTGTGACGCGTTAATCCGCCAAAAAGGCGGGAAAAAGTAGTAAGTGGCAAGATGGCGGCTGGCGCTAGTGTCGCAAAAACAAAGATGGCGGCAAAGCGCAAGGCGGGAAGCGCGTTAATCCGCCAAAAAGGCGGGAAAAAGTAGTAAAAGGCAAGATGGCGGATGGCGCTAGTGTCGCGTTAATCCGCAAAAGGGGCGGGAAAAAGTAGTAAATGGCAAGATGGCGGCTGGCGCTAGTGTCGCAAAAACCAAGATGGCGGTAAAGCGCAAGGCGGGAAAGCGCTTGTGACGCGTTAATCCGCCAAAAAGGCGGGAAAAAGTAGTAAATGACAAGATGGCGGATGGCGCTAGTGTCGCGATAATCCGCAAAAGAGGCGGGAAAAAGTAGTAAATGGTAAGATGGCGGATGCCAAGATGGCGGCTGGCGCTAGTGGCGCAGAAACCAAGATGGCGGCAAAGCGCAAGGCGGGAAAAGCGCTTGGTTCACGTTAATCCGCAAAAAAGGCGGGAGAAAGTAGTAAATGGCAAGATGGCAGCGAAGCGCTAGTGTCGCATTAATCCGCAAAAAGAGACGGGAATATGTAGTAAATGCCAAGATGGCGTATGGCGCAAAAACAAGATAGCTGCAAAGCGCAAAGCAAGATGAGCGCTAGTGACGCGTCAACCCCGTTAATCCGCAAAAAAGGCGGGAAAAAGTAGTAGGTGGTAAGATGGCGGCTGGCGCTAGTGTCGCAAAAACAAGATGGCTGAAAAGCGCAAGGGTGAAAAAATATACGGCACAATATGGTGCAATAGTTAAACCATACCAAAGGCGGGAAAAGTGACGACATAAGATGGCGGACGGCGCTAGTGTCGCTGGAAGAATTGTGGCGCTGCTCCGCAAGATGGCGGAAGGTACTAGTGGAACGCAGCGCACCAAGATGGCGTTTGGAAAAAGTATAAAGAAGTGCCGCAAGATAGCGTTATGAAGAAGAGAAATGAAAATGATGGAAGATGGCGGTTGCCACAAGATGGCGCTAGTGACGTGAAAAGTGATGAGGAAGGTAGTAGGTAGGGTTAAGAGGAAAACAAGATAGACGGCTGCAGGGAATTTGAAAATACAAACAGAATGCAATGGACGTGGAGGAGGAGGAGGAGGAGGAGTAGGAGGAGGTGGAGTAGGTAGGGTATCGATAAATAGCATAAGAAAGGCGGCTTTGGAAAGCTGCAAAAAGAGCATAAATGTGCAGAAAATAAGATAGCGGAGAAAGGAAAAGAATTGGAAGAGGTGAAAAACGAGAGGGATGAGATGGAGAAGAAAATGCGAAAAGCAGAAGATGAAATGGAAGAAATAAAGAGGAGAGTACTGGAGCGACATATGGATGAAGCAGTGAACTACGAGGATGAACTAGGAGAAATAGCTGAAGGAGGAGAGGAAGGAGATGAAACCGAAGAGGAAGGAGAGAGCAATAATGAAAATGGTGAAGACGAGGCTGATTTGAGCTATGACATATAGAAGCAATACGTACCTGCAAAGACGAACCTTGAAGGCGCACATTCACACACATACACGCACACACTTGATTGAGAAAAAACATACCAGGATGGGAAGGTTACGGGAATATACCTAACTATCTACATAAATAGGCGCTAACTAGCTAACTAGAGAAAGGAAGATGAATAAGGATTTAAACGAAATGAAACGAGAGCAATGTTAATAAAACATATTTATTTAATACTAAACAATAATAATAATAAAATACGTACCATAAATATAAACAATATTAATACGAAGTATAAACAATTACACAATTAAAAATGTACAAAACAGCAGCAGCAATAATGGAACAGAAAGAAGAGGAAGAAACAAAATAAGTCAATACATGTATGCAAAGACAAACTTAGGTGTGCTTAAGTGGCGTGATGAAAACTCTGAAAAACGCCACAACGAGTGCAGTGGACGCAAACACATACGGGTTCGTGAAAGCATCCACAGTGATCGCAGCACACATTTGCTTGAACAGTACAGTGTTGACATTGACACTGATTTTGCCGATATAATCTTATGTCTGCGTATGGATTTGGAATATTGGAAAGCACGCAAGCCCGGCGTGCTTGGCATTCCAAGCAGGCCGGGTTGAATCTGGACATGTTGCAACTCCTACCGGTATGGTTGCAACTGCTAACACTGCAGGCACTCCACTGGCAGATAGCATAGTGAAAAAAACTGTCCAGGTTACGGTTACAACTACGACATTTAAAACAAGGGCACACATGGCCTATACTCCCGTAAAATGGGTTTAGTTGCTCATTGCAAAATAGACACTTTTGATTCAAAGCCATTACGAAATATGCATGTACTTATTTGGAAAGAAAAGGAAGAAGAAAAAATAAACTTACCATAGGTCGAGAGCGTCTCGAGGAAGAGAAAAGTCGAGATTTAAGTAAAGGAATATGAAGAGAAAGCAATTGCTGCTGCTGACGCCTATGCTCGTTCGCCAGCTGTTCTCTCACGCGCTGCGGCACTGTATAAGGTGAGGGGCGGCGATGCCTGAAGATGTTTCTACGGTGCCTTTGGCGAAGAGGAGCCCTTGGAGTGGCGCCTGGCCGCCCGGGTACCACCCAGTCCACCACGTTGGAGGCGCTGTCGTTGGCAGCTAGAAGGTCTAGAGACGGCTCGTCGAGGTTCTCCTCCTCGAGCAACTCTTCGGGGAGCGATGGTGCCGTCGAAGCGGTAGCTGAGAGGTACTCCCTCAAGACCTTGGTCACTTCTGATATTCTCTCCGAGATGTTGTCTTCGTTGTTGACCGCCTCGGCACCACTAAAGTACGTGATGTCCGAGTCGGACAACTGCCCCGGAGTTGATGACGGGCTGGTGGCGTAGGAAAGGCTTGCCACCGGAGAGATAGGTGGTAAACCAGGGCGATCCACGGACTCGATGTCTGGGCCTGAAAATTGTCTCCTGAAGAGCAGACGTAAACGCCCTTGAACCAGTGGGTTTCCGATGAAGGAACTATATGGCGGCAAAGGTACAAGATCTTCTTCTGCGACGGAATGCGTTAACGATACTGAAGAGTTAGCCATAATGCATAGGCGATGAAGGAGAACCTTAAATATATATTGGAGCAAAAGCAACATGGCGGAGCTAGGTTCTCATGGGAAAGGGAACGATAAGAGAATATTAATAATGGCCGACCGGAAAACCAAAGGCTGAAATTGTGAGCTGAACAGGATGTGGCAGCGATAACAAAGTCCACCGAATGCGAACCAGATGGTGAGCTGGGATGTAGTGGTTCAGATAAGAAATGGTAGCGCTAAAGACATCCCGTGCCTGAAGCGAATTCTGTTCATTGCGGTTACGATAAGGCGAGAATAAAACGCATGGACCGATACGGTAACATAATCAGAGAGAACTCTGGCTGCTGCTGTGAGAAGTGAGATGAAATAAAACACATTGTATTGCATTGAAGTTGAAGCCTGAATGAATTAATGAATTATTCCCGATAACAAGCATAAGCATAAGCATTAGAGTAGAAAACCAAAGAATAGGTGCAACTGTTGAGAAATAGGTTAAGAGTAGCTAAAAAGGAACATTAGAATATACGCGTACATGGAGAGGTGACGCAACACATGAGACTTTGGCAAAATAGAAAATAGGTTGGGAAAGGTGATCGAAACGACTAACGGCATAACTAACTTATAAAGGATAAAGTTATAAGGTTGCTTTTAGACGCCTGAATGAACGAATGAATAAAACATTGGCGCCGGAGAGGGAGTTAAGTGCATGCTAGAAAATAGGGGTAATTGAATTATTAGTGCTGACCCTTAGAGGAAACAGAGGGAAAACAAAAAGAGCAGACTAAATGGAGGGCGTACCGGGCACAAGTAGACAGGATACGCAAAACGATGAGCACCATACGTTTGACATTACAGGACGAAGGCAAAGGACGCTTACTAGGTTTTATTCGGGGTTTACCGAGACCGACATTACGGTTAGGCCAATGCCCGAAGATGCAGACCCCGAACAGTGGTTGCACACCATGTTTGACGATGTATTGGACTATGTGAACACCGAACTGTTGGAAAACGAACCCGGGTACATAGGACTTACCATTCACGCTGCTCAAGAGGGGTTTGCGCCAATGAGCCTGAGCGTGCGCAGGTTCGATCAGGTAAACACGAACGTGTTTTTGCAAAGCGTGCAAAAGGTCATGCAAAGCAATAAGGAGTTTGTGTTAGGTGGGCCACTAAAGCTAAACTGCGTATGGACGAAGGAGATCACCGGTAGATGTTATAAACCGTGCGAGGCCTGCTTTAGAAACAAAGGAATTGTAGAGATTCGAAATAAGGATGCCATATGCCTGCCAAGGGCCATCGTTGTGGGGAAGGCCAAGGCGGACAAAGACGTGAACTATACCACGTTGGTGCGATACGAATTCCTCCAGAAGGAGAGGGCTTTGGCGCTTCTTAGAGATGTAGGCGGTGGGGTGAACGACATGAAACGATACGATGAAGGCCTACAGGGGTACAGCATTACCGTGTTTGGTGACCATAGCGGAAAGACGGTGTTATACAAGTCCGCGAACCACGGAGGCAAGCCCATCGATCTTATTCTACACGATGGGCACTACAACACGAAAGTGAACCTGCAAATGGCGCTAAAGTGCAAGTACTATTGCCGCGAGTGTAACCATCCTTTTACGATACCAAGGGAGCATCACCGCTGTGACAACAAATGCACAAAATGTTACATGCTGTGCAGGCAACCCTTCACGCGTTATGTGCGCTGTGCCCAGTGTCACCGGGACTTCAACGGGCAAGTGTGTTACGAGAATCATTTAAAGAAGGGAGGGGTATATGCCAAAGGGCTCACTGTGTGCGAGATGGAAAAAGTGTGCTTGGTGTGCCATAGGCTGTACAACATGAGGGACAGAAAGACCCCACACACGTGCGGCGAGACGTTTTGTGGCAATTACAAGCTGCACGTGAAAGCGAACCGTATGTGCTGTATACAGCCGTACAGAGGAAAGAAGCTAAGAAACGACTTTGTGATGATGTTTATAGACTTTGAATGCACGCAGGACACTTCCTACAAAGGGAAGGCAGACGTGTTCGAGCATGTCCCTAACCTATGCGTGCTGTACCAGGTGTGTCCGTTGTGCATAGACGACAAACACCAAACGGCATATTGCACGCAATGCGGAATAAAGGAGTGGATATTTGCGAAGGAATCGGTAAAACAGTTGTTCCAACACGTCACGGATTCGCGGTATGACCGATGGGACGTTATCGTCATTGCACATAACCTGAAAGCCTATGACGGGCCATTTGTGCTAAAGCATATGGTTGGGGCGTTGCATTGGAGACCCGAGCTCGTTATGTACGGTACAAAGATATACCAAATAAAGCATAACCGTGTAACCTTCCTGGATTCGTTAAATTTTCTGCCTATGGCCCTGGCCAGGTTTCCCAAAACGTTTCAGCTGCAGGCGTGCAAAGGCTACTTTCCGTACCTGTTCAACACAAAAGAGCATTAACGCTACGTTGGGCCTATTCCCGACCAAAGGTATTACTGCCCTGACAGCATGTCGGAGGACGCACGAGCAGAATTTGAGCAGTGGCACGCGGAGAATAGGGCCTCGAACTACGTCTTCGACATGCAAGCCGAAATGCTAGCGTACTGTAGGATGGATGTAACGCTGCTGTGCCAGGGAGTGCTGAAGTTTAGGAAGGAGTTCCTCGACGAGAACGGGATCGACGCGTTTAGGTAATGTGTGACCATTGCGCAAGCGTGTATGAACGTGTACCGAAAGCGCTTCATGCCTAAAAATCAAAAATAGCGGTGATACCCGCTGGGGGGTATAGGCTTGCCGACAAGCATTCGCGCATAGCGTGTATGTGGCTGACGTGGCTCGAGCAGCAGCAGAAGTTGAATATCATGCATGCGGTGAAGGGGCGCGAGGTTAGAATTGCTGGGCACAAGGTGGACGGGTTCGATGTGGACACAAAAACCGTGTACCTATTTCACGGCTGTTGGTACCACGGGTGCCCAAAGTGCTTTCCGAATAGGCACGCAGTGCTATTTTGCACGGAAAACGTGATGATGGCCTCGCGGATCGAGAGCACCGGAAAGGTGTCCGAGAAAATAAGGCATGCCGGCTATGTCGTCGTCGAAATGTGGGAATGCTGCTTTAACGAAATGGTGAAGGCTAACGCGCGGCTGACGCAGTACGCCAAACAGTTTGCCACTACTGACCCCTTGGACCCTAGGCACGCCTTCTACGGAGGGCGCACCAACTGCACAAAGACCTACTGCGAGGCAGTGGGAACGGCGAAGTTGTTTTACTACGATGTGTGCAGCCTGTATCCCTTCGTCAACAAGACCAAGCCGTAACCTGTAGGCCACCCGAAAATTCACCTTAAGCACTTTCCTAGCTTAAGTGCGGTTAAGGGAGGGCTCGTGAAGTGCAAGGTGCTGCCGCCCCAAAACCTGTACCACCCCGTATTGCCAATGCGAGCGAATGTAAAGTTGATGTTTCCACTGTGCTGCACATGCGCTGAGATAGAATGCCAGGAGAGCAGCGAACACGAGGACGAAGCGAGAGCGCTATCGGGAACCTGGGTGGTGGACGAGGTGAAGGTCGCCCTAGCGGAGGGTTACCGCCTGCTGGAGGTGAACGAGTTGTGGGAATACGACATGGTGCAATACCACCCCACAACAGAATCTAAGGGGCTCTTCGAGGCCTACGTGAATCAGTTCTTGAAGATTAAGACGGAAGCCTCCGGTTGGCCAGCAGACTGCGGGACGCCCGAGGCCAAAGAGGCCTTTGTGCGTAGGTTCTACGAGCGAGAAGGCGTTACCCTGACCCCGGACGACATTGCCCACAACCCGGGTAGGCGAGAGCTTGCAAAGCTCATGCTGAACAGCTTCTGGGGCAAGTTTCGCAGAGGGATAACCTTCCCACCTGCGAGCTGGTGGATCAGTATACTAGGCTAACGGATCTGCTTAGCGACCCTGCCGTGGAGGTACAGACCTACGTGCCGGCCACGGACGACACGATGTACGTGGTGTGGCGCTATTCCGAACAGAGCCCTAAACTAAGTCGAACCACAAACGTCGTCATTGCCGCCTACACAACTGCGCATGCACGCTTGGTGCTGTACGATTACCTGAAGCGGCTAGGCGAACGGGTGTGCTATTTCGATACCGACTCGGTGATTGCGGTAGGTGCACCAGGGCAGTGGATGCCTCCCGTCGGGAGCTTTCTAGGGGACATGACGGACGAATTGGAAAGGTACGGGAAAGGGGCGTACATTTCCCGCTATGCCTCCACGGGCCCAAAAAGCTACTGCCTAGAAATTCGGTGCCCCGAGACAGGAAAGACGCACACCGTGTGCAAGATCAAGGGCATCACGCTAAACTCTGGCAACCTAAGGACGGTGAATGCAGGCGTGATACGCGACGTCGTCCTGGAGGATCGTGCCAAAGTGGTAAGGCTGCGAGGCACGCAGATTTCGAGGAAACCGCTGTGGAACGTGGTCACAGAACCGGCCACAAAGACCTTCAGAATGGTCGTCACCAAGCGCGTCATGACGGACGGATTCGACACCTATCCTTACGGGTTCAAGAGGGGATGTTGCTCACATTAAAAAGAAACTGCTAGCAGGACATGTCTGTCATTGCCGCAGCGGCTATGCCGAAGCCCACCTTCACCACTGCCACATGCCCTACGCGATTTACCTTTCCATGCACTATGCTGGAGGCAGGGCCTTCGCGCTGCGGAAAGTCCATGTTTGTGAAGAATCTCATCACGAACGCCGCGCACATGTTCGAGAAGCCACTGCGCAAGGTGCTGTGGTGCCACCCGGAGGAATACACGCCTGGACCGGGGGATTTGCCTTTGGCGTGCGAGGCGCATCCAGGGATACCCGAACTCGCCGACGTGCGTGAGAACTACCTTGTCATCCTGGACGATTTGATGTATGACGGGGATTGCTTAAACGTCTCCAACTTCTTTACCCGCGACTCGCACCATAGGCGCTTTGGGGTGATATACATCTTGCAAAATCTTCTGCCGCAGGGGAAGAAATTTCGGACGATATCGCTGAATGCAAACTACATCGTCGTGTTTAAAAACACTAGGGACAAGATGCAAATAGAACGGTTGTGCCAGCAACTGGAGCCGAAAAACTCTAAATTCCTATTGGAGGCGTTTGGGAAGGCGAGGGAAAGGCCACACGGATACCTGGTGATTGACTGCACCCAGTATACACCGGACCACTTCAGGTACAGAACCGGCGTTCTACCAGGTGAGCGCCTAACGTACTTCATTGCGAAAGACTAAGAGCAGATAAATACAGGGTGTTGCACGGGAAGGGTCCCATTGTGAGGCAGGCATGGCGAGGAAACGGTTAACGATAGCCAAGGTGAGCAGCCCACTTATTGCGAGACAACACGAAAGCCTGACGGCGGTTGCAAAGGCAAAACCAGCTCTGCGCAAGCAGCTGCTTAAGAATGCCAACCCCGAATTGGTGAAGGCCATCTCCGAGTGCATGCTTAACGTGAGCAAGGGCAACGTCACATTGCCACCAAGGTGCGTGAAACGTTTAAAAAGGCACAGAGCCAGCTGGAGAAAGTTAGTCGACAAGAGGCTGGCGCTAAAGAAAAAGAAGCACATTCTGGTGCAGCGCGGCGGCTTTCTGCCGGCATTCCTGTAACCCGTGCTTGCCTCCCTGGGCAGCGCTCTGGTCACCAAGCTTGTAAAATGAAGTTTGTACGCCAGGTGGTGGTTGCGCCCCAGCCAAAGGCCGTCGAACAGTTGCACGTCATCGACTCTAGCCTAGCCAACTTGGCCAAAGAGATGGATGGGGTGCAGCGGTCCAAGCTAACCCTGCCGGAAAAATGGAAGCTGATGAAATATAAATTGGGAAACTACCTGGGGCTGATGGCACAAGTGAGAAAACCGTACATGCCGGCGGAAGGCCGTGACGACGATGATGCCTTTGAGGATTCCCCGGAAAGCGGCAAAGCAAGGTTCGCAGCAGCAGCAGCTGCAGAGAAGAAGAAGAAGAAGGCAAAGCCCCCTTTGGTGAGCAAAGGAAAGGAAACGGTAGTTCGCAAACTTAAAGTGAAACGCCTACAGGCGGACCGAAAGCGCAGAGACGAGTCGTTCATTCACTTTGCGTCCCCTAAGAAAACCGCTTACCCCTACGAGTTCAGAAACCGCCGTTGGGAACCCCTGTATAAGGAGTAAGAAAGAGAGCAAACGATGAAGGAGTGGACGGTGCTGAGGCGCATTTATGGCAACCCCGAACATGCTGCAGGGTTGTCCAATCCGTCCAAACTTAGCAGGGCCACCGGCATCTCTAAGGCCAAGGTACAGACCCTCCTCGAAACGCAGGACAGCTACATGTATCACAAACCGGCGCGAAAGCGCTACCCTACCAGGTTTTACCATGTCACTAACATAGACGATGTGTGGGAGGCCGACCTCAACGTGCTCCCCAACCTTAAGCCACATAACTCCCCCTATGCCTACATCCTGACCGTGATCGACGTCTTTTCAAAATATGCCTGGGCCGTTCCGCTAAAGACGAAGCTAGGCTCTGAGCTGGTATCGGCATTTAACACCATATTCAACGAACGTATCCCCAGGGTGCTGAAGACGGACAAGGATACTAGCGCCATCCGCCATCTTGCCTTTTACTACTTTTTCCCCGCCTTTTTGTCGGATCAACGCGGTTCCCGCCTTGCGCTTTGCCGCCATCTTTGTTTTTGCGACACTAGCGCCAGCCGCCATCTTGCCACTTACTACTTTTTGCCGCCTTTTTGGCGGATTAACGCGACACAAGCGCTTTCCCGCCTTGCGCTTTGCCGCCATCTTGGTCCGCCATCTTTAAAATTCCTACTTTTTTCCGCCTTTTTGGCGGATTAACGACACTAGCGCCAGCCGCCATCTTGTCATTTACTACTTTTTCCCGCCTTTTTGGCGGATTAACGCGTCACAAGCGCTTTCCCGCCTTGCGCTTTGCCGCCATCTTGGTCAGCCATCTTCAATTTTACTACTTTTTCCCTCCTTTTTAACGGATTAACGCGTCACAAGAGCTTTTCCGCCTTGCGCTTTGCCGCCATCTTGGTCCGCCATATTCAATTTTACTACTTTTTCCCGCCTTTATGCGGATTAACGCGACACTAGCGCTTAATCCCCCCTGGTGGCGGGATTATCGTTAATCCAACCGACTAATCCCTATATATCACTACTAGCGCCCTGCGTGCAACCATGTGCGCCAAACTTTAGACAGTACTCTTCCACGTCTATGAAGGAGAAAAATTTGTAATATTACTCCTCTAGCGCACTAAAGAGTAAATGGTGTTCTAATGTGCATGGACAACTTTAATGTTACTGAAAATACAAAAATAAACACGATATGAGAAATAAAGTACCAATAATCATTTCCAAATACAGCTGAACATTTTCAAACAGCGTCAATGTATAAAACGCAACTAATTGCATTAGAAATTGTACTAATACTGGTTGCATATATATTATTTCATACAATACCTACCTAGAATTGCTCAGGATTAACGGTTTCTCAATAGGTTAGCTTGTTTGGTTTTTACGTAGCTATTGGTGGTAATTTCTTTACAACAACATGGAGATTTTCTTAATGATGTTGGAGGTAAAGCCTTCAGTATGGATAACACATCACAAATAAGAACACCAGTTACTGCGAAACTGACTTTATTTATCACTTAGAAACATAGCGTTGCACAAACGTTACACTTGAGTCACTGTTGGCACACACTCGGAATACGACACAACTGATCCGCCGAATCAAATCACAACTGAACCGCTGAGTTACCACTGGCAACTGAACTGACACTGCCCACTTTTCACTCGTAACTTTTTGACTAACGGAATTGCTCGTCCTGGCAAGAGCAGTCACTTATATAAGTCCTGCGTACAAAGCGGAGCTTTAGAGAAGAAGAACCAGTAGTTATGGTCCCGGATTAGCCAATTGGATTAACGATAATCCTGCCGCTAGGAGCGCTAGTGTCGCTGTTAATCCGCGGATTAAGGCGGATTTAGAGTGGTAAGTTTTGAAAAGCGCCAAGAGCAGCAGGATTATCGTTAAACCAATTGGCTAAACCGGGACGAGAGTTGTGATGATAATGGATTAACGTTAATCCGAGGTCGAGATAAAGTTTGAGGTGAAGGGTTGGTTGGATATGTGGTGGTGAAAAAAAAGGAAGAAGAGGGTGAAGTTGAGGGTGATGGGGTAGATTAAGGTCACGTGATCTGATGGATTAACGTTAATCCGAGACCGAGATAAAGTTTGAGGTTAAGGGTTGGTTGGATATGTGGTGGTGAAAAAAGGTAGAAGAGGGTGATGGGGTAGATTAAGGTCACGTGATCTGGAGAAGGGAATTAGCGATGTTTGTGTGTGAAGAGCCGGGAAGGGAAAGAGGGAATGATATACAAGTGAGTGGTAAAAAGGAGATGAGGAAGTGACCTGTGATGCTGTGATTGGTGAGAATAAGAAGTGATGTTATTGGTGGAAAGGAATAAATGAGAGATGGTGATTGGTGAGAATAAGAGACAATATAATTGTTGGAAAGAAAAAGAGGTGGGAGTGGGGGGTATGTTGGAGGTGAGGGGAAAGGTATAAAAAGGGGAATGTTGTGGGTGGAAAGAAGTATATGGTAAAGATGATGATTGCGATAGTGAGAGCGCTGGTGGTGGTAGGAGTTGCAGGCGCAGAGAGGAGTTGCGTTAGTTTTGGGAGGTGTGGGTTCGAGTTGAATGACGAGACGGGACATTTGGAAAATGCGACAAGATGCGAAAAGGATTACGAATTGTTGCCTAACTGTACGTGTGTATACCGGAAAGGTAGTGGGTGTAGGTTTGGGTCAGGGTTTATTAACATTGGAAACCTTAAGAACGTGTACAATTGTTTAAAACCGATAACGAGGTGTGAGAGGGGTGGTAGATGTGGAGCGATGATGTATGGGGGTGTGAAGTTTGGGCAACTAGAATGTCCGGAGGGTTACGTAGTAAATGGAAGATGTGAGTGTGTAAAGAGTAAGACGAGGGAGGAAGGAGGTTGTAAATTTTATAAAAAGCCGGTGAGTATGTATGCTATGGACAACAGTTGGATTCTTGTGGAGATGGTAGATTGTAGGTTGTTGATGGATACGGTAGATTTGCCGGAGGGTTTGGAATTGGAATGGAATTTGACTGCAGAGGAAAGCGAACTTCTGATGGCTTATAGCGTGGTAAACGAGATGAATTCGTACTTTTCTGAAAAATTTTTATATATATTTGGAGGATGCGATAAGGGGGTGTGGGAATTAAACTTGGGAGGGGGTAGGAAAGTGAGTGGAAGGGCGAAGAGGGCATCCAGGTGGTCTGCGGAGGGGAGTTTGAAACTAAATTCGGATGTAATGAAAATGGTGGTGAAGGGGGAAGGGTATCGGTGAACAGCATAAGAAAAGCGGCATCGGAGAGGTGTAAGAAGGGAATAAAATCGATGCAACAAAAGATGAAAAAGGAATGTGATAGCAAAATGAAAGAAGCAAAAAAAAAGGGGTTGAGTTGGTGAAGAAGGAGAAGCAAGAATGTGAAGGAAGGTTTGAACAAATGCGGGGGTTAATGGAAAGAATGAAAAAAGAGCTGGAAGAGAAAAAGCAGAATGTGACAAAGCAGCAGGAATTGGTGAACAGTATAAAAGGAAATATGGTTAAACTGGACGATGAATTTGCGGCATTAAAGCAGATGATTGGTAGATTGGAAAACGCATGCACTAGCGGGGTGGAGGAATTTGCAAATTATGAAGCAGGTTACGACGAAGACACGGAAGAGGGTGATGGTGTGGAGGAGGAAGGTGGAGGGGATGGTGAGGAAGAGGAAGGAGAGTTGGAATACGTGACAAAATATAATGATAAGGTGACTGAAATGCAATACAATAATTATATACCAAAATGAGTTGTAACTTATTAAAACAATGTATTGATTGCAGATGTAAATGCTTTTATTTTTGCATTTGTTAATTGGTTTGCTTTTTTTATATGTTTGCATTTGCTAAATGCTATAAAAATAGTTTTTTATGACTGCTAAGAAAAACTTCGAGGAGTAGGAAAGGAACCCTGTGAGGTTAAATATGAAGAAGGTGAAATAAAAGTGCAATACGCAGACACATTAAACAGAGAAAGTTATGGAATTTGTAGTGTATTAAAAAAATGGCTAGAAATAAATTACATTTAATTACAATAAAATTTAAAGATAGATATGTACTAAAATATGAACATACATATGTATAAAAAACTAGTTGAAGGCAAAAATAAATTGAAAGCACATAAAAAATACACTCACACGTACAAAGAAGACTTTTTTAATTCTCGCCGGGAGAAAGTTATGGAATTTGTAGTGTATTAAAATGGCAAGAAATAAATTACATTGAAATACAATAAAATTTAAACTTAGATATGTGCAAAAAATGTGAACATACATATGTATAAAAAACTAGTTGAAGGCAAAAATGAATTGAAAGCACATAAAAAAATACACTCACACGTACAAAGAACACTTTTTTTATTCTCGCCGGGAGAAAGTTATGGAATTTGTAATGTATTAAAAAAATGGCAAGAAATAAATTACATTGAAATACAATAAAATTTAAAGATAGATATGTGCAAAAAATATGAACATAGATATGTATAAAAAAACTAGTTGAGGGCAAAAATGAATTGAAAGCACATAAAAAATACACTCACACGTACAAAGAACACTTTTTTTTATTCTCGCCGGGAGAAAGTTATGGATTTTGTAGTGTATTAAAAAAATGGCAAGAAATAAATTACATTGAAACACATTGAAAGCACATATAAAAAAATACACTCACACGTACCACAACACTTTTTTATTCTCGCCGGAACTTTTTGTGCCGAAATTTGGGTTCCGGCGATAAGGGCACCCTGGGAGCAATGGTGCGCGATGTGGAGGCAAGCTTGCGCTTGACTGCCGCGGTTACGGGCACCAGGAGCGGCAAAGCGAGACTGCTTACCTCTTCATTGTGGTTGTCCTCCTGGTTGATGGCCAGAAACAGCGCATCGTACCCGTCGTCCTCGCAGGCAGTTGACGAGCACCACCCGCTACTGTGTTGAAGCAGCAGTGGCGCTGATGGAGGTGGTGGCGATGGTGACGGTTGAAACTCGCTGAGCAGGTTTCGCCTTCTGATGCGATTGTTTAACCTCCTGGGAGTGCACGATAGAAGCGCGATTAATGAACTGGAAGTTTCATCAGCGTTGGTGGGGGCTGGAGAGATGGGAGTAAAAGTGGGAGGTGTAGGAGAAGAGGTGTGGGAAAGAGATGGAGAGAGAGGTTTGACGCTAATGGCGTCCACCTCAACGGGTTCGAGACCCGATAAGTTCTTAAAGGGTGTGCTATGCGAAGACGGAAAGGTGCGTAGTGGAGGTGAACAAGAGGAAGAGAAAAGATCTTGGTTTTGGAAGCGGACGCCACAGGGTGAAGGAGAACGGGAAATGACTTCTATCGTGGAGCAAGACGATGATGGCGAAACTGGCTGCTGTGGAGTGCTCGATGGCGACGATGGAAGTGCGCTGTCGAAGCGAGGACCCCGGCGTGGCGTTGCAGCACCAGACGTTAAAAGAATGGTGGAGCAGGAAGAAGTGGGCGAAACTGAAGATGGACTGCCGTCGGGGAGGAATATGTTGCCGAAGGAAGGTAGGAAAAAAGACGCCGGCGTAGATGTGCGTGGAGGAGAGGAGCAAGGGGAAGGGAAGCGGACGGGCGAAGGAGGAGCAGAAGTGGGATGGAAAACTATGGAGGAGAAGGAGGAGGAACAAGAAGGTGAAGGCAAAGGGGAACTGTCGAAACGAGGACCTCTAGCGGCTGACGGCGAAAGACCGCTGTCGTCGCTGGATGTTATGTCCCGACTCGAGAGAGTCGGGTTGACCACAAGTGAATCGGAGTCTCCGTCGGTGTCAGCGCTCGGCGAACGAGGTTCGAGGTCTCCGTCTGAGCCAGGCGCTTCGCAGGGCGAACAAGGTTCGGGCTCTCCGTCAGTGTCAGCGCTCGGCAAACGAGGTTCGAGCTCTTCGTCGTTGGCAGACGCTTCGCTCGGCGAACGAGGTTCGAACGGCGGTCCCGGCAAAGCTGGTAGATGGAGTAGACCGCCGTTCGGTGAAGCAGGCCGAGAGGAATCACTGCTCTCGTTCTCCGTGAGGGTTTGGCTGTTGTCAACGCCGTATCCGTATCGCAGCGATGTGCTGACATAGCGATGCACTAACCCCGTGCCGAAGTAAAAATAGTGCTTGCACACTGTAGTAAGCTCGAGGCGTCTGTGCATGTTGCTCTGACGAATGAAAGTAGACGAATGAAGAGTGCTGGAACACGGCAGTTTTTCTAGTGCTGGTTATCTGGTTGCGAACTCACGTGATCAATATGGCTGCCGCGATAAAAGTTGTTAAAGTGCTCGTGAACTTTAAAAATGGCGTGAGAACGGAAGACTGATTAGCAAGAAAATGTTTAAATGTGGTGATGTGGTTGACGGTAGAAATATTTTCTGCATATCGAAAGCGGATGCTGCGGTGCCTGGGTGCTGTGACCGGAAGTACCTCGAAAAAGAACCCGATTAAAATTTTGGAAGTTGCGGCGAGATAACCCGCCCGGACTTTTAATTAGGCCTTTAACGGAGCTGGCAGACGGAAACCGTGGTACAGATAACGTGGTTATAAAAGCACCGTGCGATAAGCTGCTTGAGAAGGTGCGAATTTGTTAAAAAAGCGAATATTGTTTATTGCGTGGACTATTTAGATTTTATTACAATGAGATTACATATACGCTCACTTCATATAAAAGAAATGCGAGTAAAAAGTAATTTGATACGCACAGTGGTCGCGGCCGATTATTTTAAAATATCTTAAAACACTACATGTTTGACTTGCGGCGTATTTTTTAAATACTTTAAAAGAGCCGGCGAAAGAAGAGTATTTTGCAGGCTTGTAGTATAGGGCTAAAAAGTACTTTCCTATATCATTACATTGTGTTAACCTAGCATATTTTTTATATAAAAGAAATGCGAGGAAAAGTAGTTTGATTCGCGCAGTGGTCGCGGCCGATTATTTCAAAACACTATATGTTTGACTTGCGGCGTATTTTTTAAAGACTTTAAAAGAGCCGGCGAGCATTGTGCAGGCTTGCAGTGTAGGGCTAAGAAGTAAACTTTTATACGCGTTGTTTCACGAAGCACATCTTAGCAGTATGGATGCTGGAGATGAGAGCAGTATGGATTCTGGTGGTGAGGTAAGTCAAGACTTAGCCTTGCAGCCGAGGTTTGACATTATAGCGTATAGGGAGAGAACGATGAAGAGACTGTCTTCGGGTTTCACAGAAAGCGAAATAGTTGTGAACCCGGGGCACGTAGATGCAAACCCTGTGCAATGGGTGACTAAGCTATTTGACGACGTTGTGAATTTTGCTAAACGGGAATTACTGGACAACGAACCCGGCTACTTAGGAATATCGATATCGGACGACAGGGAGCCCTCCAAAGCGTTCAATATGAGTGTTATGCGCATTGATCAGGTGAATGCCAATGCGGTTGTAAAATCTATTGAAAAAGTGATGCAGAGCAATCAGCCGTTTTTGCTAGGAGGTCCCCTTAAAATTACTTTTGTATGGACCAAGGAGGTCTCGGGTTCTAGTTACCAGCCACGCAACGCCTGTAATGGTAATAAAGGCATCGTCGAAATTAACAATAAAGACAATTTGTGCTTACCGAGAGCCATCGCGGTATGCAAAGCTAAGGTGGATGGTGACGTAAATTACAAAACGATGACGCGTTCGGAATACTTGCAAAAGCAGAAGGCCGTAGCACTGTGCGAAAGCGTGGGTAAATTAAATGGAAAGTTCACCATAGATGACGTAAGGCATTTTGACACGGTATTAAAGGACTACAAGGTGACGGTGTTTGGCGATCATACGGGCAAGAACGTGCTATACGCATCGCAGAAACAGAGCGATAAATGCATTGACGTCATGTTTCACGACGGGCACTTTAATGCTATAGTAGATTTACACAAGTGTTTTAAATGTAAATGGTATTGTCGCCATTGTCATTACCCGACGACGCACAAAAAAGAATTACATAGGTGTGACGACAATTGTTCAAAATGTCACCAGCATTGCAATAAGCCATACACATCGTACATACACTGTGCTGCATGTAACCGCGACGTTAAGGGGCCTACATGTTTTGCAAATCACGCCAAGAAAGGCGGTTTTTATCCAAAGTCGATGTCCGTGTGCGACGTCGAGAAAGTGTGTGTTTCTTGCAATAAGCTTGTAAATTTAAGACACAGGAAAACAGCTCACCAGTGCGGTGAGAAGTTTTGCAGCAATTGTAAGACACACGTTAACGACGGGCACATGTGCTTCATGCAACCGTACGTTATACAAAATAAAAGAAACCAGTACGTGTTTATGTTCATCGATCTTGTATGTACACAAAACACGCGTTATAGCGGTAAACAAGAAACATACGAGCATGTGCCAAATTTGTGCGTGGTATACCAAGCCTGTCCGCTGTGCATTGACGAACAGCGCAAGACGGCGTATTGTTCCGAGTGCGGCGTGAAAGAATGGGTGTTTATGGACGACCCCGTAAAACAATTGTTTGAGCACGTGATGCAACCGAGGTTCGAAGCCTGGGACGTGATCGTGGTAGCCCATAACCTCAGAGCTTACGACGGACAATTTTTATTAAAGCATATGGTCGGCCATTTGAAATGGACGCCCGAGCTCGTTATGTATGGCAGCAAAATATACCGAATGAGGTACGGTGACGTCACATTTATCGACTCCCTGAAGTTTATCCCCATGCCACTGTCTCGGTTCTCCAAGACCTTTGCATTGAAGGAATGCAAAGGCTACTTTCCATACTTGTTTAACACCGAGGAAAACCAGCACTACGTCGGCGCCATTCCCGATAAAATGTATTACTGTCCGGAGGGCATGTCTGTACAGGTTCGAACAGCCTTCGAGCAGTGGCACGATGAAATGACAGCCTCCGAATGCGTGTTCGGCATGAAGTCCGAAATGGTGACCTATTGCAAAATGGACGTGTTTTTGCTGAGTCAGGGAGTTTGCAAGCTTAGAAGGGAATTCATGGACGAGAACGGCATAGACCCGTTTAGAGAATGCGTCACCATTGCGCAGGCGTGCATGTGCGTGTATAGAAAGCGTTTCGTGCCGCCGAAAAAAATTGGTCTCTTACCTGTTGGCGGGTATCGACTAGCGGACAGGCAGTCTCGCATAGCGTGCATATGGCTGTCTTGGTTAGAGTTGCAAAACCGCGTTGTTATTCGGCATGCTATGAGAGGACGCGAAGTTAAAATTCTAGGCCACAAAGTGGATGGGTACAGAGAGGAAGGCCGTGAAAAATATGTATACTTCTTCCACGGCTGTTTCTACCACGGTTGCAGGCGATGTTTCACAATCCGCCATGCCGCGGTATACAGCACCGGGAACGAAACCATGGCCTCCAGATTGGAAAGCACCGAGAAGATCGCCCGAAAGATGAGAGAGGCCGGCTATACCGTGGTGGAGATGTGGGAGTGCGAGTTCAACGCCGAAATGAAGGTGAACGAGGACTTGGCGCGCCATACCAAGCACTTCCCCATACCGGAGCCGCTGAGGCCCAGAGACGCCTTCTATGGAGGTCGCACCAATTGCACCAAGACGTATTGCGAGGCAAAGGGGGACCGAAAGATATTCTATTACGACGTGTGTAGCCTTTACCCGTACGTGATCAAGACGAAGCCCTACCCCGTGGGCCACCCCAAGATCCACGTGGACAAGTTTCCGCGCTTCGAAGACGTGCGCGGCGGTCTGCTTAAATGCCGCGTTTTACCGCCGCAAAACCTGTATCACCCGGTGCTGCCGGCGCGCATCTGCGGTAAGCTCATGTTCCCGCTATGTGGCGCTTGTGCAGAGGCGGAGAACCAGGGTGAGTGCGATCACGGCGAGGACGAGAGAGCTCTAACGGGCACCTGGGTCATCGACGAGGTGAAGGTGACCTTGGAGGAGGGGTACCGGCTGCTCAGGGTGTACGAGATTTGGGAGTACGACGTGGTGCAGTACGACCCGATCACCGGAGATAAGCGGCTGTTTCAGGACTACGTGAACCAGTTCCTGAAGATCAAGAGGAGGCTTCCGGTTGGCCCTCGGATTGCGAAACGCCCGAGGCAAAGCGGCGGTACGTGGAGCAATTTTACGAGCGCGAAGGCGTCTCCCTAGATACTGAGGCAATCGCGCCAAACCCCGGTAGGCGGGAGCTAGCCAAGTTGATGCTAAACTCGTTCTGGGGAAAACTGGGGCAGCGCGATAACCTGTCCACGTGCGAGCTGGTGGACCGGTACGACCGCCTCCTAAGCTTGCTGAACGACCCATGCGTGGAAGTGCAGGCTTACCTGCCGGCAACGGACGAGATCATGTACGTAGTATGGCGGTACTGCGAACAGAGCCCGAAGGTCAACCCCACCGCCAATGCCGTCCTTGCGGCTTACACCACGGCGCATGCCCGCCTAGTGCTATACTCCTACCTGAAGCGGCTGGGAGAACGGGTGTGCTACTTCGACACCGATTCCGTCGTCGCCGCCGCCGCTCCGGGTGAATGGTTGCCGCCCGTGGGACACCTCCTGGGTGACATGACGGACGAGCTGACCGGTTACGGACGGGGTGCTTACATCTCCCGGTTTGCCTCCACAAGGCCCAAGAGCTACTGCATGAAAATAAAGAGCCCGGAGACGGGCAAGACCTTCTCGGTGTGCAAGGTGAAGGGAATCACCCTGAATTCGGGCAATCTGGAGCTGGTGAACGCCGAGGTGATCCGAGACATGGTGCTGAGTGGCAGAGACAGAACGGTGACGCTCGCAGGGACGCAGATTTCGAGAAAACCGCGTTGGACCGTGGTCACCGAACCCTGCGCGAAGACCTTTAGAATGGTGGTGAACAAGCGCGTTCTGGCCGGCGAATTCGATTCGTATCCGTACGGGTACAAGAGAGCTCATAAATGAGACGTCGAGCGGATTTTGAAGTCATTTCGAACCCGGGTCCCCTGGACGACGCGATGAGGCGATTCGAATTTCCTAACACCATGATCGTGGCGGGTCCTTCGCGCTGCGGGAAATCCACCTTTGTGAAAAACCTGATACGTCACGCCCACCAGATGTTCAACGAGCGCCTCAGAAAAGTTTTGTGGTGCCATCCGGCAGAGTATTCGCCGAAACTGGAAACGCTGCCCCTGAAATGCCAGACCCATGCAGGCATTCCGGAACTGGCTTCGGTGGGCGAGAACTACCTCGTCAACCTAGACGATTTGATGGTGGAAGGGGGAGGGACGGACGTGTCCAGTTACTTCACAAGAGACTCTCATCACAAGCGCTTCGGCATCGTGTACATTCTGCAGAACCTGTTTCCGCAGGGTCGGAAATATCGAAACATCTCTCTGAATGCCATTTACATCGTCGTGTTCAAGAACAACAGAGACAAAATGCCGATCGACAGGCTGTGCCAACAGATCGAACCCAGGAACTCTCGGTTTCTCTTAGAGGCCTGTGAAAAAGCTACACAAAACCCGCACGGGTATCGGTGTTGGATTGCACGCAATATACGCCTAACCGATACAGGTATCGAACCGGCGTGCTGCCGAACGAAACGCTGTCCTTTTTCGTGCCCAATTCCGACCGTAAATATTAAAAACATGGGCGAATTTTCCTCATGCAAGGGTGTCCGATGGGTCGCACGTACGTGCGCGAGTGCGTGTACGCTTTCGTGTACGCGTGCGCGTGCGCGCGCTTCGTCGGACTTCTTTTTGACGGGTTTGGGGTTCGCACCGGGGCCGTTGATTTTAAATAACGCGCCATTTTGGACGCCGTCGTCATTATCGCGCAAACATGGCTAGAGGGAGGTTAAGCATTGCCAAATTGAGCAGCCCGCTCACAGCGAGGCAGCACGGTAATTTGTCGGTTTTGGCCAAGGCGAAGGCGTCCCTGCGCAAGAAGCTGTTTAAAATGCCGATGGGGATCTGATAAAGGCCATTTACGAATGTATGCTCAACGTGTGCAGAGGTCGCGTGCAACTTCCGCGAAAGTGCTTGAGCCGCTTAAAGAAGCATAAAGCGTCTTGGAGGAAGCTGGTCGACAAACGAGTTCCGTTGAAGAAAAAGAAGAAAATCTTGGTTCAAAAAGGAGGTTTTTTGCCCGCGTTTTTGCTTCCCGTACTAGCTTCGCTGGGTAGCGCCCTGGTGTCAAAATTTGTAGGATGAAATACGGCAGGCAGATCGTGGTTGCCCCACAGCCAAAAACGGTGCAAAAGCTTCACGTAATCGACAAGACCATTTCCAGGCTGGCTAAAGAAATGCAGATCGTGCAGCATGCAAAGCTCTCTGCCGACGAAAAGTGGCGTCTGGTAAAATATAAATTGGGTCACTATCTCGATCTAGTGGCACAAGTGAGACGACCTTACCTTAGCGATGACAAAGACGACGACGACGATGACGACGACTATGAAGATCTGGTCCCGACTGTAAAGCAGGAAGTGCCGTCCAGAACCGTAAAGGTGAACCCTCTCTCGCCTCGTAAGAACAAAAGGGCATACCCTCTATCGCCCAAGAAAAGGCGTCTAAATCGCCTTCTACGGGCTACCATTTTCGCGCGCGCCGTTGGCAACCGCTGTACAAATGAAGGATGAAGGAGTGGAAGACGTTAAGGCGGTACTACGCAAGACCGGAACACTATGCCGGCTTAGGCACCGTAAAGTACCTTCGCAAGGCCACGGGCGCGTCAAAAGCCGACATAGAGTCCTTCCTTCAAACCCAGGACTGTTACATTCTGCACAAGACGGCGAGAAAGCGGTTTCTGACAAAATTCTATCACGTGACCAATATGGACGATCTTTGGGAGGCCGATCTAAACGTCATGAACAGCGTCTAAGAGCATAACAAGCCGTACGTGTACATTCTCACCGTGATCGACGTATTTTCCATATATGCTATACGGAAACAGACGCTTGCCGCGCGCGAGAAATCCCGCATTTTCGGTCGGCGATCACGTGCGCATCTCCAAAGAAAAAATGAAATTCGACAAGGGGTAAGAACAGAATTGGACGGGCGAAATATTTCAGATAGCGGAGGTGGTGCGCGGTAGACCCGTGGTATATAAGTTGAAGGATCTGTCCGGAGAAGCCATAGACGGCATATTTTACACCGAGGAGATACAAAAGGTCGCGCTTCCCGAGACCTTCAAGATCGAACGCGTCTTACAGACCAAGGGGCGCGGACGCAACAAACAGCACTTAGTGAAGTGGAAGGGGTATCTGGCAAAATTTAACTCGTGGGTTCTGGCTTCGACCGTCGATTCGGCATGATTAAGACCAAACCGTTTTCGCTCACTCTAGTCAGCAATGCTTCCATGAACCACTTTACCGATAACACCACGTCCAGGTTTTCAAACATCTTGCCCGGGAGAATCGTTTTGCAGGGAGAATGGGAAGTGGCGCTGCAAAAGGTTCGGTATCCTGTAACATTTTATAACGTTTCGGGAGACGATGCCCACATGGTGGGCACCAAGTACACCATGACGGTCCTCCCCACGCATTCCAAATTCAGCTTAGAAATACCGCAAGGTATCGTGCACAATCCCAAAGACCTGGTGAGCCTCGTCAACGCGGTCATCCAGGAGCATCTGCACGTGGAAAACTTTTTTCTGTTCGACGAGCGCAAGAAAACGGCAAGCGTGAACGCAGCGGTCACGCATCCTCAACCCTTGCCGGACATTCCGTTCGACGGGTACGTAGAAAATGTCGTGCGTACGGCTAAACCGTACACGATCACAGAATTGAGCGATGCGCCCCGCGGAAAACCGAAGCCGAAGCCAAAACCTGCTGGGCTGCAAAGACCCGCTTCTCGCCCGCCGAAACCTTTGGCATCATCCGGGGAGGGCGAAGCTTCGCAGCCCGTCGAAACGGGAGAGGAGGGTGCGGGTTCGAAAGAGGAGGAGGGCGATCTGCTACATCGCATTCACAGCTTGCTCTTGACTCCCGCTATGGCCAAAATGCTAGGTTTTTCAACCCTATACCAACAAAATTCTTCAGAAAGGCCCTAAACACCCTGTAGATCCGTATATGGGGTTTCCTTACGAGATGTTCATCTATTGCAATCTAGTGGCTCCGCAAGTCGTGGGCGACGCCTTCGTGCAGGTCATAGAGAGCGTTGCGGTGGAATACGAGAGAAGCAACAACACTTACATGAGCGACGAAAAGACCTTCTTTCCCCAAAACTGGGTACCCTTGATTCGGCAAGACTTCAAAACTGTAAACATAGATTTAAGGAACGGTTGTGGCGATCTGTTGCCATTCGCTGACGGATTTTCCTCTACTATAGTTCTTGCTTTTCGTCCAAAACAGCAATAATGGATGTGCACGTCGTCACGCAGTACTACCTCAATCAAGCAGGTGGCGCATTCGACGACCGCGATTTCGTTCTCTACAGGGGTAAGCGTTACCAAAAAGGTAGCGGCCTCTTTTCCGCCCTCGGAGGACTCTTCAGAAGGCTGCTGCCATTTATAAAGAGCGGGGCAAAAGCAGTCGGAAAGGAGGCCTTAAAAGCGGGCGCTCACGTTCTGTCAGATGTGGCTACCGCCGGAGTAGCGCCGAAGGAAGCGCTTAAACGGAGGTTCAAGGAGTCTGGATACAATTTAAGCGAAAGGCCAACGAAAAGCTCGATGCCATGCTCGGTTCCGGCATGAGGCGCCTCAAGAGAATAAAACCGACCAAACCTAAAAAGAGCAAGCAGTCGAAGTTTAAGCGCTCTAGGTGTAAGGTGCGAGACGTATTTTCGTAATGGCAGATGCGACCGTCCAAATGAGTTCCGAACTGGACCTCTTTAATGACGTCCCCGTTCAGATGAACATCGAGGAGTCCCGGTTCATATATCTAAACCCGCAAAACACGCTCATGAAAAATGCCCCCATTACCTTTCATTATTCCGGAAATGCAGACGATTACCTAGATTTGACCTACGTGGTACTCGACCTCATGGAGCGCGTTGTAGATGACAAAGGAGAGGTCATAAAAGAGGACGTTAATGCCACTCTGGTCAATAACGCCTTAAATTCCCTGTTTCAGCAGGTCGAGGTGTCGCTGAACAACGTCATCGTTTCCATGCCGCAGGCAGGATACCCTTACAGAACGTACCTAGAAACACTTCTTAATTACTCCGAAGATGCCATGAGTAGCAAACTAGAATCCTCCCTCTGGAAAAAGGATACGGCTGGCATCATGGACGTTTTTATCGCTAATGCCGGATTTCAGTGGCGCCAAGGCTTTACCAAAGGCAGCAACATCACTCAGCTGATTGGCCCTCTGTCCAGTGTTCTGTTTAGACAGGAAAATCTGCTTTTGAACAACGTGAGCATGACCATTAAGCTCACTCCTGCCTCTCCTCAGTTTTATTTGTTTTCCGACGTGCAGACCTTTAAAGGTTACGCCGAAATCACCTCCGCCACGCTGCGTTTAAAAGCGGCACGACCGTCGCCAAACATCAAGCTTGCGCATCAGGCGGTGCTTGCCAAGAGCAACGCCAAGTACCATCTCAAGGATGTTAGCTTTCACGCCCTCAGCATACCCAAAGAGTCCAGAGCAATGACGTTTAGCGACGTCTTCATAAGGCAAATTCCCAGAAGGGTGGTGGTAGCCATGGTCACCGACAAGGCTTATTCTGGCAATTTTAACACAAATCCGTACAATTTACAATATTTTCAAATGAACTCCTTTCAACTTTATGTCAACGGTCCACCTGTTCCCTCTCAACCCCTACAACCAAACTTTAAAAAGGGACACTATTTGCAGTGCTTTCAAACCCTGCAGGACGGTCTAGGAATTCATTTCAAAGACGAGGGACACTCCATCTCTAGACAAACGTACCCGGTAGGCTATACCGTAATGACTTTCGATTTCACTGCAGACATGAGCGCCAACGAATCTCACATCTCTGGCCAGCGTCACGGCAGCGTGTCTATAAGCATAGGTTTTGCCGATAAATTGACAGAACCCGTTATTCTTCTGGTGCTCGCGGAAATACATCGCACGCTCGAAATTAACGCCAACAGATCCATCTTGGTATCATGAACACCTTTCAGATTCAACGCTTTCTATCCACATGTCCCTCTATGCGATCTCACTTTTTAGGTGTCTACCCCTGCGATAGGTTACCCGCATTTCATGCCATTCAAAATCTTCCCTTCGCTATCGTGGTGAACACCGATCCCAGCACAAAACCGGGTAAACACTGGGTTTGCATCTTTGTGGGTAAAAACTGACGGGGAGAATGTTTTGGCAGTTACGGAATCGATCCTCTTTCGCCTTATCTTCTTCACTTCTTAAATTCCATCTGCGGGACACAATGGTCCACCAACTCCAGAAGGCTGCAAGGTTACGACAGCAACACTTGTGGTCATTACGTCATCGACTACCTCACCCACCGCTGCTCCGGTCTGCTTAAGTATAAATTCTTTTCCAAATTTCACGTCATCGATTACGCTCATAACGATGACGTCATTCGCAAAACCTACAAAAACGTATGCCTTGCAAAATGCTCTAACGCTCACCAGTCCTGTCAACCCATGCAGGTAAGCAGGTGTGTGTGTGTGTGTGCCATACCATCTATCTATTTCTTTTTCTCGTGTTTTCATTCCCTTTTTTTTGCACGTGCTTTCAGAACTCGCTCCTGCTCATATAAAATGCACTGTCACACCATCGCCTTATTCAGTCAGAGATGCTGGACGATAGCGAACCCACGCAGCACAGGTTAGTTCATGCTATTTGTAAATTTTGTGTTGTTGTTGCCGATTATGCATAACACTTACATTTGTTTTGCCTGTCTTGTTTCAGTGCCGCAGCAGATTCGGCAAAAAGTCTCGTGCAAAAAGAAAACTTCGCTTCAATGAAGGTGATTTGGCCGAACAGCCCAACCAACCCAGCACCGTGGTGGGACCTCTTTCCGACATCTACTTTCTCAACGCCAAACAAACCAAATTTGCGTGTGTCGGATTTTCCCCCCTGTCGCCGCACCAGCTGGTGGTATCCATTGCAAAATGTGGACAACGCAACGCAGTAGTCATGTGTTCAACGGAGTGGCACAAATTCGTCGAAGCGATACCTATTATTCACCGTCGCTTTAACGACCCAGAGGGACGCCTACAAGAATATCAATTCAGCAACAGCGTCACCACCCTGTTTAAGAACGTGTTCGGGAAGCTAAAAATCGTCTTCAAAGACATGCAAGGCACGTCTGTCACGCTCAACAACGAAGAGTGGAACACGTTGCAAAACTTGCAGCGCATCATTACCGACATCATGTATCACAAGAAGAAAGAAGAAACGGACGTGCAACATCAAATCATGGCTTACTACAAGTACATGCTGCACAACCGAGCCTCCAGTGTGCCCTTCGAAACCATGAATTTTACCCAATTCACCAAGTACATACGGTGCGCCAATTTCAGAACATTCCTAGAGGCAGATCATTTTCTCAAAACTCATTTTGCTCTATCCATCGCGAAAATACACCTTAGTGCGCATGTACCTCTGCTTCCGCTTCAGTCTCCTCTCGCCCTTCGGTGACGCAACAAGTGCTAGCATGGGTTACAAAAACCACTTGTCTGTATACTGCGAAGGAACTAAGGTGTTTAAAAACTACGAAGTGTTAGGACATCCACAAAAATGCACCTTATGCACTACGTTTCTTCGATGACACTTACGACGGAAAATCCATCTCCGTCAAAATTCACAGCTGCGAAAGCAAAATTCATTTTGTGTTATGCAACATGAGTTTAAATGATATCCATTTCAAAACAGACTTGATCAATGGCGACCAAACAAACCAATATTTCCAAATTGTTCCCGCAAGAGGGTTATACATCGTGTTTTACGAACAGCAATACGTCTCCGCAGCCAAAATGCAACAAATGAGAAACGAAGATTACATGTGCTACGGTACGTGTTTGGCAGTGAATTTGGGTATCACCTCCACCTATATTATTCCCGATCATATTTACGGCGATTGGATGTTCAGCGTCGATGAAAACAGAATTCTCATCCCACAGCAAGCCAACACCGTAAATAATTTTAAAAGCAACGTTTGGTGGTAAAACCCACTCTCCAAGTAACTTTTCTTATCAGCCAGCGGATGCACTATTTCCTGTACAAGTCCAGCTCCTAACGGTCGTTTTTACCACAGTGTTTTCCTGCGGATGTTCTACTTTCTGTTCCCTACAATTAGCACTTCCTGCGGATGTGAACCACGGATTTATATATGTACGTCCGAGCGTTTTTTGCATTCAGTCTGGGCTAAACCGCCGTCAGGAATGCCAGGTGTGACGTGTAAGGACTACCACTGCTCCTTCTGTTTTCACCGAACGTGCAGCTGCCAACTTCACAACCGTCTCACGCACTTATGCACACAGTGCCATCTGGGATTCTACGAAGAACTCTCTCAACTCAGTGCGCAAATGCAAGCATTTCTGCGCACGCACGCCGCATCAAACAGCGCATGACTTGCTACTGCTTCACCGTCCTCACACACTTTCTCGAAAACGGACGACGCATTCAGCTCCTGCTACCTGGAGAACGCCACCTGCTGCTGCAAAACCACGGCATCATCTTTAATCGCTATCCACGATCCGACGTCGACGTAGTGTGGAACAAACTTACCACGCAACAACAGGAAATCTGCGCCCCTTACCGCAGGTGCCAACTGCATTACAACTTGCCCTCACAATCCACACATATCGACGGTCCTGCACCATTCGTTAAACACTGCCATTTGTGCAACCATGGCACAGGACGCTCTTAGCCAACTCCAAGAATTATCACACACCTCAGACATACTCAGCGTGTCTTCTCTTGACAAAAACGTACTATACCGCGTAATCGGCGTCAAACCTATCGACACCATACACGGCACAAAACGTGTTGCCAAACTAAACAACGACACGGAAGGTTTCCTGCCAACCAGATTTGGATCTCATCAGCAAACTCGACTCTACCCCCTTCTGCATCACTTACGAGGGCGAGGAAAAACCTAAAAGTGGATTCAAAAGATTCGTCACATTTACACCCTATAAAAAACAGTAATGTCCTGCGAAACAGATCCTGTCAACGTAGGCAACAATCTCACCCTCAAACTCATATTCAATTCCCATCTATCCAGCAAAGGTGAACTCCCTTCACATATCATAATTCTATCCTCCCACACTTCCTTCTTTGGCAATAACAAAAATGTCACAGTCAAACTTGACACCCAAGATGCCGACCTCGTCCACGTCCAATGTATACCCACCAAAGTCTACCAGCATCAACAGGACGCAGTCTGCAGAATATACCTTGGCAACAACAAACTTCCTGCCGTTTGCAACAAAGTAACACCGGCAGGGTGCTTCTCCACCAGCTATAATAATGATGTCGTCATTCCCATATACATACCTACCTACGACGATGATCTTCATCAAAACTTTTCTCACCTTCTAGTCACCTGCATCACAACACCCAGCAGCAGCAGCACACCCCTGTTTTGCATCAGCAGCGGCAGCAGCAGCAGCGAAGACGAACAACAACATTCATCTAACAAACCTCAGTGTACAACACATTTCAAAATTATTCTAGTGCGAAAGTGAGGTTAAAAACTATGGACCATTCAGTGCTCCAAATATATGTGTGGTTTTTGTGCTTATTTCTGTATTTTATCATAGTTCCAGTGTGTTTTATCACGGTTTATTGTTTTGGAGTTTTTTTCTAAAAACCGTGTGTTTTTTGTGCTTATTTCCATATTTTATTATAGTTTTTAAGTCATTCAACATATTCAGTGCTCCAAATATATGTGTGCTTATTTCTGTATTTTATCATATTTTTAAGTCAATATATAATCATTGTTACCTCTTGTATAACTTCTTTGTTTGAACCATTCACTGTATTATCACAAAAATAAATAAGGTCCCGGATTAGTCTACAGGGATTATCGATAATCCAATTGGCTAATCCGGGATTTGCTTATTTCTGTATTTTATCATAGTTTTTAAGTCAATATATAATCATTGTTAACTCTTGTATAACTTCTTTGTTTGAACCATTATTGTCAACATCACTGTATTATCACAAAGATAAATAAAAAACATGGTCCCCGATTAGCCTACAGGGTTAACGATAATCCTTCCGCTCTTAATCCGCCTTAATCCGCGGATTAACAACGACACTAGCGCTCCTAGCGGCAGGATTATCGTTAATCCAATTGGCTAATCCGGGACCATAACTACTAGAACCTACTGGAAACGGCCCAAAAGAATCCACTTGAGCAGGGAAGCTGCACGTAATGGCTATTTTTGCGCAAGCCAATTGTTTTGGAAGGGGGCCAGCCATCAGCCTAACCCTCGCCCAGATAGATGAGCCGGGAGACGCTCGCGCCTCCGCTCCGTAAAGTAACCCGCGCGCGCGGTCATAATATCTTTGGTGTGATAAGTGTTACTTTTAAATATAATTGTGCCAAATAATTTATTTTTCTGAATAAAAGATAATTGAAAATTAAAATGTCCTACCTACATTAAAAACATTTCCGCTGAATCCAAACGATTAATTTAATTATAAGCCTTCTCAGGCTTCTGATGAGGCAAATCTTTAGGATTTGAAGCAATTGATTGACATGGGCAAATTGATTTAGTTCTGTCTGGTTTTATATGCTTTCAATTTAGTTCTTGTTTGAGCAATAATACACCCAGCAGTTTTTATTATAATAATAACACTTACTGTGAATCCTGAAGGCTAGCAATTTATTCGAAAGCAGTCTTAAAAATATAAGGGTTTTTATTATGCCTCTCTTCGAAACAATCTTCACGACAGCAGCTTTAAAATATATTCTTAACCATTGAGTGAAACGTGTTACTTTATCTAATACAGAATATAACAAAGCGAACAAAGAGGCTGTCAAAAATGTATGTCTCACTTATTATGATCCTTAAAGATAGATTTTCAATATACTATAGGTCCTCCAAAATATAAAAATGTACATTCTTCAGCAAATTTCCTTAATGTTTATGTGTCATTGTCATTATTTAAACAATTATCGTCTGAAACAATTGCAAGAACTAAAAGCCCAGCTACATATTTTATAGTTAGACTTCTTCATAACTAGGCGCTCCAAGGGCATTACGTTGCCATTTGCATAACACATTTTTTTTAGTTTTACATAGAAATGTATTGGAAGGGGAATAAATATTGTCATCCTTTAAACCACGGAATGACCTGCATGACTTCAGTGAAAAAGTATAATTATGTTCTACCCTTCCTAGACATGCAAAAAAACTGTTTGAACTGCAGAATGGATGGGCAACAGCTCGTTTCACATACGGAAGTGTAAAAGTTGCCTTTGATAGCCTGCTCTTGATGGATGTGCAGCAGGGAAGAATGCCTACTGTATCGGATACAATTGCGAATTGGTTATTGCATTAGGCGAACAATGTTAACTTTTTAAGTGATGCCTAATTACAAAATTATGTCTTTATTTTATTTGCAGCGAAGGCAGCTAAAATCGACACGTGCTTCTTTAATTTTTGAAAGGAACAATAAAATGAACGAAAGTTTATTTTGCATGTTTACTTATTATCATTTAATGTAAACGCTAATTAAGTATAATGGTGTTTAGGTGTTTATCGACGTACTAGGGGGAAACTTATAAAAGGGAAGCGACTATTTTATTGAACGATTTGAGGTAATACATTAGTGACAAATAAACCAGTTAATTTAAATATGTAACAAAATATTAAACTTGAAAACTTTAGTGACATGGATGGGACTCGAACCACGGATCTGCTGAAGCTGCTTCTTCTTTAGTGGCCGTAACGAGATACCTGTAAGGGCATTAAACGCTCTCGTCTGATTTAACTATCTCAGTAAACCTCCAAGATATCTCACGGTATTGAACAAAGCAATTGGTGGTGTGAACCGTTGCTCAAGAGGTAGGAGCATTGGTACGGAGAGCCATAGGGCATCCAATTTTTCTAACATACCATCTGCACATGACTCTTATGAAAGAACGGTTATCAATCTTGTTTTATGTAGACATTCTCAAAAGCAAGTGGAAACAATGTTCCGCGTTGATAATGGGGTTTATACCGAAGAAGGGGTGGGCAAGAGATGACCGCGGACGTGTGAGGAGTGTGTATGGGCTATTCAGACCGCTGTTGCGACATTGATCATACTTTTCCTCAATTATCAGAATTTAAGCAGTGGGAGTGAGTTAGATTACTCGTCACTAATTATGGAACGTTTTCTGCACATCACTTACTTTAATTCAGATAAAATTATGCACTATGCGTGTTTTAGTTTGCGCAATTCCAAGCAATTACTCCATAAGTGAGTCTTACATGGCGCATACGCAAATGATATTTCCTCCCAGTATCTTCTAGGCAGTGCACGCCGACGGATAAGTGAGATAAGTTATTTATTGTTCGTTTATTGAAAATGTGAAGATTGGACGGTGCTTGTCTGGGGCCACAATAGAGCACATTTGTTGGTCACGTAGACTCACAAGTAAAAATGCTCGCCGATGTGGCAGCCTATACAATAAATAGGCGTGACTATTATTTAGTAGGACGTGTCCAAGTTACGGGTGGCATAGCCAGTTTCACGTATCCTTTTAAAGTACACGCGTATTTATAAAGTTTAATGACGCCTCGACTGTTAGTTGGAAAGCTTCGACTGAAGAAACGCCCTATATATCGTTACCTCGAATACTCAAGTAAATTTCTGTTCTAAGCATGGTATCCTGATTCTGAGTTTTCTTGCTTAAATTTCTTTTATTTTCTTACAATAGGGAGCTTTGTTTTAAATGTGGAATGACAGACTTTCAATTTAAGAGTTGAAATCAATTGAGTTATGTAATGTTATAATGTTATCTATGAATTCCAAAATAATGTCTATTTTATTATACCAAGGTAGTCAACCAATTATATGTGAACCTATGGTTTATTAACTTCCTAAAAACACGATTCCAAATCCATCCAGGAGTAACACAGCTGCATGCTTGTATTGACGTTATAAAATAAAGAAGTATTGTCAAAATGCTACATACCTCTCAAGCCATGCAGTAGCTAATTTGGATGCAGCAGTTTCTTGGCAAAGACAAAAAAAAATCAATATTGGTTCGAATTCTCTGTAGGTTTCTTTGCACCGCGTTAAAGGTTAAGGCTCGCATTCGGGAGGGGATATCCCGGATTCGATTATCGTCGACTGCTGACGCCGACCGTGGAGTTTTCGTAGTCTTCACTGGTTGGTAGGCTAATGCTGGGTTGGGTTCCCATTGTAACATGTATGTGTGATTCGTGTATGAATACAATGTAACATGTATGTGTGGTTCATGTGTGAATACAATTATAATAAGGATATGTAATGTATGTCACAAATTTGCAATGAAAGGAGATTTTAGTAACTCTGTATAATATGAACTCTGTGTCAGGAAGTCTTGTCTCTTGCGTAAGGAATTGTCATATCACAGGTCAAGATTTAGAGCTGTACACGCATGAATGTCGTGTGTGTCCACATGTATGGCCTTATAAGGAATTACTGCATGACATTATTCTAGAACATTCTCAAATGTATCTACTTATGTAACTATCTGTTGCCATGATATCAAGAGCCAACACCCTCATCACTTACCTTCAGATTTGTATAAATAGCCCTAAAATCGATAAGTGCGGGGGACTCGCATCAAGAGAGGTCCACAGTACAGTACATCCGTTTGCTTAATAAATTTTCTTCTTCACTGGACTTAATGTCTGAAACCACCCAAGCACCTCCTGCTCTCCACGAGTACGTCCTAGTTCGACTCCTTACCAACGACTATCCTTAACAAACTAAGTCTATCCATCGAGATAGCTGAGAATATTTCATGATGGAAGCGAGCTGGGTTAGAGGAGAGCTGGTTTTAGAATTTCAGCAGCTGGTCAGGCCGGAGAGACTTGGTTCTGTACCGAAGTGGGACCAAGGCTTCCTCGAGAAGACAGCGCTTCGGAGGAATCCACAAGGGCCCGTAATACCTGTTCATCAGCTGTTGGAGCTAAGTCCGTGGACTGAAGGCCACCATAAGCAGCCGTAGCCGAGCCCGAGGGACGACTTTGGTGTTCAGTCTGAGGCAATCTGCACTGCGAGCAGTACTTCTACCCTGAGGAGAGCCAAATAGCCCATAACTGGAAGCCAAAATGTGCACCTCCATCCACCCTACATCTTTAACAGGTTAGTCCATCTACTATGGCAGAGACCAATGAGGGTGAGCATATTTCAGTTGTTGAAGCAATTAAGTTAATTCCTAGACCTTTTGAAGGCAACCCTAAACACTGACCTGAGTTCATTCAGGGAGCTCAAACCGCCACCAAAGTAGTAGATCCAAGTAAACAACAGCTTCTCTTAAAGTTCATTGAATCAAAGATTACTGGCGATGCAAAGGATAGACTTCTAGCTAGAGCAGAGAGGGAAACATGGGATCAAGTTAAGGCTATTCTGGAAGAGAACCTTTCACTACACTACACTAAAGTGTTATACTGGTGTTTTATTCACATCAAAACAAGGCATGGGAGAAAATGTGTCTCAGTGGGGCTCGCATATTGACGAGATGTCATTAATGCTTAGGAGAGGAGTTAGAAATAGATCAGAAAAACTAGAACACAGGATACCTAGATATGTCGAAGGTGGCTTACAGCTGATAGGAGAATTTTTAAAAGAGCTTTCATTGCAGGTTTAAAATATGAGAGAATTAAATATATTGTGAAAGCTAAAGTGGAAGAGGAATCATTAACTCGATTAGTGCAGACTGCACTCCAAGAGGAAAGTGAAGTAAAATCACAAAGGTTTAAGGGGGGCCAAGGTAATCAAATAGGAAATTGGTATGGCCCAGGAATAAAGAAAGTTTTTATTAGGGTTAGCAAGAGATGAATGAGACTCTGCTAATAATGGCGATGACCAAAATCAATCTAAAGGTGATAAGCATCACCAAAAGGTTTTATTATGATTAGCAAGAAGTAAAAGAAACTGCTAATATTAGCGATGTCCAGAAACCATCGAAAGGTGATAAGGATCACCAAAAGGTTTTTATAGGCTTAACAAGAGGTGAAAGAAACTCTGCTAATAATGTAGATGGCCAGAGTCCATTGTGAAGTGATAAGGAATCACCAAAGGTTTTTCCACAATGCACATTAGGAATTAATAAAGTGGAATCTTTATTCAGCTATAGTAGTCTGGGAAAAGTAAGCGGTGATAAGGAGTCACCAGCTGTTATGTCGGAAGATAAGGAACTTGGTCCATATGAGGCTTATCTCTGATGTCAAGAGTTCAAGGATGGTATAGGGGTAGCACTAGTTGATATAGGGGCACAAGTATCACTAGTGTAAGAGAATTCTCTTGTTAGGGACATTGCCCAAAGCAAGGAGCAAATAGAAATTTAAAGGTCTGGGGGGGAAACAAATTTAAAGTAAATGGAAAGGTTACATTAACCCTGAATAATTTCCAGGTCCAAATTAAGTCAGAATATTACGTTGTTGCTAAATTTCCTAGGAACAGTGAAGTGATATTATGGCAAGACTAGCTTCTACAAAATGATTATATGCTAGCTAAAAGAATAGCTATACTTTCTTATAGCGAGATGTTGGTTCAATTCCCTACGAAAGAAAAAAGAATTAGATTTATTGAACATCAGTTACCACAGCCTGGTTTAATTTGTGCGTCTACCTAATAGAACATTTGCTTGCCTCTTGCAAAACATAACACACGAAACTTTAGTGGTGCAAAGGGCACCAATCTTAAAGAATAAACAGAGTGGAGGGAACAGAAACAAGTTTATTCACTGCAAATAGGATGCGATTGTTACACGAAAACTTAATTTGCAGCACGTACACGAAGATACTGAAGACATTGGGAATATATGTTCAGAGTTTGCAAATATATTTAAGTTTCCAGGTGATACATTGACAAACATCACAACAGCTGAACACTATATACCAACATCTTCCATTCCTAAAGGTAGGACAATTACTTTGAAAAACTACAGATTAGCTGAGGCGCATAGACAGGAAATACAAGAGCAAGTGAAAAAAATGCTAGATGAGGGAATAATTACACCCAGCAAAAGCGAGTGGAATTTTCCATTAATTGTTGTGTCAAAAAGCTAGATGCATCTTAAAAGAGAAAGTGCTGTATCTGTAGAGATTTTAGGAAGTTAAATGAAATAACAGTGGGAGATAGTTATACTCTGCCCAATATCCAGGACATTTTAGATAAGATAGGAAGGGCACGATATTTTTCAGCTTTAGATTGCGCTAGTGGCTGTCTTCAGGATCCTATTACTCCTGAAGATCAGTGAAAAACTGATGTTGGCACGTCTAGTGGCCATTTTGAGTACCAGAGAATGCCATTTGGTTCTTAAATCAGCACCCGCGACATTTCAAAGAATGATGAATGCGGTGTTGCGCGATTAAACAGCTGATATATATTTTGTGTACATGAAAGGCATATTAATATTGGAAGAAACCTTAGGAGAACACAATGAAAAGTTGAGAGACGTGTTTAGCCAGTTGAGAAAATAAAGGATGTATCTTTATTGGTGGCATATATTTGGGGGACGTGTTCCTGACATCAAAACAGTAAAAAAAGGTTCATATGTACATGCGTCTGAAAATCAAACGTTTCGTTGTTATAGGTCAAAGAAGATGAATTCCATGAGTGGACAGATGGATCTGTACTACAGGTATGGCCATACAGGCGGCAATGCAGCACGAGCACGTGAACTTTATGCAGAAAGGTACCCTGACAGGCAGTTACCGTGTGCAAGAACATTCTCACGAATTCAACAACGCTTGAGAGAGAATTGCGCATTTGAGAGGAGTACTAGGGATGTTGGGAGACCAAGAGCGGTACGAGGCATTGAGATTTAAGAACGAATTCTTCGTGCTGTGGATGCAGACCGATCACAAAGCACAAGACGTATGGCTATAAGGGATAGAGTTAGTCATATGATTATCTGGAGAATTCTGCATGAAAATCTTCTGAATCTGTATCACCTTCAACGTGTGCCAACATTAAATGAGGCGAATTTTGTGCCAAGAAGACCTTTCTGTCAAAACATGTATCAGCATTGCGCTGTATTCATCAATTTCCTAGCCCGTATCTTATTCACGGATGAGGTTGGTTTTACTCGCGACGGCATCTTAAATTTTCATAACACTCATAACTGAGCATTTGAAAATCCTAATGAAGTACGACAGGATAAACATCAACAGAGGTTCTCTCTCAAAGTTTGGGGTGGAATCATTCATGATCACCTTATTGGTCCCTACTTCTTCTCTCCGCGTCTGAATGGACAAACCTATCTCCAGTTTCTCAGAAATGAGTTGCATCAGTTAACTGATAATGTTCATCTGGACATCATCCAACGAATGTGGTTTTCACACGATGGTGCTCCAGCTCATTTCAGTACGATAGTTCTTAAGTTTTTGAATAATCGATTTACGCAAATATGGATTGGTCGAGGGGGACCCATTGCATGACCTGCTTGGTCGCCTGATTTGAATCCAATGGATTTCTTCGTCTGGGGACATTTGAAGTCCTTGGTTTATGCGACTACTGTATCTGATTTTGACATTTTGAGAGAACGTATCCAAACTGGATTTGACCAAATACGAATCACACCAGGAATGTTCAACAAAGTATGCCAGAGCATGGAACGCAAGCTTACTGCATCCATGAAAGCAAGAGGAAACCACTTGAAACAATTTTTGGAACTTTCGATTTTGTGTTGTAACTCTGAAATAAATGATTTTCAGACCCATGTTCATATGAACTTTTTTACTATTTTGGTGTCAAAAACACGTCTCCCAAATATAGGACTCCAATAAAGATATACCTGTATAATATAAACTTGGCCTGAGAAATGTGAATCCTTGAAATCATATTTAAATTACTTAGGATATATTGTGACAGCAGAAGGAGTCAAACCCGACTCCAAGAAAGTACAGGCAGTAACAGAATACCCAGTACCGAAGAACCCTAAATCTATTAGATCATTCAGAAGGCTACTAGAGAAAGTTCATACATAGATTTAGTGCAATTGCACGGCCATTAACAGAGGTGTTGAAAAATGACATTGAATGGAGTTGAACAGAAAAGGAACAAATTAGTTTCGATTTACTAAAGGAGATGTTAACTCAAGCTCCAGTTCTAAAATATCCGGATTTCACAAAACCTTTGATATTGACGACAGATGCCAGTGGATATGCAGTTGGTGCTATAATTAGCCAATGAAAGCTAGGTCAAGACAAACCTGCAGGCAGAACCCTCAATAAGTCTGAAATAAATTGCAGTACGGTAGAGAAAGAGCTGTTAGCGATTATATGGGCTTGTAAACTCTACAGACCTTATCTCTTAGGAAGAAAATTTCAAATTGTCACAGATTACAAAGGACAAGTTTGGATCTTTAATGTAAAACACCCGAGTTTTAGGTTAATAAATGGAGACTTTGGATTGAAGAATATGATTATGAAATTCATTATAGAGCGGCTAAAAGTAATTGTAATGCAGATATTTTAAGTAGATATCCTGTGGAATGTCTGTCCGTTGAAGCAGAACAAATAGATAAAGATAGAAGGCAAAGATCATTCATGAAATGCATAACTGTCCTGTAGGAGGCCATCAGGGGATTCAGAGAAATATACAAAGAATAAAACTATACACTGCATGGGAGGAATTGGGACATGATGTAGCTGAGTATATAGAAAATGTGATATTTGTCAAAATAACAAAGAGTCAAATCATAAAACAAACGGGCAGTTAGAAGCTATTGATACACAGGACGTCCCATGGATTGAGATTTATTTGGATGTGACAGGACTTTTACCTCAAACAGAAAGTGATAACAAATATATTTTGACTTGCCAATATAACTTGAGTAAATACGTTGTTGCAATACCAATAAAGAGTCAGACAGGAGAAGAAGTAATGGATGCTTTTGTGAATAAGATGTTAATATATGGTATTCCAAATTATAGTCGCAGATTAAGGTACACATTTTATGTCAGGCATGTTCAAAATAATTTTCAAATTGTTTAGAATTCAGAAAATGAATACTACAGCTTATCACCCTGAGAGAAATGGTGCCCGTGAGAGAACTCATAAGACATTAGTAGCGTATTTACGTTGTTTTTGTAATGAAAAAGCATTAGATTGAGATAAATGGTTACCCTTCGAAAGCTTTACTTACAACACGAAGAACCACAAAATTCCCACGTTATGAGGTAATGTTTTGGGAAAAAGTGTAATATACCAGGAATATTTTAAGCTACGCCACAACCTTTGTATAATTATGATGATATCGTACAGAATGTGAAGCTCAGAATGTGAAGTTGCAATAGTATAGCTAAAGAGAAATTAGTTGAATTTGAAAAAAGCAGCAGGAGAAAGCTAAAGCTAATAATGTTGAATTTAAGATAAATGGTTTAGTGCTACTGAAAGTGAAAACCAGGCATAAGCTCGAAACTATGCGGAAGGGACCTTATGAGATGAAGCAAATGAAAGGACTAAATGATATCATTCAGGAGTTAAATAAACGTAAAACTCAGGAAGTACATAGTAATAGGCTAAAGATGTACTTCACTTCTTTGCAGGAAAAAGAATCATGAAGCTAATTATAGTTTGGGCAATGGTACTAACAACATTGTGGTAGGAAGGATGTTAAGCACAAGAAATACAACATTGAAGTAAAAAAACTCGTTAGATTAATAACTTAAAAGTTTTAGTTGTTGAATATTTAACTGATTCCAAGATATAAATTCTTTTAAGAAATCAAAAAATGAAAAAGGGGTGTTTTGAATTTGATAGGAACCATAGCCAGAATATTGTTTGGTACTTAAACACAGTTTGATGCTAATGAATATAATAAACACCTTTCAGAGTTAGACTATAAAAAAGATAAATCAGCATAAAATAGTGTTGAAAGACCGTTTAGGAACATTGATAAATTACACATCGAGTGAGCTAACTAAGCTAAAGACGGAAATTAGGAGTGTTAATGCAATTAATGAGCAAATTAGAATAATACAGAGAGGAGTAATTGAGTGCCAACATTGATTCGAAATTTTATTAGATGCCTTCGTTCACGCAGAGCAGGGGACTCTGCAGCCGCAATTTAATACAACCGAAAAAGTAAAACAGGTCATGAGGACACAATCTACCAGGGGGGGATGGATTTCCCTGACTTACCTTTTCCTGAACTTCAAAAGATAATTGCACCCCATAGCTATTCACATCAACAATTTATGGTATAGGTTTTAGAAATCCCTCTCGTGTCTCCAACCCTCTATCATCTCTATAAGATCCGTCCCTTCCCAGTAAAGAAAAATGTGAACATACATGCTTTTGTAAATCCAGAAAAGGAATACATGTTTAGTCATGTAGCCAGACAGTATTACGATAAAATGTCAGCAAATGAGTTGAGTGGTTGTTTTCAACCAAATGTTTTTAATTCTGTATGTAAGGAAAATATTCTTATATCCACCTACATACCTGAGATGGATTGTGAAGCCAAACTCCTTCACCCATCCACTACCACAATGTCTAATAATTTTGATGTAAGAGTAATTCAATAGGAAAAGACATTTTGGATACCTTTGTACTTGAGCAATCAGTGGTTACTTGTGTCAGCAAAAGAAGAGAAGTTAACAGTGTTGTGTGGAAGTGAATCCAAACAAGTTAGCATTAGAATGAAGGCAAATTGACACTGAAACCTAATTGCACAGCCTTTTCAGCCTATGTTACTTTGCAGGCTATTAGTACTGTCAATAGTAATCTGTCAAATGGTTTCATACCCAATACTCCTATACATTTTTACTGTTGTCTCAGTTTTAGGGAAACTTATGATTATGACAAATTGCAACTTGGTGTGTCCTTGGTAAATAAGCTAATTGAAGAAAAGCAAACAAAGATTATTCTCAATGGTATGTTCATGTAACTACATGGGGAACTGTAACTGGCACTTTAACTTCTGTCATGATACTATGTTTATGTTGTTGCTATAAAAGATGTAGAAACTGCACATTTTGGTTATGGGATAAGTGTACCCACAAATATTGCTGGAAAGAAACCTCAGATCGCCTTTGTGTAAGCATTCGCAATTACGGCTCCAATAACAGAGGATTATACTCTAGAACCAGCAATGAGAAGCAAGCTTCATTTAAGGAGTCGAATAGTAGAACAACCACAGTCAATTAGGTCACTCCCGTCAGAGAAAAATATCTCTGAGAAGGATAAAGCTTCTGTAGCCTATAGGACTAGAAACAAAGATAAGATATTTCGCTAAAGTTTTCACCAATAGGCAAAAACTTTCTTTTAGAGGGGAGGTGTAAATGTATGTGTGATTTGTGTTTGAATGTAATGTAACATGTATGTGTGATTCATGTGTAAATACAATTGGAAAAAGAGTATGTACTGTATGTCACAAACTTGTACTGAAAAAAGATTTTGGTAAATCTGTATAACATGAACCAGTGTTAAGAAGTCTGGTCTCTTGCGTAAGGAATTGTCATATTGTGACGTATGCGCATACGTCTCTTTGGCCACCTAGATTCGAGATGGCAGTTGGTAGTTTAGGTGGGGATTAGCAGTTTAGGTGGGGGTAGGTTAGTTGGCGTCCCCCACGCTTTTTGAGGCGTGCTTGGGGCTGGGAGTCAGTGAGTAACAGTCAACCAGACCAAAAATACTGTACCATCCAAATCTTTATTGTCTTATTTATGATAGTGTAAAGCTCCTTCTACTTATTTTGAGCCATGTAAGTGTCCTTTTGCCAGTTTTTAATATATTTCTGCACTTTCACTTTAGCTGCGTCCCTAGTCGTAGCCTCGCCTTATTCAAATTATTACAATTTGTTAACTACCTGTTACCTCTCTAGCGAGTGCTCTGCCCCTTGAGCGTGTTTGATTGGAGGCTGCGACATATTGGTCGAGGGCCGGGCATAATTTAATTTTGTCTGAGGTTTTTAAGTGCAAAATTTTTTTTCTTCTGTAAAATGTAACGGTTTTGGTCCTCCACGTGGTTGTTAAAAATGTAAATCTGTTTCTTGGCTTAAGGGTAAGGGTTTCGGTGGTATAATTTGTGGTTTCTGTATTCTAAATTTTTGTTGCATTGTTTTCTGAAAGTCCCGTGTCTAAATTCCAATTTTAAGTTCATTTTTATATTTTTCCATTGTCTGTCGGTGGCGTGACGCTAAAACTCCTGGCTCCATTTTCCCCTTACCTTGGCTTCAGTTCTACTTAATTCTGTTACTATGGTAAATTATTCGTGCTGGTTATTTTAAAGTACATATTTT
The DNA here is from genome assembly GCA_030765065.1 of Deroplatys truncata. Taxonomy (NCBI): domain Eukaryota; kingdom Metazoa; phylum Arthropoda; class Insecta; order Mantodea; family Mantidae; genus Deroplatys; species Deroplatys truncata. The sequence continues at coordinate 704,266,641 of CM060990.1, forward strand.
TGTGAATTGTGAAAAATTGGGTGATATTTGTAACTTTGATAATATAGTTGCGTGTGTTAGCTGATCTGCGTAACATTGTGCTATTGGTTGCGTCATATTGTAAGTGTTAACGACTCGAAAGTGCAGCAAATATTTTACGTGTTGCGTGTTTAAAACTTGCGTGTGTATAAAAAGTGTGGTGCATCTGTTTGAAATATTTAAAGTAATAAAATAAAAGAAGTCGAGTATATATATTGCAATCTTATATTTGTGCATTGTACAGTCGCGGTACGCATAGTGGTAATCATAATGATGATAATTTTGCTTCACCGTTGCCATGTTTGGTTTATCTAGTTACGCAATGCATATTTTTGGGGGAAAATGTTTCAAAATGACTCATTTAAGTAAAAGTTTCAGGAGCTACTACCAACCTTGCCAGTATCTTCACCTAATTAGGTTTAATGTGCCTCTAATATGGACCAGCACGACGTGGATGTTGATGGATCAGCTATATGTGTGTTACCAGATTTTGGAAAATTGCATTGGAATTTTGTGGTAAAAAGAAAAAACATAACCTGTAAGTATGTGTACATTGTGTGTCAGGTCAAGAGCTCCAGATTTGGAGCTCTACACGCACGAAAGTCGTGTGTGTCTACATGTGTGTATGTCCTTATAGGGAATTACTGCGTGAAATTATTCTGGAACATTCTCAAATGTATCTACCTATGTAACTATCTGCTGCCAAGAGCCAGCACCCTCAGCACTTGCCTTCAGATTTGTATAAATACCCCTAAAACGGTAAGTGCGGGCGACTCACGTCAAGAGAGCTCTACAAGACACTATCTCCGTTTGGTTAGTAAATCTTCATCTTCTTTCTTCTTCGCTGTACTTAGTGTCTGAAACCACCCAAGCACGTCCTACTTTCCTTGAGTGCCACCTAGTTCGACTCCTTACCAACAACTGTCCTTAGCAATCTAAGTCTTAAGGCTATGAAAATAGGTAGCTGAGAGCACTTCAAGGCTATCAATCCAGGTAGCTGAGAATATTTCTACATCTACCACGATTTTGTTTCCATAATTTCCCTTTCATACCGTCTCCTTCTCATCTGCCAGGTGTGCTAGGTTTCGTAATGTATGGAATTGTATGGAATATTGTATTTGGCTAACCATTTCAGTTTATCCATTTTGCTAGTACTTCCGTTTGGAATGACAACTGCCATTACCCATTATAATTATGGATCCCTCCTCTAAAGTATCAATAATTTGTTAATGAACCATTCTTTGAATATTTCTGCACCATTTTAGAATAATAATTTATAGTGTAATTCTGGAGGCCTGAACGAAATATCCACTTACAATTTGGTATTAAACCGGTACTTTCTGAGTCCAAATGACACACTATTAGCGTACTTCCTTATCCCTGAGGGACATTTAAACCACCATACCCCTTAGAGTCTTGCAAAATACACATTTTTTATGGTTCTGTTTAACTTGAGTTTCGTCTATATAGCAGATCAATCACCTGCCCCTAGGTATTCACATCTATACATCCCCAGTTTACAATCTAAAGTGAAAACATTGCCCTTTGTGGAACAAACTGTTATTGTAGCTGTGCATTTCTATTATAATTTTTCGTTATATTGTACAACCAGAATTAATGAATAACGGCTGAATGGGTATTAACAGTGTGCGAAAATCTTTAAAATTACTGTTTTTGTCGACAGCTCGCTAGAAACGTGATCGAGAAAACTTTTGCTGAAGAGCAACCAAGAAAACGTGGCTTCTGGCCGAGGTGACTAGCTGCCGGAACGTGATGAGGCAAACTTTAGCTTAAGAAGTTCAAGTCTAATACTGAAGTATTTTCCTTCTTCTTTCTTTCTTACTTTCTTTCTTTCTTTCTTTCTTTCTCTCTCACTCTCGTTTACCTTAGTTTTTCTATTTTATTTCTATTTATTTTTAAAGTTTTGGCTTTGCTGTTTGCCAAAGATGCAATATTTAAAACGAAATACGTATTTACAGTGTTGTAACCACGTTAGCCATTTAGCTTTCATTCTTTTGAGCATATACGGAAAAGATGAAATTTATCTTTTTCTATAACCAGTAATATTTCAAATTTAACGCACTTTTTCACTTATTCTACTCAAATAAAGTACCTTACATATCTTTCAGTTCACGGGTAAACATTACAAAGCAGTGGTTAAAGGGAATGGATCAATAAACGAAGTAAATACTCAAAACGGTTACCTCCTTCATTAATACACATTTGAGTAAGCTGCTAGAGAGACATTCTTGCATGGTGTTACATGCGCGGTGTAATCTGCCTGCATTCTTCATTCATGAGTGCCCGTAAACGATTTGGGCTTTGGTTTTGGTGCTTAGAACCATTCCTTGAAATAACTCAACAGAAAGTAATCCAGTGGAGTGAGGTCAGGTGATCTATTGTGTCATGTCATGGTGTCTCCTCAGCCAATTCATTTTTGTGTATATCTTATATTGCAAGTGATTAATAACAGTCAACGACAAGTGTATTGAAGCTCCATCTTACTGGAAACACATCTTGGTGCCTTTCACTAACGACACTCTTTCTTGTAGGAATGGCAACCATCCTTGCAAAAATTCAAAGTATTGGGCTCCTAGGAGGTTGCCTTAAAAGTAAAGTCACGGTAGGTAAAATGCAATTTCTTCTATCCGGTGAGGATTGCCTATACACCAGTTATGCATGATATGGTAGTGAACGATTCTGTACGCTGTTTGGAATGTGACTTAAGCGCCAAAGAGAATATCTCCCCTTCCAGTTGCATTAGCTGCAGTAGCTAATGTGCCAATATTACTTGCGCTGATAGTTGCGTCCGTGAAGAGCCTGGTGTACTTGTAAATTATAGGGATGGGATTAATTGAGCTGCAATATGCATATCACTGATATCTGATCGATGTTGACATCTTTGTCGTCCTTCGTGGTCTAGGGGTACCATGCGAGTTTCTGGTTTTCCTAGGTCGCTGATTCAAGCTCGGTGGAGGGAGATGGATTTTTTCGGGGCTAAAAATCCTTAGCATGGCTTCTTTTGGAAGGGGAGTAAAGCCAGTGGTTCGGTGTCGTAGATTTATGGCACGTAAAACAACCTCAAGCCTAATAAAGATGACTATGAGCAAAATTTCTGATCTTTCGCCCGCATCATAGAATGGGACGCTAAGAACTATAGCAGTTAAAGAGCGTTCATAAATAAAAAAAAGTTGGAATCTTGTACTGTGCCGCAGGAACTAGTAAGGTTTTCACAGCGCTTCGCACAGCTTCTTCATGTTTACCAGAGGAAACTGGAGCATCGCGAACAAGAAGTGCTTTTCCAACTGATCATGTTTCAACGAAGACGTCTTTCAGTCCCCGGAAATGTATCCGCATTTAGTGTTTTCCTTCCTGGAAACCGTTAATACCTTCGCCCTCTTGTAAATGCACCTTGCTTCTCTACAGATCAATAGTAAGTGAACATACTCGTTTGAAAAGATAGTTATGTTTGAACAATAACCCTTTCTCGCAGACATGCTTAAAAGAGGGAGTATATCATAGAAGGTTCACTCACCCGGACCATTAACGCAGACGCAAATAACATAAGCTGTTTTATATTTATAAAGTACATGTAACTTGGGTCGGATATCTCTACGCGATAAATTCTGAGCTTGTTGCGCATTCCCACACGCCTCTGGGTGGACACAGAGCATATCAGGTACCAAACTGTCGAATACATAGCGAAGTACTGGGACAAATGTGACGGTAATCTGTTACAATTATATACGTATCAGGAGTGAAAGCAGCCTACATTTAAAACATCATTTTACTGTGTAATACCGATCAAATGGGACAGAAAGGTACGAAATCACAGATTGTGCTTAGGTTATTATACCCATCCCATTAAAAAATGTACATAATCAACAACTATTTGGAATATAATTTAGTTAAAAACTTGGGGATTCTAAACCTGCATTATTAATCTATTACCAAGCGTTAATGAGATGAAAATTCTACTCCCGAACTTGGTAGCTTGGTTGAGAGAATCTTCCCTGTTAAACCTGAGCTCTTACCTCTAAGACGCCGCGAAGGTAGCACCTCGCTACTTTGCCTGCATGTTATAACATTTTAAGAGTGTTTTAGTTCTTTGTTCCACATCTGCCATGATTTTTAAACCTGCATAAGTTATTATATATGCTATTTGAGATGTACGTGTCTAGTTTTCGCCGAAATAGGACTTTATTTAATAATCCTTGTCTCCTGAATGTACGTTGTCCATTTTGGAGGTGGACGTGTCTCTAATTTATTGTCGCCTATCTTGTCTCTATTTCCAGAATTCTGCTATTTTGTTTTAATGTTTTGATGATGAATACATATGATTGATGCACTTTAAAGGGGATTTTAATCGGTTGAATAAGTATGTACGCAAGGTAAAAGCTTGTAAAATCTACTGGAATCCCGGAATCTGCTGTAGGTAATTGAGTTGTATGCTTTTGAACTGTACTTTAATGTGCAGTACCTTATGTCTCTTAAACCGCTTTTCTGCTGAATGTTGTGCCTTCGTCTGTTTAGAAAATGCCGGCCAGTAAGTTGGTTAGATAGAAAATTAACTTAAAGGCAATTCCGGCAAGAGGGTGGCCAGTCTTCCTAAATAGGTAGGAACAGATGACTAAACTGTTATAAAGGCTTTTGGTTTTATGACTATATATATTTTAGGCAGAGAGGTTCATGTCCATTAAAGGAACGTTGGTGCGTTTCAGTTGAGAAACTCGAAATACTTCCATACCCCAGTTTGGCAGGAAATGTCACTTATGTTCGGATATACTTGCATGATCAATAACACTGAGCTTCCTAGCTCTCCTCCTTTCTCTCCTTGGCTTATGACCGATTCATTGAGAGGTCATCATTTTTCATTTCCTTTGGTTTCATGCGATGGTTGAATGCCCGGTAACGTTGTTTTTGGTAATGATTCTATTAGGTACAATATGTAACAATTTCTATTATCCTTGAGCTAGAAATTCTCGATGCAATCGATAAAAACTAACTTTGTTATCGTTTTAAAGGTTCTACAGCTGCATCTTTACACTATTATATGTACTATAATGGTCAACATTATACATTAATATTAAGCTTTTAAAGTGGTTCTAAGGAATTCCTTGTCATTAAAGCTTGGAACATTTATGGAAAGATATATAGTTCTTGTGGTATATCTGGATTTACGCATTTTACATTCGCGTCACTTATGTCTTTTAAAGGTTTAGCATATGCCATTTTAGAATAGAATTTAATTGCAATCGCTATATATTTCTGCATCTTGTTACATTTAGCGGATGTAATCATTTCTACAAAATAAATCATACACTTATTTAATGATGATATTTTGCAGGTAAAATTTCTTCCGGCAGGAGAATGTGGTGCTTTGTGGAAAGATCGTTTATCAATAATGTTATAGTTTTAACACTTCTGTTCTTGAAAAATTTCCCTCGAATTATTTACATTTAGTGCTTATTGGGAGGGAATGAGTAATGTTAAACGCTCCACAAGGGTGTTAGGATTGCTCCATTAGACGAGACCAACTTCCTATCGTGAGGATGTTTCTTCCACTCGCGACCGTGACTAGTATACTTTAGTAATATAGGGCGTATATGTTTTTACACGCGTATGAAATGTTTTGTTTCACACGTCCTAGTCTGCTGAATTCTCGCTTATGAACTGTAGTATTTTTCAAAATAATTTAATAAATACCCAAATCATCGTAGGTGATTGTTTTCATGTGAGGCACATGTTTGAAGACGAGTTTATTCAATCCAAAGGTTGCTTCATATGTTACATTTCTTATTCAAATCTGATTATTCATAATTTGGATTACTTTATTAGCTGCATGTGGCTTCCATCGTAGTAGCCCATTTAATATTCACTAAACAGATTATCATTAGTTCTGTTTGTAAGAGTTTTATTCAACTATTTGAAATAGGAACATTACCCACCTCTGTATACCCTTATTCCTGAATATTGAAAATATCACCCAAAGGGACTAATTTTATGTAAGGGTTTGGCTTACCCGGGGTTCCGAGTCACTCGCCACCGTATCACCCACTCCACCCTCATCGACTGTGCTACCTCCATCTATTACTTCTTTGTTGTTTGTTGTTTATTATCCTCTTCTTCTTCTAGGTTTATACTGATTCTTAGTTCTTTTGGTCATAGGTTTATTAACTCCTGTCTCAAGAGCAGGGATCTTTTCTGTCTCAGTGGTTCTTTCCCACGGTTTCAGCGCGGCTTCCGACATGTATGCTCTACGGGGGGGTCTCAGACGTGAAGTTCCGGCGGACACCTCGCACTGCCCCTGTGTGTAATCTTAGGTGCGGAGATCGTCCACGCCGTCATGTACACCCACGCAGAACTCTAGGGCGCGGTCTGTGTTAATTCTCCAACGACCGAGTGTTTCTCCATTAGCATCACAAACCGGACGTGTTACAGTTGACGGAACTCCGGTGTAATCAACCTGAATCCGTATCTACGCCTTGCATCCAGCGCGGCCTAGAGTGGGGAGCTATGGGCGGTTATTCCTGTCGTAGGAACCTAAAGCCGGAGTGTGTGTGGTGAATAGCTTGCATATAAGTATCAGCAGTGGAAATTGGGAGGTAACCCTTCTGAACTACCTATTGAGATCGGTCTTGGGGGGGGGGTTCCCAGGACGGCATAGACAGCGAATATATGGTGTCTTTTTTCTTTAACATCTGGATGGCAGGCTGACGGACGTTTCCGGATGGGGGCCCATTCATCATGTATACGTGCAACACCCCTTTCGTTGCTTCTTTTTTGGTTGTGACCTTGGCTAGAGATGGTAAAACGTTTAAGGACCTTAGCCCCGTTTACATCAAACGTAAAGGTTGATCGTATCTGTGGCCAGGTAAAGAACGCAACGCGACTTAGAGACGGTATCTTATTGGTTAAGACAAACAATGCCGAACAGTATCAGAAACTGTTGAAACGAGTTTGTTGGGCAACTATCCCATCCGAGTAGTCCTACACAAATCCTTAAACTCTATTAGGGGGTTGTCACCATGCCCAGCCTGAACGATTTTTCCAACGAGGAAATAGTCACCTGGCTCTCTGATCAACTTGTACGTCAGGCGTATCGGTTATCGCGAAAGCAGGACTGTAAGAAAATACCCGTTACGCACACTGTTTCTCATTTTCATAGGTACTGTCCTACCGGAGTATATTTTTGTGCCTACGAACGTGCAGCCGTAGGCCCATATATCCCCAAACTCATGCATTTTTTGGTGCCAGAAGTTCGGGCAAACCGCTCACTCGTGTACCCATCCTGCTGTTTGCGAAAGAATTGGCCAACCTGCCCATGACGCGCGGCCTGTGATCGAGATCCTAGTTGTGTTAACTGTGGAGGATGTCATCCGTCTAGCTCGCGACAGTGTTCGAGGTTTTTGGACGAAAAGAGTATACAGGAGCTGCGCCAAAACGAACGCATTACCTTTCCTGAAGCGCGGCGGCGCTTTACGCAACTTCAACCTGCAAACAACACTGGTTATTCATCCGCCGTCCGACGCTCTCCATTTGACACTGCTGGCTTATCACGCGCACCCGTTATCCATGCCTACTCACTCTTTGCACTTTTGAGTCTTTTTCTGCTTTAGACATGACTTTCTTGTTGCATTGCGTGCCAACGTAAGGTTGCTATTTAGTGGCTCATAATATTTGTGCCACCAACATACCGCTGCGCACAACATTTTCGGCTGTGGCTGTACGTGTTCAATTGAAGGGCATCTGCTTCTCTGTTAGCAACGTATATTTACCACCGTTCAGAGACGATGAAGCGCACGAACTTCAGGCGCTTTTGCCGCGGATTTCCCCATCGCTACTTTTCATTGGTGATTTGAACGCCAAAGATTCTGTCTGGGGTGCCGACACTGACGATGCTCCTGGATGCATTATAGTAGACGTTTGTGATACCTACGCCCTACATTTATTAAATACTGATGTCCCTACCTTCTTATCCTCTGCATATGGGACCCATTCAGCCTGGGATCTTTCTTTCTGCAGCCCGGCATTACTTCCCCTCCTTGATTGGTCGGTGCTTTCGGACCTTTCTAGCAGTGACCATTAACCCATTGTCATTCGCCTGTTCGGCTACAATCCTCTACCCTCACGACCTACTCCCTAGATTACTTCTAAAGCTGACTGGGAGAACTTTCGTTCGCTCATTCATCTCACCAATAATGGGTTCTCCACCATTGCTGAAATGGTGGAGCATGTTACTTGTTCTCCCTTACTTGCAGCGGATTCCAGGATTCCTCGAGGTTCTTGCGCCCCACATCACGTTGCTGTCCCTTGGAGGAACACGGAATGCCGTGTGGCTTTCAAAACGCGAAGGCCTGCCATGCATGTCTTTCAGTTACATCCTATTGAGGAGAACTTCGTTGCTTTTTAAGCGTTCTCGGTATATGGCACACTTTGTGCTTCGTGTTGTCAAACGGAGGTCTCGGGAATCCTGTCTCTTCCCTTTCCCGTCATAGCTCTGCACAACAAGTGTGGGTTGCAGTTCGACGTATGTATGGCAGATGTCACCGGTCGATCATTCCCTTTCTTGCTGTAAATGCACCACTTATACCAGCGAACCGGATATAGCCGAAGCATTTACCAGCTCCTTTGCTACCGTTAGCCCAAAGGATAGTTATGATAGCTCCTTTTTGCCCATCAATACCTTTGCTGAGCGGTTTGCCCTTGATTTTAACAGTGACTGTATTGAGTCGTACAACGCGAAAATATTTCTTCCCCTGGTCCCGATGACATCCTCCAACAAATGCTACTTCATCTTCCGTCTGAGGCGATTTTGTTCTTACTCGGGATATACAATCGCATCTGTCGTCTTCAGGAATTTCCGACCTCGTAGCGGGCGGGTATTGTCATTCCTGTCTCTCGATCCGGTCAAGACCTGTCACTTCCTTCTAGCTACTGGCCTATTTGTCTGACGAGTGTTGTGTTTAAGACCTTAGAACGCATGATTAACGTTCGTTTGGTGTGGTGGCTCGAGAGCAATATTCTCCTCTGCAATGTTCAGTTTGGATTTCATCGTCATTGTTCTAGTGTCGACAATCTGACATGCACAGAGGCTTAAGCGCAAGATACATTTCTCTTAAAGCACCACGTCGTGGGTGTCTTCTTTTATCTACAGAAGTCGTATTGCACTGCTTGGCGGTATGGTATTCTCAATACGCTGCATGGTTACGCTTTGCGGGGTCATCTAGCCACCTTTCTCTTTAACTTATTTCACATTTGCAGTTTTCCTGTCCGCATTGGAAACACGCTGTGCCAGGAGCGGATCTAGTAGAATCGTGTACGCTAGAGGTCGATTCTTAGCGTCATTATCTTTGCCGTAGCCATTAACGGCATCCCTAGAGTTGTTCGTAGCGAACTTCCAATGTCTCTGTATGTTACGACTTTGCTATGTATTATCGTTCTTATAGTCTCGTACACATCGAGCGACAACAGCATCTGGCTATAACACTGCTGCCAATCTGGGTACTTCGCAACGGCTTTCGGTTTTCACCTACGGAAACACGGTGTCTTCACTTTCATCGCCTTTGTGGTGCACATTCTCCTCCGGAACTTCATTTACTCGGCTTACCCTTTCGTTTGTTCCGCAACTCAAGTTCTTGTATCTTTACCTCAACAACAAACTTACCTGGGAGTACCATATTCGCCGGCTTCCTGCTTGGTGCGATCGCTCTCTTCGGGTACTCAGCGTTTTATCTGGAGCATCTTATTGCAGCGATCGCATCGCGATGTTTCGATTGCATCGCTTGGTTCGGTCCAAACTGGATTATTGCAGTTTTATCTATGGCGCTGCGTCCGGCTCTAAATTCAGCCTCTTAGACACTGTTCATCATACTGGTATCCGTCTTGCCACTGGGCTTTTCGTACTAGTTGTGTCGAATTTCTATACGCGGACTCTGGCGATCCCCGATTGTCTATTCGACGCTCGTTTTTACTCTGCTCTTATGTTGCAAGTTTGGAGGCTCATCCAGGTTACCCTTGTTTGAACTCTGTTTTCCACCCGGATCTCGTATCTCGTTATCTGCGGAATAGTACTTCTTCCCATCCTAGCGGTATCCGGTTTCGTGACCTTCTCGTTTCACGTGACCTCCGACTGCCTCCTGTTGTTGTCTGTGGCAACTGTAGCGTGTCCGGTTTGACATGGTACTTTCGGGCAGTGCGTGCTCCTCTACCGAACCGTCGGTGTTTTGTCAGCTTTTCGTGGAGCTTCTGAGAAGTTACCGGAACTACACCCCGGTGTTTACTGATGGTTGCCATGAGGGTGGTGCTACAGGTAGCGATTTCGTCCTTAACGGTGAGACTCGCTGATATCGCCTTTTGAACATGAGGTCCGTTTTTCCCGTCGAGCTCTCTGCCGACTTGTATTACCTACCTTTATCTTCATTTTAGATCCGGGATGTTTTCTTATCTGCTCCGACTCTTTAAGTGCCCTTCAAGGCTTGAAACAGTTTTTCGGCTCCTCATCCCTCGTCGTGAAAATTCAGAATCTCGTCCCCCAGTTCCTTAACGCGGATACCAGTTAGGGTTTACATGGACCTCCGGCCATGTGGAAATTGCTGGCAATGAGGAGGCAGATGCAGCTGCATAGTTCGCTTGCCTTTTGCCGGAGTTTCCCACAGCGACTGGGCCTTACAGTTATATCCAGCAGTGCTTCCAACGTAATATGGTTTTGGCCTGGGAAGAGTTATGGGAGGCGTTGAGATGCACACAACTGCGTGCTATTAGGGACACCGTCCAACTCTGGTCCACTTCTTGCAGGGAATGACGGCGAACGGAAGTAATTCCTACTTGTATACGCTTGGGTCATACCCGCGCCACTCATGGCCATCTTGTATGTGGTGATCCGGCCTCTGCTTTTCCGATATGTGACGTGGGCCTCTCCATCTCACGTATTTTACTACCTTGTCCGCGATATGCTCGTGAGCGTCGGTGTTTTGGCCTAGGACCTACCCTGCGTTTTGTTTTAGGTGACGACCCTGTGGCTGTCGATCAGACACTGTGGTTTGTTTTAAATATTGAATTTTATACGCAGGTGTAACTTGCCTTGTTCGGTTCTTCTATCTTGTGTTTTTAAACTTCTGGGCCTGTACCTTATATATTTTAGATTCTTTAATGCCTTTTTAACATATGACTTTTAGATTTTAATGGTTTTAAGTTTTGACGTCGCGGACCCTAATGATCTAGTTGTCGACGGGCCCTTAAACGGCATTCACTCACTTACTCACTCACTTGAATCTACCATGAAGTAGCTCGGTTACTGGCTGAAGTGTTTCGGACTTTACCCTCTGGGTTTAAAACTTGTCACCCTTCAGGGAACCTAACTTCTTTGTTATAACATTAACACGTGTGACTACAGAAATGGATCAAAATTAATTTCTCCATCTCAATTTACAATTTATGATCAACTTGAGTACTCAATGTATGGGGTAGATTAGCTTTTATCATCTCAAACGAAGTTATCGTGAGTTCCGTATCAATCGTTTCATCCTGTACCCTACACTTGAATGCCTCAGCAAGGATTGCGTATTTTTGCACAGATTTGTGATCGACTATTCTAGATTTGGCATTCCATATACACGGTTTTTGTGGTTATCCATAAACACTTTTACGTTTATTTCTAGTGCGCTGAGTTTGTCTATATGCGAATTGGTATTGCGAGTATTCAAAGCCTCAATATGTGCTGGTTGATTGTATCATCCAGAATTGTAACTTTTTCAATCCTCATTTTTATAATGTATTCTATTTCTCATCATTTGTATTCTGAAGGTTAGTTTTCTCTTTCTCAAATAACTCTGTCATTCGTACAATATAGTTTCTTGGGGAATCCGCCGTCTGTTTGGTAGAATTTGTTGGAATATGTATTGGTATCTAGTTGAAATCTGAACTGATGACTTCCAGTTTCGTGCCTACTTGAATTTTTCTTTTCACCTTTTTCATTTTACATCTGTTTATCTCTCCAACTGCCGGTTAACTACCTCCTAATAAGCTTGGGCCATTGCCACTGTTTCAGAATATTATTAAGATATTTACTATGAACACATTGCATTTAAGTCCAGGTTGGTATAAAACTGACAGCGTACGCTTAGTAACAGATTGTTTAATAAATGCTGCGTTGTAAATGACGTTTGTACCACTAGGGTCCTGCAACCGTTGCATGGAATCAAGACTTGCTTTAAGTAAAGCTCCACACATGCGCTCCGTATGCATTTTATGGGCAACAACAATTTTGACTTACTATTTACCTGAAAATGTTAAGTTGATTTGCAATTTTTGTAGTATGATGTAACAACCCAGCTTCAAAACATGACTTTGAATCCCCAATAGGGTTATTATTTTTCTTATAGACCACTAACGACTATATCGGTAGCTGCTATAGCATCACCTGCTGCAGGTTTAAGGAGGCCCAAATTCGATTCTCGTTTTTTACACGTAGTATCATCAATGCTTTAAGGAGTATAAAAACAGTAGAAATAAAATAAAATCTACAATACGCCATCCTGGTACCTTGTTTCCCACAGAAGGACGTGTATTCTAAATTTGTGATTTATTCAACACCTCTTTCACTTTATACGTGATTATTGTACAGATTTCCTCTTATAATCTAGTAAAACATTAGATAAAACGAATAAAATATAAACAATAAAGTAAAAATGAAAAATGTAATGATTATAATTGGAATTTAAATAAAAACTATATTCAACTACTGTTACTGGAAACCTGCAACATAAATAACTGGTATCCATCTATTCCCAATTTCTAGTAAATAATAAGTAAATTAATCAAGATTAATGTAACAAAATAGTCCGTACTGATCTAAAGTACATGGTATCCAGTGGCAAAGGTACTGGTATCCAGTACCTAAACATCACTAAGTATATATACAATATATTATCAATAGATTTACAAGATACTAACAAACATTTAAACAAAAATCAATTAATGATTACATTATAGTTAAACTATAAAGTAAACTAAAGGTGCAAAATGTGTCAGCCTACATAGGGGTAGCATTTGGTGACCATTTGTCAAGAATTCTAAAATCCTATTTCCGTCTATAACAGTGGAAAAACAGAAATAAGTGCTCATAAATACAATTTGACAAGTTCAGAAGATGAAAGCACCGTTTGCCACTGTAGAAAAAGGCTGAATGGGAAATTAACAGAACAAAATTTTATTCTACGGAAACTTAATACCAGTACACTTTTGATAAAATACATGGAGGCGCAAAATAAGCTATTGGTAAAGAATGCGACAGTCAAAAAGAGAATAGGTGTTATTATTGTAAGGAGGAAAACAAGAAATGAAGTTCACTTAAAGAGAGATCTTTATCGAAAATGGCTAAACCCAAAGATCATAGAAGATGAAATAGAACTTAGAAAGCCACAAGCAAAGATTAGGATGAAAATGCCAAATAAGAAACACAGTTAGGAAGAATATTTCAAAAGATAGAAGCGTACATTGGAGGAAAAAAGAGTACAGAAGCTTGGAAGACCTTAAAAAGCACTAGAAAGAATGATAAAGATGTGTTTTGTAAATATATGAATTTTCAATAACGGAAAAACATTTTAAGGAACCACTGATACAAAACAGAGAACAGTATATGAGTACAGTGGGTGAAGAAGTTAACTAAACGTTGAATGAGTGTATGCACTTAGAATTAGAAATAGTAAAGGAAGCAATAAGTCGTTAAAATGTGGAAAAGCACCAGGGATTGGGGGTATCTTCGTTGAATTCCTAAAGCATGGAACAGCTAAACTATATGAACAACTGACAGGTTTATTTTAAAAATGCTTGAATGATGAATATGTGCCGGACGAATGGAAAATAGGATATACACTGCCGTTTGTGAAAATTGCAACACCAAAAAGGAAACGCATGAATTCAATGAATTTAATACCACAGGCTAGCTGCATGACAAGAAACAAATGTTAAACTTTCAAATCTATACATGACCTTTGAGCACTAATATTCAGTATTTGGTGTGGTGTCCATGCGCTGCAATTAGAGCTGCTATACGCCGTGGCATTGAATTAAAAAGGTTCGGAATAAGTTCCTGAGGGATTTCCCTCCACGCAGTTTGTATTCGAGTCCGTGACACTGGTTACTGGAGGACCGTGACGCACCAGGTCCCGACCAACCATATCCCACACATGTTCGGTGGGCGACATGTCAGGCGAACATGCAGGCCAGGGATGCAATGATATCCGTCGCTCTTCGAAGAAGGCTAGTACAATCCTCGTAATATGTGGCCGGGCATTGTCCTGTTGAAATGCGGCCTGTGGAGATGCATGAAGCAGAGGGAGTACCTCAGGCTCTACAACCACCGTTAGGTACCGGTTGCTGTTCAAAGTGCCCTCAATTTGTAGAAGGTGAGATCGGTTATTGTAACCAATGGCGCCCCAAACCATCACACCTGGTGTTTTCCGCTATGCCGCTCAACAATGCAACCCTCCAGGTTGCACTCACCGCGGTACCGCCGGACACGTATGCGGCCATCACAGTAGGAGACGTTGAAGCGGGACTCGTCCAAAAAGACTACATTTTGCCACTCAGCACCCCAGTGACGGTGTTCACGTGCCCATTGCAGTCGGAGGAGCTTATGGTTTCTGGACAATGGAAGCCGACGTAATGGCATGCATGCAACCAGTCCATCTTGCAGCAGACGGCGACGAATCGTTGATGCAGACAAGTTCACACCTGTTGCAGGGCTCCAGCGTCGTGACAACACTGTAGATGAATCTGTACCGTCCATTATGGTCATGCGGACAAGATAACGGTAATCCCGTGCTGCGGTCATGTTCCGTGGTCCAGTACTCGCTCTTCGCTGCGTACGACCTTCATGTATCCACTGCTTCCACACACGCATCACTGTCGTAGCAGCATGCCCTGTACGAGTCGAAATGTCACGGTATGACAAATCCGCCTCGCGGAGGCCGATCATTCTGCCCCGTTCGAACTCACTCACATGCCGATATGGCTCCCTTTGACGTCGACGAGGCATACTGGCACTCACTTTATTGTTTCCACCTTGTTTGACAGCTCTGCACTGACTACACTAGGCGCAACACTGATCTTGTCGGACCGACACGAGAGGGCTCTGCTCGGCGTACGTGTACCCCACCTCTCTGCAAACCTAATTACTTATTGCTTGTACACTCTTCTACGCTTCCACCAAGTTTGTAGTTATTCTGGAAATTCTTTCTTTGTGTTGCGAATTTTCCCATATGGCAATGTATATCCACAATGTATAAAAAGCTAGAAAAGATGAATGTAAGCACTATAAAGGCATTATAGTAAATAGCACCTTAAATAGACTATATGGTAAAATAATTAAGCATTTCCTTAACCTAAATACAAAGATTTGGAAGCAGAAGAACAGTCAGACATTAGAGTAGGCAGATCAACTGCTGATCACATATTTTGTTATACAACAGATAATAGAGAAGAACGCAGCACATAACTCCTCCATTTGGTGTTATTTGATATAGATAAAGCCTATGGTAATGTGCCAATATCACAATTATGGTTAGCTTTAAAATTGGCGGAAATTAGACCTGCTTTGAAAGAGCTATTAAGCATTTACACAAACTCCGCACGTAAAAGTAAAAATAGGAAAGAATTTGTCAGGTGGATTTCATGTTATAAAGGATTACAACAGAGATGCTGTGTATCTCCTAAATTATATAAAATTTGCAAAGAAAAAACTATAGAAGGTTGGAAAAATAAGTGGAAGAATATGGGAATTCCAACAGATAATGGCTCAATAATACACTCCCTGCAATTTTCTAATGCTTAGTTTAAGATGTAGAATATCTTACAAGGAAATTGATTCAAGAATACAACAAATAGGGGCCTAAAATTAAATATGCATAGTTCCAATATATGGCCATTGGAGATGTACCTCAAGATTTGGTACTGGAAAACAAAATGGGGTTATTTAAACACACAGGAGAATATAAATACCTGGGAGTAAGGATTACACAAGATAACAAATAAGAAAAGGAAATAAGATCAAAGATAAACTCAGAAAAGTATCCTATATCTGCATTAAATGGCATATTATGGGATAAGCAGATCTCAAAAGAAACTAAAACTAGTTTTTAAAACAATAGTTAGAAGTATTATATCCTATGGCTCCGACTTGTGGACTCTGATCTATCAGTTAAGCAGAAAATTATTAGCAACAGAAATGAGTTATTGGAGGAGATCTGCTAGGATGTCTGAAAGAGAATAAATTAAAAATTAGATAATAAATTAAAATGAGAGTCTTCAAAACGTAATTTCAGATTTTATTCAACACAAACAATTAGAATGGTATGGACATGCTAAAAAAATGGAAGATGAAACTTTACACAAAAAGAATAATGGATTAGACGCCACCAGGAAGGAGCAGTAAAGGAAGACCACAGAGCACGTGGATTCAACGATTAAAGGAGTAACGATGGATTGCGAAACAAGTAATAAGAAAATGTTAAAAATTGTAGTCATGGGTGGCGGAAAAGTATTCGTACATTGTAAAATCCCAATATATATTCAACTAATGTAAGGGAATTTTATAATAACGTTTTATAACTTCATATCAAAATTCAAAATTGTAACTGCTATATATATTTTATTTATGCATTTTAATACATTTTTATATAATGTGATGCCGAAACTCAACATTCTAAATACAAAATTTTATTTATCATTTCTCTAACTTATACTTGAATACACCTTCCTCAAAATGTATGCCTTAATCATTCACTTTTCTTGATATACTAATAGTAAATTACAATATTTAATAGTTTTATTAAACTTATCACTGTTTTTATTAAATTCAACTTCCCATATTCTTTTTCATCTACACTTCACTTAACACTCACATTATTTCCTTATAATTCTTCTTTATAATTTTTCACTTCACCTAACACCAATAATTACTATATTTATCTCTTTCTATGAAACTGTTGCTTCACTTTATCTTTAAAATATAATATTTAACTTCAATTACAAATAGATTCACTTTATCAGCATTTACCGCAACATTCACTTTATCTCCACTTACAGCTACATTCACTTTTTCTCCACTTACCACCATTTATCACTCTACTTTCCCTTGGTGGCATCTTCTTCTTCACGCTGAAAACCATAACACTAACTTCCCTAACTCCTCCATTCACCGCCTCCCTCTCCAGGCTCCCACTCCTATCTCTATCAGCTCCTGCCCTTAATTATCATACTCCTGCTCATTGTCCTCCTCGCCTATTGTCCTCCTCACCCATTATCCTCCTCTCTGTTATAGACCCCACCTCCTTCTCCATCCTGCTCTTCACTTCTTTTTCTTCTTCATTTTCAACTGTTACCTCCGTTTCTCCCTCTCTCTCCATTTTTCTGCGTGGAATTATTCAGAAGATTTCCCATGAATTATTAAAAAATATTCTTTTCTTTTCTTTCATCACCTCATGCTACTATTTCTAATGTATGATTATCGGTATTCGATGTTTGTATCAGTGTTTCTGCTGCACATAGGACTTGAATTCTCTCCGATTTATTATTTCTTCATTACTTGCAGGTATTGATGTTGCAATTTCATATTGTTCAAGATCCTCTCCGCAAACTATTTTGCTATTCCTTTATCTAATATCTCGAGTGGAGGGCAGGCAGGCAGGTAGGTAGGTAGGTAGAGTGGGTAGGTGGGTTCTCTTTCCTGTATCAATGCATTCACATTCTTGCTGCCAAATTAACCTTAAATGATGTTTTATTTTCGTAATGGTTTTGTCTTTTCCTAATTATATCCTTCACCTCATCTAATTCACATTTCCAACCAAAAATGGCACTCCTCAATTTTATCGCTAACTCTATTGGCCAGATTCCTGTGGAACCTTACAATGCATTGTAGGTGCAGTCTTAACCACCCTTGTAAATCTTAGTGAAATCTTTCGTTTGGTTCTTCTTGGTTGGCGTTTAATTTTTCATCATTCTTTAGAAATGCACATACTCCCGCTGCATATGTCATATTAGCCGCTTTAATGAGACTTGGAAATTTCATTTAATGATTCTGGCTAATATTATCATTATTGTTTCAGGTTTATGTCGCATGTTTCTGTATGATTTCTGAAATTCAAATTTTCGTCTAAGAAAGTTCCCAAATACCTGACTGACTTCCTTCTGTCTCTAATGTTCCAATTATCAAATTCAGTTCTTGGGACTCTTTTTAATCTGCCCTTTAAGATTATGTGGTTGCATGAGTTTCCGGGGGATATTTGTAATTTCGATGCGTTACATCAACTACTTAAATTGGTTGTTAATTTATTTGAACGTACTTCCAAATTCCTTCTATCACATACTTCTACTATAAACAAAACACATCGTCAGCATACGTTATGGTGTTTTTTCTATATATGCCATTATTGAGTTCGTCTAATAAGGTCTGCAATACAATATCCCAAAACAACGGTTCTAAGACCGAGCCCTGAGGACATCCTTTGGTATATTCTTCATCAACAATGTCCTTTATTACTTTGATGTGTAATTTCCTATCAGTACATTAACTTTTCATATGGCATATAGATATTCAGGATAATTCTTTTGTCTTCAGCTGTCAAAAGAATGAGGCCACTACAAACTATCAAACGCACCAGTAATATCTACTACAATTCCAATAACATGCTTAGATTTTAGGGTTTAACTGTACTTACCGGTTGATTTATGGCGTTCTTGGCAGAAGAGCCCTTTCTAAAGCGAAATAGCTTTTAATTTAACCTAACATCCTTCTATACCTTCTTATTCTCTTACATATTATCTTACAAAATATTTTTCCCAAGGTACTTAAAAAAACATATTGGTGTATATGATTTACGTTTTTTTAGAGCCATTATCTAAGATTTTCTTCAAAATGGTAACCTTGGCATCCTTCCAGTAGAGTGGAAAGCGACATTAACAAATGCAGTCATTAAGTAATTTAAATAAGAACTGTGTGATTTTATCTTCTAAATGCAGTAATGTCGAAAGAATAAATTGCTCTTGAGTTTAAAAAGGAATGTGCAACTAATTTTCTTTGAAGTGAGTATTTCTTCATCTATTGTGTAGTCATCGTCGGGAAGCGATTTATTTAACACAAGATTTACGGAATCCTTCCATTGTATTGTCAATTCCCCATTTCATTTATTTAGGGTTGTTAGAATTTCTGGTTTCTATACCTTTTCCATAATTATTTTATAGGTCATCCCAAATATATTTGTGTCAAAAGCTTTTTCTAAATAACATAGCTGTTTTCTTTCCAAATGAATATTATCAAATTGCTATTTCATTTCCAGCCAATTTGCTTGCGCTCTCGAACTCTGGCGACATGCTTTGACACAGGTAGCAGCGATGGTGATGTCGATAGCTTCCAGATTGTCGGTCGTACCAGACCTAGCCGCAATCATATGTGCAAGTAAAAGCTCAAGTTAAACCTCACCATTGTAGCCAAAGGTGCTTAATAAGTGTCTTCTTGCCGCATACCGTTTTTTCAACCCATATGCTTTATCGTCTTTCTAATGGCTCTCCTACAGTGGAATATACATGGTGTATGAACACAACGAGCTCAATTGGAGGTGTTATTACGCCGTCATACACCATTTATCATTTGCTTACAGCAGATCAAACTTTGTCCTCAAGATGCATTTGTTTTGCGCAGATTCTCAGTGATGCACTACGATCTAGCCCCGGAGGTGGGTTCTGCTTCTCATGGTGAAGTTTGGACCTTGATTCGCGACGATGAGTTTTATTAGCCTCTTCCGCTCAACACCCCCTTGCAAGCTGTTTCTGTGCATCTTTCTGGCTCTCGTTTTTCCATTTGCAACACTTATGTCCCGCCTCGTTCTCTCCTCGCATTGGCTGATTTACTTCATCTAGTGACCCAACTCCCTCCACCTTACTTATTGTTGGGGACTTCAAAGCTCATCATCCTCTTTGGTGGTCTCCAAGGAGATGCGCGACGGGAGGCCTTATTTCAGACTTCATTGATCAATTTAATGCTTGCGTCCTGAACACTGGAGAACCACCATTTCTCTCTGACGCATCTGGGACACTGGATTTGAGGCTTGTATGGAAAATCATTTCCGATACGCATTTTAGCAATCATTTACCGTGCATCATCATTTTACTTACCTCAATTGTACCTTCCACTGGTAAGTTTCAATTCAATAAGGCAGACGGGGAACTATATTCACGTCCCTCCTGCTTCTCTAGATGCGAATTTTCAAACATTGACCACATAATAGCGTAATTGACTTTAGTGGTAATGGCCGCAACTGAACGCTCTATTTCTCATACGTCTTCCAAACCCAAACGTCTACAGGTTCCTTGGTGGTACGCAGATTGTCGGAAGGCAGTTCGTGAATGAAGAGGTGTACTGTGAACGTTTAGGAGGCATCTTACTATAGAGATCTTGATAATTTATAAACAACTGCGTGCGAGGTCTCGAAGGACTGTTTGCAGTAGTAAAAAGGCTTGTTGGTCCCGCTATGGGGCAAGTTTTGATAGATTTACCCCCACATCCGTCATTTGGAACAAACTTAAGCGCGTAAACGGTAAATCAAACCTCACTACTATACCCGGTCTTAGAATAGGTACTGACATCCTAGTTGATGCTACCCTCATCGCAGACACCCTGGGCACGACGTTTGAAGCCACCTCGATTTCTACCAGTTATCATACTGGATTTGTTGACATTAAGGTTGCGATGGAAGCTCAAGATATATCCTTTCCCTCGGGCAACCCTGTGGATTATAACCGTCCATTTTAGTTGCGAGAGCTGGAACATGCCCTAGCTACCTCTCGGCCTTCTGCCCCTGGGCCCGAAGCCGTAAACGTGCTACCGCTCCAGCATCTATCTACTTATGGTAAGCGCTTTCTCCTCCAAGTGTATAACGTATGTGTCAAAATTCTACGTTTTCCTCAGTATGGCGTGTAGCCACCATTATTCTCACATTGAAACTTGGGAAAGATCGTCAACTACCCCCACCCAAGGCGCTGATCTTCGGTGGGTACGGGTTTAACGTACCCGTAGTCCTGAGCCACTCCCACCATATCACTCCCTCCACCCTCATCGACAGTGCCAAAACTTTCCATTACTTCTTCGTCGTTTGTTGTTAACAATCCTCTTCCTCTTCTAGATTTTTTCTGATTCTTAGTTTTTACGATATTAGTTTTATTAACTACTGTCTAACCAGAAAGGGCTTTTCTGTCTCCGTTGTTCTTTCCCAGGGTTTCAGCGCGGCTTCCGACATGTGTGCTCTGCGGAGGTCTCAGGCGTGAAGGTCGGGGCACCACTATCACTGCCTTTGTAACCTTAGGTCCGTAGCTCGTCCACGCACGCTGTCATGTACACTTCGTAGCTCTCTGGTGGCAGGGCCTGTGTTAATTCTCCGACGACCGAGTGTCGCTGGATTAGTATCACGGGCCAGACGTGTTACCGCTGACGGAACACCGGAGTAATCAACCAAAAGTCCCCTAAATCCATGTCTGCGCCTTGATCACAGCGCAAATCGAGAGTGGGGAGCCATGGGCAGTTATTCCCGCGGTAGGGGCTTAAAGCCGTGGTGTGTGTGGCGAATGACTTACACATATGGAACAGCCGTGGAAATTGAGGCGTAGCCCTTCTGAAGTATGCCTTGAGATCCTTCTTGAGAGGGACAGTACCAATAAAGATATGGTGTCTTTTTTCTTTAACCTCCGGATGGCATGCTGACGCCAACGCTTCCGGATGCGTGTCCTTTATCATGTATCCGCGTAAAACTCCTTTCGTTGACTCGTTTTTGCTTGTGAACTTGGCTAGTGATGGTAAAACGTTTAATGACCTACGCGTCTTTTACATCATATGTAAGGTATATCGGATCTGTGGCCAGGTAGAGAACGCGACGTGACTTCGAGACGGTACGTTGTTGATCGAGATGAACATTGCGGAGCAGTCACAGAAACTGTCGAAAGTGAGTTTTTGTTTTCTTCTTTCATCCTGATAGTCCCTCACAAGTATTTATACGACATTAGGGAGGTTGTTACCGCCTCCAGATTTGGCGATCGCTCCAACGAGGAAATGTCACTTGCCTGTCTGATCAACGTGTATGGCGCACCGGTTATTTCGCCAGCAGGATGGTAAATAATACCCCTTACGCACTGTGTTTCTCACCTTCATAAGTGCTGTGTTACCTCAGTATATTTTTTGTGGCTACGAACGTGCCGCCGTATGCCCATATATCCCGAAAACCATGCACTGTCTTTGGTGCCAGATGTTCGAGCATACTACTTGCTCTTGTAACCATCCTTCTGTTTGTGAATGATGTGGCGTACCTGCCCATGACGGAGCGGACTATGATCTAGACCCTAGTTGTGTTAACTGTGGAGGATGTCATCCGTCTAGCTCCCAACTGTAATCGAGTTTTTTTGACGAAAATTGTTTAAGGGAGCTGCGCGTTGTGTACCAGTGCTCACCCATCAGCATTGTGTGCTGAGTGTTTATTCTCGACCTCAGCATTGACCGAGTAGTTGCACTTCCTGTGTGAGGTCCGGTCCCGCTCCACGAGCCGCAGCGGCTCTACTGGTTCCCGGACATCGAATGGTTCATCAGAGGACAAGGATTTTACTGTTCTCGGTCCAAAATCGGTCAAGGTGAGGAAGAAACTCAAGCGCACCCATTGGCCTTTTCTTCCCATGGAAATACACCAGCAGAACGTTAATGGGTTCCGGGCACGCCTTCCGGACATACAGTGTTGGGTTTCTTAACGTTCTCCCCTAATAGTCTGTCTTGAGGAAACCGATTTTCAGCATACTCATGCTTTGCATCTTCTAGTCTTTTCCTGCTTTAGGCATGACTCTGTTGTTGCATTGCGTGACAATGAGGGGTTGCTATTTTGGTGACTCATAATATTTGTGCCACCAACATACCACTGCACACAAAATTTTCGGCTGTGGGTGTGCGTGTCCACTTGGAGGGCGTCTGCTTCTCTGTTAGCAATGTCTATCTATCACCATTCAGAGTCGTTCAAGCGCATGAACTTCAGGTGCTTTTGCCACGGATTTCTCCATCGCTACCTTTCATTGGGAATTTGAATTGCCAAATATCTCCCTGGTGTTCCGAAAACGACGACGCAGGTGGATGCATTATACCGGACGTTTGTGATATATACGGCTTACTTTTATTAAATACTCCTATCCCTATCTTCTATCCTCTTCTTATGGCACCCACTCAGTCTGGTTATTTCTTCAATCTGGCATTACTTCCCCTTCTTGATTGGACGGTGCTTTCGGACCTTTCGAGAGTGATCATTGACACATTGCCATTCGCTTATTCGGCCACCATCCTCTACTCTCACGATATCCTTCCTGGATTATTTGCAAGTCTGACTGGGAGAGGTTTCGTTCCCTCATTCATCTCACCAATAATAATTTTGCCACCATTGATGAAATGGTGGAGTGTTCCGCTTGTTCTTTCTTACTCGCAGCTGATTCCAGCATTCTTCGCGGTTCTTGTTCGCAACGTCACGTTAGTGTTCCTTGGTGGACCTCGAAATGCAGTTTGGCTCCAAAAGCGCACAAGCGTGCCCTGCGTGTCCTACAGTTACACCATACTGAGGAGAAGTTCGTTGCTTTTAAGCGTTCTCGGGCTAGGGCATGTTTTGTACTTCGCAATGTCTAAATCAAGTTTCTGGAATCCTATTTCTGTTCGCTTTCCCGTCGTAGTTCTGCACAACAAGCGTGGCCAGTAATTCGGCGTATAAATGGCAGGTAACGCCGGGCATTCATCCCCGGTGTTGCCGTAAATAGCACCACTTACACAAGGGAACCGAATATAGCCGAAACCCTTGTCAGCACCTTCGCTACATTTAGTCAAACGGATACTTATGATAGGTTCTTTTTGCCCATCAAAACCATTGCCGAACGGTTGGTCCTCGATTTTAACAGTGACTGTATATAGTCGTACAACGCACATTTTAGAGCTGCAGAACTGGCGCATTCTATGTCAATCGCCTGGTCTAGATGGCATCCGCGGACAAATGCTCCTTCATTTTCCGCCTGAGATTATTTGATTCTTACTAGGGATATACAACCGCATCTGGCGTCGGCAGGAATTCCCGTCCTCGTGGCGGGCGGATTTTTCATTCCTAACTCCCGACCCGCTAAAGACCTGTCGCTTCCCTCTAGCTATCGGCCTATTTGTCTGAAAAAATGCTGTGTGTAAGACCTTTAAACGCATGATTAACGTTAGGTCGGTGTGGTGGCTCGAGAGCAATAATCTCCACTGCAAATTTCAGTGCGGATTTCGTTTCAGCGCTCTAGTGTCGACAACCTGACACGCTTGGAGGCTTATGTGCGAGATGCATTTCTCTTGAAGCAGCATGTCGTGGTGTCTTCTTTGATGTACAGAAGGCGTATGACACTGCTTGGCGTATGGTATTCTCCGTACCCTAACGGTTTGCGCGGTCATATAGCTGCCTTTCTGTCTAACTTGTTACAGCTTGGACGTTTTCGTGTCCGCATTGGAAACACGCTGTCCCAGTAACGGATCCAGGAGTATGGTATACGCGCCTTTCTGTCTATCTTGTTACAGCTTGGACGTTTTCGTGTCCACATTGGAAACACCCTGTCCCAGGAGCGGATCCAGGATTATGGTGTACCCCAGTGTCAATTCTTAGCGTCACACCCTTTGACATAGCCATAAACGTTATCCCTGGTGTTGTTCGTGGTGACCTTACGATATATTTCTATGTTGACGACTTAGCTACATATCATCCTTCTTATAGTCTCGATGATATCGAGAGTAAACTGCAGCTGGCCATAACATCGCTAGCAACCTGTGCGCTTCGCAACGGCTTTCGTTTTTCTCCTACGAAAGCACTGTCTTCACTTTCATCGCCTTCGTGGTATACATCCTCCTCCTGCTCCTCACTTGCTCGGCATACCCGTGCCGTTTGTTTCGCACCTCAAATTCTTGGGTGTTTACCTCGACAGTAATCCTATCTGTTAGTGCCATATTCGCCGACTTCGTTCTTCGTGCGATCGCTCTCTTCGGGCACTCATCTTTTGTCTGGAGTATCTTGGGGCGACGATCGCACTATGATCTTGCGATTGTACCGCTCCTTGTTTCGGTCTAAACTGGATTATGACAATTTTATCTGCGGCGCCACGTCCACTTCTAAACTCCGCCACTTTGACACTGTTCATCATGGTGGTATCCGTCCTGATAATGGGGATTTCCGCTCTAATGGTGTCGAATGTCTATACGCTGACACTGGCGAACTCCCATTGTCTATTCGACACTCGTTTTTACTCTGTTCTAATGTTGCAAGTTTGGTGGCTTATCCAGATCACCCTTATTTTAACTCTGCTTTACACCCGGTTCTCGCCCTTCGTTATCTACGGAATAGTATTCTTCCCCCCAGTTGCATTCGGTTTCGTGACCTTCTGATTTGACGTGGCCTTCGACTGCCTCTTTTGCAGCGGTTTTCTTTCGGACGTTGTCCTCCGTTGCAACTCCTCCTTGCCAGGTTGGACCTGGCACTTTCGGACAATGCGCACTGCTCTACCACAACGTCAGTGTTACGTCACCTTTTCGCCGAATATCTGGGAAGTTACCGGAACTGCACCCATGTTCATAGTGACGGTTCCCAAGTGGGTGGCGCTACAGGTTTCGGTTTCGTCCATATCAGCACGAATCATCTCTGTCGCCTCTTGGACGTCAGTTCCGCTTTTACCGCTCTCTGCCATCTTTTATTTCCTATATTTTATCTCCACTTGAACTCCAGAGTTTTTCTTATCTACTCCGACTTTTCAGTGCCCTTCAAGCCTTGCAACAGTTCCTTGGCTCCTCCACCCTAGTCGTGAAAATTCAGACCCTTGTCTCCCAGTTGCTTTGTCGTGGATACCAGTTAGTTCTTACCTGAGACCCCGGCCATGTGGGCATTGCCGGCAATGAGGAGGCAGTTGCGGTGCAAAGTGCTCCTCCATTTGTCGGAACCTTCCACAATGACTGTGCTTTACAGATATGTCCAGCGGTACTTCCGACGTAATATGGTTTTGGCCTTCCAAGAGACATGAGAGACGTTGGGTTGCGCAAGACCTCGGACTATTAGGGACACCGTCCAACCCTAGCCCACTTTTTGAGGTAATCTCAGTGATCGGAATTTATTCTGACTCGTCTATGCCTGGGTCATACCCGCGCCACTCATGGACATCATTAGCCGGGTGACCGTCCCTCTTTGTCCTACATGCGACTTGTGCCTTTGATTCACGCATTTTACTTGTATGTCCGCGATACGCTCGTGAGCGCCGGTCCTTTGGCCGGTTCTACTCTGCGTTCTATTTTAGACGATGACCTTGTGACTGTCGATCAGGCACTGCGGATTGTTCTATCTATTGAATTTCATACGCAGGTGTAAGATGCCTTAAATGAGTTTATCTTTCTTATCTTCTGCTTTTAAACTATAAGCATCTGCCTGTGAGGTATTTTAGCTTCCTTTTTACCTTTTAAGCTATGACTTAGGTTTTTATGGTTTTAAGTTTTGACTTAGGGTTCTAATTACCTAGTTTTCGACGGAACCTTAAACCCCAATCACTCCCTCACTCACCCACTCTCTTGTCAACTACCTTGCAGTCACAGCCTGATTTCCCGCACCAGTTGCGTTTGCAGGGTAATGCAACGTATGATCAACCGGCGGTTAACATGTTCCTGGAAGCTCGGAAGCTTTTAACGAACGTGCAGTGGTTTCCGCCGTCACCGCTCCACAATTGGCTGTTTAGTAAACCCTTCAACAGCTATTATGAATGGTTTTGTGCATTTATGTCATACTGTAGCCGTATTTTACGATTTAGGGAAAGCTTACGATACATGTTGGAGGACAGACATTGTTGGTATACTCCATCGATGGAGTTTTCTTGTTGTTCTCCCCATCTTCGTTCGGGAGTTTATAAGGGACCGGGTATTTCGTGTACGTGTGGGTTCGGTTTATCCCAGCTTTTCACACAGAAGAACGGTGTACCTCAGAGCTCTATGTCAGTGTCACCCTGTTTCCTGTAATTATTAACTCGATTGTGGACTGTGTTCCACAAGGAATTTCATCATCACCTTTTGTTGACGATTTTGCTATTTACCTTACCTCTCGGTAGACCATCCTAATGGAACGACTACTCCAGCGTTGCTTTGATGGTCTTAGTCGTTAGGTATTACACATGGATTCCGGTTTTCTACCGAAAAGACCGAGTGTGTCCATTTCTGGCGCCGAAGGGAGTCCCCCCAGCCTATTCTTCGGCTCGACCCAGAAGCGCTGACTTTCGCAGACCAAGTGAAATTTCTGGGTTTACTCTTTGCCCGAAAACTCTGTTGGTCATCCCACATTGCCTATTTGAAATTTCGGTGTCATTGGTCTCTTTCAACTTTGCGGGTTTTAAGCGGCTCATCCTGTGTAGATCCTTTACATCTTTATCGACTGTTGGTCCACTCCAAACTGGACTACGGGTGCACTGTGTAAGGTTCTGCGCTATCCTCCATCTAACGTCGCATAAACGCCATTTACCATCTCGGTATTCGGCTATCTACAGGTGCATTTCACACCAGTCCTGTCATCAGTCTTTGTGCTGAAGCTGCCGAACCTTCTTCGTCTTATCGACGTAACGATCTTCTTTGCAGCTGTGCTTGCCGCATCTCCAGCATGTCTGAAACCCAACGCATAGTCCCTTTTTGACGATTCTCTAGATCGTCTGTATAAGTCTCGCTTCCTGGCACTTCTTCCCGCGGGAGTACGTTTTCAATAGCTGCTTTGGGGATTGGACGTCAGTAGTAAAAGGATGTTCATTCCAGAATATTGGGGTACTGTTCTGACCAGAACAATAGGACTAATGACCCTTTGTTCTGTGCCGCCGACTCCCGCCCCCCTCGTTTGTGTGCCGACCCAAAAATTCGCTGACCACGCCCCTCCTTTGTGTGCTACTAGCATGCCCCGCGGTAGAGCATTAGAACAAAGGCTATTGTCCTTTTGTGGCCTTACCACGAGAAGCCGCCGACAAAGCCTCCTCTTTGTGGCCTGACCTGAATACCGTGCGGCAGAGGTTTAGATCAATTGGCTATTTTCTTTTTGTGGCCTGACCTAATGCCGGCCTGGGCATAGGAAAAAATGAGCTATTGTGCTCGTCGCTAATGGAGGTGGGTCTTTGTGTGCTACTGATGCCGGCAGCCGGGGATCCTCGAACAATTGGGTATTGTTTTCGTCGCGTGTCACCACCTCCGCAGATCGATATAGGAGATAATTGTGTCAATCAATCAGGTAATGTTCTTGCATGCATAACATGGTCTAACATTTTTGAAAAAATAATCAAGGGCATATAGTGCTAACGTGCTGGCATCTTGCCTCTAAAGGAGTGGACGCAAAGCGTTGATCGATGTATGCCAGCTGCATGTATCTTAATTTACTAATCTAATTAAACGCTGCTCGTCGATCGATGAATACAATTAAGTATTTTTGATTGATTAATGTAAATAAGTGTATATATATTCACTCGCGCGCCTGGTTGCCATCGTATATGTGTGTGTTAAGATGATTATCACGCGTGTATAATTATTACGACTAATAGCACTCGTTTAATTCTACTTTTGACAGAAATTTTTTCAGGGGGATAAAGAATATTACATCACTTAGATGAATCCATGACTGAAACGACAGAGTTGGTGTAAATGGCTAACACGAGAAGCTAACGAGTAATTCTTTTACTGAAAATCCGAGGGCGGTCCATCTCGTGTACGGTGCTCCTCTGGATTAATGATCTCTCGGATGTACAGGCATGCAGTGCCTCGTATCCCTCCCAAACATCCCTTCCCTTTCCATGCCACTCGCGGTCTCCCGCGCGCTCCAGCTGACAGCAACGAGGCTGTGCTCTTCCAGCCAGAGAGAGGAAAGACGGAACTTCGACATATTGGGTTTAACAAGCGGATGGGGGCCATGTTTGGTTCCAGGGAAATAGCTAGCATAAATCATTTGAAGGGTGATAGGGAACTTCGCGGTTCAAAATATTTTTCTAAGGTTTGTTTACACGTAGGTATGGCTCTGAAAAATAAATAAATAAATAAATAAAAACAGGTTAACATTATAGTTAAATATTACATACGTTATTTATAAATAAACAAATAATGAACTAAATAAATCATGCAATGTGGTGAGTGCCCTAAACAAAACACCGCCCTTGTAACTCTTTCAATTAACGCTCATTAAAGAACGCTCATAAATAAAACTCAATAGAAATATAAAACGACAATCTAGGAAAATATAGAGCATGGACTTTAGAACAGGCGTTGTCGATAAAGCACTCCACCCGCAACGCAATCACGCGAATAGGCATGGACTTTAAAACAGACGTTATAGATAAAGTACCACAATGCCAGCGCAATCATACTCGTAAGCAGGGGCTTTAAAACAATCATTGCCGGGAAAAAACGCATCCATCACGCAAGCACACACACTCTCTCTCTCTTTCTGCTTTGCAGGTAGGAACTTTAAAACAGACATTGGCGATAAAGTGCTCCATGTGCATGGGCATGGACTTTAAAACAGACGTTGTCGATAAAGTACCCCGCCACTCACGAAAGCAACCGCATAGGTAGAGACCTTAAAACAGACATTGTCGATAAAGTACCCCACCAGTCACGCAAGCAACCGCATAGGCAGTGACTTTAAAACAGACGTTGGCGATAAAGTACCACTCTGCCAGCGCAAGCACACCCGGGGACAGGGACTTTAAAACAGTCATTATCGATGAAGCACTCCACCCACATTGAAATCACGCACATAGGTATGGACTTTAAAACAGGCATTGTCGATAAAGTACCCTAGCCCACTCACACAAGCAAGCGCATACGTAGAAGCTTTAAAACAGGCGTTGTCGATAAAGCACTACACCCACAGCGCAACCACGCGCATAGGTACGGACTTTAAAACAGACATTGTTGATAAAGTACCACACCCGCCAACGCAATCACGCGCATAGGCATGGACCTTAAAACAGACGTTGGCGATAAGTACCTAGCCCACTGACTCAAGCAAGCACATAGGTAGGGCCTTTAAAACAGACATTGCCGATAAAGTACCCAACTATCTCACGCAAGCACGCGCGTAGGCAGGGACTATATTGTCAAACGCGCAAACGATTTATGTAGCGGTTTACACACCCCTTGCAAAAATATGTTGTACATCCTTGAAGAGGGTAAACAATGGCGCTGTATAGTTTTTTCCACCACAATCTCGCCATAATGGGCGGGATTCCTGAGGGGAGCTAACATTTAAAAAGCAGGTGTTTCAAATTTATCACTTGAGTGGGTGTTTAGGAATACACGCGGATGAATTTTCCCTAAGACGCCGGGAATTACATCGAGGGAAGCAACGATAATTTATTTTCATTACTGACGCTAAAATTATATTATCGTCAAGAAAGCTTATTTGTTCATTCTATTTAAACATATTGGTCTTTCAGCCTCCATGTCTAAAAATTATTTCGTCCAGCATCATTTCAATGTAACAATAAATATCAGACTTCTCTGAGATATAGCGTGTCTATTCACATTCGAGCGGTCCCGAGTTCGAATCTCGGTAAGGTGATTTGCCGTGCAAGGGCAAGGCCTCCCATTAACGATCTTTATAAGCGTGGGTGTAATATATTTCCTACCGGTATGATGTATAGTTACTGTATAACACTGTACTTGAACATTCGTTACTTTGGCAATTATTATGATTATTATTATCATCTATTGTTCTATTCCCATAACAAAAATAAAAACACGAATGTAGCAGACCCTTGATTGTTTGGATAGGCAGCGTCTAAAGCGGTATTGAATACCAGAGGGAAATCGATCTCTGAACTCAAACTAAAAAAAAATACATGGACTTTCAGAACATGCATTCCTTTCTTAGTTAATATATAACAAAGGGCAAGAACTTTTAACTGTCCTCCCTTCGAAAGATGTTTGAATATTCCAGCAGAGAAATTGAACCGTTACGAAGACTTCAAATATAAATTAGATATTTGTCTATAATCTCTTTCTAAAGACCCAACACCAGTGGTCTTCGAGAAACTAGACAATGAGTTATTCAGTTGTACACCCCTTGCAAAAATGTGTTGAAAATCCCTAAAGAGGGTAAACCACGTCTCGGGAATTTCCCGCCAGCTGGATACCATCCTACAGATATTAACGGACAATGGCAAACCCTTCCCTTTATAAGCGCAGGTGTGTATTTAAAATTTTAAATTTCTCATTCGCCTGAAAAGACCGTTCTTATAGGGAAACGCTGCTCATATACATGATGGTGGAAATCTTAACTTGTTCAGGCTCATTTTATTTATATACTCCTCAAATAAAAGAATTGCTTGCATTATACCGATAATCAATTGATTTTTTTCTATGGAATGTTAAACAAAGAAATATGATTTGGAGAGGGTGATAAGAAGAGTATAGTATTTTGAACTAAAATGGGAGAAAGAATTGAACTTATGCGTTCGAGTGTATCACCACAGATATTTTTCTTTATGTGTCTTTGAGGCAAATCTCTTTTTACGGTCTGCTTTATAGATGAATGAAATACTTGATGAATGATAGCCTTATTTAACATGGGTAAAAGGTGTTTAAAGCCTGTTTTGATAAAAACTACTTCGTGGTAACGTGCGAGGTGTGACCACCCTGTCTGACTTAAGGACCTGCATGAAGGTCTACGAATACATAGATACAGGGCAAGCCCTCCCATTAACGATCTTTATAAGCAAGGGTTCAGCCGGTAAAGTCTATGGACTGCATTCGGAGGTTGTGAGTTCAATTCCCAGCAGCTGACACTCCTGACCCGGGGTTTTTCGGGTTTCCTTGGTTGCTGCGCAAATGCTGCGAAGGTTCATTACAACAGCGAATTTTTCCTCCATCCCGTTTCACCTGCATTCTCCTTTTACTCAGCCTTTCATCTTTCCGGCTCTGACTGGTAATATTTAATAGAACATCGGCACTTATTCAATACAAATGCTTTATGAATAAAGAAACGTAGATGTATATTGCATGTAGCTAAAAGGACAGGGATGGCGTAGTGTTTAAAACAGAATTTTTCGCACCCTAAAAGTAAAATACTAGGAGTGCCTCAAAACATGCATTCCGAGAAGATAAGCTGTAAAGGTGCTGTATATAGAGTGCTATCCTTAAAAAACCGTAGAGGGAAGGGAAAACCATTCGAGTGTATGGTTTTTACCTCTCTTTTGATGTGAAAGCATATACAGCTAGTAATTCCCCATTCTTAAACATGTGGCTCGCTCACTCTGATCTCGGATTTTTCGTGGTTTTCGCTGTCTGCAGGCAACTGCTTGAGTGGTGTATGCTACCGCGATTTATTTTCATTCTATTTCATTTACATCTTTCACGTATGCTTCTAGGGTCCCTGGTTCGATTTCCTGTCGGTCGCTCACTCTAGTCTGGGATTTCTCGTGGTTTTCACTGTCTGCAGGCGAATGACTGAGGGGTGTATGCTATCACGATTTCCTTTCATTCAATTTCAGTTACATCTTTAATTTCATTCGCATCTTTGCGCTTCTAAGTTTCGCGGCGTATGGTGATTGCTTGCTCAAGGATACTTGTCCCTTGCTCGGTTGACGGATCGTTCATCACCCTCACTAGCTAGCTTGAGTTTCCTCTTTCTCTCTCTCACACACACTCAATCGTGCATTAACAGGCTTAAATACCTCTGAGATAAGGTGTATACGTCCAGTATATAGAGCGCTCTGCTTAAACACCTGTAGAAGGAAGGGAATGCCATTCGAGTGTATAATCACAGATATTTTTCTTTATGTTCCTTTGAGGCAAACCCGTTTTTTATGACTTGGTTTATAGAATAATTAAATTTTTGACGGATGACGGTCTTATTTAACTTGTGTAAAAGATGTTTAAACAATGTTTTGATAAAAACTACCTTGCGGTAAAGTGTGAGGCCTCCATTCGAGAGGTCTCCGGTTCGATTCTCGGTGACCACGAATGCATCCATCAACCACCCAAAACTGCACGAAGACGTAGGATCATACCCGAGCAATACATACACCCTCGCAATACTTGAAACACTGACTCTAAGCATTCGAACCTACACGAAGGTATACGAATACACTTCCATCAAGCTCCCGAACCTGCATGAAGACCCGAACAATACATACATCTTCACAATACTTTACATTCACTCTAAGCATCCGAAACTGTACGGAGACGTCCGAACATCCCGAAAACTAAATGCATAATTGCAATACTTCGCTCACTCACTCTAAGCAGACGAAGCTATACGAAGACCTATGAATACATGCAATTACACATGAACATCTCTGAGCGCCTCTCTAAATACTAAAACATGCACGAAGACCTACGGACATGTCCCTACCAGAACTCATAATCAGATTGGAATGACAGTCTTTAATGTAGATATTTATTTACAACCATAACAAGAACACATCACATCTAAACAGTGTCTTAGACAGGAAGTTTCTCTTTAAGACACGCTATGTATGCTATTCGCTTGTTTAGACTCAATGGAGGTTCCAAACTTACACATCGGAAAACATTTGCAGGCAATTTAGGGCGCTCTTAAAGTTAAGATAATTTTATCGAGGATTCTCTTACAGGAACGCATGACATGCAACATTTACCAGATAATACTTCTTATATATGCTTACAATTGCAAGGTCGCGACTTCAGATGCATATATCTGACAATCAACTAGTTTGTTCACGGTTTTGCTCAGACGCTTGATAAATACCCGGATATATATTCAATAAGGTGATCCAGAGACTGATGGGGAGATGTCTTTTTGACGGAATGAGCTTTACAGTTTAATCTTGAAGAAAGAAGATCCATAACTAGGACCATCTGCAATCAAGATAGTGCTCTATGTCGACTACACAGCTAAGAAAATTGAGTTTTATTTATGGACGGTCTTTAACTGCCGTGGTCCTTAGCACCCCATTTATATTGGGCGTGAAAGGCTGGTAATTTTGCTCAGAGGTCTCTATCAGGCTTGAGGTTCTTTTACGTGCCATAAATTTACGACACGGAACCTCCAGCTTTACTTTCCATTCGAAGGTAGCCGTGCTAAGAATCTTTACGCCCGAAAAATCCATCGTCTTCCACCGAGTTTGAACCCGCAACCTCGGGAACTAGAGGCTAGCATGATAACCACTACACCACGGCGGGCGACGCACAACTAAGGTCATTTGTGTGTAACACACTAACTAATCCAGTGTAATGGCTCAGGTGGTAACGTCTGTGACTTACATTCGTGATCGAGGGTTCAACCTCTGCAACCTACACCCCCCTGACCCGTGAAGCTTTTTTTCAAGGTTTTCCGGTCGCTAAGCGAATGCTGTGAAGCTTCGTTCCACCTCTAAATTTTTCCTCCCATCGTTTAACCTTCATCCTCATTTTACTTTTTTCATCTTCTTGGTAGTTTCAGGGTTGAAATGCCTCAGGGAGGAGTCTCGGCATATGCAGAGCAGGGAAAAGGATGCTATCTGTAACTTTCATCCACGGAATGAGGGTGGTCTCTGAATCTTCGACCTCTCAGGGGATGTGTAAGTCTGTTGGCCTCGAGAGAAGCCATAGATTGCGCCAACTACCACCAGGGAATTTTTTAATCCGTGAAAGGTAGGAGGTCCCTGCTCTGTACCCTGTAGATGTTACCTATCTCCACACACACCTCGCCCCTCCCACTCGTAAAATTAAACACCCCAGCATTGTCTGGATAATGTATTTTATAAGTATATGTTTTTGATATTTTAAAGCTCCTGTTAACCAGCGTCGAAAGTGATTAACACAAAATCTTGATCCTGTCATGCTATAACTTTAGATGCTTTCACCTTACTTATAATTTCTTCAATCTCCACCGTATGATCACTAATACCAGCCTCTTTCGATGGAATTAGTAACCTCAATATATTTATCAGTCTATTCGGATTTTCAAGCGTAGATATCAGTGAATTATAATCAATGCAGACTTCAAATTCACGCGACTTCCGTTGTATTCTGATTCCTCGCCTACACTCGAGTCTCCTGTAGGAGAGAGACTCGATTCAGTATAACATCTTGCTCTATGAAGCTTAAGTCTTGACAAAGAACGATTCTTAGAAATCCGACCACTAATACAGCATTTAATGTGTCGTTTTCCTCCATGTGTAATATATGACAAATTTTGTTTCTCATAAGTTGGTTGCAGCGATTTTCTCTGGCAATAGTTCATGCTAAAACTGTAAAAGTAATTAAATGAATATGTGAATGCCAACGCTCGAAGGAATTAAAAGCGAATGAATGAATGAATTCACAACACGCGACTATGTATATATCTCGGATGAGAACAGCGGAGGGAACCTCAATCTATGCATAGCAAGATGAAAAGTATGCTCTCTGGAAACATTTTTCATCAGAACGATTGTTCACGGAGGCATTAGATGTCAGGTTAGACGGAACAGACTCCAAGTTCGAATCTTTAAAGGGTAGGGGCCCCGTCCTTTGACTGTCATGTCTCCTGGACCGTCCTAAACACGTAACATCACGTAACATAACACAGCGTAACACCGCGTAACCAGCACACATAACCAGAAGATGGAGGGTGCGAGCAGGGGAAAAGGATGCTCTCAGGAACCAGAGTCATCCAACAACGATTGGACTCAGTCTGGTTACGTGCCTCTGCCATCTTCATGTCGACGATCTGTTACCATTTGAAAGAAAGTTTGGTGATCGGTATACACCTGTGCAGCCTGCATTGCGCTGGATCTCCCTAACATTCCCAGCTCCTGGACCGTTCCAGCTAGTCGCGCGTGTCTACCATCTTTATGTCAACGATCTTTTACCTTCTGAAATAAAGTTTGGTGCTGGTATAAATCTGCAGTCTGCTTTGGGCTGGATGTCCCTAATGTTTCCTGCTCCTGGACCGTTCCAGCTAGTTGCGCGTCTCTGTCATCTACATTACGACCCACTGTTGCCTCTTCAATTAAAGTTTGATGATCGGTATACTCCCGTGCAGCCTGCATTGCGCGGTATGTCCCTAACATTTCCAGCTCCGGACCGTTCCAGGGAAAGCTGAGGCGACCACATCCGGTGAAGTGATCACTTGTAGCCAGCCTTTCTCATTTGCCTCCGGATATCTATTCTTCAGTGGAATACATGTGGTATACGAGTTCATAGGGTAGAAGTACATTTTCTAACAAATTCCTATCTCCCAGTATTATTTGTTTACAGGAGACCAAGCTTCCTCCACAGAACGGTTTTTCATGTTCTGATTTCATTCTGGTGCTCTTGGACCTACCACTGGAAGCTGATACTCCTGCGCATGGGAGTGTCATGCTCCTCATTCGTGAGGACACTTTACCAGCATCTGATACCTTCCACTACCCTGCAAGCTGTTGCTGTTACCCTGACTTTATCTGGCTTTTCTTTTGCCTTTTGTTGCGTGTATCTACTGCTTTGTTCTCCTTTCGCTGTTACGGATCTTGCAGATCTAGTATCCCGGCTCCCAGCGCCATACTTTCTTTTGGGAGAGTTTAATGCCCACCACCTTCTTTAAGGCTCACCACGGGCTTGTACAAGGGTGAATAATCTTGCTGAGTTTTTCATACAGACCAACCTTTATCTTCTAAAAACCGGTGAACCTACTTTTGTTTTCCATTTTACAGACACTTTCTCTCATCAAGTCTTATCCTTTTGCTCGGCACAGCTAGCAACTCGTTTTCAGTGGAGTGTCGTCTCTGACACATTTTCTAGCGATCATTTTCCTAACCTTATCAGCTTGTTTTCACACTCAAAGCCATCGTCAAGTGTACCCACTTGACAAGTTCAAAAAGCGAATTGAATTCCTTATTCCAGCTTAGCTGCTGTCGATGACTGCCTGTTCGAAGATGTAGACTTGTAGAGGATCCCTTACTTCAGTCATTCTTTTGGCTGCCATGATCGCTTTCCGTCATTCGACTTCCCAACCGAAGCATTTACCGATCCCCTGGTGGACCGAAGAATGTCGGGCGGTAGTCCGTGCCCTTCGGTTGCTTGGGCAACAATCTAGATACATAAGTTGGTAACTTTCAAGTAACTGCACATCAGCGCTCGCCGAATCGTTCAGGCATGTAAGAGGACATCCTGGATCCATTTTGTGGATTTCCTTAATCACTTCACTGCATTATCTGTCGTCTGGAACAAGCTTCGTCGTGTGGCTGGGAAACTGTCACAGTTCACCGTCCCTGGTCTTTGGATTACTAATGCCACCATCGTTTACCCTAGAGTGGTTGCTGACACCCTGTACACTGCTTTTACGGGGGCTCCTCTCATTAACACCTGGAATTTCTGTCTATCAAGAAGCGGGTTGAATTCCATGAACTCTCCTTTTGTTCTTCTAAAGGTTAGAGTTATAACGCCCTTTTTACTGTGCCGGAGTTAGAGCGGGCCCTGGACATCTCCAGGCCCTCAGCTCCTGGACCGGATGGAGATCACCTCTTAATACTGCAGCACCTTTCTTCGGCTGGTAAAATGTTTATCTTGCAGGTCTATAATCGTATCTGGTGAACCGCCACTTTATCGTCAGCTTGGCACGAGTCTGCCATCGTCCCAATTTTAAAACCTGACAAGGATCGATACCTACATTCCAGTTATGGTCCGATCTCTCTCACCAGTTGCGTATGCAAGGAGAGGGAGCTCATGTTCAACAGGCGATTGACATGTTGGCTTGAATTTCTAGATCTGCTGTCTAACATCCAGTGTGGTTTTCCACGCTTCCGTTCAACGGTCGACCACTTGGTATCGTTATCTACGCACATCTTGGACGTCTTTCTGTGGAAAAGTCAGACGGTCGCGGTTGACCTCGAAAAAGCGTATAACACTATAATACCAGGTACGGTATTCTTCGTTCCCTTCTTAATTTGGGCGTTCGTGGTCGTCTGTCCCATTTTATTCGGGTGTGCATGAAGGATAGTGTCTTACGTACGCGTGGTTTCAACCTTATCCCGTGTTTTTACTCAAGAGAACGTTGTACTGTAAAGCTCCGTCCTCAGCGTTACACTATCTGCCATTGTCATCAATCCTATTGTCAATTGAGCTCCACCTGGTGTTTTGTCTTCATTGTTCGTCGAAAACATCGCTATTTACTACAGTTCTCCACGCAACTGTCTCTTACAACCCCAACTGTGTCTTGACAGCCCCTTCACTTGGAGTGTCGAGATTGTCTTTAAGTTCTTCTCCGGAAAAGAGTCTGCATTAATTTCTGGCGCCGTAAGGAGCTTCTTTCGCTTTCTCTACGTCTCGGTCCAGACGTTCTTCCTTTTTAAGAAGCGACGAAATCTTTGGGATTGATTTTTGACAAGAAGCTTAGCTGGTTTTCCCATATCTCATACTTAAAAGCAAGGTGTGAACGTTCTGTTAATGTTTTACGCGTTTTAAGTGGCACATTCTGGGGAGCTGATCGTACTGATCTTTTAAGGCTGTATCGCTCTCTAGTCCGTTCCACACTTGATTACGGCTGCATTGTGTATTTATATTCTCCACCGTCGATATTGAATCGCCATGCTCCTATATATTACCGTGGTATCCGGTTAAGTATTGGCGCTTTTCCAAAGAGCCCAGTTATCAGTCCGATTGCGGAAGCTGCTGAATCTCCACTATCTTATCGCTGTGATGTTCTTCTTTGTCATTAAGCCTGCAGACCCTCTAGTCTGCCTGGACATCCTTCTTTTACTCAGTTTCCTTAACGTTTCATTGGATCGCCAGTAGTCGTCGAACTCCCTGCCTTTATTTTCTCGTGGTGTTCATTTTCATTTATTCCTTCGGCTTTTGGACGTCACCTTACCGGCAATATTTCGAACTGGGGAAACACGTTTCCCCTATGGCTAAAACCTGACACCAACGTCAATCTGCGGTTGCCCTCCATAGGTAAGTCGACGATACCAGCGTCAGTTATTTGCTTGGCCTCATTAGAAATTAAAGCGCAGTTTGGACACTGCAGTTTCATCTACAGTGATGGCTCGAAGGCCGCTCGGGAGTAGGATATGCACTCATTCATGGCCATTTCGGCTTTTACCGCAGTGCTCAATTTTTACAGCTGAGCTGTTTAGTATTTACCAGGCTCTTTTATACATCCAGCGGCATTCCTTGCAGCAGTGTGTTATTTGCTGCGATCAGTGAGTGCCCTTTAGAGCACCAGGTCGCTGTACAGATACCATACACTCATGCAGCGCGTCCACTTTTGCCATCGCTCGCCGATGTTAGGATTAATGTGTCTTTCCTGCGGGTTCCTGGACACCTGGGTCTACAAGGAAATAAAGCTGCCGATGGTGCTGCAAAGGCAGCCCTTTTATCTCCCAGGTGCTTTATCTCTTGTGTTCCTTTTATTACAGTTTTAAGTGGTTTTATGCTCTCATGATGGATGACTGACTGGGTTGGTCTTCAGGGAAAGAAACTTCGGGAGGTGAAACCTCTCCCTGTCACCTGGAGTACTTCCTCGCGTGCCTCTCTTCGCGAGGAAGTTATTTTAGCCAGATTGCGCATCGGGCACTGCCGTTTCAGTCATGGTCACGTATAATCTTCGAACCCTGCTAGTAGTAATACTGGCTTTATAGGCATTCCCTTGAGCTTGACCGATCACATGTATTATACAACTTCACAACCACTGTGCGTTTGTGGTAAGCGCTGGCAGTATGCCAAGGTCGACTTTGGCCGCGGTCGTGACTACACCTTATTAGATTAAATCTATCTAGATTTTATTAAAGAAGTCTTAAACAGGATTATGTGTATTATTTATGAATAGTAGTATGCTTTTCCGAAATTCTTATTTTTAATTGATTGTATTGCAATAACATTACAGAAGTTACGTAAACATAGTAAAAAGGTTTTATTCGCCCTCTGTATAAGGGTTTGATAAAAACAATATATATAAGGTACTTAATCTAATTATTATTCTATATCTGATTAAGAATGGGAGGGATTTTCCCTATATTAGGATTTGAAATCAGGTAAGAAATAAAAAACGAGAACGAAAGTTCATTTCTTACTCATTCGTTTAAGATATAAGCGTTGAGTTTAATTCGTCACATATAACATCATTAAGTACAAAACTTCTTTTGGAAGTACAAAACTTCTACTACCTGAAGCACTGTTAACATAGTCTTTTACATCTGTTGTAGCTAGTACATATTTTGCTAGTTGCATTGCACAATAGAAAGCTTATATCATCTAAACCAAACATGACGTGTGATTTTCGCTTTGTAACCTGGCACGATGCGCATTTATAGATTTGAGGCAAAACTGTTCTTCGATGCATTTGTACGACTGCCCTTTGTAGAGATGTTCGGCAAGTTTAGGTAGGTGATTGAGCAGAGTCGTGAAGTAGTAGGATGACAGGACGACTCTTCCCTGCTTTTCTTCACCAATTTCCACGTGAGCCTCGCAATTTCTTCCTTTGTAGAAACCAAAGCTGATGTATCTGGATGATACTTATTGATAAAGTAGGTCAGGCTATGCAGCACGGGTTCTGGAGGAATAGCCCCATGTTGGCGGCGCAGCATCCTGATCTGTTTACCTCTGGAACTCATCTCGTCGACTGCTCCACAGCTGAAGCAAAAGAAGCATCGTGTCTATTTGAGCTATCGGTAGGACATCTGGTGTTACGTTTTTTAAGCTTATGATGTTTCAACCAATTGAACATGGTGTGAGCGTGTTTGCATGTAGAGTGTGTGTTAGAGAACTTATGACAAGGTAATCCGCCGTGCAATTGATAATAGAGGGTTTCGGGTTTGGAGCGTCTAAATTCGTTTTTTAAATTGATAAACGTTTTACCGCAGATTTCGGAAAGAATTTCACATTTATCCTCGTCATAAGCAAATATAGAAGTGTGCCCTCCCACTGCCTCTTCTAGTATAGTTTTAGCATGCTATAAGGAATTTAATCATCTTGAGATTTATTCCATTTTTTATTTCCTTATTAAATTCATCTAACTTACTATTCCGAGGATATGAACTTGCAAAATGAAAGGTTTGAACAATTCCTTTTCCAAAAATAACCAATTCCTTTATGATTAATTCTTTGCCATTTTCTGTGAGCGCTGTATAATCCACGACAAGACCCCCTTCCATCTTGTACAGAGACTGACCAGAAAATAATCGAGCTGCTTACCTTTATACCCGGTAGACATCGCTGTCCCTTTTTGCACCGACAGACTGGAAACTCTTTGTACAACATCTCTCTGGTCTGACGATCTGGATCAGTGGAGTTGAACAGTGCTACAAACTCGTTCATGGTGTATCCTTTGGCGCAGATGTAGAGAGTATAGAGGCACACGCACTGGCCGGAGATGTCGGAGTGGAGGCTTTGAAGTTGACGATTGTTAAATGTGAAATAAACTGGCATGAAGTATTTCAAGGTTTTTATATTAGGAGGGAGGCCTTATGAATTGAAATACCATGCAAAAGAATTTGAATTTTGAGTTACAGTCATCCATTGTGAACCAGATAGGTTATGAGGATCTAAATTTATTGTAAATATGGACGGCTTAGTAAATTCTATGGGCAGGATGTCCGATGCAAAAACGCCTGCAAATTCTGGAATGCCTTGCAAAGTTTTTGCTATCTGTAAGGTGTTCATACTTAATAATCTGTGTGCACTCTTAGATCTTTGTTTATCTGAATAGGATTTTCGTACTTTCAGTACATGATACACGTGATGGCCTTTGTTAACTTATTTTTAAATCTGAGCCTTATTCTTATATTTCCATTATTTGATAGAGAAACGTCACCTTCTGAATCGGCACTGTCTGGCGTTAAATCGAAAAGCACTAGGAAATAACCTGTTGTATACATGTCGTGCGTGATTTGAATTCCGCTGTTGTCGTGATGAATGCTAGAAGCGGATAAGAGCCTTTTATTAGGCCAACGTTGAACATTTTTCGTGAGAGGTGTCGATATAAAGACCTTCTTTCGGAATTTGTTGGCCGTTAACCTATAGTGCAAGGTATTCCAAATGGAAATGTTTAAAATTGAAAACTTTTTTGGTGTGAGTTCCCGAAAAATTTGTATTTTCTGTCATACCTACGAGTATCCTCTTCGGTAGCGGACCTAACACAGCGTTATCTGTAGAGATGGTACTCTGTCCTGCTGCAAAAGTGAAGGGTCCACATCGACTCGCGTTGTATCGTATCTCGCATTTACCTTTTTCTAAAGTTTTCATATGGGCCATAAAGAGGTTAGGACCGTTTGTTTACGTATAGAGTGGCATCTAGGAATTGAAATCTAGCTTGCAGATCTGCACCTTCACTCATCATATAAAACGAGTCCTTCGCTTTAGTTAATTTGATTTGAAGACTAAGACCCGGTAAAACAATGTGGATACATTGAAAATATCTCCATGCAATCTACCGAACATGACTACCTCTTTAGACGCATTGCTCCAATAATCGCGTTCCTTCCATCCGCGATTAGAATCTCCGGCTTCCAGCGTTCCGTTTCTTGAAGTATCGTTCCCGGTTAGACCGTGGACAGCCGTGTCGATGTAGCAGAAAGCGTTGGTAAGATGGCTATCCGATGCACCGTGACCGTATGCTAGCAAGGTTTCTAAATAGCTGCGATAGTGATAAAGATCTTCGGAAGGAGTGATGGATGTTCCATTTATGGAAACGCTCAATTGACTAAACAAGGAGTGGAATAAGTTGTTAACACCCGTCGTTTTATCAGTTGCTGCTAGGCTGGAAACATCCAAATTTACAAATTTTCCTTTTACCATCAAATAAAAATTTAAATCGATGTAGTGTTCCTTATATCCAGGAATAAAAAATTTCAATACAGATTGATCTACTGAGGCGATGAGTTAAATTAGGGTAGTGAAGTTTCCAAATACTGCTGACTGGATTGGGTTTCTAGCAAAGATGTCAAATTCGGATTTTGTACAGGCGATCATGGTGGTATCTCGGGAGCATGAGCTGGTGGCGGCGTGTTGCACACTGCATTTAATCAAAAACATCTCAAGTTTTTTTAGTTTTAGAGGTCTTTTTGGAGCTGGTCTGTTTTTTTACCCTTTCTTTGCTGTAACCTACCAACTAACTTTTGTGCCTTCCGTGACTCGTTTGGCCACGACATCTTTGACTTTGGAACCTTCCTGTTGTGCAGCAATATTGGATATGATGCTTGCACCCGTGGTGAGGGCTTCCGTGCCCAAAGAGTTTTACCCGGATAGGAGGATGGGCTTAACAATTCTGAATAGACTGCC
Source organism: Deroplatys truncata (assembly GCA_030765065.1). NCBI lineage: Eukaryota > Metazoa > Arthropoda > Insecta > Mantodea > Mantidae > Deroplatys > Deroplatys truncata. Next base: position 704,309,938 of record CM060990.1, read on the forward strand.
GAAAAAGCTACCCAAGCCTCTACCTTGCTGTACGTATGGGCTTCCCACGTACTACGGTCCGTTGTACTGACCGAGGCGCCCTCTACTCTGGTTTACATAGTACGCTGTTAGGGGGTCCATAACCAAATGGTAAAAGAGATGTTTGCTGCACTAATTTATTGAAATTTAGTTTGTTTCAAATTCCCAACGGTTATTGTTTACCCACCTAGAAATACCCAATGCTTCTGAGTGGGTCCATTTATTGGTCCTAAACATATGCCATTTACAATAATCTGTGGTGACCAAATTTTCAATTTTGTCTTTGTACCCAAAATTCTCAATATTTGCAATTTCGTAGTTTTGTAATTGAATGTGTGTCCCTTTAAGAAATATGACACTATTTCGCTTTTCAGTTTTCCTGCTTAAATACACCAGATCCGGAATACCACGGAATACCATGAAGCTTTTTTGTTAGCCAATTATTAGCTCTTGTGTATTTTGAGGGCAATTGGTTACGTAGTAGCGGGGGTTGGAACAGGTAATGAACCACCACCTCTTCGGTATCTATGTTTACCGTTGCAAATTCTTTAATGAAAATATTCCTCTCCTGGTTGTAAAAAGCTTGAAATTCAGAGGCGTATTCAGTAGTCATCTGAAACAAGAACATTAAAAGTACCTCTTTTTCAAATGCAACACGGCAATTGTGGGCACATTGCTGCTGCTCAAGCGAGCTAAATCCCCAAACGTATTACCTAAATCAATTGCTACGGTTCAAAAAAGATTAAGTGCTATCTGAACGTAAAATATATTTTCAAACTTGTGATGACTAGTGCACGAGGGAAACTGAGTAATTCTTATGCACCTAACGTAAGAACTACCCAGCAAAATGGGTTCGGTCGGGAAATAAACTGAAAAGAGCTTTTCCTGTCCGATCTAAGAAAAAGAGTTTTCATATCGTAAGTTACTTCTGTGAGCACATTTTGATTAAAAATTTTATAATCATCAAGATTCGGCAGAGAATTTTTATGGTGTCCACAAGGTCGCCTAGACCATAATATATTCTGGTGGAGAAAAATATTTTCGCGTTAAAACGTGTTTCCATTTTACCTTTTACTTTTTTAGTGATCTTTAAATGAATACTGTTAGCTTTTTCACTTGGTTTTTGTGTAATGGAATGTGTTGGTACCCATTCTTTATTAGCGTTTTACAATTCTTTTATCTCTCTCTCATGAGAAATGAGGTAACCCTGCAGCTCCGATAGGAGCAATTCCTGTTGTTCATCGTCCGTTACCTGATTCTTTAGCGAGGCATACAGCTCCTTAAAGCCCTTAAACTCCATTTTTTCAAAACAATTCTACCAGTTATTGTTATGACGACATTTTTGGTCAGTTCTCCGGCTTCGTTAAGTATGTTCTCATCTATGGATTCGTAACCGTAGCTCTGCCAGACCTACAACCCACTTATCTCTCTGAAGATTGACCGGTTGTGCTAAAACGTTACGAAAACTAGCATACAAATTCTCGGGATACAAATAAACTAGAACCGCTCAACACGGTTACGTAAAACTCATCCATGATGCATCGATTCAGCTGTCAAGTCGGGACCACATCCTTTCCAGCGGACAAGATGCTGTGTTCTGCCAATACTCAGCCTCGTTTTTAGTATTTTATCTATTTTGTATAATGTGGATTTGTTAATTTTTACCTGAGTTAGTTCGTAACTGTAAAATTGCCCTTCTATGAGGGTTCCGTTCAGATCATGTAGTTCGTACACGGGTTGCGGCGAAGGTTTTAAAACATTTTCAATTTTGAAAATCTCCGTTGAGACATTTTTTTCCGTAGCCTTTGGCAAATTTCATCTTTGCTTTGCTGATTCTCACGGTTTGTCCTTCGCCGAACTTGATAGGCCTGGGTTAAATGTTATTTCGTTTTCTCTCTAGGGTTTTCCATATTTTAACACGTTTTTCTCATTTACTTCGGTTGGAGTCACTCCTATTGACGAATGGATGGTGCGATTATATGCGCGAACAAATTATTCGAGATCGTCTATATATCTGTATGAGTTCCTGTAAGTGAAATATTTGTATAGACTTGATGGTACGATTAAATCTCTCGACGATGGCGCAGTTCACATCGGGGTTTCTGCAAACTTGATGCTAAATGTCATTCTCTTTTAAAAGCTTCTGAAATTCAGATCCTAAGAATTACTTTCCCCTGTCGGATCTAACTGCGAGGGCAACGGAATCTAAGATGCTTTCAAAGGCCTTTGCGGTTTCCGTACTAGTTTTTGATTTTATGGGTTTTACACGTGTAAATCTGGAAAAACAATCTTCACACGTTAGGAGGTACTGAATTCCATCATTATACTTTTTAATGCCTTTAAAGTCGCCTAAATCGATTTTTCACACATCGTTAACGTTAATCATCGTGTAGTGGTTCCTCTGAAATTTTCTCTTTGCAGGTTTGTGCAAAGTATAGGCATCTTGTTGGAGAAGCAAATCCTCCGTTTTACGCCTATTTCCCGTAAGGGATGAAAATTTCTGCATGGTAGAAAAAGCCGAAGGTTGTTCGGGATCATAAAAATACTTCTTATTCATTGCCAATAATCCGTCCACGCTTTGGACGGAAACAACTCTGCAATTATTTCTTTATAGTTACTACCTCTGTTCGATTTTATCTGATTGAAGGCTTCGTTATTCTGCAATTCTTGGTTAAAAGAAGAATTTTTCTATATTTACTCTTGTCCGAAGAGGGGACTTTCTAGAGATCTACCTCCTTCCTAGTTAGCAATTCCCAGAGATCCCGAGTTCCCTTACAATGCCTATCCTTTATATACAAATCGTTGCCTTCTATACGAATAATGGAATTGCCAATTTTAAAGTTACCGTCCCTATCCTTGTAAATACCAAATACGGTGTGTATTGCCTCAGTAGTGTGTAAATACGGAGCTAAGTAGGGACCTGCTATGTATCCAAAGTTTCTATTTGTAAACTGTTCTACGACTTTTTTCTCGTAGGCCGCTAATGGTAGAGGCCTTACTTGCTCTTCGCAAACACTTCTTCTTCCTTTTCTTCCTCTTCTTTCTGCTTCTCGTAGACCGTTTCTGGAGGGAAGACGAGCCTCTTTTTGACCCGGCGAGGAGGAGAGGAGGTTTGCGGCGGCGGCAAATATGGACGGCGACGAGTCGATTTAAATTCGATCAGTTCCTTGTACATATCCCTTTTTCTCCACTTCTTCTTCTTCTTCTTCTTTAAGGAGTAGGTATCCATGTATCGCTGAAACCAAAAATACTTTTTGCAGTATCTAACGCTGTATTACAGAGGAAAGTCCTGTCAACACGGCCGACATCAGAGGAATAAAAAATCCACCCTTCTGTATTATAAACCTTCTCTTGTTGTTAATCTTTTGGGATCTATCTACCACTGGCCTCAGACTATTTTTGTACCTTCTTAGATTGCGAATTGTGCAGTTGCTGAGATTACAGTTACCGTTTTGAACATTTAGCTTGCATTCGGCAATAGGCAATACTAACTCTTTGTCGGACTTCTACAAAACGGCTTTCCTCAGCTTCAGTTTGGCGCTTTTAAGCACGTGCAGCATGTGATAATTCGACCTTATCCTTTTGCTCATGCTGGTACACTACGGTGGGGAGCTCCGAGAGAAATAATTTGGTCCTAAATCGTTATCTATTATTCGTCTCGTGGCACAGGTCAAATATCATATACCGATGAGGTTTTTCGTGGCATCCAGATTCACCTCAAAGAGCGATTTCCAATTTTCGGGGTATATTTACCTGGATAAATGCGCCACTTGATTCTTACCTCTAACGTTTTTAAACAGCACAATACATTTAGCGTTTAACGATATATCTCTGCAGCACCTACCTTGATGAAACAAATTTTGAGTGATTAAAATTACGCTTATTTTTCTATGACGGCTCCCCTTCGTGAACAAGTCGCACACCTCTCTGGAATATGCAGAGTTTAGAAGGTAATCCAAAATAATTAATTTTGGCTCTCCTTTCTAGTTCTCAAACTCTGGCACACCAATGTGAAATTTTACATGTTTTAACTTTGGCACGGCTGTTTTTTCGCTATAACACCACAATGTTTCTTTATATTTTCTAACAGTGCACAAATTCTTTAAGTTTTTTACTAAATTTATGTAAAATACGGTCTTACCAGAAACCGAACTACCACCAACGATCAGCGTAAAGGGGTACTAAAATTTAAGCACGGGCAGCATAATTTCGTCACAAAATTTTTAGTTTTTCCCTGTCCGTTAACCTGTGCATCACGTAATCTACATCGAAGGGACGATATAGTTCAAACAATCCTAAGGGAATGAGCTCTAACTCTTCATTCGTACAATATTTTAAGCCTCTCTGCCTTCTTATATTTTCCACGTACTTGGATATTGCTCGTTTCACCTCGGAACCCATAATGAGAGGAGGCACTTGTTCAGTCAGGGACAAAAGGGACAAAATCGTTAGAAATTGGTTTTCTCTTGTGGAAACAAATTCTATAGATTTTATCTTCCGGATCGGAGACAACATACCCGCCATGCGATCTTTTGCGTTTCATTTTATTTTGCGTTCTAACTACAATGCTTTGATCCACGATTTCGCCAATAATTAAGTCTTTTATTGAATCAAAATTAACCAGTTGCAGACAGACGTAATTAATGTTATACCTCTCACTTTACAAGAAGTTTTGAAATCTCCATTTTATAATCGTATTTTGTACGCGTAATTTTTTGGGCCTCCGGATGCACATTCTGAAATGTAGGAATCGGGTCCATAGTCCGCGAACACATCCGTCATGTCTCCCAAGTTATCACTGCATTCTACGCTATACTTCTTTCCTTCCCTAACCATAAACAGTGTTGAATCTGTATTCGTGTATAATATGTCTCCGTTTAATGCCTCTAGATAGCTGTATAGCTTAAGCCTTGCACCTGCAGTAACGTAGGCTCCTAATACTTCATTAGTATGCGTCAGTGGAGGAGCTTCAATTTCCTCCGCATATTTCCACGAAAGCCAGACGATCTCGTCGCTCGAGAACATCAAATTCTGCACCTCTATGCCAGGCGTGGTCAAGAACGTAAACAATTCCCGAAGCTCACAATCATTTTCGTGCGCGATCTATTGCTATGTTCTGTGAGCTTTCCCCACTCTCTTCGTACCACTTTACTAATGGACGCAGCATATGGGTCCTCTGATCACTAGGTAGACAAGCTACCCATTACGCCACGGAATGTGGCTATACCTGTAGTTGTCATTCTATGAGCATCGGTTTAATGATAGACACTAACAAACATTAAAGATATGAGAACATTTATGGAAATGCACGCATTTTTTAGAGAAGCTTAATATTCTACTTTGTTGTATAAAATACGCAGAAATCACGACTTTTCTGGACTCATTGCTAGAAGCAGGCCGAGTATAAAGAGAATTTTTTCCAAATTATTAATGTACGAAATAAGAAAAACATGAAATATATAGTTTGTTGTCAAAATATCTTTCACGCCAAACAATACACAATCACAATAGGATTACCGGTTTAAGTTTCTCCATACAGTAATAAGTAAAATACAATAACTAATAGTGATTTCATGTTATTTAGCATAACAAAATCCTTATGTTGAAAGAACAAAGTAAATCGTTGCTTACTTTGACTGGACTTAACGCTAGTAAAATACTCTATAAGTAGCTTTATAACATTTTCTACAAAACCTTTCAATTGTGTATCAATACTGTTTTGAAGGATAAACAAATCCGTCTGATCCCAATATGCAACGAAAGTGTGCTTAGATCGTGACACGTTTGTTAACTTAATGCAGGAAATCTAGTATGTGTTTACCGCTCGTACGGAGTTTTGCGTTTCGGCAGAAGGAGATCCCGCAGGCGGACGCGCCTGTACCTTGTTGTCCCTACTTAAGATCATGTACAAAATCTTACTTTGAAAAAAATGCCGGAAATATCCTTCACCCTCAGCTAAGGTGGTACTGTACCGAGTACACACATTCCGAATGACAAGAATTTGCTTGCTTCTGCTTTAATTCATGTGTGATTAAGGTTTTCTAAGTGTGAGGATTTATTTTGTACATTTGAACTTCTCCACAAATAATGCTCATAGAGTGTTATATCCGAAGAGTGAGAGAGTCATAAAACAGCTCTAATTACTGCATATTGAAACCATTCCACAATTTTAGCCTTGAGTCCTCTGCTCTATGAACAGTAGTGGAATTTTGCTGAAAATCTGAATGACTTCTCTTCTTCCGTCAGCCGAATAAAAAGTGGGGTCAGAATGTGATTTCGGCACATCTCTCCATATACTATCTCGTCACGCAAAATCATATTGATTATGTGTATTGTGGAAGTCCATTATATACTCTGAAACATTACCTTGAACCGTCTAACTTGACAGAGAGTTGAGTATGATAGGTTACGTTTCTTTCCTGTAGGAAATAAAATTTTGTGCAAATACTTTTCTAAATGCCCCCACATACTGCAATTCTGTATACAATGGCACCGTCATTGCTTCCAGCTTTTGCAGTATTGTATGGCAATGTGCCTGTAAGTGCGCCATTTCTTTATCCCCTTACTGCTATATGCCGAAAGTGCAAGTTGGATGCTGTAAGGTGCCTTAATAACAAAACTATAAATCATTTGCACAAAAAATGACATCCGCATTCAAACAAACTAAACACGGAAATTATATTTAAGCCAATATTTGAAATTTGACACCGAATTTAAAAGAGTTTCAATATTACTAAGGTAGTTGAATTATGAAGGATGTGCTCTCGTATATACTTACGTACAGTGTGTGCGTATAACAATATTCCCTTCCGTGTTAAGACAATTCAGTTCAATAGGCTAAATTGCGAAGCGCACTTTTAGGAAAAATAATATTGAATTTCTTATAGAAATAAAATGGAAAAGTATGATTATAACACTATAGATTACAAGCACTAAACAAAAAAGTTTAGAAAAAAGAGACGGTATCGTATCTGGATCATATTGCAAACAGTGACTTGGGGTTTACGGATGTGTCCCCCGGAAAACTGTCTTTTTATCTGTCCTTTGAAGCGTCAATTTGCAACAAACGGTGCTTTGCCAAATTACTTTCCAGAGGTGTGTCTTTTAACTGTGGACTGACCACTTGGGAATATTGCTTTTAGGAAAAAGCTTACCATATTACCACATAACTTGCTTACGGGAATTGATTTGTGTACCATCTCCTTGTACTTACAATTATGAAGTTACCCAAGTGAGTAGATAAAAATAATTCGTCAGATATTGTCACGGACGTGACTGAGGAGTTGCGTATTGTGATTATTATTTTACATTAATTAACATTATTTTATTAACCTGTCACAAGTTTCTGAATTAGTATAAATTCCTATTTTATATTTCTTCATTTTGCATAAGTCTTAGTAAGTTGCTTATATGGCAGTGTCACGATTGCTGTTGAGAGGTGCAAGGATCCACATATGATTTGGAACATTCTTATTTTTGGACACTTTAGGGCTAAATTATATATTCATCTAAATTATGCTATTCTTCTAAATTATACATTTTCTTACGTTTCGCAATATTTCTTAGCGAACGGATGGGCACGGCTAGTCTATGACGGGATTTTAGCCGCTAACCCCTTCCGCTGGGGGAATTCTATGGGGACTCACAACTCATAAACTTCCTGAGTCCTACGTGCCGATTTAAGGGATGTGCATCAGATAGAACGTTCGAGAACATCCTGTTATGATCAATTCCATAGGAAATGACTCGCTTCCTATGGGAAATAATTGGCTATATAAAGAGCTGGGATCTCGGCTTTTGGACTGACTTGTATAGTCTGGTTTTGGTTTGTCTTGACGTGCGTCTAGGTCCCTGAGTTGGACCCCACCACCGGCAACCATCTTGCGGCTCCAGCAATCGTGACGTCTCTGAAAGGTAAGCTCCAATCGGAGTTTGTTTGTTCTTTACCAATTAAATTGGACCATTACTCTAAATGTCGAGTTGTCTCATTACCATCTAGTTAAACCCCCCCCGTCATCACACCTTAGTGAGGTGACAACAGGAAACGATGGTTTGCCCCTTCCCTTGACATCTTAAAGGGCTTTCAATATGCCATTATTTCCTTAGGGGTACGTGTCTTTCTGCAAGCTCTTAGCTGCGCCCTACGAATCACGCGATCCTAAGAAAGTCCTAAGCCTGCGCATCTCCAGGGCGTCGGCAGACCATATTTGGTAATGGCTGCCTAGGTATTAGAATAAACCCTCCTAGGGTATTACACGCTATATCAGTAAACGCTTAAGCTCTGCTCGAGGGACTTCAGAGGCTTCAAGACTGTAGCTTGGCCGGGGCCACTATTGCCCATGTTGGCGCGCTGGTGGATGGCCTCTCATCCAAGAACTTCATTCGGTTCAACTAGCAACTTGTTACAATTGCGTTGGTAATTGACTACTCCTCATGTACAACGAGACATCTCCTAAGATAAGAGAGCTGTTGATGATAATGTGTACTGTGCTCCCCCTTCTGCAAACCCAAGACTAACTTCCAAATAGAGTAGATCGCTCCAGTCAAGTTGTTGTCATTTCTCTACCAAATATACAATTCCCAAGCAACAACCCGAGTAGCTCGCTCGCTGTTGCAACACATATTTATGTATGCGACGTATTTGTGGATGCGCCGGCCTCTCGAGTTTTTGTTTTGAGAGGCGCGGTTCGATCCCACACCTCTCTGATAAATTCGCTACACTAGTCTAGTATTTATGTATATTGGTTAAGGTGCCGGCTTTTTAAACATGATTTAATTGAAAACTAAGGTTTGATCCCGTGCCTCTATCTTCATCCATTCTTAGTACATTATGAACTGGTTCTTACTGTAATTTAAAAATTATGGCATGGTTTCGCTTTAAATTTCCGTTTTGGTGGACACTATTCGGTTCTTGTATTGTTTTGAAAACCAGGGTATGGTTCGATTCCATATATCTCTCTCTCTCTCTTAAAGTCGCTTTAATAGTTTTGTATTTATGACTATGGTGAAAGCCAGGCTTTCCCAATTTTTTTATTTGATATATGGGTTCCCATTCGGGTGATATTCCTGCTAGGATGGGCAATTATCCCCCCGCACCGCCCTCACCCTCGAGTTAAGGTTATCCCGACAGTTTTACCCCTTTGACTACGGCAGCCACTGCCGCCAACCCCCCTGTTTCGGAGCATTTGCCCCAAAGTCAAACGTTACATCGCCAGAGCCCTTAGAAACACTATGTGTTACCACATTTAAGAACAGACCATACGCTCACTTACAATCGAAGAGAAATGAATACACACATAAAGGTAAACAACATTGCTGCTATTTGTTATCGGCAGATAAAGAAGACAGATTTGGAGCATCTTCTTTCGGCAGAAAAAAGCTTAGAAGCTAAACATGACGAACTGCGTATCAACTTTAGGAAGTTAACGCGTAAAATTGAGCATTTAAATAACTCATAAGAAATGCCCTGAACAAACACACGCATTAAGTGGTATGGCAGAAGAACATCTTCTTAGTTGTTTAATTTAAGTGTTTGAATAACATATATCAATAAGCCAACACAAAAAAGTGAGTTCTCCTTTCTTTAGCTGTTTATTGTACTATAAAAGGTATTCCCCCCGTGCAGTTTAGTATTGAGCTTTAGTTCATAGCTTTTAGGAATTGGCTACTCCTTATATTTTTATGTTACTTTAAATTCTACGGCGTGAATTGTTGCCTTACTATGTCAAAGATCTTGATCTTTAATTACACCGAAATAGCGGAATATTATACGACCCGCTGAATTGTGTTATTTTGAATTTGTGTCATTTCGGGACAACCATTGATACAATTAAAGGAATTTTATGCTTCATTGTTTGATACACACAAACATAAGTTCTTAATTTTTTTATATCTTCCACTTTGTGTACTAAACTCATTTTTTTAACATTGGTTTTTTTTTCGATCGTGTTAATATTTTTAAATTATACACGGATTTACAGCACTTTTTCTTCTTCCCGAAACATTCACCTGAAATGTATTGTTCTGTGACCTATTTATGTTTTGGCGATGATGTTGCAGTCTGATTAATAACAATTCCATATTCATGCAACAGATACTACGCTGTGTGATGTCTATTTTATATTGTTTTACCATCTACTTTTCCCCATCAGAATGTTGATTTTATTTTACTCTTATAAATTAAAAGATTTTGTATAATTTTGATTAAATGCTCATGCATCTCAATATTAAGCTGCGTTTTTCTTATTAGTTTGTGTTTCTTATGGTACTTACATTTAAATGACTTTCTTGTTGGTTGCTGGTCCATACACTGTCTTCTCAGGCATTGGCTGACAGAACAGGTACCTGGCTCCCAGGAACAAGTTATCAGCTTCACTGGCTATGTTTATATATTCATTCATCTGAGTTATCTTATATGGTTTCCTGGCCTAGTGCCCAAATTGTCTTGTATTTCTAGTTACTTTGTATGATTTCTCCCTGATTATTGCCTATGCTTTCTATTTCCTATAAGGTGATATGTATTTTTGGGTTACGTGAAATAATTATTGTATAGGTTTTGTGGTATACCTTTTTATTAATTTACTTTTCTTCCTGCATACACTTACACACACATACACACCGACACACATCTAGGGATACCACGGGTTCTATGCCACATCATTCATCGTTCCCCTGGCACTAGGAGCATCACTAGAGCTCACCTCGTTTCTTCGGCCAACCCCCATGCCTCCTGTCTTTGGAGAGTACGCCGATCCTCGTCCACTCCTCTCGGACGCGTGGCTGCCTGATAGGGCGGCGCATGTAAAGGGCGCCCCCGCCTCCGCAGCCGCTGCAGAACGTCCTCCTGTAAGTTATTATGTTCCTTTTTAGCGACTAATATTTACTATGATTGTGTTTTTTTTCACATTTAATATTTCCGTAATTGTTAGTTTTAAGTTTTCCCCCTTGTACTTAATGCGAAAATGCTTGTTTTATTGGTGAGTATCTTTGGATTGCATCTGCATATTACTTCCCTGAATATCATTTGTTTCTTTTTCTTATATGTATAAGTAATTTAGTTTTGATTTTATGATTGTAAAACTAACCATAACTACACTGTAGATTTCTTTGAGGTCGGCTAGGGTGTTGATCACTGCCTGTCGGGCGGGGGCGAAACAGAGAGCAGGACCACTAGATTTGAGATCAAAGGACTGTGCGCCCTGTTCACCGGAGAAAACATAAAGCAGGAAGTGGCATACCAAAAGTTTGAGGCCATTAGAGCAGTGCAAATGTACTCTAGGAATAGGAGTAGGTACCCCCTCCCGATGTTCCTAGTCGAACTGAAGGACACCACTCAGAATAGGAAGATCCTCGGCCTCAAATACTTCGCCCACTTTAGAGTTAGGATAGAAGAGTACAGAACCGCTCCAGACTAAAGCAATGTAAGCGTTGCCAACAGCTGTGGCACACACAGCAAGAATGTGAGGCCCCAATAGAGGATTGCGCCAAATGTACAGGCCCCATCCCTCCTACAGCTGCAAAGCACCCATAGTGGAACGCAAATACGCCCTCTGTGGTAAGAAGGGTTATGGTGCAACATGGAGCGGTTCCACCAAGCACCTAACCGCACTAAAGAAAGCAAGGCCAAGTGTACAGCCTGGAAACCCCAAATCTAGAAACACAGAACATCAGAGTTCCTCCCAGGCTGGCCCGTCAAACGCAGAAGGGCAATGGTACATACAGGACCGCCGCGGTAGAACACAACCAGCTTCAGGCGACCACCCAGTAAAGCATAACACAGACAGAAACCAACACCACCAAAACCACAAACACAGACACAGCAGATACCCCAACACCTCCAGGAATCGAGGATATTGATTCCAGAGTCGCTAATCAACCGCGAAGCATTTTAACATGGCCTTGCACTGGCAGACTTCCTCACTAAGTTAGGACTCCCAGTCATAGACATAGGCTGGAACGTTTTCCGGACCCACGCCAAATGGCTTCTGGAGAAGTTAGCTGCACGAAACTGCGACCCAGTTTACACCTTTAAATATGTCACAAGGTTCGTAGGAATACCTTCACAATTCAGCTATGACTAACGCCCCTTCAGTAAATGTAGTATACTGGAATTGCAACAACCTCCGACGCAAGCCTAAGGAACTAACGGAATTCTTACAAATTAACTTAATAGAAATAACGCTTCTCAATGAAACACATTTAGGGCCGATAGACCGTTTCCCAATTCCGGGATACGCGGTATATAGAAACGACAGAAACAGAAGAGATGGCGGCACCGCCATCGTCATACAAACATCTATGTAACAAAATCAAGTCTTTACACCACCCTTAACTAGAATAGAAGCAACTGCGGTCAGAGTAAAACTACACAATGCGAATGTTGCGTTTATTGCTGCATATAACCCTCCTGCGGACATTGACATAGATGACATTAATATACTAATGCAAACGGCAGAAAAGGTGGTAGTGGCAGGGACCTTAATGCGAAACACTTTCTTTGGAATTGCGAGACGGCAAACACAGCTGGTAATAAACTCCTTGCGTACATTAACGCCACAAATATACTTCTAGCTGCACTGGAAGAACGACGTTCATACCGCGAATAGCAAACCACAAATCGGACATATTGGATATTGCAGTATTCAAAACATGCCATACAATACCAACACGCACGTGATTAACGACTTAACTTCGGATCACCTCCCAGTGCTACTGCAAATTGAAGCACCAATCACATTTCAACGTGAAACTACAAGACCCAATTACGAACAGATTGGGCAGCCTTTGAAAATACACTAGAAACCACAATTAGAGATCACACAATTGAAACACACAACACACACGACGAGGCTATAAACAACCTAGTAATAACAATTAAACAAGCAAACGAACAACACGTTCCCATTAGATACCCTACTTCAACTCGCATACGATTCCCTCGCGACACAAGACTAATAATGCAAGAACGAAATAGCGCCAGACGAAAATAGCAAGGATGGCGAAACTTAATCCATCGCAACGAATACACAGAACTAAGCAACCAAGCTAGCGAACGCATTCGGGAAGTTACTCGAAATCAGTGGAACGAGACACTAAGCAACATCGACCCACATAGTCATACTATCTGGAAAATAGCTAAAAATCTTTCACGGACAAACACACACATGCCCCTCCCCTCCACACCACCAACGCATAGCCAAAACTCCCCGAGACAAGGCCGAAGCTTTCGCAGATGCCTTCAAGGAAACCTTTAAGTCGAATGCCTTTCGAACAGATCCCGAATTTGAAACTGAAACGGAAGCAATAACAGAAAGTATAGGTGGGGTGCAGACACACAATAAAACGCGCAGAACAAAGGCGGGCTAAATGAAATGGATTATTAAGCAACTACCCACTAGAAAACCCCAGAGCCGGACGAAGTTCCTAATATAGTGCACAAGCATCTGCAGCCCAAAGCGCTAAGATTACTAGCAACCATATATGACTACACAATCGAAAAAGGCCGATTCCATCCACAGTGAAAAGAAGCCAGAATACATCTCTTCCCTAAACCGCGAAAAAGTCAATCGCATCCAGAGAATTACAGGCCAAACACTAAACACCTTGAACAAAGTACTCGAGAAAGTCATATTAAAACGCATCACCACGCACATAATACGCAACAACAACTTCATCAACGAAACATTTTGATTCAGAGCACAAAATTCGACAACACTACAACTCCTCCGAATGACAGAATCCATAACCAAAGGGTTAAAAAATCGATCTACAGGCGCCATTTCCTTAGATATAGAACGAGCCTTTGATCGGGTGTGGCATGCTGGTCTACTCAGAAAACTAATGTCGTTAGGTTTCACGGACTCAATATTAGCTATTATAAAAGACTACCTAACGAACAGGTCGTTCCGCACAACATTCGACAATGAAGTCTCAACAATACGACCAATCAGTGCAGGGGTCCCACAAAGGAGTCTAATAGGACCCATTCTCTTCAATATTTATATTAATGACGTACCAAAGACCCCAAGAGTAGGCAGATACCTATATGCCGACGACACAGCTCTAGCCACACAATCAATCATGCCAAGAATAATCCATACTAGGCTGCAAAGCGCCCTAATTGACCTAGACCCGTGACTCATTAAATGACGAATAAAGGTAAACACTAGAAAGAGCCAAGCTATAATATTCACCAAGCGAATTAAGCACCGGCACAATAAACTTGGCCTTCAGCCACCAACATTCAGGCAGGAGCCAATAGACTGGAAAAACAGTCACGTACCTAAGGGTAACAATGGACCATGGGCGTACATGGAGACAGCATGTCAACACAGTCAGAGCCAACGCGAATGCGCAACTAAACACACTCTACCCTATAATTAATACTAATAGCACACTAAAGCTAGAGATCGGAACTACACTGTACAAAACACCAATCAGACCCATCCTAACATACGCTGCACCCGTATGGGGACATGCTGCCAAAACGCATATTAAAAGGCTTCAAACAAAGCAAAACAGGGTACTACGTATTATTGCAGACTGCCAGAAGTGGCCCCAGTATTCCAACTACATGCAGAACTGAAAATACACTCCATAGAGGAATTCATTAAAAGACTCAGCTTCAACTTGCACGAGAAAAAGAATAAAAATCACAACAAACTAATACAGGCACTAGGCGACCACGACATAACTCACGACAAGCACCCAAGGACACTCACTATTTGAGAGAACCATACGTCTCGGGGAGCCGGCAATTGACATGCAGCAATACCTACACAATTTAGTTGATAACCCCGACGTTATACATAACTGAACTCTGAACAGGACACACACACACACACACATTAATACATTCCACTACCTACAACAGCTCTCAAGTCCTTGCACTTACTCACAAGCCAAGGCGGACCCGGGGACGGGGGCCCCCACGCAAAGTGGTATCGGCAAGCACCTGCATTTTCAGACAGGCAGCCCGCCGGATGCGCACTCTATGTGACCCAGCTTACAAAAAGGACACGCTCAATGAATTATATTAATGACAACCCCGGCCAGGGAGAAACAACAATTATTAAATTTCAACAATACTACCTAATACATAAAAGTCATCACAAGACGACGCCACATGGCGGAAAACTACATTACACGACAATGCCCCCACAGAGCATTAATTAAAATGTTTAGAATGTACATGGTATAACGTATCATCTCATATAACAATGTCATGCAGTATACATGCATGTATGTATGTATGTATGTATGTATGTATGTATGTATGTATGTATGTATGTATGTATCCCTTTACAGCATAAGCTTGATATAGAGACGCAGCCGCCGGCTCAACCAACCACTGACTCGCATACAAGACCAATACTTGTGATGCACGACAGAGCTGCTACTAGAAGACGCAGCGCTTCGACGTGAATGAGGCACACCTATTACTAGAATAAGCATACTACTCCTGGAATATCCTCACACAATTCACGAAATCCAACAACAATCCTCTCCTGGATTCCGCTGGGGGGCAGGCTGGGCCTAGGTTAAGCCTGTCTCCCAACTCCCAAAAACTAACTCCACTGGTTACCGCACTGCGAGCCAGTTTATATTCTCTCCATGGAACGCGCGGTTGCTTCAGGCGGTACCGCAGCAAACACGTTGTTTTCCACTCCGGTGAAGGAGTTTTTAGTGCGTATGCCAATTCATTGGTGAGTCTCACACTTCCAATTCCGACTCCCATCGGGGCTGGGATTAGTGATTAAATCATTTTCACCTCCACTCGAAAGAAAGGCGGTCCTATTCTTCTTCGGAGATGGTTAAGAGAAGGACTCGCCGAGCAGCCGCTGAAGAATTCGCCGCCGAACCTTTGGCACCCGTTGAAGGGGCCGTCACTACGCGGTCCACCGAAGAAGCTATTCCAGGCCTCGCCGCTGCTGATTCGCCGCCGCTCCAGTGGCATCTGCTGGGAGCGCTACCTCAACGCCGCCGGTGGAGGGCCTACTTGGGAAACGGCCACTGCTTCGACCCGACACCAACAGCAACATTTCTCTTGCCCAGTCAACACTCCACCTCACGTTGCGCCGCAGCAGACTACTCCACCAGCCTCACACCACATCATTACAGCTCAACAACTCATGCAGCAGCCAGTACCGCCGCCTACTTTACCACCGCCGCTGCCATCGCGATGCAGCGCGGTGAACTTTGGAGTACCCCGGTATCTTCCTTCAAGATTCGTCTTCACCGCCGCTCAACACCGGTGGCCTTCAACTTTGAAGGCCACCAGAATCATCACGTCCCGGGAACCTACAACGCTGGTTCACCTGGTATTTGCTGATCCGGACGACCGTGAGGCTGCTTTAAGGTCCGACCTGCCCTTGTTAGGACAGGTTGTTTATGTTGAGGCTAGCCGAGCGGAAGGCCACCAGCCATGCCGCCGCTGCTGCTTCTATGGGCACTAGACTACAACCTGCGCTGCACCTCCGAGGTGCCATTACTGTGGTGCACCAACGCGACATCGCAGTGCACCAACAACGACCTCCGCCGACGCCGCCGCTACTGCGCTTCCTGCAACGGCCACGGCCACTTCGCCGGGCAGGCTTAGTGCATCTTGTACCCAAGAAGCCATCACCGGACACCACCTTCACCTGTGCACACAACTCCAGCTCCTCCGACGTTTGCACCACCTCCAGCTCGGGCCTCCACACACAACACCCTGTGAGATGCGATGCAGGATCTCTACGCGGAGGTCCTCAACATAGGATCCCACGTCTCACTACAGGAAGAAAAGATCTCATCTCTAACCATCGCAGTCAATTCCACCACCACAGATCGTCATCTCCGCTGACTCGCCGCCATAGACGCAGGACCCAGGATCTCCACCCCATCACCGCCGCCTTCTCCGCTGCCCTCAGAAACTTCACCACCAGCTGCCTGCAGCGATTGGACAACGCAGACACAACTCTCAGTGACCTGAGCCAAATCATCGCCAGCCTGCCTCAGTACTCACCCCTGCCTACTCCAACAGATCACCTGGAAGACCTCAGGGGCAATTTGACATCTCTAATCGACCTAGTGAAAGTTCTGACCACGACGACGGCCGAGTGAACTCCGCTACTCGCGGACCTGAGGAATGGTCAGGAATATCTACGACTTCACGTGCTTACGCAACAAAGCCACTGGACATATGAGAGCAGATATCACCGTCACACCTGAGCGCACTTCTCGAGGGGCGCTCAATGATGCAATAAAGACAACCACGCCACAATCCCTTCCAAATCCTTTCCACAAAGCTCCCCGTGTGTGGCGACCAGAGCCTTGATCATGGTCGTCGCCCGGCCATTTCCTTACTCCGCTGTCAGTGCAATAAGCTGGCAGCTATGCTACCGCGTACTAACGGGGTGCAACAGCGGAACCCCAATACCGCTCCTAACTTCTCCTTTCTACTCCACGCCTAATCCATTCCTATTCCCGAACCCCCCCCCAAAAAAAAGCGGACATGAGCCTCTCTTCGCTTGCGGTGATCGACGATGGTAATGTTTCTTCATAGGATCGCAGGCGACCCCAAATTTCCGCGTCACATCTCGGTCTCTATGTGTCCCGTTATTTGTTCAATGGCCGCTTGGTACGCGCGTAGTTCTCGGTTGACCGGATCCATTATGCCTCTTCTAAAAATTTCTAATCCCTTTATTCACTTTTCGTCTTTATATGCATAATACATAGGATATCCGACGAAGATGGCGCTTATTCAACCACGATGTAACCTTCACAGGATTAAAACATCTGTCTTTTCTGCATTTGTGTAACCGGTAAACGCGTCCGTATGCATGAAATACTGCCCTTGTTTCTTTTTTTTTAATTTTTCCTGCTTATGCTTTGTAAGTTTTCTTATGTTTCAAATATTTTAAATTATTTTGTTTCTTTATTTTTAACTGACCACTATTATATAATTTCGACGACTGCTTATTATATTTATTTGTATATGGGTAAACGGCCGTTTATATGCTTTTCTTTTGCCGTATATATAATTCCTTTTTGTTTTCACAATAAACCGTATCTTCACGGCCCTGTTTTGTTACACTTATGTGTTTTAGTAACATCCTTTGTTATGGTACACAATCCCCTCATGGACGTATAATAAACTGCATGATGCCATTCCAATTCGCGGGCAGACTATTTCTGCCATCGTATTCCTGACCGTTACGTTCTAAAATCTCCAGTGCTGATGCATGCGACATAAAAATCTTGAAATCTTCGTTCATGCAAGGCTTCATGAGTTAGGGAATTAGTGGCAGTTAGTAGCTATCACTACAGTTTACAACAACTTTAATTTATATATATCCGATAGATACTCATCAAATTCTGAATTAATTATATTTGTCATACTTATCTGGTTTTTATTTGGATACGTCTACCCAAAGTTTTTTTTATATGACAGGAATACTTAACTTTTCCTCGCTAAGGAATATGCTATTTGATTACGTGAGCACCTTGCGAGATATTGTACTATTTATTTATATGGCATTTGTGCAATACCTTTTAATGTCTTCATTTATATTGTATTTCATACATCGGATATCAATCGATATAACGATTGATTTTATTTACACATTTATATTATTTACTGTTATACACTATACTGGGATTTTCCTTAGCTTTAAGCTTTGGAATTTTCCTCGTTTGTGGGTTTTAACCGCATCCTGTGTGTTCTCCGTGAATACGTAACACTTTCGGCTAATCTTGTCTTATAGTATGGCCGTAGAAAATGCTTATAAAATCAAAAGGAAAGCGAATAAATTACCTTAGGAGTGAGTTTAGAACATGATGTGGTCTCTTCTATATCTGGTGCCCAACTGTCCACCCGTTTTAGGTGGTTTACTTATATAGGCAAATCGCGTCAGGAACACACCAAACGTAGCCATTTTTTCGATAAATGACATGCAAAGTGGGTACTGCCAACCTAAATAAAAAGTGAAATGCACTAAATACGCGATGTGCTGTTGTTTCTGCGAACGTGAATGATTCGAGTTTTAGACGCGCAGATCCCTCGGCTACGCTCTGTCGTAGCTTCGCATCGGCCGCAACTTGCTACACTCCTCTCCTAAAAAACATCCCTCGGCTACGCTTTGAGGCTGAGGGCCCTCAATCTCTCGGCTACGCCTTGAGGCTGAGTATCTTACCGGCTTCGGTGGTATTATTCATATGTTGGCAGCATTACGTTAGAGCAAGCGTATGACACAGAGTGACATCTGTTTGACTTACGACACATCTTTTTCATCGCTGTGGGGCATACTGTAAGAGGAGATTATAGACAGTTTCTACTCTTTTGTTCTTTAATACCATTTTCCTTATACCTACATTATTAGTTTTTATGTAATTAAATTGATTTAACTGTTTTTGACAATTGATTTCATTAATTTTTAACCTCCATTAATTGAATTTATTTTATAATATGAATGAGTATTTGACGTATCTGACTTCTGCGTTCTTTCTTGTTGTACATTGACTGTACCTTTTCAATTGTGTTAGTCCTTCACAACTTTTCAATTATTTTTATTTTATTTTACCACTTGGATGATGCTACTTATAAACATTTTTGTTGTGAAGTATTTTCTTGTGTATTTTGTTTTCTCTTTACTTTATACTAATTTGGTCCTTTTATGCCTATTGCATTTCAATTCGGGTTTTGCTGCTGTTCTTTTGTATTGTTTTTGCAAAAATATTATACTCTTATTTTAATTGGGGCTGCACTTGCATGTGTGGTATTATTTGCATTTATTTCGTATTTCTATGTAATGGGGAATGCACTTAATTTCCGTAACGTTAATCGTTGCTGTATACTTTTAGTAATCTGTTTTACTGTTCTTCCGTACTGATAGTTATACCCTGGAGCAATCTTGATTAACATTTTAATGTCTATTTTCATATGCGCTCTTGTGTCACGTTCTTGCTTTAATCTTTATATTGATCTTTTATATTCTGTTTAGCTTTATTTAGCTACTTGATATGCGTGCTCTCCTGTTTTGCCCATTAGGAAAAGTACAGTTTATTACTATTTATGAAAAAACTCTGCTTGCTTTGTGCTCTTACAGAAGACTTACTGCTTTCGTTTGAGTTATGATTTCAGGTATATACTTGTTTTTGATATGTCGCAACTGGCTAGTTTGATTGCTTAATCACATAAGCATACCGGTTGTCTTTCATTTACTTCGTACTGAGGGACTATCTATTGGACGTACTCTCTCACTCCTATTCGACACGAACTGAAGTCCACATCTTGTTTTTTTTCAGGTAATGTCACTCTTTTTATATAGATTTGTGAGATTTCAATTGTTCTGCAGTGACATGTTCGCACTGTTATCTTTATTATAATATGTATCACTTTATTCTTCTACTCCTTGTATAAGAGTAGCTGCTTCTTTATGTGGATCTATAGTGCTATTGCAAACCGAGCGTCATCTCTTTGTTTGACATGTGATTTAATACATAGGGATTGTCAGAGTTAGACGCCGTAATCGTTTTATTTTCAGAGGGTACGCCGTGAGTCCCCCCCGATTGTAGGGTTGATTAATATGTTTAAAATGATTATTGTTTACGTGGCTAAACCACGAGGTCCCATGAAAAGATAATTCGTGTTGAGAATATTTTTGATTAAGGTCATATTACGATTATTTCTTTTTTTGAGTAAGCCGCAGGGTCTCAGGAAATAGTAATCACGTAGATATATTGTTGAAGTGTAATGACCTCTGACCAATTTATGATAACGATGGAAGCGTTAGATGGCATATGGATTCCCCTGTGATAGTGGTGTTATGTAGCTTTTTCATTCTGACAACCCCTAGCCTATTACTTTATTAGTTGGACCCATTACCAAATTACTATTTGAAGTGATAGTTAAGGAAGACTTTTTCTGTTTTGTTTAAACATTAGATGTTACGGACGTTTTGTATCAGCATTGTTTCAATGCACATTGTTGGGTATACGTACATTCTGTAACAAAATCTTTCATGAATGTTGTTTCAAGTGCTCCTATGTTTTTGTAATTGTTTTCTGGTACATGTGCTTGTTTAATGCTACAATGCGTCTTTTTGGAGACTCGTTCTTTTAAGTATTTGTATTCCCATACCCTATAGGATTGCGCATGCTATTTTTGTCTTGAGGTCGATGCCTCTCGGTTTATCTCTTGTTGAATAATTGTGATTTCTAGTACCTTACGATTGGCATGATTTAGATTTTCTTTATTTGTGATAATTGTGTTCTTTTTCTTTTTTACCCCAGTACACCTTTAATTTTGCAATTATTGGCTGGACAGCCTTTCAGATTACTTTACGATGTTAACATTGACTTTATTTGGTACATTGCTTGCTACCACTTTAAAAAATCCTTTTCTTTAATTCTATGAATTGTAGGAATTTAATTTTATGTTTTCCTAATTTCACTTACTATTCTATGCATCTTCCTTTGTTGATGAGGGAGCATCACTTTTTAAATTGCATTATTACTTACTTTCATGTTTCTGTATGTTTTATACTTTATTTGGTATCATTTATCTTTTAAGTAATTCACTTAATGGGACATCTGTGTAACAGACAATATCTGTCATGCTATGCGCTGGTGTGGTACATCTCCGCCAATCTCTTTTTACCTTCCATTAATGTTTACTTGAACTTTTCAAAATTGCATTTAACTAACGTTTTAGTTACTATGATGTTTCACTCTACATTTCTCTTCTGTTGCAAGATTACAGGTATCTTTTGGCTTTTAGAGTATATACCTACATGTTACTTTTCTTTACGCTATACTTGTAGCACCTTTAATTGTCTTACCTTTCCTTTCCAGGTTTAATTATTTCCCTGTATGCCCAAACAGGTATTTTTCTGGCCTATCTTAAGTTTTCTGGTACTTTGTTTCCCTTTCCTCGTGTTACTTTTGTTAATTCCGTCTCTACTTTCCTTCCTGATATATTCTTATTTGTCCTTCCTTGTTCTACTTTATATTCTTTTCCTAATTCCTTGTTTTGTGTTCCTTTTTTGTGAACTTCACGTTCTCCACCTGTATCACGGGACACTCGAAGATCTTGGCAGCATCTCGTCACTATGTACCACCTTCGAGCTTATGCTTCCTCTGAGATGGACATTGCATTTCCATTTCCCCAGAGAGCTCTTGGGTGCTTATTTGCCACTTCTGTACCATGTTCGCAGCCTTCATGTTTTTTTTTCCGCCGGTGATGACTGGACGTAGCGAGATGACGCATGTGATAGGTGCGCTAATCTCGCCTAGATAACTGGCTGCGTAACAAGGATTTTTCATGAGCTGTGTCCGAAATGTATAAACTTGTGTGTTTACCTTATTCGTCGATATGTGTTATGTGTGCCCTAAAACGACAAACATTTCTGTGATGGTGTTTCTTGGAGTCTGTGATTGATGGAACTGAACATGTTGAGCTACAACGGAACTTTTGTTTCCTCTTTCCTTTGTAGATTTTCCCTTTCGGGTCCTGTTGGTTCCTTTTCCTTATTTCTTTTTCAGGTGCTACACGTTTAGCTATAATTCTTTTTAGTACACAGGGCCGAACTTCACTACTGTCATTGCTTTTAGGAATCTGGACCTCGTAAGTATGCATGGTTGCCTATGTGCCCTGCTTTTAGCCTTGTATTTCTAACTGTTATTGTATTTTCTTTGTCTATGATTGTATATTGTGATGATGGCCTCCCCCTTATTTTTATTTTTACACACAAGAACATTGGTTCCCACTTCGCTCTCTTTCCTTTGTTTTAGTTGGCGCCAAGCGTCGCCATTTCTTGCGTTGCAGGATATGTCACGAACGTGACTGAGGAAATGCGTATTGTTATTATTATTTTATATTAATTAACATCATTTTATTAACCTGTCACAAGCTTCTGAATTAGTATAGACTCATATTTTATATTTCTTCATTTTGCTTAAGTCTTAGTAAGTTGTTTATATGACAGGAAACAGTGGTTTGCCACTTCCCCTGACATTTCAAAGCGATTTCAATATGCCATCACTTCCTTAGGGGTACGTGTCTTTCTGCAAGCTCTTAGCTGCACCCTACGAATCACGCGTTCCTAGGAAAGTCCAAAGTCTGCGCATTTCCAGGGCGTCAGCACACCATATATGGTAATAGCTGCCACGGTATTAGAATGAACCCCCCTAGGGTATTCCACGCTATATAAGTAAACGCTGGAGCTCTGCTCGCTGGACTTCAGAGACTTCAAGACTGTAGCTTGGCCGGGGCTGGTATGGCCCATGTTGGCGCGCTGGTGGATGGCCTCGCATCCAAGAACTTCATTCGGTTCAACTAGCAACTTGTTATAATTGCGTTGGTAATTGACTACTCCTCATGCACAACGAGACATCTCCGAAGATAAGAGAACTTAATGATAATGTGTACTGTGCCCCCCTTCTGTAAACCCAATTGCATAACCCAAGACTAACTTCCAAATAGAGTAGATCGCTCCAGTCAAGTTCTTGTCATTGCTCTACAAAATATACAATTCCCGATCAACAACCCGAGTAGCTCGCTCCCTGTTGCAACACTTATTTAAGTATGCGACAATATGTAGAGAAAACGTTTAAAATATCTTCGGTGTCTAAGGTCTTATTTAGGTATGTGTAACGATTGTTACGTTTGGAAAGGTAGAATCAGACGGTGAAATACCGTTCTACACACAACTTGTGTGGTAGAATAATAATTAATTACTAAAAATCATGATATTTGTAACAATTCATCACAGCAACTCAGGGAAGATATAGTCTTTAAACCTATAAAAGAGGTATTTATGAATTGTTTGTGTACAATTTATGCTTGTGTGTGCATTAATTTCGCTTTCGAACTTAGACATAACAGGATCCACGTCAGAATGGATGAACTCGAATGAAACTGTGTATTATGGGATACCTGAATTTCGGTTCCATCTGCATCCTAAACAAATGCTCGAAAAATTATATTAGGGTTTGCAGGAAGCTCTTATTCGACATTTTCATATTATGAATTAGAATTAATAAATAAAGTATCAAAAAATTACTGAAACGCAAATACGTGGAACCTTTTTCTGGTTTATTTTTAAGGCGGAGTTCGCGAGTTTCAGAACATATATTTGTGGCGAAATAACCTCAATATCGCTGTCTTGGTACCATACTTCCTCTTTCCACCAATAGACAAGTGATAGAGAAAATAAAACGAATAACTTTGTAACCACGACGATTCCCTATTGGATTTGTGTTACATATATCTTTTGTCCCACAACATGCATATTTTGTGACTCCTGCGTTATACGAAATTCTAAGAACGAGCCGTATACCCAATGCTTCTTCTGTAACATCCCCTTCACGTATGCAGTTATTCTGAAAAGAAGTCAATTCCGATTTATTACACCCATATTTTTATTGAAACCAATATAAATTAATACTATTATTCGACTTAAAAATTCTCAGATGATAATTCTATTAATAAAAAATTGATGTGATGCATTCACATGACCTTCTCCGCCCTCTATAACTTATTAGTGAGCATACAAATTATTGCTACTAAAGTTTATTTTCATACCTACTTCATTTTAATCCAGATAAATCGTTTCGGAAATAGCTGTATTACACATTTGGTTATACTTGCAAAGGAAACAGCGGTAGACAAATGTTTAAGAACCGGACGCTATATGCTACTTTTAAATTGTACTTTCCGTGCAATCGCGAGAAACAACTAAAAATCGACAGGTGTTGAAAAGAATGGCTAAGTACTGAACAATTCGAACAATTAATGACGGATATCTCGGAAATGTCTGATGCCACACAAAGTTATTTGAAATAAATTGTGTGTTTTAAATAGGTGTACATTTTTTGAGCAGTGCGTTTTAGCCTATCGCCTAACGTTTACCAGTTATACAAGATTATACAAAATTCCTTCCGAATGAAGAGGACTTCACAGGCTATTTCCAGATAATTCAAGATATGCATTTTATTTGTTATGTAAATACATATCTTTAATCCATAGCATTTTAATCAAAATCTTTAGTCACATTTTAGGAAATTAAACATGTCCAACAAAGTTCCACATAAGCAGAGGATCTTTTTTAAAAATATTTTTGTCGCATCTTTGGAAGGTACTGAACCTAAATACCAGGTTTGGTATTTATCCGACTTTTTTGCATACATTTTTGAGTTATACTGTTTTCTGTTTCTTTTCTATTTTTCAATGTTCCTCTGTTTTTCCGGTTTATGAGTACCGTGTTCTGTCTGGTTTACTTTACCGTTTATTACCGCAATTACTGTTACACATACACAACACAGACATCTACAAACATAAACACCCATAACCATGGCGGACTAGAACCAGCAACCATCAGCCTGGCGGAGCGCCGCTATTCACACACATACTCATGCGCGCGCGCGCGCACACACACACACACACACACACACACACACACGGAGTTTTAAAAGAAGTATTTTTTGGATTCAGGGGCCCTCAAAACATATTTGCGGTGAAATCTGTGCATGGAAATTTTAGGTGGAATACAATACTTCCCCTCATACTATAGGCAGTAGAGATAGCAAAAATATGAAAGCTTAAAAAATATTTTTTCATGTAGCCCATGTCACACAAGTATTACTAAGATATTTCGTTTTATTTTGTTATTAATATATATTCCAATACTTCCCTTAACCATAAGTAGCGTCCCGTGTTCTTAGTTTGTGTTCTACGATAATCCTTAGAGGCACTACATAACCTTGAACAGGTGAGAAGTTGTACGCTGTGCTGTGCTCAGTTGTCGCTGCTTATCATCTTCTAAATGAGGCACTTGTATCTCAAGAAAAGATACGTGGGTTTGCAGAAACCTGCAGCTAGACTGGACCACCGCCCATTTGTTTCAAGTAGCCACACCTTCACAATGCATTATCTTAACAAAAAACTGGACTTTCAGCGAATATGCTATTACGTAGCTTTTAGCCTGACTGCTGAAAATAAACATGTTAATGACCGAAGTATTTCGCTTTCTGGCATAGAATACACATTTTATTCTATGTTAAAGGGCAAACTGACCTTGATTTGATATTGGTGCACAATTACTCCATCGTTTTCTTCCTATCGTTCAGCTACATTGGGAATAACTACATAAGATATTACAAGGCCTACGGAAGATCTTAGATTTTTCGGTCACCTCTAAACATTTAGGTGATTTACTTAAATATTTTACGTATATTTTGTTTCACTTAGGGCAATGAATTTGTGAAAAGCTAACATCCGCGCTTGCAAATCGCGAGCTCGAAATTATAACTACCCAATGAATACACAATATAAATGCAACGTACAAGACTTCATGTAGCTTTTTCTGAAGTATTTTGTTTATCGTCATGTCCAAATTGGATAATATAATAACATTTTCCACGCAGTTAAAAGTTGATCATTTTTTAAAATGAAATTAAGGTTGTAATTAATTGTTCTTTCACACAAGCCGTTTGCATGACAAGTTGGAAAGATAGAATGGGGCTAAAAAATTCAATGCTATGACTCAAATTTCAACCACGGATCTTCCGGGTTCCGTAGGTTCCTCTAACCAACTGAGCTACCATGGCGACATACTGGCGTGACACTAAATTCCTCAAATCACTCGCATAAGTTATTTCAAGTTTCTTGGGCAATCAGATCGCGCCGTAACAATTAAGGATTGTAGTTACCCATATTCGTTGCATTTTCCTACAAAACCAAAATTAGAAAATTAAATGTTAAAATATTAAATTGGTATCATACAGATTCCTTATTGAAACACATGGTTCCTTGAGAAAACTGGAAGTTACTTTGGGCGGTGAAGGTATCCTTATAGATGCCGTTGTCTTACTACAGCACAGCATCTAGTGCAGATGATAAGGATGATACACATTTTACAACTTGGAGAAGAGGTGCAACCGGGCTATGGTGACTAGGTTTCTTCCAATTATTTAAGTGCTAATTTGCCTGTAATTTGCGACGGTATTATTTATAATGTTGGTGTATTTGTGTTTACTCCACGTGTTGAAGCCATCTTGTGACGTGATTCATTTGTTAGGTTTGTTAGCTCCATCTGGTGTTAGCAATTTGCGGCAGTATTAGTGTTTGTTTGAAAGAATGCTACTGTTATTTTATTTAATTTTTGTTCTCTGTCCTCCGGCTAGCTATTATCCTTTTGGTCGAGCACTTCTCTTTATACAGGTTGAGTAAACGGAAAGGAATCTTTTATCCAAAGATAACACTGATGAAGAAATTTGTTTTACACTTTTATTGTCGAACACGTTAACTATCACATTTACACATTGATCTTGACACTCGCCAAACTGAAACTGTTATAATAACTTCATTACTGATCACCCTTAATTCGCGTACTTCAACTTTTTGTATAATTAACTTTACAACATTTAAGATTTTTCATAACTCTGTTACGCGTAACCTGCAAATTGATATCCGACGTGTGCCGTACAAATATTTTCGACGAACTGACGGGGTCTTTACCTCAAACCTACCTTTTATACTCCTACACCCCGATATGCCTAAAGATTATAACTGAGCTGCTATTGGCTAATAAAACGCGCCAACATTAGCGTCTATTTTTATATCCAATGAAAATTATGAATACATATGCTCCAGGAAAAAATGTTCCAGCAAATTCTTAAGTAAAAACGCGCCAATATTACGTAACTTCCTCGTCTCTAATAATGATAAACAGCTCACCCCCTCGCTGCATTATTGCACGCTATTATTGTCAGTTTCAGTAAGGCCGTATAAACTTACTTCTCAACAATAATTACAATCAACAAACATCTCAAATCAATGTCATACAAAAATGCATATTCACACTATAATCACTCTTTACATTTAAATAATTTGTGATACAAATTACTGCAACAAATTTCTTGATGCATTTCTCCTAAAACTTTTATTGCAAGGTTGCTTGCTGTATCTGGGCAAGAAACCGGAGTTCAACCTGCTCTTAACAGTGTGGCGTGTTTGCCAGTAGTATTAATAATTCTATATTGCATTTGTATCTAAAATAACCATGACAGACAATCTTTTAAGAGACAATGACACCGATGTATTCATCATAGCTGAAGCAAATATAGATCAACAAAATTTTTTTTATGAATTTCCAAAATACAACACAAATATATTAGAAACGTGCAAATAGATAGCAAGTAACATACTTGCTGGCATTAAACAATGCATAAATGGAAAATTTGAAATTATAAAAGAAAATAAATGAACGAAGGTGACACTTCTGAAATAATAAGGATAACAGCTTATAAACGAAAACATAAATTTAAATCTATGGTATCTACAGTCCACCCAATAACAATCACCTCAACCTAGACATAGTTGACATTGACAATAAAACAACCATGATTGCTGATCTCAATGGACATTCTTCAAAATGGGGCTACAGTGACAGCAATAAAGCTGGTGAAATGATTGAAGAATTTGTAGACTCCAACTTAATGAAAATATGACATAGGGATGAAGACTCAAAAACATACACATGCTCAGGACAATCAAGCAATCCAGACATTGCTGTCATATCAACTGATTTAGAAGATAAAACTACAAAAAAGTAATAGAAGATAGTGGTAGTGGACATTGAACCATAATAGGTAACAAAAACGGATCTAAACCATTAACCGCCTAGAACAAAGGGAAACATAACGCCTAAATGGAATTTCTGAAAGGCACACAGGAAAGAATATAGAATAATAACAAAAATGTTTTTCAAAGAAATTAAATTGGAACAAAACATAAACAAAGTAGTGAAAGAACTAAATGTCACAATTATAAAAACAGCAAAACAATGTATCCCAAGAGGGAAAATTCATAAATTCAATCCCTTCTGGAATGAAGAGTTAGCACAACTTAGATCAAAACGAGATAAAACTAGAGAAAAAGCAGAAAGGACGCAATACAAAGTTGATGTTATAGAATGACGAAAAGCAAACGCACAGTTAAACCAGGCTACAAAACTGTAAAAAAAAACAGAGCTATGTAGAATTTATAAACAAACTAGACTATAGAAGAAATAGTACTAGAGTACATAATTACATCAAACAAATAAATAGAGAAAACCAACAAAATCAACCATTAAATAACAATAATAAAGAAATATATGAGGATAACCTTATAGCAGAAAAATTAACAACATACTATAAAACTAGTACTACATTAAAAATAAAAACAAAAAAATTACTAAGTACCTAAGAAAGAGCAACCTCGAAGATATGTCTAACTTTCAAAACATCTTCAATGAGCCATTCACACTCCCAGAAATAAAGCAAGCAATAAGGACACTGAAAATAAAATGAGCCAGGTCCTGAAAACATACATCCAGAGCTGCTCAAAAATGTAGGACATGCAGCACTCCATACGTATTTAAAATTTTTCAATAAAATCTCGACAACCAGAAACAATTTACCAACGCTGTGGAAAAAAGCAAAAATTATACCCATTAAGAAGAATGGAAAACCAACTCAAATTATAGATAGCTATAGACCGATATCCTTAACATCATACATAGCAAAACTCTTAGAAAGAATGGTAGCTACAAGACTGACATACTGTCTAGAAACACAAAATGTATTAGTCCTTGAGCAAGCTGGATTTAGGAAGGCCAGCTCAGCAGTACACCAGGTTGTAAGACTTACACAGGACATTAAAGAAAATTTCAATAATAATAATAAGACTACTCTAGCATTGTTTGTCGACTTCAAAGGTGCGTTTAACACAGTATGGCGAGAAATTCTACTTTACAAGATGAAGACATATAGCATATCAGGCCACATGCTAAACTGCTTTCAAACCTTCCTATCTCAAAGATGGTTTTCAGAACAATATAAAACAGTCACATTTAAATAGAAACAAACGAGAGCTAGACTACCTCAAGGGTCTGTTACAAGTGCTATTCTATTCAATATATATCAACGACTTAGTAGATGTACTAAAGAAAATAGGTAACATACAAGTAGGAATGTTTGCTGAAGACGTGGTAATATGGACTTCAGAAAAGAACATAAGATCTGGGAAACATTACAAGAAACTGCAAACAGCAATGGAGAATACAATCATAACGCTAGAACAGTGGATTAATAACAACAATATGGAAATAAATACAGGAAAAACTCAACATCAACTCTTCACAATGCAGCATAAAACAGAAAATATACAATAAAAAACTACAAGAAGCAACTACAACAACGTATGTAGGGATAGAATTAGATAAAAAGCTAACAACGAAAGAGCATGTAAACAATGTAACGAATAAAATAAACAAACAGACCAACATTTTAAAAGGTTTAGCAGGAATAAAATGGGGTGGAAACATAGACGTCCTTAATAATACATAAAAAATATACATAAAACCTAACCTATTGTATGGAGTAGAACTACTAGCAACAGTAAACAAGAGACTTCAAAGTAAACTAGAAATTTGTCAAAATAATTCACTATGAATAATAACAGGAGCTGTAAAAGCAACACCAATTACAGTACTACAAAGGTTCACAAAAAACATGGCTATAGAATTGGAACATGAGTTGAAAGTAATTACTCTAGTACAAAAACTGCAAGTCAATGAAAACAGATACAAGTGGTACCACACAGCAGATACTATAAGTGATTTAAAAACTCAAATAAGCTTCAGAGCATATATTAATAACTTAAAATACAAGAATCTAATTACAAGCAATATAATGGCAACAGAGGTAAAGAGTCCAATAGAATATACTGATATACAATATCAGAATGACCTGATATATACATCACACAAACAAAACAATATACCAGATGAAATGAGAGCCATAGCAACAGCTACGGAAAATGAAAGATATCCAGAAAAAGAATGGCTCCAAATATATACAGATGGATCCCTCATCAATAAAAAACCCAGTGCAGAAGTATACTGTAAACATTTTGCACAGTAACTAACATTAGATGAAACGTCAAACCACTATGATGGAGAATTAATAGTTATAAGAGCAGCATTGCAGAACATTTTATATAGATCTTACATAAAACAAAAAATAATCATCTTATCAGACTCAAAATCAGCCATAGATGGGATATTAAATTACAATGATAAAACAACAAGGAATATTAAACAAATAACAAGCCTAATTAAAATAGTTGAAACTAGAAATCATGTCACTATACAATGGATCCCAACTCATGTTCTGAATTTTGGGCAATGAACACGCGGATCAATTAGCAAAGAAAGGTGCAATACAACAGATAAAACCTGTAGGACAAATAGAAATAAATAAACAATTAAATAACATTAAACAATATTTCAAAAGACAACAGAGACTTGATGAAAAAGATAAATTTACACCGAGGAGTTACAAAAGGTCGCGCTTCCCGAGACCTTCAAGATCGAACGCGTCTTACAGACCAAGGGGCGCGGACGCAACAAACAGCACTTAGTGAAGTGGAAGGGGTATCCGGCAAAATTTAACTGGTGGGTTCTGGCTTCGACCGTCGATTCGGCATGATTAACACCAAACCGTTTTCCCTCACTCTAGTCAGCAATGCTTCCATGAACCACTTTACCGATAACACCACGTCCAGGTTTTCAAACATCTTGCCCGAGAGAATCGTTTTGCAGGGAGAATGGGATGTGGCGCTGCAAAAGGTTCGGTATCCTGTAAAATTTTATAACGTTTCGGGAGACGATGCCCACATGGTGGGCACCAAGTACACCATGACGGTCCTCCCCACGCATTCCAAATTCAGCTTAG
Organism: Deroplatys truncata; assembly: GCA_030765065.1. Classification (NCBI taxonomy): domain Eukaryota; kingdom Metazoa; phylum Arthropoda; class Insecta; order Mantodea; family Mantidae; genus Deroplatys; species Deroplatys truncata. Next base: position 704,341,714 of record CM060990.1, read on the forward strand.
AAATACCGCAAGGTATCGTGCACAATCCCAAAGATCTGGTGAGCCTCGTCAACGCGGTCATCCAGGAGCATTGCACGTGGAAAACGTTTTTCTGTTCGACGAGCGCAAGAAAACGGCAAGCGTGAACGCAGCGGTCACGCATCCTCAACCCTTGCCGGACATTCCGTTCGACGGGTACGTGGAAAATGTCATGCGCACGGCTAAACCGTACACGATCACAGAAACGATCGAATTGAGCGATGCGCCCCGCGGAAAACCGAAGCCGAAGCCGAAACCAAAACCTGCGGGGCTGCAAAGACCCGCTTCTCGCCCGCCGAAACCTTTGGCATCATCCGGGGAGGGCGAAGCTTCGCAGCCCGTCGAAACGGGAGAGGAGGGCACGGATTCGAAAGAGGAGGGCGATCCGCTACATCGCATTCACAGCTTGCTCTTGATTCCCGCTATGGCCAAAATACTGGGTTTCGAACCCTATAGCAACATCATTCTTCAGAAAGGCCCTAAACACCCTGTAGATCCGTATATGGGGTTTCCTTACGAGATGTTCATCTATTGCAATCTAGTGGCTCCGCAAGTCGTGGGTGACGCCTTCGTGCAGGTCATAGAGAGCGTTGAGGTGGAATACGAGAGAAGCAACAACACTTACATGAGCGACGAAAGGACCTTCTTTCCCCAAAACTGGGTACCCTTGATTCGGCAAGACTTCAAAACTGTAAACATTGATTTAAGGAACGGTTATGGCGATCTGTTGCCATTCGCTGACGGATTTTCCTCTACTATAGTTCTTGCTTTCCGTCCAAAACAGCAATAATGGATGTGCACGTCGTCACGCAGTACTACCTCAATCAAGCAGGTGGCGCATTCGACGGCCGCGAATTCATTCTCTACAGGGGAAGCGTTACCAAAAAGGTAGCGGCCTCTTTTCCGCCCTCGGAGGACTCTTCAGAAGGCTGCTGCCATTTATAAAGAGCGGGGCAAAAGCAGTCGGAACGGAGGCCTTAAAGGCCGGCGCTCACGTTCTGTCAGATGTGGCTACCGCCGGAGTAGCGCCGAAGGAAGCGCTTAAACGGAGGTTCAAGGAGTCTGGATACAATTTAAAGCGAAAGGCCGACGAAAAGCTCGATGCCATGCTCGGTTCCGGCATGAGGCGCCTCAAGAGAATAAAACCGACCAAACCTAAAAAGAGCAAGCAGTCCAAGGTTAAACGCGCTAGGTGTAAGGTGCGAGACGTATTTTCGTAATGGCAGACGCGACCGTCCACATGAGTTCCGAACTGGACCTCTTTAAAGACGTCCCCGTTCAGATGAACATCGAGGAGTCCCGGTTCATATATCTTAACCTGCAAAACACGCTCATGAAAAATGCCCCCATTACTTATCATTATTCCGGAAATGCAGACGATTACCTAGATTTGACCTACGTGGTACTCGAGCTCATGGTGCGCGTTGTAGATGACAAAGGAAAGGACATAAAAGAGGACGTTCATGCCACTCTGGTCAATAACGCCTTAAATTTCCTGTTTCAACAGGTCGAGGTGTCGCTGAACAACGTCATCGTTTCCATGCCGCAGGCAGGATACCCTTACAGAACGTACCTAGAAACACTTCTTAATTACTCCGAGGATGCCATGAGTAGAAAACTAGAATCCTCCCTCTGGAAAAAGGATACGGCTCGCATCATGGACGTTTTTATCGCTAATGCCGGATTTCAGTGGCGCCAAGGCTTTACCAAAGGCAGCAACATCACTCAGCTGATTGGCCCTCTGTCCAATGCTCTGTTTAGACAGGAAAATCTGATTTTGAACAACGTGAGCATGACCATTAAGCTCACTCCTGCCTCTCCTCAGTTTTATTTGTCTTCCGACGTGCAGACCTTTAAAGGTTACGCCGAAATCTCCTCCGCCACACTGCGTTTAAAAGCGGTACGACCGTCGCCAACAATCAAGCTTGCGCATCAGGCGGTGCTTGCCAAGAGCAACGCCAAGTACCATCTCAAGGATGTTAGCTTTCACGCCCTCAGCATACCCAAAGAGTCCAGAGCAATGACGTTTAGCGACGTCTTCATAGGGCAAATTCCCAGAAGGGTGGTGGTAGCCATGGTCACCGACAAGGCTTATTCTGGCAATTTAACACAAATCCGTACGATTTACATTTTCAAATGAACTCCTTTCAACTTTACAACATCGGTCAACCTGTTCCCTCTCAACCCCTACAACCAGATTTTAAAAAGGGACACTCTTTGCAGTGCTTTCAAACCCTGCAGGACGGTCTAGGAATTCATTTCAAAGACGAGGGACACTCCATCTCAAGACAAACGTACCCGGTAGGCTATACCGTAATGGCTTTCGATCTGACTGCAGACATGAGCGCCAACGAATCTCACATCTCTGGCCAGCGTCACGGCAGCGTGTCCATAAGCATAGGTTTTGCCGATAAATTGACAGAACCCGTTATTCTTCTGGTGCTCGCGGAAATACATCGCACGCTCGAAATTAACGCCAACAGATCCATCTTGGTATCATGAACACCTTTCAGATTCAACGCTTTCTATCCACATGTCCCTCTATGCGATCTCACTTTTTAGGTGTCTACCCCTGCGATAGGTTACCCGCATTTCATGCCATTCAAAATCTTCCCTTCGCTATCGTGGTGAACACCGATCCCAGCACAAAACCGGGTAAACACTGGGTTTGCATCTTTGTGGGTAAAAACGGACGGGGAGAATGTTTTGACAGTTACGGAATCGATCCTCTTTCGCCTTATCTTCTTCACTTCTTAAATTCCATCTGCGGGACGCAATGGTCCACCAACTCCAGAAGGCTGCAAGGTTACGACAGCAACACTTGCGGTCATTACGTCATCGACTACCTCACCCACCGCTGCTCCGGTCTGCTTAAGTATAAATTCTTTTCCAAATTTCACGTCATCGATTACGCTCATAACGATGACGTCATTCGCAAAACCTACAAAAACGTATGCCTTGCAAAATGCTCTAACGCTCACCAGTCCTGTCAACCCATGCAGGTAAGCAGGTGTGTGTGTGTGACACAGCATCTATCTATTTCTTTTTCTCGTGTTTTCATTCCCTTTTTTTTGCACGTGCTTTCAGAACTCGCTCCTGCTCATATAAAATGCACTGTCACACCATCGCCTTATTCAGTCAGAGATGCTGGACGATAGCGAACCCACGCAGCACAGGTTAGTTCATGCTATTTGTAAATTTTGTGTTGTTGTTGCCGATTATGCATAACACTTACATTTGTTTTGCCTGTCTTGTTTCAGTGCAGCAGCAGATTTGGCAAAAAAGTCTCGTGCAAAAAGAAAACTTAGCTTCAATGAAGGTGATTTGGCCGAACAGCCCAACCAACCCAGCACCGTGGTGGGACCTCTTTCCGACATCTACTTTGTCAACGCCAAACAAACTAAATTTGCGTGTGTCGGATTCCCCCCCCCCCTGTCGCCGCACCAGCTGGTGGTATCCATTGCAAAATGTGGACAACGCAACGCAGTAGTCATGTGTTCAACGGAGTGGCACAAATTCGTCGAAGCGATACCTATTATTCACCGACGCTTCAACGACCCAGAGGGTCGCTTACAAGAATATCAATTCAGCAACAGCGTCACCACTCTGTTTAAGAACGTGTTCGGGAAGCTAAAAATCGTCCTCAAAGACATGCAAGACACGTCTGTCACGCTCAACAACGAAGAGTGGAACACGTTGCAAAACTTGCAGCGCATCATTACCGACATCATGTATCACAAGAAGAAAGAAAAAACGGACGTGCAACATTAAATCATGGCTTACTACAAGTATATGCTGCACAACCGCGCCTCCAGTGTGCCCTTCGAAACCGTGAATTTTACCCAATTCACCAAGTACATACGGTGCGCCAATTTCAGAACATTCCTAGAGGCAGATCATTTTCTCAAAACTCATTTTGCTCTATCCATCGCACAAAATGCTCCTTAGTGCGCATGTAACTCTACTTCCGCTTCAGTCTCCTCTCGCCCTTCGGTGACGCAACAAGTGCTAGCATGGGTTACAAAAACTACTTGTCTGTATACTGCGAAGGAACTAAGGTGTTTAAAAACTACGAAGTGTTAGGACATCCACAAAAAATGCACCTTATGCACTACGTTTCTTCGATGACACTTACGACGGAAAATCCATCTCCGTCAAAATTCACAGCTGCGAAAGCAAAATTCATTTTGTGTTATGCAACATGAGTTTAAACGATATCCATTTCAAAACAGACTTGATCGATGGCGAGCAAACAGATCAATATTTCCAATTTATTCCCGCAAGAGGGTTATACATCGTGTTTTACGAACAGCAATACGTCTCCGCAGCCAAAATGCAACAAATCAGAAACGAAGATTACATGTGCTACGGTACGTGCTTGGCAGTGAATTTGGGCAACATCTCCACCTATATTATTCCCGATCATATTTACGGCGATTGGATGTTCAGCGTCGATGAAAACAGAGTTCCCATCCCACAGCAAACCAACACCGTAAATAATTTTAAAAGCAACGTTTGGTGGTAAAACCCACTCTCCAAGAAACTTTTGCCATCAGCAATTTCCTGCGGATGCACTATGTCCTGTACAAGTCCAGCTCGTAACGGTCGTTTTACCACAGTATTTTCCTGCGGATGCTCTACTTCCTGTTCCCTACAATTAGCCTTTCCTGCGGATGTGAACCACGGCTTTATATATGTGAGCCCGAGCGTTTTTCACATTCAGTCTGGGCTAAACCGCCGTCAGGAATGCCAGGTGCGACGTGTAAGGACTACCACTGCTCCTTCTGTTTTCACCGAACGTGCAGCTGCCAACTTCACAACCGTCTCACGCACTTATGCACACAGTGCCATCTGGGATTCTACGAACACCTCGCTCAACTCAGTGCGCAAATTCAAGCATTTCTGCGCACGCACGCCGCATCAAACAGCGCATGACTTGCTACTGCTTCACCGTCCTCACAGACTTTCTCGAAAACGGACGACGCATTCAGCTCCTGCTACCTGGAGAACGCCACCTGCTGCTGCAAAACCACGGCATCATCTTTAATCGCTATCCACCATCCGACGCCGACGTAGTGTGGAACAAACTTACCACGCAACAACAGGAAATCTGCGCCCCTTACCGCAGGTGCCAACTACATTGCAACTTGAGCTCACAATCCACTCATATCGACGGTCCTGCACCATTCGTTAAACACTGCCATTTGTACAACCATGGCACAGGACGCTCTTAGCCAACCCCAAGAATTATCACACACCTCAGACATACTCAGCGTGTCTTCTCTTGACAAAAACGTACCATACCGCGTCATCGGCGTCAAACCTATCAACACCATACACGGCACAAAACTTGTTGCCAAACTAAACAACGACACGGAAGTTTTCCTGCCAACCAGATTTGGAAAAGCCTCTCCAGATCTCATCAGCAAACTCGACTCTACCCCCTTCTGCATCACTTACGAGGGCGAGGAAAACCTCAAAAGTGGATTGAAAAGATTCATCGTCACATTTACACCCTATAAAGAACAGTAATGTCCTGCGAAACCGATCCTGTCAACGTAGGCAACAATCTCACCCTCAAACTCATATTCAATTCCAATCTATCCAGCAAAGTTGAACTCCCTTCACATATCCAAATTCTATCCTCCCACACCTCCTTCTTTGGCAATAACAAAAATGTCACAGTCAAACTTGACATCCAAGATGCCGACCTCCTCCACGTCCAATGTCTACCCACCAAAGTCTACCAGCATCAACAGGACGCAATCTGCAGAATATACCTTGGCAACAACAAAATTCCTGCCGTTTGCAACAAAGTAACACCGGCAGTGTGCTTCTCCACCAGCTATAATAATGATGTCGTCATTCCCATATACATACCTACCTACGACGATGATCTTAGTCAAAACTTTTCTCACCTTCTAGTCACCTGCGTCACAACACCCAGCAGCAGCACACCCCTGTTTCGCATCAGCAGCGGCAGCAGCAGCAGCGAAGACGACGAACAACAACATTCATCTGACAAACCTCAGTATACAACACATTTCAAAATTATTCTAGTGCAAAAGTGAGGTTAAAAGCTATGGACCATTCAGTGCTCCAAATATATGTGTGGTTTTTGTGCTTATTTCTGTATTTTAGCATAGTTCCAGTGTATTTTATCATGGTTTATTGCTTTGGAGTTTTTTTTCTAAAAACCGTGTGTTTTTGTGCTTATTTCCGTATTTTCTCATAGTTTTTAAGTCATTCAACATATTCAGTGCTCCAAATATATGTGTGCTTATTTCTGTATTTTATCATAGTTTTTAAGTCAATATATAATCATTGTTAACTCTTGTATAACTTCTTTGTTTGAACCATTCACTGTATTATCACAAAGATAAATACGGTCCCCGGATTAGCATACAGGGTTAACGATAATCTACCGCTCTGCGGAGCGACACCAGGATTATCGATAATCCAATTAGCTAATCCGGGATTTGCTTATTTCTGTATTTTATCATAGTTTTTAAGTCAATATATAATCATTGTTAACTCTTGTATAACTTCTTTGTTTGAACCATTATTGTCAACATCACTGTATTATCACAAAAATAAATAAAAAACATGGTCCCGAATTAGCCTACAGGGTTAACGATAATCCTTCCGCTCTTAATCCGCCTTAATCCGCGGATTAACAGCGACACTAGCGCTCCTAGTGGCAGGATTATCGTTAATCCAATTGGGTAATCCGGGATCATAACTACTCTCCAATCATGTGTGAACCCTTTCCCGAGTAAACCCTTATGCTTAAGGATTCTCCAAGGTTTAATCTTCTCAGAATCCTCATTTCCTTCCTGAAACGATGAAGGCTCTGTGAGGAGATCATTCTCGTGACTTCACGAGGCTTCCTGTGAATTATAGAATGATAAGCTTTGTTGTGATGCTAATGGTACTTAGTAAGAGATTCAGCCATTTTAAGAACCTCTAACAGAAAACTCTGTATGCGTCATACATTTAAGCGTTCTTATTAAACACTTGACTGCAGCATCCTTTATGCTATTTGGCTATTAATTGCCTGAAATGCTAATTTTAAAATTTATTGCCAATACAGTTTGAATATTATTGGACGCTGAATTCACATACGAGTATTTCTCCCATTGGTCTTCTAACGCTAACTCCACTCTTACCTTTCAATGGTATTGCATAAGCAATTTTTTATAAAAATTAGTAACAGCAAAAATGTACTTATAATTTATATCTTCTTTTGCATATGATATCACTTCAATAACATTGAATTGTAATTACACATTAAGCTCTTTAATAACTATTTTTTCTGCGAAAGGATATTCTTCTGGCTGGAGAATGTAAGTCTTTAAAGCTGTTTGTCTGATCATACTATGATTTTTGAGGTTCTCAACTCTAAGATGATTTCTTCAATTTCAGATGAATGACTCAAAGATGAACAAGCAGCCAACCAGGCAGCTCTGTTGTGTCCACGGGGAATACTGCTTCTATTGAGCATCCGCGCCATCTACCTGATACCGCTATGCGCCACAAAACCTAAAAGCACACCTGAAAAATGAGAAGGAAGCGTAACGAAAGCGAAGTTATGGAATTGTAATCCTGATAGACGAGAAACCACCCCAGCATTCAACCCACCGACTAGGGGTAACCACGAAAAATTCAAGGTCAAAATGGGCGGTTACGGGAGTAGTGCTTGGGACCTCCCCAAAGCGAACCTCACAGGTTACTTCGGAGTCATCTCGCTCGTGTGAATAAGAGGTAGAGCTAGCTGTTTCTTTGGAGGTGTTCACAAAAGGTTAATTAATAAACAGTGGTTACTCTCAACCAGCCACACTCGTATAAGTGTAAAAGAAAATCTTTAGTGCAAGCCGGTCTTTGAGATGAGGAGTGGAAGCAGAGGATCTCACTCTTAGGTGTGTGATTCTGTCCATACCGATCTGCCACTTGGGAAGAAATCTGGAGCATATGCTAACAAAGAATACACTTGCGAGATACATCATTGGAAGACTATAAGTAACTAATAGTGATCACTAGAAATTATCAGACATCCAGATTACGTTACATTACAAGGCTCAATTAGGCAGCCATAACTTTGCATTGCATATGACAGAGTTTCACTCCGAAGTAAACGAGCTTCTAACTGAATACTTAGCATCCATCTACGCGTAATATCAGTATAATAAGCTAATCAACTGTTTGTTTTACTGATATCGGTAATGTAAGTGAGAATACAAGCCGGCCAAGTACGGATGCAGTATGGTCAACTTTTTTGCCCCATAAAAATACAAATCATATCAAGCATATCTGAACGTTAACCTTCAATAGATCTATGATAATTGCCCCTGTAAGTTAAGAAGTTATGAAGTGATTTAGATAGTGAAAACGAGAAGGAAAGGCCACGTTTTCGGCTTTGAAGATATACTAAAGTTTAAGGTGCTCCGTGTAGTGCCTTCTGTTGCAGACAACTAATCTTCGCTTTGCTTGTATCAGATTTTTCCTATATTTAAAGAATCGCGGAGATTTATACAAAATTGTAATAAATTATTGCAGACACAGTTTGTAGGTAGCGAAGTTGCTTTAATTTGGAGACCCTTCCTCATTTTCCTTTCAGCAAACTCCTCCTACGTGTGAGGCTACAAAGGAAGCCAACTTTATAACTTGACCCTACTACCCTTTGTTATTATGTTCCCTAAACATATTCCTTCGTTTTTCAGTTACCTCTTTGCAATACATTTGTTTCTATTGGTGGTTCTATTAGGTATTTCTTTAGCAAATATCATTGACTATTTTTGCGTATTACAGCACGACATATGTGTACATTATAAATTGTTACATTTCATGCCTGTGATAAAACACATTACACTGGGGTCAGAATACACGTTTAAATCCAGTAAAGACTTTCTAAATTTTAAAACCAGCAGTTTCATTGTTAGAAGCACTCTTGGGTAATCATTTGCTTTAACTATGGCTGCCTTGCTTCAAACCCTAATATGTGCTAAACGGTACTATAATTATGTCGTCGTGTGAGTTTTCAGAACCAAAATTCAGTATGGCCAAAATACATTTTTAAATGTGTCACGGCAATCCCGCCATAAGCATACAAGAGAAAGCAAAAGACGGTCCCTAGGCTGTACATTTGAGCTTAAGTTTGATTTCTCCGAAATTAAATATATTTGTTACCAAGATCACACACTTGCCCATATATTAAATCATAATAAATTAGCCTACTTCTTCACTCAGCACTTTTATCCCAATTCTGTGGTATTGCTTTGTATTATATTTAACATTTCGTCACTAATTTAAGTTACCTTTATTACAACGTAGTCTTCTGCTCAATTCATCCATTGTCAATGCATTTCCATTTGCAAATGAAACAAGTACACAACGATCATGATTTCAGTCTCACCATACATTACGACCATAGCTTTTTATAATATATTATGTCTTGTACACATCCAAAAAGAAGTAAACTATACGCAATTAAACTACATAGCTCGCAACCTAAGAAAATGGGTAGATTGATTCTTGCACCGCTTTCCACGTTGTAGCCTATTCCGATGTCAAACGTCTCCTATTCTGATTACAATGGCTATCCTACTCAGGAACATACGTGGTATTAGATCCCATCGACCAGAGCTTGGGTATTTGCTCACCCAAAATGAGCCTTTGGTCTTTTGTTTGCAAGAGACTAAACTCCGTCCACAAGATACGTTTAAACTTGGACGGTATCACTCAGCACGGTGCGGTCTTACACCGGTAGGTGGTATTCCTGCGCACTATGCTGCTCATCAAGGATGATATATTCGCGGAATCTGTATTTATTCAATTTGATATCCACTCAGCTGCTGTAAGAATTTACCTGTCATCCCTCCGATTTACCATTTGTACTCGCTCTTCCGCTATCTGCGGACCTCTCGCGCACTGATTAGCCGATCTAGTTTCTCAGTTACAAACCAGTTTTCTGTTGGTGGGAGATATCAATGCCCATCACCCTCTTTGGAACTCTACTCGGCCTTGTGCGAGAGGCATATTAATCGCCGACCTTATAGATGGTTTTAACCTAACTCTTTTGAACACCGGGGAGCCTACCTTTCTTTCAGACTCCTTCAATACGTATTAACGTCTTGATATTGAAGTTTGTTCGTTGCAGTTAACAGTTTCTTTTCGCTGGAATATGATCTCAGATTTACACTCTAGTGACCATTTTCCCGGCCTTCGTCGACTTCTGGTCCCTTAGTGGAAGGATGAATGTAAAAGGCCATTCGTGCTTGCAGGCGTTACCTTCGGATTTTCCAGCGTCTTCCTAGACTGGAGACCCTGATTCAGTACAAGAAACTGCATGCTCAGTGCAGAAAAATTATTAAGGATGGCAAAAAGACCTCACGGAGCCAGTTTATAACTCCTTTTAATCCCCATACACCTTCCTCTGTCGCCTGGAATAAGTTCAAGTGTGTGGCCGGCAAATCCACCCACCTGACTATCGCCGGTCTTCAGACATCTGCAGGAGCTCTTGTATCTCCCTTTGACGTGGCAAACATTTTGGGCATTGCTTTCGCTAAAGTATCCAACTCAGATAACTATTCGCCCGGGTTCCTTATGGTTAGGATCGAGTAGAATCTCATGGTATCTCGTTTCGTTCTGGTAACCTTGAAGATTGTAATCGCCTTTTTCACCATGGCTTATTAGCGCTACAATCTGATGGTGTCCATGTACGAATGTTGCAACAGCTCCCTCCTGAGGATAAAATATTCCTGCTCGACGTCTACAGTCGTGTTTGGGTTGATGCCGCGTTGATGATACGTGGCGGCAGGCCATCATTATACACATTTTGAAACATGGAAAAGACCGCCATCTTCCGTCCAGCTACCGTCCTCTTTCCCTCACCAGTTGCGTTTGTAAGGTGATGGAACGTATGATCAATGGACGTTTGATATGGTGGCTGGAAACCCACGACCTTCTGGCCAACTCGCAAAACAGTTTTCGACGACGCCGTTTAACCATGGACCGCCTTGTGTCACCAACGACGCAGATCATGAACGGGTTCCTGAGTAACTACCAAACCGTTGCAGCTTTTTTTACCTGAGAAGCCTTATGAAACGTGTTGGCGGGTGGGGATATTGCGTTCCCTACACGCCTGGAACATCCGTGGACGTTTACCACTGTTCCTTCAGGAGTTTATGAAGGACCACGTTTTCCGAGTTAGGGTTAGCTCGGCTTTTTTGAACCTTTTGTTTCAAGAGAACGGCATGCCCCATGGCTCGGTACTAAGTGTTACACTATTTGCTATGGCAATCAATTCTATCTCGAAAGTGTGCTCCATCGATTTCGACGTGTTTATTCGTAAACGACTTTGCTGTCTATTCTGCTTCTCAGCGTACGTTGTTTTTGGAAGGCGGCCTGCTGCCTCCAGGTTTGGAGTTCTAATCCGAGCTTTCTTTTTCCCACTGAGAAATCCATCTGCGTTAACATCTGGCGACGTAGGAGACGATTTCCACCGTCTCTCCGATTCGGACCAACTTTACTGTCCTTCGCAGGTGAGGTGAGATTCCTGGGGTTAACGTTTGATAAGAAGCTTATCAGGTCATCGCATGTTACACAGTTGAAAGCACGATGTGACCGTTCTGTGAATCTCTTGTGGGTATCTAATGGCATATTTTAGGAGCGGATCGGACGGTTTTGCTGCGATTGTATAGCGCTGGTCCAATCCAAGATAGGCTACACCATAATCGTGGCATTTGAGTAGCTTTGTGCATTTCCAACCAGCCCAGTTCTAAGCTTTACACCGAATCGGCAAACCACCTCTGTGATATCAGCGTGCTATTCTGCTAGGCAATTATGGCTGTGCGCTTAAAGGTATGCCAACCCATCCAACGTTCGCTTCGTTTTTCCACACCGCACTGGACGAACGTTATCAAAGCCGCTCCATTTATCCAAGGCCTGCAGGTGTTCGCTTCCGCTTCTCTCCGGTTACCAAGGCCGGATTTTCATTTACACCGACGGATCTGAGTGCTCCAATGCTGTTGGATGTGCCTATATTCGTGGAGCCGAAACCGATACCTTCAGTTTTCCTAGTAGCACATCAATTTTAGTGCTGAGCTGTATGCCATATACCGAGCCATTTTGCACGTGTGCCGTCGAAATTTGGGAGCTTGTCTCATTTTGAGTGATTCCCTTAGTGCCCTTCAGAGTATTCGTGACCTGTACAATTACCATCCTATTGTTCAGCAAATCCAGGATACTCTTCATATTTTATGCGCTTCTGGCGTTAACGTGGAGCGTGCTTAGCTACCTGGTCACGTTGGCTTTCCTGGGTTATGAATTGGCGGATTTGGCAGTAACGTGGCGACCATCGAACCCAATGTTGGTATATCTCGCGTAACGTCGGCGGACTTTCGACTTGTGCTGAGCGCGGTCCTCTCGTACTGGTGCGAGGGCTCTCCGCGGCAATAAGCTTCGAGTTGTGAAGCACCTTCCAATTTCCTGGGTTACTTCTTCTTATGTCTCTCGTCGCGAGGAGGTGGTTTTGGACTCCTTTGCGTATTGGGCACTGTAATTTTACAAACACCTATCCTTTTATGGGTGACCCTGTTCCGCTTTGTCCCGCGTTCAGTGAATGTCTGTCGCTCCGCCACGTGTTGTTGGAGTGCACTTCTCTTGCGCCTCTTCGGGATACACAGCAACTGCCGGCCAGTCTTGCAGAGGTTCTGGCGGACACTACTCGCGCGGTTGCTAGGGTTCTTAATTGTGTATTAGAGGTACATTTTCAACTGCGTATTTAAATCATATTGGTCTGAGATGCTTCATAGTTCCCTGTTTAGTTTTTATACCTTTCTATATCTATTTGCCTCTGACGTTTACTACGATTTTAATTTGATCAATATTGCTGGCATTTACTAGAATTTTTAACTTTTATCTTTATCTTTGTCTTTTGCTTTAATCTGTTTAGAAGGGCGCTTACGAACCAGTAATTGAGCGCACTAAAACAATATTCAAATTCAAACACACACACACACACAGCCGCAGATACACACACACACAGTTGCAGGCGCCCGCGCGCGTACGCACACACACACACACACACACACAGCCGCAGATACACACACACACAGTTGCAGGCGCCCGCGCGCGTACGCACACACACACACACACAGAGCAATTCATTCATTCACCCTTTCAGTCATTTCCATTGTAACTATTCAAAGAAAAACAGAAAAATAAGTTAAGACATTTTTATTTTATAAAGAACATTCAAGTGTAAATATTATTATTATTATTATTATTATTATTATTATTATTATTATTATTATTATTATTATTATTTCAGGATAGCTCGATTTAAAAAAACAAGCTGTTATAAGACATCATTGCATAATTGGTTTCTGATGTCAATTGCTTCAAATCCCTGTGGAGGGCTATGGATTTTTTAGTTTGTAAATAATCACTCGTATGATCTCATTTGGATACGTGTAAAGTCCATTAAACTCGATTTTGAGAGATTATAAAAAGCAATCAGATCAAAACAGTAATTGTGTCTTTACTGACTGTAGGTAAGCTGAATATTCGAGCTCGTTGAATGACTCGATGGAAGTCCAAAATATCACCTTCTGTTGAAGGATATTTGAGCTTTTAGCGATACGTGGTAGTCTTTTAGGGTTCCCTGGAATGTCAGATGCTTCACATTGCCTCTAGAGGCCTTAAACTTGCGTATTGATGTACATTAGTATTTCGTCAGCTCAGCGGTTTTGGTAATTATATTATGATTAATAATCAACTCCATCTAGTGGATGATCCTTTATTCTTGCTTAATGCACTTTTAATCACTATAATTAGTGATAATTCTAATGAATGATGCTTTATTGTACACCACCATATTCCTATATATTGCAGACTTGCATTTTCTTGACTAACTATGGATATATCAATCGGAATATCTTGATAGCATTAAAAATAGGCATAATATTTAAAGCGAAGTGTATTGCGTGTGTGTGTTTGAATGTTAAAAGAATATGTTTTTGGCTGTATTCAGTATACCAATGTTTGCTTAATGCTCAATCTCTATAATTAACGAATTGTGCATTATTGTAAACCATATTCCTACATATTGCAGACTTGCACCTTCTTGACCATCTCTACATATATAAATATGTATATCTCGCGCAACAAAGCTAATGAATGATTCTTTATGTATAATAAAGATGTTTCTTTTCATTATATTTTTAATTGAGTGTTTTTTAATGTATGCCCATTCCATCCATATTAACTGATATAATGACGTGATTCATCAGAGTTGCATTCACATCTGAGCAATTTGAACGTGTAAATATTGTGTTAATACATGTAAAAATTAAGATTCTCGTAAGTTGAGTGTAACTGAACAGCAATACGGTGATTCATGCTTAAAAATTATTGATAAAGCACACAATTTATGCCATATACCAACATTGTTGTCGAGTGAGTCTTTTCTGAGATATTCCTTGTTATTTGCTTAAATTTTTTCAATACTTATACCTTTTTCTCAACTGGAAATTCGTTTTCCTTTTAATCCAGTACATGCAAAGAGAATTGAATGTTCCACATAGCAACCATCGCATAAAAGATTTGACTGTCGCTTAAAGCCCTCTATATACACATTGCAACTACAAGAAAAATTAGTAATAAAATTCTGCAGACTCTTATCTCGAATAACATGAAATAGATGCAGAATAAGCTTTTGTAAAAATATGAATGTTGCTATGGTAGCTCACTGGTTAGAGAAAACGCGAGATCCGTGGTTCAAATCACAGCGATGTTATTGATACTTCAGTCTTCTGATTCTACCTTTCCGTCCTTGTCCAAGTGGTGCTTGTGCGTGGAAGGGCAATTAATTTCGTAAAAAAAATCGTAAAAGCAGAGAAAGTCATGTGAGTGTAACTTATCCGATTTTTCTTCGATGAAAATAACAATGAAGGAAGTAATATTATTTTTGAAGCCTACAAACAAGTATCTTCAGGTATTAAAATTACACCTTTGGTTTTAAGTGTTTTTGCATTGAATAGTATCACGGTGGATCTCCGTCAGCTATCACAGCGGTTTCTGAGTGTATATATATATATGGTTAAAAGACGTGAAAGAATTCAGCGTTGTAATTCTGAATGCAGGATATGCATTTCTCTATAAGTAAATTTTGACGTTCTACTCATTCTAACTTAAGGTCTGCGTGTCTAGCTAATGTAAAAAAGACTTCATTTTCAATACAGTGATGGAATGACACTGATTTATTCCAGCTAAAAGTAATCATTGGTTAATTCAGATATTCTAAGCAGACCCTTAGTTGACCTAAATGCAAATATATACTTTGCTTATGTAGTCTCCACGGTTCCATATGTTTGTGTAACCAGAGCATGCGTCAATGTAATGAGATCTGAATAGATCAGCGAATCGTCTTTTTAAGTAATTTTTCTTATTCGCAGAGTTCTATGAAATAGATAGAACAGAGCGATCATCACTTCTTTAAAGGAAGTTCTCCTGCAGTAGAGTATATAGGAATACAGGTCTAGTTCATATGGAGTATCTTAAATGCCACGACCGTAAAAATTTCTCATGTAATAATATTTCTTTATCACTTATCGGAAATAACATTCTCTTTCCATAAATGTTTTTCTATAGTATTACTATTATACAGAAAATCAAGCTTAGATGGATGTCCTTACTCCATACCAATTATTGCACCAATACCCAATACATAGATCATTGTGTGTGCATTCATTCATATTCAGGATACACGATAAGTTAACCACTAGAAGAATGAGTTAATCTCAGAGAGCTTGCTTCTAGTCATGTAGTATTCGCAATCTACTCTTTTTCATGTTTCCTTGAGTCATATTTTTTCGACTTTAATCCGCATTCTTCTCCTTATTTTTCGTCTTTGGAATAAGAGGCAAATATTCAGCATACCTGCAATCAGAAGAAAGTTATTTTACCTTCTTCTTCATCTTATGGAATGAAAGGCGAATATTCAGCATAGCTGCAATATAGAAAGGTTATTTTTACTAGCAGATTCATCATTTATTTTCACTTTTATGTTATAATTTCCTGCCATTATGTATACACAATTGAATCAATCACGGCGTGCTGCGATTCATGTTCTTTATAAAGTCAATGAGTGTATATTTACATGAACATAGCATTGAGGTAGTTTTTTTTAAGTTACATGACTAAAATTTTCTAGCCTCTAACATTTCCATGTATTCCAGATGGACTTTTACAGGTATTATTTTAAGATCCTCACCTGCTATCGAATTATATCTTGATGGCAAGAACACTTGGCAATCATCCAGCATGGCAACGATTCTACGCCCTGGTTTTGTTAGAACTCTCTTTATTGCAGTTATATTATATTTCCTGTCTATATCCAGACCTTGAAGCCTCTTAGCTTGCGAGGAACTGCTCTCTTCAGGTATCTTGTTAAGGCGGTCTGCTAACCCTCTGTAACAGACATTGATCACGGCCTAGTTTATACGTACTATTCACAGGCAAGTACAATTGAAAATGAATATATATATATATATATATATATATATATATATATATATATATATATATATTCGGGTGTAAGTGTAAGAAGAATGAAGTGAGTAAACCCCGTGACTGCCAGCTTAAAAAGTATGGGGGGCGAAACTCATGTAGATGTAAGTGCAAGAATATTGAGGTGTGAAAATCCTGTGAATGTAAACGAAACCGCTGGTAGAGAAAGTCGTGTGATGTAGACACAAAGAAGAATTATGTGTGAAATTCATGTAAGTGTAAGAAGAATGAGCTGTGAAAACCCTGTGAATTTAAATAAAACCAATTCTTGGGAAGATCGAGTGAATGTTTTCGTAAGAAGAGTGGGTAGTGAAGTTGATGTGAATGTAAGTGCGAGAACTAGGCTGTGCGAAAACCCTGTTAAAATGTTCACGAACCGATTATATCTAGCTGAGAAGGTAGAGAAATTAGTGTGAATGTACTGCATTAGCTCCTAAAGAAATATTTCAGGTAAGAAGCAAAGCTGTGCATTTTTTATTTTAAAAACTTTCAATATTGATCTTTCCAGATAATTAATGTATTAAAATGCACTTAAGATGAAAATATGATTTCAATTCACATAGTCGTATTTAAAAAACTATATCATTTAAAGAAAATTAAATACACAGATAATGAGTACGCTCTGTTTTTAGAAAAAATGTAAAAACTGAAAAAACTCGCACATCTTGCATTTTTATAAGCTGACGAATGCCTTTGTAGAAATCAAAACAGCTATTTAGTTGATTCACGATGAAATTCACACAAGATTTCAGCACTTAAAACGCTGGTGTATATATTACAGTGCAACATTTTCACTGCCAAATGAATATATCTGACTTTAAACCCCTCCTTTTATAGAAATCAAAACAGCTATTTTGTTGATTCACGATGAAATCCACATACGGTTTTTAGTACTTAACATGCTGGTATATTTATTACAGAGAAAAATGTTGACTGTCAAGTGAATATTTCTGATCAATAACAGCTCCTTTTATATAAAAAATTCCTCCTGACGCGCCTGCGCAATATATAATGCCCATGAAAATCGAAACGGTATTGGAGGGGCGCTGTTATATCAAGTGATTCTTTTTAGTCGATTGGACTATATAGACTGTCAGTATTTCCTCCTCTCGTGTAAGTATATGTCTCTCTTCCTTCCCTCTCTCTCAGAGAGAAGTAATGTTAGCATTGAATTAATGTGCTAATGGTCTTTGATTTGTATTTTATCAATATAACGTAATGTTAGAATATATATATATTACAGAGAATAAAACATGTCACCTTTTCCAAATTTTGGCCACCGAAATATTGAACGAAAACATTCTTAATCGAAGCGTACGTTTGTATTTACTGTCTTCATATTGTAACAAACGTACTGCGTATCGGAGAGAAGTGATTTTAGCATTGAATGAACGTAATGAGTATCATCGTAATGTATTTACAGGAGGATAAACTGTTTCTGCTTTGAACACATGCATAGACATCTTTCTCCTGTCGCCTTCAAGGCGAAGCGGGGCAGTTACTGTAGGCATAAAAGAAAAATGAATATTATGAACAGATAAACGCGATTTTGACTTTATTAAATGATGAAATGTTCTAAAAGAAACGTTTTGAATAACGATGGTTGTTAGTATGAATCGTATGAATACAAAAGTGGGGTATTTGTACACCAACAATATAGTTGGTAACATTCTTCTTCGGACTTTACCCAAACTAATTGCTTCACACGAAAGATAAAAAAAGAATCGTTTCAAAACTTTGACTATATGCAGTCACACTAATTACATTAAAACACTTCTCTCTCTCTCTTTCTGCGTGATGTTTAAATATTTATCGCACGTGCAAAGAACGCATTAGACATTCGCTGCCATAACAAATGGAATCAGACAAAGAATACCACCGCCGAAACCTGTCATATTCAACCTAAAAGAAGGCTTGTATTCCATTTAAAAACGCTCAGGGCGTTAGATGCATGGGGGAGGAGATTTTTCTTAAACACAGTTTTTGCTAGCACTTACTTACAATGAAGCCAAAAGGGGATAGCGCTCTATGTCTCTCTCAATGACGTATAAAGGGAATCAAGTTCCTTTGTATATGAAATTACAGCTGTCTGTTCAATGAGGGCGACATGTTCGCATATCACAGTCACAAATATTAACGGAAGTTTCTTCCATAGAAACACAGAGTGGTTCCACAGCAACGCACGCAACTTGGAATTAATGGTCAACTGATTCTTTTTTCGGTGCGGGGGTGCGATGTGATGCACGTATACATACCCAAGTGTCTTTAAAGCTCAAATGACAAAGTTTGGTATGTACTAAGGGGTTCGTGAGAATATCGCAACTCTGGAATTCGACGAGGGAGGGATTTCCTTTGGAAATGTCTCTGATTCCTCATGTTTTTCCAATGTATACATGGCTCATATTGGGTTTCTTCTTAGAAAAACACAAGTTGGCGGAATATGCTTTGTACAACAGGTGGGAATTCTACACGCTCTAAAGCGGCCTAGAAGGAATTTTGGTGTGTGTGATTTTTTTGGGTGATCTTTATTAAAAGTGAAGCGAGGTATTCATTAACATACACAAGTGATCGAACGCACGTGGCAGTATTTTAAACGGGATACAGACCCGTCCATGACTCGTGAGAAGGAAAACATACCCAACCTCCTTAATATAAAAAACACCATCTACGAATGAAAACAACAAAGCAAGGTTGATTACACTCATATCTTCATAATAGCAAGTAGGGGAGGAGTGTAACACCTGCAGTGTCATCCTTGGTGCAACACGTGAGAATTTCACCCACTCTAAAGCCACATGTAGGAATTTTTTGGTACGTTGGATTAAGATTTTTTTGAGTAAACATGAGGAAAAGCGGAATAAGGTATTCATTAGCATCCATAAGTGGTCTAAAGCGCACATGCTAGTATCCTAAATGGAACACAGACCCGCACATGACTCGTGAAAACGAAAACGCACCCCACCTCTTCAATATAAACAATACCAACAAAGAATGTATAGACCATTCAGGGGACAACAAAACAATATTACTTACACTCATATCTTGACAATAAGAAGCTAGGGGAGGGGAATAATACCTGGCAATATCAACTGCCATCTTTTGTTCGACAAACAATACAAGATTTTATGACACACAGGTGTCCTCTGGAATGCTGTGCTGGGGTATGCTAATTTTGTGCCTAGCACAAGATTTGATCCTGCGGTCTATGCTCTAGCTCGCACTATTCCATACTTCTGGTACAGAAGGATATTGTTTGCTTAATGAGTAGTATGGGTTAGTTGTTCACCACTATGGAAGTTCCACACTTTCAGGTTATGAAGTGGTTATTTATAGTCACTCAAGAAGGTGTTCGTCAAACTTTTAACAATTCCAGCAGCTAAGTTAAAGGGAAAAGCTCCTCGTTCTTAATATATAGAAAGAAGAAACAATATCACAGCCCACGTGCTCTGATGCTCTCCCATAGTTTTCATTGTGTTAGGCCTATTATTCTTGAAAACCTGATAGATCTTTCAACTTGTTGATACGTAGCTTCCACAAAGCCACCTTGTATGCATCTGGTAGAGCAATCTGCTTTGGCATAGCACTCGTATCGAAAATGGCGGTGAACATGGATTTGGGTCTGATAGAGAAAAAATTACTGAATTGGTAAAAACTCAGGTGTGAATGAGGAAGTTCACGAAAATATTGATAATTGCCTATTTTGACAGTTCTTTTTTGTCATGAGAGCAAACTCCATCCTCGCCGCAACTTCAGGCATTATACCAAAGCAAAATGCTCTAGCAGACGCACAAAAAGTAATTGCAAATACCAAATATAAAAAAGTTGAAAAATCGGTGAAATTAATAAAAACGCACAAACTCAACAAAATGAAAAGTCTAAAAAAAATTGCAAGAACACGCAAACTGTAATAGCACCCCTCTTTCCGCACACTAAAACTGTTTACCTTCCCTCCATTAATTTGGCTGCTACAACTTTCCGAGGAGACGAATGCTTCTGAGTGTCTTACCTTAGTAAAGGGGGCAATTGCTCAATATTTTTTAGATCCAACAAACCTAGTTGTGAACATGTGTTAGTTATGCTGAAGGTATGTAGTTGCATTATTAGTTATTAGTTCTGTACATGGACAGACGTTAATTTATTCAAGGAAACATTTGTAGATGTTTGTAATATACGGTTAGTATAAAAATCAGGAAAAGGCTAGGTTTACAAAAAATAGCTTCGTTTCAATTCAGCTATAAAATTGTATTTATTCCCTAGCGCTTTTAACACCGTGTGCACTGGACACTCTTTTCTATGGTAAAGTACTGCAACAGGTGATTGTTTGGACAAACAATTGAATGTGTTGAATAATATCTGAAATAAAACAATGATATTCCTCATAGAGGTGTATCTCTACCAACTAAACCTTCAATAATGTAGGGAAAGCTACTTCCTAACCGCGTAAAACGGTATTTTTTATGAGAAACTCAAAAGCGTATTCATTCATTAGTCCTAAAATATAAGAAACAATATAAATAAAGGATAGATATAGAAATCTAGTTTAAGGTGCCATCTATTCTGCCATTCTAGTACCAGCGTCTTGACCACTAAGCTAGGAAACGCTAATTTATATGAGGAGCCATACTTGATGTTTGAGAACTCTAACATTTCAGGAACTGACTCGTATTTAAGAGTATTTTCAAACAGACATTTGCTGTATGTTTGCAATTAACCTCGCGAAAAAGCAATAAAATGGATCTCTACCATAATAAATGAAACAAAAGTTACGTCTCCTTCTGTTTTCTAGTTGAATGTGGAGACCATTTCTCACCTCTACGTATTCGTAATGGGCCAATGAGTTGACAGAACTAGCATAGGTAGGCTCATTGGTCCGATGCACAGCACAGGGCGTGATAGTACCTACAAGAAATGAAGTCATGACGTCATGAACTATCCTAGAAAAAGAAATGCTGTATGGCCACGAAAGCAGTGTTTATTTCTTCCAGTGCTTCCTGTACCAGTAACCGCGGCACATTTCACTTATCATTAATGTTACAACTATCGTCCGCGCTGAGTTATTTATAGGAACAAGGCAACGAAAAAGGCAATAGTATTCCAAATAAATGACTACGCTTACCTAAAACTGCTGGACGATAAAGCAGAACGGCGGCGCGGTAAAGGTTATGAACTCTGACTCCTAGTTTGACATGTCTGTTTAGAACTTACTCTGTGAGATATCCGGAGTAGTGTGTGTTTTTTTCAATCCCTAGCGGGAAACGTTTGCCCTGATCTCACGCAAAGCCCGTTCTAAGTTATTTTGTATGGCCGCCTGTTATTGAATCAACAGAATTATGAATGAGAGTTGCTGTGAAGTGGTAAAACACTTCGGTTTCTACGCAGTCATAGGCCTTCCAGCAATCCCCTATGATGGTGGTTTTTGGCACAGTTCAGTTTTGTGATAGCAGCAAGTAGAGCTTCTGAATTACCTATATGTTGTCACGGCATTATGGAAAATGTTCCTACTTCTCGTTTCAACTCCAGCCAGCAGTCACGGTTCCTTAGTCATACTTCCACCATTAAACTCCATTTTTATAATTTTTACCTCGGTGATTTCCGCAATTTTACCGTCATCCTCAATTTAGCACTGTTTTCTATAGCCCCCAAAAAGAAACAATTCTCTGCAGAAGGAACACCAGTCGACGATAGTCTTTTAACTGGTGTGGAGCTGATTTCCAAGTTAACATTGCCGCGTGGTTAAAGCAACAGGAATACCAGTACTATAAATGTCAAATAATTATTAGCATTTAGGTGTGTTTTGCCCAAAACGCTGCCACATTTGGCTGATTTGTTCCACTGAAATTTCGCTTTTCCCTCCTTGGTTTTCCAAGTTCTTCTTCTCTAAAACATAAAGTTAATACCAAAGTACCCTGTGGTTCACAATTTTCGCAACAAATAGCTTCAACATTTTGTGCTTAGTTAAGTACTAAAAATGTTGATTTCTTGGTACGACGTTCCAACAAATAAGTTCATTTTGCACAAGTCACAACTCAAGTTCACTGTGAACGCCCATATTGCAATCCGTAGACACTAGCGATATTCTCTTGTTTTAGAATTGCGTACTCAATTCGCGTTGTTTTATTACTCATTATATGTGTTAAATTAACTTTGTTTACACAGCAAACATGTAAAATAACGTCAACATGCATTTCTGCGGCTTTCTTGAAATACTACGTGCCTTGCACAAAAATCTTGCATCCCGGGACGGATTTGAACCTGTAAAGTGAATATAAAAAACCGAACTGAATCAAAGTGTTGTACATGACGAAATGCCCGAAATTCCTAGATCAGAAACTATTAGATTATCCCTCCATCTGACCTTAAGATTTTCTGAAGACAAAGGTAAGTAATAAGTAGCAAGGAGAGAGTGTAGTGATAAAAGCAGGTAGATTTGAATGGGAAGGATTAAGAAAGAGGCTATAATAGGCGCAAGTTGTTCGGTAAATCTTCTTTTACTTATTTCCGAAACTAAGCTTTTGCCTAAACAGGCACCCCAAAACGATATTAGGGTATTATTTAGCGCATATCCAAAGAGGTTGGGAAAAAGTCGGTCATTTGTGCTGAAGTAAATAACTACCCCTTTATTAGTTTGTTAGTTTGTACCTTATTATTCGCTTCTAAGATTCTGCTCACGAGAAAAACAAAAAGGCTTCTGTTTTGGTGGAACTTCCAGTTAGAAGTATATTAACTGTAAACCGTAAAATGCTGTGAAGGCTTTCACCACATAGCATATTTTAAAATTTCATATTCGTTATCAGACTAAGTAATTTTATAATTTACTATTTATACAGTGCATTATTCATAGTATAACAGTAGGTAATATATATAGGGATACAAGAACAAAGGCCGATGCCGACAACTGATAAGATCCTTTGTTCTGTACAGCTAGGCCACGCCCCCTCTTTGTACTCTACTGTTTGCCGCCCGGCTCTGTGCCGCCAGGCCCCGCTCCTCCCTTTGAGGGCTTACATGCCGCCTGGTCGCGTGCCGGTGGCCACCCCCTCCTGTGTGATCTAACCTGAAAAGCCGCCTGACACGTGCCACCCTCCCCTCCCCTTTGCGGTCTAACCCCTTTGTGGTCTAACCTCCCTGTGCGCTGGTTGGTCTGATTGGTTCCCTGTGGATAGGTGGGAGAGTGTGTATTGTTCCCATACGCTGGCCACGTCCCCTCCCTCTCATTGTGATCTGTCTAAATCCCGCCTTGGTGATGGGTATGGTAGGGAAATTGTGTTCTCGAAGCGTGACGCTGCTCGGCAAATCGATTTGAGGAGATAATTGTGTCAATCAATTAGGTAATGCGTTATTGAAAAAAACAATCAATGTTTATATACTGCTAATGTCCGGGCATCGTGCCTCTAAAGGGGTGATGTAATTAAACGCTGCTCATCGACCGATGAATACAATTAAGTATTTTTGATTGATTAATGTTATTAAGTGTATATGAATTGACTCGCGCGCATCTGGACGCCATCGTATATGTGTGCGTGGGTGATATGTGATTATTACATGTGTATAATTATTACGACAAACAACATTTGTTTAATTCTACTTTTGAGGGAAAATATATTTTGGGTTTATAAGAATATTAAAACACATAGATGAATCCATGGCTGAAAGGACAGAGTTGCCGTAACGAGACGTTAACGCGTGATAATTCGGTGAAAGCCCGCGCGAAACCCTTCCTCTATGCAGCGTCTCACGCGAGTGACCGGACCCTCAGCAAGTGCAGGGAGCAATATAGCATTCACCCCCTCCAGCCCTACCGCTCGGAAAAGCTAGCCTCCTCCAGCGAGAGTGCCATCTAGGTGTGAGGGTGGAAATCTGACTCTTCCGCTGAACGCCGAAGAGGGTAGTAGTAGAACATTTTAAAATTTTAACGAATGCACGGCGGCGGCCCTGTTGACTCCAAGGAAACCAGGCATAAATAATTTAAAATGTCCGATAAGGAACTTCACGTTTCAAGATATTTTTCCAAGGTTTATTTACACATAGGGGGGGGCTCTGAAAAATAAATACGGTTAACTTATAGCTGAATATTACATATGTTATTAACAATAAATAATGGCTGTTAACATTATTGCTGAATATTACATATGTTATTAAAAATAAATAAATACGGTTAACATTATAGCTGAATATTACATATGGTATTAAAACTAAATGATTTGGTTAACATTATAGCTGAATATTACATATGTTATTAAAAATAAATAAATAAATAAGGTTAGCATTATAGTTAAATATTACACACGTTATTAAAAATAAATTATGGTCTCACTGATCGATGAATACAATTAAATATTTTTTATTAATTAATGTAAATAAGTGTATATGAATTGACTTGCGCATTTGGTTGCCGTCGTATGTGTTCGGGTGTTAAAGCGATTATTACGCGTGTATAACTATTACGACTAATAACATTTGTTTAATTCTACTTTTGAGGGAAAACATATTTTAGGTTTATACGAACATTACATCGCTTAGGTGAAGGCATGACTGAAAAGACAGATTTAGCGTAAACACCTAACACGAGACGTTAACGCGTGATTCTTTCACTGAAAACCCTAGAGCGTGGTCCTTGTCCTGTAGGCACTGACTCAGTAATGCTTTCTTGCACCTGCATGTATGGCTTGACCACGTCATCCCTTACCCAAACGAACTCTTCACTCTCCGTGCCTGTCACAGCCTTCCGCGCAATTATTTTCCGCTCTCTATAGCGCAGAGCGTCGAAAGTTTAAGTTAAATATGTTATTAATAAATAAAAACTGAACTAAATAAATCATTAAACATGGAGACTATCCTAAATAAGACACATTCCTTGTTACTCTTTGCCAAACAACTGAAAAGAAGCACAAATATATCAAGACAGACGATAAAGCACTCCACGCGCATAGGTATGGACTTTAAAACAGACGTTGACGATAAAGTACCCCACCCGCTCACGCATGCAAGCGCATAGGTAGGGTCTTTAAAACAGACACTGTCGATAAAGTATAGCATTGCCAGCACAAGCACGAGCGTTTGCACGGACCTTAAAACAGACATTGACGATAAAGTACCGCACTGCCAGCGCATGCAAACGCATAGGCAGGGACTTTAAAACAGTCGTTGATAAACTATCACACGTACGCAAGCATAAAAATTACGATATCTTTCAATCGACATCTTTTATAAAGACAGTCGGTGTAAAGGAAAGTTTGTACACCCTTGACGAAAAAAACCCTACCGCTGGGGAAACAACGTTTTAGGAATACAATAGATGTCCATCATATAGTTAATGGTCAGCTTGAAGGGGTTCCTAATTGCTCTGCGCAGAATTCCCCATACAAACAGGGAAAATCCTAAGCCTGGCAATTATAAGCTTGTTGCAGCATTTTTTTTCTCCCAATCAGTAATTTAAATTCTACATGAAGATTATTAATGATTAAGTTTCGTAGTATACTACTTCTTATTTCTTTTAATAAAATATTAAATATGACTCCCCCGTCAGGAAAATTAAACGGAGAGAAGAGATATTTTCTTTTTATTGTTCTTTCTACGCTGAAATTATAATTAAACACATAGTGTATAGATTCTGTAGAAGTCTAAGTAAACATTCGTAACTATTGCAATTATCTCCAAGTATTATTTCCTTCTCAGAGGTAATCAAGTTGTGATTATAATTATTATTATTGTTATTGTTCTTATTATCGTTAAGAAAGCTTGTTCCACTTAAACAGACTGGTGTTTGAGCCATTGTGTCTAAAAAATTATCTAAATACGCAGCGTTCCAATGTAATAGTAAATATCAGACTTCTCTGAGAGGTGGCGTGTCTATTCACAATCGAGAGGCCGTTGGTTCGATTCCCGCTTAAGTGATTACCATGCAAGGTGAAGCTCTTATGTATTTTTCACGCATTCAAGGTAAAGTACGGTCATTTCCCTCAAAACACGCATTTTTCCAGTAAGGGAGCTATAAAACGGACGTCGGTAAAGTATCACACATACGCGTCGCTCCAATGTAATAATGAATATCAGACTTCTATGAGAGATAACGTGTCTATTCACGTTCGAGAGGTCGCGGCAAGTTAGGTGATTTACTATGCAGAGCAAGTCCTCCCATTAAGAGCTTTATAAGTTTTAATGTAATATTTTCCCGTAACAAAATCGAAAATTATTCGTGTAATAGACTTTTGATTGTTTAGTGGTATTGAATACCAGAGGGAAATCGAACTCTGAACTCAAACCAATAAATACACGGAATTTCAAAACATGCATTATTCTCTTAGTAAACATAGGAGGAGAAGGTTTTT